>CM076581.1:126211830-127663216 GCA_034641835.2 Pinus albicaulis | reverse complement strand
TAAGGGGGTTAAACTAACCATAATAAGGGACTATACTAGTGATATAGGGACCTAACATGTCCCTCTCCTTCAAAAAAGTGTTGTCCTCAACACTTGAGTAGCTCCAGGTGCTTCTGTATAAAATTCTCATCCTCCCATGTAGAATCTTCAGTGGGTAAGTTCTTCCACTTGATGAGATACTCTGAAATTGACCGATTCCGTAGCTGTCGAGTTCTTGTTTCCATGACCACTTCAGGTTCCAATATTATTTTTCCTTCCTCATCAAGTTCTGGCAATATTGTTTGAACCGGAAGATTTTCACCTATAACCTTCTTTAAGCATGAAACATGGAAAACTGGATGTACTCGCGAAGAAGCAGGAAGCTCCAATTTGTATGCCATAGTACCAATCCTTTGCAACACCTTGTAAGGACCATAGTACTTTGGCGATAATTTATTATCCTTCTTTGCTTGCTTGAGGGACATTTGTTTGTATGGTTGTAGCCGTAAAAATACCCAATCTCCTACATCAAAACTTCTCTCGCCACGATGTTGATCTGCCTGTTGTTTCATTCGATTTTGTGCCAAATTCAGGTTATCTTTTAAGAGTTGGAGAACTTCTTGCTGATGCTCGATGTGATCTTCCACTGCTTGAACCTTCGAATTTTCCCTTAAAGATGATGTGATGGATGGTGGATGATATCCATAAAGTGCCATAAATGGGTCATTTTTGCTGCAGTATGGAAGGAAGTGTTATACCACCATTCAGCAAGAGGTAACCAATTGACCCATTGTGTTTGTTTATCAGATACAAAACAACGAAGATATCCTTCCAAACATTTATTTACTATCTCAGTTTGACCATCGATTGAGGATGATAAGATGAGCTATGAGCTAATTGAGTACCCAAACAAGAAAATAACTCTGTCCAAAAATTTCCAGTAAAAATGGGATCTCTATCGCTCACAATAACCCTTGGGCTTCCATGTAGTTTTTGAATTCTATCCATAAATGTAGTAGCAACTGTACTTGCTTTAAATGGATGAGATAATGCACAAAAGTGTGTATACTTGGTAAGTCTATCAACTACCACCATGATGACACTCTTTCCTTCGGACTTAGGTAAACCTGTGATAAAATCCATTGAAATCTCCTCCCAACGTTGACTTGGAATGGATAAAGGTTGTAGAAGTCCCGGGGTCTTAATTGTCTCAACTTTATTCTGCTGGCAAACAAAAAATTCCGCCACAAAATTTTGAATATTAGATTTAAGGCCATCCCAAAAAAATTCTTTCTTCACCTCGTGGTAAGTTTTTAAAAATCCCGAGTGTCCTCCTAAAGGAGAAGTGTGCAATTCCAGAAGAATATTTTGTTTTAGTTGGGAATTCTTACAAAGATATAAGCGATCTTTGTACCATAAGGAATCATTTTTCAAACTAAATGTATCAGATGTACTAGGATCTTGTTGCAACTTTTGAATGAGTGTCCATACATCTTTGTCCTTCTTCCATTCATCTCTTGCTTCGGTTATCCAATCTGGTTGGATAATAGAAATGGCACAAAGCAATGCTTCCACTTCTTCATTCTTTCTTGAGAGTGCATCCGCAACAACATTAAGCTTTCCTTTTTTGTAGATTATTTCAAAGTCATAACCCAACATCTTTGTGACCCATTTTTGTTGCTCTTCTGAAGATAGTCTTTGTTCCAAAAAGTGTTTAAGACTATCATGATCAGTTTTTACCTTGAAGTGTCTTCCAATTAGGTAAGTTCGCCATTTCTTTAGTGCATGCAGTATTGCTAACATTTCCTTCTCATAAATAGGTTTCTGTAAATACTTTCCTTTGATTGGACGACTTTCAAAAGCAATGGGTCTTCCTTCCTGCATTAAAACTGCACCAATTCCATTTCCTGAGGCATCACATTCCACAATAAAGGTTTTTTGTGAAGTCTGGCGTAGCTAAGACCGGTGCTAGGCACATTGCCTCTTTAAGATGTTCAAAGGCCTTAGTTGCTTCAGGAGTCCATGAAAATGCTTCTTTCTTCAATAATGTTGTTAGAGGTGCTGCTATTCTCCCATAATTCTTAACAAACTTGCGATAATACCCTGTTAACCCGAGAAATCCTCGCAACTTCTTTATGGTTATGGGGACTTTCCATTCCTTAATGGCTTTAATTTTGTTAGGGTCTACTTTAACACCCTCGTGAGATACAATGTGACCCAAATATTCCACCTCTTGTACTCCAAAGAAACATTTGGATTTTTTGCATATAATTGTTTCTCCTGCAATAGTTTGAGCACCCTGTCAACATGTTCAACATGATCCTTCCAAGACCTGCTGTAGATTAGTATATCATCAAAAAATACTAGTACAAATTTTCTAAGGAAGGGTTTGAAAATGGAATTCATCAACTCTTGAAATGTATAAGGTGCATTGGTAAGGCCAAAAGGCATGACCAAAAATTCATAATGACCCTCATGAGTTCGAAATGCTGTTTTTGGAATATCTTCAGTCTTCATTCTAATTTGATGATATCCTGAACTAAGATCCAACTTGGTAAAATAAATTGCTCCATGTAATTCATCCAATAATTCATCAATCACAGGAATGGGAAATTTGTCTTTAATGGTGAGCTTATTGAGCTCCCTATAATCCGGAAAAATTCGCCATGATCCATCCTTCTTGTGTACCAAAACTACAGGAGTAGAGAAATAACTTTGACTAGGTTGAATTATACCCGCCTCTAACATTTCTGCAATCATACGTTCAATTTCGCTCTTTTGGAAGTAAGGATATCTATAAGGCCTGATGTTTGGAGGAACACTTCTCGGAATCAAATGAATAGCATGATCATGATCACGAATAGGTGGGAGTCCTTTGGGAGTTTCAAACACCTTGGAATGATTGTCCAAGACTTGTTGGAGATCTGCAGAAACAGATGATTTTGATGTTGGAACTTCTAGTGAGCATAATTGTGCAATTACGCCTCGTTGTTCTTTCTTTAGAAGCTTTGTCATGCCATTAGAGCTTATTATCTTTCCCGGCTTCCCTTCAATACCCCGTAATTCGATTTCCTTTCCTTCTGAAAAAAATTTCAAGAAAGTTCTTGAAAATTAAAAGCTACCGTCCCCAAAGATTGTAACCATTGTACTCCTAGTACAACATCAGCACCTCCCATAGGAATGGAAAGCATTGGACTATTCAATACATATTCCCCCATGGTTAGCTTGATATTATGGCATTTTCCAAGCAATTTATAGTTCCTCCATTTGCAACCATCACTTGACATTCTGGTGCTGGGTATAGGAAACAATTTAATTCCTTGGCTACCTTACAATGAATAAAATTATGGGTGCTACCTGAATCAATCAACACTATTACCTTTTTCTTCTTGATTTGTCCTTCTATCTGGAGAGTTTGAGGAGTGGTAATTCCTGCCAGTGCATTACACGATATGGTCGGATTCATTTCTTCCTCTTCTAGGGTTGGTTCCTGGTGTATATCCTCTTGTTCATTTTCTATCTTTAATGGTGAGCTTATTGAGCTCCCTATAATCCGGACACATTCGCCATGATCCATCCTTCTTGTGTACCAATACTACAGGAGCAGAGAAAGAACTTTGACTAGGTTGAATTATACCCGCCTCTAACATTTCCGCAATCATGCGTTCAATTTCACTCTTTTGGAAGTAAGGATATCTATAAGGCCGGATGTTTGGAGGAACACTTCCTGGAATCAAATGAATAGCATGATCATGATCACGAATAGGTGGGAGTCCTTTGGGAGTTTCAAACACCTTGGAATGATTGTCCAAGACTTGTTGGAGATCTGCAGGAATAGATGATTTTGATGTTGGAATTTCTAGTGAGCATAATTGTGCAATTACGCCTCGTTGTTCTTTCTTTAGAAGCTTTGTCATGACATTAGAGCTTATTATCCTTCCTGGCTTCCCTTCAATACCCCGTAATTCGACTTCCTTTCCTTCTGAAAAAAATTTCAAGAAAAGTTCTCGAAAATTAAAAGCTACCGTCCCCAAAGATTGTAACCATTGTACTCCTAGTACAACATCAGCACCTCCCATAGGAATGGAAAGTATTGGACTAGTCAATACATATTCCCCCATGGTTAGCTTGATATTATGGCATTTTCCAGAGCAATTTATAGTTCCTCCATTTGCAACTATCACTTGACATTCTGGTGCTGGGTATAGGAAACAATTTAATTCCTTGGCTACCTTACAATGAATAAAATTATGGGTGCTACCTGAATCAATCAACACTATTACCTTTTCTTCTTGATTTGTCCTTGTATCTTGAGAGTTTGAGGAGTGGTAATTCCTGCCAGTGCATTACACGATATGGTCGGATTCATTTCTTCCTCTTCTAGGGTTGGTTCCCGGTGTATATCCTCTTCTTGTTCATTTTCTTCTTCCTCTTCACAATCTATGTAAAATAATTTCTTCTCAGCACACTTATGACCTTTAGTGTATTTTCTATCACAACTGTAGCAAAGCCTTTTTGCTCTTTTTTCTTCCAATTGTTGTGGTGTCAACCTTGTAGGTTGTGGAAATCTAGGCGTAGCAACACTTCCTTCTTTATAGAATTGAGTGGTAGGCTTCCTTGTCGCCATAATTTTACATTCAACTTTTCTTGCCAACCCGAATGCCTTCTCCAATGAATCAGGTTCCAAAACGCGAACTTCATGTTGGATGTTATCCTTTAAAGTGCCTATGAAGAGATCAATCCTGTGTTCCTCTGGAATATCAGTTACCCTTATATTCAATTTTTGGAAGTCCTCAATGTGCTGCCCCACTAAACCCTTTGTTTGAGATTTATCAATTGGCTAAAGAAGGTGTTGCTCTTTGTATCCTCATAATGTGCTATCATTTCTTCCATAAAAATTGACCAAGTGACAATTTGTTTACGGGAGCAAAGCCATCGATACCATACAAATGTATTTTGTTCTAAATGTAAAGTTGCAATGCGTACCTTTTGTGTGTTTTGCACATTATGGAGATCAAAATATTGCTCCATCCGTAGTATCCATGTTACAGGATCCTTTCCATCAAACTTCCTCATATCCATTTTTGGAATATGGTGGTTCTTCCCACCAACATTCGAGTTTATGAAATCACGATTAACATTTATTTTGTTCTCATCATGAGGTTCTTCTCCTATATTTCCGCCATTAGGAATCATTTCTGGTTTTAAGCTTGTCCTCAAGCCTTCCATGTATGATTTTAGATCATTCTTCATGTTTTCTATGTTGTCTTTCATGTCATCCATCTTAGCTTCCATGCCCACTTCCATGCCATCCATCTTATCTTCCACGCCTTTCTTCAAACCTTCCATCTTCACTTCCACGCCATCCATCTTAGCTTCCATGGCTTTCTTCAAACCATCCATCTTCACTTCCACACCTTTCTTCAAAACTTCCATTTCATTTTTTGCTGCTCTTTGCAAGAGTGAAATTTGTTGCACTTGTTCTTGTAATTTTGATAGATCATGTTGCAATTCTTCATCTTCATGAGTCATGGTAGAGCCTTCTGAAGGCTTGATGGGTGTTGAATTCCTTTTAGGGGCCATTTTAGAATCCAATATTGATATCTATTCTACAAGATGCCCTTGGAATCAATTCAACTTGATTCTTCAAACAAGACTTATGCAATTCGGAAAAAAATACACACCTTTTACTAGCTTTGAGAAGCTCGATATTGAAATTGTATTATCTCTGTTATTTCAGATTTTCAATATCTGAAATTCAGCACTGAAGTAGCCCTCTGAATTATCTTTTGAATGCCACAGGTCTGACCTGATTTTGATTCTCCAAGACAAATTTGTGTCCAATCTCCCACAATGACCTAATTTTGGACTGGTTCAGTAGAGCGAACTTGTACGACTTGCCACGTGTCACTGTTTTGTCCTTTGTCTCTGAAATTGATAGCCCAGAAACTTCAATCTGTGTACTTGCGACCACTTTTTACGGCACTTCAATCTGAGGCCCAGAGAGAGAGTTATTAAAGTTTTCCCACGATCACCTCTTTGAGATGCAATTCAGGAGCCTGAAAAAGCACTACCTTCCACAGATCATATCTCCAAAAATATTGCGAACCAAGCTCTGAAATTTTTTGACGAATTTCCTCAGGATTTCAGCTTCGTACCATATGAATTTCAGACTCTGAACCTTCGTACAAAAAACTTTATAGCGCAAATGCCACGATGACCTGTTTATGAGCCTGAAAAGATACCTAACTTCCACAAATGATATCTCCTCAAATATTGCGAACCAAGATCTGAAATTTTTAGACAACCTTCCTCAAGATTTCAGCTTCGCACCCTAGAAATTTCAGCTTCTGAAGCTTTGTAGAAAAAAAGTTATAGCGAAAATGCCACGATGACCTGTTTGGAGCAGCGAAACCCTAGAATCCCAAAGCTCTGATACCAAATGTTGTGTAACCAACTCCAAAAAGAGAAGAAAAGAAATATCAACGCCTTAGAAATAAGCCACTTCGAGGGGGCAACCTCCAATACATTACATAAATGAACAATTCTTGGATGATACAATTCACAAAACCTCCTTTCTATATATAGGAGTCCATGGGGCCATAATGTAATCCTAGCCGACCTAACAATAATAATTTAAAGGCACAATAATAACAAAATGGGGGTTACAAGGGTACAATAATAACAATAAGGGGTTTAAACTAACAATAATAAGGGGCTATACTAGTGATATAGGGACCTAACAAAATTTCGTGTACTTGCAGATTTGAATTTCAGATTATGTTATCTTCATGATTGAGTAGTTTCTAGTGCTGCTGGTTATGCAGTTTGATTTGACATGACATTGCACTAAATTTGTTAAGTGATTTAACACATCTAGAAGATAAAGGGGTAGATTTACTGCGGCCATAATATGCTGTGATTTCAGAGCTGGTATATGCTCGGAAAGTGTGCCCGAAGGGCTGAAACCTTGTGGTATTGATGTACACTTGATTGGTATTTATTTTGGGGGAATTCATTGTTAAATAGGATTAAGGAGGTGAGGTATTTGCTGCTGTAAATTAATAATTCAGATTCATCCTTAAGATCGAAAGTTCACAGATAATACATCCAAGAAACCTTAAGGTTGAGATAAAATTTATGTATCTATAATAAAAATCAAATTCTCAAAATTTCTACATGACGTGGATTGGTAAAGAGGACCGCTTCAGTGGAACAACGCTTCATTTAGTTCCCAACTGTATATTTATAATTTGTAATTATGCATTTCTTCAAGCCTCTTTATCTTCATCCCCTGTATGTATTTGTATATGTATAGCCTAGGCTTTATAGGTATTTAGTGTATAGGTTTGTTGTTTGCGAAACCCTCCAACAACGTTTAACGTATCGTCACAGTTTCCTGTTTCGTTGACCCTTACTCCTTTCTTGTAAAGTCACAACCCCACATCTTGGTTATTCCATGACAGTAAAGAAAATTTCTTTGTGACTCACTGAAAACAGTGTTATCCAGTCTAAGAATAACAGAAAGTGTACATTGAGGTAACAGATACTTGAAATGCCAACTTCAAAAGTAGATAAGACCCTCATTAAAATCAAAGAAAAATCCACTCAATTTTTTTCTTCAGTTCTCTAAATGCCAAGTCCCTCTTCAAACCAACTTCATTCGTTTCCAATTATATATAACCATCATGATTGGGGCTTTCTCAAGTTCGACAAAACTACAGACCTCCTAGTACCAGGCGAAGGTTTCATTAATATTACAAGGGAAGTATTTGCCTAGAAACATGAGCAATTGCGATTACAAATCAGATATTTAAGCGCCAACAAAAGCCAGGAGCATTACAGCGCAGGTGGGGGTTGAAGTCCCTTGTGGGTAATGAAGCACTGAATTTAGAAAGTGCAATGGGTACGTTCTTGGATAGGAACACTAGCACAGATTCATCTTAACCCGGATTTTATAAATACACTGAAGTTGTAAAGTTCCACATGCATAGAATATCACGATAAGCCAACCTACCATATATTTTGGAATCCATCAGCCAGTCTACCCAATATTGGAATTCGAAATATGGAAGCGCTTGGTAAACTGGAAGTGCATACCATACCCAGGTTTAGATGGGCATGCGCTAGTGTCATATGAATTAATTATGTAAGTCATTCAATACCGAATACTCAACATCAACAATTACAACTTCACCGCCACCCTCAGTATTATACCATGAAAAAGATAAACAAGCCAGCAGAAGGAACAGTATACCTGAGGTTCACTCTGGTTAGCACAAGACCCAAAGGTTATTCTGGATAGAGGAGCTTCCTCCACCAAATTTGGCAGCTCCAAAGCTGTAAGCTGTGACATACCCACTACACCATACACCAAAATAACCCAAAACTTGGCCTCCATTTTTCTATATGCTATATCCTTCAGTCCTGTATCCAAATCGCCTCAAACTTGGACATTAAAACACACAATCCGTTCTCTCCCCGAAAAGCCGAAATTATCCATTTTATGTGCTAGTGAAGGTGCTTGGAAAAGGGGAGTATAAAAGTATGAAGGATCGATTGTCAGTTGCCATGTCATAAGCACGAAGGAATTGGCTTATAAGCCTCTGCGGAAGAAGCAACGTGTTAACAACAACTCGAAGTTTGTAGAAAGGTCCAAAAACGCTGCAATTTTTAATTTATTCACACGAATAATTCTCACTGCTCTCCACGATATAGGGAGGAAAGACAAATATGTCTCAGCCAGGGAATTCTTTGATTCATGCTAGCCACAGGTGGTAGATTCTATAATTTAAATAAATTAACACTATTTCATGTTGCAAGCATGCTTCATGTTGTATACATACAGATATTTATCTGTCAAAAAAGGGTCTGTAGCATAGTGGCTATTCTAGAATGTGCATGCGGAGGATCTTCCCAGATCCTTCTTGGTCAATACCCTATTCAAAGTGCTTTGGATGTCTCACTTTCAACTTGGAACAGAGTAACTCCTCATGGTTTATGTCTGGTCTTGTCAACGAAATATTTACTCATATATCGTCGTGTTAAGTCTTATCAACGTACTAGAATAGGTAGAAAAGTGTCTTGGTTGATTTTTGGGGTAATAGGGGATATTTATGAAATGTAAATTAGTTACTTTGAGTGGGATTGAATGTTTATTAGAATTATGTTTAAATTTCAAGGAGAGGGATTGAGGGTGGGAATGGACATTACACTATCTCAGAATAGTTTGTAGTTTCATCTTACATTTTGGTAGTTTGTTTTTCTATCTAATATATAGAATGTGTCTAACTTGGACTCAATCTAGTATTGAAAAAACGTGAAGACACTGAGAATGTGATTACTAAGTAATATAACATTTATATGACTTTAATGTTAAGCATAGGCTTAGCTAAAGTCCTCCACAATTTTAGTGACAAGATCTTATTGTTGAGTAGATTGTTCATCCATCCAACAAGTGGGTTGACCCAACTTAAACTCAACCTAATATTAGAAAAATTATAATTGCCAAAAAATGTGAAATTAGCCAAATTATGTGACTTTCCCACTGAGTGTAAGTTTTGATGAATATAAGTGGAATTTCAATTTGAGAGAGATATTTTGTGAACTATTCATGTGAATTTTGTATCATTAAAACCCTCGAGATATGAAATGTTTCTCAAAAAGAACATTTTCATATATATATATATATATATATATATATAATTTTTAAAATATATGAAATGTTTCTTAATTTTTTTTTCAATTTAAAAAAAAAAATTATATATATATATATATATATATATATATATATATATATTCAAGGTTGAGTGTATTATTAAAATATTTTAAAGAACATTTTTTTTTAATTGTTTTACAAATGTATATAAAGTTTATAATGAAATATTATATTTATGTTGGGAACTGAATGTTATTGATTTTTATGTCACTGCAGTAATATTTAGTAATCACAATAGCATATTATTTTAATCCGTACATTTAAAAAAAAAAACAAGATTTTCATTTTTTTATAAGTTAAACATTTTTTTTTGAAAAATTGAGGCAGACGTAGGCCCGTAGCCGGCACCAGGGCTACGCAGACTGAGCCCCTACGCCATCCTCTGTAACACACATAAACCCATAAATAAATAAATAAATAAAATTGCTTATTTTTAATCATAAATCTTCCGATAAATCACATAAGAAATTTAGGAAGATTTATGATTAAAAATGTTATGGATCACAAAAGCTTGCACTCTCAAAATTGTTTATATTAAATGCCCCTAATGTTGACTACTAAATGGACAACGACAATACAGGCCCAAGTTATTATTATACAAAATCTTTCTAGATTGCAATTCAAATGTTACTAAAGTCTTTATCGAATGTTTTTATGTCTGCTTTAAAAAAAATTATGGCTATTTCTTATAACATAACCTTGTTTCTTTGGTAAGTGAATTCCTAAATCTCTGATATCTCAAGTTTAACATTAGACATAGTCGTTTATGAACTTTGAATCCTGATTTGGCCTTACATCATTTCTGTATAGAGTTCATGTCTAGTCTTAATTATATTTAATACTTGTGTACACCTCATCTCGAGAGTTCGATGATGGTTTACACATGGGCTCCTTTGTACCATTCGATCTAGCCTAGATCAACCGACGATCATCGATCAAGTAGGGTGGTTGAGGTAACCAACCCTTCCCCTCGCATTTTGCAACCGACGAGTTGCTCGAGCTCTAATGGTTTTGGTGATGGAAATAACCTATGCATTCCAAAGGTTTGATGCTTGTAATTTACTACTGCTCTTGAGCTTAACTTCTGCTCGGTGTCATTCAAGTGAAACCCCTAATCCTAGGTTTATTTTCTTCTGCCTAGAGTCGTGGTTTCAGATTTTCTTGTTTCGTCTTGTCGACAGAAAGCTCATTCAACGGGTAAGGTTTATTTTCTCTCTTTATTTTATGGAGTTAATAAAAAATTGGGTTTGTTTTCAAGACTTTCCCTAAATTGCGCTCGTATTGCAGGAACAATGGCTCTCATGAACATAACAGGTTCGCTCAAGCAAATCACAGATTTATTGTTCTTTGTCATCGCTGGAGGATTTTAGTTTGAGTACTTAGCCCGAAGAAATATTGTAACCCTTCTATGTTCTCTTGTTGGCAGGTTATCTTCTCGTCACCAACTCCTTTTTCTTTCTTTTTTCCAGAACCTGGAATGTGGCACGACATATTCCTTGATCAATTCCTCCATTGTTCACAAGTTAGTTATATTCACCGAGGGCTTTAATTTGTTTCGTAGTTGAGGATTGGTCGGCCTCTAGCTTTATGCTAAGCCTTGTCGGTACTTAGACTAGATGTTTTAATCGCCTTGAGCCAATCTCCATGCTGGAATTGAGTAACTCTGTTATGATTTAGAACGTTCTTGATAGGAAATGTGGTTGTAGGTTGTATTAGTTCTTGCTAGATCGACCCCAAAATTGGTCTACAGTTGTCGTTGCAGATATTGCAAGTTGATGCTACTATGTTAATGGGTTTTACTTTTAATTGTTAATATCAAGGGTTTGGTGTAAATTTTATTCATTGTTACTTTGTTTGCCTATGCTACTTATGCCTCAGATTGTAACTGTGTTATTAACGTCTACATATTCTATTTTTTCATTTCTATGACTTGTCGTGTCAATAAGATTATATGTTCTCATTCATGATTAATACCATCTCCTGTAACGCTTCCTCAAGGTTTGATGGTAATGGGGTTTCGCCTCAAGGTTTGATGGTAATGGGGTTTCGCTCCCTACAGGGTTTTAACTAACTCGACTATCAAATATCAAAGGTTCTTTGTCTGGGGATATATTTGTAACAACATCATCTGCTTTTAATTTCACATTTTTATTTTTTATTTAACAACTATTTTCACTGAGTAATTTAGATTGTGTCTTGCAACAAATATGTTCCACTGGCATGTTCTGTACCTTGATTTCGTGGTGATATGTTGTCTATGAAACTCTAGTGCTTTAAGAATTACTACATAATTTATACTCATAATCTAATCTAGAATCTTCCTTAAGGATTATTAAAACTATACATTTGGATTTTCAAGTTTATTGCTTGTACTCAAATATATGTTTGTTTCAGTTTTTCGTTTGTAATTTGTCATTCTATTCAAAATACTCATTCATAATTTGTATAAATGTCAAGAGGTAATTTCCTTTTTTAATTAAAAGACTTTTTTATCTGTCTCAGGCATAGTAACGCATATCTCAAAACAAGTTAACTCTAGCAGACAAATCTCTTAATTATGATTAGCACATTTACATATTCATTTTAATAAAATTTAAGGCTAGAAAACAATTTGCTAATTACAAGCAACACATTTTCGTAACATTCTATTTACTTATATGTTCTTAACTTGTTGCCTACCAATCTCTCTTGAAGATCTCACCACCCAACTGTGAGATTGGAAATGACGTCTAGTCTATCTCTCCCCCAAGATTCTTCCCCTTCCAGACAGTGACTGAATATAGAGAAATGTCTCAATTAAGCTCTCAGAACCTCAAGACCAACTAGTCTAGTTCCAAGCTTCCAAGGATTCCATTGGTTTTCCAACCATCTCAAAAACTCCTTGATTGGAAGAGTGCTCCCTTACCTTCCCTATTTTGTACCAGGTTTTTCTCTGATGTTATAATCTTTCCTTTTCATCCTTCAACCCCTTGCTATCCTCGGATCCCCTCTTTCTTTAGGGAGAAAAGAGTTCATAAATGTCAATGCTTAATTGTCCGGAATATTTTCTTTAATTGCACATTTTTTCTTGAAATTAAATTTTATTTTAAACTACATTGGATTGCCTCAGGTTTTATCATTAAGTTTTCTTTTAACAACAATGTAAAGAGTAAAACAACAATATAACTCAGTCAAGTAACCTGGGGGCATTACATCCTCCTCAAGTCGTATTGTGTTACTCCACATACAATACATGTACATGATTTCGTGTTGTTTTACTCCTCATACAATACATGTACATGATTCACCTTAGCCATAATATGTTTGTAAACATTCACCTTCGTAGTAATATATTTGTAAACATTCATTGGGTGGACAATGACTGTAATGTTAGAAATTTAACAAAAGGAATATTAATAAGATGTCAATGTTAACAACAATATAGCTCTTGGGGGCATTACATCCTCCTCGAGCCGTGTTGTGTTACTCCACATACAATACATGTACATGATTCCGTGTTGTGTTAATCCACATACAGTACATGTACATGATTCACCTTCGTCGTAATATATTTGTAAACATTCACCTTGGCAGTAATATATTTGTAAACATTCATTGGGTGGACAATGACTGTAATGTTAGAAATTTCACAAAAGGAATATTAATAAATTAGATGTCATTGTCTTCATATGCTTATTAAAGTGGGTTTGGCAAGTGGATGTAGCTTTTTGGTCAATATGGAAGAACTAGTTACCTTTTTATTAAAACAATGAAGTGATATTAAAAGTAAAATAAATAATATATGCATCAAATTGTATTTTGAAAATCTTTTTTAATTAATAAATTTGGTTTTTGTTTGACTTGTAAATCAACATAGATCCATTTGAAATTTTGAAACTCTTTTTTAATTAATAAATTTTGTTTTTGTTTGATTTCGGATGTAAACTAGATGCATAAAATATCAAAGTATGCGCGGAAACTATAGAGTTTACACTCTACACAACCTTATTACCTACAGCAGGTTTGTTTCAACTTCGGGGCTCATTAAGCATATGTACATACATATGGCGCGATCAACAACATTATTATAAACAAACACATATAACCCAAAACAATTTGTTTGCACAGAATCTCTTACCGGAGGGTCCCATGGTAAGCCTGACCAATCACCGGCGATCGCAGATCACCCAATTTGTAGTTTAGCTTTAACACTTAAACTTTAATACTTGCGAATTGCGAAACTACGCTGAGATAACACGTGTCCTCCTTTTTGCATCGCAAATAAAATAGTTTACTTTGTGATGTCTTAACATTTATTTCCTAAATCTTGCGAAGTGTGAAACTGCGCTGAGCTGATATGTGTCCTCCTCCTTTTCACATCACAAATACAATAGTTTAGTTTGCGATGTCTTAAAACTTATTTCCTAAATCTTGTGAAGTGCGAAATCGTTTCCTGACGCTATGATCTCCATTGTTGGATTAGTCCCGGATCTGACGATTCTCATGAGTTGTCTCGCCATCATGATCAAATGTCGTTGTTGCAATCACGCCATATGTGGGAAGGATCATCCAGCGTACGCCCGAACACTCTTGTCGCAGTCGCGCCATGTGTAATGAGATTGCCACGCATATGTTTGAACGAGAACCTTGTGTGTATTGACGAGTAAAAGCCCTCCTGCTGTGGGTCATTAAGCTATTGTTTGAATACTTCTCTTAGGCTTGTTAGTTTCATATGTTTTATCTGTGATCACCATTATCAAAGAATAATTATGATGTCGTTATGTTCCACACAGGTTGACCCCCATGGGTGACAAAATCCTCAGTCATGTCACGACATCAAGGGAAATAAATTGGGCTCAACGACAAGGCCAAAGTTGCGGAACAGGGGTAGAGGAGGAGCAGACGACCAGTACTGTTATAAGGAGGATAATATATGTTGATCAGAAACAACCTTCCATGTCACTGATGCAAAAGCTTACGCCACTAGTGTGCACCAGTTGCTTTAAAGCGCTTCGTCTGGAAATGTCCAGATCCTTCACCATACCATCTAAAGGTCGATGGGCGCACGCAAAGAAACATATTTCGCCACTTCGATGAGGCTAGGATTGGATGGCCTGGTGAACAAAGCCTACGTAGAAGTTTTCTCTAGACACTGACAACCTCATTCGAGGCGTTCTCGTGCCGGGTAACAGTGCGAAAGCATACGTGTTTCTGTGGCAAGCCAACGACAAGGTTTCAAACATGTGAGCGCACCCTTTGGAAGCAACATTTATGGATCTTAAGCTGCATAGTGTGGAATTAATTACGCTGCAAGGAGTACAACGTGGAGCAATAAAATGGCCTTACAACCCTAGTCGCCTTTACTCTTCCATATCCATAAAGTTTGTGAATGTGGGACCATATGAGATGGAGAATGTTAGATTGAACCTAAAGGGTCATGTTTAAATGCATACACCTTTTGTAGCTAGGCGCATTGATGCATATGCAAAGAGAGCCTCCAAAACCACCAGATAGAAAGGGTTCATATCAAAAGAGGCATTAATGTGGTTTGAAACATCTTTCAAAACAAGCAGCCTTCGTACTATGAGGTAAAGCAAATTAAAGCTAGGCTCGAAGCACATCGGTTTAAAACCATAAGTTATCTTGGAGTAAAACCATGTGAAAACATTACAAGGAGCGCACATCCCATGGACCAAGGTGATGTTGCACATTTAAACCAAGGCGCAAAGTAATAGAGTGTCTAAAACATATATAATTGGCGGATCGAAACCATATGGAAAACACATTTTAATTGGGCTTGAATATTTCCGCGGCGGACATAGTAATTAAACTTATACTTAAAGTATGGGGCGAAGTGTATCCTTTAGAGAAGATATAAAACATTTGCTCAAAAAAGCGTTTTTCAACATCAAGTCCAACGTGCAATTTCTACGTGGAGCCAAATGAAATTTTTATATGCATACGTGGCGGTCAAACCTTTCGACTAAAACGTAGAGCAAAACTATGCCCACACGTACAAATTGACGCAAACGTTTCAATGATGGATTTTCAAACTATGGTAAAACAACTGGAGCGATTATAATCGACAGAAACGCAGAACTATGGAGGCATCACAAATGGACGATAGAGCAGTTATAGTCCATGATTAAACATGTGGGACAGGTCTATTTATACAGCGGTCAACTTTGCGCAGAAATGACCATGGCACGTTGCATGGGTGTAGATGTTCGTTGACGTGTATTATATAGCGGTCCAACCTCACAATAAAAGGTGGAACGGAGATGCATGGACACGTTGGTCGACTCTACGTTGGAAACATGGCGCAGAACCATCTGAACACGTTGCCAATTGAGCGTTAATGCTTTTGACCGCAGTCTAGTCTGTGGAACGCATGTTAAAAATACGAGCGAGATAATAAAACCACGATGGCGTGTATAATGCTGCAGCGCCATAACAGCAAAATCAAGAGCAGGATTGTAAAACAATACGTTGAACGATGTCGAGTCATGGTTTTAGGCACAGTTGCACTGTTGCAATTGAATTTAAACAATTCAACATGTAGGTAGAACATTATCGATTACGACTTCAACATCGATCCCATTATCATAAGAAGAAGCTCGACGATCAAGACGAAGTAGAGTTAACAAGCTGGTAATTCATCTCTATTTAGGTTTGTAACTCCGATGTCTTGGGGAGCGACTCCTACGAGGATGATACTCTTAACTTGGGTTTCACTGATGGCGCACAGGACATTCTTTTTAGACAAGCATGTCAGAAATCGATGATGTGTTCGCTGCATTTAGGCACATGTTTATCATAGGCCCGTCTGTCCGTTATCAAAATTATACAGTTTCCATTTGAGAAATACATGCAACGCTAGTTTTAAACTATGTCGGATGGAGATTATTGATGCAGGTTCGTTAACCACCGGATTTTAGCTATGAACAAACTGTTAAATGGACAATGGGTGACAGAGCAGGTCCAACTCACCACCGATGCCAAGTCAGACGACACACACGCTGGAGGAGGCAAATGTAACGCACGACATGTCTGTCATATCTCAGCAGGCCGTGATTTCAGGCCATGCGGAACAGGATGAAGGCTGGCGCATTCTAAAAGTGGATGTTAAGTGACAGATGTTTCTGATCGAAAATATCGCTGGCACACAGCTTTTCAGGAATCGTTCAGCTCTGCGCCCGACATGCAAGGATATGACAGCCGTTGCACCGCTCAACTCTAGCATGCAATGACCATGCTCGACGTGACCGGTTTTCATATGGAAAGAAGCTTGAACCCCGTCGATTTGGTTTGTTAGCACGGCAAGTAAGAACTCTGAGGAAATGAACGTTCTCCATTTCATGAAAACCAATAGGTCACACTATTCAGAGGTCGCTGGGTCGCAACACTGAGGAATGGGTCGCAATGCGACTGTGCGACCTCTGCAAAGCTGCTTTTCACAGGAAAGCTCTGAATCGCATTTCCTCACATGTTGCTGGGTCGCATAAGCTCAGCAACGAGCCGGCAGCGCGGCCCCACTACGGTGCGACCCTGCAACTTCACTAAGGAGAAGCGCCCTCACCTTTATTCGTCATGACAACATGCAGACCCGTGAGCTATTTTCCAAGAGTTGGGAACTATTGTTCGAAGGATCACTCCTCATAGTTAACAGATGATTTGTCATTTAATCATCGCTCAGATCAACCCCATTTCGAAGGGGCGTTCCCTCATTAAGATCTTGGCGCAATCTTTTGAACATGGCGAAAGTATCATTAGAGCCCAACATAGTTTTCGTTGTGGAGAACACAAGCAGCATGTTACCCAAATCAACACTTCCGTTCAATTAGGTCTGCATTCCAAACTTGGCCCATAGTTATGCTAATCTGCATCATGGTAATTGAAGAAGGTACAAGGAAAGCTTACTCGAGCCAGTATCTCTAGTATCTCCGATGACATAATGGTGGACGTTGTTGGTTGGCATGAGGAACAAAGCATTTCCCAGCAAGCGAGAGAGTTGGTACACTGATGGCATATGTGTTAGTTATTCCTAGTCCCCTACTAAATCAAAAGCTGGGAACCAGAAACGCATCACATGCAGTGGGAGATGGCACAAGCAAAAGCCCTTTGCCTCATCAATGGGTTTTCACTACAAACATTCGGATCCCATAAGAACTTGATAAGGACCACGCTGTGACATAACATTTGACCACACAGGGGTCTAAATTCATTGTTTTCTCTTTTGCAAATTAATTAAAATGCCCTTAGCATTATTATTTTTCAATCTGTGACCTATGTTATTTTATTTGCAGGAAGAACCTTTGGGTTTGCACAAAGAGCAAAGGTTTTCCCCAGCAAACAGCGGGACCTTTTCAAAACAAGTACATCCTCATGAATCTTCGAAGAAAGCACTTTAAGTTCGAAGAGCACCTGACCACGTCCACCGAAAGAAGGCTACAAGTCGCAGATCTACCAAGGTCGCATATCTTCGTTTTTTTAGCCTTTGCGACCCTGCGACCCAGCGACCTAGTCGCAAGGTCGCAAGGTCGCATATCTTCGTTTTTCCACCTTTTGCGACCCCGCGACCCAGCGACCTAGTCGCAAGGTCGCAAGGTCGCATATCTTCGGTTTTTCCACCTTTTGCGACCCCGCGACCCAACGACCTAGTCGCAAGGTCGCAAGGTCACATATCTTCATTTTTCCACCTCTTGCGACCCTGCGACCCAGTGACCTAGTCGCAAGGTCGCAAGGTCGCATACCTTCGGTTTTTTCACCTTTGCGACCTCGCGACCTAGCGACCTAGTCGCAAGGTCGCAAGGTCGCATTCTCTCATTTTATTACAACTTGCGACCCCGCGACCCAGTCAGGTCGCAGGTCGCCACAACATCCAGGTCGCAGGTCGCAACGACGGCTCAGGTCGCAGGTCGCAACGACGGCTCAGGTCGCAGGTCGCAACAGCAGTCAGGTCGCAAGTCGCAACAGCAGATCAGGTTGCAGGTCGCAAAAGACTGGGTCGCAAGGCAGCCCAACGGTCAGGAAGATGAAAGGTCAAAGAAGCCCAAAGGGCGGGTTTGGTTTTATAAATACTCCTTCGGGAGCGTGTAACAGGGGGCTTTTCTTTTTGGAAACTCAAGAGCTACATGTCATTGTATTAAAAGATTATACTCTTGTGCATATGAATATAGATTCTTGTTAAAACACCCTATGGTTATGATGTGTTTTGCTGTGCGAACACTGTGTGTATTCCTTGTACAATTTCAGAACATCCTATGATTAATGAAGCTACACTCTTCATGTCATCATTTATGCGTCATAGCTATCTGTGTTGTATCAATGATGTTCATTTTATCATCTTCTCTATTAATGAATGTTAATGAACTATTTTGTTAGCATTTCGTTTTATCTTTCAGAAAGTAAAGGGGTATCTCATCATAAAGAACTATTTCTTTTGTGATCAGACTACCTTATAAGCATTACCCCCAAAGATGTGTTGCTAATGACATCTCCTGAGGTGTACATGCTTTATTTATGATCTTGCTACGCATAGTGTTTGATTCGTGTTTAATGCATCAATCCTATATTCTGTATCATGTGAATAAGTGTATGTCCGCAGGTTCAAACAGGTTCTTTTGAAACCGAAGGGAAGGCGTCTTAAGCGGTAGCCGGACCCACACCCCGGACGGGATCCCTACTCCAAACGGTTCAAGGTCTAATTGGGACTTTCTACCGGGGAGATCCCCTACTGTTGGCCGGACAAATTTTCCCGTCAACAGGTTGGTACCTAGTTTCTTTCATAGAGTTCTCCAGAAATGTCCAACAAACTTGGTATCCTTTCCAGACACAATACTCACAAGCAATCCATGTAACCTTACAACTTGATCCGAATGGAAAATGGCATCCACCCATGGTGTTCATCCACCCATGTTATCCATCCACCCATGGTATTGTAAATGGCATCAACCCATGGTATTCATCTACACATGGAATTTTCCCATGGTATTGTAAGTGGTATCTGCCCATGGTATTGACCCATGGTATCCACCTATGGTATCTACCCATAGTATTATATAAATAACAAGCCTCACTTTGTAAAAGACAAATTTTCCACCACATTTTAGCTTCTACAATTATTCTCTCTTTTAATAAAACAAGTTTCTTTGTGGTTTTATTTGTAGTGTGTTCTCTCTTTTTTCTGGCATTCTAATTTTGTAGATCTTGCCAAATCCATTTCAACTTTTTAGATCTTGGGGGGCTCCCCCCAAGATCTAGATCAGTGGTATCATATTCAAGTTACGAATCCATGGGAATGAGGGTTTGAAGCATATTTCAGTTTCAATGTTTTGCAGCAATCTTCAGCAAACTCCATCAGTTTTTTGGGTGGCGAGTTTGCAGATCAGGTCTGACACTTTTATTGAAATATTTACAAAAACAAATACCATATCTGGATTTCTTGCGAAAAAATACCCAAATTCAAAAAAAAAATTGGCCGAATTGGATTTCGGATGAAGGCGATATCTATCATTCAAAATCAGCAATGTTGCAGCAATTTTTCTAACCATAATTCATGGACGGTGGATCTCCCGTCATTTATTGCAGTTTTAAGTGTGACATTTCAGATTAATGGTTACATATTTGAGCTCCCCTTGAAAATTCACCCAATTTCAAAAAAAAATCGATCGAATCGAAGTCCGGACGAGGGAATTATCACTTATTTAAAATCAGCTATTTTTTTTTTCTTTTCAGAAATTTTGTCATGGCGGGACAGTTTCTGCGCAAATCTACAAGTCTAGAGTCTCCAGATAGCGATTTCAAGCACATAAAAAGATGAAGAATGGTCATTCCATTTCCAAAAACAAGTTATAATAAATATTCTGAGTTATATTTATCGAGTTATGCTCATTTTAAATCTGGAGCAGCATTTAGAGCGAGTTCCCTTTGGAGATGTGCCCTCCCACCCCGTTTTAGTAGGCACCTGCTTCACATTCATCAGTTTCAGCATAGCAGTATTCGGCTTGGATTATTTGGAGATGTGCCCTCCCACCCCAAGCTATGTAGGCACCTACTACTTCATCAACAATCATCATCACGGTTATGGGTCAACTGCACAAAATCTTTATCATCGAAGTCCATTTGCTAGGACGCACACTGTTAGTATCACATTTGGTCACAAGCATTACAGGGTATCTCTATCCTCGGATCTTCGTTTTCTATGGTTCTGGGTCATCCACAAACCCACATTTCATCGAAGTCCATTTGTTGGACTGCACACTGTCAATATCACAGTTGGTCACAAGCATTACAGGGTATCTCTATCCTCGGATCTTCGTTCATCATGGTTATGGGTTAACTACACAAAACCCTTCTCGTCGATGGCTCTTCATATTCAACAAAGACTTCTCAGGAGGGAACTTCACACAATGGGGACCATTGCTTCTTAAGGAGGGAGGAATGATCTGAATGGAAAATGGCATCCACCCATGGTGTTCATCCACCCATGTTATCCATCCACCCATGGAATTTACCAATGGTATTGTAAATGGCATCGACCCATGGTATTTATTCTCCTATGGTATTGTAAGTGGCATCTATCCATGATATTCATTCACCCATGGTATGTATCCACCCATGGTATTCATCTACACATGGAATTTGCCCATAGTATTGTAAGTGGTATCTACCCATGGTATTGACCCATGGTATCCACCTATGGTATCTACCCATAGTATTGTAACTCAAAAAAGGGCTATAAATAACAAGCCTTACTTTTGTAAAAAGACAGATTGTCCACCACAATGTAGCTTCTACAGTTATTCTCTCTTTTAATAAAACAAGTTTCTTTGTGGTTTTATTTGCAATGTGTTCTCTCTTTTTTCTGGCATTCTAATTTTGCAGATCTTGTCAGATCCATTTCAACTTTTTAGATCTTGGGGGCCTCCCCCCAAGATCCGGATCACAACTTCTAAAAAAAAACAGATTAGAAATATGTGTTGCATCTCTAGTTTTCTTGCATGAGTCATTTTAGAAAACCTATCCACCACAACATAAATGGACTCATTTACTCTTTGAGTTTTTGGCAAACCCAAAACAAAATCCATACTAACTGCATCCCATGGTCGGTTTGGTATTGGTAGTGGCTGATACAATCTTGTATTCTGACTTCTCTCCTTAGCATGTTGACAAATCTTGCATTTCTCAACAAATCTCTTAACATTAGTTTGCATTTTTTGCCACTAGTAAAAAACATTTACCTGAGAAAATGTCTTGTCTTGTCCAAAGTGTCTAGATAAGCCTCCATTGTGTTTCTCCTTAATTATGTTTTCCCTCATAGAACATTTGGGAATGTACAGTTTATTACTTTTGAATAGCAAACCTCCTTGGATAAGATAATCCAACCACTGGCTTCTATTATGAACTACTAGGATTTGCACAACTGCATAAATTTCCTTAAATTTTGTATCTTCTTTATACATGTCAACCATTTCTTCAAATCCTACAACAACTTTTAATTCTTGCATGATTAAATTCACTCTGCTCAAAGCATCAACAACTTTATTCAACTTACTGCTTGTATGCTTAATCACAAAAGTAAAATTTTGCAAAAATTCTACCCATTTGGCATGTTTCTGGTTCAATTTTGGCTGGTTTTTTATAAACTATAACGCATGGTTATCAAAATATAATACAAACTCTTTTGGTAACAGATAATGTCTCCATTTTTTCAAGGCTTGCACGATAACATAAAACTCTTTATCATAAGATGAGTATTTCTTCTTAGCTTCATTCAGTTTCTCACTTAAGTATGTTATTGGAATCCATTCTTGACTTAAAACTACTCGAATTGCAACTCCACTAGCATCAGTTTCAACTTGGAAAACTTTTTCAAAACCTGGCAAAGCTAAAACTGGTTTTTCTGTAATTTTCTACTTCGGCAATAAACTTTCGGTTTGTTGCTTCTGTCCACTTGAATGGTTGATTAGTTTCCTTGATTGTTTCAGTAATAGGTGCACAAATCTGACTAAAGCTTCTGATAAATTTTCTATAGAAACTTGCAAGACCGTGAAAGATTATCACCTCAAATATGTTTCTTGGAGTTGGCCAATTCAAAATTGCTTGGACTTTTTCCGGATCCATTTTCAAGCCTTCTTTAGAAACTACAAATCCCAATTAGACTAGCTCTTCCTTTATAAAATTGCATTTCTTCAAATTTATTAGCAACTTCTCTTTCTGCAAAGTTTTTAGAACCAATTTAAGGTGCTTCAGATGCTCTTCTTTATTTCGATTGAAAATTAAAATATCAACAAGATAAACAATTACAAACTTGCATGCATATTCCTTCAAGACTTCATTCATTAATCTCATGAATGTGCTGGGTGCATTAGTGAGCCCAAAAGGTATCACTAACCATTCATACAAACCATTGTTTGTTTTAAAGGCAGTCTTCCACCCATCACCTTCTCTAATCCTTATCTGATGATAACCACTCTTCAAATCTATCTTAGTAAAATATTTTGATTCACTCAAGCAAGCCATTAAATCATCCATTCATGGTAAAGGAAAACGATACCTGATGGTGATTTTATTTATGGCTCTATGCACATGCGCAATTCACCTCCTTTCTTTGGATTGAGTACTGTTGGTACAACACATGGACTAAGGCTCTCTCTTATCAACCCCTTATCCATCAACTCTTACACTTGTCTTCCAACTTCTGCATTTTCTTGAGTTAACCTATATGCTGCTTTATTCGGAAAACTTGCTCCAGGTATTAGATTAATGTGATGATTAATACTCCTGATTGGTGGTAATGCATTTGGCAACTCATCCACAATAATATCAGCAAAATCATTCAACATATTTCAGATTTCTTCCGATAAATCTTCTAAATTTGTGGAAGTTAGAATTACCTTGGTTCTCCCTATAACAACAAAATGCATCTCCTCATCCTTCTCAACTTCTTGCAACAGTTCTTTCCCACATCAACATAACACTATTTCCAGGTGTTTCTTTGTCACCTGCATCCTTCAATGGCAGCAATGTGTGTTTTTTTCCATCTTTTTCCAGAGTATAAGTGTTTCTTTTTCCATCATGTATGGCTTTCCGATCAAACTACCAAGGTCTTCCATGCAATATGTGACATACATCCATCGACATTACATCACATAATATAACATCCTTGTAAGTACCAATCTAGATCTCTACCTTACATTGTTATTTCACAATAATATGATGTCCTTTTTTTAGCCACGATACCTTATAAGGAATAGGGTGTACTGTTTTTACCAATCCCAACTTGTCCACCATCTCTGTAGAAACAAGGTTATTAGTGCTTCCACTGTCAATTACCACTTTGCAACATTTACCTTTGGACTTGCATATAGTCCTAAATAGATTCTTCCTTTGAGCTGGCTCTCCCGCTTCTTTTTTTGCTTTAAGCAATACCCTTTTCAATAACAAGGATTCTCCTACTTCAGATGGTTCCTCTTTACCTACAAACTGAGGAATTTCTTCCTTTGTTTCAGCAACAGTCACATTTCTCTGTGTTGTTGACTTATTATGAGGACAGTTCCATGACCCATGTCCCCACTCACCACATGTAAAGCACCAAATATCTCTTCCTCGGCCTCTACCTCTGGGTACAAACCTTCCTTGACCAGAGTCTCCTCTCTGTGGTGATCTGCTACTCAAACCTCCTGCTTCATTCTGGGAATTTTTAAATATAGGTTTGAATGTTCCTCTTCCTCTTGCTGAACTCTTTCCTCGATTCCTCCGAATTTGCTTTCTTTGTATCTTCTCTTCTGCTTTTAAGGCTACCTGGTAAGCATCTTCAATTGTCTTCAGATTTAATAGACTGATCTCATCGTGGATATCATACCTCAAGCCATTTATATACCTGGCTACTTTCTCAACATCATCCTCTACATGTCCAGCTTTGATATTTAGTTTATAAAATTCCTTTGTATATTCTTTCGCTGTCGTTCCTTTTTGTTTCAAATTCTGTAATTGCTTAAAAATATTTAACTGATAATCCTTGGGTAGGAATTTACTTTTTAATTTGCTTACCATTTTGTCCCATATCTTGATTTTGGGCTTTCCTTTTCTCTATCTGGATACTTGTAACTCCTCCCACCAGATAGCTACATGACCCTTTAGTCTGGTAGCTACAAACTTCACTTTCCTTTTGTCTTCAACTTCTTCAAATTCAAAGTACTTGTCTAGTGAACTAATCCAGTGCATTAAATCCTCCATATTGAGATTTCCCTCATACAAAGGTATATCCACCTTTGGTCTTCTAGTTGCCTTAATCAATATTTTTAGCATTTTAGATGCGTAATCTTCTGCTTCTTCTTCTTCCTCAGAAGTTTCCTTTGTTGCACTGACATCTCCTTCTTCAGGTGCTCTCCTCTGAGCAACCTCTATTGTCTCCATTTTTGTACGAAGATGTCGAATCTCATTCAACATAATTTCATTAGCCTCCGGTCTTCCATGACCTATGCCAGCTCCTCTCCTGGGTGAGATCTTTGCTCCAACTTTCAAGAACATACTCAAGTCAGCTTTGATACCAAATGATGCAGACTAGCTGCAGAAAATATTAGAGTATGTGCAGAAACTATAGAGTTTACACTTTACACAACCTTATTACCCGCAGCAGGTTTGTTTTAACTTCGGGGCTCGTTAAGCATACACACATCGATATGACGCGATCAACAACATTATTATAAACAAACACATATAACCCAAAACAATTCGTTTGCGCGGAATCTCTTACCGGAGGGTCCCGCGATAAGCCCGACTCATCACTGGCGATCGTAGATCGCACAATTTGTAGTTTAGTTTTAACACTTGAAATTTAATCCTTGCGAATTGCGAAACTACGTTGAGCTAACACGTGTCCTCCTCCTTTTCGCATCGCAAATAAAACAATTTACTTTGCAATGTCTTAAAACTTATTTCCTAAATCTTGCAAGTGCGAAATTGCGCTGAGCTGACATGTGTCCTCCTCCTTTTCGCATCGCAAATAAAACAGTTTACTTTGCGATGTCTTAACACTTATTTCCTAAATCTTGCAAAGTGAGAAATCATTTCCTGGCGCTGTGATCTCCACCATTGGATTAGTCTCGGATCTGATGATTCCCGTTGTCTCTCCACTCCTCACTTCGCATCGTTGATAAAACAATTTAACTTGCGACTTTTTAACATTAAACCCGTTTCTGTGTGATGTGCAATGGTTTTCAACTTGCGACGATATCTCTCCCGTTGATTGGGTTCAGATCTACGGCCCTCGTCGCACTTGCAATCCGATTGTCCTTCTGCTATATAACTTAATATATATGTGATTCAACAGAGTTTAAACAGAGAGCCCGATCGATACAAAGCACTTGAAAATTAATAATAAAGGAATTTACAAAGCCAAGTCCTTGATTGGCTGGTTATTATAATTTTTTATGCTCTCTCTGCCCTCCCCTCTCGCACACCTATTTCACACTGTCTCACTTTTTTTCCACACTTTGCTCTCTTTCTCACCTATCTTATATATTTATATAACAATCTGAAGTGATCCTTCTCGCCTAAAATAGATTTCTGTTGAACCACTCCAACAAACAAATGCTACTCTATTTCTAAGCTCATATCCTACTTGGCTCAATCTCCTCGCAGGGAGAAACTAATTTCTATTTCTATTCCTAATTAATTTAACAACCCCAAACAAACTAACTTCTCTCATTTAAAACTAAGTAAAATATTAATGGCCAATGTTTATCCACCTCATGGTTAGCCACAGCATGTGAACATCCAATCACATTGTTGACTAAGTCCGGATGCTCCTACATCAATTTCTAAATCAACATAGATCCATCCGAAATAAAGACTTAATATGAGCCTAGAGGGATCAAATTTCTTCACCTGAACTTCCTTAGAATGCAAAATACAATGTGTTATTTTTCATTATCTAAATTGTTTTTTCAATGCTAAATAGACTATATATAGAACCAAATCAACGTTTTAACCATAAAACTTAAATTTTTCATGATATATACATAATTTTTTAAAATGATATATAGTAGATAAGTAATTAACATTAAAATATTTTACATAACATTTACATAACATGTATATCAACACATTTTATCAAGCAAATTAAAATGAGTTTTTTATTATTAACATATTTTTAAGTATATTTCAATATTAATTCATATTAAAATATTTTATTGATAACCCACATTGAATATTCTTTTATATACAACATTAAAATATTTTATTTTAACATTTTTTTTTATACATAGATATATATGAAGTTGATATCAACTTATATTAGTTAACATAGATTTTCAAATATTTTATTTCAATATCTAGTTAAAATATTTTTGAAAAGTATAAGATTTAAACATCTTGTATATTTTTTTACTTCTAATTACTTTACAATATATATATATATTGTTATAGCCTACATTATTTTTCTATTTAGAACATACTTTTTATTTTTTATTTTTATTTTAAGGTGGGACTAATCCTTCATATTGGATTGTAGAATGAGTCTCTCCACTCAATCACTACAAAGTTCAAAATAATGCTTTTAGCCAATAAAATATGATAGAGTAATTTCCAATCTCAACAAATCTTGTTTGAATAATAAAATAAAACTTTTAATACAAATATTTAAATATATATTTTTATTTTATGATTTATTTTTTTCTTTTTAAATGTAGATATAAAATTATATAATGTTATTATGATTATAAAAAAAAACATTCTTTACAAAAGATGAAAATGACAAATAAAAAAATAAGATTAAAAAAAATATAACTACAATTTTTTGTAATCGGAAATTGTGTTTTTATTTTGCTAAAGCTAATTGTATATATGTATAGACCTCGGAAGAAGTAATGAACACATCCTCAATTATGATTTTCTCATCCATAATTTCCCAGGATTATTTCTCTACTATAATTCTATTCAAAAAATAAGAACAACTTAGCTTTTATTTTATTTTAAAATATTATGTCTTATTTTCATATTAAATAATAATAAAAATATCTGAGTATTTATCGATTAAAAATAAATAAATTATTATTTACTATTTTTTAATACATATTTTTAAATAAAATTGGGAAAAAAAATAGACACCTCTTTTTATGATATAAAAAGCATTCATCACTGAAATAAGAAAATTTTGATTAAAAATAATTCTCTAAAATAAATTCTTATTTATGTTTTATATTGAAATGTTTCTTCTTTATTAATATTTTAAAAAAGTTATAAATAAATTTCATATTAAACAAAGAATTATATATTTTTATATTATAGAAAAATATATTAATAAATAATCAAAATATTATTTTTATACATAAAATTATAATTAAAAAATATATTATAAATTAATAATATTATTTCTAAAAATACAAATTTCAAAATTAGATTATAATGAATCAACCTATCTATAATAATATTATTTGTTTAAAATAAAATGATTTAAGTAATTTTATGTTTTTATTTGAAAGGATATTTTATTTTTATTATTTTGTTTAATGATAATGGGTGGAGTGTTCACTTATATCTGAAAACTCTTTATAAATAATAAAAATATAAAGTCTTTGAATTTTATAAGTATTAAAATTTAAATAAAATGTTTGAATAATAAATATTAAAATTTTGTCTAGTAAGAATAATGAAGTATACTCTTAAGTTATTTTGTAATGTGAAAATCATCGATTTAAAAATTCATGAGAAAAATCCAATCATATTAAAAACTGGTATAAAAATCTAAATTTGAAGATATATATTTATATGTATTGTCATACAAGGCTAATGTTAGTAGGCAAATTCGAATCTTGAAAAGTAATACATCTTAAGTAGGAATTCCTCACATAACATATTAGGCAGAACATGGTTTTCAGTTTGGATTTAGACAGAGCACAATCATCACATATTATTTTATATGTCCAAACTTTCGTGATCATCAAATATTCTTTCGTATCATTGCTTCTGCTTCTTTCACAGAGAGAGATAGTATGGGTATGCTAGTTGTGATAAGTTGTTAACGTCGAAGGCGTTCTATTGTGAGCGTTTAGCTCACGATACTATAGAGATTCGTCATAAAATGACAAAACTCACCAAATCTCTACAGTATCAGGCAGCTATCTCCGTTGACTTTGGCGTTTTCTTTTACATATTGATTTGCAAAACGCTAATTTATTATTTTATAAAGTTGCACTATATATATCTGGGTTCAAAGGTGATAAAACTTTTGATTTATTTTTGTTCAAACCTCAATCACTGGGTAACAATTAATGCCAAATGATTTACGGTACGATGGCTATTAGACGTGAACTAAAATTATAACCTAATATGTGTTTTGATTTCTTTATGTTTTTGTTAAGTTTCATTTTTAAAGTGAGTTTATGATAATAAAAAAATTATGGCTGCATTGCAGTGTTTTTGTTAAATATGATTGTCTCTAATTCTCAATGAAGTAATTCTCATAAATGTTCACTCGGGATTTGAATCTAGTTAAAGATAATGTAAGATAGCCCAAGATTTACCTACCCACCATTTAAAATTTAAGTTATTTATTTATTCATCATTTAAGTTATCTTTTTACTAAATGTTTATTGTCAATAAATTTTTCTATATAAATCAAATTCAAATATTCTCAAAGTAATGTTAATGAAATTTTCCATATAAATCAAATCCAAATATTCTCAAAAAAAGGTTAATTATATTCATTTAAAGACATATAATAGAATATTATTAATCATTAATAAATATATATAAAACAATAGAAGGAAAAATAAAATAATTTTATTTGTTTGTTTTCAAAATAAAGTTGTAGCATAATGGAGAGGTTAATTAATATTGAAGATAATTTTCATTTATTTTTATTGGTAAATATAAATTGATTAATTGGTTATAAATCCATTATCCTTTATACCTATTATTTTGATTAATTTTCTAATTATTTAAATTTCATTATTTTTGGATATATTACTGTAACATCTATACAGCGTATTATATAAAAAAAATTACCTTTGTTACTATAGTCAATAATTCCTTTAACTATGACTACATAGTTTCTTACATTTTTTGGTTCCATATCATAAGATATTACAAAGCATGATTTTTGTCTTATTCATATATTTGTCATAAACATATATTTGATATCTCGTGCAAATACACATAGGGTTATACTTTCTTTATTATCAATCATGTGATTAATATTTAAATAAACAATATAGGTTTATATAACCCCGCGTAGGCATTGCAACCATTTGTCTATGTTTCTATGGTTGTGAAGGGATTACTTTTAGAATAATTTCGCATTCAAGTTTGGATTAATCATCCGTATTGATATTGGTACACACATATATTATGTCATATGGATTACACGGTACTTTGGATATACTCGGTACTTCGACTCATAAATTTCATTCTTTGATATGCCTGCTTGGCATTACAAATACGGTGATTGAATTTAATGATCACCTACCATCCTGCTCCGAGGCCCTCCACCTGTCCTCCTTCGCAGCTGTCAACCATCCTTCTTGTTTGTCCGTGGCGTCATCCCGACCGTCGATACTCCTTCGGCTAAGATCTACGGCATAGGAAATGGGAGAGGTCTTTAGGGCAACAACGCTCCCTATCCTCCTATCAGAGTTTCATTTGCTCGGTCCTCACTGCTCTGCATCTCAGCTCTATATCTCGGTTGACTTTTCTTGTTGTAGGTTCCTTTGGTGCTCTTCTCGGCACCTTACTTCTGCTTTCCGATCATCAACAACTTGTTCTCCATGCGGAACAACCTTACTTTGGTTTTCTAGGTAAACTCTAGCCTACATTCGGCTTTCTGAGTAACATGTTTTTCAATTTTGTTTAATACGTAAATGTTTGACCTGGTCCCCTCGACCTCGCAGAGGCATTTTTATGTTTTTGTTTAGCAGGGATGTTTAGCCGTGAAAGAGATTCAAAGCTTCAACTCTCCGCACGGTAAGGTTCTTATCTACTGTTTTTTGACATGTTGGTTTTACACAGTTGAATTCTTTGTTTTCCTTACGGCTCTAGAGGTTAACTCCTTCTTGGGTTTTCTACTCCAAGTTATCTAGATTAGTGGAGCTAGTGATTTTCTTGCTCAACAACAACCTGAACTCCGACACCACCTTTAATACCGGTAAGTCTACTTTCGTTGCAGTCACCGACTCGATAGGGTTTAACATTTAGTTTGAAATGAATGATGGTCGTCGCAAGCCTTCTGTCACCTGTAGGGACAAGGGGGTTTCAAAGGCAAGACAAAATTTCAACCTTAACCATGTTTATTCAAGAATGCCTTTCTCTTAAGGCTGATCAGTATTTTAATTTTAGGGTGCGACCTTCTACCCGTTAACTTGTGTAGATTGTTTCAATGTTAGGAAAAGTATAACAGTCTTTCCTTGTTGATAAATGCATTGTATAAGTTATGTTCCGCTGTGGATGCTCCTCAGATTTGTGAACTTGATTTAGTTTTATTTAGAAGTTTTCTTCCTTAGAATATCCTGTTAAATTCTTCAGATTTTCGCTTCAACATTCTCTACTAGATATGCAGCCAGAATAATATGTCAAGATTGTTTTGTTTTGAATGAATGTCGAAGACTGAGATAGTTTACTTGTTTTCCTGATTTATTTTTTCTATTGTGGCATAATATGAAATATGTATATATATTCTTTTGGTTGTAATGGTTCCGCTTGCAATGGATAATGAATTTGGAACATTCTTGTTTTCTTTTTAATACCGGTCTGTATCCTTATTACAATGTTTATTTTCTATAGTTTTTCGCTAAGCCCTTTTGGCCTTTAGGTGCGGGCTCAAAGGAGCATGAGCTCAGACCCTATTTTCTGGGGTTTAGGTTCTAAACCCGCAGCCCAAACCTTCATGGGTCCAATATAAATGTATTATATTATTTTCTAAGTTTTTCTTTCTTTATAAGTTATATTGCTTCTATTAGATCATATAAAACAGAAGATTACAAGTCGCATCCTGAGGAGTGAACAGGTTCATTCCAGAGGGAATATTCAAGAGGTTTCTACCAAGTACCGGATTGCCCCTAGTGGGGAAACTAGTGCTTAGAAGTCCAAAAGATACTATTGCCCATGACGGGAAACTAGCAGGTATAGTTTTCATAATTGAACAAAAAGACCAAAGAAAAGCATTTTTAAACAAGTGCATGTTGAGGAGGGATGAAAAGTAGTTCCTATGGTTGACATGCATGCTTGTCCCTGGAAGTTGGAAATTCTTCGAGGATATTGCACATGTAGCCATCCTCCTCCATCCCTTTGTTGAATGTGTATGTTTCTGGAGGTTGGCATGGCGAAGCCGGGATGCCCGAATTCGCCGCATAATCATTAGGCCGAGGGACATCAAGGTGCTTAGAGAATCCACCTATATTCAGGTCCAAGCTGCCACCAACGTCCAAGTTTGGGCTGCCTCTGCTATTGCCTTCTGAACCACTTGAGTCGCGGCTGCCACTGGAGGCACTTTGCACCAGAAGGGCTTTCAGTTTATGGGGAGTGAAAGCAGGCTCAGGGGAGATAGTAGATTTACGAGCTCGCTTCTTGCTGCGGGAGGTGGAGGAGAGCGGAGCCAAAGCAGGGAGCTACAGGGAAAGCTGGGCATTCAAATTGACAGGGGGGGAGCTATCAAATTCATTCCAATCGATAGAGAGGTTTAGGTCATAACCATGAGAGGCAAACAGGGGAGGCAAGGAGGGCGAGAGGGCTGGCCACGCCCACCAACTCTTCGACATCTCTGCCTATGACGTCGAGGCATGATTGTCCAGGGGGGGAGTCTCCTGACTAGATGGAGGCAGAAGCAAGCTTCTGAGGAGGGAGACGTCCAGAGCGAACGCCGAGCCTGGAAGAGAGAAGTTTGTGCACCATAGGACGAGGATAAAAAATAGAGAAAAGCACAGAGAGCGAACGGGCAGGATGAAGTGCGAAAAAGAGAGCCAATGTGGTGGGTTTAAAGGCCATGGATGGTAGCATAAATGCGGAGCAGGCCTAGTACGTCGATGGTAGGGTGGTAGAGGGTGGAGTAATGGCGCACTCACGCCAAAATTTAACATTGTGCTTCTCCCTAGGACTGAGCACGTGGAGCCTCCGTGTGTCCTCCCTCATGATGGCCCCGTGGCGCCTCTGCACGCTACCTTTAACCCGCATCCTGGGTATTATTTTCTGAGTTTTATGTTCTAAACCTAGGGTCAAATATTTTACTGTTTTCCCTGCAAGGTAAACCCAGAATTTTACCATAGTCGATGATTCTGAATTTTGCAAGTTATATAATCATCTATTATAGGATTTATCAATGTATTTTCTCTTAACCTTTGAATTTTATATCTGTCGCCCAGTATCCAGTATTTTAACAATAATCTGCATTATTAGGTTACATCATATAACATGTTGTAATATATTTAACCACTGAATCTTAATTTCCCATAACTGGGTCTATCGTATCTTGTTCATTACATTCTTGCATAGAGTAATAAGTAGGAAATTTAGCCATGCAAAAATCCTACTATTAACAATTAACATAATTATGATACAGTATGGAAATCTGGTTGTGTCCATAAGACCCAGCAATTATAAATACCTTTTTCCAGAAGATTCTTTTCAGTAGCTGATATCCTCCCAACCTTGAGCGAGGCAATTACGTCCTCTGCTCCCCCCTAGCTTCGCACTGAGACTCGAAGTTTTCTGAGACAGGAAGTGAGGCCTCGGGATAAAGATCCAGTCTCTACTTCACTTGGGAATCCTTGAGCTCCACTGGTTTTCCTCCTAGCTCTGGACAACTCACAACAAAATTCTGTTGCTTACACTTCCTGGTTTCCTTCTGCACAAAACCCCCTTCCTCCTTAGGATTTTCCTCTAAATCCTTTTTGGAAGGTAACTGTCAGAACTGTCCCCCTCCTCTTTGTTGAGAATTTGGAGGGTTGTAGGTTAATACAAATTCTCCTTTTGATAATTACTTGTGACCTTATTTGTGATGCTTATTTCTTCTTCTTCTTTTAGTTTAGTTAATCTTTCATCAAGTCAATTATCAAAATGCACAAGACACAAAAGTTACGCTCCTAGAGCCAGGGAAAAACCTCTCTTTCTTGGAGAGGAAAACCCGTAAAGAATTATTCTTATAGATATTCAAATGACAAGTACCATAACCCAGAATTAGACCCTTGACCTAGATGTGATTCCAAGACCTTGATCCTGCTTCTTTAACCTTGAATCTTCTCTTCACCAAATTACTTAGTTCTGCATCAGTACTAGACACTTTGATATTCACCTTGCATATGTTTGTAGTTGATTTTCTTGAACAGTAGGAAGGTAAATCATAAATTTACCTTCCTCACAATTATTGCCTCTTCTCCTTATGTTCACAGTCTCAACCTTTGCTAATTCTACCTTGTAATCATAACCTTTAACAATGTATATCAGCAATTTATTCTTGTACCAATCCTCTTACGTCTGCTCCTTAAACTCCAGGGATATCTACACTGTGTATTGTTATCCTTGACTGTCCACAAACTGTCCTTAACTATTCGTATTTATGTGCTACCCTTCCTTCACTTGTCCGCATATAGAGGCGGCCCTAATTCTCAATTCTGCCCGCACTTATTGACTCTGATGTGTCTACAATCTTTCCTGAGATTGCTCCATATTAGCTGTAGTGTTATCCGTAATCACTCCTGAGGTAGATCCGCATGTCTTGTCCGTAATTCTCCTAATTGTTGTTCCTTATCCACATAATTTTCAGTCCTGCACTATGCATTTAATCTCAGAACATATCTGAAAATGCTGCACCAAACTGAAATCCGCATTCTCCTATAAATAATTGTTTTTGCCTGTAAATAAGCCGACTTGTTCTATGATTTTTTTTAGGCCAACTTGGACAAGTAATATTCCAGCGTTGATAAGGTGCTTCCTTTCTGCCTTTAAATCTTGTCTTTTATCAATTCATTGAGGGTTGTTTGTAAGTGTCCTCCACAAGGCCTTGGAGCATAAATACCTAGACTAGATCCTTCATGTATGAGACACTCAATTCAACCTAATAAACATCAAGAAGAAGTCTATATACATAATAAAAATATTGCTTATGAAACCCATGAAGCAGGTACACCAAAAATACATTTTATTATCTTTGACATATTCTTTATATAAATGCATAATTACATAGTCAACATGAAGACCGACCTAGTTACACTTTTCAACACTCCCTCTTAACTAGGGAGGTATTCATACAGGTACATGGTTACTTTCAAATTGAAGTATCTCATAAGAAGAATCAGATTGGTAATCACATTTTTATAGCATCATATCAACCATCATTGTCTTAGTGCAAGGCCTTGACTAACAACCTCATCTCTCAACGAGACAATGGCCTACAATGTTGGTGAGACACATGACTTATAGACACCTTCGTCATTGTCTCTCCAAGGTACATACTCCACCCGGGTGTTCCCAAAGTATGACCATCTTGGACTATTCTTCTCTTGGGTAGCTAGCCCTCAAAGAATATCGGTCCTCGAATACTCTTATCTTGAATTCCCTAGTACATTCTCAAAGAGTATCAAATGCTAGATGATTTCCCAATCCTCCATTCTGTCTTCCCAAGTGAAGACCGGAATGATGTGTCTATCTCTCCCTCTCAACCAAGGAGGACCTATTCCACAAGGGAATTTACTCATTCCTATACAAGGAATGTACCTAAGCTCATTCTTATGAATTACCAAGTTTCTTCCAAGTAAGAAACTCATCATCAAGTTCCCTCTTAACCAAGGACCTCTAGCAGCAATGGTGAGACACCCAGCTGCTCATGAAGAATTCCTGTCCTCGATGTCATGGATTTCGATATTGAGGAATCTTCAACTTTTAGCTTCATAGGGCACAAATCATCCATCACTTTCATCCCTGAGTCATGTCAGCTTATCAGAAAGTGATTCATCAGACTTCCTTATCTGGTCCACTGTTATGCCATGCTGCTTTTCTTCGAATCATCTCCAAGGATCATACATCCTTTCTCATGATTAGCGGCCTTGCACAAATTCATCCAGATAAACATATATATATATATATATATGAATTCTAGAACAAAAGTTACCTTAGTGATGATCTTTCACCATGACATCTTTTTGTAGGCGTTGACATCCTTCACATAGATTGACACATATCCTAATCATATGTTTTTCCAAGGGTCTTCTTCTTTACCAGACTTCCGTCAGAGTCTACATATCTTCCCAGGAGATCTCCTAGTCACGTCTTCTTGGTCTCTGGATGATAACTGCCTCTTGACATGGTTGCATTTCATGATCTCTTCCTTTCTGCACATTCTTCATTCCCAAGATCTTACAACTTTTCCAATTTCTTGTTTATGTACAACCACCTCATATTCTATGAGGACATATTATGTTGATCAGTGCACCGAGAGATATTCCTTCATAGATCATACTTCTAAATATGGAAGTCTATTACCTACAACCATATGACATGACTTCACAACATCCAATATCAACATATATGTCTATATACGTCATACCTATTTCCTTGAGTCATCCTGTAGTAATTTCTCTAGAATTAATGGCTTCATTCCTGCTCCATCAATATTTCATCACCTCCATAATACTGTTTCCATGATGACCCTTGATCGTTTTACTTTAGTAATGTTATCATAGAGGTTTTCCAGAAGCTGTTTCATCGAGAGCTTCTTCCATGCTTCTATCGGGATGCTTATTAATGTACATTACTTCCTGTCATACTATTTTACAACCAATCAGAGATCACTTAAAAAGAAAGGTGATCTTAGTCATAATAGATATCTCTCGCTTCCTCCTTCTTATATCTTTTAGCATCAGGTTCTTCTTTCTCATTAGTGACATGGGCTTCTTCCTTTTTGCTCTTGTCCTTTCTAGATTTAGGATAATATATTTTATAATGCCCAAGTTCATTACATCCAAAGCATCATACATTTTCCATACTTCTTCTCTTATTTTGAGGGCCAAATTTTCCGAATCTTCCTTTCTTCTTGTATGAGGATGCAAAGGCACGATTCTCTTCACTTGATCCTGTGTCAGCTTTGGCTTTTAGTCTTGTTTCCTCTATTTTACATAGAGACCATAAATCATGGAATGGGGTGGATTCTTTCTTCCCATATAGACTAGAAGTGAAGTTTCCTCAATCCTCTGGTAGAGCATTCAACACCACTATAGTCATCTCAATGTCAAACATCACTTCTCCTAGTTTCTACAGTTGATATCTTATTTCAGAAATCCTCATAAAGTATGGAGTGATTCCTTCTTCCCTTGAATTTTTTTTTTTTGTATATTTCTTGTCTTAGAGAGATTACTTCTCCTGCAGTACTCACAGATAATAGCTCCACCAATTTTTCATATATTTGTTTTTCAGTCTTCAGCTTTGATACATAGGGAATGAGAGAGTATTTGATGGATTCTATGAGAATCCGCTGGGCTCTAATTTCTCCCTTCATATACTTGGCATGGGCTGGGGCATCTTCTTTTTGGGGTTGAAAAATAGATCCTTCGATATAGTCCATTACTTCGTCTTCAATTAAATTCAAGTCTGTTCTTTTCTTCCATGCACTAAAGTTTGATGACCCAACCAGCTTGTTACTTTCTTTACAATAAGGCATCTTGACAGATAGGGTCATGAATACGTACTTGAGTGGATTGGCTTGCAGCTTCCTTAATGATGATTGAGAATGAAGTCAAGGGTTTCCTTTCTTCAATATTGGTGTTCTTGAACCCTTGATTACAAAGAATGTCTTCAGAAATTGAGGTTCTCTTCAAACAATGTCTTGAGTGCAAATATTTGATGGCAAAGATTATTTTCTTTAATGAGTTTGATATTTTGAATGAGATAGGAGATCTCACTTGAAGTAGATAGATAGTCTTCCTTGAAAACTGATTTGACTTTCCAACCCAAACTTTGATCTTTGTAGCCCTTGTGATCAACACCTTAGCTCTGATACCATGTTGAGAATTTGGAGGGCTGTAGGTTAATACAAATTCTCCTTTTGATATTTACTTATGACCTTATTTGTGATGCTTATGTCTTCTTCTTCTTTTAGTTTAGTTAATCTTTCATCAAGTCAATTATCAAAATGCACAAGACACAAAAGTTAGGCTCCTAGAGCTAGGGCAAAACCTCTCCCTCTTGGAGAGGAAAACCTGCAAAGAATTATTCTTATAGATCTTCAAATGACAAGTACCATGACCCAGACTTAGACCCTTGACCTAGATGTGCTTCCAAGACCTTGATCCTGCTTCTTTAACCTTGAATCTCCTCTTCACCAAATTACTTAGCTTTTCATCAATACTGGAGACTTTGATCTTCACCTTGCATATGTTTATAGTTGATTTTCTTGAACAGTAGGAAGGTAAATCATAGATTTACCTTCCTCACAATTATTGCCTCTTCTCCTTATGTTCACAATCTCAACCTCTGCTAATTCTATCTTGTAATCACAACCTTTAACAATGTATATTAGTAATTTATTCTTGTACCAATATTCTTATGTCTGCTCCTTAAACTTCAGGGATATCTACATTGTGCCTTGTTATCCTTGACTGTCCACAAATTGTCCTTAACTATCTGTATTTTTGTGCTACCCTTCCTGCACTTGTTCGCATACAGAGGCAACCCTAATTCTCAATTCTGTCCACACTTATTGACTGTGATGTGTTCACAGTATTCCCTGAGATTGCTCCTTATTAGCTGCAGTGTTATCTGCAATCACTCTTGAGGTAGATCTGCATGTCTTGTTCGCAATTCTCCTAATTGTTGTTCCTTATCCGCATAAGGTTCAGTCCTGCACTTTTCATTTAATCTCATAACATATCCGAAAATGCTACACCAAACTGAAATTTGCATGCTCCTATAAATAGTTGTTTCTGCCTGTAAATAAGCCAACTTGTTCTATGATTTTTTTTAGGCTGACTTGAACAAGTAATATTTAGCGTTCATAAGGCACTTCTTTTCTACCTTTAAAGCTTGTCTTTTATCAATTCATTGAGGGTTGTTTGTAAGCATCTTCCACAAGGCCTTGGAGCATAAATACCTAGACTAGATCCTTCATGTATGAGACACTTAATTCAACCTAATATACATCAAGAAGAAGTCTATCTACATGATAAAAATCTTTCTTATGAAACCCATGAAACAAGTACACCAAAAATACATTTTATTATCTTTGACATCTTCTTTATATAAATGCATAATTACATAGTCAACATGAAGACCGGCCTAGTTACAACTTTCAACACTCTTTTCCCTGGTTCTTGGAATTATTTACCAATCAATTACTTTCTTCTTTTACCCAAGGTAATTTATTAATATAATTTCCTTTATTGAAAAGACAAAATATTATGTATAAAATTAGTGTTAACGAATATCCTTATTCGTTGCATATTCCAAATGTTTTATAACAAGTTTGTTTACCAATGATTAAATAAAAAAATAGGGTGTTACATCTTCCCCCGCTAAAGCAAACACCGTCCTCGGTGTTATTTGTTCAATGAGAACAACTACGGATAGGCCTTATGCATAACCCGTTCGTTCTCCCAAGTAGCCTCCTCTGGGCTAAAGTGTTTCCATTGCACTTTAACTTGGGGCATGATTCGCCTCCGGAGCGTTATTTCTCTCTGATCTAGAATATTTTGTGGTTCTAACAGGAACTCGCCGTCCGGTTCTACTTGCATCTAAAAATGGTCTTATTCAGTTTACATGTATACCCTGCCAATGGACTACATGTTTTGGATGGTGTACATAATGTTTCAATAGCGACACATGAAATACGTTATGTACTAATATATGGCTGGGTAGAGCCAGACGATAAGCCACTGGTCCTATCCTTTCCAAAATATCGAATGGTCCTCAATATCTAGGAGCCAATTTGGCACATGCATTCCATCTTAAGATGCTCTTCTTTGGTTTAATCCTCACATTAACATGGTCTCCTACCATGAATTCTCAAAAAGTTCTTTTCTTATCAGCATACACCTTTTTCCGGTCTTGAGCAACCTTCAGGTTCTGTCAAATTTTCTTTACTTCTCGCTCCATTTCTTCTAGCATATCTGGCCCAAGCATCATCTTATTCTCTAGACTGCACCAGTTTATAAGAGTGCGACATTGTCTTCCATAAAATGCTTCAAAGGGGCTCATCTTGAGGGACTCTTGATATCTGTTGTTGTAAGCAAACTCAACCAAGTATAAATATTCCTCCCATTTCGTTGGTTGTTGCATTAAATACATGTGTAGCATTTCTTCTAGAATTGGATTCACCGTTTCTGTCTACCCATCCGTTTATGGATGATAAGTAGTACTAAATTGTATTTACGTCCCCAAGCCATTAAATAGAGTCTTCCAGAATGCTGAAGTAAATTTCACATTGCGATTTGAGATAACAATTCGAGGGATGCCATGCAGTCTAAAAATTTCTCTCATGAATATATCAACAATTTGCACCATCTTGTAAGTAGACTGGATGGGAATGAAATGTGCCACCTTACTGATTCTATCAACTACCACCATATTTGAGTCATTGTGCTTTCTATTTTTGGGTAGCCCATTGATGAAGTCAAGAGAAATGACTTCCCATTTCCATTCTGGCACTGGAATAGGCTGAAGCAATCTTGCGGGATGTTGATGCTCAACCTTAATCTGCTAACATTCTAACATTTGGTCAAATAATCTGCGATGTCTTCCCGCATTCCAGGCCAAGAATAGTCTTTTCTAATTACAGTTAACATTTTCTGATATCCTGGATGTCCCGCGTAGGAACTTCTGTGATATTCATCCGGGATAATTTTTTTCAGATTGTATTGATTCAGAATATATATTCTTTTCCGGTAAATTAGGAATTGTCCACTATTGAGTTCAAAATCTGACTGTTTTCCTTGCTCTTTGTCTACTTTTTCTTTTTTCCATAAAAAATGGTACTCAGGGTCCTTCTTTGTTGCTTCTAAAATATGTTATTGAAATTTGAATTCAATTTGATTAAAGTAAATTTCATAGATGCCATGCAGCTTTCTGCTTAACACATCGGCCACCCAGTTCTATTTACCCTTCAGATGCTAGATGTCGAAATCGAATTCACTTAGGAAAGAATTCCACCTAGCTTGGCGAGCATTCAGATAGGCTTGCTTAAAATAGATAGTTAAGCTACTGTGATCAGTTCTTAATATGAACCTCTTTCCGAGCAGATAGTGTCTCCATATCTGTAAGGCATGCACCACCGTCGTTAGTTCCAAATCATAGTCTGAGTACCTCTACTCATGATATTTTAACTTCCTAGATTCATATGCTATGACTCTTCCTTCTTGAGTCAAGACTGCTCCTACACCCTCCTTACATGCATCGATACATACCTCAAACTCTTTATTCGGATCTGCTACCTTCATAACAGGGGCAGTAGGTAACAACTCTTTTAATAACTCAAAATTGTTCTGACATTCTTGAGTCCATTGAAGACTCGTCCTTTCCGCTGCAGGGAAGTAATGGGAAAGGCAATTTTGGATAATCCATTGATGAATCGTTTGTAGTAACTAGCCAAACCCATAAATGAATGTATGTTAGCTACGTTCTTTGTGACCTTCCATTCCATGATTGTTTTTATCTTTTCTGGGTCCACAACATTCCCTTCAGCAGAAATCACATGCCCCAAGTATTGGATATGTTCCTTAAAGAAGTCACACTTACTAAACTTATGATAGAGCTGACGTTCCCTTAAAATTTTCAGCACAATGCACAGATGTTCCTTATGCTCTTCCATATTCCTGGAGTAAATTAATATATCATCAATAAAAATTAAAACGAATTTATCCAAGTATGGGTGAAAGATTCCATGCATTAAACTCATAAAGCTGCTGGTGCGTTGGTTAACCCAAAGGGTAATACCACAAAATCTTAATGTCTGTACCGGGTACGGAAGGCTGTTTTTCTTATATCTTCGTCCTTATTCCAGATCTGGTGGTAGCCTAACCTTAAGTCAATCTTGGAAAACACTGTAGCCCATTTGACTTGGTCGAACAAGTCATCTATGTGCGGTAGTGGGTATTTGTTTTTTACAGTCAACTTGTTGAGCTGTCAATTATCCATACACATGTGCATAGTGCCATCTTTCTTTTTCACAAACAGCATAGATGCTCCCCACGAGGACACACTAGGCCGAATTTAGCCTCTATCCATCAACTCTTGCAGTTGCATCTTCAACTCTGTTAATTCAGGTACACTCATCCTGTAAGGAGCTCAGGACACAGGTGGTGCCCCGGGTACCAGTTCTATTGTAAAATATATGTCCCTCTTTGGTGGCAGTCTGGGGATTTCCTTAGGAAATACATCTTGGAATTCTTGTAGAATAGGGATATTATCCAGCATAAGGGTATTTTCTTTGGAATTGGTGAATCCCACGTGAATTGCATAGAGCTGACATCCTTTTCTTATACATTTTCTTAGCTGAGATGTCGTTATAGGTGGTAACTATAAGGGCTTTTTAATACCCCGCAGTTCTTGACGAGTTCCCTCATTTGATTTAAAATAAATGATCTTATCTTTGCATTCTACTAATGACCAGTGTTTCTCCAACTAGTCCATCCCCGGTAAAATAGCATATGACCCCAGGGGTAGGATGTTGAGTTCTACAGTTACGCATTGGTCCCCAATACTCAATCACAGTTTGGTACCTTGGCATTAACCCGCCTGCTTGCCCCTGTAGCTAGTTGGACTAACCATGGGTTTTTAAATTTCTAATTCTATAATCTACAGTTTTTAACTACACGGGGTTGTATGTAGCTCAAGCTAGCCCCAGGGTCAACTAAAATAGAAATAGATTGGGTTTGTAGCTTACCTTCTAACTCAATCATGGTTGGTTGGTAGTCTGCTTGCGGATCCTCCAGAGTTGCATTGATTCTGGGTATATTACAAGCTACGTCCCCCACAGTCGATGCCTCTTGCAGATTTTTTGCCACCTCATTTCTTCCTCGATGAGGATAGTTTTTGAAATAGTGTGCCTCACCACAACCCCAACATTGCAACGGAGGTTTTTGGGACTGTCCAATGTCGGGTCTGCTACAGGCTTCAATATGTCGCTCCTCACCACTCCACTTGGTTTTTTTTTACTCTTTCCATTCTGGTTATTCAGTGGATACCTTGCAGAATTCTTGTAATTCCCGTGTTTGTTATTTCTGCTACTCGTAAAACTCTTTTGTCCCTTTCGGGGCGGCCAAATTTTTCCAGTTTCTCCTTTGGCTTTATATTTCTGATAGCACATCCGTGCTTTCCTTATTGCTTCATCCATAGTTTTTGGGTTCACAAACTCAATCCTTTATTTCATATGCAATGGAAAACTGCTCAGAAATCGCTGCACTTTCACCTTCTCATCGCGCAGATAAGGCACATATCGTAATAATGAAGTAAATTTCGTAACAAATTCATCCATAGACATTTGCACCAATTTTAGATCATGAAATTTTTGGGATTTTTCATCATAAAAATGTTCAGTCAGATACTTGTCTTTGAAATATTGTTGAAACTCATCCCAAGTTACATTTTGATCTTCCACTTCACGCACATTCTTCACCTCCTCCCACCACAATGTCAGCTTCTCCCGCAGCTGGTAAATGGCCAAATAAGCTGTTAGTTTACTGTTATATTCGTACACCTGAAAGTACTTATTCATGTTTATTATCCAGGCTTCTGCCTTTCTTCAGCCTCTCTGTCAAAGGTGGGAGGCTTAATCTTCCAGAATTCACCCTGCAATTCAACTTTATGTTTCTTCAACTCTTGTTGTTTGATAAAGTGTCCATTGAATTCAACATCATCAATTGCCTTCATTATATCTTATTTTTCCCAACCTTTGATAATAGTGATCTTCTTGCTCTAATTTTCACCTGACATTGTAATTTATGGACCAACAACAACTTTAATGTTGACATCATTATTCTCTTCAACATCTACATGATTGTGTTGTTCAACATTAGCCTAATTTAGTGACTCATATGAAGCAAAATGTTTTAATGGCCAACATATTTCCCTATAATATTACAAAAAAATCCCTTAAACATATACACAATTTCAATAGGGGTTGATACATTGTATAATTATAAGGAAATGGAAACATATGTGTATTCATCAAGTAAAACTTGAAAACAATACAATTTATGACACAGTGTTAATAATTTCTCTATAGATACTTTGTGAGGGAATGTTGACAATGATCTGGAGAACAATATCGAACTATGAAGTGAAAAAACGATAATTCCTTCAATGATTGGTTATATTTATAGTAATCCACTATAAAATTTGATTGGTGAATGGTCACTAGATCTTATTGCATAGTTTAATTATGGAATTTGTGTCTAAGATTAATTTAATCATTAACACATATTTGAATCTCTCCTTCTTAATACTCATGCTTATATAAATGGTTAACGGTCCTAGGGGATCGATTTGATGAATTAATAAGTTATAGTCCTTCTATACATTATAGATGGACCACTTAGTGATAGGTTGTTGAACACATTGGAAGGTGAGGCTTACAATAACTTTTGATCAAATGTGAACGTGGAAATAAATGTTGGCTCATGTTAAGCTTATTGAAGTGGAATTTGTTGCAAACATTATTTAGCTATTAATATTTCTTCCAAATGTGCCAATTGTGATAGGAAATTTATACATAAAGATTAAACAATACTAGATAAAACTTAGTACAATTCTAAATGTTTAAAAAATTGAAATGCTTTTATATCAAAGCATTTGATTAATGTAGATTGAAATAACATTTTTAATGGAAATCATGTCATTGATATACTTTTTTATTCCTGAAAGAAAAAACCATAATTTCATTCATAAAATGAGTGAAGATTACATTACTTAGATACACAAATAATGTGTATTTGGAGGCAAAAAAGACTATAAAAAACAAATGTAATCTCTAGTTTTCTAGTTTCCCATTCATTTCAACATTTGTCATTCACTAAAAACAAGAACATAGACAAAAAAAACATAATATAGCAGTCATATAGGGTCTGAGATAGGTCTATCCAACGCAAATAGAAAATGTCGACAAAACATCTGACTTTAGGCAGAAAATAAAGAACTAAAAAAGAAGATATATTTTTTTGCTTTCCGTGGAGTTATGTTGTTGTTGTTATATGTCGATTTTCCTTGAATGTCTTGTGGTAGAATTCCTAGTTTTTTCCATTCTTCTACTCTGTTATGCCCCAATTGTCTTTGTCCAAAACTAGGCCTTCTTTGAAAGGGGGTCAACAGTCATGTTCCTCTCTCTATAGATGTGAGAGTAGGAGAAAAAAGTGAAAGAATTTGTAAGCATCATAGCTTCCTCGAGAAGAGGCATAAGGATAATGTTTCTGCATACTTGATTTTTATTGTTCCAATTGATTGTGAGCACGAAATTCCCAAGTATCTGTAGTTGTGTGCATCCTTTCTCTAAGGAGAAAAATAACAAATGTTTACAAGCTAGGAGCTCCTCCTGGTTTTTGGTCCCATGGACAAACCCCAATTTTACCTAGAAAAAATGTTCTTATGGGAGTTCAAGGATGGAGCCCCCACCACTCTACAGATTATTATTTGTAGAGGCTCTGTCCAAATAGGCCCACAACCTATATTTATCGACAAGTTCTAGTTTGATTACTATGTGGGGAGCCATACCTTTTTCTTGAGGGAAATGAATTAGAATAGCCATAGATTTTGCAACAATGTGATTAGGCACCAAGGCCTTATCATGAAATATTACCCTATTTCTGGCCAACTAGACCCCCCAAAAAATGATTAGAGGGAGTAATAAGATAGAATGAGAATTGGGATTTGAGTGCCAAGCCTTCCATGTATCGTCCAAATGTGAACCTTCCCATGAACTTATGTGACCCAAAGCTATCCTGCATTCTTTCCACACTTCTTGATAGAAAGGGCATTGGCATAAACAAATGTAAGATAGTTTCACCATTATTTTTCCATAAGGATCGCCACCCCATCTCAACCATGACTCATATTTACATAACGTCCCATATTGGAACCTTCTTTGCCATTAAACACCACATTATAATTTTTTCCTTAGTAGGAGATATTGTTGTCCATGTCGTTTTCCACAACCATATTTGGTCAACTGTGACTCTCTCAGCCAATTAGGAGAGGTAGCCAAGCTTTGGGGAGTAAATTTTATAAGGGGAAATTCTCCAGGTTAGATTGGCATCTCTTTATGTTAGTCTTATATGGCCATCATATTGGACTTGCAAGAATCTGAGTCAAGCATCTCGATACTCCTCTTCAAGAACCAACTCTTCAGTTGATAACTATCCTTGTATCCAAATAGATGAGTTACCCGGGATGTAAATATGAGCAATTTTAGAGTAACCTCTATCCCTAATAATTCCGATGAACTGAGGGGGAAACAAGTGTCTATGGTCGCTAAAAAGCCATGGGTCAAGGCCAAGGCTCACTCTATCACCCTTTCCAACATGCCATGTGAGCACTTGACTAGTAATGTAAAAGGAGTTTATAACAACCCTCAAAGTAACAGAGATGTTGGTTTGAGGATCATTAACTCTTCCATTGGGTTAGGAGAAAAATACTTGTGAGAAACAACTGAATTCCATGAGCTATTTGACGAGATCAACATACATCCACATTTAGCCATGGATTTTGAAAATAAGAAAATGTTATTCATGCCCCATCCTCCCAATATTTTACGCATGATAATAGAATCCCATTTAACCTAGGGAAACACCCCCAGTTCTTGCTTCTTAGCCCAAAGGAAATTTGAGAAAATTATTCTGATTTTTTCCAACACATTTAGGGGTCTATGCTAGAGATGTAAAATATACTGGTATGGATTCAAGCACAAATTTAATCAAGATTAGGTGACCCACCCAAGAGAGCCATCGTAGGCACCAGGATTTCGAGTGTTTTTCCACTTTGGATATAAGCCACTACCAGTCAGTTTTGTTGTAGCAATTAGGTTTTAGGTGAAAGCCCAAGTACTTCATGCCAACCTCTAAAGGTTTGGAATCATAAGGGATAATTTAGGTAATTTTTCAGATCTCATGAACATTAATATTGTGGTAGGATACAGTGGACTTATGGGAGTTGATTGACATGCTAGTAGGCTTCCCAAATAGGGAAAAAAGCTCAGAGAAATTGTTTATCTCCCTAAGAGATTCATTTTTGAATATGAGAATACCATCGATAAAGAGGAGGAGTGTGATAGCCAAAATTTGAGCAATAAATAAGCCTTGAAAGTCCCCATGCCTTTTCACCTCTAGAAAGAGTCAGCTTAAGCCTTTAGCAAGAAGAAAGAATAATAAGGGAGAGAGCGGGCACCCTTGTCATAACCCTCTCTAAGCATGAAAAAAGGGAGAGATTATGCCATTTATAAGGACAACAAATTATATCGATTGAATGAAACTCATAACCAATTTGATAAAGTCAAGGATGAAGCCAACATGGGTAAGGAGGAATCTAATATAAATCTAGTTGAATTTTTAAAATTCTTTAGATAGATAAATTTTGTTGACAACCCCCTTTAGATCTAGAGTTTTGATGTTGTGTAAACCCTCCCATGCAACTCCAATGGCTTTGAGGTTGGCCACAAGATCCTAAATTGGAGAGGATTTTTGAAGAAGTAGGGGGTAGGATTAGATCATGCCCACCTTTGTTGAGGTATGTGATAGAGAAGTATGGGGGAACAATTCTAAGTGAGAAGTTAGATAAGAGAGATTCAAGTGGTGGTTACCATGGCTACCACTCCCTTTCTTCACATTGAGCCACAAGAAGGTGGGTCACTGTTGCAGTCAGATGGCGAGCCAAGACCATGGGGAAACTAAGGTGGTACCTCCATAATAGGGTATATTGATGTGGAAGCTTGGATGATATGAAGTTGAGGACATTTAACTGTGTGAAGCATGAGTTCTTATCGAGATCATGATAGACTAGATTATATACCTGATTAGATAAGTGACATGAGGGGATCCAAGACATGGTGTGTATGCAAGCATGATTCCCATAGATGCAGCTAGATATACCATCTAGAGAAGTGATACTTCATGATGCCAATATCTAGTGAGGGATATAACCGAGAGGTTGTGGTTGTACTATTGCAGGATAATAATAATTTTTAGTGGGGGAGGATGTTAAGCCCTGAAGTTGGGTGCACCTTTAACTGAACGTGCACCACAAGGGACACCCCCCCTCACACCATTTGCGATGTTTATATGACAAGTAATGCAACATTATGGAGTTTGGTTGGTGACTTGAGCATGAATACGGTGGCCTCAACAAGATGAACTCAAGGTGGAAAAATACCGAGAGGCGTGGCCCCCTCGATAAGGGCACACCCAACCAAGTGAAATGGTTAACCAAGAGTTGGGATTTCCATATGGTAAATGACACAAGGTGAAAGGAGAGCACACAACCATATGTTGTCTTGGGTGGAATATACACCATAAGGACACAACATGATCAAGCGACACACTTGAGTGCATGAAGTAAAAATTTGGCCCAAGGAACGAGTGGTCAAGCAGATCGAAATGACACAGGTTGCATGTTGGCCTGATGACATGAATATATCCTATGGTTGGAATGAAGGAATGAGCAAACCAAAACGACATGAGTAGCACATTGGCCCAATGGTGCACAAGTAGCCAGTGGTTGGAATGAGGGGCAACCTAACATGAAGGTAGGAAAGATGACTTGCAAGACGAGCAGGCTGAACAACCTTCCATCGCAACACTTGAAGAGGCACAAGGTTATGAAATAGCGTGACACATATGTTGGGTATGTGTTATATTCTTTCCATGACTAGTCATGCACAGGGGGGTCACAGGGGGGGCGATAACCCCCTCTGTACGTTGTGCTGGGTGTAGGAGGGGGGTCACAGGGGGGGTGACAGCGCCCCAGGAAAAAATTTTGGTCCTTATTTTTCGGTGGGTGGACTCGCCCATGGTTTTTTGCATGGGTTTGCACATGGTTTTGGGGCATGATGGTTTTTGGCCCCTAGTATTTTTTGTAGATCCAGTCAAGGGAACTATGGTTATGTTCTAATCCATGGTTAATGGATTGGGGTTTATGTATGCTTTGGCATGTATATATATGTGTTGTAACACTAAAAGGAATATAATGAAAAATCAAGCTAGTCGTCCCGATTTGGGATCTAGGGGAAAATCTCTGTGTTTATCTGTTTTATTTTTAATGCTCTTTCTATTGTTTATTTTCTGTTTTAAGATTTGTTTGTAGATAATTTCTGTTCAAGGTTAAAACCTACATTTGGTATCATATTTTTTTCGACTTCAAGGGGATGCCTTTGCTGCTGAGGGTTTTTTGCTCGGGCATGTGGTAGACCCTGTTCAGTGGGAGATCTGCGAGATCGATTCTTGCGGTGAAAGAAGATGGCGAGCAGTGGGAAGATAGAGATCGTGAAATTTAATGGTCAGAGTTTTGAGTTGTGGAAGCTCAAGATGGAGGATAAAGACCAGTGGATCGCGATAGATCCAGGTACTAAACCAACGACAATGTCAAATGAAGACTGGAAGACGCTGGATCAGAAGGCAAAGAGAACAATACGGTTGCGTGTCTCAGATTCAGTATTATTGAATGTATCTGGGGAAGCTACGACGAAGACGTTGTGAGACAAGCTAGGGATTTTGTACCGATCTAAGTCTCTGGTGAATAAATTTCTCCTGCAGAAAAAGTTGTATAACCTAAGGATGAAGGATGGAGACTCGGTGACAGAGCATCTGAACACCTTCAATACTGTGGTAAGCCAGTTATCATCTGTTGATATTAAAATATCAGATGAAGATAAGTGCATCATTTTGTTGTGTTCTCTACCAGATTCGTGGGACAGTCTGGTTATTGCAATAGGTAGCAATAAAACTACCTTGAATTTTGATGACATTGTCTCAGCCTTGCTGTCGGAGGAAATTAGACGGAGAAATATGGAGGGTCAGAATGGAGATGCCTTATCTATACGAGGAAGGTCCCAGAACAAAAATAAGAATAAGGTTTCGAGTGGGAGATCTAAATCTAGAGGGAGATCTAAATCTCCTGGAAAGTTTGTAAAGGTGTGCTGGAAATGTGGAAAGGAAGGGCACTACAAAAAGGACTGCAGATCTAAAGCTCCTGAGAAAGGAAAGGGATCTGACGATGCTCCTTCTGTAGAGGCAAAAACCACCTCGGATGAAGGTGGGGATGTGTATTTGGCTTCTTCTTCAAATACACATGTAGATCATGAGTCATGGTTGATTGACACGTGTCCCTTCACTTCATTCCCCATAGGGAGTGGTTCTGCGAGTATGAGAAATATGATGGTGATGATGTCTTCCTAGGGGATGATAGGAAGGCCAGAATCGTCAGACGTGAAAAGGTCAAGCTGAAGCTGCAAGGTGGAAGGATTAGAACACTTCCTGGTGTTCTGCACATTCCTGCATTGGCCAAAAATCTAATTTCAGTAAGCAAGATGGATGATGCAGGTGTAAAAACAGTGTTCGAGAAAGATACCTGTAAGATGGTTCGGGGGGCACTGGTATTAATGCGGGGAGTTCAGATTGGAACTCTGTACAAGCTTCAAGGCAACACTGTTATTGATGGGTGCAACAATTCTGTGGTTCTCGAAAGTGGAGCGGAAAGCCTAGCGGTCTCTGGAGAAAAGACTATGTTATGGAATCAAAGGCTTGGACATATTGGAGAGAAGGGCCTTTGGATACTGCATGGAAATGGTATGGTAGAAGGTATGTCTAATAGCTCTATGGATTTTAATTTATGTGAACATTGTGTATATGGGAAGCAGAATCGGGTGAGTTTTCCTTCTGGTGCTAAGAGGGCAAACAAGATATTAGAGCTTGTGCACAGTGATGTGTTAGGACCTGTGTCAGTTCCATCACTGGGTAAGTTTGTGTACTATGTCTCATTCATAGATGAATTCTCAAGGAATACATGGATATATTTCTTGAGGAAGAAATCTGAAGTCTTTGACATATTTAAAGAATTTAAGGCTCTGGTAGAAAACCAGACAGAGAAGAACATAAAGGTGCCGAGGACAGATAATGGTGGGGATTTTTGCAAGAATGAATTTGAAGAGTTAAGAATGAATTTGAAGAGTTCTGTAAGAAGTGTGGTATAGCACGGAAGAAGACTCCTCCATACACACCTCAGCGAAATGGAGTTGCAGAAAGAATGAACAGAACGCTGATGGAAAAGGCAAGAAGCATGCTCAGTGGTACCGAGTTAGGACAAGAATTATGGGCAGAGGCAGTGGAGACTTCATGTTACTTGGTTAATAGATCACCTTCATCAGCGTTGGAGGATAAGAATCCACATAAGGTATGTACTGGTAAGAAACCCTCTCTTTCACATCTGAGGGTATTTGGATGTGATGCATATGTACATGTTCCAAAGGAGAAAAGGACCAAGTTGGATAATAAATTTGAAAGGTGAATCTTTATTGGGTATAAGGATGGTTTAAAGGGTTACAAGCTTTGGAACCAGAAACAAGGAAGGTTGTGTACAACCGAGATGTGATGTTTAAAGAGGTGAAAGATGTTGTTAAACATGAATTCCTACCAAAGGAACCTGAGAAGATAGAGTTTGAGCTAAAGGAGGATGAATCAGACTCTACAACATAAGAAGACTCAAAAGAGGAAGAGCCACAAACTCCAGCTGTGAGAAGATCAGTTTGGGAAAGAAGATAACCAGAAAGGTATAGTCCATCTGCTTTCTGTTTAAATTTTGATTTAACTATAACTGATGATGATCCCAGAACCGTCAGGGAGGCCGTAGATTCAGAGGATGGAAAACTCTGGAAGGAGGCAATGGTTGATGAAATGACATCCTTGCATAAAAATGAGGCATGGGATCTGGTGGAGTTTCCGGCTGGAAGGAAGCCTATCGGGAGCAAATGGGTGTTTAAGAAGAAGATGAATGTAGAAGGCAAGGTGGAGAAATACAAAGCTCGATTGGTAGCAAAAGGTTATTCCCAGGTGTCGGGAATTTATTTTGGTGATATTTTTTCTCATTTTGCCAAACTTAATTCTATTATATTAATTTTATCTGTTGCTGCTGCATTTTATTTTGAGGTAGAGCAGATGGATGTGAAGACAACATTTCTTCACAGGGATCTGGAAGAGGAGATCTACATGAAACAACCTGAAGGCTTTATGGTGAAGGGGAAGAAAGAACTGGTATGCAGGTTAAATAAGTCTCTGTATGGGTTAAAACAGTCACCAAGGATGTGGTGTCAGAAATTTGATACCTATATACGGGGACTTGGCTTCACCAGAAGCAAGGAGGATCACTATGTTTATTTTAAATTTATCGGTGATCATGTTATTTATTTGGGCTTGTATGTGGATGATATGTTGTTGACTGGAAATGACAAAGAAATTATCCAAGATTTGAAGACCCAACTGTTCTCCAAATTCTACATGAAGGATCTTGGTGCTGCAAACTATATTTTGGGCATGGAAATTAAGAGAGATCGGGAAAAGAGGAAGCTCTGGTTAAACCAGAGGAAGTATGTTGAGACTATATTGTAGAGGTTCAATATGCAGGATAGTAAACCGATGAATGTTCTGATTCCTGTAGGTACAAAGCTGTCTGTTGAATAGTGTCCCAAGACACAAGAAGAAGAGGAGGATATGTCCCGTGTTCCATATGCAAGTGTAGTGGGTAGCCTAATGTATGCAGTGGTCTGTACTAGATCAGACATTACACATGCAGTGGGAGTATTGAGCAGGTTTATGTCAAACCTAGGGAAGGAGCATTGGACAACAGTGAAGCGGGTTTTCAGATATTTGCGTGGTACTAGTGATTATGGCTTGTGCTACTAGGGAAGACCAGGATTGGAAAGAGTGTCGGAAATTCGTGGTTTTGTTGATGCGGACTGGGCTGGATATCTAGACCAAATAATATCTACAAGTGGGTATGTGTTTAGCCTGTTTGGAGGTGCAGTTAGTTGGATGAGTAAAAGACAGTCTGTAGTGGCTCTTTCAACTATAGAGGCAGAATACATAGCAACCAGTCATGCAAGCAAGGAAGTATTTTGGTTGCAGAGATTGTGTTCAAGTATGGGGTTGGTGTAGCAAGCTATAAGGATAGACTGTGATAGCCAAAGTGCAATTTTCTTGGCTAAGAACCCCGCTTATCATTCAAAGACAAAGCACATTGATGTTCAATATCACTTTGTGAGAGATATGGTTGAGGCTAAAAGGGTGTTGCTGGTAAAAGTGGACACTTTGAAGAATGTTGCAGATGCATTGACGAAGTCTGTGAGCGCTCAAAATTTCTCTTGGTGTAGAGAAACAATGGGTGTTGCAAAGCTGGGCTAATGACTCAGCTCTCCTGTGGCCCCCTGCGGAAAGAAAACAACAAGTGGGAGAATGTTGGGTATGTGTTATATTCTTTCCATGACTGGTCATGCGCAAGGGGGCGATAGCACTCTATGTACATTGCACCGGGAGAAATTTTTGGTCCTTATTTTTCGGTGGGTGTACCCGCCCATGGTTTTGTGCATGGCTTTGCACATGGTTTTGGGGCATGATGGTTTTTGGCCCCTGGTATTTTTTGTAGATCCAGTCAAGGGAACTACGGTTATGTTCTAATCCAGGGTTTATGTATGCTTTGACATGTATATATATATATATATATATATGTTGTAACACTAAAAGGAATATAATGAAAAATCAATCTTGTCGTCTCGATTTGGGATCTAGGGGAAAATCTCTGTGTTTATCTGTTTTATGTTTTATGCTCTCGCTATTGTTTATTTTCTGTTTTAAGATTCATTTGTAGATAATTTCTGTTCAGTGTTAAAACGTACAACATATATGTATGGATTGATGTAAAATTGATTGGAGGGGAGCAAGAAAATTTTGGATCACAAATTGTGTTAACAAAAAATAGAACTTAACCACATAGCACATGTTGAAGGAGGTTGGCTAGGTTTTTGGTAGGGAAAACAACCTAGCGAGTTGAGATGAGGACTAACTAAAGGGTGAACCGAGACAAGGGTTGAGGAGAGCCAACCCAGATGGTGAATCAATTTGGTGGAACATTTTGGTATTGTATTTCTATAATGAATTTTGCATGATGTAAAGGAGGGACCCGGCCATAGGCTCGTGTTTTCTATTTTAATGTAACTTTCACTGCTATAACAGAAAAATAAGGCTAATGGGTCATTCCTTAATAAATTGTGTACTTGTATAATGGTTTTGGATATTCATGAATGTTAAAGTGAAGTATTTTTTGCATTTACTTATTGACGTAATGTGAGAAGTTGTGACAATAAGATTACTTGCACCATATTAAGAAGTTATGAGATTCTGCTAAGTAACTAATATAGAGCATAAACAAAGTAACCTATTGTGAGGCATAATCAAGGTGGATTAACATTGTGCTACACTATACAACCATGAAACACGTCCCGTGTCACACACTTGAGGAGTCACGGTGTGCCCAAAAGCACTTTATAATAATGCATAGCTCATGGACTCGTGACAATATGACATCCACTTTGACTTAATAATGGTTAATGAATACATTATCTCATTATACCTATATGTGTTATTTAAAACTACTACTTAGCCATAAAAAATGATGACCACTACATAGTATAAACATGAGTTAATCTCAACAATGTCAATGTTGATATTGTTGACATTACACAATGATTCATACTAATATCATGTAATGTTTAAATATTTACAATTTAAAATTTTTAATTGAAATGGCTAAAATGTGATTTTATTTTTTTACTTAATAACATTTATATATTTATTAAAAAGATTAAGATTAATTTATAAAAATTGTGTTTCAAAATATTGTTTATTAATGAAGAATTTGCATATATATATATATATATATGGTGGTTTGCGAATATTGAATGGTTGCTACATCTATGGGAAAATTTAGATGGTCGCTACATCCACGGGAAAATTCAGAAGGGATCTACCCGTTGACCAAACTAGCAAGGCCTAACCCCAAAGGCGTTGAGGAGATTTGAAGTCATGACCTCCCGATAGGCGAGGTACTTAAAAAAAAACACTTGACCAACTGAGCTACCCCTTAGGGATTAAAAAAATAATTATATTATTTAGATGTGAAATACATTAATAGAATAATACTATAAAAACAATTTATAAAATAAATTTATAATTTTTTTGTAGATAGATTTATGGAGCTAACTATATAAGTAGGCTCAAATGTATGACATTTCAAGCGGACACTCTGCCTATTCTCATTTCAAGCAGACACTCTACCTATCCTCGGGTTCAAATGAAAATTTTTGAATAATGATATGAGAATGTTGAGTAAAATATATAAGAAGGGATAATATTAGGAGGAAAAAGAAAAAATCTTGAATTAAGATCAAAATTAACCATCAATAATAATAATTATTATTATTATTATGATTATTATTACTCAAAACTAATAGTTAGCATTATTAAAAAACTTAATATAAACTTATGTGAAAAAAGATTTTTTATTTCCCTTTATAATCTTATCTCTTCTTTATATATTCCTTAACACTCTCACATCATTATTCAAAAAGTTTTTTTTCCTCGGATTCTAAATATTGAAATATTAAATGTTTTAGTTTGTTTACTTATACAATTTAACTCCAAAAATCTATCTATAATATAACAGCTCATAAAATATAGATTATAAAAACTTTTCATTAAATAAACATTACATTATATAAAATAAAATATATTTCCTAAGTAAAACTTAATAAATTAGTAAATAACATTTTAAACATATTAATATAAAAATTATTTGAAGAAATCTAACGGAATGATACAAGATACTTGTTATTTGGACGATCTATGAAATGTTGGAAGTAATGCTTCCATGTGATGTGTGTCATGTGTATTCTAAGTTGTGTGAGTTTCAAGTTTAATAGTTGTGCTAGCTATTTTTAGTAATCTAGATCGACCATTCTCAGATCTAGAACTATCATGTATTCCTATATATGTAATGTCTATGAAATCAATAAAATCATTGTGTGATTTGTGTTGTGTGAACAATATCTCACTCTCTCTTCTATTTTCTAACATGGTATTAGAGCACATTCTCGCTTGACTCCCTCAAGGGAAGGCCAGGAAAATGGAGAACCTTCAACATCCTTGCTTCTGTACATAAATTAGTATGTGAGTGTGCGAGTTTATAATGTAGAAAAATAATTATTGTGTTTTGTGTTTCGTGTGTGTAGATAATTAGTTCTGTTTCATTTCATTTATTTTTTTGAAGCGATGTTACAATTAGATCATAGAATATACCTGAAAAATAAAAATTCCAGCACTTTGGTGTCTTTTCCTAGAGCCGCGTCAGTTGCTTCTGTTAGATGGAGGAGCCACTGTAAATCTCCATCAGTTGCTATTGTTAGATGGAGGATCCACCGTAAATCTCGATAGACCCGGTTGATTTTTCGGCGCATGTCCACATTGCAGAGCATTGAATTTCAAAGCTTTAATAAGACCAGATCGAAGTTTTGATCTGCTTTCACGGTCATAAGGCAAATCAAAAGCCTGCCATAACCATCAATATCGTATGCTATAAGTCATCGCCATTATAGCATAGATCGTTGATTGACTAAGGTCATAAAGTCAACATGAAGGTTCATAAAGTCACAACAAAGGTTAAAGGTTAAAAATTGTCGTAGTCTAACTAGACTGCTTTTTTGCTCTAAAAATCATGGAAATTTAGGTAAGATTTTAAGAAAATCAGGCAGGAATTTTTGTAAATCTAGGTTATAAATATCAAGCTTTAATATTTTGGGTGCCCTAGAGGTTTTTGATGGTGCTAAATCTATTTCCACCATCAAGATCATGATTCAAACATTGTTATTGTAAGATTTTTAAATTTTTTTTTGGCCCGGATTCCGACCAATTTTGGCCGTCCGAAAAATTCCTCCGTCTCGTTAGACAAATCCTTAAGATTTGAGTTGGAAATTTTAAAATGCATCGAAGTGAATAGTTATTTGGTTTTTACGTAAATGTTAGTAATTTTTCAAAGATTTGAAACATTATATGTTATTTAATGTTTTATTTGGTTCAGAGCATTGAATACTTTATGGCCGAGAGCACATATAAAAAATTAAAAATAGGGTGATCAAAAAGGATAATAATACATAGCCTTCATGGCCAGAGCTCCTTCGACTCAGATCTGCAGTTAAAAAGAGAACGCATCGTAGTGATGGTGAGTGGCTTGCTATTAGGGTTGCTGTCAATTGTGAAATCCAGAAGCTCCTAAATAATGAGGCAAATGGGCATAGAAGAGCGCAGTTACCTTGTTATTTGTTTATCAAATGGATATGTTGATCTTATTGTCAACGAAGTGATTTAAATGAAGGAATCATCCAAGGATAAGAAGACAAAGCTCAATTCCTACAAATTCATTGAATTCTGGATATGTTGTTTTTGTTTAGAGGGTTTCATTTTTATTTGAAAAAAAAAGGAGAGGTTGTTGGTAACAAAAAAATTAAAAAATATGAGAGATTGTGTTGATGATTATGTTTTTATTGGTTGTAAAATGAATTTTTGATTCTTCAATTGGAAGTCCTGATGTCCGAAACATCAATTCTTAAACTAGAAGCCCTGGTGTCAGAACATCAATTCTTATGTAAGGTCAAGTTGTTTGATCAAATTTTGAACACATATAGTATCCAGACCGTCATCCTATCAACTAACAGATAACCAAAAGAGAAATATCCGACAGATGTTGATTGGTCCATAGGATGGTTCATCACTTGACGATTCTTATCGCAAAAGCCCCGATGAGCCAAGTTGTCAATATTGTTGATCTTGCAAAGTTCATCAACGATGGTCTGAAGTAGTTACATTTTAAATGGAGGTCAAGTAACAACTCGAAAATGTGGTGGTGAAAAAAGTGGTGTTTGCAAGATTCCAGAGTGGATGTAGGTGCTGATGAAGACCAGTAATCCAAAGATTTATTTATTGTTATAGTATGTATTTTTAATGTTATCCATGTAAGCATTAAGGGATGTTGTTGGAAGTAATGCTTCCATGTCATGTGTGTCATTGTATTCCGAGTTGTCGTGAGTTGTAATTGTGTGGGTTCCAAGTTTAATAATTGCACTAGCTATTTTTAGTAATCTAGATCCACCATTCTCGGATCTAAAAGTATCATTTATTCCTATATATGTAATGTCTGTGAGATCAATAAAATCATTGTGTGATTTGTGTTGTGTGAACAATATTTCTATCTCTCTCTTCTATTTTCTAACATGAAATAATTATTTTTAAAAGTAAAAAATGAAAGTTGAAAGAGATTTAATAACAATAATAACAATAATAATTATTATTATTAAAAATACCTTTAATATAGGGATAATATTTTATAAAATTACAAAATCAATAATTTGTTATTAATATTAAAGAATGTGAAAGTTTTTTCTTAAAAAGAAAAAAAAAATGCTATTAATTGACTATAATTATATAATTTTGATGTCATATTATTATAAGAAACTATGGTCAAGGGGGACACTCTAATAAAATTGGTGAATGGCATGTTGAAAGGTTGAGAGTTTTGTAAATTGGACTTTGTGGTGCAGTTGTAAAGATTATTATTTATTGCTTTAAAAACTAGCACATTTTATATTGAAGTTCAAAACATTATAACTAATCTATATAAAACTAAGAGAGATGCCAATTTCACCTCACTAACCCTCTTCACAATTTAGGTTGGCTTTTCTCTAACTTAAGGGAGGGTTCCCTGAGGTAGGATTACTAAATCTTCGGCAATAACAACTCAAGGTGAAAATGAAGAGTAACTTTAATAAGTGTTGTAGTATTAGGTTAAAAAAGAAATGATAAAAGGATCAATACTAGTGCCAAGTCCATTAGACGACTAGAGTGAAGTATCAACTACTAAAGGTGACTACCTTAAAGTTAAGATTGAATATAGCTCGAATGAAGAAGAAATAATCAATCATTTCTTCTTGTCCATTAGTGCAAATATTACATGTGAATGCTCAAACCAATGGGACATCATAAACATGCAAGAGAGTGTCTTGATGGATATGTAAGAATGCAATTACTCCAAATAAGGGAGAATGACACATGCAAACAAATTCCAACAACAAAACACAAAGTCTAGAAGGAGAATAAACCACACATTTGGTCTTCTTAATAAAGGAATAATACTCTTGATGATGAATCATGTTACCCATATTATTTCAGCATCTAACACATTTGATGCAAGTATTTTCAACCTTAATATTCAATAATAAAGTTCAAGTAAATCTACTTTAATAATAAAAAAGTAGAATCTTCAACTCTAATTTGTCTTCAAGATCTTAAACAAAAGCTTAATAGGGAAGAGATCCCAAAATCTAATTTTATAAATGTGAGAGAGTAAATCCTTAAATAAGTTTAAGCTCATCTCTTATTATAATGAAAAAATAATATCAATTAGTTTTCTTAGAAATACAATAAAATATTATGTTTTTATCATCCTTGAAAAAATCATTACTAAAATTATAAGTGAATTATTGGGATCCACTCTCCTCTCTTAGAAGGAATAAGAGGATAATAATCCTCCACAAGGAAGATAATGTTCCCATGTAACTAACTATGTATTTCATCAATAATAAATAATGAGTTAACTAGGATCATTCTCTAAAAATAGTCAAGAATGTAAAAAACTTCTTTATGTGGTTGTTTAACTTTGATAGTTGTTCCAATGACCTCCATAAAACATAAGATAAATAGTCTCCAATTTCAAGCTTCTGTGATTCATCTTCTTTTTGAGATTGTTTTTGTGGATCAATCACATGATTTTTTTTTGATTAACCTTTCGAACCAACTAATGTGGTTCATCCCCAGGACAAAGAACCACATTAGTTGGTTCCAAATGTCGACCAAAACTTAATCATGTGATTAATCCAAAAAAAAACAATCTCAAAAGTAATATAAATAGTTCCATTGATAATTCGATAAAAATACCATAAGGCCCCATAAATGACACATACCACCTCTATAAACATGATAATCTAACAAAAATACCAATAAAACCCCATAAATGACACATACCACCTCTATAAAGAAGCATCCCAATTAAAACAAGTGAGATCTAAATATTTTATATTTTAACTTTTTTTTAATAAAACCCACAGTTCTTAATAAAATAACAATTTTCCAATATATATATATATTAAATAAATTCAATAACTTAAATTTACAATCACAAAAAATTCTAAACCAATAAATAGGATTTGGTTGACGTTTCGAACCATCTAATGTGGCTCATCCTCAAGACTAGGTGAAAAAAGAAGATATCAATATTATAATAGTTTAAACAAAATAGGGTTATTGGTTTATTATGTAATTAATTTTATATTAATAAAAGCTATTTTAAAACCTAAAACATAATCAAGATTAAAAGTCGTAAAAAAATAAAGGAAAAACCTAATTTAATAATAGATAAATAAAAAGATGGTGAAATAATTTAATATTATAATAGGGTTTTTAATTTAAAATTAATTTTTATAAGATATTATAGCGAACTCTTATTTATATATCGAAAAAATAAAACCATAAAATATAATAAAATGAAATGTAATTAAAAATAAAAGAAAAGAAAAACAAAAGAGAAGGAAAAAGGAGAAATAAAAATAAGGAACAAATCCCAAACACAAAAGGGCGAAATCATTTACAGAGTGTTGGATTCAAACTCCTATTCAATTTCCACCCATCATCCTTATTGAGATTCTTAGCATGCCTCTCGATATCAATATTTTAAAATATTTTTTATCAATATAAAATTAATTACATAATAAGCTAATAACCCTCTTTTATTTAAACTATTATAATATTGATATTTTATAAATAATAAACTATAATTAAATTTTCTAAACTATCTTTCTAATTTTAGGCTAGTCTTTAACGGCTAGTTTTTAACGACTATTTCCGAGCAATGATGCATCCTCACTATTTATTCTTTAAGATCGATTTTATTTTTTCACTTAGTCCTGAGGACGAACAACATTAGATGGTTCGAAACATTGACCAAATCCTAAAGATGCAATTAGTCGACCAAATCCTAATGATGTAATTAATCCGAAAGACATTTATCTAAATTATAGATCACAAAAGTCTTAAATCTAACATAAATAAAAAATATATTAAAAATACCAAAACATAAAACGAATACACAAATAAAACCTCCATAACTCATGAGATATTGATCCAAGGTAAGCACAAACCTTCAAATAAAAAAAAGAAATCGGCCTTGTTATACTTCCAATTCCATGTGCTATATGACAACCAAGGTCCCACCATGACATTATCTCATTCATTATTTGGCTCAAACTAACCCAAGTTTATAAGGGAGGGGGCGGCCTCATTATGACGTCATGTGGTGCCCATGCTTATTTCATGTGATTTAATTTTAAAGGTGTTGTTTATTGATAAAATGTGATGTTGAATTAACAAATAAAAACTCACTGGTCAGTTCTACGAAAGAGAGTTTGAACCAAGAAAGTCTGGCTTTGCAGAACGGCCTACATTCTGAGTATAAATCAATCAATATATAACATACATGGATATAGGGAAGTTATAACCATACGCTAAGAAATAGAAACTAATTCCTATCCTAAGGTGTCGTGAACCAACTCTCACTAATTAAAGATTCTCCATTATCTTTCAACACCCCCCCTTAATGGAGAAGGGGTTCACAAATATGCCTAACATCTCCCTAAACATTTCAAACTTAATTTTTCTAAGAGGCTTAGTGAAAATGTCAGCAACATTATCACATGTTTTACAATATACAAGATGGATTTATTTTGATTGAACTTTCTCCTTAACAAAGTGGAATTGTGTATCAATGTGTTTAGTGTTCTTGTGAAACACCGAATTATTAGCAAGTTTGATTGAGCTCTAGTTGTCGCATCTGATAATTATTGCATCTTTCCTAACATCCTAGAGAAGTCTCCACAACCAAACTACCTCACATGTTGTTGCGCACATAGCTTGATACTCTCCTTCTGCTGAAGACAAGGAAACTGTGTTTTGTTTCTTACTACTCCATGTAATCACCGCATATCCAATGCTGAATGCATAGCCTGTTATGGATCTTTGGTTGTCTACATTTCCAGCCCAGTCGAAATTTGTAAGCCCTGTCAATATAACATTAGAAGAATCAGTATAAATAATACCATAATATACAGTTCCTTGTAGATACCTTAGAACTCCTTTTGTTGCATTCCAGTGACTCTCAAGTGGTTTGGACATGTATTGACTTAACACACTAACTACATAAGCCAAATCTGGTCTAGTAGTGGTTAGTAGATTAGACTCCCAACCAACTGTCGATAAAGTGTCACATATGCCTCTTTAGCGCCATCCCCATACTGAAGTTTAATGTCTGTTGTAATGGTACTACTGCAACCTTACACTGATCCATCCTAAATCTTTCCAGTAGACCTCTGATATACTTACCCTGGGACATAAAAGTTTGTCCTGAATCTCTCCAAATCTCAAGACCCAAACAGTATCTTAGTTCACCAAGGTCTTTCATTTCGAACATTTGTGACATTTTCTACTTGATTTCTTTGATTAGATCAACAACGCCACTTGTAATAATTAGATCATCTACATACAAAGAAATCAAAACTATACACCCATTTTCATCTTTCACACTATACATATTAGGGTCGTTTTTACTTCTATTGTAACTCTGTTGCAGAAAAAATGAATCTATCATTAGGGGAATTTTGAGGTCTAAAATGGGCCTCTTAAGAAAAAATTACAAAAAAAATAAACTTTATACGAACCAATAGGATTCAAGATGATGATTTCAACCATGGGGGGATGATTCACCATTTTTTAAGTAAAAGGGTAAAAATATTAAAAAATAATAAAACTACTTTTTCAACTCGTATTTTCAACTTATCTCCCAAAGTTTTTACTCAAATTTCGAGCAGGAGTACTCGTTGGAAGTAAAATTTAGTGCCTCATCCAAGGAGTACCCATGTTGCATACTTTCAATGGACCCTGCTACACGAAAAATGAGAAATACATGAAAAAACGTGACTACAATCACGCTTTTCATGTATTTCTCAACTTTCGTGTAGCAGGACCCATCGAAAGTATGCAACATGGGTACTCCTTGGATCAGGAATCAAATTTTGCATCCAACGAGTACTCTCGCTCGGAATTTGAGTAAACATTTTTGGAGATAAGTTGAAAATATGAGTTGAAAAAGTAGTTTTTTATTTTTTCCCTCTAAAATTTGATGATGTAATCAAATCTTATTTTATTATTTCCACTATTATTTTATAATTTCATTAGGAGGCCCATTGTAAACCTCAAAATTCCCCTAATGCTTTTTATACCACGACCTGGGTGCTTGTTTCAATCCATATAAAGCTTTCTTTAATCTGCAGACTGAATGTTCTTTCCCTTTTTGGACAAACCCCTCAGGTTGCTCCAAGTAAACCTCCTCTTTCAATTCCCCATTTAAAAATGCAGATTTTACATCTAGTTGGTGAATCATCCAGTGTTTTCTAGTAGCTAAAGCAATCATCATTTTGATAGTGTTTAGTTTAGCTATGGGGGCAAAGGTTTCCTCATAATCAATACCTTCTTTTTTTGAATACCCCTTTGCTATCAATCTAGATTTTAATTTATCTATGGTTACATATGCATTAATATTGGGTTTATACAACCATTTACAACCTATGATTTGTTTCCCTTCAGGTAGTTCAACCAGCTCCCAAGTGTTGGTTTTTATAATAGATTCTTATTCCTATTCTATAGCTTCTTTCCATTCACTACATTGATTTTCTTCTCTATAACTAGAAGGTTCAACAACATTCATCATACTAGTTGTTGTTATGACATCCCTCACCGAGCTGGGATGTCTAATGATAAGGAGCCTTATACTACAAAGAAAATATAGCAAGGACTACATGGACTGTCAAAGCCCCTTTTTCAACTATCGGAACCCTTAAAAAGGTTAAAAATCCACCTTTTAGCTTTAAAAGCGCTCATTTTAACATATCAAGCCTCTAAGCGCCTTTCGACTTAAGTTCTTAGCCCCCATTTCTCATATGAACCCACTCTCTGACCGACGACTAAAAGTCCCTAAGCCCTCTTCGGCTATCGAACATCGCTCATCGCCACCTAACATTCCTTATTCATTTAACTCCTTTTCCGCCGATGTGCGAAACCACGACACAATCCCGACTGTTGATCTCCGCAGATCCAACGGTCATCGCTCGTTGTGCTTCGCCCATCCATCGCACATCGCACTTCGCTGTACTCCATTTAAAGTCTATATTTCGCCGCCGATATGCTGATCTGCCGATATAATCTGAGCCGTTGATCACAATCGATTCAACGGTTATCGGGTCTTCCTCAGCTTCATTTGTCGTCCCCCGCGATGGAATCCCAATCGTGGATCCTCCTGATCCAACGGTCAATGCTATCTCGCTATTTCGTTGTCCTCCACCTCATTCATTCATCTATACGAAGCCGCGATATGATCTGGACTGTCGATCCTCCAGATCTGACGGTCATTGCACCTTCGCGCTGTCTCCATCCTCTCGTTCAAACCCCTTCTGCCTACCATTCCCCAATGAGATTTGAACCGTTGATCATCCTGATCCAATGGCCAGCGCACCTTTGCCTTTTATCCTGCTCACTTTTCTCCAATTTATCTCTGTCGTTCATCGAGCCCGATCCAACGGTCACCGCCAGTCTTTCGCTCTACCCGCGGGGACTCTTAGCGCACGAGTTAACACCATGAGCGCCTCGGCAGTTGAGCTGGTTGACTGCAGAAGATCTCAGATCAACGGCTAAAATTTTCTGTGGAGGCACAGGCCAAGAAGTTGATCCGTACCCCCAAGCACCCCCGCAGTTAATCTCCACCGTTGATGTCCTCATGATCCAATGGTCCTCACTCCATCGCTCCTTCGCCATTTTCCTAACCACTCATCCACTATTTCATTCCCCGCTCTGATCTGGACCGTTAATCTTCTCCATCTAACGGTGATCGCTCCTCTTCGCCTTATAACCCCGAACTTGATCACCCCGCTACGCGACATCTTTGCTGACATCATCGCCGGTCCCACCCAACCGCGCAAGTACGTCCGTCGCGTTCATCTGCAGCCGTTGATCTGGATTTCCCAGATTGGACGGCTCTCGCTCATTTTTGCATCCATTTAACAACAGCTCCCCAACGCGCAACTCTGACATGAAATGGGCGGTTTTCTTAGGACACACGTCGCTCCCTAACACGTATCACATGCCCCCAGCCCAATACCGCTTACTACTCAGCTCCCACGCGAAAACCACCTCGTTTTTCCGCAAAACCGCCTTTATCACAGTTTCACGCTAGATTGGATTCAAACCATGTTTTCACCATGGAAACGCCTCCGCTGCATTCCTTACCTCCGCACTGCTCCTCCACCTTCATCCGAGCCTTTTGAAGCAGTCTACCCCTCATCGCAGAATTTATTTAACAGGTTTACTGTTTGTGCCGTTTTTCATGGCATTTTAAGTACACAGGACGTCTCATAGCCAATCACAGCGGATTGAGGCCGAAGATGACGATCCTCCATGCCCAAGAAAGAAAATAAAAAGTGATAATAAGGGTCAGTTTCACGTCACAGTCAATGGATCATGACCATTGGCCATTCTAGAAGACCCTCTAGTGCAGAAGGCCAACTCTTCCACTACTAACAGTACCGCATTCTCTAGCACAGAAGGCCAGCTCTCCCACGACTAACGGTATTGCCTTCGCCAGCAGCAACAGGGGCTCCGCCTCATCAAACAACAATGATCATTCATGACTGGGCCCGCGTGGCCTTTTACCTTATGTTCTTTTCACTTTTTCATTTTGGGTGAAATCTTTAGTTCACTCCTGCAGTTTTTACTTTCAGATTAGTAAATTGTTTACGTTTAAGTTAGAAACGGCTTTAGGCCTGCGTTGTAAGATGATGAGAGGCAGTTCAACCTCATCATCATTTATGTTTTTTATTTAGACCTGAAACAACATACAAGCACGCGGGGAAGATATTTTCCCAAAATATCTTCTCGCGCATAGGTATTAGAGGTTATAAAAACAGGGAGAAAACACTAACAAAAGGTTCCAGATTTTCCAAAGGACTCACTAGCTTGAGTATTCTGTATGTATTTTGTATGAACTTTGATAGTGGATGTTTGAAGATCCCGTAGGGATTCAGTAATAAGAATTTTTACTGGAATTGGGGATTCTGCTTGGATGATTCACATTTTGTAACTCTCTCTCTCTGTGTCTTTTAATATAAGTGTTCATTTTGTATTTCTCCATACTTCTCGTATCTACAGGTCTTGGAATGTGAGTGCTCCCATGTTTGGACGTGAATTTATCATAGCAGATACTCATGTTTTATACATCCATAACACTTTAAATATGGCCCAGGCCTGATACATTGTTCATTTTCTATCTCTTTCGTCGTTATTCTGATACTAACTACAATGGATTCTTATCTTTGAATGAGCCCAGATATATGGATTCTTATCTTTGAATAAGCCCAGTATATATGGATTCTTATCCTTGAATAACCCCGGTTATAGTTGATATCTTACTCCATCTTCTGTCATAGTCATCGCTCATATATAAATTGATAACTGTGTATTCATTTTAGAAGTCGGCCCCCTTTAACATCATTCTATTTTAGAGCTGTCTGATGCATTTACTTATTGCAGTTTGTACTCAGTTTCTGCAGTTTTCCTAGTTGTTGTGTTTAAATTTGGGGTCTTTGTTCCACCCTTATTAAAACCATTCATCTGAGTGATAGTTGCATGAGAGCAAAACATTTCCAACTGCAGTCAGTTGATTCATATGCTCCTTGCATTTAATATGTCCTAGGCACTGGTCTTTATACAGCTCAAGGCTGTCTCTAGGAGCTACAACATCTTTCTGGCGCCGTTGCCAGGGAAATAATTTAAAGAAATAAATCCTTGGGCCTTGACAAATATTCATCCACCCTTCAAAATAGGTGAGAAGGAAGGGTTGGGAGTTTTAGATCCCTCACCTTGGCGACTCCACTGTCATTCAAAGATAAATCTATTTTCAGTCCTGGCTTCCCGAAAGCCACACCTGAGGTCAGATACAACCTGGTTGAGAACACCTTCAGTGTCTGATCTAGAGAATATTTTGCACAAGAGAATTTGGAGAGAAAGACAATCAGCTTATACAGATATTCCCAGATTCTCCCTGGAAGACTCTCCATCCTCCTCTCAGTTAGCTCAAGATAAGGGTCTTGATTCTACTGTAAGAACCCTTGATTATACTTCCAGTAGCTCCTCCCTTGAAAATATTGAAGTAAAAGACGAGGTTGAGTCTGTAGACACCACGAGCTTCTTTCTGCATCCCACTCTCGAAACCAAAGAAGTTAAAGAAGTCACAGAGGTTTACACTTCTCATATTCCAGCAGTTCAATCAACCCATCAAGTTGTTATTCAGTATATCCCCATTGTCATACATAATTCTCTTCCACCACCTCCTATTACACATCAGACTCTCCCGCCACCTCCACAAATTCCGATGGCTGTTCTTGGCTTCCTACTGAACAAATATGCCCCACATGGCATTGCCTCAGATCTTGAATGACATGCCTCAAGATTACTTAAATATCCTACCTCATTTCAATGGAGAAAATGATACTGAAGCTCAGAAACACCTGGAAGTTTTCTGCGCCTTCACAGAAAATTTCAATGTTGAACATCTGGATGTGGTGTTGAGATTGTTTGTCCAATCTCTAGATGGAGAGGCCAGAAAATGGTTCAAGACTTTGGGGGACCGCTCCATTAATAACTGGGAGGAAATGGAAAATGCCTTCACCAAGAAATGAGGAGAGAATAAGGACCACGAATATTGTCTTACAGAATTCAATGCACTTAGAAAGAGACATAATGAATATGTGTCCGAATTAATCAATAGGTTTAATAAATTATATACAAGTCTCCCAGCCGAAATGAAGCCTCACCATATCGTTGCTAAAGTGGTGTTTGTAGCAGCCTTTGAGTCAGAATTCAGATTCTCTTTAAGAGAAATGAAGTCTGCTACTCTGGATGAAGCCCAGACTGACGCATTGGAAGTGGAAGCCAACTTCGCTTCTACTGGTAAATCAAAAGGGAGGTCATACCATGATGCTAGACGGAGAGGGAAAGAAGAAGCATCTACCTCTGGTCAAGATAGAGAGGTAGCAGATTACAAATAGAGGAGATGAGTAAAATGATCAAGAACCTTTCGAGCAAGCTGGTGAAGCTTGAGCTCAAGGCAAAGAACTCACCCTCCAAGCCTTTCCAAACTGCTCCAAATAGAGGATTTAGCTCACAAAATAGAAAGCCTCCTCTTCAAATATTGCAGAGAGAGCAGAAGGAGCAGCAAGATCACATACAACCCCCGCTGTATCTGGAAGGGCAGATGGATGGCCCTGCCGAAGACATTCTAGATGGGCAAGATGATCAATATCTTGCTTACTCAGACGACGATGAAGTTGAGTCTTCTTTGTAAGAAAGTGAAGAAGTGGAGCTTTCCTTGCAAGAAGAAGAAAAAAAAACAAGTGCTGCTGAAGATCTGAAGATTGATGATTACTGTAAGCAATTCGTGGACTTCATCTAGGCAAGTTCAATAGAAAATACGATCTCAGGTCCTCTAGGAAGAGGACGTGCACACAAGAACAAGAAGAAGAGATGCCTAAGAAGGAGACAGTTGTTCAGAAAGTCGGAGATAAAGGTAAGAGACCTATAATTGAACCTTTACATTCTAATGACTCCATTCCTTCCTCTTCTAAGTTGGCTTCTAATCCAAATATAAATGTTAAACCTATTCTGAGGGAAGAAAAACCTTCAGCCATGATAAATGAACCAAAGGAAAATACCATAGAAAAGTCTCCCTCTGCTTTTAATCTTCAAAAAGAACTGGAAAAAGTTAAAATCCCAGTCCCCCTAACTGAACTCCTGAAACAGCCAGTCTATCAGTCTCAGGTGTCTTCTTTCATGCTTCCTCAAGGAGCAGCCCCAATCCCAGATAGTTTAAACCTCCAGGAAGAAAGGCCTATGGTAATGTTCGGTCCTCATGTTGAGGAGTTAGATGCTTCAACTCCTCCTTTCTATGTCTCTTTAATAATTCATGATTTGCTGTTGCACAACTGTATGCTGGATTCTGGGGTGTCCTATAACCTGTTACCTCTGTCGGTGATGGAGAAATTGGGGTTGCAGATCACTCGCCCATATAAATATCTCTACTCTTTCAATTATAAAAGAGTCAAATGTTTGGGTATGATCAAGGAATTGGTGGTAAATCAAGCCCAAATCCCAGCTAAGAGCATGGTAATGGACATATTAGTGGCTAAAATCCCAGCTCGGTTTGGGATGCTGTTATCTAGATCATGGGGTACAAAAATCAAGGGATCTATAAAGCTAGACCTAACTGATGCGACCATCCCTGTGTTTGGAGGCCAAGAGAGGAGATTATTCCGAGAAACAAGGTTTGTGAAGATGGTCACTAAAGTTGATAATTCAGTAAATTCACTAGTGTACAACAAAGAGGGTGAGTTTTCTTGTCTAATGCTTGAGGAAGACCAAGATTACTTGCAGGAGCCATATTTCTGTCGAGTAAAGACCAAGCAGTCTTCTAGTAATGAAGAAGGTGGGATTTGGACCTTGCACTTTGACGGAGCCAACTCAAAGGAAGGGAATGGCGCTGGGATTCTCCTTATCTCCCCTACTGGACAAATGGTCCCATTATCTTTCAAATTGGAATATGAAGCCATGAACAATGTGGCTGAATACGAAGCCTTGCTTCTAGGTCTACAAACAACAAATAATATGAATATTCAGAGCTTGAAGGTTTTGGGAGATTCAGAACTAGTGGTGAGACAAGTAAGAAATCAATGTCAAGCTAAGCACCCACGACTGAGGGCTTACATAAATGAGGTATGGGAATTGGTAGAGAATTTATTCTTAGCATTCAATATTCAATTCATGCCAAGAGACCAGAACAGAATGGCAGACTCTCTCGCAGTAGCTGCAAGCACTTTTCGACCACCTTAGAAGCCCCTCCTGAGGTATGAAATAGAGGTTCGCTACCGTCCTTCCATACCTGAAAATGTCAAACACTGGAAGGTGTTTGAAGATGAAGAGCAAGTGAAAAGATTCATGGAGACTGTTGGGGAATTCTCCAATATGGACATAGATGTTGGTGATGAAGAGACTAAGGAGCTTCCTCAAAATAAATGGCAGGATACCGTAGCTGGGCACAAGGTGCTGCAGCTCAAAGGGAATGTAATACCCAGAGGACTGGTCCCCCTGGAGAGACTATTTGATAAGAATGATGTCCCAATCCAGCCAAGTAAGGTTGTTGAAGAGAATCACGTAGATGACCTGAACCTTGGCACGGAGGCCGATCCCAAGATTGTGAAATTGTCTAATAAGGAACCCGAAGAATACGAAGAGCAATATCGAAAGCTATTTCAGACATATAAAGATGTATTTTCCTAGTCCTATCAAGATTTGAAGACCTTTGGTATTAGCATTATCAAGCACAAGATTCCATTAAAGGGAGATGCTAAGCCACACAAACAGAAATTAAGACAGATTAATCCTTTACTCCTTCCTTCCATAGAAAAGGAAATCAAGAAACTGTTGAAGGCTAAGATTATTGTGCCATTAATATATTCTGAATGGGTGGCCAACTTGGTCCCAGTCCGAAAGAAGAACGAAGAAATAATATTGTGTGTTGACTTTCGAAACTTGAACAGAGCATCTCTGAAAGACAATTATCCGTTGCCCAAGATGGACCATATATTGCAGAAGGTGGTAGTATCTTCACGAATGTCTATGATGGATGGCTTTTCTGGGTACAATCAAGTAGCAGTGCTTCCGAAGGACCAAAATAAAACTGCATTCACCACTCCTTGGGGAACGTTTATATATGCTCGAATGCCGTTTGGATTGATCAATGCGGGGGCTACATTTCAAAGGGCCATGGACATTGCTTTTGTGGGGGAACAAGACAAATTCGTGGTGGTGTACCTAGACGATATCACAGTCTGCTCAAAGGAGGATGCTGAACATATAGAGCATTTGCGCAGAACCTTTGACAAGTGCCGCAGGTATGGATTGTCCCTTAAACCCCCAAAAATATCTATTTGCTTTAGAAGAGGGTAAACTGCTGGGGCATATTGTAACAACGACAGGGGTAAAAATTGACTCGAAAAGGGTAGAAGTCATAAATGGTATATCCTAGCCCAGAAACAAGAAAGAGGTCTAAGTTTTTCTTGGACGTATCAACTTCTTGAGAAGATTCATACCGAACCATGCAAAGATAGTCTAGTACATAACTGAGATGCTAAAGAAGGATAACGAAGTAAAATGGACTACTGAGTCGCGGGAAGATTTTAACATAATTAAAAATGCTTTCGCAGAAGCCCTAGTATTGGCAGGACCGTATTATGCGAAACCTTTCATAATATTTTTGTTTGCATCTCCCCACACCGTCACAGCTGTATTATTGTAGAAAAATGAGGAAGGTCATGAACAACCCATTGCCTTTTTTAGCCAAGTGCTTCACGACGCTGAGCTAAAATATAACATCCTGGAGAAACAGGCTTATGCCTTGGTAAAATCCCTAAAGGATTTTCGAATGTATGTATTGCAGTCAGCTATAACTGCATTCGTACCCACAACGGCTGTAAAAGTCATCTTGATTCAGGGAGACAGTGAAGGAAAGAGAGGCAAATGGATAGCCAAGATACAAGAGTATGAGTTGGAAATACGCCCCACTAAGCTAATAAAGGGACACGGATTAGCCAAGATCCTTTCCGAATCAAATTGTCAGGCTTTGGGGATAAATTTTTCTATGGTGGCCAATGAAGAGCCTGGAAGAGCAGACGAGCAGCACAGGATAGAAACCGCTACACAAAAGACCCATATGAAGTACCTTCTCAGTGCATGGTACAAAGAAATTGTAGAATACCTCTTAACTCTTAGAAGTCCTCCAAGATGCGACAAGACAAAGTATATAACACTGAGGCTAAAATCTCAGAAATTCATCATAGCAAATGGTCGTTTGTACTGGAGAGACCCATCGAGCATACTACTTTTATGTCTCACAGAAATACAGTTGGAGGGCCACGACACACAAGATTCTGAAAGAAAGATTTTTCTGGCCCAGAATTTTCGGAGATGTTTATACTTGAGTAAGGGCCTGTGAAAAATGTCAGAAATTTGCTGAAAGGCAGAAGTTCGCACCTTTTCCTATGATCCCGGTGCACATAGAAGAACCTTTCCAACAGTGGGGAATCGATTTCATCGGCAAAATTCATCCTGCCTCAAGTGGGCAACACAAGTGGATACTAACAGCCACTAATTACTTCACTAAATGGGTAGAGGCCGTGCCAGCAAGGAATGCTACAGACACAGTGGTGATCAAGTTTCTGGAAGATAACATTATCTCAAGGTTTGGCTGCCCTGCTAAGATTGTCACAAATAATGCTTAGGCTTTTAAGTCTGTCAAATTTATCAGTTTTTTCCAATAGTATAATATTGGGTTAGGACACTCTACTGCATACTATCCGCAGGGAAATGGATTTCCAGAATCCTCAAACAGAACTTTGGTAAGGGCATTGAAAAAGGCCATAAATGAAAACCAGAAGAACTGGGATTCACAACTCAAGTTCGCGCTATGGGAAAATAGAATCACTATTAAAAGGTCAACAGGAAAATCCCCATATGAATTGGTCTATGGTAGAGCAGAAATTTTCCCGATACAATTGGCCTTACCTATGGCTAGGTTCATGCAGGATTGTCAAGAGAAACCAAACGATCTTACTAGAAGAATAAATCAGTTCGTAGAGCTGGAAGAGACTCGAAGTCGAGTAAATCAGAGGTTGACTGAGTACCAAGAGAAAATGAAAGACCTGTTCGATCAACATGCTAAATATAAAGAGATGCAGGTCGGAGATTTGGTGCTAAGATGGGATATAAGAAGGGCTGAGAAAGGAAAGCATGGAAAGTTCGATCCTCTATGGTTCAGAACTTTCAAAATTGCTGAAGAGGGAGGAAACAACACTTTTAGACTGGAAAATTTGTAGGGTGATCTGCTAGAAGCCCTTGTGAATGGGAAATTCTTAAAACCCTTTTTCCAGTATTGATTCAGGCTGAAAGGTCTACTGTATGATAATGTACATTGTTCAGTTACTTTTATTATGATGATGATTGTTGTTTTGAGTTGTCATGAAGGAAGAAGAGAAGGCATCAAGGAGACTGTGTTTGCAAGAATAAGGCTAATAGATGGTCTGCGGAGTTCTCGACGCGTTCGAGGACAAACGGGTCGTCCCCAAGTGGAGCCAATGTTGTTATGACATCCCTCACTGAGATGGGATGTCTAATGATAAGGAGCCTTATAATGCAAAGAAAATACAACAAGGACTGCATGGACTGTCAAAGCCCCTTTTTCACCTATCGGAACCCTTGAAAAGGCTAAAAATCCACCTTTTAGCTTTAAAAGCGCTCATTTTAACATATCAGGCCTCTAAGCGCCTTTCGGCTTAAGCTCTTAGCCCCCATTTCTCATATGACCCCACTCTATGACCGACGACTAAAAGTCCTTAAGCCCTCTTCGGCTATCGCACATCACTCATCGCCACCTAAAATTCCTTATTCATTGAACTCCTTTTCCGTCGATGTGCGAAACCCCAACACAATCCCGACCGTTGATCTCCGTAGATCCAATAGTCATTTCTCGTCGCGCTTCACCCATCCATCGCACATCGCACTTCGCTGTACTCCATTTACACTCTATATTTCGCTGCTGATATAATCTGAGCCATTGATCGCAATCGATTCAACGAATATCGGGCCTCCCTCAGCTCCATTTGTCGTCCCCCGCGATGGAATCCCGATCGTGGATCCTCCTGATCCAACGATCAGCGCTATCTCACTGTTTCGCTGTCCTCTGCCTCATTCATTCATTTATGCGAAGCCGCGATATGATCTGGACCGTTGATCCGACGGTCATCACGCCTTCGTGTTGTCTCCATCCTCCCGTTCAAACCCCTTCTGCCTACCATTCGTCGATGAGATTTCAACCATTGATCATGCTGATCTAATGGCCAGCGCACCTTTGCCTTTCATCCCGCTCACTTTTCTCCAATTTATCTCCGTCGTTGATCAAGCCTGATCCAACGGTCACCGCCAGTCTTCCTCTCTACCCGCAGGCACTCTCAACGCACGAGTTAACACCTTGAGTGCCTCCACAGTTGACCTGCTTGACTGTGGAAGATCTCAAATCAACGGCTGAAATTTTCTGCAGAGGAACAGGCCAAGAAGTTGATCCGTACCCCCAAGCACCCCCGCAGTTGATCTCCACCGTTGATGTCCTCATGATCCAACGGTCCTCGCTCCATCGCTCCTTCGCTATTTTCTCGACCACTCATCCACTACTGCATTCCCCGCTCTAATCTGGACCGTTAATCTTCTCCATCCAACGGTGATCGCTCCTCTTCACCTTATAACCTCGAACTTGATCACCCCGCTACGTGACATCTTTTCTGACATCATCGTCGATCCCACCCGACCGCGCAAGTACGTCCGTCATGTTCATCTGCAGCCATTGATCTAGATTGCCAAGATCGGACGATTCTCGCTCATTTTCGCATCCATTTCACAACAGCTCCCCAATGGGAAAATTTGACACAAAATGGGCGGTTTTCTTAGGACACACGTCGCTCCCTAACACGTATCATGTGCCCCTAGCCCGATACCACTTACTGCTCAACTCCCACGAGAAAACCACCCCAATTTTCCGCAAAACTGCCTTTCTCACATTCTCACGCTAGATTGGATTCAAACCATGTTTTTGCCATGGAAACGCCTTCACTGCATTCCTTGCCTCTGCACTGCTCCTCCGCCTTCACCCGAGCCTTCTGAAGCAGTCTACCCCTCATCGCAGGATTTATTTAACAGGTTTGCTGTCTGTGCAGGTTTTCATTGCATTTTAATTACAAAGGCTGTATCATAGCCAATCACAGCGGCTTGAGGCCGAAGATGACGATCCTCCATGCCCAAGAAAGCAAAGAAAAAGTGATAATAAGGGTCAGTTTCACGTCTCAGTCAATGGATCATGACCATTGGCCATTCTATAAGACCCTCCAATGTAGAAGGCCAAATCTTCCACTACTAGCAATACCATATTCTCCAGCATAGAAGGCCAGCTCTCCCACGACTAACGGTATTGCCTTCGCCAGCAGTAGCAGGGGCTCCGCCTCATCAAACAACAATGATCATTCATGACTGGGCTCGCGTGGCCTTTTACCTTATGTTCTTTTCACTTTTTCATTTCGGGTGAAATCTTTAATTCACTCCTGCAGTTTTTACTTTCAGATGAGTAAATTGTTTACATTTCAGTTAGAAACGACTTTAGGCCTGCGTTGTAAGATGATGAGAGGCAGTTCTACCTCATCATCATTTCTGTTTTTGATTTAGACCTGAAACAACATACAAGCACGCGGGGAAGATATTTTCCCAAAATATCTTCTCGCGCATAGGAATCAGAGGTTATAAAAACAGGAAGAAAACACTAACAAAAGGTTCCAGATTTTCCAAAGGACTCACTAGCTCGAGTATTCTGTATGTATTTTGTATGAACTTTGATAGTGGATGTTTGAAGATCCCATAGGGATTCAGTAATAAGAATTTTTGCTGGAATTGGGGATTCCGCTTGGGATGATTCATAGTTTGTAACTCTCTCTCTCTGTGTCTTTTAATATAAGTGTTCATTTTTTATTTCTCCATACTTCTCGTATCTACAGGTTTTGGAATGCGAGTGCTCCCATGTTTGGACGTGAATTTATCATAGCAGATACTCATGTTTTATTCATCCATAGCACTTTAAATATGGCCCAGGCCTGATACATTGTTCATTTTCCATCTATTTCGTTGTTCTTATGATACTAACTACAATGGATTCTTATCTTTGAATGAGCCCAGATATATGGATTCTTATCTTTGAATAAGCCTAGTATATATGGATTCTTATCCTTGAAAAAGCCCAGTTATAGTTGATATCTTACTCCATCTTCTGCCATAGTCATCGCTCATATATAACTTGATAACTGTGTATTCATTTTAGAAGTCGGCCCCCTTTAATAGCATTATGTTTTAGAGCTGTCTGATGCATTTACTTATTGTAGTTTGTACTCAGTTTCTGCAGTTTTCCTAGTTGTTATGTTTAACTTTGGGGTCTTGGTTCCACCCTTATTAAAACCATTCATCTGAGTGATAGTTGCATGAGAGCCAAACATGTCCAACTGCAGTCAGTTGAGTCATATGCTCCTTGCATTTAAGATGTCCTAGGCACTGGTCTTTATACAACTCAAGGTTGTCTCTAGGAGCTACAACACTAGTTATAAAGGAATTTTCCCTATATCTAGCAGAAAATTGAATCTGCCTACCTGATCTTCTGAGCGTTGGTGTAGCTTCCAACTTGTTTTGAATTTCCTTTGAAGGACTCGGCTCGATTTTTGTATCTGAACTTTCTGATTCTACCTTTTTCTGCTTCTCATGGATGTTACTTGTTTCTTCACTTCCTTCCACCAAAAATGGAATATCCCATTCCTTATTTCTTTTATCAGATTCATCATCAACGTGCTCATGGAACATGACATCTCTACTAACAAAAATCTTGTGAGTAGAGGGATTAAACAATCTATAAGCTTTAAATTGTGAACAATACCCTACAAAGGTACATCTGATGGCTTTTGAATCTAGTTTTCTTCTGTCTTCCTTTAGAATGTGGGAAAATTATTTAGACCCAAATACTCTCAAATGTTTTACTGCAGGCTTGAATCGTATAATACTTCAAAAGGAGTTTTAAACTAGAGACTTCTTATAGGACTCCTATTTTTCACATAAACTGCAGTATTCAATTGTTCAGCCCAAAAACCATTCGAAAGATCCTTACCTTTCAACATGCTTCTAGCACACTCCACCAATGTTCTGTTATTTCTTTCCGCTACTCTGTTCTACTGAGGAGTATGGGTAATGTGAATTGCTGTAATATTCCATGGTCTTTACAATACTTGGTAAGTTCATCCTTCCTATATTATCCCCCTTGATCAGAGTGAAGAATTTTTATGTGCTTCCCTATTTTCTTTTCTATCATATATCTGAATTGCTTAAAGTATTCAAATGTGTGACTTTTTTTATTCATAAAATACACCTAAGAAAACTTTATGCAGACATCAAAAAACAATAGAAAATACAGTGCACCTCCTTATGATTTTGTTTGCAAAGGTCCACATAGGTCGGTGTGCACTAATTCAAGTATATCTCTCTTTTTCTTTTCTACTCGAACAAGGAATTATTCTCTATGCATCTTTCCTAAAACACAAGCATCACAATCGTTATGCACTTGTTTTGATGTAGGAAGACCTCTTACCATTTCCTTTTTCTGAAGTAACAACAAATCATTGAAGTTGATGTGACCAAGTCTCTGGTGCCATAACTCTTTTGTAGTCAAACTTGATGTTGTCAGGGCTCGATCTAGTGTTGTCCTCACATCCAATTTGTATAGGCCTCCTGTTCGAATTACTAATGCAATAGTCTTCATACCATCCAACAAATATTTAATATAACAATTATATTTAAAGAATTCTACCTTGAGATTCTGATCTGTAATCATGGATACAAAAATCAGATTCTTTGTAACTTTGAGTACATACATTACATTATGGATATATTTGATATTAACATAAGGAAAAATAACAGGAATGTTCCCGTACCCTTTCTGATGACTTCTATCATCACCAAGTTAGCTTTGAGCTCCGTTGTTGATTTCTTTAAAATATTTGAACCATTGTTTGTTTCCCATCATATGTGTGGATGCTCCCGAATCCACATACCAGATGTTTGCTTCGACATTTTTATCAAAGTCTGCCATGAACAATCTGAAGTCTTGAACATGGTCATCATCTGTGAAATGACCTGCATGTCTTTTGTGTTTCTATTGTTATTCATGAAATTTATTCTTCCTGCACTCCTTGGCCATATGACCAATTTTCCCGCAATAATTTTTTTTTACTACAAATTTGTTCTTATTAAGATACATACCTTGAGCTTGATTCAATCTTTTCTATGGATTTCCTCCATTTTGCTGTGATGGATTTCCTTTTTCTTTGAAGAATTTGTTCTTTTCCATTAACGCAAGATCTGCGCTCTGGGGTTTTTGAGTCAATCTTCCTTCTTGCTTTAATATTCCTATCAGTTCTTCAGACTTTGGGATTTTCTCTCTCGCACTTATCCCAGTGATGAACATTTGGTAATCATTACTCATACCATTCATGGTAATCGTGACCAAATCTGCATTTGCAAATATCTCACTGATATCTGCCAATTTGTTCTTCAGATATTTAGTCCGCGATATGAAAGAAGAAACTATTTCATTCTCCTCCATATTTATGGATATAATCTTGCTCTTCAAGAACAGAAGACAATTTGTATTCCTGATCTCATAACAATCCTTCAATACTCTCCAAATCTAGCTTGTTGATTTGCATTCTTTGATATGCGGTATGATGCAGTCTTTCATTGACATATTCAACAACATCTTTTCTCTACCTTCTCTCTTCTCCTAGTCTGGAATCGACGTGGCTTCCGCTGCTGGATTTGGTTCATCCCCATTTTCAATCGTCCAGGCACTCTGCGCTTCTAGCACAGTCTACATCTTGAACTTCCAATTGGAGTAATTAGAACCATCGAGCTTATTTCTCTCATTCAAGTATGCTTCGATTGTTTGATTATTCATCTTGACGATTCAAAAAAAAAAACTTCGAGTAATTGACAGGAAAAAAAATGATGGATCTACCCTAGATCCTTACAGAAATAAATAACACGATACAGATCTACCTGATCTGTGATCAATATAATAGGTTGATTTTCACGCTGTTGATAGGATCTTGACTCCTCTGCACCAGCAAGATCTTCTTCAGATCTCTTCCTTCATCGAAGAACTTTCACCAGATCTCTTCATTGATGAACTTTCACTGGATCTCATCCTTCATCAGTGTTTCCCACTGGCTCAGATCTATTTCCTATATCCTCGGTGCACAAACTGGCCCAATTTTTGCGACTATCACGTTGAAAATGAAACACAGTAAGTCTATCACTGCTTGGCTCCTTTGTTCTTCTCAAATCCACGCCATCGATGCTACTGTTACTGCAGGAAACGTGACTATCGGTGCGACTGTTCCTCAATAACCCAAGCTGATCCGCTTAATGCATGAAAAAAAAATCACTCAGTCATTAGGGGCTTCTCCTCTACCACATGGATACTCACAAGGATCATAGCACATTGGCTATGATTCAAACCTGGAGCTCTGATACCATGATAAAATGTGATGTTGAATTAATTAAATAAATACTCACTGGTCAACTCTACAAAAGAGAGTCTGAACTAGGAGAGTCTGGCTCTGCAGAACGCTCTATATTCTCAGTATAACTCAATCAATATATATCATCCATGGATATAGGGAAGTTAGAAACATACCCTAAGAAATAGAAACTAATTCCTATCCTAAGGTGTTGTGAACCAAATCTCACTAATTAAGGATTATCCATTATCTTTCAACATTTATTGAGGTGTTAATTTTGTGACCATTACTGTTAAAAATAGTTGGAATTTGGGGTTTTAAAGAAAACAATTGACAGTAGAAGTGTTTAAATTTTTTTTATAGTGAAAATAGATTTAACACCATCAAAAACTCACTAGACACCCAAAATCTTAAAATTTATAACTATAACGAACATTTTCAAACAAAAAAAATTAAAATCATGGTGGAATTGCTATTATTTTCTAAATGAAATTAAAACCGTGTTAGATTCCGCTTAATTTTAAATTCCATCCTTTATCTTCATACTATTACGTGAACGTGAACTATGAAATGAGTCAATTGTTAGCTATGACCCATGGTTCTATGTGATAAATGTGCATGACTAGTTACATCATATTAATTTATTAGATGAATGTGAATAATAAAGATTAAGTAGATTGGGTTTTTTATCTGGTTAATTATATATTATACTATTACAATTTGATCAATAAGATGGTAGGGTAAAAAACCAATTATCTGTTTATTATAGGTTACTTATTGTTAGTTGTTACCAGAATGGAGAAAGACTCAATAAAATCTTAATTTCTAACTTTTATATACATGTCATTGCATTGAGTAAGGTTTCATTCCATAAAAATAAATTAAATTTTTTGTTATCTAAGATGAGTGAAGAAACAAAAAGGTGGTGTCCCAACATAATAATATAATTGCCTTCCAAAATTACTAATGGATGAAGAGAGGGGATAACTCCATTAATAAATAAAATAATAATAAATTGCCTCTGTGTGAATGAGGGTACGAATGAGGGTAGACTCCATCTTAAGGTTTTGTACCATGGTAATAGAAGTGGTATTTTTTTTGTACATACTACCATAAACCAAAGTCATAAAAAAAGGAGACCATGAGATGTATTAGGGTAGGCTAACTATGATCAATATAATTATCTACCAATGATATATCACAACACTAAATAACATCTCATAACCTTTAACTAAAACAATAAGTAAAACCATGAACTTTTGGTCCCTAAAGTACCATCAATTAAAGACATGAAACCATGAAGAAAGAGCTAGGTACTAACAAAATCAATCACATACGTTTCTTCTCATCCCACATAATTGGCTTCCAATCCTTGAGGAGAGAGAATTATTGTACATGAACCAAGGTTTACACCCTCTATTTAGAATGAACAAGTCTACCCATTCCATGCCATGATAGGTATCCAAGTCCATATATCAAAAAGTATATCAAGAGGGTGATCATCAAACATGATTGTTATAGCCATTTTTTCACATCTGGTCAATAAGCCCGCAAACGAGATAAATCAACATTTGTGAACACCTTGTCATCATCCCATCATGAAGCCCTATGCATGACCCTTCCAAATTCCCGAGTTTCTGAGTATGATTGCTTCAAAAAGGTGTTTTTAAGGCCCAATTCACCTTGACCCTTTAGGGATCTGCGTTCAGAAGTAGGTTGCTCCAGTATGCACCTAATATGATTAGCAACAGGTTGTCCCTTGTTGGGGGTGCACTGATTCTAGAAATTCAGGAAAAATAAAATAATCCCGAAGCTTCTTCTTCCAGAAGCTCCCAAGAGTTGTTTCAACCATTTACCTTGGATAAGAAATTTGAATCCTATCTAATCCTACCTTGGAGATTTCACCTTTTATCCCTTGAGCTCATCCTCCCATCAAGAGTGGATATCAAGCCTAGATTGGTAAATGGATAATAATTCCTAAACTACCACACTCTCCTATACATTTACATCCATCTACAACATCATGGTTGGATTTTGGATATTGATCGTACCCTCATGCTGCTGCCTTGAATCTAAGAGAGTCATAATCTTCATGCATTAGGGTCACATTGAGGTGTGCTTTGTGATAAGGAAGGACAAGTCAACTTGGGGAGATATTTAAAATATCAACTACTATTCTTTGTTGTAAACTCTCTTACATTCATATTAATACAAATAATATACAATTTTCCTATATATGTTATGTTATGTTTACATTCATGTTTCAATGCTTTGTTGATCCATTGGATAAAGTGATTGGATAATTCTACATATATATCGTAGATCTATGACTTCTTGTGATTGTAAGTGTAGGTTCTAATTGTAGCAATCAGAACTATGATTGGATCTTACAAACTGAGAGGAGAAAAAATCTTGCAATGAATTCCAAGTAAGCCTCTTTCCCTTCTTCAATTTCTCTAAGGGAAACTTTATATTCTGTGATTTCTGTTGTTATAGACCAGTCCACTAGGTCTAGGGAAGATTCTTTTGTCCGAATTCATAAATTTCACATAAAAAATTGGCGTCTCTGTTGGGGATTGTTTCTTTCCCTTAGTGGTTTCCTTGTCTTTAGTACTTGATTAAATTATTAAACAGACCTCCATTGCCTCACTTAGTTTGAATTGACCCTAGGAAGACCTTTCACTGAGCATCATTTGATTTTTTGTGTTGAAACTTGGAATTTACCTTGATTAGCACTCCCCCTGGTCTAGAGACATAATGTTGGAAAGCTCTCTGAAATTCTCTGCACATGCGTTGCAAAGCACTGGTAGCCTATCTGCACCTGCGTTGATCCCTGTTCCATGAAAAAATTCATCTTTTCATGATTTTCTCTCTCTTTAAATTTGTTCTAGTTGGTCCTCCTTATGTCCCTGAGTGCGTCTTGGTCTCTCAAAAGCATTAATTTTGTTTTCTTTTGGTTTTGAGTGCCTTTGATAAGAGTTTGTTTGGATTTTTCTTTGTTCTTGTCAATTAGGTCATTAGATAACTGATTTCTTGAAAGAATTGATGTTTTAGTCATAGTTCTGGATAGTTTTCTTTATCAGTGATTTAACAAGCATCTTAGTTTATATTTGAAAATGAAGTGGAATTGAAAAGAAAAATCTTATGCATTTTATATTGCATATAGGGATTTCATTTTGATTGGGATAGTGAATTTGAGGAGATCGATTGTTGCATCAGTTGTTTGTTGCATTGTTTATTGATTTCTTCTTCCCCTACTTAGTTAGGACTTTCATTGTTATAAGGAAAATGAAAAGAGTTATTTTTGTCATATTAGTTGCATTATAGGTGTGTTCAAGTGACATTGATTTTTGAGCCTTGAAATCGAAACATAATTCAAGATCAAATCTAAAATGCATTCAATCAATCTAAGGAGAATTTGTCACATTAATGCAAAACATTTAGAGGTATAGGATATAGACTTGTTTTGGTGTCCATAAACATAGGAGATATCATTTTTTTCTGTATTGCATTCCATGGGCGATACCCTGTTCCACGTACGTAAGTGTATAAGAAAATTCTCCACGTATATTGGATGGTGCCTCACACATGAAAAGTATATGGAAACACTCTCATCGTACAATTATGCATTAGAAAAAACTAACACAGACTGCACTTCCACGCACCATCGAGTATATTTTGGAAGTCCTATGTTTCTATCCTCACCATAGGTAATCGAGTCAGCTCCCTTGTATACTGTGATACGTCGAACACAACATTCAGGGATATTTCCTGCCCATACGTAAATCCTTGGTTATCCAAGGTGGTACATTACAGTTCATAGTTACTTGGTAATCCATTTTTGGATAGTTACCCCTTTGTTTTATTCGTGTTTTTATTTTTTAAAATCAATTAATTGATCACGAAACAACATCCTTACCATGGGACACCCTCCTTAGTGGATCTTAGGTTGAGACTAATGGCAACAATTCTAGAGTCTACCAATAAAGGAAACCCCTCTGATGGGAATCCTGGTCCTTCTCCTTCTTTTGGAAATATTGGTATTCCTTATATGGAAAATTTGTCCCTTCTCAGATTTACCATTGGCTTACCAGTTTGGTTGTTTTCGACCTCCTTGATTCCAAATGTAGAAATTAATTGTTGATTCGAAATAAATCATGTAATGCTCTAAAATATAAGACTCAAATATACTCTAGTCATCTGAGGAAAGAAATTCATGATTGAAAAGCAATATAAAAAACATGAGACATGAATTAACACACATACACGAGGATATATCTATGGGAAACCAACTGCTGAAAACCCCTTCCTATTTGTATTGCATTAGTAAGAAAATAGAGAAGAAATACAATGCTTGTTCAATCCTGACCAATGTCTGCACAAGTATAATCTATCTCACTGCTTCAAAAGCTTCTTTTGGTCAATACTTAACCAAATTTATACTTTCCCGTGTCCCTATTTCCTTGTGATGTTTCCTTTGGGTATTATCCTCTATTATTTAGGGAAATTCCTCATCCATAACTACGCGATCCCTATAGGCCCTTCTCTAACTGCATGCACCACTTGTACAACTTGGATAATTATAAAACTGATAGTACACTTCACTTGAACTCCAATCTCAACTCGGTAACTTGTAGTTCATGCATGCATGAATCAATTATGGATTATTTATCACTTAATTGGTTGAACATTGAAGCTGCACCCCACTATTAGACCTCCTACTAGTTCCTCCAATAGTTAGAACTAGTTTAACTGAATTAAATTATTACAACTCAAATTAAACTCAACCTAGGGTCCTAAAATTTAGGAATCACTCTACATGACTCAAGTTAAGCCCTTAACTAGAATTAATATACCAAATAAGTGAAACTAACTTAGTTAACTCATTCTTGTTGTCCCTTGATGTGGAATTACAATTTTCTTCTAATTTAATTCAAGGGAAAATTAAATCAGGATTTTCTTGTTGCCATTTTCAACACTCCCTCTCAACAAGAAAGGGATTATCAGATAGCCCAATCATGTCTCTATGGAACTTAAATTTTCCTCTTGACAATGGCTTTTTCAAATTATCTGCATCATGTTCCTCTGTAGGAATCATGTATCCCAACAACATGATCTTCCTTTACACACAATCTCGTATATGGTGATATCATATTTCGATATGCTTGGATCAATAATGAAAAACTGGATTATCAGAGAGTTTGATACAACTATGAGTGTCATAGTAAATCACAAAGGGATCCATCATATGACCAAATAACCTAACAATAATATTCCTTATCGAGATAACTTCACAAGATGCTTGACTAGCATCCATGTAATTTTCTTCTGCTAAACTGAGTGCAACTGATATTTGCTTCCTATTGTACCAAGAAACTATTGTTGACCCGATACTGAAGACTCCCCCTGAAGTGCTCTTCCGATCTAATTGACTTCCCGCCTAATATTCATCTGTGAAGCCTTGAAGCTTCACTCCCTCTGTCCATCTGTACCAAAGACCATACAGAGTAGTGCCTCTCAGTTATCTCAACACATGTTTGGCCAGCTTCCAATACAGTTTCATTAGCTTAACCATTGCTTGACTAAGTTGGTTAACTACATAACACGTCTAGTCGTGTGTTCACCAAGTACATAAGTGAATTCACAAGCTGCATGTAAATAGTGGCCTCCACCTCCTCACCTGAAGTGACATCCTCTTTCCTCCAATTTCCTACTAGAGGAGTGTCCATGGGTTTGCTACTCTCCATGCAGAAATTCTTTAGTATATCATTGGAATACTTTCCCTGAGAGACAAAAAGTTCCCCATCTCCTTTCCATACTTTCAAATCGAGGAAATAATGTACGAGTCCCATGTCATTCATCTTGAATTCTATTGCAATATCCTCTTTACAAGATTTTATCAACTTCTCATCACCGATTAAAATTAAATCATCAACATATAATACTATAATCAACAATTTACCTTCAACAACAATATGGTAAAGGTTTTCATCTGCTTCACTTTTGGTGAAGCCCAACCTGGTGAAATAGCTATCAATCATGGTGTACCAAGCACGGGGTGCTTGTTTCAATCCATACAACTCTCGCTTGATTCTGCACACATGCGAATCTCTATCGAAGGTCTCAAATAATTCCGGTTGTTCAATGTACACCTCCTCCTCAACCAATCCATTTAGGAATGTCGTCTTCACATCCATCTTATGGATCTTCCATGCCATCTGCGCTGCAAGTGCCATAATTGATATGATAGAAGAGTACCTTGCTACTGGAGAAAATGTCTCCTCGTAATCAATTCCCTCCGCCTGAGAGAACTCGTTTTCCACAAATATGGCCTTGTGTTTCTTGATGCTTCCGTCTATTGCTTGCTTCACCTTGTAGATCCACCTCGAACCTCCCACTAACTTGTTCTATGGTCTTGAGACCGCTTACCAAAAATTGTTTCTAACTATGGAATCGTATTCCTCTACCATGGCATCAAACCATACTGGCTGTTACAGTGCTTCCTCGAATGAGGATGTTTTTGTCTCAACTAGCTCACTATGTACATAGTGTATTGAACTGGTGGCCTCCTCTGTCTGCACTGTGATGTGGGTGCTCCCACATTCTCTCCAGCATCAAGCAATAATCTGTTAGCTTCTCTAGTGCGCTTCCTTCCATATTTGGATGTCTCAGCATGAGTGGGTGCTTCCACTCTCTCCTCCTCTGCTTGTGGTTGTTCCACAACATCCCTAGGTTCTTCCTTTGGATCCAAAAGCTCCTCATTTTCATGCAACTGAAGCTCCCTATCAATGGAACATTTCATGGCCTTCTCTTCATTGAAATTCACATCTCTATGAACGACTTTCATCCTCTGATATGGAAGGTACACCCGATAGTTGTGAGGTGTATTCGAGTACCCCAAAAATATGCCCAAATTAGTTGTCGGCTCTAGCTTTTTCCTTGCCTCCTTGGAAACATGACAATAAAATAATGAACCAAATATCACGAAGTGTGCCACATTTGGTTTCTTACTTGAAAAAAATTCTTATGGTGTACTCATCCCAAGAATTATATGAGGACTCCTACTCTGCACATATATAGTTGTGTTGCATGCTTCAGCCCACAAGTGCAATGGTATGCCCTGATCATGCAAAATTGAGAGTGTAGCTCCCACAATACTTCTATTCTTCCCCTCGGCCACCCCATTCTGTTGTAGGTTATGGAGCGTTATTAACTCCCATCGAATGCCTTACTTTGCACATAAGTTCTTGAATTCATTCGAGACATATTCACCAGCATTATCTCTCCTGGGAGCCTTCAATTTCCTCCAAGTGTCTTTCTCAACAAGTGCTTTAAATTCAAAAAAAATGGAGAATGTATGGTATTTCTTGTGCATGAATAAAATTAAGAAATTACATGAGAAATCATCTACAAATATAACATAATACATGTGCTTGGTCATGGAGGTTGTCGAGAAATTCCCACACACATCCGAGTAACTCTTTCAAGGACTGCTTGTGCTCTACTATCCTGATCATGAAAGGTGGCTTTGGTGTACTCCCCTATTGTACACCCTTTGCATGTATCTCACTGCTATAGTGCACCATTGGGAATTCCTGTAGAAAAATGTTGCATTATCTTCGAAGCTACATGGTGCAAATGGCCAAGTCTTCTATACCATAATTCACCGGTGTCTTGACTTTGCACCTTCTCTTTTTTGTGCTCAAAGCAGCACAATCTTCTACATCCAATTTGTAGAGGTTCTTCACCCGAACCCTAATCCGCTTCAATTTTACCATGGCGATGTGTTTAAGAAAATCCTTTCCTTTGCTAAATATCACATTGTAGCCACAATATTCCAACATAGAAAATGAAACTAAATTATTCTTCAAACTCGGAACATACATGAAATCTTTTAATGTGTGAGGAGAACCATACTCCATCCGAAAAGTAATTGTACTAATTTGGTTGCGTTATAACTTCCATCATCTCCCATATCGATGTTCATCTGGAGGTCCTTCTCCTCCAAGTCACTGAAATTTTTGTTCTTGTCCATCATATGGAGTGAGGCTCCACTATCCAGAGACCCCACACTACCCATTACCGATGTAACCATACATGAAATGAGGGTGAAATCCAAATTGAATTTTGAAGCTAGAGCTTCACCTGTCGCTCCTCCAGAGGGATTCATTTCAACCTTTTTGTGTGGAAACTTCGTGGAATAATTTCCCATCTCATGACAATGAAAGCATTTAATCTTCAAAAAGTCTTTCTTGTTGCCCTCCTAACTAAAATATCCTTTGGATTGGGATTTATTCCATTTCCCTTTATTTTCCTTTCATCCAAGGCACATTTCTCCTCATCCTCAACCTTGGATGAGGTCACATCTTTGGTGTTATTCCTAAACTCTTCCTGTACCAAATCCGACCATAGTATTTCCTAGTTTGGTAGCTTCTCCCTCCCATTGAATGAATCTTGGTAGTTGTGCCAACTCTTGGGAAGGCCTAGAAGTGATAGGCTTACTAGATCATTTTCTACAACGGTAACACCATCACTCCCAACTTCATCATGCCATTGTGTGAACCTTCTTATGTACTATGGTATTATGTCGCCCTTCTACATTTTGATATTTCGAAGCTTTTCTTTGAGTTCCAACTTCATGTGGTCATTACTATTCTGGAACAAATCTGTCAATGCCTATGAAATTGCATATGGAGTTTCTTTCCCATGGATATTAGAGACAATACAGTCTAGTAATCCCTCCAATATGATCCTCCTCACCTTGTTGGAAATATGATGCAGAGTGTTGTCCTTGATGGCAACCCACTGAATGAAGATGAAGACGTCTATTTGTTAGCGTAGTATTGTCCTTGATAGACATCCACACCGATGAAGTTATGGAAGACTTGATGGACTTGTTAAATGATGTAAATGCGAAGTGATATGATGATTGTTGATGATATGATGTTGAGTGTTGTACTTGAAAGGAAAGCCACTTGATGAAGATGTTGACAACTTACTTGATGAAGTTGTGTTTGATAGAATATGTCCTTGATGAAGGAAATCTGATGTATCTACAGGATTTACAGAAGGCAATGAAGAAAGGATTTCAGAATGTACTCAGAGAATGATGAAAAAGAGCATGTCTCTTGGTATACGCGGATTGGCCTAGGGGAAGTCGCGTATGCACGCGGAAAGGAAAGTTACAAGTCGCGTATGGGCTAAAGCGCTCAAAAAGTGCAAATCCAAGTGTAACCACCATGGTATTGACCCATAGTATTGGGTAATGATCCGCCTAATTGACCAGATGCGGGTAGTTTTGGGCTTATGGTATTGTTTTGGTCCATGGTATTGAAAAAGGGGCTCATGGTATTGAAAAAGGGTAAACCTATATAAGGAGAAGAATTTCATTATGCAAATGATGGGTGTGGTGCAAGATGTCTGAGCTTGAATGAATACTTCTCTCTGAAGTAGATCTGAATGGAAAAGGTTACACTTGAATGATAAATCTGAATATATGATGCACCGATGATGAAGAAGGGGATCTAGATCTGAAATGTGCTTGTATTTGCTAGATCTGTTTATGGAATGATTAGATCCAAGAAGAGGCGAACATACGTGCGAAGAAAAAGGGTAGATACGAGAGCGGAATATACGATGCGATGAAGTATCTTTTGCTACGTAATGATTGAAGATCTATACGCTACTTAGTCGCGGAGGAAGCGCGTATATACGCGACTTCAGTGAAGAGAAAGCGCGTATGCACAATGAAATACATACAGAGGTATACGCTGGTTTGTGTGGACAAAAGCGCGTATATACGCGACATCAGTGAAGTAAAAGCGCGTATGCATACTAGGGTTTGCTGAAGCAAAGGGTATGAAATATATGATCTGTTCTGCTGTGTTTTTGCTATCTGATCTGTGTTGATAAGTATCTGTTGGTGATGTATGTTTGTGCTTAAAATTATGGAAAGGGTCCAGTATGAAAATATGATGAAATGTGGCCTGCAAGTGTTGTTCTATTGAAGTTGTTGGATCCAGTGTGAAAATTGATGAAACGTGGTCCAAGGTGGTCCTGAAGGTTGTAGCCTTCAGTCAGGGGGTCGTAGCTCCCTTCCAGGTGAGGCTGGTAAACGAGATCAGGGGGTCGTAGCTCCCCTTCCAGGAGAGGCTGGTAAACGAGTCAGGGGGTTGGAGCTCCCTTCCAGGAGAGGCTGGTAAACGAGTCGGGGGGTTGAAGCTCCCTTCCAGGAGAGGCTGGTAAACGAGCGCAGGTGGGTGCCTGCGTGCTGGTCAAGTCTGCGCCAGCACATATGTTGTAAGATGTTTTCTCTATAATAAAATATTGAAGGCCGAGCAACTGCAGCGGTGGTTTTCTCCCGATTTGGGTTTCCACCTAAAAATCCTGGTGTTCATGTGTGATGCTTTGTGTGATGGCTTATTCTGTTCTTACTGCACATGTTTACTGTTTATTAATCAACTGATGAAAGAATGATGGAATAATAGGAGTGAAGATTTAATGACATATCTAGATCTCTGTGTATACGCTATTTTAATAAAGGGGATCTGCGTATATACGCTAGTTTACTGAAGGAAAGTAGCGTATGGGTTTTAAGGAATGAAAAAGTAAAAAGATTTGATTATGCAGTAAATACTGATTCACCCCCCCCCTCTCAGTATTTTTCCCAACACACCTTGGCTACACTATTCTTCCAATCTGCTAGATTCTAAGCGTCAATTGCTATTGGTTTCAGGACGTCATTATCAATGAATTCCTTTAGCCCATTATCTTCCATGTCTTTGTCCATGCGGTCCTTCAAGGCAATATAATTTGAGCTAACCTCAAGGGAATACTTGAGCCTTAGACCATAAAATGTTGTCCTACTAGCTCTAAAGAATAGATCTGCAAACTAGTTCCTCCTATTATCTCTCCAATAATTCCTAGGTTTGTTATGTTTTGTTTAAAGAAATATATGAGGTAACTATAAACCTACTTTTGAGATTAGGGTCTAGCCTTCCGAATGATCAGAGAGGGCTCTCTCTTTATGATTTATCTTTGTTATTTTTAGTTGATTTTAGGCTAGTTATGTAAGATTGATTTGGTTTGATTTAATTTGTTTGGTGGAATTACTGATTTAGATGGATAGATGTTTGTCTATTTTCCATTGGGATATGGAGTCAATGTATCAAGCAAACAGGACATAATCAAGTTCTAAAGGAAGTGTTCACAAGGCAAGGTAGCTGAGTAAAATCAGTTCTTTTAGGATGGATGGTGAAGTGGTTTTCAATCGGGATCAAGGAGCAATTAAGGATTCCTTAAACCAGATAATGAAGGAAGTGAAAGAGGCCAATCGGGATGGGAGAGCAATTAAGGATTCTCAGATCCGAACATCAGAAGAAAACATTGAAATGAATAACAATTCAGAACAAAGTGTACTTAAACAATTTCTACAATAATATTCCTGTTATAAAATTTAAATTGGAAAACATGTAACTTTATGGAATACTTAAGGAAAAACATGAACAATTGAAAGATACTTCACTAAAGTGGCTCAACACATGAATCCTGTAATGCAATTCCTTTATTACTTGTCCTGTCTGTTGACTTGAAAATGGTACAATAAACCCTCAGGTATTTAGATCAATTACAACTATAGAAATGTTCAGGAATCCACACTCAATACTTCGAATTATGAAGTATTTATACAAAATATCCTAAAACTGATTTATGAATTATTCAAGGAATACACAATATCTTCATGGAAGAAGACAGAGACACCTATGTAACTAATGAAAGCCGTCCCTGCTTATTTGGTTATGTTTGATTTTTGATCTTTTGCTTCTTTATCTCTCTGACTGTTGCTTTATGCTGGTTGCATCTTTATCTGTTGAGTATCCTTTACTCTGCCTTGTCATCCGATTTTATCTTTAAACTCTCTTACTGCTCTTTAAACTACATGCTTTGTTTTTAATTTAACTTGACTATGTTTTTTTTTTTTTTACCTATTTTACTTTTCACTGTCACAGTAAATCATATAACTTTTCCCAAGCCTCTTCATCTGGTAATTTAATTTTTACCATTCTCCTATAAATCTCATCAGATTTTGTGTATTTTGCAAAAGTAGGCTTGTTTATAAAGAGATGATTTACCTCATGCTGGAGGTAAAAGAGATTTTCAAAAGTCTGATAGAGTACTTTGCCTGTAGGAATTCCTTTCATGAAGGATTTGTTGGATTTTTCTTTGGCCACTTCCCTGCTTTTATTGTCATAATATTCATGCCTCATCAATTTGTCATTAATCACCAATGGATTAGGCAGACCTTTCTGCCTCAAAACATCAAATTTGACCATGAATCTGGTTATTGCTAACTCCATATTTTGACACTTATCTTCAAGTTGTGTCATCAGGTTCCTCTTGGAAATTAACTTTCTTACTTCTAAGATTGTTTCTGTTCTTTCACTTATGCCAATTTCTTCTAATTCCTGTTTGTTCTTGGAATTAAGAAACTTTATAATCTCAGTGGCCTCCTTTGGCTTCTTCCCAAGTTCTTCTTCGACTTTCTGAATAGCTTTACTTGCTTCTTTTATTAAATCTTTTTGCTCAAATATGACTTGGATGGAAGGCCAAATATCATTAACAGAGTTAATTATATTTTCCCATAATTGTTGCTTTTCTTGGGTAAGTGGTTCTTTCAATGTCAATTATTTTTCTAACTTCTATATTCTGTCAGTCAATCTATTTGACTTCTGTGTTTTTGATTTATGCATTATTTATACCAACTTCTTTTCATCCTCTAGACTTTTTATTTGTTCTTTAAGTCTATTAATTTCATTTGTTTGGATTGACATATCCTGCATGGATTTGATTAATTTACCTACTTCATCACTAGGATGAGTTTCTGCTATTGTTGAATCTATTGTTGACGTAGTTGGAACTGCTGTAGTAGCTGTAGGAATAACAATGACAGGGATTGCTTCCATGCTGGCCTTCTTTTCCTGCACCAATTTATCAATTTCATTCTCCATCTCTTTAAGTTGAGCTGTCAACTGAATGATGAGATTCATCATTTCATCTTTCTGGCTTTCATTCTCCAAAACTTCCTTAGTTTGTGGATGTTCAGTGGGAGGAAATTCCAGTTGCTTCTTCAATGCAGCAATGTCTGCATTCTTTTTCTTGATGAGCTCTTCTACTACTTTGATGTTCTTGGGATCATAACCAACCTCCATGACCAATTATTCAAGTGATTTGATTTTGTTTTCCTTGGCTTGTGAGGAAGCCTTCTCTAATTTTAATTGTGCTTTGATATTTTCTAAAGAATTTTGCAGTTTTTTTACACTCATTGCTTTGTTGGCCATTGTAGAATATAGAATTTCTCTAGCTTTCTTATGAAATTAAATTTGGTCTATAGGATGAACATATTTTGCCATGAATTCAAATGCTATTTTCCTATAGTCTACTGATGACTTTGGAGAAAATATTGTTGGCTGCAAGAAGGTCATATGCATCTTCCTGATCTTAAAATCAAAGGCTGAAAGTAACCTGTTCTGGTCACTAGGAGTCTGTTTCCAATATTGGGCATAGGTTACAACTTTCAATCCCTCTTTCCTCAATTTGATTTATTTATACTTTTCCACTATATCCTATTCTTTATCTACTAGTTTTCTTGATGAAGAAACTTCAACACTATGTTGCTTCTGAATGATTTGAGTATTAGAGGTTGAAGGCTGATGAGTTTCCTCTGAAACTGCTGGAGGTGCATTTTCTTTAACCATTGTGTCTGTATCAATGATTTCAATTGTGTCAAATATTGGATTCATCTTGGGCTTCTTCCTATACATTAGTTTGAATTTGGTTTCAGTAGTAGTTTCAGCAGAATATGAACCTTCTTCTCTTGGCCTCTTTGAGTTCTTGTCTTATAGCGCTGGAGTGTGCAAGATGGAACTAGTATCACCTTGCTTCTCTGCCTCTTGCAAAATATTTTCCAACCACTCTGACTGGTTGAAGTAATTTTCAATCTCTGGTTTAGACTCATGGACAAAAGGAGTTAATTTGAATTTGACTCTTAGTTTGATGATAACTCCCAAAGGATCATACTGTCATTTTAAACTATCACTGAACTTGAAATCCTGTAAACACTTTTCTGCTTATTGACCAACATTCCTATTATTGGAAATGAAAGGACCAAGCTGGTTTTTTTATATTTTAAACTGAGTTTTCTTCTTTGCTGACAGAAAATTCACTTCATCTGAGTTTAGGATATGCATGATATATTCTAGTGCAAATAACCTCATCGGGAGGTATTTGGGCAGCTTATATGGAGTGATTTGACATCCATACACCCTAATTTCAGTGTGGTTCTGGTATAAATAACAGTCTCTTGTTCTACTGTGTTCAGATAACTGCAATACTTTCTTTAATTCTTCACTGACTCTAGGTTGATTGCTACTGCTTAGCATGTTGGCAGCTGGATGAATAAATGAATCAATGAAGTCCTTGTAGGTGAATTCTGTGGAATATTTTCTGATTAAGGAAGTCCAAAAGACTACTGATTGGGGGTTACCCTCTGTGTCCAGTTTTTTAAGGATAACTACAAACCTTTCAGATTGGAAATACAAGAACAAATGAAACACAATTGATGAATACTTAAACACTCCTTCCTCTGGTACTTTAACTAATTTCTCATGGATAACATCTGATAAGTATTAAACAAAGTTAAATGTAGAAGCTGGAGGCTGTCCTGGGCAGAAAATGGATAGAAAACCTGAGATAGGAGCATCTACATATTCATATGTGAAGTAGCCTAAAATGCAAGACAACATTGTGACAATCTGCCTAGTTCTTTCTGAAAAAATTGAAGCTGAGTAAGGAGGGTTACTCTTTGGGGTTTCTACTGATGGAGGTAAGAAGGTTTGGAATATTTGAAACCTATTGGGAAATTCAAGCTTCATATATAATTCAGTGAGGATTTCAATAGACAATGGGGCTTCATCAGGCTTGGGTTTGATCTGTAAAATTTGGTTTATTGATTCTGCAGTGATTGCGAACAAAATCTCTTTGCTGGGGGTTACTAGGGCTCTTTCATTAGGCATATAATTGATTTAATGGAGCCTGATGATTTCTAGAAGCTGAAAGTCCGTGGGAAGATATACTTGGGAAAATTGGAGTCCCAGAGGAGGATATCATCAGCATGGTCCATGAATTTATCATGGCTCCAGTAGTGGATGCCCAAGAGGTTGAAATTAGTGACTGTGTCACTGATTTTGAAGTCTTTCTCTGCAAGGGGGGTATGTTCAATATCAATTACAAGGGGTTGCAGAGGGTTAACAGTCACAATGCCCTGGGAAGCCATAGATTTGTTTATTTTAATCAATTTATTACTTTCTTGTGCTGAAGTAATGTCTCAGGCACTCAGGAATACCTGTGAAAGGTGATTTCGGTCTGCAGAATGGGTTCTGGAGGCAACAGGGGCTTTCCTTGGTCTTATAATGCTTCAAATCTGAGTCGAAAATGTCTTCTGGTAGCAAAGGTGTGAATTTTGGTCTAGATTGGCTTCAACATCAGTCGACAAAGGTTGCTTTAGCTTGACAATAGGTCGGTGCCGGTCTTTTTTCACAAAATTCAACAGAAATGAACAATTAACGGTAAAGGGCGGCTTTATTGTTTTTAACCGCATGTGGTTAATCACATTGGCGCAGAGGTTTAACTTTGAAACTTCGGTGGTATCATCACAATGGGAGGAATCAGGTTAGTGGTTATTGCACGGTAAAAAGTGGTAAAATGGTTTCAGGACTGAGGATGCGATAAGACGTGAGGCTGTCGTGTGGCAGGGGAGCGGGGGTGCGAAACGACCCATTTCGTACCCCCCAATGGTATTAAAATTCGGGTAGTGAATAGTGTGAAAAGGCATGGGAGTGGTTGGATCGGGATTGTGCCAATTGGACAGTTGATGGGTGTCGAGGGATGAGTGGGGGATTTGATAGATGGGACCCAGTTATAAGCTATGTGATGGGATTTAATATATGTGGGTTGGGTTTATTATATAGTGGGATACGATATGTAATCAACGGGTTTAAATAAAAAGCGGGACCCCGGGAATATGTATATAGGGAAGCGGGTTAATATGCAGGGTTGGGTTAATTGAAAGCGGGCCCAGGAACATATATAACTATAGGTTTAAATTAATATGAATGGGTTAATATGATATGGGATCTGGGATTATATTAAAGTAAATGAGTTAAAAATAATGGGGGGTTAATGAAATATGTATGCGGGAAATTAATATAGCATTAGAATAAGTGTTAAAATGACATCGGGGAGGGATTTACAGTGGGGCCCGACATTACTTTAACCTTTTTAAAACTAGGCAAAATGAGTTTTTACATGTTTTAATTGAAAAAAGGGGAATTAGTACGGGAAGTTAATTTTCAAATGACAATGTGTATTTAAACTAGGGAAAGGGGTTTTAGGAAGGGAAAATGGGTGAAATAAGGGGAAAAAAATTAGTATGAAGGGAAAGGGATATTTTTACAAGGAAAAATGCCTTCTAAAAATGGAAAATAGGATTTTAAGCAAGGGGAAGGGAATTTTGGGGGATATTAGTGATATGAAATGACCAATTGCTGCTTTACAAGACTTGTAAAAGTGCTTCTGCCTACCCTTTATTTACCCTAACATTTTTTCTTCATTTATTGGGTGCATTTGAGCTTGTTGACCCTTTATTTTTCTTTTAATAATAAAACTAATCTACTTCTAACCCTATAAATTCCAATGGCTCAAATTAAACTGATGAGCTCATTTTATTCTCTATTTAACTACTGATCTGCCAAGATTAAATAGTTTGACTAGATCTTTATTCTCTAACTATCAACATGAAATTTAAATCATGAATTAATCAAGATTAAACCGTTTGACCATCATGAATTGTGGCATTTATGACAAATTGCACACAATTTTATTTGAAAATTAAAGTAAAAGGTAGTGGCATTTGAATGTGCAGAAATTTTAGGATCTATTTTTATCTCTTTTTGGTGGGGTTCATACTTTATATTCTATTTTTGATCTTTTTGTTTTATTCCTTTGATTTTTCTTTTAGGACTTACCCTCTTTACATTTTTTAATATGGGAGAACATTTTCATATAACAAAGTATGTACAATATTACAAGGCTTTCACATAGTAAATTCAAAATTATGATCCCTATTATTATAGGACCCCAAGAGTGGCTCCACTTGGGGATGTTTCCTGGTGAAATCTCAAGAAATTTAAGATCAATGGCCTTGAAAATTTGACTCTGTTGGCCTTGAAATTGTTTTTTGAGCTCTCGTTTATTCATACATATGATATTATGTCTTTCAAATCTTAGGGCCTTCTCTTCGGGCTTCAACTTTACAAGATAAACATCCAATCCAATCTAAACTATGCAATGTTATGTACAATGAGTAAAGTAAAGTAAATGAACTAATGGTTAATCTGGTGAAAAGTAATGCTTCAACATTCTACCATTGACTGGTCCACCTAGTATATTTTTTCCATCTATTTCCTTTAAGAAAAATGCATTGTTACCTCTGTAACCATAAATGATGTATGGTCCTTTCCATAGAAAATAAAATTTACCATGTTTACCTTTTTCTTCTCTTCTAGAATCACATTTGAGTACTTTATCACCTATGTAAAAATCATTAGCTTTGGTTTTCTTATCAAATATATTTTTGATTTTATCTTGGATCACTTGTGATTTGATGTAAACTTCTTCCTTGGTTTGCTGTAAATTAATTGTCTGATTTATCCTCCTTTGGATATCATTTGGTTCTACTTGCAACTCTTGGATCATTTTCATCGCTAACTATCCCAATGAGGATGGAAAAACAACATCCATCCCATATACCAATTGATAGGGATATGTACCAATATATTTTTTGGTAGTTAGTCTGTGTGCCCATAAGGAATTAACCAACCTTTTGTTCCAGGTCTTCTTGTTATCTTCTAACAACTTTTTGATGATATTAACCAGAATTTTGTATGAGGATTCTGCAAGTCCATTACCTTGAGGGTAACACTGGAATGGCCAAGGGTAATGTGGTATTTGTTACAAAAATCAACCATTTTCTTCTATTTGAAGGAAGCTGCATTATCAGTAATGAACTTTTGTGGGCATCCAAATCTGGAAAGGATATTATTTTCAAGGAATAAGATAATGACAAAATTAGTGGCTTGTCTAGAAGGGATGGCTTCTATCCACTTGGTAAAGTAATAAATGGCTGTCAAAATCTATTTATGTTGGGCAGAGGAGGGTGGGTGAATTTCACCAATGAAGTATAGACCCCATTGCTGAAATGGAATTTCTGTAGAGATATGTTTGAGGGGTAATGGTAGGAGTTTCTTTTTCCCTTCAAATATCTGGCATTTGTGGAAGGAGGTCACATACTTTCTAACATCTGCAAAAAGAGTGAGCTAGTAAAAACTTGCCCTTAAAATTTTATCAGCAGTATATTTCTAGTAAAGGTGTCCTCCACAGTCTGCTACATGAAATTCTTACATAATTTTATCAACTTCATCTTTCAATAAGCAGTTTAATAGAATGCAACCATGATATTTCCAAAATAAAGCATTATCTATGATACAATATTTGATTTATTACACTTTCAAGAATATACTTTTAGTTCTAGATAAACCAGGAGGAGCTTTAGGTTGAGTAAAACAAATATAATGTCTGAATACCAAGGTGAATCTATAAAAGCTTCATTGCTTTGTGGAGTCGCCATCTCTTCCTGATCATCTAGGGCACCAATAAAATTAATATATAAGGCTCGATAGTTCGATTCAGCCATGAGTTTGGATAAACCTTAGCCTTTAATAAATTTAGTAGGCTTTATTTCAATATCATATTCCAATATAGTGGCAATCCATTTGCCTCTCTTTCCATCAGGGGCATTCCAAGTTAGAATGTCCTTTACTACAAATTTTGGAACATATGCAATTGCATGAGGGTATAAAATGTACACTCTAAAATCTTTAATAGCTTTCACTAAAGCAAGTGCTTGTTTTTCCATTATATTGTACTTTAGTGTTACATCTCTTAAGTTTTTTTTTTTTTTCTCTGAAAAAAGCAATAGGTTGTTCATAACCCTCATCATTCTTTTGCAACAAGACTGCTGCAATGGTATCTTCTGAAGGAAAAGAAAAGCTTATAAAATCTTTTTGGAAATTAGAACTTATTAGGACAGATGTTTTTGTAAGTGATTATTTGATTGGTTCAAAAGATTTTTTAGCCTCTACTGTCCATTTAAGTGCTGAATATTTATTTAACATGTTATTCAATTCTCTAATTAGTTCTGCTAAATTAGAAATGAATCTTCTATGAAAATAAATTTTACCTAAGAATGCCTGCAATTCTTTCATGTTTCTAGGAAGACTGATGCTTAAAATTTCCTCTATTCTAGCTGGATCTATTCTAATTCCCTCTTTTGAAATCATGTGTCCTAATATTTTACCTTCTTCTAATCCAAAGAGTGTCTTTTTGAGATTCAAGGAAATGCCAAATTTTCTAGATTTAATAAAAAAATCTTCACAAATGATCTAGATGTTCATTGTCTGTTTTGGAAAATACTGTTATATCATCTAGATAAATGACCATAAAATCATAAATCTTCTTGGAAAAAGCTATATCCATAGCTCTTTGAAATGTAGATCTTGCATTCATTAGTCCAAAGGGAATTTTCAAGTACATGAAAGTTCCCCAAGGAGTGGTAAATGCAGTTTTGGCTTGATCTTCTGGTTGGACTAGGATCTGTTTGTATCCAGAGAATCCATCAAGTAATGAGATTCTGGATGACCCTACTACCCTCTGTAAAATATGGTCCATTTTGGGGAGAGGATAGTTATCTTTCAGTGACACTTTGTTTAAGTTCTAGAAATCAACACAGAGTCTGATTTCCCCTATTTTCTTCCTAGTGGGAACTAAGTTTGAGACCCAATCAAAATATCTAATAGGTGCTATGATTTGTGCCTCATACATCCTTTTTACTTCTTTTTCAATCAATGGCATAAGAACATGATTAATCCTCCTAAGCTTTTGTTTAAAGGGCTTCTGATTTTCTTTGATGGGTATTTTATGTTGTATAATGTTGGTGTCATAAGACTTGAGGTTTTCATAACTCTAGGCAAACACATCTTGAAATTCTTTAAACAAACTTATGTATTTCAGATTTTCTTCTGGAGGTAATTCTTTGGATAATTTGACAAGCTTTGGTTTTTGTTTTGTTCTTATGTTACATTCTTATATGTATGATCTTAATGGTTCCATTTTTGGTTATCTATCTGCATCATTGGAATAAAAAAGATCTTCTAAAGAGGATAATCCCTTAGGTAAAAATTTATCTTTAGGGTTCAAAATATCTAATTCATTATTTGTTATTTCCTCTATTTCTATTGTTTCTAATTTATCTATTTCTAATCTAGTGAATTTAGTTGATTCAGTCATATCTACATTATTTACATCTATCTCACTGTTTATTGTATAATCTACTGTATAATCAGTATCTATATTACAGTTTTGGAATTCTCCCTCAGCTTTCATAAAATTATAGATTTGAGAATCTTGTGAAAAGATCTGCCAATATTTCAAATTATCGGGTATAGTTGGCCTATGTCTTACCTCTGCAGTGTATTGGTGATTTGGATGAAAAGGAAATCTGCATGTGGTGGAAAAAGTAGTCAAACTGTGTGCCTGCATGTTTTGTTTCCTTGGAATAACAACAAAGTCAGTTTCAAGCAAATATTTAATCAGATCTAGAATGGTTTCTCTGTATTGTCTAAGTCTAGGATTGTTCACAAGATATTCCCCTTTAACCTATTTTATGATTAGTTCTGAGTCTCCCAAGATAGAAAATCTCTTGGCACCAAGTTTTCTTACAATTTGCAGTCCTAAGATTAAAGCTTCATACTTTGCCATGTTATTTGTACCTTCAGAATGATCATTCTCTAAGTTATAAATCCACACTCTTGCTCATGCTCCTAATCTTTTCACAGAACCATCGAAATCTAAGTGCCACATAGATTCATGAAATATATTGTCACTGTCAATTTCTTTATGTTTATGTTGTAATGTTGTGCTTTTATTTGTGCCAGTGTCTGAATTACATAAGATGAAAGAATCCATATCAAAATGTACAGAATAAATAGGATATTTCTGTGGTCTTTCTGCACTACTGACCATTTATTCATTAAATTTTCTCTGTAAAGCTTTTTGGGCTGACCAAATACTAAAATTGTGGCATAGGACATGTCTAATTGTAGTGATCCCTATAAATTTTCTCCTCATGAGCGAGATAATAACATTCCATACTTTTGGAGGGATATCAACAACTACAATATCCATGAAAATACTCTTAGCTGGGTATTGGAATAGAGTGACACAGAAGTATTTTATCAAGCCAAGACATTTAAATTTACTATAATCAAAGGAGAAAATATCTTTGTATGGTCTGGTGATATCTAGATTGAATGTTTCCATGATTACCTTAGGCATTAAGTTGTGAGATGCTCCTGAAACTAACATATCATTGTGTAAAATATTATCATGAATGCTCAAGCTAATGTAGAAGGGAGGAACACCATCTTCTTTATGTTTTCCATTTACCTCAGGACCAAATAGTAACTCTAGTTGGTCATCATTCAGATTAACAGAATCTTCTGCTTCACTTATGTTCAATGTTTCAGTGATTTGGGCTTTGTATAAATCATTCTTCACCAACTCTGTTAAAGGAACTGGTATTTTCAATTTGGCTATTTCAGTTTGGATGTTAAATAGTTCTTGAGTTTTGCCTAACTGAATGATTTCCTCTTTACCAATTGTAGTTTGAGTATTTATCTTTTTTATCAGCAATTAGTATTTCAGTTTGTGTTTTCACTGTTTTATTCTCAATTTTATTATCTTGGACAATTTGAGTGGTAGGTGCAGTTTTAGCAACGTTTGATGTTTGAGTATCAGCAAATGTTTTAGTATCAGTTGATTTTTGAGTATCAGCAGCTGTGATGTCTACAATTTTTGGACTGGGTGCAATCTTTGGATTGGAAATTTTCTTCGTTGGACTATAATTTTTCTGAGTTTCTCTAGGGAGAATTTGTAACACCTTGGACACTAGAGCTTCTACTGTTTTCTTCGTCTGAGTTTGGACTTCTTTCTTAGTAGGGGATTCTTTTTTCTTCTTACTTATATGGTTATATTGTTTGTGAAATTCATTAATAGCAAATTCATAACCTTGTTTATAGTCAAAGGACTCTCTAGATTCTAACTGTAATTGTTGTAGCATGTATAATTCTTGTTATTCTTGGGTAAGAAAATAGTATTATCATCATTTATTCCCATTAAGTTAATCTGGGTGTCCTGGTCTTCATCATTTTGTTGGGAACTCTCTGCATAGTTTTCTTGGAAAGGTGGTCTAATCAATTGATCAGGTGTTTTTTCTCTTGCTTTACCTGTATTGGTATTCTTCCTAAATTTGGGATTTATGATTTGAGGACCTTGTTGTTGATTATCCCACTGGGGTTTTCTTTCCATGTTTTCTAATATATCCATTATTCTTTCCATACTCTTGGCTAAACTATCTATCTTACTGTCTGATGTGGATGGTTCATCCTTAATGGTAACTCCTCTTTCATTTCTCATCCTAGCTCTTTTATTTAACAAAATTTCTTTTACACTAACTGCATTTCTTTGCATATGTTCTAATGTTTCATGGTTTCTTTCTCTCAATTGGTAAGATATATCAGTATCGAAACCATCTGGAAACTTGATTAAAGCTAAGTCTGGTGGAGGTTTGATATTAACTGGAATTGCATTGTAGATACTGTTAAACCTAGTACAATAATCCTGAACGGATTCATTAGGAGCTCTTCTAGTGTTTTCATATTCAGACAATATTTGTAAAGGGTTTTTCTTTCTTTCCCATCTATTAGTAAATAATTGATGAAAAACAGCTAAATCAACTATATGATTGGCAGGTAAAGCTTTAAACCATTTCTTTAAATCTCCTGCTAATGTTTGGGCAAACAATCTCATTTGAACATCAGCTTCATCAATTTCATGTAATTCAAAGTAATCAATCATTTTGTTTACATGTTGTTGTGTAGTATATTGACCTATACCATCAAACTGAAATATTTTACTTTGGTGATCCTGGGGCATGGCATGTAATTGAGCTGGTAAGACCAAAGGGGCATATCTGGCTACCATGGCTAATATTCTAGGTTGGCTAGGAGGTAAATTTGTTGTGCTTGGTGATGAGGTTGAAGTACTTGCAGATGAGCTTGGGATACTAGAAGATGTACTTGGAAATGAGGTTGAAGTACTATAATGTAGCAGAAGTGCTAGAAAATGAACTTGAAGTGTTTGGAGATGGAAATAAAAATCTAGTTGAAGAGGAAGCTTGGGGATGAATGATTCAGTGGAATGAAGTGTAGTGGGAATAATAGATAATGTCGTACTAAATAAAGATGAATTTACAGACTCTGAAGGAATGGTAGAAGGCTTAGGGGTATGTTGTAGCTCCTACAACACCCTCCAAAAATACAAAAAATCATAACACACACTTCAAAATTTTTGGAGCCCCTTTGAAACTAAAGAAGAAAAAGCCAAGTAAAGTTTTTAAGAGCAAGTCGCTAAGTCGCGGATCCATGATTTGCGACCCATGCGACCTATGCGACTCTGCGACTCTAAGGTCGCCAGGTCGCACGAGTCGGAAGTCATGCAATTTGCGACCTTGCGACCCAGCGACCTTAAGGTCGCAAGGTCACAAGGTCGCAAAATGAAGTATTAGGGGAATTAGCGACTCAGCGACCTTTGCGACCCAGCGACCTTAAGGTCGCGAGGTCGCAAGGTCGCAAATTGCCAACTTGCGACCTCATTTATTGCTCGCATGTGCGACTCCTTTTTATAAGGGCAGGTCGCTAGGTCGCATTTGTGACTCGCGGCGAAAATCGTGGAATTGCTCTGACAGGTCGGCTGGCGCGTTTTCTTCCGGGTAAGTTGCCATTTCCTCCCTATGTTTCCTTTCCCAGCATTTCTTGCTAAAATATAACCACCCCATGGTCTTAATTACTTGCTGGTGAGCAGATTAGGTTTCCGGTTGAGTTTTATTTTTGTTTTGGTTCCCACAAACCCCAGGGTCACCTGTGTCTTGCCAAATTCCTCATGGCTGTGCTTTATTTCTAGTTTAGACCCTTTCAAGCCGCGTATTTTTCCCGTTAAGGAGAGTTTATCCGCAAAACCGCGCGCGCTCTAAACCCCCCGGCAGGCTCAAGTGCGACTTGTGACCTAGCGACCCAGTCGCAAGGTCGCAAGGTCGCAAAACTCCCTGTTAGCGACCCTGTGACCCTGCGACCTAGTCGCAAGGTTGCGAGGTCCCATGTGAGTCCTTTTTGTAGATCAGCGACCCAACGACCCCCAGAGAACAGTCAATTAAACTTTGCATGTGTAGAATTTATTTAGCCGTTATCATCATGTCTTTCTCATCCTGGGATTCTTTCTTGAATGCAGCAGATGAAGTTAGAGCAGACACGGTACCGGTCCTCTCCGACTCTAGCGATATGGCACCCCGGGTATCCCGAAGGAGAAGTAAGCAGGTGGTGGAGGAAGAGTCAGACACAGACATACAAACATCTCCTCCACCAATATACAGAGACACCCTTTGCACCTTCGCAAAGGAGGACAACCTTAGGTGGTATGAAGTATACCACGAGTTCGCCATACCAGAAGATGAGTTTCCAGAAGATCTCCCGGACCGTGAAGTATACCTGAAGGTCAAGAAATCCAAATTGCACCTAGCAGGGTCACATCCCGCCATCTTTCCGTGCCCAGAAATGTTAGACTGGATCATACAGAAGACGGATCCTAAGAATTTCACAATTCGAGATAGTAGAGGTAAAGCTTTTGCAACGTTGGAGAGCTCAAAGGCACAGGTCTACTACTCGCTACCCCAACCAGAGGTAAATTTTACCCCGAGATGGTTTTCCGCAAATGAAGTACCGATGGTTGATACAATCAGAAAATGGTGGGCGGAACCAGATAAATTTAAAATCAAGAAAGACCAGGAGTATCCGGTGGCCAGTCTGAGGAAGGTGTATAAGTTAGTGGCCGCCATGCTGTGCAAAGTGTACGGACGTTCGGATGCTACCACTTTCAACGGAACATGGGCAACCATTATGGAACACGTAACAGTACACGGCACTCGGTTCAATTGGGCTGGTATATTAATGGGCTCCATGCACACAAATTTGGCTTCAGCTTTAGCCCCAGATGAGGGAGGGCCGTCAGAATTTTATATGGCTTCGTATTTATTGGATGTTGTCTGTGCCCAGCTGCATGTTGAGGGATGGCCACATAACTGGGACTCCGAACAGACCCGGGCAATCCATTTGCAGACCAAGGTATTCTGGGAATCCAGGTACAAGTCAGATATTGAGCAAATCTCTCATATATTCATTTCCGCCCTTTACGGGAAACTCTTTGGTCAAGACACCCCCTGCATGTCTTGGCGAGAAATGGAGACACTAGGTCAGGTGGCACACTGGTTTCCATTTGCTGAATTTACAATCATCCGAGTATTTGGCTCATTCAAAGCACCACATGCTCTGCCTAAGTTTATTACCGATAAGGTGCTCATGCAGGAGGTATGTTCCCAGATGACCTCGGGCTTCTCCAATGTCCTTTCCAAAGGGAAGAAAAAACCTTGGCCCGCTCTACCTCTCACCATTGGTGCTTATACAGTCAAGGAATTTAGAGAAGTAGGGCGTGAAGGGGAAGAGATAAAAAGTTACCACTTCAGAAATCTGGATTGCCGAACTTATGACCCAGTCAGGATAGTTCCTGAGCATTGTAAAAGGGCCAATTTTAGATGGAGTTATCAGCATGTCGAGCGCCTGGCAGAGGACGAAAAAAGAAACTGGTACAACGCGGACATGCATCTAGCTCCAGGGATCGACTCTGACCGAGAAGAAGAGGATCACCAGAATTTAGAAGATAGAAGCCATAAAATGGGAGGCGCTTCTTCCTCCAAAGATAAAAGAACACGGACCAGTACAGGGCCTGACACCTCGGATCAGCAACGGGGGGCAGAAGCCCAAACCAAGAAGGAAGAGGAGAAGAAAATGAAGGAGGATGAAGAGAAACGTAAGAAAGATGCCAGGACAGAGCGGAAAAAGAAAAAGGAAGAGGAAAAGGAAAGACAGGAAAAGGAGGCACAGGCAGCGGCAGAAAAAGCACTCAAGGAAGAACTCGACAAAGTCAAGCGTCAAAAGAAGGCAGAACAAGCCGCCGTGGCAGAGTGAAAGAGAAAAGCTGAAAAGGAAGCAGAGGCAGAGACAGAACGCAGGAAGAAGGAGGAACACGACAAGGCGGAAGCCGAGCGCCGACAAAAGGAGAAAGAAAAGGGTCAAACGCAGGATGAGGAGGACGAGCTAATAGACGACATTGACATATCTCCCCTGGAGATCCCTTTAGGTGGCGCGAAAAGTACCCTCAATGTTGATTATTTTCCCGGGGAGCAAGAAGAAGAAGTCTTCGACCTGACCAGATTGACATTTGACCAATTCTCTTTCAAAATACGGCAAGAGAAAAGGAAATCCTTGGCGCAAAGTCATCCCGCCATATCTACGGTCGCCACTGGAAAGGACATAGTCTCAGATACAAGGACTAACCCTGTTATGATAGCGTCAGCAGGCACCGCTTTTGCCGCAGCCACGGAGGAAAATGTCACTAGAATGAGCAGGGAGATTATTTCCCTACAGAACAGGCTAAAAGCAGCGGAGCAGGAGAAATCAAGACTAGAAAGTGAGATGCTACAGCTCCAAGGTAAGCCCGCCCAAGTGAATGAGGTCCCACTGGCGGTCAGGAAAGAGTGCGGTGTGTTGGAAATGACCATGAGGCAAGTATATAAGGAAATGCTCACCCTAAAACAAACAGTGGCCCCGTTGGCAGAGGCACGAGAGGAAACCAAACAGAAGCATGAGCAGCTCAGGGAAGCCTCGGCAGCTTTGGACAAAATGATGAACTGGACAGCGCAGTATCAGCAAGCTCCCGAACATGTGCCTAGGAAGGATTGGAGTCATACGCAAGAATCCAAAGTACAAATTCGGATGAATATGCAGTCCAAAGACAAGCTGGCCAAAGATTTGGACAAAGTGATGTCTGCATATAATCACCTGATCAGTGGTATTGACTCCATGAACGCTCTTCATCACATTCCGTCATTAGGGGCACTGGATGAAACTAAAGACTAGGAGCAGGTAGAGCAGGAAATTCAGTCTTTTCTGCAACCCGTGAGACAAGCTGTTGCCGCACCAGAATTCGAGGCATCACAAGAGAACCTAAATCGGTTGCTTGTCACTCCAGTACAAATCTATACCAAGCTTGCCTCCCTCTCAATCCTGATCTCTCAGAAGAAGGAGACTCTGGTACCGAATGCCCTGGAATGTATGCATCGAATAAAAGAGGAAACCCCTCTTGTCGCTCCTATAACAGCGGATTACCAGACTTGGCGAGATTTCCTTAAGGGCAAGAAAGTTGACGTTCCAGAAACCTCAATCACACAACCACCTCCATAGCTAAGCTTTTCAGGCGCAAGTCGCGACCGTCCCCAGGTCGCAGGTCGCACCGGCACACAGGTCGCAGGTCGCATTTGTCCCCCAGGTCGCAAGTCGCACCGACGCCTAAGTCGCAGGTCGCAATCTTCTGGGTCGCAGGTCGCATGTTCGGCAAAGGTCACAGGGAAGCTGAACCGTCGGGAAGTTGAAGCGTCAGAAAGCCTGAGGGCGTTTCTTGAAACTATAAATACCCCTGTGGGGCACATAGTTAAGGGCTGCTCTTTTTTGGACTGAAAGGCAATATTGCATTGTAACTGAAGAATCATACTCTTGGCATATGTAATACAATACATGTTAAAACCCTTTGATTGGATGATGTGTTTAGCTGTGACAACACTGTGTGTATTCTGCGTACAGTTTCAGAATATCTTCTGATTAATGACTCTGTGTTATTAATAGTATCATTCATGCACCATAGCTATCTGTGATTGTGTTGATGATGCTCAAGTTTATTATTTACTCTTATGATGAATGTTAATGAACTGTTTTATTAGCGTTTCGTTATATCTTTCGGAAAGTTAAGGGATATTCTTGCCATAAAGAACCGTTTCTTTGGTGGTCAGATTATCCTGCATGCATACCCCATAGATGTGTTGCTAACGACACTTCCTGAGTGTATGCATTTTGTCTATTACCTTGCTACGCACAGTGTCATATATTGGTTTGATACATCAGTCATGTATTCTGTATCATGTGAATAAGTGTATGTTTGCAGTTTCAATCAGGGTGCTCAAAGACCGGAGAGAAAGTCATTTAAGTGGTAGCCGTTCAATCAGGTTGACAGAGACCGAAGAGATAGTAATTTAAGTGGTAGCCGGACCCACACCCCGGAGGGGATCCCTACTCCAAACGGTTCAAAGTCTAATTGGGACTTTCTACCGGGGAGATCCCCTACTGTTGGCCGGACATATTTTCCCGTCAACAGATTTGGCGCTAGAAGGAGGGCCATGGCATCCTCCCAGCATACGACCGATATTCCATCACAAACTCCCCACCGGGAGGTCATAAATAATGAACCTCCTCTTCCCCCCTTAGAGGATATTCCAAGGGAGGAGGATCGGTACTTTGAAATCACTAACGAACAGTTAAGATCCTTACGCCCAGTTGCCCGTAATCTCATCAGGGATTTACGGTATGCCCCTTTCATGGAGTTTCTAGCTCACACTAGGACTCCTACTGAGAACATCACCCGTAATGGTGTGCTTGTCCGCACCATACCTAAACTTGTGAACTCCATGATTGAAGACCTCGGGCGGGCTGTCCAAGAAAACGACCCCATTCTCCAAGATAGTGAAGGTTTCCCTGATACTGAACCTTTCCCCGAACCTCAGCCTGACTTACATCAGTGGAACAACAACCAAGTGTATTCCCCGTTAGAAGAAAGAGGAGGGGGTCGAAGAAATGAAAGAGAAGGTAACACAGCCCAAAGAAATGTAGGGGAAGGAATCAGGCCTCGAAGAAACAAAGGTGGAGTCAACAGAGGTCACAGACGTGGAGGCAGAGGAGATATAGTTCGCAGCCAAAGACACCACGTCAACGATCATCACCACCAAAACCAAAATAGGCCCCTTCCCCACAAATGGGAGCATCTTAGAAACATGAATAACCGTGAAAGACACCAAAACGAACACTCTCGCCATCATGACGGAGCATCAGTGTCAGGGACGGGAAGTGAGTCCGAGGCAGAATCTCGATATCGTCAGCACCCCAGGAGGGTGCAACCCCTAGCCTGGATGGCTCAATCCCCATTGGCTCTTTTAGGTCCTCTCCATGATATGCCTAGACACCAGGAGAAGCATCTTCCTAAATTTGATCCTGAGAAAGGTACCTCCGCGGAAGATCATATTAGTAGTTTCTATCTGTCCCTACAAATCATGAGAGTTCAGTCCGATGATGTCGCATGTCGATTGTTCCCACACACTCTTGTAAACCTTGCAGCCACCTGGTACCGTTCCCTACCCAGTGCTTCTATTACTTCATGGGACCAGTTCCGTCGCGTGTTCCTGCAAAAGTTTGCAGAAGATAAAACACCCTCTATGCTCCTCACAGAACTAAGTACCATCAAGTGTCATAGAAAAGAGAAAGTTAAAGACTTTAACCAACGCTTCGCCACAATATTGCAAAAATTTCCTCCAAACTTAGCATTGGACGATTCTATCACCATCGACTACTATACTAAAGCTCTCCCTACGGATATTGCCGTTTTCGTCAAACGTGAGGCCCGCGCTACTCTTACAGGAAATTACGCAGCTGCTCTCGCGGTAGAGAAGGACATGTTGTCGATAGGAGTCATGGACCACGAGGGAAAGGATGATCACAAACCAATCAATAAAAAAGGTCACTCCTCCACCCCTAACAGAGAGAAAGAAACTTTTGATTTCGAGAGTATGGCCAAGACCCTCAAACTACTAACGAATGAGGTCTCTGACTTAAAGAGGAAGGGCATTGAAACCTCAACTACTACTAAACCCCCAAACCCCTTTTTCAAGAAAAGTAACCCCAACACCAGCAGACCTCCGTCAAACTCCAGTGCCGCTCTCAACGTGGAGGAGATAGGGAAAGACAATTTTTGCTCTTTTCACCAAGCTGCCCATTCTGAAAAAACGTGCCCGCAATGGATTGGCAGCATGACCGCGGTGGTTAACCAACTTTTGGATGACCAAACTCCGGGAAACCAGACAGAGGATGATGTTTCTGATCGAGATGAAGGTTCGCTCCTAGATGGGGAATCAGGAGCCTCTGTCTTAACTTTTGATATAATCCGCGGGGGGGAGAGTCTTGTTCCCATTGATATCAACATGGCAGGCAGTCCCAAGGCTCAGCCCACTCGAAACTATAGTCTTAGAAGCAAAGGATCTGTTCCCGAACAATCTTATGAAGACAAGAAAAGGGCTTTCCTGAGGAAAATTCTTCCCCCTGGAAACGAAGGACAAGCTACGCCAGATAAGCCCACAAATAGTAACAGCAAAGCAAGTCACAAGACCAAGCTCCCGGTGGAATCCTCGAAAACCACTATCGAACCTAGTCCCCAAACCGATACTAGCTACAACATAGTGGAGGACATGAAAAAGACCAGAGCTAATATCTCGCTTTACGAGCTGGCCCGTATCACAAATCAAAGGGAACTTATTTTAAAAGCTTTCGCCAACAACCAAAATACGAAAACTGTGAGCAACACATCTGCACAAACCAGTCCAGACATCCAATCTATAGTGAACGCTGTCAACGCGAATTCGAGAGGATCCACCCCTCCCTTCCTTTTGTCTTTTGAGATGTTTAACTTCAATGTTCACAATTGTCTCGTTGACTCCGGTGCATCCACGAATGTCATGCCTCTATCTGTGTGCAAGAAACTCAACATCCTCCCAGAGAAAACTGACGCAAAAATCATTCAACTTGACAGATCACAAGTACCAGCCGTCGGAGAATTAAACAATGTCATCATCCGCCTCTCATCCGACTCTAGGGTCCATCAATGTATTGATATTGTGGTTGTGGACATCCCTGAAGCCTATGGTGTACTACTTAGCAGGGATTGGTCTAGCAAGTTGCAAGGATACTTTGCCACGGATTGGTCTCACTTATGGCTGCCTTACAAGGGGAGAAACAACCAAATCAGAGTCGAAAGTGAACCATACATGAAACACACTGTAACTGATTTGGATGCCACAAATGAACCCATCAGCTTTGCCCAGGAGGAACTTGGTATGTGTTTTCTAGATTCCATTTTTGGATGTTACCGATCTCCTCAGTCTGCAGTAGGCCCCGAGGTCCTTTCTGAAATGACACTCGTCGCAGAGGAACAAGCCCAAACTGTCTCACACCAAGCCGAAATTCCTCCGCAATCCACTGCCCCCAAGGACCCGGAAAATGATATATGGACATTGTATTACGACGGTTCCAAAAATCTCGATGGTTCTGGCGCTGGCTGCATTTTGCTTGATCCGCATAAGAAAAAATTCTTAGTCTCTTGTCGACTGGAGTTCCAATGCACTAACAACACTGCTGAGTATGAAGCTTTGATCCTTGGGCTTAAAAAGGCGCTGGATTTGAAGGTAAAATGCTTACAGGTCATTGGAGACTCCGAGATTATCACTCGGCAGGTACACAATACTATTCATTGTCTGTCTCCACATTTGAAGGCGTATCAGCAAGAGGTATGGCGGCTCATTTCTGCTTTTGACGCTTTTGGAATTAAATCTGTTCTAAGAATGCATAATGCAGCGGCGGATACTCTAGCTAATGCTGCCGCCAGATTTACCCCTTTAAGGGACGGTTTTTCTATTGAAGTTATGTATAAACCCTCCGTGCCAGACAATATCACTAACTTGCATGTTTTTGATGATGATCAAAAGGTGCTGGAATTTATGTGTAACTCAGAGATATTCAAAGACGCTGCTATAGATGAAGATGAGCACGACCAAGCTATGCAAAAGGAGTACGAGCAAGTCAAAGGAAACCCCATGCCTAAAGGGGTGGTATCACTTGAGAAGCTTTTCGATCTGCAAAATCGGTTCCGTGGCCCCCCAAATGCAAAAGTACAGAGTTCTATCTTAGCTCATCGACAAGTGAACTTGGGATCAGAGGATAATCCTAAATTCGTCAACCTTGGGAAGGACTGCACCCCCCAAGAGGCCCAGGATTTCACTCAGCTATTTCGCAAGTATCGTGACGTGTTCGCTTGGACATATGAGGACTTATGCACATACGATACTCGAATCATACAACATGTGATACCCATCAAAGAAAATGTAAAACCTTTCCAACAAAAGCTCAGGAAAGTACATCCTACGATGGAGCCATTGATTCTAAAAGAACTAAAAAAACTTTTGGATGCCCGCATTATCTTCAAAGTTCGCCATTCCACATGGGTGTCCAATTTGGTTCCGGTACGGAAGAAGTCAGGTGAAATTCACTTATGTGTAGACTTCCGAAACTTAAACCGGGCCTCGAGTAAAGATAATTACCCAGTGCCCCCTATGGAGCAAATACTACAAGCAGTGTCCGGCTCAGAAATGTTCTCTTTGTTGGACGGATTCTCTGGTTACAATCAAGTACTAGTGGCTGAACCAGACAGGTTAAAGACTACCTTTCGGACTAAGTGGGGAACCTTCGCGTACAGGCGTATGCCCTTTGTATTAATCAACGCAGGGGCAACTTTCCAAAGAGCTATGGATATAGCATTCAGGGGTCTGATAGGCCAAAGTGTGGTAGTCTACTTGGATGACGTTACTGTGTTTTCTAAACATCGGGGGGATCATTTGCGTCACCTCAGACAGATCTTCGAAAGGTGCAGAAAATACGGTATCTCGCTCAACCCAAAGAAAAGCATTTTCGCCGTAGCAGAAGGAAATCTACTGGGTCATATCATAACTAAGCAAGGCATTGTCGTTGATCCAGAACGTGCGAAAGCCATTGCTCAGATTCCTCCCCCTAGCAGTAAGAAAGAAATGCAGTCCTTCTTGGGAAAGATCAATTTTGTACGTAAATTTATATCAGATTTCGCCCAGATAGTTAAGCCACTACAGGGAATGATAAAGAAAAATGCTACCTTCAAATGGAATCAGCCCGAAAAGGAAGCTTTTGACCAGATCAAGAAAGCTATAGCCGAAGCGCCTTCCCTCCAGAGCCCAGATTTCGGCAGAGATTTCAGCTTGTATACGTTCGCTTCGGATTCGTCCCTGGCAGCCGTACTCACACAAAAGGACATAAATAATGACGAGCGTCCCATTTCATTCATGAGCACCGGTCTGCAGGGAGCTGAATTAAATTATCCCGAAATCGAGAAACAGGCCTATGCGGTATATAAAGCGGTCAAACATTTCAGACCATACATCTTGAAAAACCATGTCACAGTTTACGTTCCCCACCCAGCTGTTCGCTCACTGTTCATGCAGCAGGAGCTGGGCGAGAGACGAGGGAACTGGGTTGCGTGTATGCAAGAATACAACTTAGAGTTTAAGCCAGCACACACAGTTAAAGGACAAGGTTTATGCCTAATTGGGAACAAGAAATTGATATGTACCAAACTGACGTCTTGCCTCAGGTAAGGAACCCTTCTTGGTACTCGGATATTTCAGGATATTTAGCACACGGTACATTGGACCCCGCTCTAAATGCCCGGCAGAAACGTGCAATCAGACTCAAAGCTGCGCCTTACCAGTTAATCCAAGGGAAGCTTTTCAGGAAACATTCTGATGGGGTCATGTTACGCTGCCTGGAATATGATGAAGCTTAGAAGATCTTAATCGAGCTGCATGATGGACCAGCAGGAGGTCATTTTGCCGGGGATACTACAGCCCATAAAATAATGCGAGCAGGTTATTATTGGCCAACTCTTTTCAGAGATGCCCACGCATATGTTCGGAAGTGCGTTCAATGCCAGAAATTCGCAAACCGAGAAGCGCGCCCCGCCGCCCCTTTGTTGTCAGTAGCAGTAGAAGAACCTTTTCAACAATGGGGACTAGACGTCATTGGTGAGATTTTACCCCACTCGTCTAAGCAACACCGGTACATTCTAACGGCTACTGATTATTTCACCAGGTGGGTTGAAGCAGTACCGTTACGCCAAATCAACGATCAGGAGGTAATGCAATTCGTCACTCATTCCATCATTACTAGGTTTGGCGTTCCAACTTCCTTGGTTTTTGATAATGCAACATATTTTTCATCTTTTAAATTATATGATTTTGCTTTGGAAAATGGCATTGTTCTTAAACACTCTGCGAAGTACTATCCCCAAGGAAATGGTCTAGCAGAATCAACAAATAAAAATCTGATTCGCATCATTAAAAAGACCCTTCTGTCTCACCAACGCAACTGGCATAATGCTCTCCAAAATGCACTTTGGGCTGATCGCGTCACCCCTAAGTCGTCAATAGGCACCTCACCATATTTTCTCGTGTATGGGAAAGAAGTTGTCCTCCCACCCAATTTGTCTCTTCCTGCTCTACAGTTGTCTCAAGAGTGTCATGGTACCCCTTGCCCCGTCTTGCAAACCCGCATTGACACCCTGCTGAAATTAGAAGAGGAAAGGCAGAAAACCCGGGAGAAATTCGCCATCCACCAGAGTCGGATCAAGAAATGGTTCGATAAAAAGTCTGCAGGAGATAAAAAATTTGAAGTAGGAGATCTTGTCCTAAAGTGGGATAAAGCTCACGAAGAGAAAGGAAAACATGCCAAATTTCAAGCACTATGGATAGGTCCCTTTCAGGTTAAAGAAAAGGTGGGTCCCCATACTTTCCGATTGCAAACTCTGGAAGGAAAAGTCGAGGTCCTCCCGGTAAATGGGCATGACCTCAAACACTATTTTACTTGAATAGCCCTCAAAGGGCTGTTTTCCCCCCTGTATCATAAAAGTCGCATTTTGTTCTTATAAAAAAAAAAAAAAAAAAAAAAAAAACTCTTTCTCTAACTCTTCAAAGAAAACCTTGTCTAAGCTGCCCGCAACTGGCTCACTCCTTGAAGAGGTTCTATGCTGATGAAAGGCCCTTCCCGCAAAACACGGGGCAGACGAAACTCGCTTGTAATGGGCACCTAAGGATAGTACACGGCCTTACTAGAGTCTTCAAGCATAAGGAACCACCTAGCGGCTTCGAAGGGTGCAGGCAGAGAAGGTCTTGCATAGCAGCAACCGGATCGTGAGGGACCAGGGCTAACTCAAGAGAATTGCAGGTCATCCGGGAAAAACCCGAGTCCTCATATGAGACCAGGAGCAACCTCTCTGCAAGCAAAATAAGTCGGGATCCCTCATCCGCCCAGGCAAAATATGCCCATCTAAATAAGTGCTACAGGCACATTCTCAAATAAGTGCAATCGCACACAAATAAAGGGTAAAGGATTGAGAAAGGCTTCCTACGCAGAGAGGCGTTGTAATGACTCCGCCGGGGTACTGACCAGGCTCGCTGGCAGCGGAGCAACGTTCATGACTCCTTAGGCAGTGACTCCGCCGGAGCCGAGAGGTTCGCTGGCAGCGGAGCAACACCATGAGGACGAAATAATTGTACCGGACCCTGCAGTTGTCCAAGGTTTCCCCAACCCTCTCGATCCTGGAGCGCGAGGAACTAAAATTCGGTTGATCTGCACCAAATAAGCCAAAAGGCCAGGCAACTATGCGAGGTGGCAAAGGAAGGAAGGTGTAAACTCTGAGGTAAAAGAACAAGCTAGTATTAGACCCCTCCCTCCTCCCTCATCGACCCTTCATCGGCAGAGACTCTGAATTCATCCAGTGAATCGCCATTTGTTGTAGCTCCTACAACACCCTCCAAAAATACAAAAAATCATAACACACACTTCAAAATTTTTGGAGCCCCTTTGAAACTAAAGAAGAAAAAGCCAAGTAAAGTTTTTAAGAGCAAGTCGATAAGTCGCGGATCCATGATTTGCGACCCATGCGACCTATGCGACTCTGCGACTCTAAGGTCGCCAGGTCGCCAGGTCGCAAGAGTCGGAAGTCATGCAATTTGCGACCTTGCGACCCAGCGACCTTAAGGTCGCAAGGTCGCATGGTCGCAAAATGAAGTATTAGGGGAATTAGCGACTCAGCGACCTTTGCAACCCAGCGACCTTAAGGTCGCGAGGTCGCAAGGTCGCAAATTGCCAACTTGCGACCTCATTTATTGCTCGCACGTGCGACTCCTTTTTATAAGGGCAGGTCGCTAGGTCGCATTTGTGACTCGCGGCGAAAATCGTGGAATTGCTCTGACAGGTCGGCTGGCGCATTTTCTTCCGGGTAAGTTGCCATTTCCTCCCTGTGTTTCCTTTCCCAGCATTTCTTGCTAAAATCTAGCCACCCCATGGTCTTAATTACTTGCTGGTGAGCAGATAGGGTTTCCGGTTGAGTTTTACTCTTGTTTTGGTTCCCATAAACCCCAGGGTCACCTGCGTCTTGCCCAATTCCTCATGGCTGTGCCTTATTTCCAGTTTAGACCCTTTCCAGCCGCGTATTTTTCCTGTAAAGGAGAGTTTATCCGCAAAACCGCGCGCGCTCGAAACCCCCCGGCAGGTTCAAGTGCGACCTGCGACCTAGCGACCCGGTCGCAAAGTCGCAAGGTCGCGCGACTCCCTGTTAGCGACTCTGCGACCCTGCGACCTAGTCGCAAGGTCGCGAGGTCGCGTGTGAATTCTTTTGTAGATTAGCGACCCTGCGACCCCCAGAGAGTAGTTAGTTAAACTCTGCATGTGTAGACTGTATTTAGCCATTATCATCATGTCTTTCTCATCCTGGGATTCTTTCTTGAATGCAACAGGTGAATTTAGAGCAGACACGATACCGATCCTCTCCGACTCTAGCAATATGGCACCCCGGGTATCCCGAAGGAGAAGTAAGCAGGTGGTGGAGGAAGAGTCAGACACAGACATACAAACATCTCCTCCACCAATATACAGAGACACCCTTTGCACCTTCGCAAAGGAGGACAGCCTTAGGTGGTATGAAGTATACCGCGAGTTCGCCATACCAAAAGATGAGTTTCCAAAAGATCTCCCGGACCGGGAAGTATACCTGAAGGTCAAGAAATCCAAATTGCACCTAGCAGGGTCACATCCCGCCATCTTTTCGTGCCCAGAAATGTTAGACTGGATTATACAGAAGACGGATCCTAAGAATTTCGCAATTAGAGATAGTAGAGGTAAAACTTTTGCAACGTTGGAGAGCTCAAAGGCACAGGTCTACTACTCGCTACCCCAACCAGAGGTAAATTTTATCCCGAGATGGTTTTCTGCAAATGAAGTACCGATGGTTGATACAATCAGAAAATGGTGGGCGGAACCAGATAAATTTAAAATCAAGAAAGACCAGGAGTACCCGGTGGCCAGTCTGAGGAAGGTGTATAAGTTAGTGGCCGCCATGCTGTGCAGAGTGTACGGACGTTCGGACGCTACCACTTTCAACGGAACATGGGAAACCATTATGGAACACGTAACAGTACACGGCACTCGGTTCAATTGGGCTGGTATATTAATGGGCTCCATGCACACAAATTTGGCTTCAGCTTTAGCCCCAGATGAGGGGATGCCGTCAGAATTTTATATGGCTTCATATTTGTTAGATGCTGTCTGTGCCCAGCTGCATGTTGAGGGATGGCCACATAACTGGGACTCCGAACAGACCCGGGCAATCCATTTGCAGACCAAGGTATTCTGGGAATCCAGATACAAGTCAGATATTGAGCAAATCTCTCATATATTCATTCCCGCCCTTTACGGGAAACTCTTTGGTCAAGACACCCCCTGCATGTCTTGGCGAGCAATGGAGACACTAGGTCAGGTGGCACACTGGTTTCCATTCGCTGAATTTACAATCATCCGAGTATTTGGCTCATTCAAAGCACCACATGCTCTGCCTAAGTTTATTACCGATAAGGTGCTCATGCAGGAGGTATGTTTCCAGATGACCTCGGGTTTCTCCAATGTCCTTTCCAAAGGGAAGAAGAAACCTTGGCCTACTCTACCTCTCACCATTGGTGCTTATACCGTCAAGGAGTTCATAGAAGTAGCGCGTGAAGGGGAAGAGGTAAAAAGTTACCACTTCAGAGATCTGGATTGCCGAACTTATGACCCAGTCAGGATAGTTCCTGAGCATTGTAAAAGGGCCAATTTTAGATGGAGTTATCATCATGTAGAGCGCCCGGCAGAGGACGAAAGAAGAAACTGGTACAACGCAGACAGGCATCTAGCTCCGGGGATCGACTCTGACCAAGAAGAAGAGGATCACCAGAATTTAGAAGATAGGAGCCATAAACTGGGAGGCGCTTCTTCCTCCAAAGATAAAAGAACACGGACCAGTACAGGGCCTGACACCTCAGATCAGCAAAGGGCAGCAGAAGCCCAAGCCAAGAAGGAAGAGGAAAAGAAAATGAAGGAGGATGAAGAGAAACGTAAGAAAGATGCCAGGACAGAGCGAAAAAAGAAAAAGGAAGAGGAAAAGGAAAGACAGGAAAAGGAGGCACAGGCGGCGGCAGAAAAAGCACTTAAGGAAGAACTCGACAAAGTCGATCGTCAAAAGAAGGCAGAACAAGCCGCCGCGGCAGAGCGAAAGAGAAAAGCTGAAAAGGAAGCAGAGGCAGAGACAGAACGCAGGAAGAAGGAGGAACACGACAAGGCGGAAGCCGAGCGCCGGCAAAAGGAGAAAGAAAAGGGTCAAACACAGGATGAGGAGGACGAGCTAATAGACGACATTGACATATCTCCCCTGGAGATCCCTTCAGGTGGCGCGAAAAGTACCCTCAATGTTGATGATTTTCCCGGGGAGCAAGAAGAAGAAGTCTTCGACCTGACCAGATTGACATTTGACCAATTCTCTTTCAAAATACGGCAAGAGAAAAGGAAATCCTTGGCGCAAAGCCATCCAGCCATATCTACGGTCGCCACTGGAAAGAACATAGTCCCAGATATAAGGACTAACCCTGTTATGATAGCGTCAGCAGGCACCGCTTTTGCCGCAGCCACGGAGGAAAATGTCACTAGAATGAGCAGGGAGATTATTTCCCTACAGAACAGGCTAAAAGCAGCGAAGCAGGAGAAATCAAGACTAGAAAGTGAGATGCTACAGCTCCAAGGTAAGCCCGCCCAAGTGAATGAGGTCCCACTGGCGGTCAGGAAAGAGTGTGATGTGTTGGAAATGACCATGAGGCAAGTATATAAGGAAATGCTCACCCTAAAACAAACAGTGGCCCCGTTGGCAGAGGCATGAGAGGAAACCAAACAGAAGCATGAGCAGCTCAGGGAAGCCTCGGCAGCTTTGGACAAAATGATGAACTGGACAGCGCAGTATCAGCAAGCTCCCGAACATGTGCCTAGGAAGGATTGGAGTCATACACAAGAAGCCAAAGTACAAATTCGGATGAATATGCAGTCCAAAGACAAGCTGGCCAAAGATTTGGACAAAGTGATGTCTGCATATAATCACCTGATCAGTGGTATTGACTCCATGAACGCTCTTCACCACATTCCGTCATTAGGGGCACTAGATGAAACTAAAGACTGGGAGCAGGTAGAGCAGGAAATTCAGTCTTTTCTGCAACCCGTGAGACAAGCTGCTGCCGCACCAGAATTCGAGGCATCACAAGAGAACCTAAATCGGTTGCTTGTCACTCCAGTACAAATCTATACCAAGCTTGCCTCCCTCTCAATCCTGATCTCTCAGAAGAAGGAGACTCTGGTACCGAATGCCCTGGAATGTATGCATCGAATAAAAGAGGAAACCCCTCTTGTCGCTCCTATAACAGCGGATTACCAGACTTGGCGAGATTTCCTTAAGGGCAAGAAATTTGACGTTCCAGAAACCTCAATCACACAACCACCTCCATAGCTAAGCTTTTCAGGCGCAAGTCGCGACCGTCCCCAGGTCGCAAGTCGCACCGGCACACAGGTCGCAGGTCGCATTTGTCCCCCAGGTCGCAAGTCGCACCGGCGCCTAAGTCGCAGGTCGCAATCTTCTGGGTCGCAGGTCGCATGTTCGGCAAAGGTCGCAGGGAAGCTGAACCGTCGGGAAGTTGAAGCGTCGGAAAGCCTAAAGGGCATTTCTTGAATCTATAAATACCCCTGTGGGGCACATAGTTAAGGGCTGGCTCTTTTTTGGACTGAAGGGCAATATTGCATTGTAATTGAAGAATCATACTCTTGGCATATGTAATACAATACATGTTAAAACCCCTTTGATTGGATGATGTGTTTAGCTGTGACAACACTGTGTGTATTCTGCGTACATTTTCAGAATATCATTTGATTAATGAATCTGTGTTATTAATAGTATCATTCATGCACCATAGCTATCTGTGATTGTGTTGATGATGCTCAAGTTTATTATTTACTCTTATGATGAATGTTAATGAACTGTTTTATTAGCATTTCGTTATATCTTTCGGAAAGTTAAGGGATATTCTTGCCATAAAGAACTGTTTCTTTGGTGGTCAGATTGTCCTGCATGCATACCCCATAGATGTGTTGCTAACAACACTTCCTGGGTGTATGCATTTTGTCTATTACCTTGCTACGCACAGTGTCATATATTGGTTTGATACATCAGTCATGTATTCTGTATCATGTGAATAAGTGTATGTTTGCAGTTTCAATCAGGTTGCTCGAGACCGAAGAGAAAGTCATTTAAGTGGTAGCCAGACCCACACCCCGGACGGGATCCCTACTCCAAACGGTTCAAAGTCTAATTGGGACTTTCTACCGGGGAGATCCCCTACTGTTGGCCGGACATATTTTCCCGTCAACAGGGTAAAATCAGATAATTCAACAGAATGTTGAAAATAGGCTTCATCCATATCCTTAATCAAAGTTTCAGTCAAAGAATCAAGTTTATCAAAAGTTTCTAGAGCTTGTTGATCTGAATCAAGTGAAATAGTCTCATTATTTGTTTCAATAAATTGAATAAAATTAGGATATATTACACTATCAAAGAGTGTTCAAATAGTTCTAAACAAAGAGTGTTCAAATGATAAATTGAATTCAATATCATGTACGCTCTATAATTCTTTAGGGAGTGAATTTGCTTTGATTAATTGACTAGTACTTCCTAGACTTTCTACTTTTTTGGTTTTTCTTAAAATTCTGTCAGGATCATCAACTATTATAGCAGGTTGTGGATCAGGATGAGCCTTGGTATAGTATGTTCTTCTAGAAGCCAGAATTTTAATTTTCAATAAAAATTCTTAACAACCCTAAATAAAACTTAAGGTGAAAAGATGAGGAAAAGTGTTTCCTTTAAGGTTTATTTTAAACTGAGGACTGATTTCCCCAATATGGTCGCTAGTATGTTATCTCTCCAATAATTCCTAGGGTTGTTATGTTTTGTTTAAAGAAATATTAGAGGTAACTATCAACCTAATTTTGAGATCAAGATCTAGCCTTCCTAATGCTCAGAGAGGGATCTCTCTTTATGATTTAACTTCGTTGTTTTTAGTTGATTTTAGTCCAGTTATGTAAGATTGATTTGGTTTGATTTAATTTGTTTGGTGGAATTACTGATTTAGATGAAAGTATGTCTGTCTATTTTCCATTGGGCTATGGAGTCAATGTATCAAGCAAACAAGACAGAATCAAGTTCTAAAGGAAGTGTTCACAGGGCAAGGTAGCTGAGTAAAATCAGTTCTTTTAGGCTAGATGGTGAAGTGGTTTTCAATCGGGATCAAGGAGTAGTTAAGGATTCCTTAAACCGGATAATGAAGTAAGTGAAAGAGGTCAATCAGGATGGGAGAGAAATTAAGGATTCTCAGATCTGGACATCAGAAGAAAACATTGAAATGAATAACAGTTCAGAATCGAGTGTACTTAAACAATTTCTGCAATAATGTTCCTGTTATAACATTTAAACTGGAAAACATGTAAGTTTATGGAATACTTAAGGAAAAACATGAGCAATTGAAAGATACTTCACTGAAGTGGCTCAACACATGAATCCTGTAATGCAATGCCTTTATTACTTTTCTTGTTTGCTGACTTGAAAATGGTACAATAAACCCTTAGATATTTAGATCAACTACAACTACAGAAATGTTCAGGACTCCACGCTCAATACTTCTAATTATGAATTATTTATACAAAAAATAATAAAAAATATCCTAAAACTAATTTAGGAATTATTCAAGGAATACAAGATATCTTCATGCAGGAAGATAGAGACACCTATGTAACTAATGCAAGATTTCCTTGCTTATTTGGTTATGTTGTTTGTTTTTTGATCTTTTGCTGTTTTATCTCTCCAACTGTTGCTTTATGCTGCCTACATCTTTATCTGTTGAGTATCCTTTAAGCATCTAATTTTATCTTTAAACTCTGTTACTTCTCTTTAAACTGCATGCTCTGTTTTTACTTTAACCTGAATTTATTTTTTTTCCCTATGTTACTTTTCACTGTCACAGTAAATCATATAACTTTTCCCAAGCCTCTTCATCTGATAATTTAATTTTTACCATTCTCCTATAAATCTCATCAGCTTCTGTGTATTTTTCAGAAGTAGGCTTGTTTATAAAGAGATGATTTACCTCATGCTGGAGGTAAAAGAGATTTTCGAAAGTATGATAGAGTACTTTGCCTGTAGGGATTCCTTTCATGGAGGAATTGTTGGACTATTCTTTGGCCACTTCCCTGATTTCTTGTCGTAATCTTCACGTCTCATCAATCTGTCATTAATCACTAATGGATTAGGTAGACCTTTCTGCCTCAAAAAATCAAATTTGGCCATGAATCTGGTTATTGCTAACTCCATATTTTGACACTTATCTTCAAGTTGTGTCATAAGGTTCCTCTTGGAAATTACCTTTCTTACTTCTAATATTGTTTTTGTTCTTTCACTTATGCCAATTTATTCTAATTCCTATTTGTTCTTGGAATTAAGTAACTTTATAATCTCAGTGGCCTCCTCTGGCTTCTTCCCAAGTTCTTCTTTGAATTTCTGAATAGCTTTACTTGCTTCTTTTATTAAATCTTTCTCCTCAAATATGACTTGGATGGAAGGCCAAATATCATTAACAAAGTTAACGATATTTGCCCACAGTTGTTGCTTTGCTTGGGCAAGTGGTTCTTTCAATGTCAATTCTTTTTATAACTTCTTTATTCTGTCAGTAAATATGTTTGACTTCTGTGTTTCTGATTTATGCATTATTAATACCAACTTCTTTTCATCGTCTAGACTTTTTATTTGTTCTTTAAGTCTATTAATTTCATTTGTTTGGATTGCCAATATCCTGCATGGCTTTGATTAATTTACCTGCTTCATCACTGGGATGAGTTGCTGCTGTTGTTGAATCTGTTGCTGATGTAGTTGGAACTGTTGTAGTAACTATAGGATAGAAATGACATGGATTGCTTCCATGCCGGCCTTATTTTCCTACATCAATTTATCCATTTCATTCTCCATCTCTTTAAGTTGAGCTGTCAACTGAATGATGAGATTCATCATTTCATCTTTGTGGCTTTCATTCTCCAAAAATTCCTTAGATTGTGGATGTTTAGTGGGAGGAAATTTCAGTTGCTTATTTAATGCAACAATGTCTGCATTATTTTTCTTGTTGAGCTATTCTGCTACTTTGATGTTCTTGGGATCATAACCAACCTCCATGACCAATTCTTCAAGTGATTTGATTTTGTTTTCCTTGGATTGTGAGGAAGCCTTCTCTAGTTTTAACTGTGCTTTGATGTTTTCTAGAGAATTTTGCAGTTTTTGTACACTCATAGCTTTGTTGGTCATAGTAGAATATAACATTTTTCAAGCTTGCTTATGAAATTCAATTTGGTCTATAGGATGAACATCTTTTGCCATGAATTCAAATGCTGTTTTCCTGTAGTCTGATGATGACTTTGGAGACTGTACTGTTGGCCGGAAGAAGTTCATTTGCATCTTCCTGGTCTTATAATAAAAGGCTGAAAGCAACCTGTTCTGGTCAGTAGGAGTATGTTTCCAATAATGGGTATAGGTTACAACTTTCAATGCCTTATTCCTCAATTTGATTTCTTTATACTTTTACATTATATCTTGTTCTTTATCTATTGGTTTGCTTGATGAAGAAACTTCAACACTATGTTGCTTCTGAATGATTTGTGTATTAGAGGTTGAAGGCTGATGATTTTCCTCTGAAATTGCTGGAGGTGCATTTTCTTTAACCATTGTGTCTGTATTAATGATTTCAATTGTCTCAACTATTGGATTCAACTTGGTCTTCTTCTTTTAATTTAGTTTGAATTTGGTTTCAGTAGTAGTTTCAACATAATATGAACCTTCTTCTCTTGGCCTCTTTGAGTTCCTGTCTTGTGGGGCTGGATTGTGCAAGATGGAACTAGTATCACCCTACTTCTCTGCATCTTGTAAAGTATTTTCCAACCACTCTGACTGGTTGGAGTAATTTTCAATCTTTGGTTTAGACTCATGGACAAAAGAAGTTAATTTGAATTTGACTCTTAGTTTGCTGATAATTCCCAAAGGATCATACTGCCATTTGAAACTATCACTGAAATTGAAATCCTGTAAACACTTTTCTACTTGTTGACCAGCATTCCTATTATTGCAAATGAAAGGACCAAGCTGGTTTTTGATTTTAAACTAAGTTTTCTTCTTTGCTGACAAAAAATTCACTTCATTTGAGTTTAGGATATTCTTGATATATTCTAGTGCAAATAACCTCATTGGGAGGTATTTGGGCAGCTTATATGGAGTGAGTTGACATCCATACACCCTAATTTTAGTGTGGTTCCGGTATAAATACAAGTCTCCTATTCTACTGGTTCATATAACTGCAATACTTTCTTTATTTCTTCATTGAACCTAGGTTGATTGCTACTTCTTAGCATGTTGGCAACTGGATGAATATATGAATCAATGAAGTCCTTGTAGGTGAATTCTGTGGAATCTTTTCTGATTAAGGAAGTCCAAAAGACTATAGATTGGGGGTTAACCTCTATGTCCATTTTTTGAAGGCTAATTGCAAACCTTTCAGATTGGAAATACAAGAACAAATGAAACAAAACCGATGAATACTTAAACACTACTTCCTCTAGTAATTTAAATAATTTATCATGGACAACATCTGTTAAGTATTGAGAAAATTTAAATGTAGAAGCTGGAGGATTTCCTGGGCAGAAAATGGACAGAAAACCTAAGATAGAAGCATCTACATATGCATTTGTGAAGTAGCATAGAATGCAAGACAAAATTGTGACAATATGCTTGGTTCTTTCTGAAAAAATTGAAGTTGAGTAAGGAGGGTTACTCTTTGGGGTTTCTACTGATGGAGGTAAGAAGGTTTGGAATATTTGAAACCTCTTGGGAAAGTCAAGCTTCAGATATAATTTAGTGAGGAGTTCAATATACAATGGGGCTTCATCAGGCTTGTGTTTGATCTTTAACATCTGGTTTATTGATTCTGCAGTGATGGTGAACAAAATCTCTTTGCCGGGGGTTACTAGGGCTCTTTCATTGGGAAAATAATTGATTTGACAGAGCTTGATGATTTCTGGAAACTGGAAACTCTGTTGGAAGATATACTTGGGAAAATTGGAGTCCTAGAGGAGGATATCATCAGCCTGGTCCATGAATTTATCATGGCTCCAGTAGTGGATGTCCAAGAGGTTGAAATCAGTGACTGTGTCACTGACTTTGAAGTCTTTGTCTGTAAGGGGGGTATGTTCAATATCAATTACAAGGGGTTGTAGAGAGTTAACAGTCATAATGCCCTAGGAAGCCATATATTTGTTTATTTTAATCAATTTATTACTTTCTTGTACTGAAGTAATGGCTCAGGTGCTTAGGAATACCTGTGAAAGGTGATTTCGATCTGCAGAATGGGTTCTGGAGGCAACAGGGCTTTCCTTGGTCTTATAACGCTTCAAATCTGAGTCGGCAATGTATTTTGGTAGAAAAGGTGTGAATTCTGGTCTAGATTGGCTTCAACATCAGTCAACAAAGGTTGCTTTAGCTTGACAATAGGTCAACACCAGTATTTTTTCACAAACTTCAAAAAAAATGAACAATTAACGGTAAAGGGCATATTTATTGTTTTTAACCGGATGTGGTTAATCACATTGGCACGAAGGTTGAAATTTCAAACTATGGTGGTATCATCGCAATGGTCGGAATAATATTAGTGGTTATCGCACGGTAAAAAGTGGTAAAATGGTTACAGGACTGATGTAGCAACAAAACTGTAGGCTTGTTGACTTTAATTGTAAAAATACACCAGAGGTATTTGTAATAATAATTTATTATATATAAAAATGTATAAGTGATGAGAAATGTTACAATGAGGCCCTGCTTATATACTTACGCAAGTGGCCTTTCATGACTGGGCATGTCTTTTAGACATGCCTTTTCAGTTAACTAATGACTATTTAAATAACCATTATCTTGATTATTTATTATTTACAGTTATTCTATTTATACTATTTGTTATGAATTATATTCATAATATTGCCCCTTCCTTCGAAAGCTTTGTCCTCAAAGCTATATTGTTGACAATTTTCTTCATTTTGTGATTATCATCTTGGCATATGTCATTCATCACTAATACCTTATCATGTAGAGTACCTTATCTTGTATAATTCTCTCGTAATGTTGTCTTGAAACTAGGGTTTTTGTTTATTTTTATTTTTTTTAAATGATGTTTTGAACTTTTTTTTTTTTAATTTATCAATATTAAATTATATAAATTAATTAATTAAATTAATAAATTTATATAAATTAATTAATTAAATTAAAAAATTTATATAAACTTAATTAATAAAATTAATCAAGCTATATCGTAATGCATATATGATATGGTAAGCTACATCATAATGCATATATAATATGGTGAGCTGCCTTTCGAAAGGCATGACTTATTCACACACCCACCCACAAGAATTTACCCGCAGCAATGCCGAGTCATGACCCCCAGTAGCGACAAGTCCGACTGAGACCCAGCAATAGTGGAGAGGTAACTGCTAATTCAGACACAGATACAGATGTAGCAGTGGGCTTGAAGAATTTTCTTGCACGATGGAGTCTACTCGCACGACTAAGAGAATGGCTGGCGGAAAAGTCTACCTTCTGGGTGGTTGACAGGGGTCTTTGGAATGATGTCCGTTGACCTTCGACCAGGCCACACTGCTTGACGGTGTAAAAGGGGCGTTTATTCAATGGGTGGAAATCCTGGTCGACTGTCCCAACAAGGCATGCAACATGAAGTTCTTTTCCAATGAGCTCACCCAAAAATCTGCTACCTTGACGTTACCATTCTTGTTGAGGAACATATTTTCGGGCTTGATGTTTCTGTGATAAATTCTGCTGTTGTGACAGAAAGCCAACGCGTTGATCAGTTGTTGGAGATATATCCCCACTGTGTTCTCGTCAGGTAATCGATTGTTGAGGATGAGGGACAGGGAAGCCAGCTCAACCACAATGGCAGAAGGGATAGCATGGCAGTGGAGCACGACAATTGTGGCGTTGACGGTAACGATTGGGCGGTGATCCGAGGCACACTGCAAATGGAAACAACAGGCAGTGACTAATAGTAGACGCAACCCACATTTGATCATTCGTGGTGCAGACACAACAAAATCACGATGATGCAGTATTTCAGGGAATGCTACAAAATGAATGGGAATGGGGTTAGGCGCTACAACTGAATCGTTTACCTCTATTGGGACGGTGAAACAAACTATGCCATCCATGTTAACCCCATTGTATATAATGAGCCACTTATACCCCCCGGTGTATCGAAACCCACGCGAAGCAAGAATAACACCAGTTGACCTTTTGCCCAAGGACACGCCGCTTGACGATAGAAAACAACACTTTGTCTTTAACGACCTTTGTGTGTGTTGAATTCTTAGTCGCTATCGGAAGAATGGCATAATCTACGAACTTCCGCATTACTGTCTGAAAAGTGGCACGATTTGCGGCCTTTCTGCTTTGGCTTCAAGGAGTTGTCCCTTGCTAAGACCTATGCTCTCTTCTGGTATATCAATTTCTTTAGTTTCTTGTTATGTTGTATTCCTCTGCAAAAGAAACGTCATTTGAATAATGGTTTTGTTTAAATATTTGATGCCATTTAAAGCTTTGTACGTTTCCTGGTTCTTATAATCAAACTGACAATATAAGCGTAGTAAGTTGATTTTTTCCGTATAGTCAAACACTCGTTTGGGGTTGTCTCCCTTTTTGACAGAGCTTTACCCAATTTATCAAAAAGTTGCTTCATCTCTCTCTCTATTTCTATAGGCTCGTATTTCTTGGATTCCTGCAAGCTTTTGTCTATAAAAATCTCAAATTGCTTTTGTTTATTCACATCATTTAAGGGGGTAGGCATGTCATGACATGGCGTATTTGAGCAAAAACCCATTTGAGTATTACTTGCTTCCTTTTCCAACTTAGCTTTCAGTAGGTCTTTTGCCATTATTCTTTCCACTTCTTCTTCTAGATGTGTATGATTTGAACAGAGGCACTCAACAAGAGGCAACTGTTTTTGCTTTTCATCTTGTGGATTGTGGAATGGAATAGGGGCCTCCTTTGTCTTTTCTCTCAATCTTTTGGGGTCACATTGTTCCTCTTTGTCTGGTGAACAAAGATTGAGTGGAGTCGTTTCCTGCTCTTCAACATTTGATTTAATGATTTTAGTGGAATGTGAATGTCTTGCATCATAAACTTCTAGTAGGGCATTTGTCTCATTATTATGATATTGTTCATCTTCTTGTTTCTCAAGATAGTCTTCTTCCACATTATCTTCATCTGGATCATCATCTTGATCTATATCATTCTCATCCACATACATACCAACTTCATCTAAGTCCTTATCTTGATTAGTATCAGCTTCATCTTCTCCACCATCCCGATTGATAGGTTTTTCATATTCATCATTATGATCAACATATTATTCCTTATTATGGATTTCTTCATAACTTTTCTTAAAACGTGTTATACCTTCTGCACATGACTTTTCTAATTGCTGAAGCTTTTCTTGAATTTTTCTAATCTGCTCAATTTCTTCAAGATCTCCACTTAATGGCACATTGTACAGTAAACTATGTGCATAGGCTCGTAAACTACGTTCATAGGCTCGTGAGACTATATTGTGCGGCATGGCTCTGATATAACTGAAGCAACAAAACTGTAGGCTTGTTGACTTTAATTGTAAAAATACACAAGAGGTATTTGTAATAATAATTTATTATATATAAAAATGTATAAGTGATGAGAAATGTTACTATGAGGCCCTGCTTATATACTTATGCAGGTGGCCTTTCATGACTAGGCATGTCTTTTAGACATGCCTTTTCAGTTAACTAATGACTATTTAAATAACCATTATCTTGATTATTTATTATTTAAAGTTATTCTATTTATACTATTTGCTATGAATTAGAGGATGCGATAAGACGTGAGGCTGCCGCATGGCAGGGGAGCGGGGGTGCGAAACCACCCATTTCGCACCCCCCCAATGGTATTAAACTTCGGGTAGTGGATAGTGAGAAAAGGCATGGGAGTGATTGGATCGGGATTGCGCCAATCAGACTGTTGATTGTTGTCGAGGGATGAGTTGGGGATTTGATAGGTGGGACCCAGGTATAAGCTATGTGATGGGATTTAATATATGTGGGTCGAGTTTATTATATAGTGGGATAGGATATGTAATCAACGGGTTTAAACAAAAATTGGGACCCGGGGAATATGTATATAGGGAAGCGGGTTAATATGCAGGGTTGGGTTAATTGAAAGCGGGCCTGAGAACACATATAACTATAGGTTTAAATTAATATGAAGGGGTTAATATGATATGGGATCCATGATTATATTAAAGTAAATGAGTTAAAATGAACGGGGGGGGGGGTTAATGAAATATGTATGCGGGAAATTAATAAAACATTATAATAAGTGTTAAAATGACATCGGGGAGGGATTTACAGTGGGGGCCGACATTACTTTAACCTTTTTAAAACTATGAAAAATGGGTTTTTACATGTTTTAATTGAAAAAAGGGGGAATTAGTAAGGGAAGTTAATTTTCAAATGAAAATGTGTATTTAAACTAGGGAAAGGGGTTTTAGGAAGAGAAAATGGGTGAAATAAGGGGGAAAAAATTAGTATGAAGGGAAAGGGATATTTTTACAAGGGAAAATTCCTTCTAGAAATGGAAAATAGGATTTTAAGCAAGGGGAAGGGAATTTTGGGGGATATTAGTGATATGAAATGACCAATTGTTGCTTTACAAGACTTGTAAAAGTGCTTCTTCCTACCCTTTATTTACCCTAACATTTTTTTTTCATTTATTAGGTGCATTTGAGCTTGTTGACCCTTTATTTTTATTTTAGTAAGCAAACTAATCTACTTCTAACCTTATAATTTGCAATGGCTTAGATTAAACTGATGAACCCATTTTATTCTCTATCTAACTACTGATCTGTCAAGATTAAATAGTTTGGCTAGATCTTTATTCTCTAACTATCAACATGAAATTTAAAGCATGAATGAATCAAGATTAAACTGTTTGACCATCAGGAATTGTGGCATTTTTGACAAATTTCACACAATTTTATTTTAAAAGTAAAGTAAAAGGTAGTGGCATTTGAATGTGCAACACTTTCAGGATCTATTTTTATCTCTTTTTGGTTGGGTTCATACTTTATATTATTTTTTTTAATCTTTTTCTTTTAGTCCTTTGATTTTTCTTTTAGGACTTACCCTCTTTACACTTTTTAATATGGGAAAACATTTGCGGAAAGCAAAATATGCACAATATTACAAGACTTTCACATAGTAAATTCAAAATTATGATCCCTATTATTATAGGAACCTAACACCTCCTACAAAGATAAATTTGAATTCTCTTCTGTACTGTTATTATAGCTTTGATACCATGTAGAAATTAATTGTAGATTCAGAATTGCTAATGTAATGTTTTAAAACATAAGACTCAAATCTACTCTAATCATATGCGGAAAACAATTCACGATTGAGAAGTAATATAAAAAACATGCGACATGAATTAACAAACATACACGAGGATATATCTAGGGGAAAGCAACTGCTCAAAACCCCTTCTTATCTGAATTTCATTAGTAAAAAAATAGAGAAGAAATACAATGCTTGTTCAAACCTGAACAATATATGCACAAGTGTAATCTTTCTCAATGCTTCACAAGTTTTCTTTGGTCAATACTTAACCAAATTTATGCTTGCCCAAGTCCCAATTTCCTTGCATTGTTTTTTGGTAATTATCCCTGATTATTTAGGGAAATTCCTCATCCATTACTACGCAATCCCTATAGGCCCTTCTCTAGCTACATGTACAACTTGGATAATTATACAACTGATAATACACCGCCCTTGAATTTCAATCTCAACTGGGTAACTTGTAGTTCATGCATGCATAATTTAATTATGGTTGATTTATCAGTTAAATGGTTGAACACTAAATTTTCACCCCACTGGATGGCCTCTGCGCCTTGGAGGTCTCCTTCTGGCTCAACGCTGCCCTTTTTAGGTCTGCGTAGGGGCTGAAGCCCTTTGTACTGTGCAGCTACTACGTAGTTGCTGCTGTTGCCCCTGCTTCTCTGCGTCGCTCCTCTTCCTCTTGCTAATTTTTGGCTCCGGGATGAGGTCATCTCCTTAACCAATACCACCCCTCGCTGCAGAAAACTCTTCTGGATATTCTTAGAAAACCCGCCCTAGAATTCTAGCTCAGTCTCTCAGCTCTGCTTCCGTGCGTGTGTCTCCAACTGATGCTCAAGCCTTTCTCTTATACTTTTTTGTTGAGACATCAACAATCGTGATTTAATCTCTTATCGACAACTTAGATTAAAATACTGCTTGATCCGCATCACTTAGAACATTTCAACACATGTGTTTAATTATTCACTTTAATTTTTCTAATTGCCTAAGTTAGACTTAGGGTCTTCATTAAAAAAAGTAATTATTTTAAATCTCACACATAAGATGAAATTTCTCCAAACGCTTTCTGGGTTTTGGAGGTCTTGTGTGTCTTAGCCCCTCCACAAAATTTCAGGGCTAGAGCACACTCGATGCTACCCCAATACTCAAAATCTTAACAAGATTTTCATGCAAGGAAGTCACTTGTACGTTCATTATTTTTCCTACAACAACTTAATTAGCAGTGACCGAGACAAGTTAGGTTGGGTTATGCACGTTCCATAATGTGAAACTTCTATCATTCAAAAGGCTGAAATTGCTCCATAAAGAGGGCTGAATCCTTGCTATTTAGAGGGACAACACTGGTACTTCTGGGCTATATCACCAGTTGGGAAACACAGAGCGCACACAAAACAGACAAGAAAACCATCTGTAGTAACCAGGTTCCACCATATATGTTTTGTTCTTAGTTATTTATTTTTTTACTATGAAAATGTTAAAAAAAATTGGATGATGTTGAATGTATGCCTCATATTCTGGACTGATATTCAGAACCAAAAAGAGCCCTTGAATATTTGAACCCGTGTGCTCATTCTCATAGCCCCTTATCATTTTAAATAAAAATGCTTACATCATTGTTGGGAAAATTAATAATACATAGAGCTGCCTACATTTGGGGTTATCCCTGTAGCAACATTTAGAAGGAATCGAGTTGGTTGTCAAGCCTAGTTTGGATCATATTACTTTCCTAGGTGTCAGAAAGGTTTTTAATATTTTTGGAAACATTTGCTTGAAGGAATAGATATTTTGCACTCTATTTGCTTGGTACACTACAGTACCCACTATGGATGATTGGGTCAAAGCCTTCATAAACACCCTTAGTAACAGTTCATCACTTGATTCCATAAGCCAAAGTAGAAAACCAAACAACAAAGTTTTTTCAAAAAGGGTACATGCTATCTTACAAATAGAGCAAATAAGGGATCTACAAAAGGAACAAGAGGTAGGAAATTGGATTTATGCACTTGGATCAGACTTGAAGGACATGAAGATGACTGCAAAATCTCTCTCATATTTGAAGAAATTGGAATCACACTTTTCTAAAGTGAGCTAATCGAATTTGAGGGTTTTAAACTGGGAACTCAAACCAACAATGCTTACCTTGATCCAATAGAGATTCTTGAAATAACCTTGTGAAAGGTTCAGACTTCCAGTTGCATCATGCCTCAGTAACATTATGAGGTTGACTGCACCTACAACTCCTTACAATAATGATGTTATGAGGAGAATTTTCAGGTTGATAGTAGAAACTTTCCAAGACTTGGAAAACAATGCAGACTCTTGAGTTATGAGATCATGTTTAATCTTGAGTGTGATGGCTTGATTTTGCAAATGTTCCAATGCTTCTTCATCATTAGGAGACATCATCCTGATGCGGTCATAGCACACATGAAATCCATCTTGTCATCATGTATGAGAGGCTGTGATGCCATTTTCCGGGAGTTACAGAATAGGTTGTTGAGCATTTGAAGGAGAGAGCAATTGGTCTCACCTGCCGCTTATGAGCTAGCCGAAAGGTTGGTTGAGCAGAACATTGGGTTTTTGAGGAGAAAGTTGACAAGGGGGGAAGATGCTCTAGTTTGGAGGATCAGGAAGAAATAATGAGTTGAGGAGGAAGGGACTTTGCTTTATCTGCAAATAACCTTAGGCATCTGACCACTCATGCTTGGGAGATGCAGAGGTGGTGAAGGAGGACATTCCTTCTGTATGTCTGAGGTGGGGGGAGGGGGGGAGGAACCCTTCCTTGGATGAGTCCATGTGATCATATGAGGATTCCTCTATGGAGATGTTGGACGGATAAGTCGTTCTTGCTGACAAGACAAACCTCCCAAGTGTCCTACGGATAGCTAGCAACAAACAACCAAACAAAAACTATTTTCTCTAGATAATATTCGATTCAGAATTAGCTACAACAGAGGATTTGAAGACCTACCTGTAGTCCAGCGTTGTTTGTAATGATCTTTTTTCCAGTTGCTTGAAAGAGTCATCTTCAAAGATCTGCAATCACGAACATGGAAAGAATCAATAGCACCTGCATAGTATAAACTAATTCATGAATCATATATCTATCAAGATGATAAAGGAATTCAAGAAATAAGCTAATTAATTAAATAACTCATTGATAAAACATGATAAACAAGCTACTTAATTAAAGAAGTCATTGAGAAAACGAGATTCATTCGTATTATCTTTGATGAAGAAAGAGCCTTACAACCATGTCTGCCTTGATGTCGTACAGACCTTCCTGGGGTCCGGAACAGGCGTTTCCTTTACTCTGACAAGCTTTACACTCTCTCATCTAAAATTCACATGGGTGTGTAATCATTCCCACATAATGATTAGTTAAGAGAGTCTGAGTTTCTACAACATTTCTCCTCAAAAATTCTCAAAGTCTAACCCCCTTTGAAGCTACACTATGGCTTCAATTTATAGGAAAAGAGAGGAGGTTATAGCTCCACATAAGAAGGGTTAGAATGCTCTTTTGAAGGGATTGAGCTCCATAAACCAACGGGTAGGCTCCCATAATGGAGGAATGAGCATACATGATAGGAACGAACCTTCGACCGGATAATTGCTTCTAGAAGTTTCTAGATTTGACTGTTGGGCGTCTAAATGTTACTTTCCGCCTTTATTTTACCTTTTACAGGGGTTCGCACCCTTAATGAATAAAAAGTGCGTTTAGCTCCGCATTCTTTAGAACAAATAGGTGTGGCACCACAGGCAATGTTAAGAGAAAGTGCCGTACAAGTGTTTTTAAGACTTTTATGAGTTTTTCTCTTAATTTCAAGGCTTGGTTTTAGGAACTTTGATGTTGTAGACTTCTAAGGGAGTACTAAAACGTCATGGTGACAAATTTCAGTGTAACAAATTTCCCCCTAAAGTGCGAAGTCTGAGAGCATTCAGAGAGTGACGTGCTTTATCATTTCAAGGATTAGCCTGTGGAAACCCCAGTCGGAATCCTGTAAAAACATTCAATGCAAAACACACACACACACACACACACACACATATATATATATATATCATCACTGAGGTAGGCATTCCCATACTCAAATAAAAAACTAACTTGTTCTGATACAGAAATGATTATAATATTACATCAATAGTGTAGACACAACATGGATGTAACCATATGTAATGAATAGTCTATTGCATAATGAATAATAAAACTCCTCGCATCTTGGATGGTGGAAACTAGATCTAGGGTCTTGATTTCTGCTTTTCGAACTAGTACGATTCTATCCATGCAATTAAATGTGTTGAAGTAGAACATGGTAGAACCCACTTGATTACCAGCCAATGATGTAAATTGTTAACAAGTGTGAGAGAAACCACCAATAATGACAATGGCTCTCAAAGTACTCAGTACAATCCATGAAATGTGAATAAGTGATATGAAGTCGAACATTTCACGGAATCGTTCGATAAAAGGTCAATGATGTAACCTATCGTCGAAGGTGAGAAACCTACCATTAAGGCATGTAGATTCCAAGGTACTAACGGATTCTAGATCAACTTCCTAGATGATGAGCTGTCGTCAATAGAAAGTGATCCGTCATAAGAAAGCTCATGACATGAAACCATAGATCAAGTTTTGAAATTTCTTTTTACAAGGACTGACTCAGGATGGTCAATGCGAATGGAGACAAATGTTTGCAGATGAATGGTTTATTTGATTGTCTCTTAAACACATAATGACATTGCAGATGGTTTGGTAACAATTTCCCTAAGCTAATACCTAGAAACCGGCTGAAGACCTTCAATGTGGTTTGATTAAATGATAGGCAAAGGATTTTCCCACCCTAGGTAGAAGTGTGACAAAAGTGTCGTGTTCAAGAGTGATATACTGCTTTTAAATCAAAGTGTAACAAATGAATTCGTTTTCTCTTTTTCCCCCACCATTTCTGGCAAGTACCCCTTTATTTTTGACAAGCTTTAGGAGGATAACATTTGCTTGTTTATAAGATCATCCTTCGGATGAGTCCAACTTAGTTTAAAATCAAACCCTAAGAAGGAGTGGTCCGTTCCTGTTTGTAATCAATAGGTCCTTTACTGTTAAATTTTATTGAGTCCAATATAGGAGAAACTCAGTGTTTTTCATTTTTAGGGAGTCCGAAGAAAAAACTTAAGAAAACTCCATGGGTGTTCTTTTTCGTAATTTTAGTCTCTTAGGCCCAAAAAAGGATAAAATAATGAGAGAGAGAACTCTATTAACCATGATTAGTCAACATATACCTTTTTCGTAAATAGTCCATTTCAGTCCGGAAAAGGGGTAAACTTATACTGAAAGGACGACTGTTCATTTCCTTTAACGAGTTCGAATAATCAAGTACTCGGAAATATTTTCATATTTAAAGAGTCTGAAAAGGGCTAAAAAGAGGACTCCATGGTTTCACTTTTTTCGTAAATTTTTAGTAGCCCGAAAAAAGTGATAAAAGTATACTCTTCGTCAAAAATGACTATTTTAGCTGAAAAATCCGGTATTCTGCACAAAAACTCAAAAATTAAATGTACCTACTTTTAAAAATAAAAATATTTTGAAAAAACATCTCTTTAAAGTGAAAAATAAACAAAATTAAATTTCATTTATTCAAAAAAAATTATAAAAATGAGTTTTCAAATTCATTTTTACCATTTGAGTTCAGAGTGAAAATTTGAGAGCTTTTGGCAAAAAATGCTCCAGAGAAGATTTCAGACAAACTGACCGTTCAAATCGAAAACCGTCTGCTCTAGGTAATCCACATTCTCTTTTCCTTGCTTGTCATCCGTTCATTTCCTTAATTTAGGGTTAAAATTCATTTTTGGGGAAGAAATAGGTTCAAAATTCTGCTCACGGGGGTCCACAGGTAAGACACACGATACCTGCGGACCCCGACATTTTCTTACAAAGAAAAATGTCATGGTCCCGCACTTTTAGTATAGAACCCATGCAGAGCTACGCATTGTCTCTGAACAAAAAGTGTGGGGGCGCCGCGAAGAATATAAAAACTTATTTTCTCTCCAAATTACCCAAAATTTTCTTTTTAAAATGATTCTAAGATTTCATTTTGTTTATTGTAGGATATTTAAAATGCTTATTTGGCGGGAATGTGAACGTGAGGAGGTGGATGAAGCCGCAATTATTCATCCACCTACATTGCAAGTTTTGAGAGCATGCAGGTTACTTAAATTCTGGGCTATCAGTGGCATGAAAGGCCAAGTAGATCTTCTCACTTGGTTGGTAAATAGGTGGGATGTACAGGACCAGTGTTTTGTGATTGGAGGCAACCGGCTCGAAATTGAACTGGAGGACATATACTTTCTGACTGGTTTGCCTAAAAGAGCCGAACCACTTTCTCTATTTGGGGCTTGGCCAGGTGGCCATTATGTTGCTAGCCTACAACTAGAGTTCTGCAATGATGAAGCCAATCCTAAAGACAAACGGATTGATATCAAAACCATCATCCGTCCTGAGTTAAAAGTAGTTGCATTTTCTGTAACCAAGTTATGTGGAAGTGTAGCTTTGCATATTGATACTAGATTTCAAATGCGGATTGCAGTGGACTGTTTGCGAGGCACCATATTCAACTGGTGTGAGGCAGTGTTGGTGAATATCAAAGGCAAACTAACTAGGGTAAAGAACATGAAGTTGAATAACTTCGGATATGGATCGATTGTGGTTACTTTTGCTCTAGAGAGGATTCCTCTACTGGCCCCGAAACATATTTCATTTGATCCTGGTAGAGTCCGAGAGCCTCGGATGGTTCGATGGGTTGCTTTAATGGCCCGTCACAGCGAGGGTGGAGAAATTGTTTGATTTCCCCCGACCTAATTTCGTTGGTTAGAACACAAACTCTTCGTGATAGAGGACTTCCCTTATGCCGGGATGGATTACCGCGGTGATTGTGATATGTCACTTCCTTCGGGAGCTCAGTGGGATGAGTCAAGTAAAAAATCATTTTGACATGCTCTAATTTCTAATTTCTATTTTATTTTTAAAATCGTCCAAAACTGATAACAAAAATTTCAAATGCAGATGTGGGTCCACGTCGACCAGTCACTCTCCGCCCCTTCGAGAGGAGGCAAAGGGATGCAGCTGCAGCAGCAACACCACCACAAGATCAGACATCAGAGATCCTTACTGATTTGGAACACCATCTGGAGCGACTGACCATGGACATCCTAGAGACTACCATAGACAACATTCCACTTCGTTTGCAGAGATATGTCATTGGGGTTCCTGGATTGTTCAGGAGATTCCTGAGTAGGGTGGCATGGGCTGTAGTATATTATCATGATCATTACCACGGATAGTGGATGATCGACTGTATAGACTCATATCATTTTTTGTATCATTTTTATTTTTATTTTTATTTACTTTTATTTTTTTATTTTTATTTATTTTTATTTTTTCGATCATAAAGCATTTTGAACCTATGATCGAGGACGATGTACTATTTTTTTAAACACTACTCTATGTTATGATATACTACTATTTATAGTTACCTGTCCAACATGTTATCGAATGTTGATTTACTTCTTTTATTATCACAAATGTCTATTTATAACACTAGAAGCTATTGCATCTGCTAATGTGTTTAAATTTCTTGGAATGTGTTGATACTCAATATAATCAAATTCTCGTTCCAAGAGACGAACTTTCAAAAATAATCTTAACAACACTGGGTTTCTAATTGCATACACTCGATTTAATTATAATACAATGAGTTCAGAATCTAACCTAACGATCAAACTCAGAATTCCAAATGAAATGGATTCAGACAATAACTCAATGATTGCGCTATATTCTGCAATATTGTTCGTCGTTTGACCGAGGCTTACCCCATGCATAGATACTAACTCATCAGTGGGTGAATAAATAACTCAGGCTGCAGAAGAAATGTTCCATGTACTACGACAAGCACCATCAGCAAAACCAATGTATGTTTGAAAATACGTCGACATCTGCAATATCAAGAGTAATCTAGATAAGCAGGAATAGTAGTAAAAGCACACTTAAGCTAGGCACACGTTTCTAATCTACAACACACCAGCTAGAAAATAATTAATATACAGAAAAGATCTCCACACAAGAATCAAGTGTAATATCTCTTCAGATAAAGCCCATTTCTGGGTTTGCCTAAAGAGACCCCGTCAAAATCAATCAATTCATAGGCCCCTTTTGCAAGTTGTCGCTTGACAATATAAGAACCATGCCACATGGGTTCGAATTTCCCAGCCCCTAGCTTATCGTTAGCTTGATCATATACCAAAACTAGGTCTCCTTCTGAAAAAATACGAGGTGTAACACTTCTATCATACTGAGCTTTCATTCGTTTCGAATGAGCCTCGGTAGCTAATGCAACGGTGTGCCGATTCTCATCTAATTGAGCCAAGTACAAAAAGTGTTTCTCCTCTTCAGAAGTGGTTGGTAGTAACCCTATGGCTAGTTGGAGTGACAGTATCTTGCATTCAATCGGTAATACTGCTTCTAAACCGTAAACCAGTTGAAAAGGGGTAAAACCTGTGGATGTTTTTTCTAAGGTTTGATATGCCCAAAGTGTTGAAAAGAGCATGGTATGCCAATTTGATTTATGAATTCCAATGATTCGTTTGATCGTGGTGACTAAAAATTTATTAATCGCTTCAACCAGACCATTAGCCTGCAGATAATACAGTGTAGAACTGTCATGGCGCATGCCAAGTTGGTCAGTTAGCTCGGTCATCATGATGTTTCAAAAATGGCTCCCATGGTCAATAATTAATGCTTGGGGTACACCGAAACGAGCAATTACATGATTGGACACGAAAGTAGTTGTAGTTTTTCCATCTGCCGCAAATGTAGGCATCGCCTTGGCCCACTTGGTAAAATAATCTACTGCGAGAATAATATACCCATGCCGCCCGGTCAAGTGAGGGTTACATGTAATGAAGTCAATGCCCCATTTTGCAAAAGAACCAACAACAATTCTAGGGTGAAGAGGAGCGGGTGGTGCACGCATCTTTCAATCGAAGATTTGACAATTATGGCATTTTCGGACCGCATAAATACAATCTTTGAATAAGGATAGCCAAAAATAACCAGCACACAATATATTTTGGGATGTGGCATACCCAGACATATGACCACCACATGCTCTAGAGTGACAGTCATTTAAAACCTTTTCGACTTCTTCATGGGTGAGACAACATTGAAAAACGGAGTCAGCACCACGACGGTATAGTGTGTCGCCAACAATATGATATTGTTGAGACTGGAAATGGATTTTACGTCACTGTGACCGTGAAAGTCTCGGCCGAAAATATTGGGTCTGAAGATAAACGATGATATCTCCATACCAAGGATCAATGGTACTAATAAGAAATAATTATTCGTCCGCAATTGGTTGTTCCGCCATAGTTTCTGTATTAGTACGTGGGAAGTCACACATAAGTTCAGCAAATATCAATGATTTCTTTGATTTGGATTTTTCAAATTCCAAGTCAAACTCCTGTAGGATAACAATCCATTTGGAGTATTTTCCCCCCAGCAATTGTTTGGTCAAGATATGCATCATAGGGTTACAATCAGAAATCACTGTCGTTTTGTGTAAAAGTATGTAATGACAAAAATGTTGGACAACTTGAACGGTTGCCAAGGCCAATTTCTCCACATGTGAATATTTGATTTTAGTCGGATGCAAATTGCGACTAAGATAGTAAATCACATGTTCACCATGGAATTCATCTTCCTGAACTAGAACCATTCCTATCGTGGAATCGAAAGCAGCGGGGTACAAAAAGTAATCCTGGTTGTAATTGGGAGGATGCAGTAACGGTGCATGGGTCAATGCGTTTTTAAGAGCATCAAAAGATCGATCAACGATCTCGTCCCAAAAGAAATGAATATTTTGTTTTAACAACCTGGTAAAACCTTTCGTTAACTCGACGTAGTTAGGAATGAATCGGCGTAAAAAGTTTGTTTTCCCTTGAAAACTTTGGAGTTGTTGAAGAGTAGAAGGAGGAGGTAAATTGATGATAGCCTCAACCTTCGATGGATCGACACGAATGTATTACTTTGAGACAATAAATCCCAACAATCATGCAGATTGGACACAAAAAAACACATTTTTGAGGATCCAGACGAATCTTATAATGCCTACCTCGTATAAAAATGGCTCGTAAATGAATGATATGATCTACTCTGTGTGAGGAATGAGCAGGAAAATCATCGAGGTAGGGTTGCACAATGTGTTTAATGTCATGAAATGTATAAGACCTTGCCCTTTGAAAAGTGGCGCCAGCATTCTTAAGTCCAAAAGGTAATTTGCGATAAGAAAAAGTCCCCCATGGACCAATGAAAATTGTTTTAGGTTCATCTGCAGGGAGTAGGTTGATTTGATTGTAGCCGGAAAATCCATCCATGAACGAAAACATTTCACTTCCAGCACAATCGTCAATAATTTGATCGATATAAGGGGTTGGATAATTGTCTTTTGGACAAGCTCAATTTATATCCCTACAATCGATACATACTTGTATTGTTCCTTGTTTTTCATTGATAGGAACGATATTAGATACCCAATCCGTTAACGGAATCGGATAAATAAAACCTGCACGAAGTAATTTTTCAACTTCTGCTTTAATAGCGGTAGCTTTTCGCGAATGTATCTGACGTAATCTCTGTCTAATGGGTTTAGCATCCGGGTATGTCTTAATTTCATGAACAACAATCGACGGATCGATTCCCGACATTTCTTCATATGACCAGGCAAAAATGTCGCGAAATTCCTAAAATAGGGCTTTATATGCGTGGATTTCATCAGTCGTACAAGAAGCACCTATATGAATGTTTTCAACAATTCCTGGTTTTACTGAAATGTCAATGGGAACCATTGTAGAAATGTTTTATAAATTCAATTCAGAATCAAAATATGAGAGAGGATTCTGAGGTTCTTTGACGTAATCAGTAGTAAAAATGGAGGAAAAATCATTCTCAAAATGATCGAGATCAGGTAAAAACGAAGACCTATGATGCAGATCTTCCCATGGTAATTCATCGACAGACAAGAATTCACGAATATGTTCATCAGTGTTGAATATGTGTCGACCAAGATCCGGAATTGATGTCGAAGCTGAGCTCGATATTGAAAGTGACTCCTCATTGATCACATTCATTGGATCAGATTCAGTTGAAGGAGTATCAAAAAATGACAGTACTGCCTAATATGTTAACTCAAAAGAATTCAAAGGCATCGCGCCATCGAAAGAATCTAGTTCTAATTCTGAAGGTACTATCCAAGGATCATCAAAGGAAATAGTACTTGATGTAATCATATTGATGTTAGCAATAAGAGGCGGTACGTTGGGAGCAAGCAGGGAAAAAGTTCCCAGTAAAGTTGAATCTTTAAGCAAATCTACTCCAACATCCTTATAAGGGATAGTCGATTTTCCGATATGCTGGATGCTATCAGTAGAGGCTGGGTCAGATGAATAATATGAGAGCTGATCTATTTTAACGATCTGTCTTTATGAGGAAATATGATGAGACGAAAGATCGATGATACAACAATAGTCATGGCGTAAGACCAACTGCAACCTAGGAGAAGGTTGTAATCCAGAGGGGCATTAACCACTTCCACATCCAGATTAACGGTTTTTCCTTCGACCTCTATTGGTAGATCCTGTAAAATACCATACGGCTGAAAACCTCTTCCATCAAAAGCTTTGAGGATAGTCGGCGATTGGTTAATTGTCAGAGAACCAAGTGACTTCCAAAATTTTAACGACATGTTGTGACCAACAACAACCCCCCTTTTTTATTTAATATTAGTAACAATACTAAATAAATGGGGACCCTTAGTTAAAAAATCCAAAAAATCAATTAGCATTTGTTTTCCTTTTCAAATAAAACTTTCTATCATAAACTTATAGAAATCCCTTAGAAAGAACATTAAGAAACACTTAAGTTTATGATATATTACAATAAAATTTCTCTTTAAACAAAATAGTGCATCCATAGCAAAATGGTATATATCTTTTATAAAACTGAAAATGCGTTTTTGCGCTTTTGCGATAATGCGATCCCAAAAGCCTATACAATAAACGTATTGGTCGCAGATCGCATAGCGCAGAAAACAGAAGTGATTAATGAATACCTTTTGCGCTATTTTCAATTTTGCGCTTTTGCGAGATTTGCGATATGCGCTTTTGCGCAATTTCCTCTTTTGCGCTATTTTACATAACTGCGATGGCTTCATTTTGCGATATTGCGATATTGCGACATTGCGATATTGCGATATTGCGCAGCAAATCGCAGATCGCAATATCGCAGATTCATGTAGTCGCGTTGTCCAAAGGCAATCTTCCCATATATCAAATCTGTTATGCGCTTTAATGATTAAAATTAAATGATTGGATTGACAATTAATGGTAAATGAGATTTTGTTTTGATTGAAAGTCGTTTCACGATTAAAATATTATATTTCATCCGCCTTCGCATTTAAAACAGTCTCATCACCTTTCTTATGCCATTACTCTCATTTAACTCGTAAAACGCAGGCACGAAGGAGCAAACGTCTATACAAAGATTTCACTAAACACTATGGGAAAGAAGGAGAAGAGCTCGAATTCTGAAAGCAGAGAAATGGCTTCGCTGTATGCAGACACTGCTTGTAATAAGGATGCCGGTATATCCACTTGGGAAGGAATGTATAATCTGTTAGAAGAAGAAAATCCTGTGGTGATGAAAGTTGTGGCTACAGCAGGTTCTAGTAATACATCTGAAGCAACCCTCAATGAACTGGCTTGTTCATTTCTCCATAGGATAGTGGCAAGGCCGAGGATTCTCCCGTATACGGACATGGTGAAATGGGTGTTGGACAGCACCGATATTTCAGACAGGCAATTTAGAACTCCATCTGAAGAGCTAATAGGGTCATTCACCACGGAAGACATGAAGCTGATGTATAAATTGTCGGAACCTCATGCGCCTTATAATAAGCAATTTATGGAAGAATTTGCCAGAGAACATGTGAATTTGTCAGAATGCACACAGGAATGGACCAAAAGAGATGAACCATTGAAGAAAATCAAACACGAGTGGACAGTACCAAAAAAGGATGTTTTAGACACTATTCACAAGTTCAAATATCCAAGTGGGAAAATTGACACAGTTTCTACCACAAGTTAAGGTATGTAAGTTTGCCAAAATTAGCTTCTATAGAGCTTTTAGAAGTTACTGAAGAAGCTGTGGAGGTCAGGAGTTCTCAGAGAAACATAAATCTCTTCTTGAGAAAAGTCGGGAGTCGAAGAGACTTGAAATAACTATAAGACAAAATGAGGAAACATTGACCAAATGCAAGGCACTTAATGCTGAGCAAGGAAAAAGATGTAGAGCGTGTTCGGCACAGAGAAAAACTACTGCGAAAGGAAAAATCGATAAAAAGAAACTACTTTGGCTAAAAGTATGATATGGAAAAATGGTGAAGCAAAATCAAGATGAAATTGCAAAATTGATAACAGAGCAAAAAGCTCCAATAAAAGGAAATGCACAAAGAGAAGGCAGCAGAGGAGGCAGCTACAGCGGCAAACACTCTTACTGATTGTGTAAATAACAATTTACACAAAGCTAATTTGATTCCAGAAACTATTCCAGGATATCTCCCACAGGCACATAAACTGCAAACAGAATGGAGGCAAAAGGCAGAAGAAAGAGCAAAATCTATCCAAGGGCTGACAAAATTGAATTGGGACTCATACTGGATGTACTTGGTGAAGCCATACAGTCAGCACAGTGCGCTTAATTGTATCATCAATGCTACAGAGAAGATTGCTCCTACGCTTGCCGACTCTGTCTTTTCAGGATAGTTGAATTCTGAAGTCGGTCAACCGCGTCTTCTCAAAACTATGCTAGATGCCTGCAAGTTTAAAGATCAAGTTCATAGATAGTTAGATTTAGTTTTAATTTTACTGTATTTTAGCCAAGGAAAAGGACTGTCATTGAACCAAATCCTTAATTTTTGTAATAAGACTATTTTTAGATTTAGCCAAGTAGTATTTAAACCCTTCTCATGCATTTAGAGAAGGGTCCTGGATCTTAATATTTTTGACTTGGAGATTGCATTTCTGTACTCCATTGTCTTATATATTTTTAAAAAGGATCACATCTGGTGATTTTCATGTGGAATTATCTTTGAAGTGTTACATTTCTGTACCTTGGAATTTGATTTTGCATCAGAGTTACTGGATTAGAGTATCACATTGCATTTGAAAGTATTCAAGATGAATGAGGTATTTCTATCCTTTCACTGTTGATTTCTTTTGTCTTATGATATTCGCTTTAAAATTGCTATCATTTATATATATTTGTTTTCACAACGCTTCCTTTTATATATCATTTCTGAGTATAATTGAAACGTTATCTTTCATAAGTATATATAGATGGTATACAATGATGAATACAATATGCTAATACAACTCTGTTTAATTTCTTAAACAGAGTTATCTTTATTTGTTTCTGCATACTTCAATTTAAATAATAATACATTTTCATGGTTATTGTTAAATTGGAACAATCTTAAGTTGTATTCACATATAATTACCCGGGTTAGTGTTAGAATTTCTTTATCAGTATTTAGTTTAAATTAGATAGTTTTATTTCATTTAATTTAGTCCCATTTCCACCCATCCAAACCAATCCATTTAGTTATAAGGAAACTGGTCCTTTAAATCCAGTCGGAGCCACCATACCAAACGGAAAAGGAGTTGTCTTAAGGTCCCGACCGGGTGGTTTTCCCCGATGTTTGAAGCAGAAATTTTCTTGGCTTCAACATTTTTGGCGCTAGAAGGAGGGCATGAGCTATGAATGGCAAGTAAATATTTATCCACAAGCCATTCTGAGAGTAGAACGCCCTCATTAACCTCTTCAATTTCTTCTGAAATTCAAAATCCTAGAGAAGAAATTGCAGAAAATATTCAGACACCCACTACCAAAATCTCAAAACATTTAGACAATCAACATCCTGAGTCTCCCGAAGTTCAAGATTTAATTCATAAATTGAAAGGATTCTCATTATCTCTAGAAGAGTCTGAAATATTTGAAGGTAGTGTAACTTCAAAATTTGTTTCTTCCAAACCTCTTACTAGGCTTCAAAGTGAAAAACTTGGTATTTCTCCGAAAGAATTCCCTTTACCTAGTAGAAGTAAGACAAGAAAAACTCAATCGGAATCAATAAGTGATATAAGTTCAACATCTAATATTCAAATACCTGTTTCCGAAATCCTAACTCAACGAAGTACAGTTGTTTCCATATCATCTCCTCAATCATCATCCTCTCAATCCTCATCAATCTCAACATCATCTATTCCAACAACTTCTATTCAAACACCACTAGTTTCTACTACCCCTCCAATAGTTGTTCCAATAATGGCTAGACCATGGGCTACTCCAGGGGCAGTCAACATGGCTGCACCTTTACATGATTTACCAGACAATCTTGGAAAATGGCTTCCAAAGTTTAGCCCAGATCTTAGCATTCAAGCTGAAGAACATATCAATAACTTTATGCTGGCTATTAATTTGAATGGAGTCACACATGAAGATGTTGTATTTAGACTATTCCCTTATACTCTTCAAGGAATAGCAGGATCATGGTACTTTTCATTACCATCAGGATCCATAACAGGTTGGGACATTTTTGCAGATCATTTTTTAACCAAATTTGGAGATGACCGATCAATAGCAACTTTACTCAATGACCTCTCAAATTTGAAGATAGAACCCAAGGAACCCATTAAAGAATTCAACGCTAGATTCAAAAAACTCGTAAATAAAATTCACACAGATTCACAGCCCAGTGAACAAGTTAGAATTGAATGGTACATAACTGCCTTACCCTCAAACATAGCAATTTTCGTAGACAGAGCTGCAAAGCCTACGTTAGCTGAGAATATGAAAGAAGCTATTGCAGTGGAAAAACGAATTACTTCTCTGGAAAAGAAAAATGCTATCGAGGAAAGGAAATCAAAGAAAGTCAGCTTCAAAGATGATTTAAAGAAAAAGGCCAAAGATCCATACGACATGGAAGGTTTGCAGAAAGTTCTTAAAACCATGTCAAATGAAATGGTTGAAATTAAAAAACAAGTAGCTGAAACTTCTACCAAGAAACCATTCCGAAATTTTATAAGAAACCAAGTTGAATCTAAACCTCCTAATGCAATCACTAATGTAGAATCAGAGGAAGAGGAAGAAGAAGAAGATACATCTCTAGTATCATATGAGGAAAATGAGAATGAAGAAATAGCTGAATTGAATGGAATGTGGGATTTTATTCTCCCTAATTCTGATAGTGAAGAAGCTATGCCTGTAAGTACTAGGAGTAAATCTATATCGGAACCAGTGCAAACAGTTCCTAAAAAGAAAATTACAACTCCAAGTACCAAAGACAAATCCCCTGTAAAGAAAATTTCTCCATTACCTACTCAAAATCAACCATCCTCTTCTAATCCTCCTACATCAACAACAAAGACTTTAGTAGTGTCAGATCCTATGGAATACAACATTGTCGAGGACATGAAAAAGATCAAAGCTAACATTTCCTTACATGAACTCAGCAAACTAAAACACCAGCAAAAGTTGTTATTGAAAGAATTAAACGCTACACCAATTGCTCCTTTACCAAGCGGTGTAGTTGCAAAAGCAGCTAGGGGAACTGGTAAGCCACTAGATGAGGTAGATGCTACTGATACTATGCTCATTGGGGAAAAGTCAAATTCTCAAACTCCTCCTTTTCTTCTGACTTATGAGATGTACAAAAAAAATCTGCACAGTTGTTTGATTGATTCTGGACCCTCCTCCAATATAATGCCTACTTCTGTCTGTGCTAAATTGAATATCGAACCACAGAAATCAGCAGTTCATATCGTTCAATTGGATCGCTCTAAAGTTCAAGTTGTGGGAGAAATCAATTCAGTTACTATCAGATTAGCTTCTGATCCTAAGATTGTCCAAAGAATTGATATTTTGATTGCTGATATTCTTGAATTCTATGGATTAATCTTGAGTAGGGACTGGTCTGCGAAACTTAATGGTTATATCTCAACTGATTATTCATATATGTGGCTTCCCTACAAATGGAACCAAATCAAATTAAAATTGAACGAGAAAAACATATGACGCACACTGTCACTGAATTCGGACAACCTAATGAGCCTGTGGCATTCAATAACAATATTCTTGGAGGTTATTCTGCTAAATCATTTCTTGGAAACTTCGAAGCTCCTCAATCACCTTTTTCTGTAAATACTTTTGTTTCTCAAATGGAAAATTTTTCACAATCTGATTCTTCCAGAATTGTAAATATTTCTGATGTAATTGTAGATAAGCCAATAGATAAGTCTTTATTTTGGTCGTTATATTTTGATGGATCAAAGTCTAGTGATGGAGCTGGAGCTGGATGCATCTTAATTGATCCAGATGGGGAGAAAACCATGCTGTCATGTAGGTTAGAATTTGAGTGTACTAACAATACCGCAGAATATGAAGCCTTGGTTCAAGGAATTTATAAAGCTATAGGGTTAGATTTTAAATACTTGAAAGTCTTTGGTGATTCCGAAATTGTCATAAAACAAGTTAGGAATACTATTCATTGCCTTTCAAGACATCTTAAACACTATCAAACCTTAGTACAAGATCTCACCACTCATTTTTTAGCATTCAATATTTCTCCTATTCCTAGGAATCAGAGTACATCAACTGACTTGTTAGCTAATGTTGCATCTAAACTCCTACCTGCTGAAGATTGCAGTCCTGACAGGTTTTCTGTAGAATTGATTTTTCGTCCATCTGTCCTAGATAATGTTACAAATTGGAGAGTATTCTATCATGATCAAGATATTCTAAATTTCATGACTTCAGAAAAATCATATGATGAACAAATTATTGACGAAGATGATCATGATTTACAAATTGCTTCAAAAGGTAATGAAAATCCCATTCCGAAATCTGTTGTTAAATTAGAAGATTTATATGACATTAAAGACAGATTCAAGAAAGTCACTAATGCTAAACTTCAAAGCTCTACTTTGAAGTTTGAATTAGTAAATCTTGGTTCTGATTCTAAACCTCAAAACGTTAACTTAGGACTCAATTTAACACCAGAGGAAAGGAATGCGTTCATTAAACTGCTGAACAAGTATAAAAACGTTTTTTCTTGGAATTATGATGATCTAAAAATGTATGATACTTCGGTTATTCAACACACGATTCCAATGCTTCCTGATATTAAACCTGTTCAACAGAAGTTGAGAAAGATCCATCCAAATCTCGAAAGTCAAATCAAATCAGAACTTAATAAACTTTTGAAAGCCAAAATCATTTTTCCAATCAGGCACTCTAATTGGGTTTCCAATATGGTACCTGTAAGGAAGAAGAATGGTGATATAAGAATCTGTATTGATTTCAGAAATTTAAACAAGGCATGTTGAAAAGACAATTTCCCATTGCCAACCATGGAACAGATACTTCAAAAGGTAGCTGGTTCTGAACTTATGTCCTTTCTCGATGGATTTTCGGGCTATAATCAAGTTTTAGTTCATCCAGATGACAGATTGAAAACAACTTTCAGAACAAAATGGGGAACTTATGCTTATCAGAAAATGCCTTTTGGTCTAATAAATGCAGAAGCAACTTTTCAAAGAGCCATGGACATAGCATTTAAAGGTCTGATCAATAAATCAGTTGTTGTTTATCTTGATGACATAACAGTGTTTTTAAAAAAAAGAGCCAATCATCTACATGATTTAAAACACATATTTGAAAGATGTAGAAGGTTTGGTATTTCCTTAAATCCGAAGAAATCTTTCTTTGCTTTAGATGAAGGAAAACTTTTGGGATTTGTTGTGTCAAAAGATGGTATATATATTGATCCAGATAGAGTGAAAGAAATTTCTGATATTTCTTTACCTCATAACAAAAAATCCATGCAATCATTTCTTGGACAGATCAATTTTGTTAAAAGATTTATTCTTGATTTTTCTTTTATTGTTTTACCTATGAAAAATATGATCAAGAAGAATTCAATATTCAAATGGGCGCATAAAGAGAAAGAAGCTTTTGAAGCAATCAAACAAGCGATCATTAATGCACCAGCATTGAATACCCCAGATTTTTCTAAAGATTTTACTTTGTATACTCTGGCCACTAAAACGTCCTATGCAGCCATTTTAACACAACTCAATGATCAAGAAATCGAAGCACCAATTTCTTTCTTTAGCTCAAATCTGCAAGGAGCTGAGCTTAATTATTCCGATGTTGAAAAACAAGCCTTTGCTGTGTTTAAATCAATCAAACATTTCAGACATTTTCTCTTGAAAACACATACAAAAATAATTGTCCCATTCTCTGCAGTGAGGCAATTATTAATTTAAAAAGAATTAGGAGAAAAGAGAGCTAACTGGGTAACAGCCTTGCAAGAATATGATATTGATATTAAACCAGCTAAGATTGTTAGAGGACAAGGTTTTTGCAGATTATTGGCAGGAGCTCATAACATACCAGAAAATCAAAATTCAAATCAAGATATTCAAGTAAGTCAGATAAGTGTTTCAGATTCTGAATCTCAGTATGCTGATCTTATCTATTACTTGAAGAATGGGTATGCTCCTTCTAATCTCAGCTATAAGAGTAAACACGCTTTAAGGTTAAAGGCTATTAAATATGAGATCGTTGATAATGTGTTATTTAGAAAAAATTATGATTCAATTTTATTAAGATGTCTTGAAAAGACTGAAGCTGAAAAGGTTTTGCAGGAGTTGCATGATGGACCAGCAGGAGGTCATTTTGGAGGTGATACCACAACTCACAAAATAATTCGTGCTGGTTATTACTGGCCTACCCTTTTTAAAGATACGCATGATTACGTAAGGAAGTGCCGAATTTGTCAAACTGCAAGTGGAAGACAAAGGAAACTAGCTTTTTCTTTGTAACCAGTGACTATTGAGCAACCATTTGAACAATGGGGGCTTGACATTATTGGTGAGATAGTACCTCATTATTCCAAACAGCACAAGTACATCCTTACTGCAACTGATTACTTTACAAAATGGGTAGAGGCAATCCCGTTGAAGGTAGCCAATTCTGATGCAATTATTGATTTCATAGATCAATTCATCATAACCAGGTTTGGTGTACCTAACGCTCTAGTCATTGATAACACATCTTACTTCTCTGGAAATAGTTTAATAAAATTTGCAGTCAAAAGAGGTTTTAAATTAAAATATTCAGCAAATTATTATCCACAAGGTAATGGTTTGGCTGAATCTACTAACAAAAACCTTATCAAAATCATTAAAAAGACAATTGATCAAAATCAAAAGAATTGGCACAAGTCTTTAATCTTTGCATTATGGGTTGATCGTATCACTGAAAAAGCTTCAATAGGGACTTCACCTTTCAATCTGGTTTATGGAAAATAAGCTGTGATACCATCAAATTTAACTCTTCCATCATTAGCCCTAGTGCAATTTATTGAAGAAAATCCTTCTTCATCCATTCAATTGAGATATGATCAAATCCTTAAACTAGAAGAAGATAGGAATAAAGCAAAAATTACTCATGAAAAACATCAACAACTTGTAAAATCTTCTTTTGATGCAAGTTCTACCAGCTCAAAAATTTTGTCAATTGGTGATCTTGTTCTGAAATGGGATAAAGCACACGAAGAAAAAGGTAAACATACCAAATTTCAGAAAATGTGGCTTGGACCATTTCAGATCATTAAGAAGATAAGCTCAAATACATTCATACTCCAAGATCTAACAGGTAAGAGAGAATCTCTTCCTATAAATGGGCTTATCTTGAAGAAATTCTTTTCATAAGGAGGTAACCCCTTCTTAAACTGTACATATTCCTTTCTGCAGAATTTTGATTGTTTTTGTTTTTTGAAAATAAAGATTGTTTATGAGTCTTTGATTGACTGTTTACTATTTAACAAAATTTCTTCAGAAGAATATTCTAAATATTTATTTTGTGTAAATAAGAATTTTTAAAGTAATGATCACAATTTTTGAATAGTTTAAAATAAGATGTTAAACTTTGAAAGATTATTTCAATCATTTGAATGATCTTTTGAAAACTTGAGAAGAATGTAAATCATCATAAGTTTATTAAGCAGAGAAAGGTTATCTATCAAAGTAAAGATTTTTTCAAAGGTTTGGAACTCAAAAAACTCTGAAAATTGTCATCCATTGATTCTTAAGGATAAAGCTATTTCACCCCATCCATTTAAGTTGTGATTTTTTAGAATGTAATTCTAAGAAATTTGAAAAGTTAAGAGATAAGAGGTCTCATTATGAGCCGACTTACCATGTTCATAAGGAGTAATAAAACTGACATTACCAATACTGCATACCAAAACAAGGTAATGGCTTATAAATATAAGACAAGGGGTCTCATCACGAGCCAGCTTGTTCAGTTTAATTATAACTAGTGAATGGCATTGTTATTAACTGGCTGCCAAACCAGAACAATGGCTCTTAAAAATAAAAAATAAATAAAAGACAAAAACATGAGATAATAAGTCTTATGAATTTATCTTTTAAAAAGTCATAATTTTAGTTGGATGGGACAATGAATGGTTAATGGTTTAAAGGTAACCCTGTCGAGACTATGAACGTTTGCTGGCAGCAGAGGCAATACCTATGGCAATAGAGTATATTATAAAACTAAAACTTGGAGAAATCCACTTACTTCATTATTAACACCAATCAAAGCTTGATATAACCCAAAAATATTTTTATTCTTAAGGAATTAGAAAGAAATTGTGAATGATTTTTTATTTCTTTTTCATAGTTACATTTTATTTGAATTATCCTAAGGTAGTTTTCATTATCTTTAAAAATCTTTACTTACTAAAGATATAGTGTTCATTTTATTTTTTCAGAGATAATTGTTTCTTTCAGTGAATCGCCAATTGTTGTGACCAGCAACAACCCCCCTTTTTATTTAATATTAGTAATAATACTAAATAAATGGGGACCCTTAGTTAAAAAATCCAAAAAATCAATTAGGATTTGTTTTCCTTTTCTAATAAAACTTTCTATCATAAACTTATAGAAATCCCTTAGAAATAACATTAAGAAACACTTAAGTTTATGATAGATTACAATAAAATTGCTCTTTAAACAAAATAGCGCATCCATAGCAAAATGGTATATATCTTTTATAAAACTGAAAATGCGATTTTGCGCTTTTGCGATAATGCGATCCCAAAAAGCCTATACAATAAACATATTGGTCACAGATCGCATAGCGCATAAAACAGAAATGTTAAACGAATATCTTTTGCGCTGTTTACCATTTTGCTCTTTTGCGAGATTTGCGATATGCGCTTTTGCGCTATTGCGCAATTTCCGCTTTTGCGCTATTTTACATAACTGCGATGGCTTCATTTTGCGATATTGCGATATTGCGACATTGCGATATTTCGATATTGCGTAGCAAATCGCAGATCGCAATGTCGCAGATTCATGTAGGCGCGTTGTCCAAAGGAAATCTTCCCATATATCAAATCTGTTATGCGCCTTAATGATTAAATTAAATGATTGGATTTACAATTAATGGTAAATGAGATTTTTTTTTGATTGAAAGTCGTTCCACGATTAAAATATTATATTTCATCCGCCTTCACATTTAAAATAGTCTCATCACATTTCTTATGCCATTACTTTCATTTACTCGTAAAACACAGGCACGAAGGAGCAAAAGTCTATACAAAGCTTTCACTAAACACTATGGGTAAGAAGGAGAAGAGCTCGAATTCTGAAAACAGAGAAATGGCTTCACTGTATGCAGACACCGCTTGTAATAAGGATGCCGGTATATCCACTTGGGAAGGAATGTATAATCTGTTAGAAGAAGAAAATCCTGTGGTGATGAAAGTTGTGGCTACAGCAGGTTCTAGTAATACATCTGAAGCAACCCTCAAAGAACTGGCTTGTTCATTTCTCCATAGGATAGTGGCAAGGCCGAGGATTCTCCCGTATACGGACATGGTGAAATGGGTGCTGGACAGCACCGATATTTCAGACAGGAAATTTAGAACTCCATCTGAAGAGCTAATTGGGTCATTCACCACGGAAGACGTGACGCTGATGTATAAATTGCCGGAACATCATGCGCCTTATAATAAGCAAATTTATGGAAGAATTTGCCAGAGAACATGTGAATTTGTCAGAATGCACACAGGAATGGACCAAAAGAGATGAACCATTGAAGAAAATCAAACACGAGTGGACAGTACCAAAAAAGGATGTTTTAGACGCTGTTCACAAGTTCAAATATCCAAGTGGGCAAATTGACACATTTTTTACCACAAGTTAAGGTATGTAAGTTTGCCAAAATTAGCTTCTATAGAGCTTTTAGAAGTTACTGAAGAAGCTGTGGAGGTCAGGAGTTCTCAGAGAAACATAAAGGTCTTCTTGAGAAAAGTCGGGAGTCCAAGAGACTTGAAATAACTATAAGACAAAATGAGGAAACATTGACCAAATTCAAGGCACTTAATGCTGAGCAAGGAAAAAGATGTGGAGCGTGTTCGGCACAGAGAAAAACTACTGCGAAAGGACAAATCGATAAAAAGAAACTACTTTGGCTAAAAGTATGATATGAAAAAATGGTGAAGCAAAATCAAGATGAAATTGCAAAATTGATAACAGAGCAAAAAGCTCCAATAAAAGGAAATGCACAAAGAGAAGGCAGCAGAGTAGGCAGCTACAGCGGCAAACACTCTTACTGATTGTGTAAATGACAATTTACACAAAGCTAATTTGATTCCAGAAACTGTTCCAGGATATCTCCCACAAGCACATCAACTGCAAACAGAATGGAGGCAAAATGCAGAAGAAAGAGCAAAATCTATCCAAGGGCTGACAAAATTGAATTGGGACTCATACTAGATGTACTTGGTGAAGCCATACAGTCAGCACAGTGCGCTTAATTGTATCATCAATGCTACAGAGAAGATTGCTCCTACGCTTGCCGACTCTGTCTTTTCAGGACAGTTGAATTCTGAAGTCGGTCAACCGCGTCTTCTCAAAACTATGCTAGATGCCTGCAAGTTTAAAGATCAAGTTCATAGATAGTTAGATTTAGTTTTAATTTTACTGTATTTTTGCCTAGGAAAAGGACGGTCATTGAACCGAATCCTTAATTTTTGTAATAAGACTATTTTTAGATTTAGCTAAGTAGTATTTAAACCCTTCTCATGCATTTAGAGGAGGGTCCTGGATCTTAATATTTTTTGACTTGGAGATTGCATTTCTGTACTTCATTGTCTTATATATTTTTTAAAAAGGATCACATCTAGTGATTTTCATGCGGAATTATCTTTGAAGTGTTGCATTTCTGTACCTTGGAATTTGATTTTGCATCAGAGTTACTGGATTAGAATATCACATTGCATTTGAAAGTCTTCGAGATGAATGAGGTATTTCTATCCTTTCACTGTTGATTTCTTTTGTCTTATGATATTTGCTTTAAAATTGCTATCATTTATATATATTTGTTTTCACAACGCTTCCTTTTATATATCATTTCTGAGTATAATTGAAACGTTATCTTTCATAAGTATATATATATGGTATACAATGATGAATGCAATATGCTAATACAACTCTGTTTAATTTCTAAAACAGAGTTATCTTTATTTGTCTCTGCATATTTCAATTTAAATAATAATACATTTTCATGGTTATTGTTAAATTGGAACAATCTTAAGTTGTATTCACATATAATTACCTGAGTTAATGTTAGAATTTCTTTACATTGGTTAAATTAGATAGTTTTATTTCAGTTAATTTAGTCCCATTTCCACCCATCCAAACCAATCCATTTAGTTATAAGGAAATTGGTCCTTTAAATCCAGTCGGAGGCACCATACCAAACGGAAAAGGAGTTGTCTTAAGGTCCCGACCGGGTGGTTTTCCCCGATGTTTGAAGCAGAGATTTTCTAGGCTTCAACACGACATAATACACGTAGAATCCCCTTCATCAACAACAGTACGAAAGATACGTTTGTTTTTTACTATTATCGGAATTTGAAAAGCCATTTGATGGGGTAGGCGGGGCGTAAAATTCTCTAAATCGAAGATCATGAGGTTCGAATCCTGGAGGTCTATGGCTCCTAAGGCTGACAATAGTAATTTTCTTTGGGCTGGGCATGATTGCAGCACTTCCAAAGCTGACATTTCTGAAGGGTAAATTGCCAAGTCTTCAACAATATTTTAATTCTTAGCAGCTCTCTCATGTGGATTGAAAAATGATTGACGAAGTACAGCTTTAGCAGGCAGTTTGATTACTAAGTCGGGATTTTGTTTCTTGATCTGTAGTGGATCAGAAACTGAGGGAGATGTAGTTGATGCTGAATTAGAAATTTCTGCTTCTTTACCAGGATTTTTATTGTCGTAATCTTACGATCGCGTCGCAACCATGAAGATATTCTCCAGCGCATTTGAGGAAGATCCAATCATGTTACTATCTTGAGCAGGAAAGGGATCCTTCAAGACAAAAGATATGGGTGAACCCTTAACGAATTTAGATACCTCAGCTCTATGTGGGAACTCTTTTGTAAAATGATCCTCATCACAGATTAGACAAGGATAATGAGGTTTTTGTTTTTCGTCAGTTGGTTCAGTTTTATCGTTTTTAGCTTTTGAAGATTTTTTGTTTTTATTCTTACCTTTCTTTTTACCACCAGTTTTAGGTTTGGTTGTAGATGATTCTACAACATGAATATCGGCGGAAGTTTCAACATAAGGGGCTCCTTTTTGTGAGTCAGGTAAAGTGATAATAGGAGAAGTTTTCTTGGAAGATTTCTTCTTACTTTTACCGGTGCTAACAGAACCAATTACACCATTAACAGCATGAGAGCCGGAAAGAGTTGTATTTAATTGACCAGGTCTTGGTAAATCAGGGATTTTATCATACAGAGTACCTGACTGTGTATATACAAGGTCAGGGTACTGAGCCTAAGCAATGACTTGCTCTTCTGTAATGATGCCTCCTTTGGCCACATCTTCAGTAATTTTGGGCAATAACAATTTAATAAACCATTCAGCGAAAATTTGATCCGGAATAAAGACCTTCACTAAACACCTCCTACATCTCCATTCATGAATGTGATCGGATATTTACGTAGACATAGATTGTTTAAATGAAGTCAACAATTTTGTCCCATCGTTGTCTTTGACAGGCAACTGAAAATGGGTTAAGAAAGCGGTAGCTAGTGCATTAAAATTATTAAATGAGCCTCGTGGTAACTCAATGTACCATTTGGCTGCTAGACCAATGAAAGTTTTCTGAAAAAGACGCAATCGAATTGAATCATCGATTAATGGATTAGACGCACACTAGAGGTGATAAGTCATAACATGATTAGATGGGTCCTCTCCTGACTTACCCTCAAACTTTGGAATATCATTGGGCAACTTGTTAGGCATCGGTGGCCAATACGGAAGATAAAATATAGGACCGTTCGTAAGGCACGATAGATCAAGTAAATCTAAAGTTGTTATGAACGGTAACCGATGGCTAGGGTCTTGGTAACCTTGTGTGATCAAACTAGTTCCAGGAGGAGGATATCCAGGATATCCTGGAATTGGATGTGCATGGGAATCGTAAAACCTCCTGGATAACCATGATTGACTAGACCATATTGGGGTTGTTGAGGTACTTGATAAGTATACCCTGGGTACGGTTGATACTGATATACTAGATTTTGTGTAGCCTGTCCAAATTGATATTATTGCTGGTACGGTTGATAAGTAAATTGTGGTTGACCGGCAACAATCATACTCGTACCAGCTTTTCCTGTAGGCATCTGGGTCGTAGTCTGAACTGTAGGTCCTGACTGTGGCATAGATACTTGAGGAATTTTCACTGATGTAGGGATAGAAGAAACATGAGTTGTAGATACTCTAGAAATAGGTGTGGTAGGTTGAACAAAATTTTCAGCAGCATCAGAAGTTTGAGGCGGAGTTCTAGGTGTACTAGGCCCAAGCTGCTGAACAGAACCAGGTGCAGAGACTTAAATGGAAGGTTGGATAGGTTGCTGAGTTGGACCAGAACCTATGGGCTGTCTAGGTTGATTAGGTAACTTCACATAGGGTTGCATAGTCTGTTGAATTTGAGATGGATCCCACACCATATTCATTCTGGGGTATTCACCCATAGAAGGTTTTGCATATGGAGGACCATAACCTGGTTGAACGTAAGTTTGATAATTAACTGGAAAATTTCCAGTTCCTTGTAATAATGGTTGACCGGAAGGAGGTTGGAAACCTTAGGTTGGGTACTAACCTTGAGGTTGATAACCTTGAGGCATGTACTGAATCTGGGGTTGATATTGACCCTGAGGAAGAAATTGACTCTGGGGTTGACCTTGGGGTATGTACTGTCCCTGAGGTTGATATTGACCTTGAGGTATGTACTGTCCTTGAAGTTGTTCCCCAGGCAGGTAATATTGTCCTACAGTTTGACCTGGTAAAAAATTACCCTGAGGTTGCCCTCTGGGCAGTAATTGACTACCTTGAGGTTGCCCCCCAGGCGGTAACTGACTTCCTTGAGTTTGCCCCCCAGGAGGTAACTGAATTCCTTGAGGTTGAGGATTTGGAATATTGCCAGACATCATAAAAATATGTTCCGTGTTCAACGTTTCAGTGTTTCTTCCATTTTTACTAGATGATAACACTTGTTCAATTGGTTGAGGAGCTGCCCCCGGGAAAGTACTAGAGAGCGATTGGTATCCCGAAGGAATAGACGGACCACAGTATAAAAATGTTTCTGGAGATTGAGAAAACATAGATGACTCACTCGACATAGCTGATGAAGGATGGTAACCTCTCGGTGTAGGGTAGAAAGGAATTCGGGGTGGTGAATAAGTAAGACCTGTGTTTTGTAAAAAATCGGTCAATGATAAATATCAAGCGTCAGTTTTAAAAGGACTGTAGAATATTGATTCACGCTCCCTAAGATTCAAATTTTCCTGGGTTTCATGAAGAATTACGTCTTCGTCTGGACCAACAAGTTCTTCAATACATATGAGGTCAGAAGGAAGGTTTTCATTAATGTGATGTCTTACCCTAAGTGAATTAGGATCACTAGAAGTCGGAGTAAAAAATCCTGAAGATTATTCCAATACAACAGGTTTAGTGTCTGGCTCAGAAATTCCAGGCTCTTCAGCTAATTCATTGGTTGGAGAAATAATACCAGTAACTTCGGAAATTGAAATTGACTTTTGAATATATTCTGCTATTTGTGATTGATAATGTAGAAATTTGAATAACTGATATATTATTCACTGAGATTCTCCTGATCACACACTATTTTATCTTCATGCACAATACAGAATCTCTTCTACCATTGATCATTACATGCGGAAATAAAATCAATTGCATGCGCACATTAAAACCATAAAAAATCACACATATGAACACAGTATTTCATGGGAAAGCTTAAAGCTAAAAACCCCAAATATTTGTATATTATATGTCATAGAGATCATGTAACAATCATTGTACAAAGCTCCTCACAAGCTCTCAGCACAACCTCCAATTGCTACACACTAATCAAGCTAGATCTAGCAAATCACATGCTCCAATCTCTGCCACCTGATAGCCAGCCTCTATTGCGTAATCAATGTTGTAGGATGACTCATTAAATAACTTGAACCACCTGGCTTGTACTGCGCAATCCTCATGGGCTCCTCCAATCACTGGTTGTTGCAAATATGCAACAATATAGTCACAACTGATAGTTAACCTGCTCTTTCACCTATCTCTGCACTGGTCTCCACTGAAACTGTCCATGCACTGAAGTTAACTGATGTATTATTTAGTTGATTAATGAGTTTATAATTAGTGAATTAATTAATAATTAATTCACACCACTCTCACTAATTGTATCAATCAGTTAAACTAGATACAAATAGCTCAACTATGTTTAGATTAGTTAAACTCAATACAACTCCACTAACTTCCTCAATCAACTCCACCAAACTCTGTCACATGAGTTCTAACTGAATTATCCATGCAATAGCTCCACATAACCCTTAGGAATAGCATAATTCCTTCTGTTAGCTCTTGTGCCACATCTGTGCACTTAACTGAAGTGCTCCAAGAGAATAAGATAATGTTTATAGTCCAAATATTATTAAGAGCTAATAATATTCGACATATCTATTTTTAGACTGGCAATCTAAAAATAGATTCCACCCAATATGTCTAAAAATAGAAGTCCATCTATTTTTCCGACTTGACCAACCATCCACAAATAGCATCCTGCAACTCATAGAACATGATCCATATGTCTAAAAATAGACATAGTCTAAAAATAGACTTTGCGCCAAAAATAGCCTGCGGGCCCACTTAGTGAAGGCGACTCCTTTCCACTAAGTTCATCATCTCGTTGCAATCTCAACACTCCCTCTCAACAAGATAAGGATTATCTGCCACCCCTATCCTGCCTCTGTGGTATTCGAATTTTCTCCTGGTGAGCGCCTTCGTCAAGATATCAGCATCCTGATCCTCCGTGGAAATGTATGAAAGTAACATGATCTTCCGCTGCACACAATCTCTGATATGATGATACCGATCCGTGAAGCCATGCCACCTCAACTCATCCTCCTGTCTGTACCATGATCCATATCCCGATGTGCCTCTGAGATATCTCAATACATGCTTGCCTGCCTTCCAGAAGAGCTTGGTAGGCTTAACCATAGCTTGTGAAAGCTGGTTCACAGCATAACATATGTCAGGTCGTGTATTGACCAGGTACATAAGCAACCCCACCAACTGTTGATAAACAATGGCATCCACTACCTCCGCCGAAGTAGCATCCTCCTTCCTCCATCCACCAGGAAGAGGAGTATCAACAGGCTTGCAGCCATGCATGTTGAACTTCTCCAGTATCTCCCGGGCATACTTGCCTTGAGAAACAAACAGTCCATCACTGCGCTGCCAAATTTCCAATCCCAGAAAATAATGAAGGAGGCCCAAGTCCTTCATCTCAAACTCCTTTGCAAGATCAGCCTTGCATGAGTGTATCAACAGTTCATCACCTGTCAAAATCAAATCATCTACATAAAGTACAATGATCAACAACTTACCTTCCACCACAATCTGGTATAGGTTAGGATCCGCCTCACTCTTGGAGAATCCAAGTCCAGTGAAATAATTGTCTATCTGTGTGTACCAAGCACGAGGTTCTTGTTTCAACCCATACAAAGGTTTCGAGCCCGCGCACATGCGACTCGCTTCGTTGAAGATCTCGAACCTTCAAGTTGCTCTATGTACACCTCCTCCTCAATGACTCCATTGAGGAACGCAGTCTTCACATCCATATGATGAATGTGCCACCCCATCTGTGCTGAGAGAGCTAGGATCATCCGTATGGAAGAATACCTTGCGATAGTTGCAAAGGTCTCCTCATAATCGATCCCCTCTATCTGTGAGAAGCCTCGAGCAACAAATCTTTACTTGTACTTCTCCACACTCTCATTAGCCGCTTGCTTCACTTTGTAGATCCATCTCGAACCCACCACTGATTTCCCCTCCGGTCTTGGGACTATCTCCCATGCACTATTTCCGACAATCGAATCATACTCTTCCACCATGGCATCTACCCAAGAGGGGTCCTCCACAACTTCCTCGAAAGAGGGTGGCTCTATCACAACACATTTTCTCACAAGAGCCATGTATCCAGTATACCGGTCAGGTGACTGTCTCTGTCTGCGCTGTGATGTAGGTGCTCCTACAACCTTCTCTGCATCTTGAGCCAGTCGCTCAGCTTCTGTAGTGCGCTTCCGCCCTCTGATGGTTGGCGCTGCTTGAGTGGTCTCTTCCACTCCATGAACCTCATATTGTGGCTGATCCACATCTTGAGACTCATCCTTAGGAACTAATAGCTCCTTATCTGCATGCAAGTGTGGTTCCCTCTCAAGCGAACACTTCATGGCTTTCTCCTCATGAAATTTGATATCCCGTCGCACAACAGTCTTGCGACTGTCTAGCAAATACACACGATAGTTGTGGGGTGTATCAGTGTACCCCACAAATATCCCAACCTCTACAGTCGGCTCCAGCTTCTTCTTGGCATCCTTCGTCACATGAATGTAAACAGGTGAACCAAAAATCCTCAAATGGGAAATATCAAGCCTCTTACCAGAAAACGCCTCCTCGGGTGTACTCATGCCAAGTATCCTATGAGGACAATGGTTCTGCACATATACTGCAGTATTGCATGCCTCAGCCCACAAGTGTATGGGAAGGCCTTGATCATGCAACATCGCCCGTGCAGCACCCATGATCGTTCTATTCTTCCGCTCAACAACCCCATTCTGCTGTGGGTTATGAGGTACTATGAGCTCTTTTCGAATTCCTTTTGCGCTGCAAAAGTCCTTGAATTCGCCAGAGATGAATTCACCACCATTATCGCTCCTAAGAGCCTTCACCTGCTTCCCCGATTCTTTCTCAACCAGTGCCTTGAACTCACAGAACTTTGAGTATGTCTCGCTCTTCTTCTGCATGAAGAAGATCCAGCACTTACGAGAAAAATCATCAAAAAATATCACATAATAACTGTTCTTTGCTGTCGAAGCTACTGAGAAAGGTCCACACACGTCTGTGTGAATTCTCTCAAGGATCGTCATGGCGCGACTATCCTTCTCGTGAAAGGTGGCCTTCACAAATTTTCCCAAGGTACACCCCTTGCACTGATCTGACTGCACAAGAGTACCCTTAGGAAGCCCAGTAGAAATCTGCTGTAGTATCTTCAAAGCTCCATGGTGAAGGTGGCCCAATCTTTGGTGCCACAACTCGCCATCATCTCGGGTCACCACTCCTTCTGCATTTCCTACCATTGCTACGCAACCATCTACCTGCAATTGATAAAGGTTCTTAACTCAAACCCCTATCCTCCGGGTCTCAGCAGTTGCCTTACTGTGCAGGAACGCCTTTCCCTCGCTAAAGACAACATCAGATCCCTTGTCCTCTAACATCGCCACAGAGATCAGATTATTCTTCAATCCTGGAACATGCATCACTTCCTTCAATACGAAGGGTTTACCAGACTCCCTCTCAAAGGAAATGGTATTGATACCAGTCACACTGTATCTACCATCATTGTCCATCTCGATGTGCACTCCAAGATCTTTCTCATCCATATCAGTAAACAAATATCGATCTCCTGTCATGTGAAAAGACGCACCACTGTCAATAAACCACACTGAACCCATCACACTTGAGACCAAGCATGCGATCAGCAAAAAATCCAGCTCAAACTGCGAGGCTAAGGCCTCTCCAGCTGCAGGTTCAGCAGCCTGCTTATTTTTCTTCTTCTGTGGACAACTAGTGGCATAATGTCTGTGTTGGTGACAGTGAAAGCACTTCACCTTGGACATGTCCTGCTTCTTGCCTTTCGCACTGGATTGAGAAGCTTTCTTGCTCTTCCCCTTCTTTGCTTTGGCAACCAAAGCGCAATTTTCTTCATCTGAGTTCTTTGATGAATATTCGTCCCCGGTACTTCGCCTTATCTCCTCTTGCACAAGATCCGACCAAAGTCGCTCCCATCCTGGCAATTTCTCCCGACCATTGACAGAGTCCTGATAGGAATGCCAAATCTTCAGAAGCCCAAGGAGATCCAAGCTCACCAAGTCCTCGTCATCAACAATAACCCCCGCACTTCCCATCTCATCCCTGCATTGGATGAACTTCGTGAGGTACTTGGGCATACTGTCGCCTTTCTCCATTTTTATGTTCCTGAGTTTATCCTTGAGCGCCAACTTCCTTTGGTCGCTCTTGCTTTGAAATAAATCTGTCAAAGCTTTCCACATCAAGAATGGAGAAGCTTTACCATGAAGGTTGGACACTATGTGATCCTTCACACCTTCCAATAGAATCCTTCGACACTTTGTTGTCTTCTTTTGCCATGCATCAAGTACGACAACATCACTAGAAGTAGGTTTTGGAATTTCTGCATCTATGAACTCCTTCAACACATTTTCATCCAGCATCGCCTCCATCCTGTCCTTCCATGCAATATAATTATTTATAATTGCACGCCTGTCATAATCCAGGATTGAGTGTGGATCATGCTTCGACACGAAAACACTACGCAAGCTCCTTCTGACTCCAAAGCTCAACAACCAACTGATGTTTTGCAATTGCTCCAATGATCAATATCGCTCACGATGCCATGTAGAAATTTGAATAACTGATATATTATTCACCGAGATTCTCCTGATCACACACTATTTTAGCTTCATGCATAATACAAAATCTCTTCTACCATTGATCATTAATTACGGAAATAAAATCAATTGCATGCACACATTAAAACCACGAACAATCACACATATGAACCCAGTATTTAATGGGAAAGCTTAAAGCTGAAAACCCCAATTATGTGTATATTATATGTTATGGATATCATGTAACAATCATAGTACAAAGCTCCTCACAAGCTCTCGTGCACACCCTCAATTGCTACACACTATCAAGCTAGATCTAGCAAAACACATGCTCCAATATTTTGCCACTTGATAGCCATCCTCTATTGCATAATCAATGTTATGGGATGGCTCATTAAATAAAATAAACCACCTAGCTTGTACTGCACAATCCTCATGGGCTTCACCAATCACTGGTTGTTGCAAATATGCAACAGTATAGTCACAACTGATAGTTAACCTGCTCTTTCACCTATTTCTGCACTGGTCTCCACTGAAATTGTCCATGCACTGAAGTTAACTGATGCATTCTTTAGTTGATTAATGAGTTTATAATTATTGAATTAATTAATAATTAATTCACACCACTCTCAATAATTGTATCAATTCGTTAAACTGAATACAAATATCTCAACTATGTTTAGATTAGTTAAACTGAATACAACTCCACTAACTTCCTCAATCAACTCCACCAAACTCTGTCACATGAGTTCTAATTGAAGTATCCATGCAATAGCTCCACATAACCCTCAGAAATAGCGTAATTCCTTCTGTCAGCTCCTATGCCACATCTGTGCACTTAACTAAAGTGATCCAAGAGAATAAGATAATGTTTAGAGTCTAAATATTATTAAGAGCTAATAATATTCGACATATCTATTTTTAGACTAGCAATCTAAAAATAGATTCCACCCAGTATGTCTAAAAATAGAAGTCCATCTATTTTTTCCGACTTGACCAACCATCCAAAAATAGCATCTTGCAACTCATAGAACATGATCCATATGTCTAAAAATAGACTTTGCGCCAAAAAATAGCTTGCGGGCCCACTTAGTGAAGGCGACTTCTTTCCACTAAGCTCATCATCTTGTTGCAATCTCAGGATGAGTAATTAAGGATGATTCTCCTAGTTTTGTTGATTGGATTCTACTTGTAGTATGCGGGACTAAAGCTTTCAGTCCTTCAACTTGGCTTGGTGTATACTCAGGGGGTTTCCCCTGGAGTCTACGCGATTGTCTTGGTAATTCAGCCATGATTAAAAATTATTAATCACACACAATCAAAGAAAATTTCAATGAAAACTCCTAAAGTCGCTAAGGAAACAAACAAATGAATCACACGCCTAAAAAATCTAGGAGATCAAACCACACACAAACAGTAACTTCCCACACTAAAAACACTAGTTGGTGATGAAATCCAATATCGTAGTACTTTAATGTAGAAAGGGCGGTTGGAACAGTTACCCCGACAACCTGCTTAATGAAACAGACCGGTGCAAGTTTCTCCACTTAAACCATCTCGAGTTAAGATAACCCTCTGGAGAGTCCAAGTGAGTCTAGTCGACGTCTGCTCCAGGTATAGTGGGATCTTTCCTCCACTGTCACCTTAGGAAAAAACCGTAAAGATTATGGCCACTAAGGTTACCAACAAGAACTAATATACCTGGGGGAACAGTCTACGATCCGACATACGTGCAAGGGCAGAGTAACAAAGCTCAATCTCCTTGAAGGCTACTTGACATAATCCAAGGTATACCGACAAGTGACCCCGGGCTCCTCGACAATGGTCTATCCGAAGTTTACCGTTGTTAATACGCGCACATCTGCTATCATTCCCAATGAGATAGAATTGATTATCCCACTGGTTCAGATATGACCTTGTGCTTGACTCCTTTAAGAGGAGCTTCCCAGAGCATACAAGCGACTATTAGATTTTTCCTACCACAAGATCGACTACTTGTTTGCTTTAATTGTCTTAGAGAGTTAATTACTCCCTACCCCAAGACACTAGACTAAGTTATGTTGGTGAAAAGAGCCCTAGAAATATAAAAATTACTAGATTGATTTTAATTTAAGCGTTGATTTTAATAGGTTGTTTTTTAGGACAAGAGGTGCGAAAGTGAAACTGATGATATGTAGTGACCCGACTCAAAACACACTAACAATGCATCTATTATGAGAAACAATTCTTTTCCTTTCAATGAATTCTATCTAAAAATAAATGCAATCTTTTAAAACAAATTTTCCCTTCAAATAAGAATAAATGAAAAGAAATCTAATTTCAGGAGAACTCAAAATGATCAATTGCTCAAAAGAAATCTCTTTATCATTCAAGATCGAAACTACACACAAAAATTTTCTTCAAAAGAACACTACAATTTCTAGAAATAACACTCAAAACTAAAAAATACTAATTTTGAGATCTAAAAATTCTAAAGACTAAATCTGATTTAAAACTTTAAATATTCTGAGAATTTTTTGCTTAGCTTGTTATCTAACTAAGAAATTCTTTGCTTGAATCAGCAAGAACTCAAAAAACATCCAATTATGGTTTTTAAGTGAAATTCCAAACTTATCAACAATTTTTTTTTAAAGATTTGCAAATGAGAAAATGAGATCTAAATCTCATAAAACATTTTCTGCTATGAAGTCAAACTCAGCAAGAAGGCAAGGAAATACCTGTGATCTAAAGGTATACCAAAGCTTCTAATCTTTGAGTGGGATAACATGCAGATCTTTCAGAAAATCATTCAAAACTTAAAAATGTTGAAATAAATTCTTAACCAAGGCTTTCTGACAGAAAATACAAGTCTGGGTATACTTTGAGAATCTAACAAACTAATCCAAAAAAGAGAATTTTAAGATTTTCTAAAAATTTTCACAGGTCCACAGGTTTCAGTGTAAATAGGTACGGTCCAACACTGTTTATACAAGAAATGAGTGGAGATACCCACACTGTTTCTAAAAGAAAAGTGCGGATACCAGAAAACTAAAAGAAAAATTTTTAAAACTCTAAAATATTTCTTAGGGATTCTACAGGGATAAACTACCCAAGCTAGTATAAACCAATCAAAATCAGAAAAAATAAATTCACAAGTCAAAAATAAAAGAAATCAAAGTTCAAGATCCATTCCCCAATGGAGTCGCCATTTTGTTGGACGGATAAGTCGTTCTTGCTGACAAGACAGAGCTCCCAAGTGTCCTACGGACAGGTAGCAACAAATAGCCAAACAAAAACTATTTTCTCTAGATAATATTTGATTTAGAATTAGCCACAATAGAGGTTTTGAAGACCTACCTGTAGTCCAGTGTTGTTTGTAATGATCTTCTTTCCAGTTGCTTGAAAGAGTCGTCTTCAAAGATCTGCAATCACAAACATGGAAATAATCAATAGCACCTGCATAGTATAAACTAATTCACAAATCATATATCTATCAAGATGATCAAGGAAATCAAGAAATAAGCTAATTGATAAAATGACTCATTGATAAAACATGATAAACAAGCTACTTAATTAAAGAACTCATTGAGAAAACATGATTCATTCGTATTATCTTTGATGAAGATAGAGCCTTACAACCGTGTCCGCTTTGATTTCGTACAGGCCTTCCTGGGGTCCGGAACAGGCGTTTCCTTTACTCTGACAAGATTTTCACTCTCTCAGCTAAAATGCACATGGGTGTGTAATCATTCCCACATAATGATCAGTTAAGAGAGTCTGAGTTTATACAACATTTCTCCTAAAAAATTCTCAAAGTCTAACCCCCTTTGAAGCTGCACTATGGCTTCAATTTATAGGAAAAGAGAGGAGGTTACAGCTCCACATAAGAAGGGATAGAATGCTCTTTTGAAGGGATTGAGCTCCATAAACCAACGGGTAGGCTCCCATAATGGAGGAATGAACATACCTGATAGGAGTGAACCTTCGATCGGATAATTGCTTCTAGAAGCTTCCAGATTTGACTACTGGGCTTCTAAATGTTACTTTATGCCTTTATTTTATCTTTTACAGGGGTCTGCACCCTTAATGAAGAAAAAATGTGTTTAGCTCCACATGCTATAGAACAAATAGGTGCAGCACCACAGGCAATGTTAAGAGAAAGTGTGGTACAAATGTTTTTAAGACTTTTATGAGTTTTTCTCTCAATTTCAAGGCTTGATTTTAGGAACTTTGATGTTGTAGACTTCTAAGGGAGTACTAAAACGTCATGGTGACAAATTTCAGTGTAACAAGAGAATGAGTAGTCATGCAGAGTTGTTTCGTGTCATGAGCTTCCAAATTTCAGTATAACAAGAGCATGAGTAGTCATGCAGAGCAACCAGTAGTCATGCAGATTTCCCGCAGGTCAAAAACTACAATTAAATTTGTAATTGGATTGTATAAGTGTTGTCTAGAGAATTTGTATGGGGTATGAATAATCAAAATTACACCTCTCACCCTAAACTTTCTACTATGAAACACTTTGAGGGGTTAATAATGAGTTATGGACCCTTAAAACCCACATTTCTTAAGTTTAGTGGAAATTGTGACATTTAATTAGGCTAGAATTAAATAAAATATAGAGAAATAAATTATTCCATGTGACAAAATGACGTGGAAATGAATTGGAAATTATCCTAAGTCAAAATTTGAGTCAATGGACATATGGAGGATGAATGAGCACTCTGTATAATTAATTCATCATTTATTTATGCAAAATCAAATTTTCCAGAGACAAAGCAGCACTTACACTCAAGAAAAATCGAATTTACTAGAGGCAGTTGAGCATAAAAGGAATATTCTTCTGGATTGGTTGAATAAAGACCAAGTGAGGACCTCTTCTCAGGAGCTATCTAGAGTGCGACAACACTCAACACTACACTCAGAGGATTTACACTATTTGGACTGCACAGTCACTCAGAGCCATCACGCAGTTCTCAAGGACCTACGTAGAAGATAATTGGTGTCAGCTATAGGTACAATTTGAGTTGTTTTGAGTTACGGTCATAGACTCAGTGTAGCACGATAATTCTTCTGGCTTATGGATGAGTTCACTAGTTCACATGTAAATTTGATTTCCTCAAGTGTGCACAAATAAATTCGATTTTTCTCTGGGTGTCTTAGTCTTCTCCATACGGAACTTGGCTTACATTTACTTAGGTTTTGCTTCAAGTTCACTTCTTACATTCATTCATCCTTGGGAATTGCTCCCAAATCTATATATAACAAAGCCATTGGCTATTTTATTGTATTATGTTATGAGCTATTGGGCTTGAGGAAACTCTGCCAATTTTGTATATCAATAAAATCAAGACTTTGGAGCTATTTAGCAGATGTTCTCTTGGATTTATGAGGTGATTTATTTCTATACCATTGTTATTGTATTTGAATTCGTTTATATGCTTGATCAATATTAGTTTATATTTTCCATCTAGGTTGGATTGATGCGTGCAAGCTATCTTGCATGCATCATTGATTTAGAGTATTATTCTAGGAATTATCTTGCCAATTCATTTTTGGAGGAATGTTTGGTTTATCTATTTAATTATGATGATTTATTCCTTTTGCAGAGTCATATTTGTTTAAGTGTGTAGGGAAGATCTATTTGTATTGCGTGCAGGAAATCCATCCGGCTATGGAAGAAGTCTCAAATAGATCAACTCACTCCTAGATTTAAAGCTATCCAAGACTCAACTACTTTCAACCCTAAGTTTTGCATCAAAGGAAGAAAAATAGGGAGTTTCTCATTCTCTAGCTACTTGATCATCTATTTCCACTTTTAAAATCTAAAAATTTCCATTTGTAGAGCGTCTTAAAGTCATATTTTCTACTTCAAGAGCATTTTTTTAGACTAGGAAAAAATGGGGGTTTTCTCCCATTCCTTGGGCTAGTGCCTTTGTACATTGATTTGTATTTTAAATCCTCTTTATTTCAGCCTAACATTTGATTTTCTTTCGTAGCCCGCAAGCTGAGATTGAAAAGCGATGAGCTTGAGGAAAAGACGACATGAGACAATTGATCCTCCTTGCATGCGAAGGCTTCTGTTATTTCAAAATCTGTTTTTAGGGAGGCCGTAAGCACCTTTGGGACATTAGCAAACTTGATCTTTGCCGTGGGCCTTGGAGCCTTGAAAAAATTATATTTTGAAGGTTTTCTCCACAAGTTGTGCAATCAATTTTTGAGGAGGAGATTAAGCCTTTTTTCCAAGTTATTTATTCATAGAAGGACCTCCTTTTGGGCAGCTTTCGTAAAGGCTGTTTTCTTCACTTGTAATAAAAAATAAAATAATGTGTTTTGCTTGAGGGAGCTTGGGATATTTTCCCATGACATCCCCCTTCCTTAGTTGAAGAGGAAGAAATTTCTTGGGTGGATTGATTCATTTTCTAATTTTTGTTTTATCCATGCTAATGAATTAACAAATAATGCACTCTACGCCCATCTAACTAAATTTCAGTTAAATTAAACTTACATGCATAAGCCCTAATGCTACAAACTTGAGCAAAATCTCCCTTTTTTTATGTGTGAGCAATTCACATGGTTGGAAAATTTCATTCATTTAATGTTTATGCTTCATGCATGTTGAGGAACCATTGAAGCACCTTTTTATAAGAACTTATTTCATTACACTTTCAATTTAATGCCACAACACACATAAGTCTATTTTTTCTCTCAGAATTTGGTCCATTATTGCAAGTAAGTGTTATCTCATCTCTTGTGGAAAATTTGCATGTATCATTTTGAGATTAATCAACATTCATTTCACACAAGCGACTCATTAAAACTTACCTCCAACATAAGTTGGTTGTATAAACCTCTAGGGACCCTCTACTCCGTTATTGACTCCTCACTGTGAGATCCACATAATTTGGGCGAGGGTGAGGTCTGGGGATTGAAGAGTTGATTTGAAATTTATGTTGTAGAGAACATTTAACTAAAATTAACCAAGAGAACTCTTCATCACATTTGCCTTTTTATGGTTGTTAATCTCATGCAAGTAGTGTGATGCTTACTTCTTAATTTCGCAAAGCTTAATTTCATCTTCAACATCTAATTTTTTGGTTGTTTTGAACCATGACAAGATATGTCTAAATATTGAGATTTGGTTATCTTGTAATCATTTTTATCCTGCAAATATCTTGTGCTGACATCTTCTGTCTCCATTTCAAAATTATCGTGTTCTCATATTTTGAGCATTATTCTTGAGCATATTATTTAAGGCACTGGTTGAATGGTTTGATATTATTGTTTCAAAGTTGCTTATAAAATGCTCACAAATCTTTAAAATTAATCCAATTTCACTCTAAAAATTCTCCTAAAAACTCAATATATTTAATTTAGTTTTTCTATTAGGGACCACCCCCCATAGCTAACTTAGGAGATAACTTAAACGGAGAGAGTCGGGAGTAGGTGATAACCCCTTCTCTGAATTCCTTTCCACCAACCACACCTTGTGGGGTTAAAGGCTTTTCTCACTAACTAGTAGGTAGGTGTAGGCAGCAAAGAGAGTTAACATTTTTGGCGTCGTTTCCGGGGATAAGTCTTCTTGTGCATGGGAAAACGACTAACTTTTGGTTTTGGCATATTTGAATTTTAGATTTAGATTCTTGCTCAAGTGGCGATTCCACTCAATCCTAATTTTGCAAGAGACTCTACTAGGATAAATTTAAGTAGTCTAGTTAGCCCCTCTCTTGATCCTGAAAGGGTTTTTAGAGAGAGGTTAAATAGACCTTCTCATAGTAGAGCACTTGCTAGTCTTGGGAAAGAGGTTATTTCTGACATTCATTTGTTGTTTCAAGAACAAGTTGAGCCTAACATCATGAATGATATTTTTGCTCCTTGTAACTTTACTAACATTAATGGTTATCCCTCACAATATCTCTTGCCACCAACCACACTTGGTGGGGTTAAAGGCTTTTCTCACTAACTAGTAGGTAAGTGTATGTAGTGTTGGGTCATGAAAAAGGTACGTTTTACCCTCATGATTAACTTGATTTATTATTAACTTTCATATGTTTACCTTAATTTTGAGAGTAAATCTGGAAGAATTCATTATAAACAAAGGGTAAAACTAATTATCAATAAATTATGTAATTATGAGGGGAAAATGTTAACTTCTGTTGTTTTTAGGTACAGGGAATCCAAACTGATTAACCGTTGTTCAAACGATTGAACAACACCGGTCAAGAAAAGGAAAACGATCTTGTTTCTATTTATACAGGAGAACGACAATCAAGGAGGGCCTTGCTTATTCTATAACACAAACTGTTAGACAACTGCAAAATCCTCAAGATCTCTTGATCCTGAGGATTCACCATTATCCGTTATGTTTCTATGTAAAGATATAAAATATCAATAGTTGGAATAGAACGGAGGTTGACAATCTGTATGTTGTAATTATATTTTATTTTACATTTCCCAAAGCAGAAGATTTCATGCTCAACGATGTTGTACCCTGACTGTTAAATTTAATGAAAGAGATATTGGTTTTTCTATAATTGTATTCTGAAGGTCACCTGGTAGAGACTTTTGGAGACTCTGGGCCCAATCAGTGGGAGTTCTACTGCTGTCTTGTGTTATATTCTCATTTCCCTGTTTTATAATTAATCATTTCTGTGTTTTATAGAATTCATAATTAATTTAAATTTCATCAGCATTGAGTGGTTTGCATCTTATTGATTTAAATTCTTAATTGTTTTCATTTTCTTCAAGAATGTTATTTCTCGCAAGTTATTTGGATAATTTGATTGTTTTTCATTCTGAGTGAGCTTTTTGATTGATCAGCAATTGATAATTTCAATTGCAAAACGTGACTATGTTACTTGTTGTTCAGTTACTTCGATATTCCCTGCCTGATTAATAGATTGTTGTAGACATTAATAGGTTGATGTATATATTAGTTTGTAATTCTAGTTTACAGTGAATTCCTTTAAGTTTGCATTTCTATCCGCGTTCATAGAACATATTAGAATTAAGTTGAGTTAATTTGTTGAAGCTATTTAATGATTGCTTTTATTGCTTTGATTGAACTTCAAGAATTAGATTTTACTTATGCAAAAATTTCAATTTAATAACCTCTTGTTTCACTTGTATAGACTGTGTTGAACACTCTTGAAATAAAATGACTTACCCTGGGTTGATGATTAATGTAGGAATTAGGACTGTTTTTAAATAGATATCTTAGTGAGCCAACATTTTGGCGTCATTGTCGGGGAGAGTGTTTACTAGTGATGTTTTTATTTTTATTTTTCTCTAGAAGAATTGGGTATTCAAAACGGAAGGTAAGAACATGCATACTAGCAAGCAAAACGCTTGCCCATTGTCTCGCTTTTCAGCGAAAATATAGAGGTTGAATAGAAGTAGTTTTTTTATGAATGACTAGAAAGAAAAAGATAGAAAAAAATATGAACCCTCCATCCAAATCCACGAAACCCAAGGGACCGGTGACCCTTGCAAGAACAACATTTATAGACGAAATTATAAGGAAAGATGAATCTCAGGCATCTGTAGGACCCAAAATATTTTATGAAAAAAGTCTTACTGTAATGCCTCAGGTAGCAGGCTCACCATCTGTAGCTTACGCTGAGATCCATAGTGAAACGAAAGAGTCAGAAAAAAGTTTTCAAATAACAGAACATCTAAGTCCTGGTCCTTCACAAGAGGGAAATTCTTGCAACTTAAAAGGAGAGGGGGAAACTAGTGGTGTTGTGGAAAAAAATCTAAAATCCCCAGAGCTTGGATCTCCTAAAATCTTGGTTGAAGAAGAAATACCCAACATCCCAGACTGTGGTAGTACTATAAGACCTTTTCCAAAACTGACATCTAGTCCATCCCAAATTAATCTCCCAGACCAGGAAATCCCTGAAGGTTATCAACACACCTTTGATAAGATGGCGCACAATCAACCCTAGGGACAAACATCAACTTTGGAGTACCCCATTGTTGACCTGGTCACCAGTGCTCCTATGAAAGATATTCCGTTACAAAACATCCCCACTTTCCATGAACTGACTTTGGAAGATCCGGACGCATTCTTATTTGAATTCGATGTTTTGTGTAGGGGATACGATTACACCACTGACCCTAAAAAATTGAAACTATTCCCTTCTACATTGAGAGGGGCAGCTTTACATTGGTTTATGGGGCTCGGTGGAGGAACCATTAACAATTGGGATCAAATGAAAAAATATTTTCTTGCTAAATGCCAAGATTACTGCCGGACTAGAGAATTAAAAGATGAAATCTTCAACACGACTACAAAATATAACGAGCCATTAGAAGAATATGTTGAACAATTCCAATACAATTTGCAAAGGTCCCTTTATACTGCATTGTCTAAAGTTGTCCTAAAAGTAACAATGCTAAAAGAAATGAAAGATGAATGGATAGAAACATTGAATCTAATGGGGAAAGGGGACATCTATCAGGAAAATTATGACAATATTATTTCATTGTATGTCAGGTTCTCTAGAGGTAGCACGCGCATGAGACTAGCAGGACGGGATTCAACTGTCAAAAATAACATAACTTCAGGTGGCAGTGTAACACGAACAGAAATCGACAATCTCTTGGAAGATTTCAAGGCTGACATCTTGGGTACCCTTTCAACACAATAAGACATCATACATGCCAAGCAGAAACAAGCATTGGTAGAGAAAAACTTGGTTGTCTTTTTCCCACGCTGTCGAAAGAAGCACAGCCGGCGAGAATTCCCATTGGACATGGTCCAAACATGCACCATTTGTACTAAAGACCACGCCACCGAATAGTTCCCATCACTACCAGGGTTTAAAGCAGTCTTCAAAGAAGCAGAGGAGGAATTTGAACCAGTATATTTAATGAATCAACATCGAGAGTGGCAAGCCCGAACTACAGGTATGTCACAAGACCCATCTCAGTTCTTTCCACCTCCGCAATTTAATCAACAAAACCCTAGGACAACATGGCAAAATCAATCCCCTTTTGCTAACTGGCCATCCCAACCATTCTCCATGCCTCCTTGGTCAACCCAATCCTTTCCAGGAAGCGGTTTTCCAAATTCTTCTTTTTCTCCTCAATTTTGGCAGAACAATCCATATTCATCTTAGTGGCCAGCCTCTACCTCAAAAATCCCAACTAGTCTCAAAACTGGCAACGACCCTTGGGAATAACCAATTCACCGATGGGAACGGGTCGTCAACCTCAACACACATTACCAGCTCCATATCCGCTACCGCCGAATTCTCAGCCTTTGATATGCTCTCAACTTCCAGCTCAACCGAACCCAAATCCCAACAATAGGCTAGTGCAGTTGATCCAAATTGTTGAAAATCCAAACTTTGAAATCGAGCAAAAAGAATGCAGTGAACTTAGGTTGAGATCTAGGCGCATTATTAGCCCAAGGGAAGTCACAAATCCGCAACATGACAAATCAGAACCCCCAATTGAAATTAATTCATCAACAATAACCAATACATAAATAAGACAGGGAGAAGGCACAAGTGAACAAGAAGACTTTGGGAAACTTGTTAATGCTTCCTCCCCATTCCCAGAAAGATTAGTGATACCTATACCAATTATTTATCCAGATTTCGATCTTTTGGGGAACTCAAAAATATTTGTATTAGAATTCCTCTCCTCTAGGCCATTCAATACATCCCTATCTATGCTAAGAAAATAAAAAAACTGTGTACAAAAAAATCTGCGAGGAAAACAAAAACTCCGCCAACCGTCCATGTCGTAGGAACCTTGTTTGATTTTTTGGGTCGGGAGACACCTAAAAAGTATGAAGATCCAGGGAGTCCTATAGTTACAGTCCAAATTTATGGTCGTTCTTTCCCAAACACGCTAGTCGACTTAGGCGCAACCATTAATATTTTGACTGCAAAAACTAGTGAAACTCTTGGCATTACCACTTTAGAACTGACCTCCACCTTGCTGGAACTTGTTGATCGATCAGTTGTTAAATAGAAGGAACTTTACAAGACATCATGGTTTCTATTGACTCATGGGAGTACCTGGTAGATTTTCTAGTCATCAATCCAAAAAGCCAACTGGATGAACATCCTTTGATTTTGGGTCGACCTTGGTTGGCCACATCCGACGCTTACATAGGATGTCGTATAGGCAGTATGACCATTACTAAGGGAGATGCTATAAAAAATATTGTTCTATACCCCCCTGCCAAACCAAGTCTTCCCATTATAAATATTCATAAACACCCACCTATATACCTAGAAGAAAACATCCATTCACCACTCACAGTAGCAGAAGCATTTGAATTCAAAAATCAGACTGAGGATGACATAATTAATAATTTTATTAATCAACTAGCTGCTGTAGGAAATGTGAAGTGCCAAATGTTAAAAGAAATTTTTGATAATGAAGCACATGAAGATCCTTTAAAGGATAACAATGACCAGGACATACCCACAACTGTCGTTCATAATAGCAAACCTATTGAAATTGAACCAGGAAAAATTTTGAACATCAATGACAATCTGAATGACGACCAACAACATAAGCTTATTGAAGTTTTACAAAAATACAAGGGGGATTTTGCTTGGGATTATTCGAACATGAAGGGTATAGAGCCTCAAATGTGTACCCATCACATTTATACTGAAAAATATGCCCTCCCCATTAGGAAACCTCAACGAAGATTAAACCTGCACCTTAAAGATATCGTGAAGGAGGAATTATCAAGCCAAGTCTGAAATGATCTTATCAATCAATGTTTCTACTATCTTATCAACATAAATTTAAAGTATGTTCAACCATGATTAGGCTAGATGACTAAACAAGATATCATTTTGGATCAACAGTGGCATTTAGACTTGCTCACTTTCAGTATCACTATTTTTTTGGGTATGGGGCTTGTACCTTGTTTTTGAATCTACCCTCTTTTTCCTTTTTTCTATTGTTTTTGTGGTTTTCTCTCTTCTTGGTCAAAACAATCTAAAAAAAAGATGCTCATAGTGCTAAGCTTATTTGCTTTCCTATCTATCTATGTATCCTAATATAACCTATACATAATATACATTCATTTGGTGAAATCTCTTTTCCAACACGGCCAATCAAGCAGATGATTCCATGATTAATCTTGTTTCGGCTTTTTGAGAGTGCCAAAGAAATCAAAAGGCCACTTCCACCTTGTTTTCGAACAGTAGTGTCTAAAATTTTTCTCATACTTTGCAACAAACTGTTCTTGGTAGAACACACTCCTTTAGATTGCTCAAGGAAAACAACAAATGGATCTTGGAATAATACCTGATCTAGAGGATTTGAGACATAAGCTCCATTCAGGACTACTCTTCCTCCCACTTGGCTATGCTTGGTACTCTTTTGGGAAAGAAACTCCACCTCTTCCTCATGATCATCTAAACTGGTAGACTCATCATATATTGCAATGTTATACTCCAGCAAACCTGATGTATTATGAATGAATGGGCTGAATTCTGTGAGGAGGCCATCATGTTGATGAGTAGGAGCACTCCTTGGCAGTAAGTCTTCTTGTGAAAGTAGTTCAGCAACTCTTATGCGATTATCATTTTCCAAGTCTTCATCTGCAATTTGAAATTTGATGGGACTTGGTGGCTGCAATTCTGAAGCTGAGGAGGATTTTGTGTCCCAAATGATTTCCTCATCCCTTTCAAGAAAAGGCTTTTCATTAACAAATGGTTCAACAAACTCATTATCTTTCCCAATGTCATCGTCAAAACTGAAAGACTGCTGATTTCCAATCATATGAAAATTATTTATGAAGCACTGAAGTGAAGTAGAGCAAAGAGTCAGAGACTCCTCACTTACTTCTAAAATTTCAAGGCTTTCCTCCTCAGTGACATAGATGGCATGAACTGGCTTAATACTTTTTTGAAGTGACTGAAAATGATCTTCCTCCCACAAACCAATTACTGAATGCTCTGCAAAGTTAGTTTCTGTTTGGAGGATATCATCATCAGGTTGATCAAATTTTGGAAACTCATCAAAATAAGTAGTTTCACCAATCAAACATATTGGATTATCAGTTTGTTATTCTTTGAATTGATCTATAAGTTCACTTTCTGATTTATGGTAGATGGAATTAGTAGGAGAAAGAACACGAATGTCTTGTTTACATGAAGGCTTAGAGGCTGGTTGCATGTTTAACATCTGATTTATTTCCTCTTCAATCAAAAGAGGAGGCATTTTTCTCTTTCTTTGGATAGAAGTACAATAGTTCTCTTTTTCTAGTGAAGACAGATTTTGAGGCTGAATGTTTTATCGAGCCTCACCTAGAAGAGATGGTGAATCATCACTTGTGCCTTCAGAGAGATCTTGTGGGTTTTTTTCTATACCTTGATTGATTTCTTGCTCGACTAACTCTTCTTGGCTGTCATGATAAATGTTTTGAGAATGAAAATCATGAATTGCTGCTAAGAGATCTTCAGGATGCATATTAACCAAATCCTCATCAATATCTAACAGGTATTGTATGATGTTCTGAGATTGATCACAACAATTTGCAGTCCATGATAAAGATGAAGGGTTTTCTTTATATTTTTCATAAAATACTTCGTGTATGTCTTTTAAAGAAAACAAGCTCTTAGGTTCTAACGATTCATACCAATCCCTTGCCTTTCCTTCTAATGTTAACATGAATATTTTCATAAGGCATTATTCATGCCATTAAGTCTTTATCTTCCATACATGTATATGAAATTTGATGAGACGTAACGATGGGTCATCAAACTTTTCACCTTGAAAAACAGGAAGGTTATCATCCCACTCTATCTGAGGCAATTTGTGTGGGAACCCAGGGATGTGATCTCTATTCATTGGAGCATATCTCCTTTGTATCCTTGGATCCATGTTTCTAAATCAGAAAGGGTCACTGAATCTTTTCAACCAGTCTAGAGTCTTCTACCAGTGGAGTCATTTGGTCTTTTGGGAGTTGTGGAGTCACCAGGTGGAAGATTTGAACTTTTTTGTCCACCAACAGTATGATTGGGTTTTCTCAATGCATTCCTAGGGGAGTTTACAAGGACTAGTGAAGTAATAGGCCTACTGGAGGCCAATGGAGTCACTAGGTGGAAATTTTTGGCTCTTTTGGAGGTAAAATATTCTATGGTCCACCAGCGATGTTTATTATGAAACCAATCTGAAATGTTTTTTTTTTTTGGGTTTTATGAGTTTCTATGGTTGTTGAAGGACTAATGAGTCTATAAGGGCTTGCTAGGCAACTATGAACTTAGAGGTCCCCCCGTGATCGCCACTATGTTAGCTCCCTGTAATTTGCTAGATTGATTGAGATACAAATTGACAAGGGTAACTTCAAACCAAGCTTTAGAGCTCTAGGATCTAGCCCTCCTAGTCTCAGAGAGGGATATCTAAATATGCTTGTAAGGATATAGCTTAATGCTTTTAAGAGGTTGATTTTGGGCTAGATGTTAAGTGCAAGGTATTTGATTGTTTTTTGGTTGGGTATGATACTTTGATAGATTTTAGATAGAAAACATGGAAGACTGTTAAGTCATTGGGAAATGGAGTCAAACAAGGTCATGAATGAGTTCATCAATGGTGTTAAGAGCATTTTCAGGGCAATTTTACTTGGTTGGTGGATCTTTTAAGGTTATGATGGATTTATGAAATGGACATTAAATATTGAGAACAACAAACTAATAAAGGGCTGAAACAGAATCCTTCATATACTTGTAAACTGAGGGAGTTAGAAAATTGATAAGAACAACAAGAGAATCAAAGGCATAAGTAGAACCTAATCCATTTGATTTCAGACTGAAAAGCAGATAATTAACCAAGACAAACATTTAGATAAAAACACAGAAAGGTAAGAAACTTATCTAACTTTCAGAGCTTTTATCATCTAGAGCAGATAAACATTTAATATACACAAGTAACTATAACCATAGAAGGAGAGAAAACTCTAAAATCCAAAGTTACAGCTATAAGGTTTCCTTAAAACAAATTCAGCTAAGTAAAGGCAAAGAGCGTGATTTTAAACGGACTTCTTTGACAAACCTAGACAAAGCTTCTTTAAAGAGATGATTCCAAGAACGGAATATTTCAGTGGCAACAATATGCAGGGCTAACCATAAATCATAATTGATGCTAACTGATCTAAATTAGCCAAGAAATGGACAAGCTAAGAGCTTGTTAGAGAGAAAATGAATGATTTCTCTAATGTATCTAAGCAGAAGAAAACATTAAGGCAATGAAGGACAAACAGATTTAAGGTGCTATGAGAAAACATTTCTTAATCTAAATTCTTTGTCCTACTGCAACATAGCAAGATGAAAAACATAATGGAAAACTAGAAAACATAAACAGAAGAAAACTTCACCATCAACCAAGCCTATGGATCCTGCAAGCAATCCTTCTTCATCAACAAGCAAATCAGATCATGCATGAGTTCCATGACATAAATTTCTCTTCAAGAACTTCAAAGGACTATGTATTATCCAGCATCAGTCATCAAAATCCAACATTTAAAATGAGTTCCAATGCAGTATTTATACTGCAAATGAGGAGGTGGAAATTTTCTAGGGTTCAAAATGTTATTAATGACAGAGTAAATACGTTCCTAGCCTTGAAAACCATGCAAGGCTTAAGGTAGGAACATGTGTGCAACTACTTTTTTGTTAATAACTCTTTCTTAATTTCCGAGATAAAGATAGGTGAAAAAGATTGACTTTAAGGCTTTATCTTATCTTTACAATAATTGTCCTGACAATTGTAAAATATCTTCTTTAGTGTAATAACTACCAATTTTCCCTTTGGGACAAAAAGTAGGCCAAAGGTGTCAGTGTGATATATTAAGGGAATAACTGCTCCTTTTGATGTATCTGAGGCTGCTTTAGCCTAAGTTTCCTTAATTTTATCATTAAACTGTGCTTTAAGGCTTAATTTTTCTTTTGGCCTTCATAATGCATCATTCGGGCTTTTGTCACTTTGTCAATTGTTTTATCCTTTAAACTGTGTATTTATCCTTAATACGTTGATTAGATTTTGATCCTTTGTCTCTAATCCTCACTGTATTTTCTTCTTTGCTGTGTACAAGTGGCTTTAGCGCGCGGGAGGGTTTGATTTGATCAACCAACATTTATGAAACATTGATTAAAAACCTAGAATTTACACCCTGATAGCTCCTTTTCTGCGTTATTTGGGCTTCAGAGGTGGTCACCTTCGGCCCTGTCCCTTTATGGATTGTGAGAAGGGTTTTCGGCCTTAGAACCGCCATCGAACCTACAAAAACAAACAAAAAACATTATAAAACCCTGCACATTGGATAAATTGCTTTGGAGGCTAGGCGAAGGGCGAAAAGAGCAGTGAGGAGGGGAAAATGCATGCAGGAGGAGGTTCTATGGACAACACCTGCGAAAATAGGGTTTAATTCTGAGTTTTGGCGCGAAAATAGAGGGAAGTGGTTTTGGGAAAACCGCAAATGGTTTTCGCGCATGCAAAAGGTGGTAAGCGGTTTAGTTTGAAACGAACGCGATATTGCCCGTCGGGCAACACGTGTCCAGGAGAAAACCGTCGTTTTCGCGTGGAAAATGCATGATTAGTTTCATTGGATTTTTGGACGCGAAACGTATTTGGGACCGTTAGATCTTTGGGCTGAAGATCAACGGTCGTGGATGAGCGCAAAACGTTGGAAGTTGTGCGATGAAAACATATGGTGGGGCTGGCAGGTGACGTCACATATTTTTTTGCGGAGCGAAATCTCATCGGACGGGGTTAGAGACGTGGGTTGAACAGGGGCTGTCGGATGAGAGGGATCAACGACTAAGATGCGTTTGTGTAGATGCATGAGGAGGGATGGTCAGGAGATGGGATGGAAGGAGGGAGAATGGTAGTCGTTAGATCAATGAGATCTATGGTCGAGATCGCTCAAGGGAAGAACACAATGCAGAGGATGGGAATAACGAAGGAAGGGGCTAAACAAAGCTGGGGAAGGTTTTATGGGAGAAAGGAGGACCGGGATCAGAGAGATAAGGGGCTGGAGATAGCGGGAATTCACGAAGGAAAAGTGGCTTGATAACCATTGGATCTACCAGATCAACGGTGGAGATCTGCTGTCGGCGAGAAAGAGGATGAGAAAGCTGTTGGGCGATGGGTAAGGGGAGGGAACACGAAGAGTCGTTGAACTTGGTAGATCAACGGTGCGGATCTCATCAGAGGTTGAAACATCATCAGAGGAAAGGGAAAGTGCAATGAAGAAAAAATGTGATTTGCCGATGCCGATGGGGGCTAAGGGTAGGTGTTGGGGCATGGTCTCATGAAGGAGTAGGGGACTGGGAGCTTATAGTAGCAAGGGCTGGGTTGATAGGTGCGGAGAGTTAAGCGCTTGGCCGTCAGATCAAACACGATCAACGGTTGTGATTGCATCGGGAGGTCGGCCAATCGACAAAAAAAGGTAAGGGGAAAGAGGAATTGGGAACGTTGATGCGCGATGGCGATGGGGCTAAAACCTGGTCACAGGACCGGGTCATATGGAGAGAAAGGGCGAAGGTTTAAGCCCTCGGGGGATTGCATCGGTGGGGGGAAAAAAAAGAATGGGAGAGGAAACGAGGAAGTGCCGATGGTTCTCGGCTGTGGTTTATATGAAGAAAAGGGCTAGGGCTGAAGGCCGAAAAGGGGCTTAAAGCCTTATGTTTTGAAAAAAGGTCGAAATAGGTTAAAAACATGGGTTTTTAAGCTTTTTAAGGCTTCCGATAAGGGTAAAGAGGGTTTTTTGAACCTTTTGGAGGCTTTCGATAGGTTTATAAAAAAGTATTTTTAAACCAAATGAAGGTGTTTATAATGGTTTAAAGGGGTTTTAGAGGAAATGGAGGTTTTATGAAGAGAAAAAGGTCTTTTTAGAGGGAAGAAGACCGATGTAAAAAATAGGGGTAGGAATGATAATATGAGGGAAAATGGGCTATTTTCAGAGGGAAATGGACTAATAAAAACAGGGATAAATACCTGAAAAATAAGCTTCTTTTGAAACAACAGGATGAAGATTTTAGTGAACTAATGGACTTAGACTAATGAAGGCAGTGATATTTCTAGAACTCACAATGTTTCTTCAAATATTGTTTCTAGAAATCTGAATTTTTCAATTTTAGTCATCTTTGGATAAAGTCAAAATTATGGATAACTAACATAGGGAAGCGATAACAGACCAGGGTGGAAAGGGGGTGCAATTTGTAGGACATAATATTACAGCCACTCTACGGAACCACCACATCACACATACAATCAATTCTCCATATCACCCGCAGGCGAACGAGCAAGTCAAAAGTACCAATAATGTCATTGAAACAATTCTAACTAAAACGGTCTCAACACATCGACGGGACTGGGCTACCATACTTCCAGAGGCCTTGTGGGCCTACCACATAACTTGGCGTAATACTACTGAATATTCTCTGTACCAACTGGTATTCAACAAAAACCCAATTTTTCCCATCAAATTTGAAATAAAGGCTCTCAGAACATCGCAAGAAGTGGGGCTAGACTTGACGAAGGCTAAAATTAAAAGACTTCAACAGATGAATGAATTAGATGAAGCTCGGTTGCTTACTTTACAACGCACTGCAATCATTCAGCAACAATGGGCTAAGCGGCATGACAGCCTTATCAAGAAGAAGACATTTCAAGAAGGAGATTGGGCACTCCACCACGACCCCAGATTTTAAGACTTCCTAGGTATACTGCAGACAAGGTGGCTCGATCCATATGAAATTCAAGAAGTGCATAACAATGACACTCTCACTTTGACCACCATAGATGGGTCCGGCTCTTCTTCAGAGTAAATGAATATCGATTATTTCTTTTGCATAAACCACTCACAAAGGAGTTTTTCTTCCAGCAGGTATGTGACGACCCTACCATGCAAATTTTAGCTGCAAAGAGTAATGACCCAACAACTTTACCTTGGTAAAAATCTGTTTTTTGTAAATTTGTAAATAATGTACATATTGACTTGCGTTTGATTGTGATTCCATCACGGTACAAATATGAAAGAATTTGGGTCTTTGTTCAATAGACTGAACAACTATTGTTTAGTTGATTGAACAACCGATTTTATATTTGTGTGTTTTTGTTGTTCAAACGATTGAACAACTATTGTTCAATCGACTGAACGGCCGATGTTCGATCAAATGAACAACAAGATTTACTTTTGCGTGTTTTTGCTGTTCAAATGATTGAAAAAACTTATGTTCAATCGACTGAATAGTTGTTGTTCGATCAAATGAACAACATATTTCTTTTTTGCGTGTTTTTGTTGTTCGAATGATTGAACAACTATTGTCCAATCAACTGAACAACCAATGTTCGATCAAATGAACAACATATTTCTTTTTTGTGTATTTTCGTTGTTCAAACGATTGAACAGTTGTTCAATCCACTGAACAATCGTTGTTCAATCAAATGAACAACGAATTTTCCTTTTGTGTGTTTTTGTTGTTCAAACAATTAAACATTTGTTGTTCAATCGATTGAACAACTGCTGTTTGGTCAAATGAACAACAAATTTTCCTTTTGTGTGTTTTTGTTATTCAAACGATTGAACAATTGTTGTTCAATTGACTGAACAACCGTTATTCAATCAAATGAACAAGTAATTTTTTTTTTGTTCAAACGATTGAACAATTGCTATTCAATCGATTGAACAACTGTTGTTTGGTCAAATGAACAACAGATTTTCTTTTTGTGTGTTTTTGTTGTTCAAACGATTGAACAGCTGTTGTTCAATCGACCAAACAATGATTGTTCGGTCAAATGAACAACGAATTTTTATTTTGTGTGTTTTTGTTGTTCAAGCGATTGAACAACTACTGTTCAATCCATCGAACAACCATTGTTCGATTAAATAAATAACGAATTTCCCTTTTGTGTGTTTTTGTTGTTCAAATGATTGAACAATTGTTGTTCAATCGACTGAACAACCGTTATTCGGTCAAATGAACAACATATTTTCTTCTTGTGTGTTTTTGCTATTCAAAGGATTGAACAATGATTGTTCAATCGATTGAACAGTCGTTGTTCGGTCAAATGAATAGTCACATTACAGTGAATAGTTGTCTGAATGAATTTTTTTTGCCTTTTTTTCATACATTTTGTCATGGGAATCATCTTGTGGATAAAGAATACACATCTAAGAAGGAGAAAAACAATGATATCAATAAAAATTATGAATTTTTTTACTTCTGATGGGTATTTCCAGACATTAATATGATCCAAACTATGTAATGGTTTGCTAGATATCTTTTCTTCAGAGATATTATAAAAAAATCATTATCTTAATACCATGTTGGTTTATCTTTTTACACTATCAATAGTGATCTTATAGGGTAGGGTGACTTAGGAATACATGTATAACTTTTATTTTCATTTCTTTCCACTCCTCACACCATCCCTAACTATTAAGGAATTAATGAGTCTCCCTCTATTTATAATTCAAAAATATACAAATATGAAAATAATATGCAAATCTTCTAGAGAGGATCATTAGGGAAATTTTGAGGTCTAAAATGGGCCTCCTAAGGAAATAATAAAATAATAGCTAAACCAATGAAATAATATTTATGAATTTGCAATTCACTTTTTGCACCACAATCCATGTAACCATAGTGAAATTCAATTCAAAATTTGTACCAAAATAAAATTAATAAAAAATTGTATTGATGTGACTAAATTATAATGAATTTTTCAAGAAAAAGTCATTATCATTAAACCACTAATGCATTTATCATTTGTACTTAAATAACTTAAAATAAAACATAAATATAAATTTATAAATTCTTAATTATATTATATGTTATTAATTAAAATTTATATTATTTAAATTGCATAATAACATGTAATTAATATACTATATAAAAATAAAATAAAATAATATAATAAATGTATAGGGATATGCATCGTTTCTTTCAAGAAATATGAAATGACAATAATATATTTTTATTCAAAAAGTGTGAAATGACATTTATTATGAGTACTTTAACTTTGACTTTAAAACTACTTAGAGCACTACCATGGTTAACCATGAGTTTTTATCCACCATTGATAATGTGACAAGTAAATACTTTTAACTCAAGCAATTTCACCTCAACCATTAGGGATGATGTCATCCCCTAAAATGTTATTGGTTCTCATAAAGTGAATTTTGATTGTACATTTTCGTTAGGAGGCCCATTTTAGACCTCAAAATTCCCCTAATGAGGGGGTCTCATCATGAGTCAACCAACCATGATCACAAGGAGATAACAAGTAACATTCCCATTATGGCCACCACACCTGGGTAATGACTTTCTAGTTAGAAAAACCCTGAAGGACAGGAGGTCTCATTACACGCCGATCTGATTACTTTGTTAAAACCTAGTGAATGGCACCATGATTATCTGGTTACCATGCCAGCACAGTGATTTCTCTATGAGAATAATTAAATTAGTTAAACACTAAATAGAGGATTCTGGCTCATTTTTGAGTTAAAAATAAACCCTGTCAAGGCTATGTATACCTGCTGGTAGCAATGGTTCTGCTTATGGCATTGGAGTTTCATGTTGAACAACCAATCATTTTATATTCACTCATTCTTACTGGCCCATTCTCAAAGGAGAATTTATCATGAGAATAGTGTTATATTTATAAAAACCAGTATGCATGGCAAAACTACATATGCATTAACTTAATCATGTCTGATCACTTAACTCCAGCAGTTGTTACCACTCTTTACATATCATGCTCTGTCACAATTTTCCATCAAAGCAAAAATTATTTTCTTAATAATTATTTCTCTGTTTTTCCTTTTTTAATCATTTCCCCATCATCCGCATGATTTGAGCTGATTTGATCAGAGTTGTCTTTAGTGTGACTTTTTGGAGTTTCAGGTGCTGGAATCCGGTGAAAAAATTTGAGGTAGAATCTTGGTTTTTTTTATTTAAACTGGGTTTTTGACTATATATAGATTCAACACCCTCAAATACCCCTAGGGCACTTCGATTGTGCAAAGTTAGCAATCAAACTTCTATTTTCAATGAATTTCTGCCAGATTTTAGAGAAATTACACTGGAAAAAGCCACTGTAAAAGCCTTGAAAAAGTTGCACTAAAGACTACTCGGATTTGATCGATTTCTGCCACATTGTACGTTGCTCTGATTATTATTCCTAATGCATTAAATGATCCTCAACACTTTTCTCTTTTTCTGCGCTCTAAAGGCGTGGACGCCCTTCTCTCATTGGAGACGGAAAATGTGTACATAGATATTCATGAAGAGCAAGCATGCGAACTAATAATCAAAATCTGCCGAAACCTGCCAATTTGACAAACAAATATAATTGCATTTTCACCCTTTTTAACAATTTCAAAGTATTTGCATGCGATATTTGTGTTGTTCTAAACTTATGCAGTCGTGAGTAGTGCATGCAGAAGTAGAATTCAGCTCTCAAACACATCAGTCATGGGTGGAAGATCTGTCTGCAATGAGCTCACAATACTCAATATTACAAAACGAGCTCGTGCTATATTGCAGAATGTTGGTTGGCTCTCATATTTGGAAAAATTGCAGAGATTCCACATTGAGATAACATTCGAATTCCCGCAGAACCTGCAGAATGGACACACAAATGCGAAAGGCAGAGACATAACAGTATCAAAAACTATAATAACTGAGGTTTCTGTACTTCCGACAGAAGGAACAAAGTGCACTGACAAACACATTGTGCTACATGAAGTAGTTGCAGTATTCCAAGATCCAAATGAGAATTTGGTACACAAAGGAAAGGGGATTCACCCTGCGACTTTGAAGGAACCATGGCAGGAACATGCAATCATCGTTGAGAAGTATTTTACATGCGACGGTCGCCAAGACGTGGTAAAACCCTGGAAACTCAAACTTCTAGCCATACTCGAGCAGAAAATTTCAGTGAATTTGCCATTTTGCTTGAATTCTTTGTTGCATGACATATCTAGTCGGGTTAGGAGTGCTAAAAATCTGCACACAGTTATCAGCCATCATGGTATGATAAAGTTGATCATCACTCATGGATTAAATGAGCATCAGTTAACTTGGGACAACTTTGTAAACCCTTTCCTAACTCCATTAGAAGAAAACCCAGAGAATAATTGACCAGCCAAGAAGGGAAATATTAATTCCAAGGAAAGCAAGAGGAAAAAGGAACCATCCCTTGACCTCGGGGTCGGTGAAACGAAGACGCTCTAAGTGACTAAGTTCACAACAAAAAACTTCAACCTTCGCCGACGAGGCAGGACCATCTCATTCACCTCCTCTAAACACAGAAGAGGGAATTCTATAGGGATATGAGGAGGAAATGGTCAGAGTGTTGGAAAGTATGAGTGCATTTCATGAAGAAATAAACCCCTCTGGGAATTCTAAGGGACCAAGTGATCCTCTAGACCAGACTACTTCTGATGGCAATTCTGGTCACACTGAGATTATACCATCTGAGGAGGAAATGAAAAATTCAGGGGATTCAACACCCTGTGGTGGTGAATATGCGGAGGAAGGAAACTTTGCAAAAAGAACTCCAGAGTCCGAAAAAAAGTCAGGTGACACCGTCCTATTAGAACAAAGTATTGATATAGGCAAAATTCCCATGGTGCCTGAAGAAAACACCATCTTATTTGACCAGAGTACTGATATAGGCATAATTCCCATGGTGCCTGAACAAAATGTTGTCCCATTGTATCAAAATACTGATATAGGCACAACTCCTTCAGTCCCTGAAGAAAATATTGTTTTACCAAATTATGGCTTAGAAATTAGTACAACTCCCCCTGTACTTGAAAAAGGTACTATACCCTCTTCTACTGGAAGCCCTACAAAGAAAAGTAAGTCAACAGGGGCCAAGTTGAGGAAATTGCGCAAGAAGTACAAAAGGTTGAAAAGAACAGTAAAGCAATTAAGGAAATGGTTAAAAGAGGCAGATAAGGCTTAGAAGCCTAAGAAAGAAACAGATGTTGTTGAGACTCAGACATAAATACAGATACACACCGCTGAAACCCAAAGAGTTAGAAACACAGATAGTGGGAACTCAAACAGAATTGGAGACGCAGACAGAGGAAACTCAGACAAATGAAACACCTTTTTATACTCTTTTAGTAAAAGAAGTCGTTATTTCAAGACTTCAAGACACATTGACACAAACCCAACAAAAATTGGATAAATATAAGAAGGAAGTGGTACCACTACAGGTACATCAAGAGCTGCTGGAAAAACTCAAGAAACTTACTACAACTGAAGATGAGACTTTTGCCAACTTCAGAAGTGAACAAGAGAAGGTAAAAAAAGCACAAGCTCAGCTTGAGAAGCCACAAAGCAAACAAACATGATTTGATCAATTTACTCAGATGTCATGTCTTGTAGATCCCCTGCTACTAATTATGCTATGTTCTTATTAGAAAGATATCTGTTATTGAAAGTAAAGGCCATTAGAGCAGGGAAACCCACCGAGTTCAACACTACTGCGGAATTTGTTTAGTGTTGTGGGGAACAAAATGAGAAAGTTCAACGCCTCTTGTGTGAACTATATATGCACAACTTCTTTTTGGAGGATGAAAGAGACAGTAATCCAAGTCCCTTTATAGGAGACATCCAGTTTCAAGCATTCATCTCTTTTGCTGATAATCAAATCAAGTGGGCTAAAACTTATAATCTGTTTCAGAAAAGAGAACATGGTCTAGATCTCTGGGTCAGAGGGGAACCCACTAAACCTCTGCGTCTCTTCACTCAACATAAAAGATTTATGAAACATGAAGGGGTTATAGCCAAATTGGGACCACTCCACAAGGATATTGTACAAGCTGGGAGAGAATACTTTCAGGAGATCAGAGAAGATGCCTTGTTAGCAGCTAAGAAAAGATGGCAGGCATCCACCAACAATGTTAAGAATCGGGAGCCTTTTAATTATAGAAAATTTAAAGTAGCTGTTGTTCGTTTTTTCACATACAATGACATCATTTTATGCATGGGTCCTACATGGATAGGGTGTCGCTACAGGGGTCCTATCATATGGTACACTCCTGAAGGCTACCACCATAATTATGGTCTTTCAGAAGGTCATGAAAATCAAGGTTTTGCAAGAGTTAAACAGAAACATGGTTTCAGACTGTATAAAGAGAAAGTCTACCCTGCCTATTCTTTGACTCTCAATCATCTCATTGCATGAGGACATGCAATAAAGTAAGCAGGGGAGTATGTTGGGTCATGAAAAATGTATGTTTTATCCTCATGATTAACTTGATTTATTATTAAATTTCATATGTTTACTTTCATTTTGAAAGTAAATCTGGAAGAATTCATTATAAATAAAGGGTAAAACTAATTATCAATAAATTATGTAATTATGAGGGAAAAAGGCTAACTTCCGCTGTTTTTAGGTACAGGGAATCCAAATTGATTAACTATTGTTCAAACGATTGAACAACACCGGTCAGGAAAAGGAAAACGATTTCGCTTTTGTTTATACAAGCCAATGACAATCAAGGAGGGCCTCACTCATTCTATAGCGCACACTGTTAGACAACTGTGAAATCCTCAGGATCTCATGATCCAGAGGATTCGCCATTATTCGTTCTGTTTCTATGTAAAGATATAAAAGATCAATAGTTGGAATAGAATGGAGGTTGACAATCCATATGTTGTAATTATATTTTATTTTACATTTCCCAGAACATAAGCTTTCGCGCTCAGCGATGTTGTACCCTGACTGTTAAATTTAATGAAAGAGATATTGGTTTTTCTATAATCGTATTCTGAAGGTCACTTGGCAAAGACTTCTGGAGACTCTGGGCCTAGTGACTGGTAGTTCTACTATTGTCTTGTGTTATATTCTTATTTTCCTGTTTTATAATTAATCATTTCTGTGTTTTATAGAATTTATAATTAATTCAAATTTCATCAGCATCGAGTGGTTTGCATCGTATTGATTTAAATTCTTAATTGCTTTCATTTTCTTCATGAATGTTATTTCTCGCAAGTTATTTGAATATTTAGATCGTTGTTTATTTTGAGTGAGCTTGTTGATTGATCAGCCATTGAGAATTTCAATTGCAAAACGTGACTATGTTACTTGATGTTCAATCACTGCGATATTCCCTGCAAGATTAATAGATTGTTGTAGACATTAATAGGTTGATGTATATGTTAGTCTGTAATTTTGGTTTACAGTAAATTCTTTTAAGTTTGTATTCCCATATGCATTCATAGAACAGATTAGAATTAAGTTGAGTTAATTGGTTGAAGCTATTTAATGATTTCTTTTATTGATTTGATTGAACTTTAAGAATTAGATTTTACTTCTACAACGATTTCGATTTAATAACCTCTAGTTTCACTTGCATAGACTGTGCTGAACACTCCTGAAATAAAACAACTTACCATGGGTTGTTGATTAATGTAGGCATTAGGACTGCTTTTAAATTGACATCCTAGTGAGCCAACAAGCGGCAAGGAGAGTTAACAGGCCCATTATAGAGAGAGAGACAGGGTTTCTTAGACAGATTTTGTTGGTTGATCGAGCAGGGCGTCAGGAGTTGAACATGGACTAGTATCAGCCTAGTAGACGTATTCCCCGCACAAGCATCCATAGCTTAGATTGGAGGGAGATCATGTGTTGGTATCCTATTGATGGTATGATCTTCTTAGTCAGGAGAATAGCGGAGCAAGGACCCTTAAGCATGACAGATACTACAGTTTCCAATTGGCAGTGGGACATAGGTCAACAACTCTTCAATATTCCATCCTGACTTTAGGAGAGCAAGGTTAGCATTGGATTGATTCATGAGTTGGATTGGAGAGAGGTGATGAGTTGGTACACAGTTGGTGGGGCAACTTACACAGTCAGAGCTATAGCACAATAGGAGCCATGGAGCATTGATGCTTGTTGGCATTGAGATCTAGGTTGGTTTGTTGATGGCATTTTGTTAAAATTGGACAACTAGGTCCAAACTCCGGGTTGTGCTGCTCAGATGACGATCGCAATATTTTTATTGGATTCCTCTTTCGGAGAGGTGTAAGATTGATCTAAAGATCATCTCGACCGGATGAGCAGAACATGTACTTTGAATTTATTCCACTTATGTGCTGGGTCGGCCTGGAATAAAATATTGACTTACATGTCTTAAAGGACGTGTCACACACCCCCAAAGATTCCTATATATTGGAGAGACTTGGAGTTCATTTGACACACATTGGTGTGGAGGAATTCTCTCTCTCTTGATGGCGTTGGAGCTGCGTATTCTTTGTTTGGGTTGTTCTGGGGTTATGTGTGACACGCTTCGCTGAATGACCTATTGGAGACTTTGCTGGTAGAAGCATCCTATTGATCGCCATAACGCCACCATTTCTTATCTCTGTCTTGGCTTGTCTTCTGTTGATCTATTAGTATGTTCTGTCTTCTTCAGTGTTGTGCTCTAATCTGAAATGGCATAGAACATGAGCTGAATTTAACATGGTATCAGAGCTAAAGGGGAAGACAATGCCCATTTGTGTTGATCCCCGATCTATTGATCATCTTGTGCAACGCTTCTTCTAGAAAAGGACATGGTGAAGCAGATTTTTTTTCTGTGCCCTAGACTGCGTGGAAGGAGCTGTAGGTGACAGCATATGCTGACCTAGAGGCATCCTACCGCAGCAAAATACAAGCCTCGTTGGAGCCAATAAATTTGCCTGACTAAAAGTTATACCGCCCGTAAAAAGCAAAGGGTCGAAAAAGATATACTCTCATACATTTACTGCGCGTTGTCTCTCTTGCCTTCATATGAAAATAACTCGGGATTGCAGACGCAGGAAGGCTGACTGGAAATTTTCAAACCCCGAGCCACTTTACTCGGGATTGCAGCAAGTGTGATGGGGCACCAGAACCCGCGTGCAGATTTAATAGCTAAGCAACTTTGTGAAAAGTTATCAGTTCCTGCCACCTATACGGCAGCAGAGTATGGGCCACCAGAACTGGCGTGCATAATTAATTCTGTTGCAAGTGGAAAGTTATTAGATCCTGTCAGCAAGATCACAGCAGTGTATGTCTGTTTTTATCAGCGCAAAGAAATTTGGTAAACACATTATCGTATATATGGTAGCAGTGTATGTCTCTTGCTGCTTTTCGCCGCCTCTGCTTCGGGAGCCATCCAGGGTTTCGCCCTTACCTTATTTGAAGACAGCGTTGTTTTGCACAATTTTGGGGTCGTCACTATATCATAATACGTTACTTGTTCCGGGAGTTTTTTGATTGGAATTTGGCAACGCAGGGTCGGAAGTCGTGTCGAATCCTTTGCAGAACCAACAGAATATACAGTGAACATATAATGCGGAAAGCAATTGAGGACATCTGAACAACGATGTGCGGATCTGTTTGTATAGTTTGCGGACTGTCTCAAGATGTCTAGAGAATAAATACGCAGGCATATCACAGCGAGATGTGTGAACAGTTCTGAGCAATAAAAAAAAAAGGTGCAAATTCCTTTGTGATGAAATGTGATTCTCCCGTGACTGCGACACCTGTGACGGCGATGTACATTTAACTATTTCATTCTACATTGAATAGAAGCGGTTGCGATCCCTTCGAATAGACTGCCGATTTTTCGCGTAGTGGGCCGCTGCTGCTAAAGATTTGTAAAGGGTTCAATGGCGGCCTTAAGACGCACAAATTGGGAGTTTTAATAGTTCAATTCAGGTAAATTAAACTAGCATGATTGTTCTATGGATTTGAGCATTTGGGTCCGCCTAGTTTTGGTTGAAAATGGCGTCTACAGAATCAGGGAAGTGGTTGCAGGATGCACTGATCGATCTTTGCAGCAAAGTGGAATCTGGGTTGCATTTGGATTATGATTTGATTACGGGAATTGCGGAGGAAATGCAGCGAATCCAAAAGAGGCGGAGTCTAAGAGCCTCAGACGATGCTGGCACGGAATTCCAGGCCTTAAAAATGTTAAGGAGAAAATTCACTCCGGAGACTGCTAGCGTCGATTCTATTTTCTCAAATAAAAAAAAAAATTTGACTGATAGCAGAATTTCATGGGATGCACTGCCATCCAGTTTTGTTGGACCTGGAAAGGAAGCTCTGCAACGACGAGATGCAGCTCTTTCAGCTGCAGTAGAAGCCTTACAAGAAGCATCTGCAACAGAAAGTGTTATTCGATGTTTAAGGTAATTGCTGAGATGCTTGAAAGAGTCATCTGCATTTGTCATTTATGTATGAAAGTCAAGCCTACTAATGTACCAGCAATGTAATTCATACCATGAATATATGCCTGTTATATGTTTAGCGAAATTGCAGTCATAGACACATCAATACCCAGTGATGCCACTTCTCATGATCCTGTGTCATAAAATATCTCTGTAGACACATTAATATCCAACGCTAATATCTGCAGACAAATCACAATAATTCCCAAATCTGTGCACGTGGCATAGACTGGATCTCAAGTGAAGACAAAGAAATTGTTTTGATGTACTTGACAGAGTCTTTAAGAGCAGTGAAGTGCCTTGTCCTGATTTATCCTGTTGGATGGTTGGGGCTAAAACATTGATGAGCAGGGGTGCCACTATGACTGTGCCGGATCTGTATGGACTGACATGGAGAAGGGTATAAAATCTGTATGATTGGTTCCTAAATCTGTGAAATTCAGGAGGAAAAATCGCTGAACTAAGATCTGCAGTCTTGGCCAGATCAGTGATTCAGCAAGCAGTGATGAATGCGATAGTTCTAAATCTGTGATTCTATGTCACTGTCATCATGACAGTGACATAGACAGACACCCATGTTTGGAGCTGGAAGTTTTAAGGGTTGACTGCAGAAGTCCTTGGGGAAATTCTATGTAGTGGTCAAATTTTTTTTTTTTTCAGCCCTACGAGCTGTCTGCTGAAATAACCAGAAATGGGCAGATCTGGAAGCAATTCAAGGTGCAATGCCTCAAGTGCAGGATAAACCAAGGTAGATTGGATACCTAGTTTTGTAAGTTGCGGTCTTAGAAGGCTGTTTGAAGAAGCTACTCACAGAATAACAGGTAGTGGCTGAAAGGACTTCTAACACAAGCTGAGGCTTGTTGATATGTTCCCCCTGTATGACAGTGACATAGATAGACACCTATGTAGTAGCAAGCATGTGACTGTATCTTACATTGGAGCGTTATGGTAAACTTAAATGTGAACTGAGAAGTTTGTGCAGTTTTTGGTCACATGGTTGGAATCTTGAATCATGATCAGCAAAGTCTGTTGGATGGCTTTGACTATGGGAGATTAAGTCCCATTTCCAAGTTGGTGTCTGGGATGCCCTCATTTAAAATAGATGTCTTCTCTCGAGAGAGAAGCTGACATTAAGAGGGAGATATATCTGTATATGCTCCTGTGTGGATAACTTTGTTCAACGAAAGAAGATCCTCATGGCTCAAAGACATATGGCTTCAGAGGGGGAAATTCTGGAAGAAATCCAAGAAGCCATATAAATACCAAGGGTATCTAGCAGCCATGAGTACTATTGTACAAACTGACTTTGGATCCTTTGAGGAAGTCGTAAAGCATCAAGTCTGGAAGGATGTTATGCGCAAAGAGTATGAGTCCATTATGAAGAATGATGTGGTCCCAAGACCATAGGACAAAGCAGTTGTCACCTCGAAATGGCTCTACAAGATCAAGCATGGATCTGTTGGAAGTGTTGAAAAGTTCAAGGCAAGATTCGTTGCCTATGAGGAAGATATAGACTATGATGACATATTTGCACCTGTGGCTCGAGATACCACCATTCGATCTATTACAGCCCTTGCTGCTACGCAAGGATGGAGTCTTCATCAGATGATGTGAAGACCGCATTTTTCTGCATGGTGTGATAAAGGAAGAGATATATGTGGAGCAACCTTTGGGGTTGGAATTCCAGGATCGGGACACCCATGTCTGCAGGTTGAAAAGCCCTTTATGGGATGAAACAAGCACCCTGAGATTGGTACAAGAGGATAGATAGCTACTTGATGAAGCTGGGCTTCACTCGAAGTAATGCTGATCCGAACCCTTACTTCAAGGTTGTCAAGGGAAAACCTCTCATTCTGGTGCTGTATGTGGATGACCTCTTCTGACAGGTGCTGACCCTCTCATTCATCAGTGCAAGAGGGAGCTCGCTGCTGAGTTCGAGATGAAGGACCTAGGACTGATGTCTAGGCCTGAAGGTCTAGCAGAGACCTGGCGAGATTTTCCTTTCTCGAGGAAAATACATTATGAAGTTTCTGGTATGATGGACTGTAAGTCCATGGAACTCAACTTTAAGAAGTTGAGTAGCAGCGTTGCTGGGCCTGTCCTACTGAGTATCGTTAACTCATAGGGACCCTGATGTTCTTAATGAACACTTGTTCGAACATATGTTGTGCAGTGAACACTTTGAGTCAACACATGGTTGATTATAACATTCACTGGGTTGGTGCCAAGAAACTCTTGAGATATCTCTGAGGCACGATAGACCATGGGCTAAGATACACTGCCGGGAGTATGACACTCCGTGGATATACTGATGTTGATTGGGTTAGCAGTGTGGTGGATCGTAAGAGCACATCGGGATGCTGCTTCAATCTTGGTTTTGCTTCGATCTCATGGATGAGCAGGAAGCAGAAGTCGGTGGCTTTGAGCACCGCTGAGGCCGAATACATTGCAGCAAGTATGGCCTGTTGTGAAGCAGTTTGGTTGCGAAAGCTCTTTAGTGAGTTGTTTGGACATGTGCTAGATACCACTGTGATACTCTGTGATAACTTGAGTGGGATTCGTATGACGTAGAATCCTGTGTTCCACGATTGATCCAAGCATGTTGATGGCTGGTACCACTTTATCTGGGATATGGTACAGCGAGGCGCCGTAAGGCTCGATCATATAAGAACTGATGAGCAGGTCGCGGATATTCTCACAATGCCCTTGGGGAAGGTCATGTTCCTAACCTTCCGTGAGAATCTTGGAATCATGGAACGACCCTATGGTGTGGGTCTCGTTGGACGATGAGCTCTGGGAGCTCTGGGGGGCTTTGGGGATAGCTTCTCGGAGCTATAAGCACTTATGGTGCTTCTGCCCCACCGTTGTGATTATTGAGTTGGTTCACCTCTCATTTATCTGTGCCCCGTATGCATCCTACCCATTGAGTTTAGGGCTCATGGGAAGTACCTCTCATTTGGCCAATGAGATGGGAAAGGCTAGAGACTAGTAGCAAAGACTGATGGACGCATCAGAACTTGCCGTACTCTCTATCTAGGATGGCACGGTCCAACCACTTGATCTGGGATCAAGTTTAGTGAGGTTTTGGACCTCCAACTGACTTTGGGTCAGTGAAACTAACTTTGGGTTAGTATATGACTCTCTTGAGTCCTAGTGAGGTTTCGGACCTCCAACTGACTTCGGGTCAGATGAACCAACCTTGGGTTGGTTAGAGACTCTTTGTGAGTCCTATAGAGGTTTCAGACCTTTGGGCTGAATCTGTCAGCCGGGTATGATGTCTTTGTGACTGACCCACTTCTGTTCTGAAATAAAGAGGCCAACAAAGCAAGTTACGGCGGGATGACGCACGATGTTTGGATTGCACTAGTGGACGGAGTTCTCCCTAGTTAAGAGGGAGTGTTAAAATTGGACAACTAGGTCCAAACTCCGGGTTGTGCTGCTCAGATGATGATCCCAATATGTTTATTGGATTCCTCTTTCAGAGAGGTGTAAGATTGATCTAAAGATCATCTCGATCGGATGAGCAGAACATGTACTTTGAATTTATTCCACTTATGTGCTAGGTCGGCCTGGAATAAAATATTGACTTAAATGTCTTAAAGGACGTGTCACACACCCCCAAAGATTCCTATATATTGGAGAGACTTAGAGTTCATTTTGACACACATTGGTGTGGAGGAATTCTCTCTCTCTTGATGGCGTTGGAGCTGCGTATTCTTTGTTTGGGTTGTTCTGGGGTTATGTGTGACACGCTTCGCTGAATGACCTATTAGAGACTTTGCTGGTAGAAGCATCCTGCTGATCGCCGTAACACCACCATTTCTTATCTCTGTCTTGGCTTGTCTTCTATCGATCTATTAGTATGTTCTATCTTCTTCAGTGTTGTGCCCTAATCTGAAATGGCATAGAACATGAGCTGAATTTAACACATTTTTAGTCAGAGAGTGGTCTAGGATCCGTTCCAAGTGGGTTGATACAGAGGCATCACATCTCCCAATAGTTTGTATGGGATCTGAGCATTAGGTCTCAGTTGCATTGGGCTAACAGATTGGTTCACATATTTGGATTACTTGTAATATCCCCTTTTCCGATGTTCCTTACAACATGGTTAGGATGGACTCTCAAAGTTGGGGGCAGACAGGGCATAGGTACAAGTTAGTGTCATTAGCAGGCCCAGGGGATTTTTGGAGGAGTTTTGAGGAGTTTCTATGAGGACCAGTGGCATTCGCTTGGTATATTCCATCATCTGCACTGTTTCCCTTTCATTCCGACACATTCCGACAACTTTCGGAAAACTAAGTTATTTTTGGGCTTAACTCAATTAATTACACTCAAGGTGCCATTCCGAGAGGGTTACATGATAAAACACCTTAGTGTAATAGCTCGTTAGAATACTTCCATGATGGGATGGTTGGATATGAGTTTCAGTGACCTAAGAAGACATGGTGGCCGATTTACTCTTTTCATTCATTAAAAAGAATATTTTAATTGAAAAAGACAAGGGAAAAGTGCTTCATGATTAAAATAATAATAAAATAGAAGACTCTAGAAGAGTCCATGAGATCTATAAAAGAAGAGGAGGAAACCATTGGGAGATATCTTGGATTTGATATTTTTTCTTGTATGTGTGGTTGAGAACCTGGTTCTCTACTCCATTGGTAGCCCCGGGATGGAAACCCTCTGGTATGTTGTCAAGTGTTGGACGAAAACCCAACTCCCTTTGAGGAGACTTCATTCAGGAATTTCTTGGAGCTTCAAAGATAGTGATGTGATGATCATTTAGATCCTCAATTGATGCTTCATTGTCTTTCAGTTGATTCAGCGGCAATTGTTGCTGGAGGGAGAGTGCAACGATTCAATTTTGCGAGGGCCAACTTCAACATCATAGCACATTAGTTTTGGAGATCAAACTAAGATCAAACTATGTTGCAGGAAACGTTGCACAGAGGTCCGTTTCAGAACAAAAACGGAACGGAAATGTGTTTCAGCATACCGTACGGCCTAAAAACATGTTTCCGTCCGTATTGGGCCATTTCACGTTGGGGAAATGTGCTCAGTATAGACAAAAACGCGTTTAAAGGTCGTACATCCGCGTTTCTGGCATTTAAACTTTTTTTTAGCTTTTTTTTTTTTTTTCGGTTTATGTGTTCTATTATTTTTTTAATCGTTTTTATTTTTTTTATTTTAGGGCAGCCTAATGTTCAAGCCTATGGCCCTAGTGTTGATATGCAGTTCATGGTAATGTTAAATTCTTAAAGTAAAAGTGGCATTCCCCTTTATCTCTCATTTGCATCCTTTTACTTGAATTTTTAACATTATCATGAAATGATTCAGGATGTTTGAGAGTGGTTTCGCCCTCATTGGATTTCATAGGGAGAAAGTAGAATTTTATATCTCACTCAAAATACAACAGACTTATCATTTTTTCAGGATTTCAAGATTGGGGGAATTGCAATGTTTCCATTGGATTTTTTCATGTACTAGGGTATGGAACTTGTATTTAATCAAGAGCACTAAGGTCATTCGACTATGCAAGAGGAGACTCAAGCACGAGACAAGAAATTAGAAATTTCTCATGGCTGATTTTGGATATTGCTATTTTCATTATGTGATCATTCATGAGTAAATGTTATGTAAATTTACAGACTTATATATAGCTTATGCATTGACATTGGACAATTTAATCATAATGTAATAAATTATAATGTATCATATATGCATTATGATTGCACACACACACACACATATATATATATATATATTGTGTTTCCCCGTTTCCAAAATTTGGGGGGGTTACGTTTCGTACCCATACCCGTTTCCCTATTTCGTGCAACTTAGAGATTAGATCATCCATCTCAGATACTTTAGCTATATACTCATGTACACTCTTTCCGTTATTTAACATAATAAAATCTGAGATCATTTCTGCTCGACATGTTATTGCATAAGTTTAATTTGTCTTATTTTACATGGCAACCTTCTATGGTATAAATGATAATTTTATGGAAAATCTTTGTTTAAGAAAAATTCTGCAAATTTAGTCAAAATATCCATTTGGGGATATTACATTTGCGGTCAAAACTTGAGGCAGTGAAGAGGCAGAAAATTTCTGCTATATATCTGCTCAACCTGGCATGAGTTTCTATGCACAGTTGGGTGTCATCTAGCACAAAATTTGAGAGACTTCAGATCTGTGTTTGGTGACTGAAAAGAAGGCTTGAATTTCCTTGTAACCTGGCAGTGACATCATCAAACTAAAAGGGAGATAAGTTGATTTTCTCTCTGCTGTGCATAAACTTCCTTAAAAGCAATCAAATATCCCTCGAAGACTAGTTTTCCCCCTATGGATTTTTCCAGGGTCATTAGACCAAAAACAATGTGTTAATTTTCTGTGTGTGCTTGCATTTATTTCTTGTATCAGCTGTGTGAAAACAAAAGTAGAGTAGTTATATGTTTCAAGTCAAATGCAAAACTAACTTGCATATCAGTCATATGTTATGATGGGTTTTGGGCATTAAACCTATGCAAAAACATGAAACTAGGTGGGCTACAGCATAAACAAATTTTCTGTGCCAGAATAAAACAGTAAGAGAGTTTCTGTAGCAAGGAATTAGCCCCAGAATAACCGTACAGCATAAGTAGCCGAGCTGAGTCACACGTGGGAGTGCAGAAGAGTTTAGTTGAGAATGAGCAGCTCCACATGCGCCATGAGTCACTTGTGTAGGTTGCACATGTGAGTACAACAATCTGTACAGCACGTAGGTGCTGCACATGTGAGGTCATATAGCCACACATGCACAGTCATACAATGCAGAAACAGATTTGCAGAGCAGGAGGGTTGATCCAGCAATTTCAGAGGGATGTACAGCCCATACAGGTGCCCAGAAACTTTCCAGAAATTTTCTGAATATTGTTGTAGCTTCTATTTTCTCAGTGTAAATTTGAATAAAAAGCTGAATTTTGCGGGCCAAATTTTGCACATATTTGCGCATGAAATTGGCTGTTTGTTTTGCTTCCACTGAAAATTAAAATTTATTTTTAGCAGTTAAAATCCAGTCGTACATTTTATTCAGCATGGTGAGAAATTAATTAAAATCAGCGAAAAAGTTTGCTTAGTGGGAACAGAAAATTAACACACAATGAAGAAAATATGCTCAATAAGGCACCCACAAGCTTTGCTTGCAAAATACAATCCTTTCATCTCCAAAGTCAACCACGAAGAATATAAACCCATAAAGAAGTTTCTGAAGAAGAAATATAATGTCTTAACTTTTAAGTCCATGGACTTGGATACAATGGTGATAATTTACGTGAATCACAATGGAAAGAATCGAGTCAGATGACAATCCAAGCTTGGGTAAACATTCAGACTGGTAATAATTCTCCAAGCAATCAAACGGTAGATCTGGGAACTTGTCATAAGAGGTGTTAATTCCCCCAAGGTTACATTTAGATACTATTATTGGTTTATTATTAAAATATATTGTTTAATACCATGTTGTTACAAATCAAGCAACTGGAGTATACTCGCATTTACACTCCATTCATAGTAACTACAATTGTACGAGAACTAGCATGGTCTCTGTGCTCACAAAACCAAATTCCCTGCATAAAAGTTCAAAAAAGCATTAAAAAGAAAAGCACTTGGTAAAATGATACAATAAACTAAAGAGCAGTCGTTCATTGGAAACCAACCTGCCATGTTCCCAAATTAAGTTGCCCATTTGTTATCGGTATCCTGCAAAATCAGGCAGAGCATTCATTGTGAATCCTGGCCTAAAATACTTAGACTTTTCCCTCCTCGTTACACCAATGTAGTTTATGGGTTAAGAAAAATATGGCATCTAATTCATAGTTCAAGAGTAGGATCCATACATGAGAGAACAACCAAACATTGAAGACTTGATGTGTGCTGGCATATCGTCAGGTCCTGCAACATAAGGTTAATACAATCAATACAAAAGCCTGTATCCTCAATCTTTTGGTAGATGCCAAGCCCAATAACTGCCAACTTGAAAATATCTTGAATAAATAAATGAAGGCAGATTAAAATAAATAAATCCTGAATTCTACGACCAAAATGAATAATAACATAAATTGAAAGAATTGTCATTACAGGGAAAACTCAAAGAGTCAAATATACTGCCCCCCATACCACTTCAAAACAAATTCACAAATTTGTATCATAGTCTGCTTATTACTGCATGCATGCTCTCAGTATTTACCCATCCAGCGTATTTTATTGCCAACTCATACACATTACCAAATCGCATAACATCCATGACTCACCAAATCATCCAAACTTGGTTACATTACTGCAGTGAAACTTTATCAAAGCATTTGATAGTTTACATTGCATCTAATTCAGTACAAAGAAAATAGAAGCATAATTATTGTACCCTCTGTCAAGAAGACAGCAAAGTGTAAACAAGTATGATATACCAAATTCCCCATCCTAATTAAATAAATGAAAATATAAAGAGGCAAGAATATAGTGTTAATATCTTGTATCATATTTGTATCATTGGTATGAGAGAGAAAATGTATCATTGGATTGCTCACTAATGATGTTGATCTCACTTGATCTTGAGAGGTTTGTCCAAGTGGTATTACACATGCAACAAAGATCCCCTGAGGGATGGCTTAATTCTTTCCAGCACCTTCCAAAGGGTACTTTGCTCCATTCTAAGAGCAGACATGACCTTGAGGCCCCAACATTGCCCCTCCAGAGATTAGTGTTTGGCCATGAGCAGCTTCTACATGATTCTACACCTCCTGATATACCCTCCAGATGTTGAAATGTTGAGCTTGAAAACTTGGGTGTTGGACTATTTGATGATGTACCCAGATGAACCCAAGACACCACCAAACTGCCCTTACTCTGTTTGACTGATGATGCCTTGTACCAAAGCCCAAATGAGGATGGATGTCATTAAGATGACTTTGAAGGGCTAGCACATTCTCCCTTGGTGCCAATGCTTGCCTTAGACATTGCCACGTCACTCCTACATGCCTCGAATGATGACGCAGGCCCCTTTATGAACAATACCATGGTGGAGCAGGCATCTTTTGGAGATGTACCCGCGCATTTTGAGGCTCTCTTGGACTAAAGCACACTCTTGGACCATTTCATCACTTATTTGATGCATTATTGACCATTCTTTGAGGATGACATCATAGTGAAGGGCATTTATTCCCACACGTCTGGGTTATTTTTGGTATTTTGTTATATTTTAGAGCTATCTGAAGGTTGGCTTGTGACCTTTGACCTAGTTGAACACTCAACTAAACTTTTTTAGGGATTTTGCTTGTAAATTAATGAAAAGTAACTTGGTTACCCTCATATAAATAGAGGGGAGTCACTATCATTTATTCATCATCATTCATCACACTTCTCTCTCTTAGGAAGTGTACACTAGCTACTGGTCTCTTTCTACTAAGTTGCAATGTGATTTTATGGAGTGCATTGTCTTTTAGGGAAACTTTGCATGGGGAGACTTCTTTGGGATTGATTGAAGAGATTCTTGTGGAATGGTGTAGGTTCTCTGTTGATTTTCTTCCATTTTGCATGTTATATTACGTGAGTTAAAGTTTCTATATGTACCATGTTAAAAATTGTAATATTTTTCTTGAAATCATAATTCATCATGGTATGTAAAATTTGTTTCCTTGAATCCTTCAAGAGAAATCTGACATATGCATCTCTTGAATTTAAAATCTCTCGTTTAAAAAAGTCACTAGAGTTTCTAATCAGATATAATCATTCTCTCACACTCTTCATCAAAGCCCTCTTCATAGATCTTGCCCTAAAATACTACATCACCAAATTTGATCAAGGCACTAGCCTAGTAGGTGTTGATCAAACCCTAAATTATATATTTTTCTCCTTTTTTTGGTAACCAGGGTTAGGTTTAATTGCATTTTCAGAAATTTAATATTTATGTGTTATTGCCCTATCCAAGGGATTGCATTTCATAAACTTAAAAAAGACAAAATCTAGCATTATTTTCATGTTAAAACCCTAAAATACAGCTGACATCATCATATCTATTGCTGATTTATGCATGTTTCAACCATAAAACTATATTGTTTTCCCTCAACCTAGTCTACCTCTTTGATAGCCTTCTTCCGTTATTGATCCATCATTGTTAAGCTATCTCTTAAAGTTGATATATGCCATCATGTGCCCTAAATTTGCATGTCTCACAAACCCTCAATAGGTATTAAGGAACTGTACTTGAACTTCAATATATTTTATATTAGACTTTTTGGGCTCTATCAGTACCTTTCCCCCAATCATTAGACTTTGAATCACCATTAAGCCATTCATTGTTGAGTATCCTTAGGAGATCTTTATAGGGAAGCCTCCCTTGTAGGATTCAATTCACCACTAAATAGTTGATCTTGTTGGAATCACGATTGTTGTTAGACCAAAATGCGCAAGCATTAGTCTCTGCTACAATCGTTATAGTTAGGATCCATGAAAGGCAGAGTCCATGTTGTGAAACACACGAAGAGCACTAAACCCAATGTCCAACAATCTCCCCCCCAGCGCGAGTCATGTCAGTTTCTAACTCAAGACTTGTCACTCTGATACCACTTGTTGGAATCACGATTGTCATTAGACCAAACCTCGCAAGCATTAGTCTCTGCTACAATCGCCAAAGTTAGGATCCACGAGGGGCAGTTCGTCCATGTCGCGAAACACACAAGGAGCGTTGAACCCAATGTCCAACAAATATGTTGTTGCCATAAGACTCAGATTGCCTAGTGGGGATTTGCATTAAGCATACTCGATTTTGATGTAACAATCATAAGGAACAAGCTCAAATCTATAAAGATGTCCAAATTTGACACAGTTAGCAATTACATCATGAAGATCACTCATATCTGAGATCATCTTGTAACAGTTAGGGAGAAAGTGGAGGATGCTAAACTAGTGAACATCGCATTGAACAATTCCCACGTTGCTGGGAACCATTCATCCAAGAGGTTTGTGCTCGTGAGAAGCTTCAACAACTTCAAGAGATTATGGGACAACTGTATCTAGGACAAGACTTGGGTGGAGTGAAAGTCCAACAAGCAAAGAGGTGACAAGAACTTAGCCCTTATTGGTCAAACAAAGAAGAGAAAAGGAAAGGACTCTAGTAAGAGTAGCGTAGATGGTGAAAAGTCAGCCTCACCACTGGAGACGAAGAGAAACATGAGTAAAATCAAGTGCTTTATATGTCATAAGTAAGGATTTATGCATCACAATGTCCAAAGAAGAAAGAGGGCAAGTAAAAGTGATGCCTCCTTTATTTTTCATTTTCATCCTTTTACTTAAATTTTTAACATTACCATGAAACTCTATTGCAGGAAATGTTGGGCAGGGGTCCGTTTCAGCCCAGAAACAAAACGGAAACATGTTTCACCATACTGTACAACCTAGAAATGCATTTACGTCCATATTGGGTCATTTCACGTTGGGGGAAACGTGCCTAGTACACACAGAAATGTGTTTCCAGGCCGTACAGGCGCGTATCCATCGTTTTAACTTCTTTTTTTAGCTTTTTTGGGGGGTTTGTGTGTTTTATTATTATTTTAATTGTGGAAAGTGTCTTTTCGATGCTTCTAGATGGCTCTCTCAACTTATAAAAAGACTCTCGCCTCATTCTATCATCACAAGAATTGATCAAGTTGTTTCACTTGGAGAAGGGCGATTTTAGCAAGGAGAAAAGAGGAAGAGAGTAGTGCTTCAACTAGGGCATTTTCACTAGTGAGCAAAGGAGATTTTAGCAACAAGAGAAAGAGATTTCAAAAGCAGATTTGGAGTGCGAAGTTTCCAGCTACGACATTCTTGGTTTTTGGCTCAGCTACAGCTATATTTATTTTGTATTTTGTGGCATTTTGGGGTAGCTTCAGCTACACAAAATTAATTTGGGTAAGAAGCATTCATTTTCTTGGTTTTTTCCCATTGTTTCTTCTATTTTTCGAAGGTTTATGCTACCAAAATTATGAAAAACGTTTTTTATTTATAGATTTGTTTTTAAATTTTTTTTTTGCAGCAATGGCTTTCATCCAAGGTTTAAGTTCAAGCCCCAAGTCCAACACAAGGGCTGAATATTATCCTCTTTGGAAGCATTTTCAGAAGCTTCAAAGATGTGGAGGTGGTGGCTCATGGGAATGGCAATGTAATCTTTGCAGTAATTCTTATAAGGGCTCTTTCCCAAGAGTGAAGGCACATCTTTTGCATGGAGGAGGACATGGGATTGCTGGTTGCACAAAAACAACAAACCCTGTGGTGAGGAGGGAATATCAAAGAGAGAAAGATCAGGCGAATGGAATTTAAAGAATGCATGATGAGCTTAGTCAAGCTACTACTAAAGCTCCAGCAAACATTGAGCCAAAGATTGTAGTTGAATCAAGGAAGAGGAGAGCCACTCAACAACCAGAACAAACACCATCCAAAGGGGCATTTGGTACAGTTCAAGATAGCAGAATTGCTAAATTGGTGAATGTGCAAGCAAGAGAAGAAGTTGATTCCAGAGTGGCTATGTGCATCTATGCATGTGGTATCCCATTCAATGTTGTTCGCGCTCCTTACTGGAAAGATATGATAAGGGCAGATAAAAAAGCTCCTTAAGGGTACAAGGGGCCCAACTATGAGAAAGTTAGAACTCAGCTTCTCAAAAATGAGAAAGATCTTGTGGAGGATATCTTATCACCAATTCGGTCTTCCTGGAGTAGCTCTGGAGTTACCATAGCCTTAGATAGATGGAAAGATACAAGGCATAGACCATTGCTAAATATCATTGCCACTTCACCAAAAGGAGCAATGTTTTTAAAGGCTGAAGACTACTTGGGAGAGGTAAAATATGCACAAGTCATTGCTAATGTTATTATAAAACCTATTGAACAAATAGGTCCTAATAGGGTGGTGCAAGTTATCACGGATAATGCACCAGTATGCAAAGCTGCAAGTTTAATTATTGAGGGGACGTATGACCACATCTTTTGGACACCCTGCATTGTCCATAATATGAATCTAATCTTAGAGGAGATTGACAATAAAGTCCCATGGATAAAGGAACTCACTGTGAAATTTTCAATTTGAAAACTATACAGTTGCAGTGATACATTTATTCCTCCTACTTATTATTTGAATAAGTTATTTTCAAAAATCTTCAGGCAAATATCGAAATAAATACTACTGCAACATTCACAAATAAATATGCAGTGAAATAAGCAGTAAAGGACACAAGCACAAGAATCAATCACATGTACACAATTATTTTTGGACAATTGTCCCCAGGAAAACCCAATGCGTGAAAATCGGTGCAACATATGAGGGTTTTATTAATTCTTCAGCAAATGATTTCTTTACAAGGAAAAACACTGGTAGAGAAAATCTGAAACACTTGAGACAGAATTCCCCCCCTCCCTCCGGCAAATCTTTGACACCCTGATCAGCCTCTGCTACCTCCTGTGTCTGTCTGCATGTTTCTCTGCGCAGTCCCAGCGCTTGACTGCGTAAGTCTGCGTAGGGTCTGCGTGGTTTCTTTGCGCTGCAGCCTAGACCTGCCTTGAGTGGCCCACTCCTCCCCTCTGTCCCTAACCTTAATCACTTCTGACACCCTCCTCCTTCTGCTTCTGCAAACTCTTCGCCCTACAACTCTCCCACTAAAATCGAATTCAATTACCTCGGAATCGATCTCCTTTGGGTACTGAGTGTATGCCCGGCTTATTTCCAACTGAACCTCAAGCCTTCTTTTATAATCTTCTCATTGGAGAATCAACGGCTCAAATTGAAAGTTTAATCAATGGCTAAGATTAAAACTTGACTTGATCTTCGTTTTCTAAAAGATTCACACTTTGACTTATTAATACCCTTTAATTATTTCATTTCCCTAAGTTTAGACTTAGGTTCTTCATTAAAATAATTAATTATTTTAATAAGTCATGAACCGAGTGGAATTTCCACAAATGTTTTCTGGGTTCTTTGGAATACTGTTGTCCAAGCCTCCCTGCAAAGTTTGAGACTTGGAACACTTTCTTATGCTACAAAAATCAACACTCCCTCTTAGCGAAGAAGGTGTTCCAACAATATGCCTGCTGCATGTTGTTATTCTTTTGAAGCACCCTCTGCGCTACTGATCTCTGGACAATGCCCCTCATCTGCTGCGTTGTTGCCTTTGACACTGTCATTGTCACCATTGCATCTGTACTACAGCTCCCTCTGAATAATGACCCTATCCATTCCTGTTATTGGAATGGATTCTTGATCATCCCCATCTTCTCTCTAAAGTAGATAAACTTATTCTTCCCCAGAGCTTTTGTGAGAATGTCTGCCACATGTTCTCCTGTTGGAGTGTACTGGAACTGAACAACTCCACGTTTTACACAGTCCCTGATGAAGTGACACTTGATATCAAAATGCTTTGACCGATCACGAAACACGGGATTTTCAGAGAGCTTAATGCAACTCTGATTATCACATAAGATACTGGTCGCTTCCATTTTCTCCTTGAGTAGGTTCACTAGCAATTTTCGAAGCCATATGGCCTCACACGACGCTGTGCTGGCTGCCATATATTCTGCTTTTGCTAAGCTCAGTGCTACGGATTTATGTTTCCTGCTGCACCATGAAGTTATTCCTGATCCTAGACTGAAACAATACCCACTAGTACTCTTCCGATCTACTGAACTCCCAACCCAATCTGCGTTGGTGAAACCACTCAACCTGACATCATTGCTACGGGTGTACTTCAATCCAAGCTCGACTGTTCCTTGAAGGTACCTAAGAACATGCTTGGCTGCTGCCCAATGAGCCCTCTTAGGTTCTACCATGAATTGACTGAGGGTATTTACAGCATAACAGATGTCTAGCCTTGTGTTTACCAGATACATCAATGATCCTATGAGCTGCCTATATAACGTAGAACCAACCTCATCGTCTTCGGACGTGTCGATTTTCTTCCAGTTGGTGATCATTGGAGTTGTCATAAGTCTACAATCCTCCATCTGAAATCTCTTCAAATCCCTGTAGTGTATTTTCCTTGACCAGGAAACATCTACCCATTCTGTTGCCAAACTTCCGACTCCAAAAAATAGTGCATCCATCCTAGATCCTTCATGTCAAATTCCTCAGCCAAATTCTTCTTGCAGTTTGTGATGAGCCTTGATGATCCTGTCAAGAATAGATCATCTACATACAAAACCAGTATTAGAGGCTCACTTCCTACTCTTAGATAGTAGAGATTGGGATCTGCGTCACTATTGACAAATCCCATCTTCTGCAAGTAGTTGTTAGTTCGACCATACCAGGCTCTCGGAGCTTGCTTTAGTCCATACAATGCTTTCTTCAGCCTGCACACATGAGTCTTCTGATCATGCGTCTCGAAGCCCTCTGGTTGTTCTATATACACTTCTTCCTCTATCACCCATTAAGAACTGTTGTCTTGACATCCATCTGGTGAATCTTCGATCCCATCTGTGCAGCAAGGGAAATTACAGATCTGATAGAAGTGTATCTGGCTACTAGGGTGAAGGCTTCTTCATAATCAATCCCTTCCTTTTGAGCATACCCCTTAGCCACAAACCTGGCTTTAAATTTCTCGATGTTGCCATTTGTAGCATACTTGATCTTGTAGATCCACCTTGATCCTGCAATTGATCTCTCCTAAGGTTTGGGGACCACTTCCCAAACATCATTTGTCATGATGGAACTGTACTATTCCACCATTGCATCAACCCACACCTGATGCTGAGTTGCTTCCCAAAAACTGGAAGGTTCTCTGACTTAAGCAACCAAGGCTTGATACCTCTCAGGTTGCTTACGTTGTCTCTTCTCATTTCGGGGGACTGACAAAGTCCTCTGCATCTTTCAGAATCAGTTGTAGTTCCCTGCTCGTTCTTCCACTGGTGGTGGGTGGATTTACCGGCTCTCCCTCTTGCAAATCCTCGGGAGACATGTCCCTTGGATCCCTATACCTTGGAGAGGCAATTAAATTTTCTGCCGCTAGATGTTGGGGCTGAACTAGAGGCTCCTCCTCAGACTGCGTAGCAGAAGGCATCTCGCGGGACCTTCTGAAGACCTTCTCCTCCATGAACTTCACATCCCTTCATACCACGACTTTCCTGCTCTCAGGAATGTAGATGCGGTATGCCTTTGCATTCTCGTTGTATCCTACCAGATTCTCAACAGTCATTTCCAACTTCTTCCTCTTCTCACTGGGCACATGACAGTAGGTTGTACTGCTGAAGATCCTAAAGTGACTCACTTCAAGTTTACTACAAATGAAGACACTTTCCGGCGTGATCTTTCCCAATGCAGCATGAGGAGTCCTATTTTGAATATAGACAATTGTATTACAAGCTTCAGCCCACAGAAATTTGGACATGTCTTGGTCATACAACATTTTGCCTTTGTTGCTTCAACAATAGTCTTGTTTTTCCTTTCTGCCACACCATTCTACTCTGGATTGTATGGAGCTGTCCACTCTCTTTTGATACCTTCCCTTGCGCAGAATCCAATGAATTCCTTATCAATGTATTCACCACCATTATCTGATCACAACACCTTTTTCTGCTTTCCTATTAGATTTTCAACTAGAGCCTTAAACTCTTTAAACCAATTGAAGACTTCATCCTTGGTCTTCAAAAAGTAGATCCAGGTTTTCTTGGAATGGTCATCAATGAAGGTGACGAAGTACTCGGCACCACTAAGAGCTCTAGTGGACATTTGGTCCACAAATATCCGAATGTATCAAGTCCAATACACCCTTGGCCCTATTGATGCTTCTTTGATATGCTATCTTGGCATATTTTCCCACCCCTTGGAAACATCATCTCGTTTAGTGCCCAACTCCGGAACTCTTGTGACAGTCTTCTAGAGAATTTTTAACGCCCCATGATACAAATGCCCCATTCTTCTGTGCCATAGCTCATTCAGATCTGTTTCATTTGCACTGCCGACCAATGCCATTGGAGACTCAAGCTGCAACTTGTAAATTTTGTTGCTTCTTACCCCGATCTATGCCTTCTTCCAACTGAGGTGTTTGACGTAGACTATATTGCCAAAAAAGTAGACGTCATAACCTCGGTTTTGAAGCTAAGAAACTGGAAGCAAGTTCATTCCCAACCCGGGCACATGTAGTACATTAGTGGCCCGGATCTTATTTCCAGCCTCGGTCTAAAAAACTATGGTACCTCTCCCAATAGGAATGCATTTTGCTTTATTACCCATGGTTATTTTAAAATTCATTTGCTCTTCTCAGTAGTCGGGAAAACATTTCCATACTCCAATCATGTGAGCAGAGGCTCCATTGTCAATATACCAAACATTAGAAGAAGCAATGCTTGATACGCAAGAAAATTCTTCTTCAACTCTGGATGCCAAAACAGAGACATCGTGATCCATATGTTCTGTCATGCTTCTTTCCCTTCCTGGAGAACTGCGTGAATCCTTCTGCATTGCGGATGCAACAGTAGACTTTATTTCACTAATCGATTCTCCCTTCTTGTTGCTCATCTCTGGCTCTAATACCATGTGAAATTTTCAATCTGAAAACTATATAGTTGTAGTGATATATTTATTCCTCCTTATTATTTCAATAAGTTATTTTCAGAAATCTTCTGGCAAATATCGAAATAAATACTACTGCAACATTCACAAATACATATGCAAAGAAATAAACAGTAAAGGACATAGCACAAGAATCAATCACATATACAAAGTTATTTTTGGACAATTGTCCCCGGGAAAACCCAATGCAGGAAAACCGGCACAGCAGATGAGGGTTTTATTAATTCTTCAGCAAATGATTTCTTTACAAGGAAAAATATTGGCAGATATAATCTGAATCACCTGAGACAAAATTCCTCGGCCCCCTCTGGCAAATCTCTGACACCTTGATCAACCTCTGCTATCTCCTGTGCCTATCTGCGTGTTTCTCTGCGCAATCCCAAATCTGGATTGCGTAAGTCTGCATAGGTTCTCTGCGTTGCAGCCTAGAGCTACCTCCAATGGCCCACTACTCCCCTCTGTCCCTAACCTCAATCACTTCTGACTCCCTCCTCCTTTTGCTTCTACAAACTCTTCATCGTACAACACTCCCATTGAAATCGAATTCACTTACTTCAGAATCAATCTCCTTCGGGTATTGAGTGTATGCTTGGCTTATTTTCCAATTGACCCTTAAGTCTTCTTTTATAATCTTCTCTTTGGAGAATCAACGGCCCAGATTAGACGTTTAATCAATGGCTAAGATTAAAACTTGGCTTGATCTTCGTTTTCTAGAAGATTTACACTCGGACTTATTACACCCTTTAATTATTTCATTTCCCTAAGTTTAGACTTAGGGTCTTCATTAAAATAATTAATTATTTTAATAAGTCATGAACCGAATGAAATTTCCACAAATGGTTACTGGGTTCTTTGGAAAACTGTTGTCCAAGCCTCCCTGCAAAGTTTGAGACTTGGAACACTTTTTGATGCTATAAAAATCGACACTCAGATGGGAAGCAAGGGAGATTGTTAAATTCATCACCAACCACCACCAATCTCAAGCAATATTTCGAAAGTACTCAAAATTGGAGTTGTTAAAAGTTGTTGAGACAAGATATGCCTCAAACTTCATAATGTTGTGCCGCCTTGTTGAGGTTAAGCAAGCATTAGTTTCTATGGTGGTGATTCAAGTTTGGGTAGAGTGGAGACATGCAAATTTAGAGCGGGGATATACAGTGCATAGATTGTGCCTTGATGAGGTTTGGTGGAGCAAGATAGATTTCTTGTTAATGTTCACAACCCCTGCATCTGAGCTTCTTCGAAATGCTGACACTGACATACCTTTCTTAGGAGAGGTATATGATGGCATGGATTCCATGGTTGAGAAAACTATGGAAATCATTTCACAAGAGTCTCCACAACTTTTGTGTGTAGATAATCATTTTGCTGAATTAGTCAAAAAAATCATTGTTGATAGGTGGAACAATTTCGACACTCCATTGCACACTTTAGCACATGACTTGAACCCCAAATTTTATGATGAGGAGCTTATTGCTCAAAGCAATGGTAAGAGGAAGGCACCCCATGAGGATAGAGAGGTGGCTAATGGGGTGAAAAAAACCCTTATGAGAATTTTTCCAGCTCATCTACACATGGAGGTGAAGGAAGAATTTGCCAGTTTTGCTGCAGGAATAGATGAGTATTCAGATATATCATCTTTGGAGGAGAGAAGCACCATGAATCTAGTTAGGTGGTGGATTTGTCATGGAGAAAATGGTGTACATTTGCAAAACCTTTCCATTCACGTCCTTTCACAAGTAGCAAGCTCTTTATTAGCAGAAATGAATTGGAGCACCTATGGTTTTATTCATTCTGTGAAGCGCAGCAGGTTGGGCTCACAGAAGGCAGAGGATCTTGTTTATGTGCACTCCAACCTTCACCTTGCATCTCGTAGGGGTCCAGAATATGGCAATGGTTCTTCTAAAGAATAGGATGTGGATCCAGAAAATCTTGATTTAGAGCTCTCTCTTGCTGCCATGAATATTGAGGACTAGGAGCATCGAAGTGGAATTGGCCAATCATCTTCTTCAGCTACACCATCCATTGTTGAGCATGCTTATGCTGCTATTTTTTATGATGATTCTAGTAATGAGTATTAGTCTTTTGACTTTATAGTACATGCAGCCTCATAGTCTTTATTGTACTTGCAGCCTCATATATATAAAAAAGGTTGATTTTGAGATTTTGATATATAACAAAGGCTGGTTTTGGATATTCCGATATTGTTATTTTCATTATGTGTCTATGATCATTCATGAGTAAATGTGATGTAAATTTAGAGACTTATAGTTTATGCTTTGAATATAATAAATTATAATTTATCATGTATGTTTTATGGTTGCACATAACATTTCTTAAATGTCCTAAATTCCAATATAAATTATATATATATATATATATTGTGTTTCCCCATTTCCAAAATTTGGGGGGATCACATTTCGTACCCGTACCTGTTTCAGAAACTTGTTTCCGTTTCCCCATTTTGTGCAACTTAGCCATGAAATGACTTGGGATGTTTGAGAGTGGTTTTGACTTCATTGGATTCCATACGGAGAAACTAGAATTTTAGATCTCACTCAAAATCTAGCAAACTTGATGTTTTTCAGGATTCCAAGATTTGGCAGATTGCAATGTTTCCATTTGATTATGCCATGCGTGAGGGTACGAGATTGGCATTTGATCAAGACCATGAATCCCTTACCTTGATGTTGGTGGCATTGACTGCTAAACTTCGTTGATGTTGGTGGTATTGATTGTTGAACTCCTCTACCATGGCCTTAACAAAAATGTACCCTTCACTCAAAGAAAAATAATTGGTTATGCATGTTAAGCTTTTTCTACCATATTATAAGGCTGAGGAGATGAACCCTTCACTCAAACCAAAATCATTAGTTAGGCATGTTAAATTTTTTCAATTTCTACCATATTATAAGGTTCAGCAATCCAAGTCTAAATAATCTGAGCTAGACGTTGTTTACGTAGCTCCTGTTCATGATCCCAATTCTAGTAGTGTTGAATCAATGATGAGTTTGATGAGTGACCATGTTGATCAGTAATTTGTAGTTTTGATGTCCAGTTCTGTTGTTACTACTACTAGTATTGAGGATACAGAGGAGTCTGAGTCCTCAAACTCTGAGCCAGATGATGTTTATATAGCTTTGGTTGATGATCCCATGTCGAGTAGTGGTGATGAGTTTGATCATGATGAGGAGTGATCATGTTGATCACTGATATGTAGACTTGTAGTAGGCTAGTAGCCCCATAGCTTGTATGCTAAATTTTCTAAGAGCCACATTGTTCTTTGCTTTGTATAATTGCATTTCATTATTTCACAGATCACATTCACCCCACAATTGTAAACACCATTAGCAATTTACATAGAAAGAACAATGATGTCATGACAACAGAACTTAAAATATCATAAGAAGAAAAGGCATGCACAAAGAGGACACTGTGATTTGGTTAGAGACCAGGGAAAAACCCCACAAGTGGGAAAACCCTTCCAAATTGTTCTTCTTCTATTAAGTTGTCATTGGATGTTCAGCACTGAACAGGGAAGTACAAGGTACAAAATATCTTGAGCCATAATACATCAAGCTAACCAAGGACTAAATTCATCTTGTTCACAAATGAACAAGGCTGCCATATGATACTGACATCAATATATTTTGTTATATTGTCTCATCTCTTCATATATAATGACTAGGGTTATTGATCAAGATAGGATCTTGAGATGCCAATTGTAGTTCCAAACATATCTGTGATGTCGTCATATAATAACCAACGCCATCTCATTTATGATAAGAGTTTTTCTTAGAGAATAGTCTTTGCATGACTATTGGAGATGCCATAGAATATCAATCAAAAGATACCGCTTTTCCCAAGATGCCAAATGCAAGAACTGTGAAAGGCATGCCATAGAGATGCCAGCAGAGATCATACATAGTGACTGAACTATAACACAATACTACTACGTGAGTATAGATACCACTGTGCTGAGCAAGGTCATAATACTAAACTGTGATGTAGACATGACCTCCTAACTTATGGTGATGCTACACAAGCTGAACTGAGATAACAATGATGCCAGAATTGGGATGCTAGAACGACCATACATGACACTTGGTTTAGGATACCTTACTGATGAAAATTGCAGAGAAAAAGGTTTTTTCAAAGTCATTCTTACTTCACCGAGACTCTGAGCCAACAATTGTAATGACGTACCTGCAACTCTGCCAGACTTATAAGTTGGTGCCATACAAACTGTAATGTGACTGTGTGCCAAAACCACCATGACATCACAAATGACATTCACGCACCCAAGAGCATGATCGAGAGCAAGATTTGAGATGCCAAAGGATGTGAGACAGAAGCCATAGTGAGACAGATCGATAAGCCAATGCAATGTGTCATGTGAAGAGTAGATATCAAAGCACGCAGACCTTATGTGAAGTTCAAAACTTTGTTAAGACCTCAGAGCTAAATCCATGCGAATATCTCAGATCTATGACTGCCATTATAGAGGATCTGAACCAAGCAAGAACAGAGAATCATGCCATGCAAATTACAAGGGACCTGTGCCTTGAGACAACAGAGAAACCAATCCATTACAGAGTTCTTACTTCTTACGAGAATACACAGAAAGAAGCTATCAAAAAATCTCAGAGTCATCGAGCTGCCTTTCTGGAGATCACTCCTATGGGGTATTTATAGTGGTTTGTCATTGTGAAAGGTCGCAACCCTTGGGTGAGCCGACCTTCAAATTTGAATTTCAAACAGAAAAGATTTCCCTCCACTTACATATTATAGCTGACTTTTAATATTTTAGCAGGAGTTGTTAATAATTTAATTCGACTTCACTTTAGGGAATCAAGAAAAATTCTTCCCTAAGTTGCCTCATAAATTTAACATTGGAGCATTGTTTTTGGACTCTAAAAGCCATTTAGAGCCTCATTGATTATGTATTTTGTTGTTGATATATATTGCACTCGATGCCATTTTGATATCTTTACATGGTATATAGATAAGCAAGTTTTGCATATTTTGCTAAGTTGCACGAAACAGGGAAACGAAAACGAGTTTCCAAAATGGGAAGCGATACGAAACGCGACCTCCCCAAATTTTGGAAACTGGGAAACACAGTGTATATATATATATATATATATATATATATATATATATATATATATATATATATATATAATTTAAATTTATATTAGAATTGAGGACATCTAAGAAATGTTATGTGAAATCATAAAAGCTTAAAACATACATGATAAATCATAAATTCAAAGCATAAACTATTACAAGTTACAACACATTTACTCATGAACGATCATTGATAACAGACACATAATGAAAATAGCAATATCGGAATATCCAAAACCAGCCTTTATTATATATCAAAATCTCAAAATCAGCCTTTATTATATATCTGAGGCTGCAAGTAAAATAAATTCAAAAGACTAATACTCATTATCAGAATCCTCATCAAATATAGCAGCAGAAGCATGCTCAACAGTGGATGGTGTAGCTGAAGAAGATGTTTGGCCAATTCCACTTCTATGATCCTGGTCCTCAATATTCAAGGCAACAAGAGAGAGATCCAAATCAGGATTTTCTCGATCCACATCCCATTCCTTAGAAGGACCATTGCCATATTCTGGACCCCTACGAGATGCAAGGCAAAGATTGGAGTGCACATAAACAAGATACTCTGCCTTCTGTGAGCCCAACCTGTTGCGCTTCACAGAATGAATAAAACCATAAATGCTCCAATGCCTTTCTGCTGATGAAGAACTTGCCACTTGTGAAAGGAGGCGAATGCAAAGGTTTTGCAAATGTACACCATTTTCTCCATGACAAATCTACCACCTAATTGGATTCATGGTACTTCTCTCCTCCAAAGATGATATATCTGAATAATCATCTATTCCTGTAGCAAAACTGGCAATATCTTCCTTTACCTACCTGTGTAGATGAGCTTGAAAAATTTTCATAAGGGCTTTTTTCACCACATTAGCCACCTCTCTATCCTTATGGGGTGTCTTCCTCTTCTCATTGCTTTGAGCAATAAGTTCCTCATCATAAAATTTTGGGTTCAAGGCATGTGCTAAAGTATGCAATGGAGTGTTGAAATTGTTCCACCTATCAACAATGATTTTCTTGATTAATTCGGCAAAATGATCATCTACAAACAAAAGTTGTGGAGACTCTTGTGAAATGATTTCCATAGTTTCTCAACCATGGAATCCATGCCATCATATACCTCTCCTAATAAAGGTTGGTCAGTGTCAGCATTCCGAAAAGCTCAAATGCAGGGGTTGTGAACATTAGCAAGAAATCTATCTTGCTCCACCAATCCTCATCAAGGCACAATCTATGCACCATAGATCCCCGCTCTGAATCTGCCTGTCTCCACTCGGCCCAGAGCTGACTCACTACCATAGACACTAATGCTTGCTTAACCTCAACAAGGTGGCGCAACATTATGAAGTTTGAGGCATATCTTGTCTCAACAACTTTTAACAACTCCAATTTGGAGTACTCTATAAATATTGCTTGAGACTGGTGGTGGTTGGTAATGAATTTAACAATTTCCCTTGCTTCCCCTGTGAGTTCCTTTATCCATGGAACTTTATTGTCGATCTCCTAAGATTAGATTCAGATTATGGATAATGCAGGGTGTCCAAAAGATGTGGTCATACCTCCCCTTAATAATCAAACCTGCAGCTTTACATACTAGTGCATTATCCGTGATAACTTGCACCACCCTGTTAGGACCAACTTGTTCAATAGATTCGATAATAACATCAATAATGAATTGTGCATCTTTTACCTCTCTCGAGTAGTCTTCCACCTTTAGAAACATTGCTCCTTTTGGTGAAGTAGCAATGATATTTATCAATGGTCTACGCCTTGTATTTTTCCATCCATCTGAGACCATAGTTTTAAAAACCGGCCGGTTTGAACCGGTAACCAGCCAAACCGGCCAGTCAACTAAGTCACCGGGTGGAACCGGCCCTGCAACCGGATTCAAGGAGGCATCTCACCAAAAAATCCCGGTTAACTGGACCTAACTGGCCGGTTAGGTACGGAACCGGCCGGTTAATGCATAAACCGGCCGGTTAATGCATAAACCGGCCGGTTAATGCATAAACCGGCCGGTTTTGTACCTAACCGGCCGGTTAGGTGTCCCATGCTCAAGTTTGTGCTACCATTTCAGGAGGGCAAGGGGGGCTTCACTTGACTTTGCCTACCCTCTCATTTTCCTGACCCATCCTCTTGGCAATTAATGGTAATGTTAAATTCTTAAAGTAAAAGTGACATTTCCTTTATTTTTCATTTTCATCCTTTTACTTAAATTTTTAACATTACCATGAAATGACTCAGGATGTTTAAGAGTGGTTTCGTCCTCATTGGATTTTATATGGAGAAACTAGAATTTTAGATTTCACTCAAAATTCAGCAAACTTAATGGTTTTCAAAGTTTCATGGTTTGGGGGTTTGCAATGTTTCCATTTGTTTCTATCATGTGTAAGGGTACGAGATTGGCATTTGATCAAGAGCATGAAGTCATTTAAGAACCTTGATGTTGGTGGCATTGATTGTTGAACTTTGTTGATGTTGGTGGTATTGATTGTTGAACTCCCTACCGTGGCCTTAACAAGAATGTACCCTTCACTCAAAGGAAAATAACTGGTTAGGCATGCTAATCTTTTTCTACCGCATTTTAAGGTTGAGGAGATGAACCCTTCACTCAAACCAAAATCACTGGTTAGGCATGTTAAACTTTTTCAATTTCTATCATGTTATAAGGTTGAGCAATCCAAGTCTGAAGACTTTGAGCTAGATGATGTTTATGTATCTCTTGTTGATGATCCCATTTCTAGTAGCGATGAATCAATGATGAGTTGCATGAGAGACCATGTTGCTGAGTGATTATTAGTTTTGATGTCTATTTTTGCTACTACTATTACTACTACTAAAGTTGTAGAGAAGTTTTAGGAGTCCTCAAACTCTGAGCCATATTATTTATGTAGCTCATGTTGATGATCCCTTGTCTAGTAGTGGTGATGATTTTGATCATGATGAGGAGTGATCATGTTATTGATCACTAATATGTAGTCTTGTATTAGGCCAATGGCCTCATAGCTTGTAGCATTGTTTTTGGACTTTATGGGCCATTTGGAGCCTCATTGCTTATGTATTTTTTGATGATATGTATTGCACTCGGTGCCATTTTGATATATTCACCTTTGCATTGTATATAAATGAGCAAACTTTGCATATTTTGTCTCTATTGGCTTGGAATCATGGTTGCAAATCTTAAAAATAGTTTTTTTTATTAAAAAATAATTATTTAATGTATTTTTTTTAAAACCGGTTCATTGAGATCTGACCGCTCCCGGTTAGACCGGTTCCGGTTAGAAACCCGGTTCATTAGGTCCACCGGTCCGGTCACCGATTCCGGTTTTTAAAACTATGTCTGAGACTATGGTAACCCCAAAGCTACTCCAAGAAGAACGAATTGGTGATAACACATCCTCCACAAGATCCTTCTCATTTTTGAGAAGTTGAGTTCTAACTTTCTCATAGTTGGGCCCCTTGTACCCTTGAGGAGCTTTGTTAACTGCCCTTATCATATCTTGCCAGTAAGGAGAGCGAACAACATTGAATGGGAGACCACATGCATAGATGCACCGAGCCACTCTAGAATCAACTTCTTCTCTTCCTTGCACATTCACCAATTTAGCAATTCTTCTATCTTGAACTGTATCGGATGCCCCTCTGGATGGTGGTTGTTCTAGTTGTTGAGTGCCTCTCCTCTTCCTTGCTTCAACTACAATCCTTGGCTCAATGTTTGCTAGATTTTTTGTTTGACTAAGATCATCATGCTTTCTTTTAATTGCATCAACCTAATTGTTAAAATTGGACAACTAGGTCCAAACTCCATGTTTGTGATGCTCAGATGAAGACACCAATACTTTTATTGGGTTCCTCTTTCGAAGAGGTGCAAGATCGATCTAAATATCATCTTGATCCGATCAGCAGAACATTTATTTCGAATTTATTTTTAATACTTTTAAAATATGTGCAGGTTGGCCTTAAGGTTTTACACTCCCAGCAAATGTGTCACATACCCTAAGTGATTGATATACATAGAGTCAACGTTGGAGGACATTTCAATCATCTCATCACACACATCCTCATGATCTAAATCTGGATGATGCCGTAAATCTAGATGATGCCGGAAATGGATGTCGTAAATATGGATGATGTCGTAAATCTAGATGATGCCGGAAATGGATGTCGTAAATCTAGATGCCGTAAATATGGATGATGCCATAAATCTGGATGATATCGAAAATGGATGTCATAAATTTGGGTGCCGTAAATATGGATGGTGCCATAAATCTAGATAATGCCGGAAATTTGGATGTGGATTCTTTTGTTGAATTATGTTGAGCTGTATTTAAGGGTTGTGTGTGTGAAACTTCTGGTTGGCTAACCGTATTGAGACTTTGTTGGTTGAAGCATCCTGTTGACCGCCGTAATGTACCAACACACTTATATTTTTCTGGCTTGTCTTCTGTCGATCTACTGGTATGTTCTATCAACACTTTACTTTCTTGTTTATGTGATTGTTGACTGACATTGGGGATAAAAGTAAAGTTGCATCAAGCATAGAACATCTTCAAAAATTTACACTAATCTTGCTCTCTTCAATATTCCCTCCTTGCCACAGGGTCTGATGTTTTCATGCAACCTACAATCCCCTGTCCTCCTCCATGCAAAATATGTGCCTTCACTCTTGGGTAAGAGCCCTTGTAAGAATCATTGCAAAGATTACACCGCCATTCCCATGAGCCACCACCTCCACATCTTTGTAGCTTCTTGTAAATTTATGTAGATGTTCTATGCTTGACGCAACTTTACTTTCACTACAGCAATCAAGTAAAGTGTTGATAGAACATACTAGTAGATCAACAGAAGACAAACCAGAAACAGATAAATGTTTTAGTGCGTTATGGCGATCAATAGGATGCTTCAAGCAGCAAAGTCTCCTTGGTCAGCCAACCCCGCATGTGTCACAACAACCCTCAAAATAGCCACATGGTCAGCTCAAAGTCAACCCCAGAAAAGTCAATGCTACCTAGAAAAGTCAACGCAAAATAGCAATAGCAACAGCAACAACAGCGACAGTAACAGCAACAGCAACAGAATTCTCTTCATCCTTCTTTCCCACATGTGAACCGAAAACTGCCTCCAAGGAGCTTGAACCAATCAGAAGAGGAGAGATGATGTGTGAGGATGAGATGAGTGAAATGTCCTTCAACGTTGACTTTATTTATATCAATCACTGAGGGTGTGTGACACATTTGCTGGGGGTGTAAAACCTTAAGGCCGACCTGCACATATTTTGAAAGTATTAAAAATAAATTCAAAATAAATGTTCTGCTCATCAGATCAAGATGATCTTTAGATCAATCTTGCACCTCTCCGAAAGAGGAACCCAATAAAAATATTGGTGTCTTCATCTGAGCATCACAACATGGAGTTTGGACCTAGTTGTCCAATTTTAACACTTCTCAACATGCCTCCAAAGAGGATAATATTCAGCCCTTGGGTTGGCCTTGGGGTTTGCACTTGAACCTTGGATGGAAGAAGCCATTACTGCCAAAAAATCAAAAAGACAAATCTATAAATAAAAAACGTTTTTTATAATTTTTGTAGAATAAACCCTCGAAAAATAGAAGAAACAATGGGAAAAAAACCAAGAAATTGAATGCTTCTTACCCAAATTAATTTTGTGTAGCTGAAGCTACCCCAAAATGACCGAAAAAACAAGAGAAATATGGTTGTAACTAAGCCAAAAACCAAGAATGTTGTAGTTGGAAACTTCACACTCCAAATCTGCTTTTCAAATCTTTTTCTCTTGCTGCTGAAATCTCCTTTGCTCACTGGTGAAAGCACCCTAGCTGAAGCACTACTCTATTCCTCCTTTCTCCTCGCCAAAATCGCTCTTCTCCAAGTGAAACGACTTGCTCAATTTGTGTGATGAGAGAATGAGGTGAATCGTCCTTTATAAGTTTAGAAAGCCATCTAGAAGCATCCAAGGGACAAATAGAACAATTAAAATAAGCCATCTAGAAGCATCCAAGGGTTGAATATTATCCTCTTTGGAAGCATGTTCAGAAGCTTCAAAGATGTGGAGGTGGTGGCTCATGGGAATGGTGATGTAATATTTGGTGAGGAGAAAATATCAAAGAGACCAAGATCAAGCGGATGGAATTAAAAAAATGCATGATGAGCTCAGTCAAGCTACTACTAAAACTCCACCAAACATTGAGCCAAGGATTGTAGCTAAAGCAAGGAAGAGGAGAGCCACTCAACAACCAGAACAACCACCATCTAGAGGACGATCTAATTCAAAAATTTCACCTAATTGAGCACGTCTAGCATATTTTTTCACTATAGCAAGATCACCAAAATTGACCCTGTCAAGTCCACCACCATAGAACTCAACAGGTACACCTACTTGTTCAACACTATACTTTGATTCTGCCCTCCTAAAAGGAACATCGGCTTTCACAATTCCTTCTTTGTCCACGAGAACTACTGGAAATGTTTCGAAAAAGGTAGGCATACGACGTACAAAAAGCTCATTTCCCTCCTTATCTTTGAAGATAGGGTGTCCTAACCAACCAACAGCTATTCCATCTCAATTGTCCATTGCACCTGCATCCGGTACAATTCAAGATAACAGAATTGCTAAATTGGTGAATGTGCAAGCAAGAGAAGAAGTTGATTCCAGAGTGGCTATGTGCATCTATGCATGTGGTCTCCCATTCAATATTGTTCGCTCTCCTTCCTGGCAAGATATGATAAGGGCAGTTAACAAAGCTCCTCAAGGGTAGAAGGGACCCAACTATAAGAAAGTTAGAACTCAGCTTCTCAAAAATGAGAAGGATCTTGTGGAGGATATCTTATCACCAATTTGTTCTTCCTGGAGTAGCTCTAGGTTACCATAGTCTCAGATGGATGGAAAGATACAAGGCATAGACCATTGATAAACATCATTACCACTTCACCAATAGGAGCAATGTTTTTAAAGGCGGAAGACTGCTCGGTAGAGGTAAAATATGCACAATTCATTGCTGATATTATTATAAAATCTATTGAACAAATAGGTCCTAACAAGGTGGTGCAAGTTATCACTGGTAATGCACCAGTATGCAAAGTTGTAGGTTTAATTATTGAGGGGAAGTATGACCACATCTTTTGGACACACTGCATTGTCCATAATCTGAATCTGATCTTGACAATAAAGTCCCATGGATAAAAGAACTCAAAGGGGAAGCAAGGGAGATTGTTAAATTCATCACCAACCACCACCAATTTCAAGCAATATTTCGAGAGTATTCCAAATTGGAGTTGTTGAAAGTTGTTGAGACAAGATATGCCTCAAACTTTATAATGTTGCCCCACCTTATTGAGTTTAAGCAAGCATTAGTTTCTATGGTGGTGAGTCAAGTTTGGGCTGAGTGGAGACAAGCATATTCAGAGCGGGGATATACGGTGCGTAGATTGTGCCTTGATGAGGATTGGTGGAGAAAGGTAGATTTCTTGTTAATGTTCACAACCCCTGCATTTGAGCTTCTTCGGAATGCTGACATTGACCAACCTTTCTTAGGAGAGGTATATGATGACATGGATTCCATGGTTGAGAAAACTATGGAAATCATTTCACAAGAATCTCCACAATTTTTGTTTGTAGATAATCATTTTGCTGAATTAGTCAAGAAAATCATTGCTGATAGGTGGAACAATTTCAACACTCTATTGCACACTTTAGCACATGCCTTGAACCCCAAATTTTATGATGAAGAGCTTATTGCTCAAAGAAACGGGAAGAGGGAAGCACCCCATAAGGATAGAGAGGTGGCTAATGTGGTGAAAAAAGCCCTTATGAGATTTTTTCCAACTCATCTACATAGGGAGGTGAAGGAAGAATTTGCCAATTTTGCTGCAGGAATAGATGAGTATTCAGATATATCATCTTTGGAGGAGAGAAGCACCATGAATCCAGTTAGGTGGTGGATTTGTCTATGAAAATTCCTTAATACAGTTATGTAGAAATCCTACTGTAGTATCATGGTTTACTTCTCCTACTTGATTAAGTTATACAAGTTATTTTCAGAAGAAAACACAACTAACAGCCTACAAATGCAGATCATTTACTGAATATTACGCTCATTCAAACAAAGTGACACACTGAGTTTTGGACATAAGTTCCCGGAAAAACCCAATGCGGAAAAACCAGAGTAGCATATATGAGGGTTTATTATTATTAAGTAGATTCTGAGTACAACAAATCTGGGCACCAAATCTGGCTAACCCGATAGAGAAAATATAATCTGCAGCTAACCTGTTGTTCTAAGACCAAGATTTTGACCGATCCACACCCTCAAACGGGATTTACAAGACTCAGCTCGATTCTGGCCCTAGAAACCCCAGCGCTACCCCTGAAGCCCCAGCGTCAGCCTTGCTAGGCTCTGCGGGCCTCTGCGTTGCTCAGAAGGGGACTGCGTAACCCCAGAGTGGGTCACAAAATCCTTACGTTGCCTCTGGAGGCCTCTGCGTAACTCTGGAAGCCCTCTGAAGCTACAGCGCTACCCCTCCTAGGCCTGCGTAGCAGCTGAAGCTGTGATGCGCAACTGTTGCATAACTGTTGTTGTTGTTGCCCTTGGTCCCCTGCGCTGACCCTGAAAGTTGCTCCTCTGCCTCTTGCTAACTCTTGGCTCCGGGATCAAATCATCCCCTCACCCAATACTACCCCTCGCTGCAGAAAAATCCTCCATAAATTCTTAGCAAACCCTGCCCTAGAATTCCAACTTAGTTTCTCAGCTCTGCCTCCGTGTGTGTATCTCCAACTGACCCTCAAGCCTTTCTCTTATACTTTTTCGTTGAACATATCAACGGTTGAGATTAAATCACTCATCAACGATTGAGATTAAAAAATTGCTTGATCTGCGTCACTTAGAACATTTAAATACAAGTGTTTAATTAATTCACTTTAATTTTTCTAATTTCCTAAGTTTAGACTTAGGGTCCTCATTAAAAAAATTAATTATTTGAATAACTTCAACAGCAGATGAAATTTCTCCAAACGCTTTCTGGGTTTTGGAGGTGATGTGTTTCTTAGCCCCTCCACAAAGTTTTAGGGCTAGAGCACACACGACGCTACCCCAACTACATAAAATCTCAACATTGTCATGGAGAAAATGGTGTACATTTGCAAAACCTTTCCATTCACGTCCTTTCACAAGTGGCAAGCCCTTCATCAGCAAAAAGGAATTGGAGCACCTATGGTTTTATTCATTATGTGAAGTGCAACAGGTTGGGCTCACAGAAGGCAGAGGATCTTGTTTATGTGCACTCCAACCTTCGCCTTGCATCTCGTAGGGATCCAGACTATGGCAATGGTCCTTCTAAAAAATGAGATGTGGATCCAAAAAATCTTGATTTAGAGCTCTCCTGCTGCCATGAATATTGAGGACCAAGAGCATAGAAATGGAGTTGGCCAATCATCTTCTTCAGCTACACCATCCATTGTTGAGCATGCTTTTGCTGCTATTTTTGATGAGGAATCTGATAATGAGTATTAGACTTTTGACTTTATAGTACTCGCAGCCTCATATATATAATAAAGGTTGATTTTGAGATTTTGATATATAATAAAGGTTGGTTTTGGATATTCCAATATTGCTATTTTCAATGTGTCTATGGTCGTTCATGAGTAAATCTGATGTAAACTTAAAGACTTATAGTTTATGCTTTGAATGTAATAAATTATAATTTATCATGTATGTATTATGATTGCACATAACATTTTTTAAATGTCCTAAATTCTAATATATATATATATATATATATATATCGCGTTTCCTCGTTTCCAAATTTTGGAGGGGTTGCATTTTGTACCCGTACCCATTTCGGAAACTCATTTCCATTTCCCCGTTTCGTGCAACTTAGATTGTACATCAATTGCATGTCATTTAATGTGTGAAATCCCAATAGCATACTGAGAATAAACAACATGCTCTTAGAGATGTTCATGAGCCATGCAAGTATATCCTCATATATGGAAATCCATGATTAAGGTGAAGGATACCCTCATAATTAATTGACAAGAAAGCCATATGTGCATAATAAATGCTTTTATGCAAAAGAAATGAGAAATCAATAATTAAAAATAAAATAAGAGATGAGAATATATAATACTACATCCCTCGCTTCAACAACCTCCAAGTTGAGCAAACAAGCAATTGTAGTGTCAACTCCTATAGCAACCCATTGTCATGGAGCCATTTAACGTATGCCTCGAATGGAGCTCATAGTTTGTGTCCAAAGGGCATCTTCCTTTCCTATTTTTGTTTAATGTCTCCAATTAAATTAATTTGCTAAGAAGAATTTCCATTTTTGCAATTTGGGTGTTGGGAAATATTTTGACATGTAAACAGGAAAAGTGGATGAAGGGAGTCCCCACATAATTTTTGGAAAGATGGAGGCCACCAACATTAGAGAAAAAGAAAATTTAAATTGGTATTGGGATGTGGGGCCACCCAAAAAGGGGAATTCGAACCCCTTAGGAAAATTGAGCTAGGGAGAAGGAGGTCGAATTGGTGGGGCCCACAAAGAGAGAAAGGGGGCAGCAAAGATAAATAGAAGAAAGAGGCATCATTTTGGGGGCTTTTGACAAATTAACTTTCTGAATTAGAGTACTATTGAGCTGCTTAGCCAAGACTACCAATGCTGCTTAGCACAATCAGATTTTCGAGCGGGAATCTCAGCTCACTTTGGTGGACTTAAGAGTGCCACCCTAGGTGACTCACTTGTCGTTTTGGGCTTCATTCCGGAGCAGGGGATCAAAGATTCCTTTCACTTCGGCGCAGCACATTGACGTTGGAGGAGAAATTTGTGCCACTTGTGGGATCCATTTGTGAGCAGCTCCTTTGTTGGGAATTTTGGGGCTGACTTGGAGCTTCAATTGCAGGAGATTTGGAGTGGTTTGGAGGTTGGACATTGAGGAAGATTTCTGGGCCAATTTCTAGCGTTCTAGGGCTTGTGCAGTTTTCTGGCAGAGGCACTCGTGGGAAAAAGGAGCAACACAATTTGTGGGCTTGGTAGTTGGAGAGATCAAGGGAGATTTTGTGGGGAATTTGCAGGCAAAATTGGGGGCTTTTTCTGGAGAATTGGAGATGCAGCAACAGCATATTTCTAGGCAGTGCGTTTAGACAGTGGAGCTAGAAATTCGCACCTTTGGTAGGTTTTCAAGTGGAAAGGTTTGGGACCAATTACTTCCTGGGACTGGTGGTGAAAATTTAGTGAAGGTATCAGCTCCATTTTCAGAGGAATTTCAGCTTTACTATAGCAGAAAATTTCTGTACTATTTGGCCGCCAGTTGTGATGAGTGAACTTAAAATTGGGGTCCCAGGTGGTCGGTAAAATTTGCCCAAACCCTTTCTGGGCTTTTGTGGGTTTGGTGAGATGAGTATGGGATTAATTTCACAGAATTTTCTGGGCAGTACTTCTAGCAGAAATCAGTGTTCCAATCATCAGCCAACAACAAAAATTATTGAATAAGGGCGCAATTCACTCTCGAACCATTTCCGCCACTTGGGTCCATGAGGCGTTTCTGGGATTGGTTGGATTTATAATTTTATTGAGAAGAGGTGCCAGCTAAAATTTCAGAATTTTCCAAGCACAGTACATCCATTTCCCTTCAGCAGCAGCGTCCAGATTTTCCAGGGCAATCCAGAGATTTCCTGGGTCGAGTCATTGCAACTTGTGTGCATCTTACTCCCACCTGGGTTTGTCATTGCTTGCTATAGCAAGCTCAGGTACCATTGTTCTACTCATTTTGTACTTAATTTCTTCAGATTTAATAAAAGTGACTCAACTTCCAGTTATTTTTCCCTGAACAGAAATGTAATTTGTGGATGTGTGTTAAATTTACTTCTTGTTCATAGTGCATGCTTCTGTTTACACCTAATATTTCCATTTAGGAATATTAAATTTTGTCTCTTCTAAAACTTCACTTACTATATTTCTTTGCTCCCAATAATTCAAAATCATAATTAAGAATGAACCATGATTAATCATTCTCATATCTAAGCAGAACATAGATCATAAATACGAGACAAAAACTTCTTATGGATTGGCACCTTCGCCTGCAGCCACTAAGTAGTACATCTAGCAATGAATTTCTATACATATGTAAGGCATAGAGTATAAACACAGTCTCTAAGAACAAGATTAGGATTTGTGCAATCCTTAATGTTGAAAATATCATTTTGGGATAATATCATAGAGGGTCCATAAATAAAATTATCAGAAATATCAGAAAAATGTCAAAAATTATTGGAATATCATTAAGCATAAACTTGGACTTCAAAAACTCAAAAAATATTGGAAAATCAGCAACTCCAAAAACTCTTTAAAAACTGGAAATATCAGGAGAAATTGGAGATGTTTGCAACACTAATACTTTTGTTCATTATTTTTTAGTGAAAAACATTTCTAGGGTATCAGAAGATGAAATCAATGAAGCATTCAGGTCTCAAGGACACAACAACAACAAAAAAGCTCTGAATTGTAAAGAGCCTGCAAATGCAGTTAAGAACCAAAGATAATATCTACCTTCCATTGTGTGCTTCCAGGGAGCTGACCTTCCCTGCATGTCCAATGCACAAAGTTTATCATTAGTTTCTTCTTCCTACTATAAATAACTCCAGAAAGGCAGGCATGAAATTCCTCCCAACATATATAAAAATTGCTATAAGCAAAAAATTCTAGACAGACTAACCTCAGGAACAATCCGGTTGAGAAAGGTTTCGGTATCATGCTGAACATCGGAATCATAGTTCTCATTTACAGTTAACGATGCACTAGTGTGTTGTACTGCACATTGAAAAGAAATATTAAAGGGAAAAATACTTCAAAAATAGCATTTAATTCATATATTTTGCATATCAGTGATTTAAAAATTGCAGGTATCCTTCTCAGTTAGATAAATTGGGTAGAATTAGTTCTTACAGAAAAAGTGTGCAAGCCCACATTTAAATCCTGATAAATCTGATTCAATCTCCTTCAATATCTGAAAAAGACAAAACAAGTGTGTCAAATACAAGGCAGTAAAATGACCAGTCAAAACAAAGCAAACAGGAAAATGAGCACGAAATGAATACTGCAAGAACAGAAAGTTCCAAAAGCACAAACATTGCATGAAATAAGAGAAGGTTATCCTTGTGTTCATTTGTTGGACATTGATAAAATTATCTTTATTATTGTTGTGCCATCAAAAAAGAAATTGGAAATGTTTGCAATGAGAATTGGTATTTTGTTACCATTAAAATTTCTTGACATAGTTCAAACTTCAGTCGAATCAGTGGTCGAAAATTTGGACCCTTCCAGCTTCTCTTTGTGGAGCATGTAGCTCATAATATGACATCAATTATAGAACTCTAAACCCTGATCAACACCAAATACCAAAATGGCAAAATGGCATGAAAATAGACCAAATGGCATTACTGTTAGTCTGATATGACCCATCTTCTTCTTCTTGATTTGTAAAGGCAACCTCAATCTATAAAATCTCAAAACAAACTGACCGATGGTATTGGATTTAGAATAATCATGAAAAGGCATCATAAAGCACTGGATTTGAGTTCTTGGTCTTACAATACTGCAAACTGATCAAAATAGGCTGGCTAGAGCAGCTGGAGCTGTGGCAGTGAAGAGAAGATAGAAGCATTTCTAATCAGACCAGAGGATCCTCCTGAGTGGCTTGATCAAAGACGAAAATTAATAAAGCCGGGACAGATAGTAAAATATTTGGGAATCTGTTCTGGAAAAATCTATGTGGAAATGGCTTTTAACTAAATTGGAAGGCAAACATAAAAAAAAGCTTTGACCATGATATTCCTTTTGCAGGGAAAGTCACTATAGTGGACAAAAATCTTGTAGCTCGCCACAAATTACCTTCCTTTTTATTTCTCTTTAACTGCTTCAAGTTACAAGATATTGGAAGAAATGCTTAGAACATCTTGTGGGGAAGAGGAAAAAAAGAAAAGATGGAGTTAAACCAATGTCCAGGAGTAACAAAAGTAGGTCAATGGGACTAGGAAGAACAACATTTGGCAACGAGTGTCTAGAGCATCTCCGAAGTGGTCTAAAAGCTAGGTTAAAACCTAAGTCCCCTGATATGGGGATACGGGGATTCGAGAATTGGATTCGGGATACGGTGACCCCCAGAACAGGACAATTCCAGGATACGATACATTATATATTATTTTATTAAAAAGATATATATATTTTAAAAAAAAAATATATATATATATATATTTATTAAAAATTAGATATTTTTACACAAATTCATACAAATTCATTGATTCAAACATAGATTTAAGATCTTAGATACTCATACATGATACATTGATACATCATACAATTGTCAAATCGATGGAATACTTCCACATTTGAAGCTGCTGTTGCAGCCCCACTTCCAATAGATAAAATACTTGCAGACCCTGATGAAACAGGGACAGGAGGTGCATCTCCAATGGGGACATTCTTCCCCTTTCTTTGCCCATGTCTTGCTGCCTTTGATTGAGCCATGAATACTGTAAAAAATAAACAAAAATAACCATATATATAAAACATATGCATATGCAAACACTAACAGCAAACTAAATGCAAAATATAGAGGGACAATGCACTTACCGGATGCTTGAATCTCTTTGAAAAAACTTCCTTTCTCCTTGCTAACCCTTTCTTCTTGCAAGCCCTTGCTCCTTGCTCACTTCACAAACACAAATCGGTGAGAAAGAATGAGCGAAATTGCTGTTTTATAACCCAAAATCGCAGTTTTTAGACAAAACGAATCCGGCTGTACGGGATACGGCTGTATCCGTACAGGGTACAGTCGGGATTCGCCATACCCCGTACGGATACGGCCATATCCCGTGAATCGGGTACGAATCCTGGAGTATCGTATCCGATATGCCGGATTCGAGATTCGAGGGCCCTAGAGGATGAATCCAGTTTCTTAGGTTAAAACAAAATAGAATGAAAGAGTAAACAATAAGATATAATGTAATATTCCCTTTTTTGGTGTCACCTATGACGAGGCTAGGATGGACTACCAGAGTTAGGAGCAGACCAGTCACAGGTACAGGGTGGTGTCATCAGCGGGCCCAGGGGCTTTTTGGAGGAGTTTTGAGGATTTTCTATGCAATCAGGTGGCATTTGCGTGATATATTCCATCATCCGAGCAGTTTGGCTTTTGTTTCGGTGCAATCCGACAAATTTCGAAAATTTGAGTTATTTGTGGGCATAACTCAACTGATTACGCTCAAGGTGGCATTCCGGGAGGAATACATGATAGAACACCTTAGTGTAATAGCTCATTGGAACCGGGACGAGGATACGTACATGATGGGACAGTTGGACACGAGTTTCAGTGACCGGAGGAGGCGTGGTAGTCGATTTACCCTTTTCTGCATTAAAAAGGAATATTTTAATAAAAGGGAAAAGTGCTCCATGAATAAAATAATATTAAAATAAGGCTCTAGAAGGCTCCAAGAGATCTATAAAGGAAAGGAAGGAGGCCATTGAGAGATATCTTTGGATCATATCATTTTATTGTATGAGAGGTGTGAGACGTGGTTCTCTACTTCAGCCGTAGCACCAGGACGGAAACCCTCGGGTGATTTGTAAGTGTTGGACAAAAATCCAACTCTCCTGAGGAGACTTCACTCAGAAGTTTCGCAGAGCTTCAGGGATTGGTGTGAGCATCATTCAGGTCTTCAACTCGTGCTTCATTATCTTCAATGGGTTCAATGACAGTTGTTACCGGAGGGAGAGTGCAACAGTTTAGTTTTGAGGCCAGCGCAGTGCAGCAACTCATCTTGGTGGCCAGTTTTCCATCTCAGCTCTTCCTTTGGGTTAGATGTATTTGTAACCCCAGTATTATCTATAATAAAAAAATGTTGAGATTCTTCCTATTTGATGTGTTAATAGATTGCAGTGCTTATGTGTTCTATTTTACATGGCAATCTTCTGTTTATTAATTTAGTAATTGTACGGTAATATAGTGTGATTTATGCAAATTTAGTTAAATATCCCATTTGGGGATATTACAGTGGTATTAGAGCCTTGTCTTGGCTCAGCCTGCGGGATTTCAGTTTCGAGGGTTTATTCCGGAGGTGCCAGAAGAAATCTATTTCTAGGGGGATACTGATCAAATTCAGAAAAGATTGAAGGTTTAAATTGCAGGTCATCAAAGGAAGGTGTCAACGCCTTCGTTGCGCAGAAATTTGTTCCAGGAAGCTTAATGTTTCAAAGGGGTGTGCTGCCATATATTCTATGAAGCCAATTTTGATGCCGAAATTTTTTTTGTAATGGCCGTTACATTGCGTGGGAAGACGCAATCGACAGACTCGACTCACAACGAGTTGTCAATGGTCATTTGTGCAACCGAGTGACCCGCAGTTCTCGTAGTCTAGTCAGAGTGATTTCCGGAACAGACAACTCCCATAGCTTGGTCAACGTAGTGTTTGAAACAATTGCCAGAAGGAACACGATCGCGGACTATCGAATGAGTGGGAAAATTGGTGGGCTCCGTCAAAATCTTACGCATACCAAATATTGTCTTAAGCCAAGGAAAAATTGTTGAAGGCAAGGAAAAAAACCGATAAAATTATTCACAGGTCGAGATCCTATGACGGACTGAGTAATTTGTTGCCAAACGGAGAAGCAATTTCAGAAGTCACTGAGTTATTCGCTACTGGTGACGGGTTGTTTGCTGATGGGTCTCAAAACAAGATTCAGGTGGGGCTATCATTTGCAGCAGCGGATACCTTTAGAATCGATGAACTAATAACACTCATCAATCATGGAGTAAATGTGGGTAGCGACATAAATCTGAGGTTGAGCGAGCCATTGTAAGAGAAACCCTACTATCAGCCAAGTTGGCATATATCTTAAGGCAACGTCAACAAAAGGAGTTTTTTTTTTTTTTTTTTTTTTGAGTCATCATTCGAACAACCAGTATAAAGGGTCAAGAGCCATCATACTTGTAGAAATTTCTTGTTTCCCACCCCGGTTTTCAGTTTCACCTTATTTTTCCTTTTAGTTAAATGCCCTTTCCCATATCCTTACATTCAACAATAGAAAAATAATTTTTTGCTAAAAACACAAATTCTAGAAAATTTACAGAATGCTGGAAAATGCAGAAATAAAACAAAACACAGCAAGCTGAAACAGTGATTCAACACATTTGAACACTAAGATTTTTGGTCAACAATTCAACACATTTGAACACTAAGATTTTTGGTCAACATAACCCTGGAAAAACCCCCTACAACTCTTGGGGAAAACCAGTTCGAAAGCTCCTCCTTAGTTCTGGGAAAAATGCTTTTTACAGTGAGAGAAATATTAAGAAAAATCAGCAAGTAAACTTTTACAACTTATCTCGTTTTCCGTGCTTAACCACCGCCTCGGAAAATGTGCAAACAATAAAATAGAACCAGCAATAAATGCTGTAAGCATTTCCTTGAAAAACGTGCCCAGAAATTACAGCATTAATTTCTGCTGTACAGCCTCCTTTTGCGTGCAGAACATCATTAAATGCTGGTGTACAACCTCCTTGGAATGCGTGCAAGCTGTCTTAAATGTTGTGTACGAAAATCACCTCGGTTTTTGTGCCAGCAGTTAGCTACAGGCTGTACGGCCTGCTTGGAAATGCATGCAGCAAAAACAGCAACCTCTCCCTAGAATTTTGTGCCCAGAAAATAGTACGGCCTCCTTGGAAATCGTGCCCAAAGCTGCTGTACGAATTCTGCCTTGGAAACTGTGTCAAATCTTACTTGAACTGAGTGCAAACTCTGCTGTACGGACTTGCTGAAATACTGCCTTGGAATGTGTGCCAAGCTGCTGCCTCCTTCTCCTCACTGCCCAAAAAATCTCCCTTGCTCTCTTTCTCTCCTTCTCCCAATCTGCTCATGAAAGAATGAATGACCTTTTCCTCCTTTCCCTCCTTTAACCTAACCCTAAGTGACTTTTGGGGAATCCCTAAATCCAATGGCTGAAATAGATTGAGATCTAGGGCTGAGATTAAATGCTCATTTAAATCTCACTTTCTATTTTTTAATTCACCCTACTTTAATAAAGACCCACTTAGTCTTTTATTTCCAAAGTCACTTTTTCCTTTCTAATTTTATATTGACTTTATTAAAGTCACTTTAAAATTAGACTTTAGTAACTTTATCACTTAAAGTCACTTTTAAATTAGATTTGACTTTATAATTTTTAAAGTCACTTTAGAAGAAAAATTAAATTCTTTTGGACACTTTTCCCCAGGCCAAAGATCAAAGCCTTAGGGAACCACCTGTCCTCCGGTAACCAAATTTCAACACTCCCTCTTACCGAGGAAGGTGTTCCTCACCACACCCATCTTGTCTCTGAAGTAGACATGCTTGCCCCGTGGTAAGGCTTTGGTAAGAATATCCGCAACCTGCTCATCAGTGGGAATATACTCAAGCTTCACAGCTCCCTTCTGAACATAGTCTCTGATGAAATGATATTTGATCCCGATATGCTTTGACCTGTCATGAAATACCGGATTCTCCGTGAGTTTAATGCAACTCTGATTATCACAGTAAATCACTGAAGGTCTCAACGGCTGACCAAATAAGCCAAACAACATCTTGCGAAGCCAAATGGCCTCACAACTAGCTAGATTGGCTGCCATATACTCTGCTTCCGCTGAACTCAATGCTACTGACTGCTGCTTTCGGCTGAACCATGACACCACTGCCGAACCCAACCCAAAACAGCACCCTGAAGTGCTCTTCCTATCAGAAGCACAACCTGCCCAATCAGAATCAGTGTAACCTACCAATCTCACTCCATCCCCCTGCTTGTAGTCCAGACCATAATCCACTGTCCCCTGCAAGTACCGCAAAATGTGTTTTGCAGCCACCCAGTGAACCTTCCTAGGCTCACACATAAACTGACTCATCGTGTTGACCGCAAAACAAATATCTTGTCTAGTGTTGACCAGATACATCAAGGAACCAATCAGCTGTCTGTACAATGTGGGATCCACCAACTCGGAATCCGAAGCATGAAGCTTCTTCCAGTTGGTGATCATCGGTGTCGACATGGGTCTACAATCCTCCATGTGGAATCTGCCAAGGATGTCCACAATATACTTCCCCTGCCCCAAGAAGAAATGCCCCTCCTCCTGCCACACCTCCAAACCCAAAAAGTAATGCATCAAGTCGATGTCCTTCATCTCAAACTCCGCCGCAAGATCTCTCTTGCAGTGCTCTATGAGTCTCTCTGCACCCGTAATGACCAAGTCATCCACATACAGCACCAGAATGAGAGGCTCCTCACCTATCACAATGTAGTAAAGGTTCGGATCTACCTCACTCTTTGTGAAACCCATCTCCTGCAAGTATGTATCTATCCTGGAGTACCAAGCTCTGGGAGCTTGCTTCAGGCCATAAAGGGCCTTCTTCAGTCTGCACACATGGGACCCCTTCCCATGCACCTCAAAGCCCTGTGGCTGCTCAATGTACACCTCCTCCTGTATGAAGCCATTGAGAAATGCGGTCTTCACATCCATCTGGTGGATCTTCCAACCCATCTCTGCTGCTATCGATATAATGGAGTGGATCGAAGTATATCAAGCCATGGGAACGAAGGTCTCCTCATAATCTACTCCCTCTACCTGGGAGAACCCTCTAGCCACAAATCTCGCTTTGAATTTCTCAATGTTGCCATCTCCAGCATGCTTTACCTTGTAAAGCCATCTGGAAGTAACCACGGATTTTCCCTCAGGCCTCGGCACCACCTCCCAAACATCATTCTTCATGATAGAAGAATACTCCTCCTGCATGGCCTCTGTCCAGACCTGCTGGCTAGCTGCCTCCTCATAGCTAGAAGGCTCAGAGTCAAGGATGTTGGTAGCCATTGCCATATAGCTACAAAACCTCTCAGGTGGTCTGCTCTCTCTGACCAGCCTCTTAGGCTCAGCAACAGATGTGGCATCTCTCAAGGTGTCCTAAAGCCACTTGGGCTTCCTCTTCCCTGAGCACACTTCTCCCGCCGGAGAATAAAACTCCTCCTCCTCAACATCAGGAGCCTGAACTCCTGACTGTCTGTCTGCTGTCCTCCTGCCTGCACCTGAACCTGTAGATGCCGAGGTACCGTGTGAACTGTCCATCAGTGGACTCCCCAGTGAACTGCTCTGTGGACTGCTCTGCGTGCTGCCCATAGCACCACCCCTCTGACTCTGCGAGCCACTCCCCACTGACGGACCTGACATCGTCATAGATGTACCTCCGGATCCTCCTGATCCCTACCCACTGGATCCCTGCGACTGACTCAACTGCTGCTGAGGGTCTGGCTGATCCAGATACTCTAACTCCCGTGACCTCCTAAAGGCCCTGTCCTCCTCGAACTTCACATCCCCCCTGACAACAACTTTCCTCTGCGCAGGAATGTAAATCCGAAAAGCCTTTGAGGTCTCACTGTAGCCCACAAAGATACCCTTCTCTGCGGTGGGCTCTAGTTTGGTCCTCTTCTCCTTGGGTATGTAGGAGTATGTGATGCACCCAAAGATACGAAGATGACCAATATCAGGCTTCTTCCTAGAAAAAGCCTCCTCCGGAGTCATATGCCCCAAGGCACGATGCAGACTCCTGTTCTGCAAATAAACAACAGTGTTGCAGGCCTCTGCCCACAAAAACAATGGCAACCCCTGATCATGTAACATGGCTTTGGCAGCCCCTCCGATGGATCTGTTATTCCTCTCCGCAACCCCGTTCTGCTGGGGGTTGTAAGGAACAATGAACTCCCTCCTGATGCCTGCCTCCGCACAATAGTCAAAAAACTCTCCGATGGTGTACTCTCCTCCATTGTCTGACCTCAGGGACTTGATCTTTCGACCTGTCTGTGTCTCCACAAGAGCTCTGAACTCTTGAAACCGCTTGAAGACCTCACTCTTGGTCTTCAAGAAATAAATCCAGGTCCTCCTGGAGTGATCATCAATGAATAAAACATAGTACTCATATCCACTCAAGGAAACATGAGACATCCGACCGCTCACATCGGAATGAATCAAATCAAGTATCCCAATCGCTCTGTTGTCACTGCTGGGAAAAAGGGATTTGGCAAACTTGCCCATCGCACATCCTCTGCAAGTATCAAAGTAATCAGTACTGAAATCTGGCACACCGATAGTGATCTCCTGCAATGTCCTCAAGGCCCCATGATACATGTGCCCCATCATGCGGTGCCAAATCTCACACAGCTCAGAACTGCTAGCTCTGCTGTCAGTGCTACTGCTCAATGCCAAAAGGGGTTGGAATGCAAACTTGTACACCTTTGCATGGCGTACACCTATCACTCTAGTTGAATCAGCTGGATCGCCCCTGGGATATATCAGCACCTGTCCTCCCCTGAACAGTATCTCATATCCTCTGTCCTCCAAAGCTGAGACGGATATGAGGTTCTTCCTCATCCCTGGCACATAAAGAACATCTGACACCTTCAAGGGAGGTTTGGGTTCCCTATGAAATGTCAGTGTTCCCACACCGACTGCTCTAACAACTCTGTCATCACCGAGTACTACCTCTATATCAGTGCCACTCTCTGAAAGCTCTGAGAAGTACTCACGGACTCCTGTCATGTGACGTGAAGCCCCACTGTCCACATACTAGATACCCGAAGATGCTCCGCTAATTGAGGGAAAAGCATGCTCCCTCTGAACCTCTATGGCAGATAATCCCGCACTAGAGGACTCACATGCAATGAACCCAAACTCCCGGTCAAAGCGATCTGCAAAGTCCTCAACCTCTGCTGAAGCTGCCATGCTCTGGTTCTTCCCCTTCTTCTTCTTCTTCTCCGGACACACAACTACATAGTGTCCCATCTTCTGACAATTCCAACACTTCACTTTGGAATAGTCCTTCTGTGAGTTATCCTGTTTACCTTTACCTTTGCCTTTGCCCCCACCATTGCTTGTGGAGGCCTGCTTCTTCCCTTTGCCTTTCTTGCGTCCTGCCAACAGTGCTACATCCTCATCCTGCTCAACTGGCTTGGCTGCCCCAAGCTGACCTTTCCTGATCTCTGTCTGAATGCAATCATCCCAAAACTTCTCCCATGTGGGAAGGGTCTCACGTGCACAAACCCCATCAGCAAAGTTCATCCATGAACGGGGGAGGCCATTCACTGCAATCCGCACCAACTCAGTGGGTGGAATGGCCTCTCCAATCGCCGCCAACTCATCTCTCACATTAGTAATCTTTGTGAGATATCCAGCTGCACTATCATTACCCATCTTAATGGTCTTCAGCTTCTCCTTCAGGACCATTTTCCGATTCTCATTGGTACTCTGGTAGAGATTGGACAATGCTGTCCACATCTCATGAGCATTTCTCTTTCCTCTCACATGAAGAATGCAATGGTCTTTGACTCCGTCTAGAATCAGTCTCTTACCCTTGTTGTTCTTTCTATTATATGCTGCCAACTGAACAGCATCAGTAGGCACAACGACAGGGTTCTGTGTGGTATGCACCATGATGTCTCAGACTTCTGCCTCCTCGAAGATACTTTGCATTCTCTCCTTCCAAACGTTGTAATTGGTATGCCCATCCAACCTATCCTCCACCCTCAGTCCCAATGACATCCTGCTGTCCTAAAAACTGAAAAATAGCACTGCTGTAGTAAAGATAAAAATTCTGTGTGAAAAATCAGCTTGCTGGAATTTTCTGAGTGAAAAATCAGCAGACTATATTTTTCTTCTTGCTGTCCCAGACTGCACTTTCAGCACTCAAGCTCTGATACCATGTAGAAATTTCTTGACTTTCCCACCCCGGTTTTCAATTTCACCTTATTTCTCCTTTTAGTTAAATAACCTTTCCCATATCCTTACATTCAACAACAGAAAAATATTTTTTTGCTGAAAACACAAATTCTAGAACATTTACAGAATGTGGGAAAATGCAGAAATAAAACAAAACACAGCAAGCTGAAACAGTCATTCAACAAATTTGAACACTAAGATTTTTGGTCAACATGACCCTGGAAAAACCCCCTACAACTCTTGGGGAAAACCAGTTCGAAAGCTCCTTCTTATTTCTGGGAAAAATGCTTTTTACAGTGAGAGAAATATTCAGAAAAATCAGCGAGTAAACTTTTACAACTTATCTCGTTTTCTATGCTTAGCCACTGCCTCGGAAAATGTGCAAACAGCAAAACAAAACCAGCAATAAATGTTGTACGGATTTCCTTGAAAAACGTGCCCAGAAATTACAGCATTAATTTCTGCTGTACGGCCACCTCCTTTTGCGTGCAGAACATGATTAAATGCTACTGTACGGCCTCCTTGGAATGCGTGCAGGCTGTCTTAAATGCTGTGTACGGAAATCTGCCTCGGTTTTTGTGCCAGCAATCAGCTACAGGCTGTACAGCCTGCCTGGAAATGCATGCAACAAAAACAGCAACCTCTCCCTCGAAATTTGTGCCCAGAAAATAGTACGACCTCCTTGGAAATCGTGCCCAAAGATGTTGTATGGATTCTGCCTTGGAAACCGTCTCAAATCTTCCTTGAATTGAGTGCAAACTCTGTTGTACGGACTTGCTGAAACACTGCCTTGGAATGTGTGCCAAGCTACTGCCTCCTTCTCCTCACTGCTCAAAAATCTCCCTTGCTCTCTTTCTCTCCTTCTCCCAATCTGCTCATGAAAGAATGAATGACATTTTCCTCCTTTCCCTCCTTTAACCTAACCCTAAGTGACTTTTGGGGAATCCCTAAATCCAATGGCTGAAATAGATTGAGATCTAGGGCTGAGATTAAATGCTCATTTAAATCTCACTTTCTATTTTTTAATTCACCCCACTTTAATAAAGACCCACTTAGTCATTTATTTCCAAAGTCACTTTCCTTTCTAATTTTACATTGACTTTATTAAAGTCACTTTAAAATTAGACTTTAGTAACTTTATCATCAAACACTTAATTAGATTTGACTTTATAAAATTATAAAGTCACTTTAGGAGAAAAATTAAATTCTTTTTGGACACTTTTCCCTAGGCCAAAGATCAAAGCCTTAGGGAACCACCTGTTCTCCGGTAACCAAATTTCAACAAAACTGCTGCTGTCGGGAACTGAATTCAAGGCAATCTCTCTGTGGATATTCCATTGGTAACTTACGGCAAGGAGCAGGGACGTCGAGAGCCACTCTTTGTCACCATCGGGGAGCCGCCACTACCACGATTGAAATTCGCCGAAATTAGCAATACATGGAGGTCAGCAGAGTTGCAAATCCGGGTTTCATGCAGAAGTTTGTTGATGAACAGAATCCAGGAGCCAGAATGGGCAAAAGGTTGACTTCTTGTTAAAACCTACGCCACTGTAAAATTCACATAGCAAGTTCTTTCTGAGGGGCCGAGCGCGTGTTTAACAAGAAGGGCGGATTATTGTTTGCATTAGACCACGTTTAAAGTACCCAGGAGCACGAAACCGGGTGACAGATTAGCATACAACTCTTTCAAGGCCAAATTTGAGATTGTGGCTGAGTGTATTCATTGTCAAAGTCAAGTTTTATTAAGTGGTTCAAATTGATATTTGCGCACTCTTCTGAACTAGTGACACTGCGGTGTTAATGACATTCATTTCCACAATTCCTGTAGATTGATCTTCGCTTATCGCTGAGCGTCATAATTAAAAAAATAAAAAATAAAAAAATTCAAGGAGTATAAGTGTGAGCACATATATAATTTCCTGAGCATTATCCGGTAGCTGCTTACGGCTGTGAGGGAGTACATACAACGAAGAAATGATGAGATTGCTGCCTGAAAGCACCTTTGTTGAAGTATATGGGATCTGGGCATCTTATTGAAGGCCCTAGAAGCTTGAAACCCAACTAGTTATTGCACAAAAGGGGTGGCCACCATAACTGGAAATGGCACTGCTGAAGTCACATTGGGAAGATCATTTTGCTGCTTACATACCAGGTTCCATCTCTCCTTGCATTATATATTTATGTTTACCAGTTTAGAAATTTAAGGTGCAATTGGGGGCTATTTCCAGGAAACAAAGATATTGATATTGGTTGTTATAATGTGCATAAGGCTGGTGTGCTTAGTTATGAGAATAATGAGCATAATATATTTCTGATTGAGAAATGACTGAATGCATCATTGTGTACCATTATTCCTCTGAAAATTAGTAACTCAAAAAAACCGTGACCACATCAGTGGTTGAACCATGGAGGGATTCCTAAATAGTTTGAGACAAATAAAAACAAAAGTTGGTTCCTTGAACCACCATGCATCAGAAGACCAAAAAACAAAACAGAACAGCAGACCCTTCTCCAAGAAGATACATAATTTGCTCCAACAAAGGCATCCGAGGAATTTACAAAAGGAGGAAGAAATGGGAAATTGGCTTTATGCACTTGGGATGGACTTAAAGAGTGGAAGATCAGAAAATGACTTTCTCATGTTAGAGAAACTGGAATCCTGCCTTTCAAAGGTAGAGCAATCTGATTGGAGTTTAAATTGGGCTTTGGAGCCATCTATGCTTGCATTGGTACAAGCTAGATTCTTGGAACATCCAAGTGAGAGAGTCAAGCTGCCTCTTGTTTCAATGATATTTTGAGGATAACAGCACCCTTCCCTCCCTACAATGATGACATTATGAAAAGAATTTTCAGACTAATAGTAGGAACCTTTCGGGATTTGGACAACTGTGCAGGCTCTACATTTGGGAGGAAGCTTAAGGTTTTAGAAGTCATGGCCATGACCTGGACTCATGAGATCATGTTTGACTTTGAGTGTGATTCTGCAGATGTTCCAATGCTTCTTCAGCATTAAGAAACATCATTCTGACACAGTCATAACACACATGCAGTCCATCCTGTCGTCATGTATGGGAGTCTGTGAGGCCATTTGCTGGAAGTTGCAGACTAGGTTGCTGAGCATTTGGAGGAGAGAGCAGTTGGTCTCACTTGCTGCTTATGAACTAGCGCAAGGGCTAGTTTAGTAGAACATAGAGCTTTTCAGGAGACAGTTGAACAGGGAGGAGTTGAACAAGGAGGAGTTGTTCTAGTTTGGTGGATCATGCAGCAGAAATGAACTGAGGAAAGGACTTTGCTTCATTTGCAAAGGACCATGGGGCCCTGATCACTCATGTTTGAGAGTTGCAGATGAGGTGGCAGAGGTAGAACAAGTAGACGTTCCTTCTATAGGTCAGGATGAGGACTCTTCTCCATATGAGTCCATGGGATCAGATGTTGATGCTTCTGGGGAGCGAGAGCAGTCATGCGGAGTTGATGGCATTAGGCCGAAGCTGCATTCTAGTATGCAGGGCGAGCAGTCAGGGAACCCTATGGGAGATAATCTGGGTGATGAGTCACTTGTGACGATTCAGCCAGAGCAGCATATATGATGGAGCCTGAGTTAGCAGAGGGGGATACTATGCACATCATGCATGATAGTCCTTTGGGGGAGAGCCAGATGGACGCCCACATTGAGTCTATGATGGATATGCGGCTAACCTTGGGGTCGGCCATTGAGAAGGAACAGTCAGATGCACAGACACTAAGTACGGTGACAGCAGTTGCAGATCCATATCCTCTGGAGATGTTGGAGGTTGATGGGATAGTTCTGCAGGGGGCCAGTAGACATCAGGAGCATTACATTCCCGATCAGGAGAGGGATGAGTTGTTGGAGATGGTGGAGCATCCATCGTTGGGCCGACACACTGATGAGGTGCAGATAGATGCACATGCAGTCAGTAGAGCTGCAGTACTTTCAGTGAGTAGCACTCTCTAAGAGTACATCGATGGGGCTTGCAGTATATCTTGCCCACTTTGGCCCATTATAGAGAGAGGGGCTTCCTTCTACAGGCAGTTTTTGTTGGCAGCCGGGACAGAGCAGCATGAGTTGATTATGAGCTGGCGACAATTCACTGGGCATATTCCGTGTGCAGTTGACACTACATTGGATTCTTCTTCCAGGATAGATTGGCGGGAGATCATGAGCTGGTACCCTCTTGATGGTACGATTTTCTTCGTAGGGAGCACAGCAGAGCAGGGGTCCTTAGACATAGTAGATGTTACGGATTCCAAATGGCAGTGGGGCACAGGTCGTCATTTCTTCAGCACTCTATCCCGATTTCAGGAGAGCAGGATCAGAATTGGATTTAGTTTGGATTGGAGAGAGGTGATGAGTTGGTACACAGTTGGTGGGGCAGATTACACCGTCATAGATACAGCGCAGCAAGAGACGTGGTCTTCACCTCTTAAAGCATCAGTTATAGCCAGAGGCAGTATGCAGTCCGAGCCGTGGGACTTGGGCGATGATTGGCCATCGTGGCATGGGGATCTGAGAGGATTGTTTGATGACAGGTACAATGAGAGATCAGTTCGGGATCCCGGCATTGAGGGGTCTATTCTGGGTGGCTTGACACAGACACATAGTAGCACCAGGAGGTTTGTATGGGATCCAGGCATTGGGTCTCAGTTGCATCGGGCCGACAGGGTGGCCCACATATTTGGATTGCTTGAGGGCAAGCAATCTTGGGGCGGAAGGTCTATAATATTCTCTTTTTTGGTGTCACCTATGACGAGGCTAGGATGGACTACCAGAGTACCGGTCACAGGTACAGGTTGGTGTCATCAGCGGGCCCAGGGGATTTTTGGAAGAGTTTTGAGGATTTTCTATGCAGTCGGGTGGCATTCGCGTGATATATTCCATCATCCAAGCAGTTTGGCTTTCGTTCCAGTGCAATCCGACAACTTTCAGAAATTTGAGTTATTTGTGGGCATAACTCAGCTGATTATGCTCAAGGTGGCATTCCGGGAGGAAAACATGATAGAACACCTTAGTGTAATAGCTCATTGGAACCAGGACGAGGATACCTACACGATGGGATGGTTGGACACGAGTTTCAGTGACTAGAGGAGGCGTGGTAGCCGATTTACCCTTTTCTGCATTAAAAATGAATATTTTAATAAAAGGGAAAAGTGCTCCATGAATAAAATAATATTAAAATAAGGCTCTAGAAGGCTCGAAGAGATCTATAAAGGAAAGGGAGGAGACCAGTGAGAGATATCTTTGGATCATATCATTTTATTGTATGAGAGGTGTGAGACGTGGTTCTCTATTTCAGCCGTAGCCCCAAGACGGAAACCCTCGGGTGATTTGTGAGTGTTGGACGAAAACCCAACTCTCTTGAGGAGACTTCACTCAGAAGTTTCGCAGAGCTTCAGGGATTGGTGTGAGGATCATTTAGGTCTTCAACTTGTGCTTCATTATCTTCAGTGGGTTCAGTGATAGTTGTTGCCGGAGGGAGAGTGCAGCAGTTTAGTTTTGAGGCCAGCGCAGTGCAGCAACTCATCTTGGTGGCCAGTTTTCCATATCAGCTCTTCCTTTGGGTTAGATGTATTTGTAACCCCAGTGTTATTTATAATAAAAAAATGTTGAGATTCTTCCTATTTGATGTGTTGATAGATTGCAGTGCTTATGTGTTCTATTTTACATGGCAATCTTTTGTTTATTAATTTAGAAATTTTATGGTAATATGTTGGGTTAGTGTGACTTACGCAAATTTAGTTAAATATCCCATTTGGGGATATTACATATAAAAGGGGATAATCTCCAAAAGGTAAACCCTTGGTGAAATAGATCGTACATCAAAAGAAAGTGTTGATTTTTGGGTAGCATCAGATGTGCTCTAGCTCCGAAACTTTGTAGAGGGGCTAGGACACATGAGATCACCAAGACCCAGAAATAGTTTGGAGAAATTCCACCCGAAGCTTAAGTTATTCAAATAATTCATTATTTTAATCGATACCCTAAGTCTAACTTAGGGAAATTAAATAATTAAACTGAATTAATTTAAACATGTAGGTGAGAATGTTTTAAGTGACGAAGATCAAGTTTTTTCTAATCTTAGTCGTTCATTAGAGATTAGATCACGGTCGTTGATTCGTCAACTAGAAAAGTATTAAAGGAAGCCTTGGGGTCAGTTGGACAACACACACACATAGTGGCAGCGCTTGAACTAAGTAGAAATTCTGGGGTGCGGTTTCCTGAGAATTTTAGAGTGAGCTTGCAGTGCTGCGAGGGGCAGTTCGACAGTGGGATTTCTGATCCAAGGTCGAGAATACAATAGCAGAGTGGCAGATCAGCACCAGAGGAGCAGCGCAGGCCCAGGAGGGGTAACGCAGGCTCAAGCAGAGCCAACAAAGAGGCTCATGCAGGCCCAGAGGGGTGACGCAGGCCTAGAGGAGCTAACGCAGAGCCAGAAGGGGCAGCGTTGGGGTTTCAGTGGGCCAGATCAAGCTCGTATTCAGCAGATTGGAAAGGGTGGCGCAACCACACTAAAGGGTGACGTAGTCTCAACGCAGAGCTTGTTGGGGACTATGTAGGCACCTGTGGGGTTATTCATTCTGAGCTGAATCAACCATAATATCTGTATCCATAAATAGAGGTACTTCTGTCGGGATTCTCTGTTGGGTGAGCCACTACTAGCACCCTAGTTTGTATTCAAAAATCTCATAATAATAAAACCCTCAAGAGTTGTTGCACAGGTATTCCCGCATTGGGTTTTTCCGGGGACATTTGTCCGAAAAATCTTGTGTGTCCCTAGTCAAATGTGCTTAATTCTCCAATACTTGATCTGTATATTTGTGTAGGAAGCAATGTATTTACTTCGATGTTTTTCATGTATTAATCAAAAAAATAACTTGTTAAGTTAATAAAACAAGTAGGGGAGGTAAATCAAATTACTGTTGTAGGATTTTGGTTGAGTAAATCAGAAATTTTCACACGGTATCAGAGCTATTGCAGATCAGGGAGAGCTGAAGCCATCAACAAAGAGAGTTTTTTCTGCAGGAAGGCGGTTTTCCCGAATAACAGCGCAGATCCTGGAAGAGGCAGCGTAGCACTAGAGGGACAGTGCAAGCCCAAGAGGGGTAACGCAGAGCCAGTGTAGCTCACGCAGAGTTGAAGCGGAGGCTCACACATACCCAAAAAGGTGACGCAATCTGAGAGGAAGTGACGCAGAGCCAACGCAGAGGGATCGAGTCTTCGTCCTTCCAGTTGTCGTGGCTGGAAGTGCAGTTTGTTTCTTAAGAAGTTGTTAGTGGGGCATTGTTTCTGTCAGTGCAGAACAATGTCTAGCAGGGCATGACAAAGTAAGGGGAAGCAACTCCTCAGCAGACTTTCTCGCCAAGATGTCTGAAGATCTGATCAGCAGAGTGATCATAGAGGGTTGATTCGACAACAGTTGGTGGAAGATTTTCGGGAAGGAAATCACTTGTCAGAGGGAGCATATCCTCGAGAGGGTTTCTAGCGCCAAGAAACCCAGATCTGAGTCTTTTGCTAAGGGCAGCAGCAGAAGAGGGAGAAGAGTATCTGTTTCGACATCTTATGAGCAGAGATGGTCGCACATGGATTGAGGGATTAGGACAGGTTGGATGGAGCATCCAACTTCATTGTCTGGAAGGCTAGAATCTTGTCAGTCCTTGATGAGTATCGCATGAAAGATCATGCCAAGAAGGTCGTAGTTGTTCTGTTGATGCTGATCCATTGAAGAAGTATGAGGAAGCGCAAGCAAGGGCCAAGCGCTTGATTATGGACGGGGTCGATGATCATGTGGTCCCACACAATGCTGAAAATAACACAACAAATGAGATGTGGACAACGTTGACCATATTGTATCAAGGGACTTCTGTCCAGAGAAGAATGCTTCTAGAGAATCAGATTCGAATGTTTAAGATGCATAAGGGAGAGGAAATTGACCCCTTCCTCATAAGATTTAAGGTTATCCATGATCAGCTGGTAACCATGGGAGCCACTCCTGACGAAGGTCTCATGGTGGCAACTGCTCTAATTGCGGTTATGGTAGAACTTTGTCTAAGGCATCTTGTGTGAAAATTTCAATCTGGAAATCTACAGTTGCAGTGATAGATTTATTTCTCCTACTTATTACTTCGATAAGTTATTTACAAAAATATATCAGTAAACTTCGAAATAAATACTACTGCAACATTCACAATTACATATGCAGAGAAGTAAACTATAGAGAACATAGTCATAAGAACCAATCACATGTACACACTTATTTTTGGACAATTGTCCCCAGAAAAACCTAGAGTGGGAAAACCGGTGCAGCAAATAAGGGTTTTATTATTATTCTTCAGCAAATGCATCTTGACAACGAATACACTGGCAGATATAATCAGAAAACACTTGAGACAAAATTCTCGGTCCCTACCGAAAATTTCTTAACACCTGGAAGAACCTTTGACTCCCTCTGTGTTTGTCTGCTTGTCTCTCTGCGCAGTCCCTACACTGGACTGCGTCACTCTGTGTGGGTTCATTGCGCTGCCTTCTGTGGCCCTCTGCATCCCTTTATCCTCGTGCTCAGTCACAGTTGACTCCCTCTTCTCCTTCTGCTTCTGCAACTCTACCCTATAACTCTCCCTCTGAAATCGAATTCTATTCCTTCAAAATTGATCTCCTTTAGATACTGAGTGTATGCCCGGCTTGCTTTCCAAATGACCCTCAAGCCTTCTTTTATAATCTTCTCGTTGATGAATCAACGGCCCAGATTAGAAGTCTAATCAATGGCTAAGATTAAAACTTGACTTGATCTTGTTCTCTAGAAATTCACACATTGTCTTATTAATACCCTTTAATTATTTAATTTTCATAAGTTAAGACTTAGGGTCGCCATTAAAATAATTAATTATTTTAATAATACATGAACCAAGTGGAAACTCCACAAACGGTTTCTGGGTTCTTTGGAATACTGATGTCCAAGACTCCTTACAAAGTTTGAGACTTACAACACTTCCCAATGCTACAAAAATCAACACTCCCTCTTAGGGAGAAAGGTGTTCTAGCAATATGCCTGCTGCATGTTGCTCTGCCTTTGAAGCGTCCTCTGCGCTACTGATCTCCGGTTGTTGCCCCTCATCTACTGCTTTGCTACTTTCTGTATTGTTGCCCATGACACTGCCACTATCACTGCTACATCTGTACTGCAACTCCCTCTGAATCCTGATCCTATCCATTCCTGCAACTGAAATGGATTCTTGATCATCCCCATCATCTCTCTGAAGTAGACAAACTTGGCCTTCCCAGAGCCTTCGTGAGAATGTTTGCCACTTGTTCTCCAGTTGGAGTGTACTGCAACTGTACAGCTCCTCGTCGGACACAGTCTTTGACGAAGTGACACATGATGTCAATCTACTTCGACCAATCATGAAACACAGGATTTTCACAGAGCTTGATGTAACTCTAATTATCACATATTATATTGGTCGCTTCCATTTTCTCCTTTAGTAGGTTCACAAGCAGTTTTTGAAGCCATATGGCCTCACACGAAGCTGTGCTAGCTGCCATATATTCAACCTCTGCTGAGCTCAGCGCCACGCATTTTTGTTTCCTGCTACACCAGGAAGTCATCCCTGATCCAAGATTGAAACAGTACCCATTGGTACTCTTCCGATCTACTGGACTCCCTGTCGAATCTGCGTCGGTGAACCCACTTAACTTGATGTCATTGCCAAGAGTCTACTTCAATCCAAGCTCGATTGTTCCTTAAAGATACCTGAGAACATGCTTGGTTGCTGCCCAATGAGCGCTCTTAGGTTCCACCATGAACTGGCTGAGGGTATTTACAGCATAACAGATGTTTAGCCTAGTGTTTACCAGATACATCAAACATCCTGTGAGTTACCTATACAAAGTAGGATCAACCTCATCACCTTCGAACGTGTCGATTTTCTACCAGTTCGTGATCATTGGACTCGTTATGGGTCTACAGTTTTCCATCTAAAATTTATTCGGAATTTTTGTAGTATATCTTCCTTGACCAAGAAAGATCTCCCCTTCCATTTCCAAACTTCCAACCCCAGAAAATAGTGCATCAGCCCTAGATCCTTCATGTCGAATTATGTAGCCAAATTCTCCTTGCAGTCCTTGATGAGCCTCGATGACCCTGTTAGAAATAGATCATCTACATATAGAACCAGTATCAGGGGCTCACTCCCTACCCTTAGGTAATAAAGATTGGGATTTGCGTCACTCTTAATGAATCTCGTCTTTTGCAAGTAGCTGTCAATTCGACCATAACAAGCTCTAGGGGTTTGCTTTAGTCCATACAAGGCTTTCTTAAGCCTACACACGAGTCTTCTGTTCATGCGTCTCGAAGCCCTCTGGTTGTTCAATGTACACTTCCTCTTCTATTACTCCATTTAGGAACGCTGTCTTAACATCCATCTAGTGAATCTCCCATCCCATCTGCGCTGCAAGGCATATGGCAAATCTAATGGAAGTATATCTGGCTACTGGGGCGAAGGCTTCTTCATAATCTATTCCTTCCTTCTGAACGTACCTCTTAGCCACAAACCGGCTTTAAATATCTCGATGCTGCCATTTGTAGCATACTTGATCTTGTAGATCCACCTTGAACCTACAACTGATCTATCCTGAGGTTCGAGAATCATTTCCCACACGTCATTTGTCATGATGGAACTGTACTCTTCCACTACCGCATCTACCGATACCTGATGCTGAGTTGCTTCCAGAAAACTAGACGGTTCCCCAACCTGTGCAACCAATGCTTGGCACCTCTCAAGCTGCCTGCACTGTCTCTTCACATCTCGTGGGGCTCCGACAAAGTCGTCTGCGTCCCTCAGAATTTGTCGTAGTTCCCTGCTCGTTCTTCCACTAGTAGTGGGTGGATTCACCTGCTCTTCCTCCTGCAAGTCCTCAGGAGAAGTGTCCCTTGGACCCCTATGCCTTGGAGACGCAACCATATTATCTTCCGCAAGTCGTTGTGGTTGAACTAACTGATCCTCCTTAGACTGTGTAGCAAAAGGCATCTCTCAGGATCTTCTAAAGGCCCTCTCCTCCATGAATTTCACATCCCTCTGCACAACAACTTTCTTGCTCTACGGAATGTAGACGCGTTAAGCCTTTGCATTCTCGCTATATCCTACCAGATACCTCTTTTCCACAGTCATGTCCAACTTCTTCCTCTTTTCATTGGGTACATGACAATAAGCTGTAGTGCTAAATATCCTAAAGTGACTCACTTCAGGCTTGCTACCAGTGAAGACACTTTCTGGCATGATCTTTCCCAATGCATTGTGAGGAATCTTGCTCTGAACGTAAATAGTTGTATTACAAGCTTCAGCCCACAGAAATTTGGGCATGTCTTGATCATACAGCATTGCCCTTGCAACCTCGACAATGGTTTTTATTTTTCCTCTCTCCCACACCACTCTTCTCTGGATTATATGGAGTGGTCCACTCTCTTCTGATACCTTCCCTTGCGCAGAACCCTGTGAATTCCTTGTCCGAGTACTCTCCGCCATTGTCTGAACGCAACACCCTAATCCGCTTTCCTGTCAAATTTTCTACCAAAGCTTTGAACTCTTTGAACCAACTGAAGACTTCGTCCTTGGTTTTCAGAAAGTAGATCCAGGTTTTCCTGGAATGGTCATCAATAAAGGTGACGAAATACTCGGCACCACTAAGAGCTCTAGCGGACATTGGTCCGCAGATATCCGAGTGTATCAAGCCCAATACACTCTTAGCCCTATTGTTGCTTCTCTGATACGCTGCCTTGGCATATTTTCCCAACACGCACCCTCTGCAGACATTGTCTCGCTTGGTGCTTAGTTCTGGAACTCCTGTGACAGTTTTCTTGAGAATCTTTAACGCCCCATGATGTAAATGCCCCATTCTTTTGTGCCATAGTTCATTCAGGTCCTTTTCAACAGTGTTACCTATTAATGCCACTGGGGATTCGAGTTGTAACTTATAAAGTTTGTTGCTCCTTACTCAGATTTGCGCTTTCTTCTTCCAACTGGGGTGTTTGACGTAGACTCTGTTACCAACAATGTTTTAAAAAACGGAATCGGTCAGCTACCAGGCCGAGGTAATGACTCGGTAATGACTCGGTCGACTCGGTTTCAATGACTCGGTTTTTGTAAAAAATACATTAAATATTAATTTTTTTGTACAAAAACATAAATTTAAAGATTTTTATTCATGTTTCCAAACACATAGCAATACAATATAGACAAAAGACAACATATGATCAAAGTAGGCTCATGAATATATCCATTATATCAAAATTGCACCCAGTGCACTGTCCAAGGACCAATACATGATGATGATATAGAGATCAAAACAAAAAACATAACTAAGGAGGCTCTAAATGGCCTCTACAACAAAACATGAATAGTCACTAGTAACTACTGCTAGTCATCTGACTGTGACAAGCCAATGTCCTCTTCCCCAAACTCTGAACCAGAGGGGGAAGACACTCGCTCCGCCTCCTCCTCTGAATCAACATCCTAAACTGGAACTATACCCTTGCCCTTACCACCTTGAGAATCAGATAGACGAGCTATGCGTCTCCGTCATGGCTGACTAGAGGAAGTTCCTGCACCTGCAACTGGATGGCCTGGGACTGGGTCTGCTACTAGTGGATCTACATTGAGCATAGTTGCCTCCATCTCTAAATCGAAGTCAAGTGAACTCTCCCTGTCAAACTCTGGTGGACAAGACTCCACTACCCAATCTGATGTTGGATCAGTATCCTCCAACACAATGGGATCTGAATCAGGTCTTTTGTTCAGCAATTGGTTCCGTCTTAGTTGGAGGTTGTACTAGACAAACACTAGATCATTTAACCGTTTTTGCTCCAAACGGTTTCTCTTGTGTGTGTGAATCCTCTCAAAGAGAGACCAATTGCGCTCACACCCAGAAGCACTGCAAGTTTGACTCAAAATGCGGATTGCAAACCTCTGCAATTCAGGACAGTGGCTACCAAATGCCTCCCACCATTGTGCTGCAAAAAATGAGTTTCAGTTAGCTCAACAATTTATATCCAAATTTGAAATTGAAATTATAATTTTATAAACAATTATACAAAATAATAAATTATAAAATATAAATTTGAAAATTGAAATTCTTTGTTTACCTGGCTCATCTGATTCCCTTGCAATCCTTGCAAGGTTCTTGCCAAAGGTACCAATGGCATGGCTGAACATAGTGATCTGCTTGTGTATCTTCAACTGCTCACTCTCTGTGGGGATCATGCGATCAATGCAGTCAATCAATCCATCTCTAACCTCCCCAGTCAAAGCTCCTGTTTCCTGAGCTTTATAATGATACCTTGGGTTCAGAAAATACCCGGCTGCATGTATCGGGCGATGGAGTTGATTGTTCCATCTCTGATCAATGATTTCCAAAATGTGGCCATACTTAGCCACTCTATCCTTGCATGTTGCCCTTATCTGCTCCTTTGCTTGATCCATAGCCTCATAAATGAAGCCCATAGCCAATCTTTCCCCATCCACCAAGCGCAACACCTTAACCAATGGCTCAGCAAGTTTCACAATGGTTGCTGATTTTTTCCAAAATATTTCTTCAATGACTTTCCTTTTCATGTCTTTGCCATCTTGTTTGCGAGAGAACAGACTTTCATTCCATTCATCACTAGAAAACATCTTTTGCAAGTTTCTATGTTGGGCACCCATAGATTGCAATGTCAAAAAATGTGTTGCAAATCTAGTGATGGCAGGCCTAATAAGTTCCTTGGCCCCTGTGTATTTCCTCATCAAACTCAGAATCCATGAGTGATTGTAAATATATTTTGTGATGCATTTGGCATGCTCTACAGTGTTCTTGATCCAGTCTATTTTGCCAATATCCTCAAGCATGAGGTCTATGCAATGTGCAGCACATGGGGTCCAAAAGATGGTTGGGTGTTTTTCCTCTAACAATTTACCAACAAGAACATAGTTAGAGGCATTGTCTGTGATGATTTGAACAACATTTGCCACCCCCACCTCTTCAACAACCTCATCCAAAAGCTGTAACAACAACTGTGCATCTTTCACCCTATCAGATGCATCAACTGATCTTAGAAACATGGTTCCCCGTGGGCAAAAGTCAAGAAAGTTTATGATGGTACGGTTCCTCTGATCAGTCCATCCATCTGACATGATGGTACATCCTGTACGTGCCCATGAGTTTTTGAACTCTTTCAAATAATCATCAATGTTTGAAATCTCTCTTTGCAAAAAAGATCCTCTTAACTCATGCAAAGTAGGAGGTTTGAAGCCCTTTCCAGCAGCATATATGGCATCAAAAATAGGTTCATAATATGGTGAACGAGTAGCATTGAAGGGAATATCAACATCATACCACCATCTAGCAATGTACTCACAAGCAACATCTCTCAATTCTTTTTTCCAATGAGCATCTAAAGTGGGTTGCACAGTTGGAGGACTAGGACCATATGCAATTGCACTATCAGAGGGAGATGAGGGCACAAAAAAACTTTTAATAGTACCCTTATTTCTCATTGCACCCTTACCCTTGTCAGAAATAGACTCCCTAGAGGGAGGAACATAGCAAAAGGGGTTTTTTGATGCATCAGTGGAAGGGATAGATGAGGAATCCTCATAATTAAAAGATTCAAAACTTGAGTTGGCAGCCATCATATGTTGTAGATTCCTCTTCCTCCCAATTTCAGCCTCTATTTCTTTTTGCCTATTTTTCTCTTGCTCAAACTTGTCAAATTGTGCTTTCAACTGCTTCCTAATTTCCCCAATGTTTTCTGCTTCACATGCAGTAATTTGGCCTTTAATACCAGCCAAATGTAGTTTCAGTCTATGAATGCCCCCTGCACCCTCCTTAATTTTTTTCTTGCAAAATTTGCAAAACATTTGATCCCCAACCATTTCAGCATATGCCCAAGCAGAGTCTTTTGCCCTAGGGGCCATTTTGGACTGAGTTTTTGACTTGGAAATAAAATGTTTAAATCTGAACATGAAAACAAAAAAAAAACTATTCATTCTATGTTCATTTCTTTCACCAAATGGCAAATGCCAAAAACTATGCAAATGCAAATGGCAAATGCTAGATTTGCTAAATAAATAAAACAAACAAAGGCAGATTTAGAAGAGAAAAAATAAATACCTTTAGCCTCTAGCTTCCTCTAGCTCAATACTGCTCCAAAGCTTGCCCAATAAGCTCCTCACTGCTGCTCCAAAACTTGCCCAATAAGCTCCTCACTTCTGCTCCAAAACCAACTCCACAATCTTCAGAAAACTCTCACAAATGCTCAAGCAAATGGAATGAGAAAGATGTGAGCTCAATAGGGGGGTTGGGTTAGTTAAATAGCATGGGGAGGGCTTAGACAACCTAAAACAAACCTAACAGTGGATTAAAATCCGGTTTGAAGTCCACAAAACCGCTTTTTTCGGGGCCACCGACCGGCTGTTTTGGCTCGGCCTGGTTAACTCGGGCCAAGCCTGGTTGACCGGCTTGTTACCGAGCCGGCCGAGCCGGTACAAAAACCGGTCGGCTCGGTAACAAACTGGCCAACCTAGCTGGTTTTGTACCTGGTCGGACCGGCCAGCCTAATGGCTCGGTCGACCAGGCCTGGTCGGAGTTGAGCCGGCCGTTTTTTAAAACAGAGGTTACCAATGAAGTAAACTTTGTAACCTCTGTTTTGAAGTTGAGACACTAAGAGTAAGTTCATCCCCAACCCAGGCACGTGCAGTACATTAGTGGCACGAAGCTTATTTCCAGCCTCGGTCTAAAATACTACGGTGTGAAAATTCTACTACAGTATCTTGGTTTATTTCTCCTACTTGATTTAAATTAATACAAGTTACTTTCAGAAATTAGATTCAGAAAATACCAAAATAAACACAACTACAGCCTACACATGCAGATCATTTACTGAATAATATGCTCATCCAACAAAGTGACACATGGATTTTTGGACATAAGTCCCCGGAAAAACCCAAAGCAGAAAAACCGGTGCAGCAAATATGAGGGTTTATTTATTAAGTAGATTCTAAGTACAGTAAATCTGGGTTCCATATCTGGAAAACACGACAAAGAATAAAAGAAATGAAACTGCAACTAACCTGTTGTTCTAGTGCCAAATATCTGATTGTCCACACCCTCAAACGGGATTTACAAGACTCAACCCCGATCTGGCTCTAGAAACCCCAGCGCTGCCCCTGAAGCCCCAGCGTCAGCCCTGCTACCCTCAGAATGCCAATGCGCTGCCCAGAGAGGGACTATGTAACCCCTGAGAGTGTGATGCAGGCCTTACCCTGGCCCTAGAGATCCTCTGCATAACTTCTGAAGCCCCCTAGTGCCTCTGCATTGTCCTGTGTAGCACCTGCGTAGCTGCTGCTCTGCTTCTTTGCGTTGTCCTTGTTGCTGCTCCTCTGCCTCTTACTGACTCTTGGTTCTGAGATCAGATCATCCCCTTAGCCAATACTACCCCTCGCTACTAGAAATTCCTCCGGAAATTCTTAGCAAACCTGCCCTAGAATTCCAGATCTATTCCTCAGCTCTGCAACTGTGTGTGTATCTCCAACCGACCTTCAAGCCTTTCTCTTATACTTTTCGATGATCTCATCAACGACCGAGATTAAAACACTCATCAACGGCTGAGATTAAAAGACTACTTGATCCGTGTCATTAGGGGAATTTTGAGGTCTAAAATGGGTCTCCTAAGGAAAATGTACGATCAAAATTCACTTTGTGAGAACCAATCACATTTTAGGGGATGACATCATCCCCAATGGTTGAGGTGGAATTGTTTTAGTTAAAGGAACTTACTTGTTACATTCTCAATGGTGGATAAAAACTCATGGTTAACCATGATAGTGCTCTAAATACTTTTAAAGTCAAAAGGTAAAGTACTAATAATAAAAAGTAAAGTACTCATAATAAATGTCATTTCACACTTTTCGAATAAAATATTATTATTGTCATTTCATATTTTTTAAAAGAAACAATGCATATCCTTACATAATCGTCAGTGTTTACACATTTTTCAATAAATATTATATTTTTATATTTTCATATATTTATTTTTAAAATATATATTATTTTTTCTTATGTTATAAATCAAATCAATTGAATATGTAATATAAAAGAAAATACATAAAATAATAAATTACATTTATTATATTATATTATATTAATTTTATATAATATATTAATTACATGGTATTATATAATTTAAATAATATAAATTTTAATTAATAGTATATTACACAATTAAGAGTTAATGAATTTATATTTATAATTTATTTTAAGTTATTTTAGTACAAATGAAAAATGCATTAGTTGTTCAATAATAATGGCATTTTCTTGAAAAGCTCATTCTTATTTATAGTCACATCAATACAATTTTTTTATTAATTTTATTTTGGTACACCTTTTCAATTGAATTTAACCATGGTTGCATGGATTGTGGTGCAAAAAGTAAAATGAAAATTTATAAATATTATCTTATTGGTTTAGCTATTATTTTATTATTTCCTTAGGAGGCCCATTTTAGACCTCAAAATTCCCCTAATGCTTTTGAGAACATTTCAGCACGTGTTAATTAATTCACTTTAATTATTTAATTTTCCTAAGTTTAGACTTAGGAAATCCTTTAAAATAATTAATTATTTGAATAACTTGAACACCAGCTGAAATTTCACAAAAATATTTATGGGTTTTGGAGTTAAGTGTGTCCTAGCCCCTCGACAAAATTTCAGGGCTAAAGCACACCCGATGCTACACCAACTTATACAAAATCTCAACACTCCCGCTTAGCATGGAGTGTGCTCTAGCAAGTGTGTTCTAGCAATGCATCCACACCATGCACTACAAGATCTTGAAGTTGGATTATGTGTTGTTGATGCTTGGCCTGCTGCCCTCCATCCACTTTATTGTTGCTTTCTGTACTGTTGCCCATGCCACTGAAACTGCCACATCTGTACTGCAACTCTCTCTCAAATTGTTGCATCATGTTGCCCATAGCACTGCCACTGCTAACTGTTGCACTGCAACTCAGTTGCTGAGAAGTAAGCAACTAAAAGACTTCTGCCCAACTGTTTGACAGATAAGTCAGGTTGCATTCCATCATTGAAGCTCCCTGGATGTTGATTTACGCTATCCTCTTGGAGACACTGTCATGCTGCAACACTGCACTGCGTGAACACACCCTCTCTACGTTGTTGAAGTCCCATCAACCCCTTTGCACTGTTGCTGTAATATTCCGAGTAGAAATTAAAAGCAATACAAAGCAACATAAACATGAACTACAGCAAATAGAGAGACATCATACATAGAATGCAAAACTTGGAGAACGCTGAGCCATTTTATTATATAACTTAAAGTGATAATAAGTACAAAAGGTGATCAGAATTATGGCACCTTGGCTTGCACAAGGCAAGCTAGAGATACTCTCAAAAATACCCCCGGAATGGCTGCTCTATCAGTGACTGCATTGTCTCCAAGCTGCTGCTGCTACTGCTGACGGACTATTGCTGCTACAGGAATAGGCTAACTCTTTGGGGCTATTCCCCTGCTCAGAAAAATACGAGACTCTGGAAATGAGCTCCCTGCCTAATACCCAAAAAAGCCCAGAAAGGGTTTCCGGAATGGATGACCCAGGAAAATCACCTCCCTTGAGAAATAACATTATCCCAGTTGGATACGTTGGACCTAAATGTCTCTGCAAAAGATGGCCTCCTCCTCTACCAAAATGATGGAATAGCTAAGGGTTGATCCCTTCTCATTATCTCGAGCTGAATCCCCTAATAAATCTCCACTCCCTGCACTACCTCTTCCAAGAACTGCATGGTCTCTCCTCAAGACTGCGCTGCCCAAGCAAGTGTGTAATCCCTGCTGAAGATGATATAGCTCCCACCTAAAAATCCACGAATAAAACTCCTCACTCGAGTAGGCACTCGAAGTCCCCCGGGGCTGAGGTTGGGATCTCCGCTTGGAGACACCCGGTGTGCTAAACAGCACTTACAGACTTTGCTCAACAACAAAAGCATGCTCAATGTCAATAGACAAAACAAAGATGCATAATCAAATGAGCAAATGAGGAGCCTCACCCTCTCTTTATGCTTGGAGAGCCTTTCTCTTCCCTAGGCCCCACCTAAACTGCGTTGTCCCTCTTGGCCACGCTGTCCATCTCTCTCTGTGCTGCCATGGGCCCACGCTGTCAAATAAATGTGCTCAAGTGACTTTTGGAAGTGTTTTATTTCCTAAGTGTAGGTTGAGGGTCTTCTCACCCACTTTATTATTGACTTTACTTTATAAAAGTAAACTTGGCCAAAAATTAATATTGTCAATTAGTTGCTGCTAATTGGGAATATTATAGTCCTCCCCGCCAAAATGTTGCTTGTCCTCAAGCAACTGCAATGATGGATGCTGCAAAATCTTCTCGCTCTCCTAAGTGGCATCCTCATCCAGCAAGTTCCTCCCCCTCTCCAAATACTCCTTGACTGTCCTGCTCCGCAGCAGCCTCTCCCTGGTATCTATGATGGCTTCTGGATGTAGCACCAAATGCCCCTCATCATCTTTTGGGGAAGCTCCTCTGTTGCAGTCACCTGCTACCCCAATGCCTTTTTCAGGCAAGATACATGGAAGATGTTATCGATCCTGCTACCTGTGGGTAACTCAAGCTCATATGCAACCTCCCCGATCCTGCGTATCACCCTGTATGGTCCATAGAAGCAGGGCTTGAGCTTCTCGGCCCCCTTTTGCTTCAGTGTGGACTGTCGGTAAGGCTGAAGCCGTAGGTAGACCAAGTCTCCTACCTCAAACTGCCTCTCAACCTGTCCTCTATCAACATACAATTTTTGTTGGTTCTTTGTTGTAACTAGGTTGTCCTTGAGGGCCCAGAGTATATCCTGACTCTCTTGGATCCAGTCCTTGGCCCTGGGGGCCTTACTAGCACCAAACATCACGTCAGCAAAAGACAAAGCATGATATCCATATAAAGCGTAAAACGGAGACATAGCAATGGACATGTGGAAAGTGTTGTAGCAGTACTCGCCCAAGTCCAAGCATCATAACCATGCCTTCTGCTACCCTGTAACATAGCTTTGCAAGTAGCCTTCCAGCCACTTGTTCACTATCTTCGTCTGCCCGTCCGTCTGAGGGTGGTAACTGGTGCTCGGAGTCAACTCTGTACGCACCAAACAAAAGAGCTCCTGCCAAAACCTACCCATGAAATGGCTATCCCAATCACTAACAATGGTCTTTGGGAGATCATGCAACCTGAAAACATCCCTGAAAAACAACTCTGCCACCTAAGCTGCTGTGTACCATGCTGATATGGCAAAGAAGTGTGCGTACTTTCTTAGCCGATCAACGACTACAAAGATATGGTCCTTGCCCTGCACCGCGGGCAACCCTGTGATGAAATCCATCAATATGCTTTCCCATTTCCCCTCTAGGATGAGAAGAGGCTGTAGTAATCCTGCTGGATGGCTCATCTCCCCCTTGTTCCACTGACATACTTCGCACTCCCTAACATGTTGAAGTACATCCTCCTTGAGGCCCTTCCAAGAGAACCTCTCCCTGATGGCCCTGTAGGTTTTAGTGAACCCCTGGTGGCTTGATAGTGGTGAGTCATGTGAGGCACGTAGCACCTTCTCCTTGAGCTGAGAGCCCCCAGTCAAGAAGATCCGATCTCTAAAGTATATCACCTCATCCATCACCCTGTATCTATCACCCGTGACCTATCCGTCCAAGATCTCACAGGCAAAACGGTCTTTGGAGTACTCCACCAACAAGTGAGCCCTCCAATCCGTGTCTAAACTCATCAGGGACAACGTTGTCGGTCTGCATGAGAGAGCATCGGCCACCACGTTCTTCTTCCCCTTGACATACTCAATGTCAAAATCGTATGTCTGGATCTTGCTGACCCACTTCTGTTGCCTCTCCTGCAACTGCTTCTGCTCTAAAAAGAACCGTAGGTTGTTGTGGTCAGTCCTCACCCTAAATCTGTTCCTCGCCAAGTACTGCTGAAACTTGACCAGTGCATGCATGATAGCCAGCATTTCCTTGTCGTATATCGGATACAACCTCTTATGCGGCAATAGCTTCCTGCTCTCCAAAGTTATGGGATGGCCCTACTACATCAAAATTGCACCGACCCCGTCCCCTGATGCATCACACTCAAGGACGAAAGCCTGTGTGAAATCTAGCAACACAAGAACTGGGTAGCTGCTCATCGCTTCCTTGAGCCTATCAAAGGCCCTCTGCGCTGTGACTGTCCAACTGAATGCCCCCTTCTTTGTAAGATCTGTGAGGGGTGCAGCAAGTTGGGAAAATCCCTTGACGAACTTCCGGTAGTAGGTGCAGATGCCTACAAATCCCCGAAGCTCAGTCATGTTCTTCGGCTCTGGCCAATCTCGGATGGCCCTAATCTTCTCCTCATGGACACTCACTTCGTCGACACCAATGATATGCCCCAAATAGAGCATCTCCGTCAATCCAAACTCGCACTTGGAGAGCTTAGCATAGAAATGTTGCTCCTCCAATATGCGCAACACAGCCTCAATGTGCTACAAGTGCTCCTTCCACGTCCGGCTGTATATCAAGATGTCATCAAAGAATACCAGCACAAACTTCCTTAGTTAACCACAGAAGATGTGGTTCATGCAGGACTAGAAAGTGGTTGGTGCATTGGTTAGCCCAAAGGGCATCACCAAAAACTCGAAGTGACTGTAGTGACATCTAAAACCGGTCTTGGGTACATCCTGGTCCCTCATGCAAATCTGGTGGTATCCTGATCTCAAATCAATCTTCCAGAAGAACTTAGATCCGCTCAACTCATCAATCTATGAGATGGGGTATCGGTTCTTCATGATCTTCTTATTGAGAGCCCAATAGTCGATGCACATCTTCAGTGTGCCATCCTTCTTCTTCACTAGTACAACAGAAGAAGCAAACGGGCTAGTGCTAGGTCGGATGTGCCCCAGCACTAAGAGCTCATGAATAGCCCTCTCAATCTCATCCCTATAGGCTTTAGGATGCCCAGGGTGTAGTAATCACAAGCCTGGATGCCCTGCTCCAGCTCAATGTTGTGCTCAAAACCTCGATCTGGTGGCTGTCCTGGTGGCATATCTCCGAAAACTGTGGCATATCTGTCCAAAATAGACTGCACATCTGGGTGTATGACCTGCCCTGTAGACCTTGCCTCCAAAACACGCAACTCTACTGCCCACTCTATATCTCCTTTCTGGAAGTCTGCCTCCATCCAGTGTGTGTGGAAACTGTCTATGGCAGATAAGTGTGCATGACTCGAATCATCTCGTGCTTCCCGATCTTCTTGTCCATCCACTCCATCTCCAAGGTCTCCCAATCTGTGGTGACCTTCCCCAGCGTGATCGACCACTACACTCCCAATATCACCTTGGTGTCCAAAATATCCACCACAAAGAAATGATCTATCATAGTGTAAGTCCCCATAGTCACTGCCAAGGCTGGCACATACCTGGCACACTACATGGTTCTGGCACCTGGTACCAGTACTGGAAACCCATCAAAGCTCTCTGTCGGTATGTTCCTCCGCTCTACCAACTGTGCAACAATAAAATTGTGGGTAGCCCCACTGTCCACTGATATCGAAACACGTTGTCCCTGCACAGTACCCCAGACACGCAATGTGAAGTATTTGGGAACCCCTCGCAAAGAAGCAAGGACTCCCCCGGTAGGTGCAAACACTGCCCCTCCTACTCCTGGTGGTGGAGGTGTGTTATGAATCTAATTCATAACTTAAGTATTAAATATAGTCATTAATAGAATAAAATAGAATAAATGTAATTACTAGCTAATCAATTAGGATTAGGTTAAATAATCATTAGGTTAATGAAAAGGCATGTCTAAAAGACATGCCCGTTCGTGAAAAGGTACCTGCAGGGGTATAAAAGCGGGACCTCATTGTAATCATTCAATCATGTCTTATATCATATCAATAAAATATTTATTATTATAAATACCCCGTGTATTTTTATAATTAAAAACCCTTTTGCTATTAAAAGCCAACAAATCTACAATCCTGCTGCTACAGTATTCAAATCTACAACTTCCGCTGCTACAGTGGTATCAGAGCCTTATTAAGGACAAGTTGAAGCAATGGCACACAACATTGTTTTACAAGCCTACGAACGTAGTTTACAAGCCTATGGACATAAACTACCATACTATGTGTCATTACGTGAAGATCCCAAAATCAAAATAATTGAGCAGATTAGGAAAGTTCAAGAAAAGCTTCAGCAATTAGAGAATTCATGTGCAAAGGTCACAAACGGTCTTAGAGAATATTCTGCACATGTTAAAAAAATTTCTGCAGTAATCCATAATAGAAAAGAAAATCATGAGAAACAGAAAGATGAAAAATGTTGTAATAATGAGAAGACAACGAGTTATGCTAAAGGGAAATCAACCAAATATATTCCCCCACCAATGCGAAATAAAAGTAAAGAAGAAGGAAAATGTTGGAAGTGTGGAGGTAAATATTTCACAGGGCATAAATGTGCCTTTTATACAAGAAATATCATTGCCAGCAACAGTAAGGAAACAAAAAAAAATGTTCGTGTATCCAGCCCTCTTAATGGCCGCACACCACCATTGGTTGAAAATAACCATGCTTTTGCAACAAAACAATTATGTTGTACGGAAGCCCAAGAAAAAACAGTTATTTTGATTCAATCTTGGCATAGAGCTTGGACTCAAAGATGGCGATTCCTCAAGATTGTAAAGGCGACTGCAAAACTGAAGCCGGAAAACAATAAAAGGCCACTGTGGGTGTGCCCTGACGGGACAATTATTCTTGAAACCTCCTCCGAATTCTACAAGCAGGCTTATGAATTTTGCATAGCGATTGCAGAGCCGGAGAGCAGGCTGCAACAATTTCACCAATATAAAATCACGAGCGCGTCTTTGTATGGCGCGGCCTCGGCGGGAATGGATTCAAGAAAAATCATCGAGATCCTCAATCTGCTGTGCAAAACCGAGGTTCCCGTAGACATGAGGACATTCATTCGGAAAAGCACTGAAAACATGGGGAAACTGAAACTGTACTTGGAGGAAGGCAGTGTCATTCTGGAGGGCAACACAGCACACGATGTTTCCACCATTCTGAGATACCATGAGGTCAAAAGTGCCCTAGTTGGTAAAATGAGTGATAAGAGTCTCCGGATCGATTCGACTAAACTGGTGCAAGTGAGGCAGAAGTGCAGAGAAATCAATTATCCTCTGGTCGAAGAATACGACTACAAGAACGATACTACTTGCCCCACTCTGGAAATAAAGCTCAACCCCAAGGTGATCCTTCGGCCTTATCAAAAACGCAGCATGGACAAGATGCTCGTTAATGGGAAAGCCAGGTCGGAAGTGATTGTGCTACCCTGTGGCGCCGGAAAGTCTCTGACGGAAGTGTATGCCGCAGTTCGGTTGGGGAAATCCGTTCGGTGCTTTGCAAACACAAGTGTATCGGTTGAGCAGTGGGTATACCAGTTCAAGCAGTGGAGCACTCTGACGGAGAGGCGAATCCAAGCGGTGATGAGCGACAGCAAGGCCTCAGAATTCAACTCAAAGGCGGACATAATGGTGACCACATACAGCATGTATGGGTACACGGGTCACCGATCCAAGGACTCGGAGACCATAATGAAGGCCATCAAGGGCAAGGAATGGGGTCTCGTTCTCATGGACGAGGTGCACGTTGTCCCCGCTAAAAACTTTCGTGACGTCGTTGCGCGCACAAAATCACACTACAAGCTCGGCCTCACTGCTACTCTTCTCCGAGAGGACGACGCCATCAACGATCTGGAGTTCATCATTGGCCCCAAACTGTACGAGGCCAATTGGCAGGACTTGGTTCAGGCAGGCTACTTGGCAGATGTCACCTGCTACGAGATCTTGTGCCCCATGCACAAGGATTTCCTCAGAGAATATCTGGAGCTCTTTCTCTTCAGTGGATTTGGGAAGGCTGAGAAACGCTCAGTCCAGCACACGCTCTATAGTGTCAACCCCAACAAGCTCATGGCCTGTGAATATCTCATCAAATTTCACGAATCGCGCGGTGATAAGATCATCGTCTTCTCGGATAATCTGTTCCCCCTAGAAAAAATGGGCATCATGCTCAAGAGACACATGATTCGGGGTGACACCTCGCACGATGAAAGGCTAGAGGTCCTCGACCATTTCAGAAAGGCCACCGGCGGCTTCACCGTTTTTCTTTCCAAGGTAGGAGATACCTCTATTGATCTTCCAGAGGCAACGATGGTCATACAGATATCTTCTCAGGCGGCCTCCAGGAGGCAAGAAGCGCAACGTTTGGGTCGTGTGTTGCGTCCAAAATTGATGTCAGCCAACGGCATAACTGCAGATCGGATAAGCTTTATGTCGGAAATCGAAGCTTTGGCGGAGTTAATCAAGACGTCTGGACGTTTGAATCAACAGGTGGTGGACCGCAATGGTGGACCGCAATTTCCAACAAAGTTCAGATATTTGGGAGAAGTGGTTGTGACAAAAAGGGACGTTTTTAAAAGGATCAGAAAATCGAGTGCATATGATATGAATGAAGGAACTGATAACCGGCAGGATAGTAAAAGAGGAATCAATTCAACAAACATGGACAGACGTGTTTGGCAATGTTACCAGTTAATAAGTTTTGGAACGCCAAACGTGACATTTGAATAAACTCTCGTGGCCATTCCAATCACGATTTTAAATAATCGTTATACTTATATATATAAAAATATTATTATTAATTTAATTAATTAAAATCATTAATTAATTAATTAAATTAATCAAAATTAATTATTATTATCACTATTTAAATAATAGTAATAATAATTATTAAGAAAAAAAAATATATATATATATATATATAAAAAGGGAGAACTAAGTTTCAAGGAAGTATTATTGGAGAATTATACATGCCAAAGTACCAATGAAGAATGACATGTTTAGCAGATAATCTCAAGTGAAGAAAATTGTCAGAAGTTAAGCTTTGAGGACAAAGCTTTTCGAGGAGGAGGCAATGTTATGAATCTAATTCATAACTTAAGTATTAAATATAGTCATTAATAGAATAAATGTAATTACTAGCTAATCAATTAGGATTAGGTTAAATAATCATTAGGTTAATGAAAAGGCATGTCTAAAAGACATGCCCGTTCGTGAAAAGGTACCTACAGGGGTATAAAAGCGGGACCTCACTGTAATCATTCAATCATGTCTTATATCATATCAATAAAATATTTATTATTATAAATACCCTGTGTATTTTTATAATTAAAAACCCTTTTGCTATTAAAAGCCAACAAATCTACAATCTTGCAACTTCCGCTGCTACAAGGTGGTGGAGGATCTCCTCTTTGTACTACACCGATGCCTCCTACCTCCATCTCCTCATGCTCATCCTCTTCCCCGTCACTGTCGGAGAAGACCTCTATATAGTGTGCCTTTCCAGTGGCACAATGATGTCCCGGTGGCCATGGCTCCTGGCAAGTGAAGTATAGCTTCTTCCGTCTCAAATCTCTCCAGGTCTCATCGTCCAAAGGCCCCGACCTTGGTTCCCCTTTGGAGGTGGAACCCTCGTGTCCCTCCCCTTCAGCTGAAATGTCGGTCTCAGGGGGGAAGGAGCTCTAGTCCTGGGTAGAGCATCCTGCAAATCCCTAGTCCTCCCAACTGCATCATGAAGTGTAGTCGGCCTTGTCGATCTAACTAACCCCCGAAGAGATTCTGCCAACCCATCAATGAACATGTAAATCATCCTGGCCGAAGACAAGTCAGGTACCATCACGGAGAGTCTCAAAACCTCGGAAATGTATGTTTACGGGCTCCCAGTCTGTTTGAGCTTAGTCAGCTCAACAAAGTGCTCCTCCGAATCCCTCCGATCAAACTGCTCTATCAGCCTCCGTGTAAACTCTGCATAAGTTGTCACCCCTGAGTGCCCTAGTGTGGCCATCCCATGGAACCACCAACCATGGGCCTCGCCCTCCAGGTGTAATGTTGCCACCTTGATGGCCTCTCCCTCTACCATCTGATTGAGCTAGAAGTAAATATCCAACTTCTCCACCCAAGCCTTTGCCGAACACTTGGAGGATCCGTCAAATGTCGGCTAGAAAAAATCTGCCCACTGTACATTGTACATCCCCATCCTGTGTGTATCTGGCCCCTCTGTTCTGGTTGCGGGATCTGTTGTCCTTCTTGAGCTGCACAAAGTCATGGAAAGTGAGAGCCTCACCAAACTCTCGTCCGAGGACTGATACTCGGCAAAATAATCCCCCATGTGAACTGGTTCCAATTCCTGAGGTGCTCCTACTCCCGTGCCTATAGCTAGAAATGTAGGCATCGTGGAACGTGGGGGAGTTAGTGATAACATCTGCTACATTGTGATGTTCTCCTGTAAGTGATGGGAGATGTCAGATCCTTCTCCGGTGTGGAAACCCCTTGGGGTTTCACGCTGTCTCTAGTATGCGGTAAACTTATATCCCATATCCTCTATCCTCCTTGACAACTCCTGCACAGACTTTAGGAGAAGTTCCCCGAACTCCTTCCCTTCATCTTTTTCCTTTGCCATTGGTTCCTCCTCTTCTGCGTCCACTACCGAAATGCAGTCACCCTCTCCAAAAGTGGCCTCAAGCCTCCTCTCTTGGTCCTTATACCTCCTTCCCCGGTAAGTGATGTACGGTTTTCTTGCGGGTGTCATAGACAATCTGCTCCACAGGCTGAGCCAAGTCTATGAGCTCTGATACCACTGTAATATTCCGAGTAGAAATAAAGAGTAATACAAAGCAACATAAACATGAAACTACAGCAAATAGAGAGAATCATACATAGAACACAAAACATGGAGAACGCTGAACCATTTTATTATATAACTGAAAGTGATAATAAGTACAAAAGATGATCAGAATGATGGCACCTTGGCTTGCACAAGGCAAGCTAGAGATACTCTCAAAAATACTCCCGGAATGGCTACTCTATCAGTGACTGTGTTGTCTCCAAGCTATTGTTGCTACTGCTGTCGAACTATTGCTACTACTGGAATACGCTGACTCTTTGGGGCTGTTGACCACACTTTGTCAACGACCCCATAGCAGTACACCCCCATTTTTTCAAATGGGATTCGTCATGATCGACATGGTTGCGCCATTCAGATTCCATCATCCAGATTTCATCGACAGTTGACATTGTTATAAATGATGTAAACCCATTCTGCATTTTATGATGTAAATGATCTAAGTAAGACCGTCCATGTATGTAACAACCTAGGTAAGCCTAGTATGTTGTTGATGACTTCCATCCTAGGAGGTTTTTTGTCTCACCGATTCACGAAAGTGATCGGCAGAGTTTTTCCCTCCAGCCTCACCCCAAAGCTAGGGTGGAATTTGTCATCAGCATGCTAAGTGAGTCCTAGTGTTTTTTATCGAGTCCTTGTAAAAGTAGTTTGAACTACTTGGTCTACTAGATCATATGTTGAGTCGCAGAACTGGGTATTTATTTGAGGGTCTATACAAATGGGTTTTCCCCCCTTCATGTATGTAAATGTATTATCTCATGTAAAAGAGGGTTGGAAAAATAATTATAATCCCCTCTTAGTCAATTAATTAAATTTTCCGGTCAATTAATTAATAAAATCCTAAACCAGAAATTTAATTAATTTAGGGTCCTAAATTAGGATTAAATCTTTAAAGGCAAAATTTGTTGGTCCTTGGAAAATGATTTTGACAGCCCCAAGCCAAGGGAATATTGAGAATTTTAAGAAATATTGGACCCTTGGGCCTTGGTGGTTAAGTCAAGGTCAAAATTTTGGGGTAATTAACTCAAAAATAATATTTTTTGAGTTAATTAAAATTGAATTAAATGATAAATTCGTTTTTTCCCCAAAATTTTAATTTCAACGCTCCGGATTAAAAGATAATTAAATCTTTTGGACAGTTGAGATTATTTTGACGAGGATCATCCAAACTAGCCGTTAGAGATCCGGTCCTATAAATTTAGAGGTCTTTGTCATTCTTGAATCATCCGATCTCAGGATCATGCACTTGCTCTTAGAAGCTCTTGTAAACTTTTGAGGAATAAAGCATAAAGACTTTGGGGTTACAATCTGGATGTTCCTTCTCAGATCTATGTGGTGAATTGTCTCTAGACTCTGCTACTTGGTTTCTTGCATTTTATGGTTGATGGCCTTCATGGATTAATCTGCATATAGGTATCTTATGCAGTTTTCTGGGTTTATAAAATAACATTCTGATTTTTCTGCAAAGGTCTCATGTTGTTTTCTTAAATCTCTATCGATCTAAGATCTGGATCTAAGTGTGCAGGGAATTTTTTCTTAAGATTGGGCGTCTGGGGAAGTCTTCGGTTGGACCAGCCGACTCCCAATAAACATAAATCTGATAAGCTCTTTATTTGTTAAATTTCGGGTCTATCTTACAATATTTGTGATTTTGCAGGGTTTCGAAGGCTTGTGCCTCTCACTAAAACTTTAAATTTCTGAAAATTGTGCTAAATGGATTTTAATCTAACCTTGAGGGTTTTAAATTTGTAAAATAGTTGTAAATTTGTAAAAATTTTAGGACTGTGAGGGTTTATTTGTTTCATGGTGCATATATCTTCAGATCTGGTTATTTGTTGCAGGTTACAGGTTCAAATCGAAATTCTTTTTTTAAGATCTAGGGCAGATCTGGCCTCAAAGCTGCCACTGTGGGCAAATCTGGGTGTTATTTTTAAGAAGCATGAGATCTGGGCATAAATGAAGAAATTTTTAAAATCTGAGTTTTTGAAAAGAAATTTTAAATTCGTTGGAGGTACTGGGTTTATCATTGAAAACGCTGCCCTAGCTTCTCCATTCACCGTTTTGCAGGTCGGCCCTCCTTCAAAACCAGCCACGTCCACCATCCATCTGCATTCGCTTTCCTTCTTAAGCCGTCTTCCTTCCTCGTTCGATCTCCCCCTTGCTGCCTTCGTGCCCCCATTCAACCTGTAGAAACAACAAAACGACAAAACGCTGTCTTTTTCCTGCCTTTGTCATCGTTCTCCTCTGCTCTTTCACGTTGACTTACCCTTTGCTCCCCTCAGTCGACCAGCGATCTCTCCACGTCATCCAGCTCATTTCCGCCCGACCTGCAAAACAACAAACAGCAAAACAATCGAATCTCATACATTTCAGATTCGTTTTTCCCCTTGCGTCCAAGACTATCGTCCGTTGACCTGCACAAAACGACAAATGAACTCACGCACACAGCAAACGCGTTTATAAAAAATAAAACTTGGATTTGCGTTCATGAATCGGATTTGTTTTTTTTTTTTTTTTTGTGACAGCGTTATTTTATTTATCTATTTGTATATAGTTAGACGTTAGTAGTTAGCGTAGGTGTATTGTGTTTAGTTTAGTCGATATTCATGGTTTTCATTGTAGTTTTAATTTTTAGTTTTTCTTTAGTTGGTTTCAAGTTTTAATAAATTTCGTTTCATTAACATTTGTTTTAATTTTTTTAGTTTAGATTTAACTCTATTTAATTTTAAATTGTAATTCGACTTTAGGGTAGGTTAGATTTTAAATTTCGATTTTTGTTAATTTGAGATTTTAGTTTAGACTTAGTTTTAGGAATCTAACTTTTAGTTTTAATTTAGATTCTCATTTTGTTAATTAGATTATTTTATTTTTAGATTTTAATTTTAGATCTAATTTTAGAATTTAGATTTAAGTTTTAATTTAGATTTAGATTTTTATTTTATTTTGGATTCAATAAAATAATAAAAAATAATAAAAATTTCAAAATTCTAAAAAAAATTTAAAATACAAAAAATATAAAAAAATTTCAAAATTTTCCATAGTCAAATGTGCATTTGAAATTTTTATCTAAAGATTTGACTATAGAAACATTTTCTGGATCGAATTTAATTGAAGCTTCATAAATCTGGAAATATTACAAATCTCGAGCATTTTCATCTTGTGATAATATTGCTGTGGGGTTAAGATATTTTAATGCATGATTGTGGTGTCTTTCATTAAATATCATCGTAGTCAATCGTGTTTTAATAAGCAGCAGCTAATCATCACGTACTTACAATTGCATAGCAGGATTTCATTTGACTCCATAAGGCACTGGGCTTTAACGTGAAATCTAATCTGTGGAATCTTGTTCATTTTATCAAGTATTTGATGTTTTAGCTGTGTCTCCTGGATTTATCCTTCATTTCTAATAGGGTCTACCTCCCTTAGCCTGCAAGGAGACAGCTTAAAGAGAGAGGTTGGGGATAGAGGTGACAGCCCCCAATCTGAACCGTTGTCGCGGTGCCCTGAACAATTTGTGCGACAACAGGGGCTGTTCCCCTGCTCAGAAAAATATGAGACTCTGGAAATGAGCTCACCGCCTTAAACCCAGAAAAGCCCAGAAAGGGTTTCTGGAATGTATGACCCCGGAAAATCACCTCCCTTGATAAATAACGCTATCCCAGTGGGATACGTTGGCCCTGGATGTGTCTCTGCAAATGATGGCCTCCTCCTCTACCAAAATGATGGAATAGCTAAGGGTTGATCCCTTCTCACTATCCTGGGCTGAATCCCCTAATAAATATCCGCTCCCAGCACTACCTCCTCCAAGAACTGTGTGGTCTCGCCTCAAGACTGCGCTGCCCAAGCAAGTGCGTAATCCCTATTGAAGATGCTATAGCTCCCACATGAAAATCCACAGATAGAAATCCTCACCCGAGCAGGCACTTGACGTCCCCCGGGGCTGAGGTTGGGATCTCCGCTCATAGACACCCTGTGTGCTAAATAGCACTTGCAGACTTTGCTCAACAGCAAAAGTGTGCTCAATGTCAATAGACAAAAACAAAGATGCATAATCGAATGAGCAAATGAGGAGCCTCTCCCTCTCTTTATGCTTGGAGAGCCTTTCTCTCCCCTAGGCCCCACCAAAACTGCGTTGTCCCTCTTGGCCATGCTGTCCATCTCTCTGCACTGCCATGGGCCCATGCTGCCCACGTTGCCACTGTCCCCACACTGTCACTTCGACCTTGGGTCCCACGCTGTCAAATAAATGTGCTCAAGTGACTTTAGGAAGTGTTTTATTTCCTAAGTGTAGGTTGAGGGTCTTCTCACCCACTTTATTACTAACTTTACTTTATAAAAGTAAACTTGGCCAAAAATTAATATTGCCAATTAGCTGCTGCTAATTGGAAATATTACAGTTGTTGTCTCTGCATTACGTTGCTCCCTCTTCAGCTCCCTCTTCCGCTTCAATGTGACCTTCCACAACCATCTCCCGACTCATCCCGCTATCGTCTTGAGGCTGCCATAGCTCGTATGTGATCCAAGAGTAGGGCTAACTCAAGGATCCCACCACTGTTTGTAGATGCTCTACAGATCCATGTCACCCCACCTCTTCTCTCGAGGCACATGAGCACTCATGGCTGCATCATCATCAAAGCCATCTTAATTTGCTGCTGCAGTCTTGGAATCAAAAGATCCTTTGTCCTTCTTCTTAGGACAACTACTGGTGAAATGTCCATGATCACCATAGTTAAAGCACTGAACCTTAGAAAGGTCCTTCTTCTTCTTCCCTTGTTTCTTTTCCCTTGATGCAAGGGCTACATCATCCTCCTCTTCTTTGACTTTGGCCTTTCCTCTTCCTCCATTGATATTTTTCCACTTGGTGACCCTCCTGATCTCCTCTTAGCGGAGGATAGCCCACGTGTCAGCCCAAGATGGTAACGTTGCCCTTCCCAGAACGCTCTGGACAAACGTTTCCCAATCTTCTGACACTGAATTCAGAGAAGTCCTCACTAAGAGCCCCTCATCTGCAATAGCACAAATGCCTACCAATTGATCTCGAATGGCTTGAAGCCTGAAGATGAATGGATCTATCTCTTCACCCTTCATCATTTGGAACAACCGCATTTGGTTCTCCAGAAGCATTCCTCTTTAGACGGAGCCTCCTTGGTACATTGTGTCCAAGGCTACCCACATGTCATTTGCTGTAGTCTTTCCAGCAATATGAGCAATAATGTGGTCCTTGACTTCCGTTTATGATCAAACGCTTAGTCCGCGCTTGATTTTCTTCATACTTCTTTAGAGGATCTACATCGATTGGTACAGCAAGAACCTTCTCTGCATGATCTTTGAGACCATACTCATCCAGAACTGAAAGGATTTTGGCCCTCTAGATAACATAGTTGGCCATGCTGTCCAATTTATCATGATCCCTCAGTCCATCTCGAGCCATATTGCTCAGATCTGACAAAAACAGTACTTCTTCTCCCTCTGGATCTAGGTTTCTTAGTGACTAGAAACCCTCTAGAACTGCTTCTGTTGAAAACTGATCTCCCTCCTGGCAATCTTTCACCCAAACACAATCGTACAGCACTTTCTGATCCTCCTAATCAAATCTCAGATCTGTTTGGCTCAGATCTGCTGAGTAACTGTCTTCCTCCTGCCTTAGTTGACTTAGCTAGGCAAAATTCTGCACTTGCAGAATCTCCACCCCACTAGCACTGCTGAAGATCTGAACCACTGCTTCTGGATCTTGGCAAAACTCTTCTGCATCTGGAGAAATAACTGGACTGCGTCTCACTGATTGGCCCAGCGTAGCCTCAGCGCTGCTCAGAAGTGGACTGTGTAACCCCAGACTAGGTGACGCAGTCCTTACGCTACCCTGGGAAGGGTCTGCGTAAGCCTGATGGCCTTTTGCAGCTTCAACGTTGTCCTCTTCTAGATTTGTGTTCTCTTGCTGTCAAGACGCCCTTTCCGGATCTGCTGCTTCTTCTGACACCCTGTAGAAAAATATTTCTTTAGCTGATTGTTGTTGATTCCGCTTGATCTGCTATCGCTTTGATACCATATGAAAATTCTACTACAGTATCTTGGTTTATTTCTCCTACTTTATTTAAATTAATACAAGTTATTTTCAAAAATTAGATTCAAGAAACACCGAAATAAACACAACTACGGCCTACACATGCAGATCATTTACTGAATAATACGCTCATCCAACAAAGTGACACATGGGAGTTTTGGACATAAGTCCTCGGAAAAACACAAAGCAAGAAAACCGGTGCAGCAGATATGAAGGTTTATTTATTAAGTAGATTTTGAGTACAATAAATCTGAGTTACAGATCTGGAAAACCCGACAGAGAAAAAAAGAAATCAAATCTGCAACAAACCTGTGGTTCTAGTGCCAAATATTTGACTTATCCACACCATCAAACGAGATTTACAAGACTCAGCCCGTATCTGGCCCTATAAACTCCAGCGCTGCCCCTGAAGCCCCAACGTCAGCCCTGCTAGCCTCAGAATGCCACTGCGCTGCCCAGAGAGTGACTGCGTAACCCCTGAGAGGGTGACGCAGGCCTTACGCTGGCCCTGGAAACCCTCTGCGTAACTTCTGAAGCCCACTGGTGCCTCTGCGTTGTCCTGCATAGCACCTCCGTAGCGACTACGCAGCACCTGCGTAGCCGCTTCTCTGCGATGTCCTCATTGCTGCTCCTTTGCCTCTTACTGACTCTTGGCTCCGAGATCAGATCATCCCCTTAGTCAATACTATCCCTCGCTGCAGGGAATTCCTCCCGAAATTCTTAGCAAACCCACCCTAGAATTCTAGATCTATTCCTCAGCTCTGCAACTGTGTCTGTATCTCCAACTGACCATCAAGCCTTTCTCTTATACCTTTTCGATGATCTCATCAAATACGAGATTAAAACTCTCATCAACGGCTGAAATTAAAAGACTGTTTGATCCATGTCATTTTAGAACATTTCAGCACATGTGTTAATTAATTCACTTTAATTATTTAATTTTCCTAAGTTTAGACTTAGGAAATCCATTAAAATAATTAATTATTTGAATAACTTGAACACCAGCTGAAATTTCACAAAATACTTTATGGGTTTTGGAGTTCAAGTGTGTCCTAGCCCCTCCACAAAATTTCAGGGCTAGAGCACACCCAATGCTCCACCAACTTATACAAAATCTCAACATACGGTACCTCTTCCAATAGGGGTACATTTTTCTTTATTACCCATGGTAATTTTAAAGTTCATCTGCTCTTCTCGATAGTCGAAAAAACATTCCCGCTCTCCTGTTATATGAGCAGAAGTTCCACTGTCAATGTACCAGACTTCAGGAGAAGCAGTGCTTGACACACAAGCAAACTCTTCTTCCAGTCTGGATTCCAGAACAGAAACATCGTGATCCGTTTGTTCTTTCATGCTTCTCTTCCTTTCTGGAGAACTGCGTAAACCCCTCTGAGTTGCCGCAACAATGTCAGATTTTTGTTCACTTGTCGGTTCTTCGTTCCTGTTACTCATCTTTTTCTCTAATACCATGTGACAATTTCAATCTGGAAATCTACAGTTGTAGTGATAGATTTATTTCTCCTAATTATTACTCCGATAAATTATTTACAGAAATCTATCAGTAAACTTCGAAATAAATACTAATGCAACATTCACAATTACATATGCAAAGAAGTAAACAGTAAAGAACATAAGCATAAGAACCAATCACATGTACACACTTATTTTTGGACAATTGTCCCCAGAAAAACCCACTGTGGGAAAACCGGTGCTGCAGATGAGGGTTTTATTATTATTCTTCAGCGAATGAATCTTTACAAGGAATACACTGGAAGATATAATCAAAAAACACCTGAGACAAAATTCTCGGCCCCTCCCAAAAATTATCTGACACTCGGAAGAGCCTCGGACTCCCTTTGCGTCTATCTGTGTGTCTCTCTGTGTAGTCCCTGCGCTAGACTACGTCACTCTGCATGGGCTCTACGTGGGATCATTGTGCTGCAGTTCTGTGTTGCCTTCTGTGGCCCTCTACGTCGCTCTATCCTCGTGCTCAGTCACTGTTGACTCCCTCTTCTCCTGCTTCTGCAACTCTCCCTCTGAAATCGAATTATATACCTTCATAATCGATCTCCTTCGGGTACTGAGTGTATGCCTGGCTTTCTTTCCAAATGACCCTCAAGCCTTCTTTTATAATATTCTCGTTGATGAAGCGAGGACGTAGATTAGAATTCTAATCAATGGCTAAGATTAAAACTTGACTTGATCTTTGCTCTCTAGAAGGTTCACACTCTGTCTTATTAATACCCTTTAATTATTTAATTTTCCTAAGTTTAGACTTAGGGTCTCCATTAAAATAATTAATTATTTTAATAAGACATGAACCGAGTGGAATTTCCACAAACGGTTTCTGAGTTCTTTGGAATATTGATGTTCAAGCCTCCTTACAAAGTTTGAGACTTAGAACACTTCCCGATGCTACAAAAATCAATATCTTGGACTGAGCAGATCTCCCAAATTGGGAAAACATGTGGTCAGCTCTTCGACAAGAAGAGATCAGGAGGATGTCCAAGATGGACAACAGCAGCATAGGGATCAAGATCAAGGAGGAAGAGGAAGATGTGGCTCTCGCATCTAAGGGACAGTAGGGGCAACAGCGAAAGAAGAAGAAAGACCTTTCAAAGGTTAGATGCTTCAGGTGTGGTGAACTAGGAAATTTCGCCACAACTTGTCATTTGAAGAAGAAGGGCAAGGAAGATTCTGATTCAAAAACTGCAACAGCTAAGGGTGATGATGGAAGTGATGATGATGTGGTTATGAGTGGTCATGTGCCTCTACATAAGAGGTGGGGCGACATAGATCTGTAGATTGAACTACAGATGGTGGGGGGCGGGATCGTTGAGGTGCCCAACTCTTGGATCACATACGAGCTATAGGAGCCCTTAATGACAGTAGCGGGATGACTGGAGTTAGTTGGTGCGGAGGATGATGGAGGCACACTGTCAGATCTAGGATGTTGAAGACTTGAGCAGTGCAGACCCAGCAGCAACGTGGCAACAGCGCAGAGGTTGATGGGATTTCAGCAGCGCAAATGCAGTGCTTACGCAGTCTAGAGCAGTAGCAGTGCAAATGCAGTGCTTACGCAGTCCAGAGCAGTAGCAGTGCAGATGCAGTGCTTACGCAGTCCAGAGCAGTAGCAACGCAGAGCTTCAGATGGTCAGCGCAGATTAGCAATAGAGGGTGCTTCAGTATCAAGGTGCATCCAGACTGACTTGTCTGTCAGGATTTTGGGTGATGTCCTTCAGTTGCAGTGCAGCAGTTAGCAGTGGCAGTGCTATGGGCAGCATGATGCATCATTTGAGAGGGAGCTGTAGTACAGATGAGGCAGTGGCATTGGCAGTGGCAGTGTCATGGGCAGCAATACAAATAGCAGCAATGCAGTGGATGAAGGTCAGCAACCAAGCATCAGCACCACATGGGACCGATGTCGCGGATCAGGGTGATTCTTCAGGTTGAAGTATCGCTAGATCACATTCCTCGCTAAGAGGGAGTGTTGATTTTTGGGTAGCATCATATGTGCTCTAGCTCTGAAACTTTCTGGAGGGGCTAGGACATGTGATCTCTAAGACCCAAAAATCATTTGGAGAAATTCCACCCGGAGCTTAAGTTATTCAAATAATTAATTATTTTAATGGAGACCCTAAGCCTCCCTTAGGGAACTTAAATAATTAAAGTGAATTAATTTAAACGTGTGGGTGAGAATGTTCTAAGTGACAAGAATCAAATCTTTTCTAATCTTAGTCGTTGATTAGAGATTAGATCTCAGTCATTGATTCATCAACAGGAAAAGTATTAAAGGAAGGCTTGGGGTCAGTTGGAGAACACACACACATAGTGGCAGCACTTGAGCTAAGTCGAAACTTTGGGGCGTGGTTTGCTGAGAATTTTTGAGTGAGCTTGCAGTGCAGCGAGGGGCAGTTCAGCAGTGGCATTTCTAATCCAAGGCCGGGAATATTATCGCAGAGAGGCAGATCAGCACCAGAGGAGCAACACAAGCCCAACAGGGGTGACACAGGCCCAACCAAGCTCATGCAGAGCCAGCGCAGAGGCTCACATAGGCCTAGAGGCGTGACGTAGGCCTAGAGGAGCTGGCGCAGAGTCGGAAGGGGCAGTGTTGGGGTTTCAGTGGGCCAAACTGGGCTTGTATTCAGCTGATCGAAAAGGGTGACGCAGCCACACCGAAGGGTAACACAGTCTCAGCGCAGAGATTGTTGGGGACTGCGTAGGCACCTGTGGGGTTCTTCATTATGAGTTGAATCAGCCATAATATTTGTCTCCAGAAATAGAGGTACTTCTGCAGATATTTTCTCTGTCGGGTGAGTTGCTACTGGCACCCTAGTTTGTATTCAAAATTATACATAATCATAAAACCCTCAAGAGCTGTTGCATCAGTTTTCCCGCATTGGGTTTTTTCGGGAACATTTGTCTGAAAAATCTTATGTCCTTTGTCGAATGTGCTTAATTCTTCAGTACTTGATATGTATATTTGCATAGGTAGAAGTGTATTTACTTTGATGTTTTTCATGTATTATTCAGAAAAATAACTTGTCAAGTTAATAAAATAAGTAGGAGAAGTAAATCAGATTATTGTTGTAGGATTTTGGTTGACTAAATCAGAAATTTTCACAAAAAGCAACCAACAACAAAGTTAAATCAAGAAAGGTCCCCTATAAAGTGGCAAGGTCTAAGGATGTTGAGGAAGCACAACACCCTGAAAAACATAAAGGATCAAAATAGGAACTAGCATCACCCACCACCACAAATAATCAATGTGCAACTTGGTAATGTCCTCAAAACACTGGTCGAGGTTAAAAGGATCTTGTTGTGTTATCCAAGAAGGTTGACTTTGTTGTATCTCTCCTAACATTCAAGGATAGTGAATATCTTGGCAAAAGGAAAAACCTGGTGATGAGTATATGTCTACAAGATGATGTGGAAAGAACGAGGAAGGGTACCAATGCCTCTCTACCCAATGTAGGGAGTTGTTGATGTTTGTAGCTCAAGCAGGTAGTTCAACATAGGCCCAAGTGTCTAGGCATGCATTAGTCACCCAAAGTCTCTTTAGGATACGTGCTCAAGTATTGAGTAAGTTGCTTTTGTAATTTGGACTAATTCTAACATAGGAAAAACACTTAACCTGAGTCTCAATCGTCAATCACCTTGGAGATTAAGGTTATGGATTTATTTCAATGGGAAGTTGTAAAAGAAAGGCTGAGAGAATAAAGATACACCACACAGTGAGCACAAGACTTAAGAGGAGATCTCAATGAATGAGTGGAGGACTTCCACGCAAGTGTGCTGGATCTGAGGAAGGTGCAAGGGTGAAGCAAGGATATCTAAATCAGCCATAGCTAAGGCTTGATTAGTTGGATCAGATCCAGATTTGTTGTATGTAAATTCTTAGTGGGTCATTATCACAGGACAGGAGCCCAAGCAGGTTTTGATTATAATTAATAAAGAATTGATTTGATTGGTTTAATGCGTGATTGAAATTTGGTTGTCATTCCACTGAATAATTTTTCGTTTATGTTAAGAACCAAGTTGTGCTTTTATTCAATAGATATGTGATAAATCTGCTAGGAATTAATTGTCGAGTTGTTGGGTTCAAAATTTAACAGGAGTAACAAGACGAGGTGGCCTTGTGATCTCTAACGTTAAGGGCATCTTTTCATTGATCTATTAATCTTTGTACCAATAAAACCAATATCCATCAAGGGCTTAACATCTACAATGGAAAAGATGGGTTGCAAGGAAGTAATCTATTTAATAGAGTCTTGAAGGTCACAAAAGGCTTGTTGTCTAATGTAGTGGCCCCATGAATGTATATGTGCAAGCATTAACAGTCTAGGCAATAGAAAAAGGTAGCATGGGAAATATCCCAATCTTTGATTAAGTAGTGAAATCTCCTTTGGATCTCCCAATGGATGGGCACCTGAAAATAAAATGCTCCTCCATTTCCACCAAAATGACAAAGCAAAAATTTTGCCAATCATGTCCTCCCACAAAATCTAATGATTCAACTTCATTCATAATTGGTGGAAACACAATCTCCGTTGACCGAGGGGAATCCTAGTGTTATGGCATCTTTTGCCACACTTATCTCAAGATGCACTTGTTGGCCAAAGCAACACCCCTTTTCCCTATGCGGACCTAACTATATCTTAAAAAAGGCTTTTTCAAATTCTATACGGTAGTTGCCCAAATGTAAAATGTGTATATAAGTGGGTCCTCTAAAAGAAACTCGTGTATGCCTTAAAATATTATAAAAATATATGAAACGTGATTTTTCGAGCGGGGCTTACAGGTTAGATTAGAAACTCACCTATTGCAGCCCATGGCATAACCATCCAAACCAATTTATGATGGTATGTATACACGCCTTGTGTTGAAATGTGTAACTAGTATCGATCTTCATAATTGTATTTGGCTCATGACATGATGTAATTATTATTATTGTACTTGTCAAAAGAAACAAAAAGAATGTTTTTTGTAAAAGAAAATTATTTATTTAAAGCATGGGTTTCATGCTCAAAATATTTGGGTCCTAGGTCAAAGCACCCATTGTGTGCTCTAGGGTTTTTGTTCTGAGTCAAATTCAATGTCATAATATAAAAGACTCTATTAGGCACTTGTAACAAGAAAAGAAAATATTATTTTGTCGTTTAGAATGGTCTAGAAAGAACCCAAGATCAAGTCGGCCTAAAGAGGCCCTTCTAGCCCATGCAAAGACTATAAAAGGGAAAGACTTCGACCCCCTTGAAGATACACACTTGTTATAGCATCATCTGATTTAATTTGTGGCTAGAAAGAAGTGCCTTGTGAAAACTGCTTGATTGCAATCCTTCTACAGCAATTGGTTAAGTTTCTTCTATTTTGTTATATAACTGAACAAAAGAATTTATTGTTTGCTACGGTAAATAACGAAACTAACACATTGTAGTATTCACAAATATAAAAATGTTGTTGAAACAAAATACAACGCACCAAAGTAATAAACACACACAAGACACCGTTATTTTTGGACTGTGAAAACTTTTGAATTTACTAAACAGAAACCCTACTGCAATCAATCTAATTTACTTCTCTTACTTGTTTGATTTACTTAACAAGTTATTTTCTAAATAATCATGAAAACATCAAAGTAAATACACTACAACCAACACAACTATACAAATCAAGTACTGAAGAATAAGCAATCATTAGACAAAGGACACACAAATTTTTTGGACAAATGTCCCCGGAAAAACCCAATGCGGGAAATCTGGTGCAACAACTCTTGAGGGTTTTATTATTATGTAGATTTCTGAATACAAACTAGGGTGCCATAATCGGCTCACCCAATAGAGAAAATCCTCGACAAAAGTACCTCTATCTGGAGACAAATATTACGGCTGATTCAACGTCAGAATGATGAACCCCACAAATGCCTACGCAGTCCCCAGCAAGCTTTGCGCTGAGACTGTGTCACACTTCCTAGTGGTTGCATCACCCTTCTTCGATCTATTGAAACTGAGCCCGATTGGCCCCACAGAAACCCCAGCGCTGCCCATTCTAGTTCTGCGCCAGTTCCTCTTGGCCTGCGTCACCCTTATGGGCCTGCCTAAACCTCTACGTCAGCTCTACGTGAGCCTAGTTGGGCCTGTGTCACCTCCTCTTGGACTGCGCTGTCTCTCCTGGGTAGATCTGCCTCTCTGCAAGTGTATTCTCGGCCTTGGATCCAAAATCCCACTACCGAACTGCCCCTCATTGCACTGCAAGGTCACTCCGAAATTCTCAGCAAACCGTGCCCCAAAATTTCGACTTAGCTCAAATGTTGCTCACTCTGTGTGTGTTCACCAACTGACCCCAAGCCTTCCTATAATACTTTTCCAGTTGACGAATCAACAACCGTGATCTAATCTCTAATCGACAGCTAAGATTAGAAAAGACATGATTCTCATCACTTAGAACATTCTCACCCACATGCTTAAATTAATTCACTTTTATTTAATTTCCCTAAGTTAGACTTAGGGTCTCCATTAAAATTATTGATTATTTGAATAACTTAAGCTCCGAGTGGAATTTCTCCAAACGATTTCTGGGTCTTGGAGATCTCATGTGTTCTAGCCCCTCCACGAAATTTCGGAGCTAGAGGACATCCGATGCTACCCAAAAATCAACACTTCCTCTTAGTGAGGAATGTGCTCTAGCAATACTTCGACCTGAAGCATCACCGTGATCCACGACATCGGTCCTCTACGTTGCTAATGCTTGGCCTGCAGCCCCTCATCCTCTGCATTGCTGCCTTCTGTACTGCTTCCCATGACTCTGCCACAGTCACTGCCTCATCTATACTACAGCCCCCTCTCAAATGTTGCATCATGTTGCCAATAGCACTACCACTGCTAACTGCTTCACTACAACTCAGTTGCTGAGAAGTAAGCAACTGAAACATCTCAAAGACTTGACATACAAATCAGGCTGAGTGCACTTCGATACTGAAGCACCCTCTGCTGCTAATCTGTGTTGACCCTCTAGAGCTATGCATTGTTGCTTCTCTACACTACGAAAGCACTGCCTCTGCGCTGTCCAAATCACATCAACCTCGGCGCTACTGCTGCTGCCTCTGCTCTACGTTGCTCCAGACTTCAACATCCTAGCTCTGCCAACGTGCCTCTGTAATCCTCCGCACCTAAGTCACCTAACACAGGGACACGGGACACGATAGGCACGCAGATTCGAGTGTCGGACACGGACATGGTGACCCCCCGGAACAGGACACGTTCGGACACCTTATATATATATATATATTAAAAATTAGATATTTCTTACACAAATTCATTGATTCAAACATAGATCTTCATCTAGATGTAAGTTTTACAAAGATACATCATTGTAATATTCTGAATAGGAAATAAACAGCAATACAAAGCAACATAAACAAAAACTACGGCATATAGAAACACACATAAGAAACATTGCAAATGAACCAGAACAGCTGAGCCATTTTATTAAATATCTCAAATGAGGAACATGTACAAGTGTGCTCAAAATGATAGCACCTTGGCCTGCTCAAGACGGGCTGAAATGATCACTCCTCCTCTATCAGAATCTCTGCTCAAGCTCTGCTCTGCTCTGCTCCTCCTCTACGCAGTCCCGCTGGAAAATACTGTTGCTGGCCGGAAAGGGACTACAAGATGGGGCAACTCTGCTGCTCGGAAAATGTTGAAACTCGAACACCGACTTCTCATCCAAAAACCCAGAATAACCTGCGAAGAAATTCCGGAAAGGCTGACCTTGGAATTTCACCCTCTAGGTATGGCTACGCTCTCCTGCTGGGTACATTGGCCTCTATGATGGAAACACTGAAAGAAAGGCCTCCAACTCTCTGAAAAACTCAGTTATGGAAGGGATGATCCCCTCCCAATCTCCCGGACTGAAATCTCATGAAGTTCTCCTCCCCCGGAGCTGCTCTCCTCTATGACTACGTAATTCCCCTGGAAGACTGCGCTACCCTGGAAGTCACTGCATAATCCTATGGCTGAAATGATGATGCTACTTTCCAAAAACTGATGGGATGGCTCCTCTCCTAAGCAGGCACTTGAAGTCCCCCGAGGATGAGGTTTAGATCTCGGCTCAGAGACACCCTTGTGCTAAACAGCATTGCAGACCCACCTAAACAACTTGAGCGTGCTCTAGTCTTGACAGAAAAAAAATCATAAGATGCAAGAATGAATGAGAAAGGTTGCCTTCCTCTCCCGTTATGCTTGTGAACCCTTAAACTCCCTTGGGCCCACCTATGTTTCGTTGTCCCTTTGTGCCACGCTGTCCCTTGCTACGCTGCACTGCCTCTCCCACATTGCCACAGCGCTGACTGGCACTACATTGCCACTACGCTGTCCTAAGAGCCTCCTCTCCTGCGTTGTCACTTGGCCTCATGGGCCCCACTACATCTTTTAATTAATATGCCCAGTGACTTTAGGAAAGTGCTTTTATTCTAATGTTTTATTCATGGGTCTCCTCACCCCTTTACTTCCTGTTAACTTAAGAAAAGCAAAAATTAATCAACTATTAATATTCCAATTATCTATCAGCTAATTGGGAATATTACAGTCCTCCCCGCCAAAATTTTGCATGTCCTCAAGCAACTGCAAGGATGGATGTTGCACGATCTTCTCCCCCTCCCAAGTGGCATCCTCATTTGGAAGGTTCCCCCACCTGATCAGATATTCCTTGACTGTCCTGCTCCTCAGTTGTCTATCTCGAGTGTATAGAATGGCTTCTGGTTGCAGCACCAAATGCCACTCATCATCTGTAGGCGGGAGCTCCATAGTGGCGGTCACCTACTGTCCTAGAGCTTTCTTCAAGCATGAGACATGGAATCTGTTATGATCCGGCTCCCTTTTGGTAGCTCTAACTCATGTGCCACCTCACCAACTCGTCTAGTTACCTTGTAAGGCCCATAGAAGTGAGGTTTGAGCTTCTCTGCTCCCTTTTGCTTCAGCGTGGACTATCTATATGTCTGAAGACGGAGGTAAACCAGGTCATCTACCTCAAATTGTCTCTCTACGCGGCCTTTGTCTGCATACATATTCTGTTAGTTCTGTGTTGTGACCAAGTTTTCCTTGAAATCCCTGAGGATGTCTTGGCTCTCTTGGATCCAATCTTTGGCCCGTGGGGCCTTGCTTGCTCTAAACATAACATCAACAAAAGTTAGAGCATGATATCCATAGAAAGCATAAAATGGAGACAGACCGATCGACATATGGAATGTCGTGTGTTAGCAGTATTCCCCCAAGTGGAGCCAGCACAGCCACGACTTCTGCTGCCCCGAGACACAGTTTCGCAAGTAGCCCTCTAGCCACTTGTTCACTATCTCTGTCTGTCCATCCGTCTATGGGTGATAACTGGTACTGGGTGTCAACTCAGTCCCCACCAAACGGAACAACTCTTGCCAAAATCCGCCCATGAACCAACTGTCCCTATCACTGACTATCGTCTTTGGGAGACCATGGAGCCTGAAAAAATCCGTGAAGAAGAACTCGGCTACCTATGAAGTTGTGTATCGCGCGAAGATGGTGAAAAAATGTGCATACTTTATCAGTCGATCCACGAATACAAAGATGCAGTCCTTGCCCTGCGCCATGGGCAACTCTGTGATGAAATCCATGGAAATGCTCACCCATTTCCCCTCTGGAATGGGGAGTGGTTGTAGCAAACCTGTGGGATGACTCAACTCCCCTTTGTTCCTCTGCCAAACCTCGCACCCCCTGACATGCCGAAGTACATCCTCAAGTCAACCCTGTAAGTCTTAGTGAACCCCTGATGACCTGAAAGTGGTGAGTCATGGGCTGCACTCAATATCTTCTCCCTGAGCTGGGAGCTACCTGTCAAATAAATCCTATCCCAGTAGTAGACGACCTCATCCATCACCCGGAACCTGTCATCTGTCACATGCCCATCCAGCACCTCACAAAAAAAATGGTCCTTGGAATACTCTACCAACAGCTGGGCTCTCCAATCTGCGTCAAGGCTCATCAAGGACAACGGTGCTAGCCTCCGTGACAAGGCATCTGCCACCGCATTTTTCTTCCTCTTAACATACTCAATGTCAAAGTCATACGCCTAGATTTTGCTGACCCACTTCTGCTGCCTCTCCTGCAATTGTTTCTGCTCAAGGAAAAACCGAAGGTTGTTGTGGTCAGTCCTCACCCGAAATCGATTACCCACCAAGTACTGTCGAAACTTAGCCAACGCATGCATGATGGCCAGCTTCTCTTTGTCATATATCGAGTATAGTCTCTCATGCAGCAACATTTTTCGACTCTCGAAAGCAATAGGGTGGCCTCCCTGCATCAAAACTACTTGTACTCCCTCTCCTAAAGCATCACACTCCAGCACAAAGGGTTGTGTGAAATCTGGCAATGCCAATACTGGACAGCTGCTCATCACCTCCTTGAGCCTGTCAAGGGCCCTCTACACAGCATCAGTCCATCCAAAAGCCCCCTTCTTGGTGAGGTCCGTGAGGGGTGCTGCAAGCTGTGAAAACCCCTTGACAAACTTCTGGTAGTAGGTGCAGATGCCTACAAACCCCCGAAGCTTTGTCACATTCTTCGGTGTCGCCAGTCCAAGATTGGCACAGATCTTCTCTTCATGGACTCTTACCCTGTCCACTCCGATAATATGCCCCAAGTAGAGCATCTCTGTAAGCCCAAACTCATATTTGGATAGCTTAGCATAGAAACGTTGCTCTTCCAAAATACGCAGTACAGCCTCAATATGCTGCAAGTGCTCCTCCCATGTGTGGATATAGATGAGAATGTCATCAAAGAATACCAGCACAAACTTCCTCAACTGACCACGGAAGATGTGGTTCATACAAGACTAGAATGTGGTTGGAGCATTGGTCAGCCCAAAGGGCATCACCAAGAACTCAAAGTGGCCATAATGGCACCTGAACGCAGTCTTGGGGCCACCCTGGTCCTTTACCTTGATCTAATGGTACCAAGACCTCAGATCTATCTTCGAGAAGAACATCGCTCCCCTCAGCTCATCCATCAACTCATCAATCCTGGGGATGGGGTAACGGTTCTTCATGGTCTTCTTGTTGAGCGCTCGGTAATTGATGCACATTCGCAATGTGCCATCCTTCTTCACCAAGACCACGGAAGAAGCAAGGGGACTAGTACTGGGCCTGATGTGCCCCAACACCAAGAGCTCATGTATGGCCCGCTCAATTTCATCCCTGTAGGCTTTGGGGTGCTTATAGGGAGTGGTAATCACCGCCTGGATCCCCTACTCCAACTCAATAGTATACTCAAAGCCCCTGTCCGGCGGCTATCCTGGTGGTATGTCCCCAAAACCGTAGCGTAACGGTCCAATATAGACTATACATCGGGATGTACTGGCTGCCCTATCACTCCTGCCTCTGAAATACGCAACTCTGCTACCCACTCTACATCTCCCATCCGAAAATCTGCCTGCATCCGGTGTGTCGAGATTGTCTGCGGAGGTATGTGTGCATACCCCTGATCATCACATGCTTCCCACTCTTCTTGTCCGTCCACCCCATCTCCAGTGTCTCCCAATCTGTAGTGACCTTAGCAAGCGTGATAAGCCACTGCACACCCAATATCACATTGGTATCTAGGATGTCGACCACAAATAAGTGATTTATCATGGTGTATGTCCCCATGGTCACTGCTAATGCTAGGACATATCTCATGCATTGCATGGTCCTAGCACCTGGATCCAACACGAAGAACCCATCAAAACTCTCTGTAGGTATGCCTCTCCGCCGCACTAGCTGAGCATCAATGAAGTTATGTGTAGCCCCACTGTCCACCAATATTGAAACACGTTGTCCCCAAATTGCACCTTGGACTCTCAGCGTCAAATACTTGGGAACTCCCCGCAAAGATGCAAGGATTCCCCCGGTGGGTGCAAACGTTGCTCCTCCTGCTGTTGGGGGAGGTGGTGGTGGACGATCTCCTCCTGGTGCACCAGTGCTGACATCTCCCTCCAACTCCTCATATGCCTCCTGTTTGTGCTCAACTTAGTGTTCCTAAATTGAGTTCATTAATTGTCAACCAAGGCTAGTAAACTGCTGAAGTGTGGTGCACTATATGTGCCTAGGTATTTGTTTCTCACTACGTTGTGTTTAGTGTTTTATGATGTTTTTGGTTTTATGGTTTTATGTTTGAAAAGGGAAAGAACCAAGTGCTGGTGAAAAGAAGCTATTGGTTATATTAAAACAGAACAAAGCCTAAACTATGGATGGCAAACAACAAATGCAAAGCTTGATAATGACTTCATTGCAAGGAAATAAACCACAACATGAGCTTGAACTTATCCAATTCATTCATTAAAGGTGTGTTGGAAGAGCTTGAGAAATGGACAAGTTAAGTGTAAATGAAGTTCTACTAAATAAACAATCAACTCACAATATTACAAAATGATTATTTGTAACACAGTAAGGTTTCTATTCTAGATTAACCTATGATGCTGAAGTTACCCTATTCTGCAACTTGACTTATCACTTCTAGGCCTTATTCATAAGTTTTGAGATTTTCTAGAATAATGCTTGGGAAAAAGGCTATAAGTGAATTTGTAAAATATTTGCAGATTGATCAAAGCCTTAAACTGATATTACTGACCCCTGTTCATGTGATGATGTATCAATATAAATTCAGAACAAAAGTAAGTTGTAAATAATGAAGGCCGAGAGACTAATTTTGTCAACTAGTACTACTTGAAATACAATGGATAACACTAGGCTAGAATGCGGTCTATCAATCTTAAAATATAGTGACTACAACTAAACTAAAATGCCATTAATCTTTTCTTGAACAAAATGAACTGAGATTGAACTAAAGTGCTACTAATCTACTTGAAGTACAGTGAACAGAGTTAAACTAGAATGCCATTATCAAACTGGAAATGCAGTGACAGCGCTGAACTAAATGCAATCAACCTCCGGAGTGTTGTAACTAAATTAACATGCAGCTAGTCTATGGAATTCTACAGCCCATCTCGTTTCAATATGAATGATATTTTGGAAGAGTTTTGTAAAAACAAGTCTGGATGTATTATTCAATGCAACTGAACATAAACATAAGATTTGAAAGCAAATACAACTAGGATCTAAGATACCACAGTTGTTTCTTATTCATTGTTAATGATGTTTTGGAAGAGTTTGTAGGAGTAAGACCGATTATGACACTTAGTGTAAACAAGCATAAATCATAAAATTCGAAAGGAAATGCGACTAAAATCTACAACACCACAGCTATGCCTTATTCATCGTGATGATATTTTGGAAGAGTTTATAAGAGTAAGTCTAGCTGTGATGATTAATGTAAACAAATATGAAACATAAACTTCAGAAATCTACTTAAGCTAGAAATGAAAACGAGACTAAAATACTTATCTAAGCCATATGAACAAAGCTGCTCAGGTAGCAGGGGCCCTCTACCACCGGAGTAGCACGCAAAATCTACTTCAATATTGACTCAGCCTTTCAATAAAATGGTGCTTCTTTCATTAAAAGAGAAATTACTTCAAAACAGAGTGTTTTCGGACTTCTGAAATCTAGCAATCAAACACAAAATCTAACCTTGTCCCTCGGTTTCCCGAGCCATATTTATAACAAAATTACATAACTGTCTTGAGATAACCTAGGGATGATTGTCTTTCCAAATAAAAATCAAACTAGGACTCTGATGGTGGTCTCGTAATATGATTAAGGACATCTGGACTGTCCTTGTCCTATTAGGAATCTATCTCCTAGTTTGAGTTCCCACGTGCATAACCACCTACAGAATTCCGTTCAAACTTCGTGGAGAGCAACAATTGATGAGGGAATGATGTGGAATACGACCATATGTGTTTTCCTCTGAGATGACACCTGGAACCTACGTAGACATGAAGACAGCTGCAGAATCGGCAACTAGCTACAGAATGTCTGCATTTTGTAACTAGATCTAGTTCAAAAAGTACTACAATCACAAAATCATAAAAACATAGCAAGTTAGTCATGATATTCATTCTTAAAGCAATTTTAATTAATTCTATTGATCATTTGAGCCTGTAATTAATAATGGACAAAGGAAATGGAGTGGAATGTGGTGGAAGAAAGAACATCTTTGGAGCTCAACACCTCCTCTTCTTCCTCACTATCGGAGAAGGCCTCAATATAATGTGCCTTCCCTGCGGCACAACGATTACCCGGTGCCCATGGCTCCTGGCAAGTGAAGCATAGCTTCCTCCATCTCAAGTCTCTCTAGGTATCATCATCCAATGGCCCTCAGCCCTGGTTCCCCCTCGGGGATGGAGCTCTCGTGTCCTTTCCCTTTTGCTGGAACTCTGGTTTTGGTGGAAAAGGAGCTCTCGTCCTTGGCAGGGCATCCTACAAGTCCCTAGTCCTCCCCATTGCATCCTGCAGTGTAGTAGGCCTAGTGGATCTAATTAGTCCACGAATTGGTTATTCCAACCCATCAATAAACATATAAATCCTCCTGGCTAACGACAAATCTGTCACCATCACTGAGAGTTTCAAGAACTCTGAAATGTAAGCCTCCGCGCTTCCTAACTGCTTGAGCTTAGTCAGCGCAATGAAATGTTCCTCTACGTCTTTCTGGTCATATCTCTCCACCAACCTTCGAGTGAACTCTGCATACGTTGTCATTCTTGTGTGACCCAGCGTGGACATCCCGCGGAACCACCAATCGTGGGCTTCCCCCTCAAGGTGCAACGCTGCCACCTTGATCATGGTTACTTGGGAGCGGGAGCGGGAGCACCATTTCCAAAAGCTCCCAGTCGGGGAGCGTTTTTTTTAAATATATATATTTTTTATATTTTTTTATATTTTGATGCATATGTCAACAAAAGCATGTAGAATGATGAATTAGACATAAAAAACATATATTGAACGATATAACATCAATCATCTAGAAGTTATAATCTTCATCAACCACGCCCACAAGTTAGAAACATACAACATATTGACTCTTGAATCTCATGATTCATCAATCTTAAAGCTTCAAGCTTTCAAAATTCAATATATAACATTTATCATCATTGAAATTTGATATATAACATTTATCATCATTGATTCATTGATTTCAAATTTCAACATATAACATTTATCATCATTGATATATGATTTATCATCATTGATTCATTGATTTCAAAATTCAATATATAACATTTATCATCATTGAAATTTGACATAAACATTTCTCATCATTAATTCATTGATTTCAAATTTCAACATATAACATCTATCATCATTGATTCATTGATCACCATAGTTGTACTTGTAAGCTAAGTGTAACCAATAACCATTACAACAAAGAATATTTAACATGAAATGAAATGTTATAAAATGAAACGAAATGAAACAACTTTAAACTTTCATGAAGCATCATATTCATAATTCACAATGACTTATAAACTTATAAATGTCAACTTCAAAGTTTCACCTTTCAAATTCAAACTTCAAACTTAAATTGTCATATATTGTTTACAAAAATTATCATAATAAATATGAAAGAGTCAAGTTTCAACTGTTCAAACATCAACAATTATAAAAAGTTAAAAACTACTAGAAAATAGAAAAGACTAGTAAACTGTAAATCTATTTTATCTATTGGCTGGCCCCTTGCCACGCCCACGAGAAATGTCTAATTTGTGAGAACCACGAGGCAATGGTGGTCTTCTAGTAGTCTCCTGAGTACCACGACCATAATTAGAAGGTGGAGGGCCACGTGAGGATGTAGGTGGAGGTTGAATCTGCAAAGGAACAATAGCTAGAAATCGAACACTGGCAATGGCACTCGCACTGCTACTGGATGGTGGGACTAGCCCTGGGTGTGGCGGTGGCATGGCTATTGTTGCTTCATCATCATCCCTCAAAAAAATTTCTTCCAATTCTTCCATATGTACAGTGTCGTCCTCCAAATTATCGTCCTCTGAGTTGTTGTCCCAAACTTTATATGATTGATCCTCATAAGCCCAATCACAGTAATGACTCAACAACCTCAAGTTGTAGTGCACATAAACCAAGCTTTCTGCTCGGTTTTCATTCAGCCTGTTTCTTCTAACATTATGTATGAAGTTGTAGGTGCTCCGACACCTCTCTACAGAATAAGTATTTACAGCTTGTGAGAGAACATTTTTTGCCAACTTTGGCAAAAGTCCCATGCCGCCATATGCTTCCCACCATGTGAGAGCATCAAATTTGTCTCTATCTTCCATTACATGGAAAGAACCAAAGTTACTAGTGCAACTGGAGTATCTGCCTAATTCAAGGAGCAGATTAGCACACTCCTCTCTGTCGGGGACCAACTTGTCTAAATGCTTTCATGTATCCCTCTTGTACCTCTAGATCTGTGTGAGGTTTGATCCTAACCCCACCTCCAGGTGCAGGTTGGCCCAACCAAGATGGAGAGTAGTATTTTGGCATAAGGATATACGCCAAGGCATGTAGTGGAACATTAAGTTTATTCCACCATGCACACACACAATTGTGAATCATTGAATACAAGTTGGGATCATTTTCCTTAACAACATCTTTTATTTGCCCCAACATGTTATCCATTTGCTCATACACCTCCCCAATCACTGGTTTATCTGTATCTGAAAAGCGAATCATGTGATAAATGGGCTTGGTGAAATTCAAAATTTCACTCACACGTGCCCAAAACAAAGGATCAAGAGCAGTCTCCTCCACCTCTTCAAAACCTTACCTGTTAACTATTGTTGTTGCCCTGTACTTTAATACTTGCCAGTGTGGACTTGACACCATGGCTGTCAATGACTCTCTTACCTTCAAAAGGCGCCTGAAGGTAACGTAATAGCTAGCAAATCTAGTCTTTGCTATCTTCAACAACTCCAATTTTGAGTGAGCACAGAAAAGCCCATGGGTATTGCTATGATTTGTAATAAATATCATCATTTTTTGCCTCTCTTGTACAAATCACCAAGCCATCTGTATTGAGGTTGTTTTTTTTAATTATATCATGCATCAAAAGGTTCATTGTGTGAACCAAACACCCAGACCAAAATATGTTGGGGTATTTATCCTCAAGAATTGCTCCCGTTGCCTTACAATTAGCAGCGTTATGAGTGATGACTTGGACAACATTGTATGGCCCAATATTTTCAATTGTTTCAAGTAATGGTTATGCAATGTTAATGTCAGTCTTGAATTTATCTGAATAATCATATGTTGAAAGGAATATTGCACCACTAACAGACACAGCAAGAACACTTATCATGTAATGTTCCAAATTTTTCTTCAATAAATTGGAACGTTAATTTTTGTCTAAATTCATTTAGGAGATGAATAATTGGGAAAGGAGGCCCAATAATAATAAAAACATAAATGAAATCCCTCTAGTATGAAAAGGGATCAGCCATGGAATTAGATTTCACACCCCCATGTGTGAAAAGAGACATTTGCAAAGAGGTTTGACCTAGTCAACCAACGCAGGGTATGAGGTGGAAAGCACTACATGGACAACGTAGGAGGGATGCTTCTAGAGGAAGGGAAACCCTAATTCGAAGTAGGGCCCATGGAGAGCCTTCATTTGCTATATATGGAGAGGAGGAGAGCCATTGCGGGGCATGCATATGTTTACAATGTTGAGCTGGTCATTTCGACTTCTTGAGCACGCTGGTTGTTTAAATAGTCTGTAGCATTGTTTAGTGCACCGAGTGTCTCCGTTCGGAGATCTCACCCTCAACCCCGAGGGACTTCGAGTGCCTGCTCGGGTGAGGTTGTTTCATCAGTATTTTGCAGGAGAATTGGTGTGTGGCTTTCATAGTGGAGCAGCGTATTCATAACTCCTCCACAGCGTTATTGCTGCAGCAGCGTAATACTGTGTTGTAGGGTGTTGCCGTGGAGACTCCACAACACCTCTTCCATTGCGTGTTTTTCAGAGGGAGAGTCTTTCTTGGCTTTGGAAGCTTTAGAGCTCACTTGCAGATCTTGGCATCAGGCCAATTCATATTCTTGCCCCTACTGCGTAATTTGCTCCAGTAACTGTGTTATTTTCATAGTGCAATTTCTGCGGGGTTTTACAGATTGATTGGAGGGCGAGATTTCACGTGTAAGGATTAGCCTTCCACTTTGGAGCCCATTGGAGAGAGTTTACTTCAGATCTTTCACCTTATTCAGCCTTCTCTATTGAGATCCAGATTTGAGTTGCAGCAGCTGCCCAGCAACTCCGGCATTTTTGCCATTTTGTATATTTCAACCAATCCTCTAAAGGATTGATGTGTTTGTGCTTCTAAGGGTTATAGCTTTGCTCCCCTAGTGTATTTGAGCCATATATCAGTACCTCTTATAAATTGCGTCTTCATAGCTTGGGTTTATGCAGAAATAGCACTGCTCCTTCATATTCATGTACATGTATTATTGAGGCTTGCATTGCCTTTCTTGAGAGGTTGTTTCCTCAAGACTTGTACACTCTTTGCTGCTATACATTATTCTTGGCTATATGTCCATCTTCTTGTCTCATAGCTCATTGTATAACGTTGTCTCTTCATGGTATGTTCATATATGCGTTTGCATATTGCTGTAACTCACCCTTGAGTGGGATCCTTCAAAACAGCTCTATAGACAGAGTCTGAAAAGGGCCAAATAGCCTCCGAATCTCACACTTCCTTGAGAAGGTGACACATCCGGTAAATGCCCTCTCAGTCAATCTCTGGAATAGATCGCTGATTGCTGACATTCCTGAAATAGGAATATTACAGTGGTATCAGAGCTGAGTTCTTGGCTCAGCCGTGGGGATATTTTTCTATGAACAAAGAGGGTAGGCAAAATCTTACCCACCAAACGCAGTAGAGGGGGAAATATGGGGGTCTCACAACAGTGTGACCAGCATCCACCAGCCTTCAGTAGGCCAACCAGGATCACGATGCCTACATTCTTACCTCCAGTACCGAGTGAGAAAGGGAGGCAGCATGATCATATACCCTTTGGAGATTATTTCCGCAAATGGCAGTCCATGGGGGAAGACTTCAGAGCAACTTTGCCCTTCAAAGATTACTGTCAGCTCATGCAGGATGAAGGTGGAAGGAACAGTGGGGGATCTAGCACGCAAAGCTCAGAGCTGCAGCGTACCATTGGGAGGACACCTTTTCCCACATATGAGGGATCCACTGACCCCTGTGAGTCTAAGCCCAAGAAGATCAGAACGTTGAAAAAGATGAGTTTATTCTCATCTATTTTCAGATCCAGAAGAAATGCATCCACCTTTGAGGAGGTCAAGAAGATTGAAGAAAAAGAAGAGGAAGTACCATGCACTTCCTATTCTCATCAAGAAGAAGATATTGAGCATGGAAGATACTTGGATCATCATATCCTCAATGATTACCTTGTTGAGTATAGATCTCAACCTAGAGCCTTCAGGGAGACTCTAGATTTTCCTCATTTCATCCAGCTGAAGGAAGAGAAGAGACCATGCAGCAGAAAAGAAATCAAAGGCAATAGATTTTTGTTGTCTACCTTTGATGGGTCATCTAATGCAAGAACTTGGGTGAGAAAGTTGGAGGCATTTTTCCTACTACATCCTGTAGCAGGGAGAGAAGCTGTTGAAATCTCAGCGTTGCACTTGGAGGGTGAAGCCTACGATTGGTGGTGCAGCCACTTGAGCCATGCAAGGGTGAAGACTTTTGCAGAGTTCACTCAAAGGTTGATCCAAACCTTTGATGGAGAAAGAGCAAAGAAAGAAAAGATCACATCACCTCTTCAGGAGGCTTGTGATAACGCTGTCACACTCATGGAGGAGCAGCCAATGCATCAACAGTTGGGGCAACCAACACTTTTGAGGAAGGGACTCTTGCAGCCCTACAAGAAGTTCCAAATGCACATCAAGGTATGAAAATATTTCCACATTCCATTGTTGCAGCAAATTCTTCTGATCAATGTGGAGATTTACTTTTGCATGACCAAGGGTCAAATCTCATTGCTACTATAGAGCAACTCGGTTGCACTGCGTTGTGCAACATGGAAACACTCAAGAAGAAATCAAACCATCATTCTCATGAGCCATTGTTGGATTGTACATCATATTGGAGGTTGGGGTTTGAAGATTTGAAGATTGATGGTAGACATCTTGGAGTAAGAAACCCTTTTTTCCTTCAAGATGACACTTTCTCAATGAGCGCCTCTCAGCTCAAAGAGGAACTTCTACTTTCATATCCAAGACCTCATTGGTTTTGGAAGACTATTGATAAAAGGGAGGTCTCAAGGAGATATCTCATCAGAGGTGCACTTCAACACACCATGGAGTGCAAAGATTTTCTTCCTTTCTCACAAGAGCAGATAGAAGATAGAAGACATCTTAAGATGGATAACATCTCTCATGCTTGTGTTGGACATTCCTTGAGCCATACACATCATGATGGGAGGTTTTTGCCTACCACCTATTTGGGTCTTGATAGGGTCTCATTGATCCTTGAGAAGCTTACATTTCAAAATCCCATGAAGTGCAAAGACAAGAATTTGATTTATGAAGATGGTAGCCCTCATGGGAGGAGTACCAAGATGAGGAGAAAGAGGCATCCACAAGTGATTGAGTGGATTTGGTTGATGAGCAAGGAGCTAGGAGGCTACTTGCAGATCTATGATACTGGGCAGCAGGAGGCTTGGCAGCGCTGGTTACTCTTGAAAGAGTTTGGCCATCGCTTGGCAAACACTCTTCCTAAGAGTAAGAGGATGGGTACTTACATCATTGAGCAGCATAGAGTATGGATGCATGGTGTTGATATGATACTCATATCATTCGTCATGTCTTCATCACATGATCGGTATGTTGGAGGTATGGGGAGGCAGCAAAATGTCTTGTTGCTTTGCCTGTTTTTGGGAGAGCAAGAGCAGATTTGCTCTCACACTTTGCATGATGTTGCAGGAAGAGGAGATGGCATTATCTCTTTGGTCTTTGATGATTTGGGAGCTCTTCCATCTTGGGGAGTATTCCATATTTGTTGCAGCATTATTAGAGGAATCTTTGACAAGGAGCATGTCAAAGAACAGAGTTTGGTATTGACAGGGGCTTATTTGCATAAGCTCACAGCGCTGTCACTTTGGAGCAGAGACTTATGGATGAAGTGTGCCCAGCGGAAATATGGTGGATCCATAACTCGTAGGTCCCAGGATCACTTCATATTTGTTGCACTTGATGAACAAAGAGGAGGTAATGATGATAGAGACATCTATGGCATATTCTTCTCGACTTGGGTTTTCAAGCATAAGGAATATTATCTTCTTGCAGCACACGGTTCATTCTTCTTCATAGCATGCCAAAACACTATGGAGGACTCATGTATGGACTCATGTACCATCTTACTTCCAGCATATGGTGAGAAATTTGTATATACATTCATTGATTTGCACACTCTTGCCATTCCTATGCAATGCATTGCTTCACAAGAGGGAAAGCTTGTCACATTGCTCCATGAGTTGTATTGGGCCAATATACATGATGGAGGCAGCCATCTCTTTTATGGCCATGGGCAAATGTTTTAACATCACTTGTATGTTCAGTTTATGCACTCTAACAGGTATCATATGGGGACATGCAAGATTAACCATGTAAGAAGAAACATTTTGCCTTGTACTTTCCTCAAGCAGCAACTTGTAAAACTGTGATGTACTTGTTTGGGAAGCTGTTGGTACCTTCTTGCACCACGTGAAACCTTCAGCATTCTCTTCAATCTATTGCTGATCATGACTTCATTTGCTGATATAGGTCAAATTTGTATGAGAAGCATGATTATGATGGAGACACATGAGTTGGATGTGTCTTTAAGTGGGAAAAATTCTCACATTTTCTGCACTACCTGTTCTAATGGGAGCATGGGAGGAGATATGGCCACCACAGCCACATGTTTGTTTCCTTTTGAGGTGGGCCATGAGGCTGATATTCATCCATTGTACAGCCATGGGCAAGTGCTTGATCACGTATTGTTGTTACATTCAGCGATTTACTATTCTTTAGTAGATGTGATGAATCTTGTACATTGCTTGCCATGTAATTTTCTGAAGATGCAATGAGTGGAACTGCGCCGTATCCTTGTGAGATATTGTTTGCATCATGCATCATCATGTAAAACTTGCAGCAAACTTCTCCTTAGGATGTTCGATGATGACCATGTCCTATTCATCATGGACAATATGTTTTGGGGCCGCCTGTTCTTCATTGTTGAAGGAGAACTCTTTGGAGGATTTTTCTTCATTTTGCCATTTGAGGGCAATACTTTTGCAGCCCAGGATCAGCATACACTCTACACTTGTCATGAGTGGAGAGAAGGACAGCATGGGGTAAGCTATGATGCTTGCCAAGTTCAAATTTTCAGCCCACCTTCATTACCGGAGCTTGAGGTGGAAGGAGATTTTCAGGAGTTACCTTGTTGGGAGGTGGCTCATTTTGTTTGGATGATTGCTTGGGGATGGAGGATCCACATGAGGGAGATGTTCCTCACCATATTTCAGACTCCATGCCTTGAGTGGAGACTTTCCAGTTCTATCCTTACAGTTGCTTGGGGACAAGCAACATTTGGGAGGGGAGGACTATAATGTTCCAAATTTTTCTTCAATAAATTGGAACATTAATTTTTGTCTAAATTCATTTAGGAGATGAATAATTGGGAAAGGAGGCCCAATAATAATAAAAACATAAATGAAATCCTTCTAGTATGAAAAGGAACTAGATTTCACACCCCCATGTGTGAAAAGAGACATTTGCAAAGAGGTTTGACCTAGTCAACCAGCGCAGGGTATGAGGTGGAAAGCACTACATGGACAACGTAGGAGGGACGCTTCTAGAGGAAGGGAAACCCTAGTTCGAAGTAGGGCCCATGGAGAGCCTTCATTTGCTATATATGGAGAGGAGGAGAGCCATTGCGGGGCATGTATATGTTTATGATATTGAGCTGGTCATTTTGACTTCTTGAGCACGCTGGTTGTTTAACTAGTCTGCAACACTGTTTAGTGCACCGAGTGTCTCCGTTCGGAGATCTCACCCTCAGCCCCTAGGGATTTCGAGTGCCTGCTCGGGTGAGCTTGTTTCAACAATATTTTGCAGGAGAATTGGTGTGTGGCTTTCATAGTGGAGCAGCATACTCATAACTCCTCCACAGCGTTATTGTTGCAGCAGCGTAATACTGTGTTGTAGGGTGTTGCCGTGGAGACTCCACAACACCTCTTCCATTGCGTGTTTTTCAGAGGGAGAGTCTTTCTTACCTTTGGAAGCTTTAGAGCTCACTTGCAGATCTTGGCATCAGGCCAACTCATATTCTTGCCCCTACTACGCAGTTTGCTCCAATAACTGTGTTATTTTCATAGTGCAATTTCTGCGGGGTTTTACAGATTGATTGGAGGGCAAGATTTCACGTGTAAGGATCAGCCTTCCACTTTGGAGCCCATTGGAGAGGGTTTACTTTAGATCTTTCATCTTATTTAGCCTTCTCTATTGAGATCCAGATTTGAGTTGCAACAGCTGCCCAGCAACTCCGGCATTTTTGCCATTTTGTATATTTCAGCCAATCCTCTAAAGGATTGATGTGTTTGTGCTTCTAAGGGTTAGAGCTTTGCTGCCCTAGTGTATTTGAGCCATATAATGTCATATCTTTCAGTTATTATGGATCAGTACCTCTTATAAACTGCGTCCTCATAGCTTGGTTTTATGCAGAAATAGCACTGATCCTTCATATTCATGTACATGTATTATTGAGGCTTGCATTGCCTTTCTTGAGAGGTTGTTTCCTCAAGACTTGTACACTCTTTGCTGCTATACATTATTCTTGGCTATATGTCCATCTTCTTGTCTCATAGCTCATTGTATAACGCTGTCTCTTCATGGTATGTTCATATATGCGTTTGCATATTGCTGTAACTCACCCTTGAGTGGAATCCTTCAAAAAGCTCTATAGACATAGTCTGAAAAGGGCCAGATAGCCTCCAGATATCACACTTCCTTGAGAAGGTGACACATCCGGTAAATGCCCTCTCAGTCAATCTCTGGAATAGATTGTTGATTGCTGACATTCCTGAAATAGGAATATTACATATCAATGATTTTCCTTTTACATTGGTCCATCCATCAGATACAATGGGCACCCCATGCTCATTCCAAGAACTTGTCATTCTATTCAAAGAACGAATTATTTTAGCTTTTTCATGATCAAGTCCTACGGTTTTGGCCTTGTGATACCCAAGGCTCTTGTATCCTTTGGGGGAATCATTAATGGCAGAAACCATCTCATGCCAATAAGGTGAGCGAATAACATTGAATGGTACCCCACATGCATAGAGAAACCGGAAATTTTTTGAATCCACATCACTCCTAGACCCTTTGTCAAGGAAATCGGATATGGTTCTACGCCTTAAGGAGATGTTTGGTCCAGGTGTGCCTCCATATCCACTGCCATGGGTGGAAGTTGATGGACTTCTTTGTCCATGATGTGATGGACCTGATGGTGCATAAGAATCAATGAAACCCCTAGATCTTTTAGATTTAGGTTGGGCAACCTCCTCTTCCTTTCTGTATTTCTCTCTATATGTTGTTGGCACACTTACACAAATTTTGATTCCTATATTTTTATCTCCATCCCATGGCATTTTCCCACAAAGGTGCCTTCTGGCATGGGTGTATGAACCTCTGTATTCTTTATTGCAATGGGGGCAAAGAAATTTAGTGGTTCCACCCCCTTTCCCTCCTTCCTGCCTCGAAACATATTTCCACAATGGTGTTTGACTTTGGTCATGTTTAATTGGCGTCTCAGTGGCCTCATGTTCTCCACTCTCCCCTTCCTCCTCAGCATACTCCTCTTCGAGGTTTTCATCAAATCCACTATAACCCACTTCTTCATCCTCCTCTTCTCGAATGGGCCTCTTTCTTCTACTCTCCAACACCATTATTACAAAGAAAGGAACCAACATGAAGAAAACCCCAAGCCATATAGCCATGATGTTTCAAGTTTCAAGTTTCAAATTTTTAGCATGCAAAAAAATGGAGAAATGCCAAATGGGAATAGGAAAAAATGCAACATAGAAAAAAAAAACTAGATTAGAGAGTCCTAACTCCTACCTCTTTCTGCTGACTCCTTCAATCCTCCTTGTTGCTCTCTCCAAGTTGCTTGCTCTCTTGCAGCTTACTCTCTCCTCTCTTCTCTCCTTGCTCTCTCCTTACTCTCTCCTTGGCACTTTCTCTCTCCTTGGCACTTGCTCCCTCTTGATCTCTTGACAAACAATAACACAAATGAGGAGGGGAGGGATTTTTATTACCCACCCTCCCCTCCCTTCCAAAAAATCGCCGTCGATTTTTTTCCGCGCGCCGGGGAGCGTTCAGGAGCGAACGCTCCCCAAGTGCTCCCTCCATTTTGCGTTTCCCTAGAAACAAAGGAGAATTTTTTCAAACTCGAGAGCGCGCTCCCAAAACACTCCCGAACGGAGTGTGTTTTGGGAGCGGCATCGCGGGGGGGGGAATTCCCAGCAACCTTGACCTTGATAGCCTCTACCTCCGCGATCTGGTTCAGCTGAAAATCGATGTCCAACTTTTCCACCCAAGCCTTAGCCGAACACTTTGATGATCCATCAAAGGTAGGCAAGAAAAATCTGCCCACGGTACTTTACAGGTCATTCACCTGCGTGTACCCTCCTCTATTCTAGTTTCGGGGTCAGCTGTTGTTCTTCAGCTAGCAAAACTCGTGGAAGGAGAGGGCTTCTCCAAACTCTCGCCTATACGACTAATACACTACAAAATAGTCCCCGTAATGAGCCACCTACGGCTCCTGGGGTCCTCTCTTTCCTACTCTTGGGGTCAGAAAAGTGGGCATAATGGAACGTGGGGGAGTGCTTAGCACCACCTGTTGCGCAGCATTCTGCTCCAAAATATGGTGAGAAGTACAGGATCCTTCTCCGTTGTGAAACTCCCTGGGAATCTCACGCTGTCTATTTTCTCCTGCAATCTTCTGCCCCATTTCCTCTATCCTCTTGGAAAGCTCTTATACAGATTTCAAGAGGAGGTTACCAAACTCCTTCCCGTCATCCACCTCATCTACCATTGGTGCCTTTTCTTTGTCTTCCTCCTCCGGAATGAGGTCCACTTCTGCTGGTGTAATTTCGATCCTACGCTCTTTGTCCCTGTACCTCTGCTTCCAGTAAGTGATGAACTCTCTATCTTCAAGTGTCATAGACTGATTGCTCCACAGGCTGAGCCAAGTCTCTTTGAGCTCTAATACCACTGTAATATTCCGAATAGGAAATAAACAGCAATACGAAGCAACATAAACAAAAACTACAGCATATAGAAACACACGCAAGAAACACTGCAAATGAACCAAAACAGCTAAGCCATTTTATTAAATATCTAAAATGAGGAACATGTACAAGTATGCTCAAAATGATAGCACCTTGGCCTGCTCAAGACAGGCTGAAATGATCACTCCTCTCTCAGAATCTATGCTCAAGCTCTGCTCTACACTGCTCCTCCTCTACGCAGTCCTGCTGGAAAATACTGTTGTTAGACGGAAAGGGATTGCAAGATGGGACTGCTCCACTTCTCAGAAAATGCTGAAACTCGGACACCGGCTTCTCCTCCAAAAACCCAGAATAACCCGCGAAGGAATTCTGGAAAGGCTAACCCCGGAATTTCACCCTCTAGGGATGGCTACGCTCTCCTACTGGGTACGTTGGCCTCTATGATGGAAACACTGAAAGAAAGACCTCCAACTCTCTGAAAAACTCAGCTATGGAAGGGTTGATCCCCTCACAATCTCCCAGACTTAAATATCATGAAGTTCTCCTCCCCCGGAGCTGCTCTCCTCTATGACTGCGTAATCCCCCTGGAAGATTGCACTGCCCTGGAAGTGATTGCATAATCCTGTGGCTGAAATGATGATGTTGCTCTCCAAAAATTGATAGGATGGCTCCTCTCCTGAGCGGGCACTCGAAGTCCCAGAGGACGAGGTTGGGATCTCCACTCGGAGACACCCTTGTGCTAAACAGCACTGCAGACCCAGCTAAACAGCTTGAGTGTGCTCTAGTCTTGACAGACAGAAAATCATAAGATGCAAGAATGAATGAGAAAGGTTGCCTTCCTCTCCTTTTATGCTTGTGAAACCCTAAACTCCCTTGGGCCCACCTATGTTGCATTGTCCCTCTGTGCCACGTTGTCCCTTGCTACACTGCGCTGCCTCTCCCACTCTGTCGGGCCCCACACTACCACTGCGTTGTCCTAAGTGCCTCCTCTCGTGCACTGTCACTTGGCCTCATGGGCCCCACTTCATCTTTTAATTAATCTGCCCAGTGACTTTAGGAAAGTGCTTTTATTCTAATATTTTATTCATGGGTCCCCTCACCCCTTTATTTCCTGGTAACTTAGGAAAAGCAAAAATTAATCAAAAATTAATATTTCAATTAGCTATCAACTAATTGGGAATATTACAATCATGCAATCATACAAAATAATAGACATATTCATTAATGATCCAATAGGAGAAAGACAAGATACTGTAGTTTTCTCAATCATACATGATTTTATCAATCAAATCTCATTTAAGCTTTAAATTTTGTTCTTGGGACGTCATTCACTGATATTTTGTAGGACATGGATGATGGCTCGTTATTTATAATTGAAAACAAAACTTTATTGTCCGCAAGTAATATTTCTTGAATAATATATAAAGATTGATTTACCCTGATAAAGGAAATGACCTATATGATAGTCTTAGACAATACATAGGTTGTCTGCCTGTATTCATGATGAAGTTGTGGTCCTAATGGCCCTTTCTTCATTCATGACTCACATTTAGCGGGTTGTTATAACCAACATTGGTGGCTGTTAGGTGGGCTTGTGTTGCCACGTTTTTATGGGATTAGGGGCAGCTAATCTACTAGATATTTATTGCTTTGCCTCAATTGTAATATATTCAAAGCTAATTTAAAGCTTTGATTTCTCCCACAGCAGGTCCTGCAGGGATGAAGGAATTTATTTCCCCCACACAACAAATGGTCAACGGATTTGTGTCCATGGAAGGTGCCGAAGAGGCCAATTTGGCCCTACAGATCTTAAGCAACTCCCCGTCAGATCTGAACTTAACGAAACGGGATTCGATTTAGAAATTTGAGCTGATGGAATTAATGCAATACATTACAGACATAAGCCTATCTACTCACCCACTTATTTTGAACCTACAATTGAAACAAGAGATATATAATATGAAGAAAAATCGCTTATTTTATAACGTTGGATGCTTTTCCTTGCTAATCGAGTCCAGCAAATTGGGATTCGATCATGTCCGTACAGGACACAATCGAGACACGATCGGATTTGGTCAAATGGACACGAATCCGTACAAATCGTGTCTGATTCGACTGATTCGGGACACGTGGAGGGTGGAGGACGAATCTGGTTTCATAGCTCCACACCAACTGACTCTGGTCATCTTGCTACTGTCATTAAGGGCTCTCGTAACTCATATGTGATCTAAGAGTTTGAGACACCTCAAGGATCCTGCCCCTCATCTACAGTTCAAGAGAACTACAGATCTATGTCGCCCCACCTCTTCTCTTGAGACACATGAGCACTCCTGGCAACATCATCATCAGTCCCATCATCATCCTTAGCTTCAGCAGCCTTCGAATAGCATTCTTCTTTGCCCTTCTTTTTCATAGGGCACAGTGTGACGAAATGTCCTAATTCCCCACACTTGAAGCATCTAAACTTCAAGAGGTCCTTCTTCTTCTTCTTCTTCTTCTGCCCATGTTGTCCCTTAGATGCAGGAGTCGCATCTTCCTCTTCCTCCTTCTTGATCTTGATCCCTGAGTTGCTTCCCGCCTTGGTTATCCTCTCGATCTCTTTTTGTCGAAAAGTTGCCCACATCTCTTCCCAATTTGGAAGAGATGCTCTACCCAAAATGCCTTGGACAAAGCTCTCCCAGTCCTTAGTGACTACGATCAGGGCACTCCTCACCATAAGTCCTTCATCAAGTGTAGCCCCCAGGGAAGCTAGGTGATCTCAAATCGCCTTCAATCTAATAAGGGGTTGATCTCCTCTCCCTTCTGCATCTGAAATAATCTGAGCTAATTCTGAAGTAGCATCTTCTGTTGGACGGACGTGCCCTGGTACAAAGCAATCAAGGCCAGCCACATTTCCCTTGCTCTGTTCTTCTCAACAATGTGTGGGACCACATGATCCTTGACGACTCTGTCCATGATCAAGCGTTTTTCCTTTCCCTAAGCCTCTTCGTACTTCTTGACAGGGTCAACATCAACAGGAACAACCATGGTATTTAAAGCATGATCTTTCATGTGATACTCAACCAAAACTGCCAGGATCTTGGCCTTCCAGATGACAAAGTTGGATACACCATCCAACCTATCTTGATCCCTCAGTCCATGTGCAACCATCTCTGCTCAACTGAAGATGTCAAACTAGTTCTCTTCTCTTTCTTTTGTTGCTGCCCCAGCAACCTCGGATCTGAGTTTTTTGGCGATAAAGATCCGCTCCCTCTGAAAAACGATTTCCCTCCAAGAAATCCTTCGCCAACTAATGTCGAATCAGCGCTCCCTTACCACCCTTTGCTGCTGATCAGCACTAGATCTAAATTTGTTGGCGAGAAGTCTTCTGAGGAACTTCTTACCCCTACTTTATCACACCCTGCTAGACATTGTTCTGCACCAACAGAAACAATGCCCCACCAACCACTACTGAAGAAAAAAATTGATTTGCACTTCCAGCCACAGTGACCGTAAAAACTGAGGCTCGAAACCCTACGCTGGCCTAGCAAACAATGCGCTGCCATTGCCGCAGCTATAGCGTCACTCCTCCAGGCTGACGCAGGCTCTGCGTGAGCCCCACAGATGACTGCATCACCCTTCCTTGCCTCTCTGGATTTGTGCTGTCACTCGAGACAGCTACCGTCCTGCAGCAAATTTTCTTTGGTCTTCTGTTGATGGCTTCAGTTCTCCCTAATCTGCAAACGCTCTGATACCATGTGAAAATTTCTGAATTTACTAAACAGAAACCCTACTGCAGTAAATCTGATTTACTTCTCTTACTTGTTTGATTTACTTCACAAGTTATTTTCTAAATAATCATGAAAACATCAAAGTAAATACACTGCAACCTACACAATTATACAGATCAAGTACTAAAGAATAAGCAACCTTAGACAAAGGACAAATTTTTCGAATAAATATCCCCGGAAAACCCAATGCGGGAAAACCGATGAAGCAGCTCTTGAGGGTTTTATTATTATGCAGATTTTTTAATACAAACTAGGGTTCCATAATTGGCTCACCCAATAGAGAAAATCCTCAGCAAAAGTACCTCTATTCGGATACAAATATTATGGCTGATCCAACGTCAGAATGACGAACCCCACAGGTTCCTACGCAGTCCCCAGCAAGCTCTGCACTGAGACTGCATCACCCTTCCTATTGGCTGCATCACCCTTCTTCTATTTGCTAAAACTGAGCCCGATCTACCCCACAGAAACCCCAGCACTGCCCCTTCTGGCTTTGTGTTACTTCCTCTTGGCCTGCGCAAGCCTATGCGTCAGCTCTAATCAGCGGTCGTGATCTAAACTCTAATCGACGGCTAAAGATTAGAAAAGACTTGATCCTCGTCACTTAGAACATTCTCACCCACATGTTTAAATTAATTCACTTTAATTATTTAATTTCCCTAAGTTAGACTTAGGCTCTCCATTAAAATAATTAATTATTTGAATAACTTAAGCTCCGGGTGAAATTTCTCCAAACGATTTCTGGGTCTTAGAGATCTCATGTGTTCTAGCCCCCCCACAAAATTTCGGAGCTAGAGCACATATGATGCTACCCAAAAATCAACATGGACAATGTCCCCGGAAAAAACCCAATGCGGGAAAACCAGTGCAGCAGTTGAGGGTCTGTATTATTATGCAGTAGTTTCCGAATACAAGTCTATGACTATCAAAACTAACGAGTCATACAGAGGAAAAACTGACAAATAAATCTCATGAGAAAATCTCACTCTGCCACGGGAATCCGGCACTGACCTCAACTCGAGATGAGCTGCTCTACGTTGCCTCTGCGCAGTGACTGTGTCACCCTACGCAGTCTCTGTGTCACCCTACGCAGCCTCTGTGTCACAACTCGATGCAGCCTTCCCTCTTGTCATTGGATCTTATGCTGATTGGAAATGAGGCACTGCTGGCCTCCGAAAACTCCCTTTGGCTTCTAGCACTAACCCTCCACTGTTTCGTCAACAAAATTTCGGACTCACTCTGAAGCTCTGCGCTGCTTCTACGTGGCACTACGCAGTCTCTCTGTGGCTTTTACTGCCTCCTTTGCCTTGCACTCTCTGAATCACGAAACTCTTCCACTGGACAATTATCCCTACCCCTCACTACAAGAAATCAACTCTATCTTACTCCAGCAACAACTGCGTTGCTCTCTTGAGAATTCAATCTCTAGATCTCTAATTCGATGTGTTTTCCAAATGCCCATAGAAGCCCTTCTTATAATCTTCTCGTTGAGCAATCAACGGCGCAAATTAAGTCCTAGTCAATGGCTCGTATCATCTTTGACTCGATCTCCGTTTTTTTCTAGAAGATTCACACCCAGTTTAATTAATACCCTTTAATTATTTTAATTCCCTAAGTTTAAACTTAGGCATCCATTAAAAATAATTAATTATTTTAATTAACCCATCTCAGGGTGGAATTTCCCAAAACGATTTCTGGGTATTGTGGAATGCATGTGTATTAGCCTCCCTGCATATCTTTGAGGCTAGAGCACATCCGATGTTACCAAAAATCAACATGCATGAGTCTTTGAAGATTGGTAGAAGGCCAGCAAAGAAGAGAAGGACGTCTTGAAAAAGAATACCTCTGAAATACAGCTTGGATCAGCTCTCACATGCGAGATTTCTGTGATCACTAGGGTTTCCACAGGTCCAAAATATTGCAAAATCAGTTGTATTCATTGTTTGAAGAACAGATCTCTTTGTTGGTCGTTGGCTTGATCTTAGTGAGTCTTGTTATGGGACTTGGGTCTTCGAAATCTCCTTTGAAGAAGATTCTATAAGAAGAAAAGTTATTTTGGGTTTTTCCCCTTGGAGGGGTTTTTCCCTGGCTTGGAGTCTATCTCTAATGTTCTCTTGTTGTCTTTGTGACCTTCATTGTTTTGACAATTGCCTTGATGATCTGAACATAATAATAGAAGAAGTAATAATAATATCACAAGAAATTTTCATGATAAAGAGAAATCAATTTAAATAAATCCTATGAAGTTGCCCTAGGATTTCTCAACATGGTATCAAAGCTAACGACAGTGGTATAAAAGGCAGCTAGAGGATCACAACTTGGAAGGTAATGAGACTACTTGTATTAGTCCTCAAGGCAAAGTTCTTAGGAGGAAAAATCGAGTTAGGAAAGAGCACATTTATGGGCTTGTTAATAAACCTCCGCAATTAGGTCGTAGACTTGAACTTATAGGCCAAAGTAGTAAGAGGAGTTGAGAAGCAGCATTTTGGAGACTCAAAAAGTTAGATCATAAGCCTAGTCAAGGTCCAGTACCTTGAGAAGAAGAGCTAAGTACTGTGCATAAAGATTAGGGTCTGAAAAATCATTTCTGAAATCTAAAACTACAAAGTCCTCTGTAAGGGTGACCAAATCAAAGTTTAGACATCTCTTGTGGACTAGAATTAGTCCTATTAGCCAACAACGAAGAAGTCTACTTAAAGAAGGGTGGGAAACCGAATTTCAGAAGCTTTGTAAGACAGCTAAAGAAGACATCATATTAGTAATCCGAATTCACAAGGATTTGTGCATATATATATACAGAAGGTATGAGCCTTAATAGTGATATAGAAGTTGACATTGAAAGATAAAGAGAATCTTGTTTTGACAATCATATTGGGTCTATTTGAAAGGTTTTTTTTCTGGTTGAGGAGCCCTAATCAAAGAAACATAGTCGCAGTCATATATCAATCATTATCAAGGCTTGCAACAATCCTAACATTCATCTAGTGGTGGCACGTTGAAGAGGAACCAAATCCGCAATTTTTAAGAATAAGTTCAAGATCATTTGTGACTATTGAAAGTCCTATATTAAGGTTCGAAGTAATGGTGAAAGTCTACATATATCTCAGAAATCAAGTAACCAGGAATACATATAAGCCCTTCTAAGGGAAGTTAAAAGTCATTCAAGGACCTGTGATATCTCCTACAAGAGCAGAAAAAAGTATCTTGGAAGAAAACTCCTATTTGACATCGTTTGAAGGCAACTCCTTAAGAATATCAAGCACTTTGGATTCAAGTACCTTAAAGGCAGTAATTAACCTCCGCATCTTTCAGTGTTCATTCCTGAAAGCAACAAAAATATCATGACCTTTGTAGCAGACTTCTTGGTATGTAGTTCTTGAGGTACCTATAGTTGTTTTCATTTATAGAAGGTTTAACTCAAATTGGATTAGGGTTTTGAGATCTCCTTTTTGGTTCTAGGGTTTGTAGCCTTCATATTGTTGGAGCTTGTTGGCATCTAAGTACAAGTAATCCCTAGTTGGCATTTGGAAACCCTAGTCAAAAGAGAAACCCTAACCCTATTTTATTTTGTTTCCTCATAGAAACCCTAGCTTTTGTACTTGTCAATAAATGTTGCAGGTACTTAATAAGTAAGATATGTTGATCTTATGAAGAGTATGATGAATAAAGACTTGGTAAACAATTTGGATCCTTGGGCACTCTGATAAAAGTAGACTCATATGGAGATGGACCATGAAAGAAGCTGTCATGATAAGAGGGAGCCCTTTCAAATTTTGTAGAAGAAACAACTCAAGGTATGTTTAAAAATTCTAAGATTTGTAGTAGGTCCCCATCATATGAGCAGGTATGATCATTTTGTCTTTAAAATCTATTTATGGTAATGGCTCTCTCATCTCTAAGGTTTTGCCATAGAATCATAAAGATTCTTATATTGATAGGGTGTTTGATATCTAGATTAAATCAACCCTTATAACTATCTTTTGCTATTTATTTGCTTCGATGAAACCATAGCCTTTTCATTTTTTAGGGTTTGGTATCTAGGGCATGTTGACTAGTAATTATGAATTTATGTAATGAAGAAGACAAAGATAATAAAATGTATTTTGTAAATGCTCGACTCATGGGTTTCATGAGCAAGAAGTTTTTATAGGTCAAAGACTTTCTTCTTGATGTCTTTTAGGGATTTTTCATCATGTCATAAATATATTAATTAGAGTCATGTATTTGAAGAATTGTTACACGTGTAAAGGTCAATCATAAAAGTGTAAGTATGCCTCAAAGACCTTGTCATCATGTTGGAAGAAGTTGGCTTAAAGATACAGGAGAAAACCCCTTGGAAGGTCGGCTCAAAATAGACATAACTATTCATTGTCAAGTCGGCTAATAAAAGCGACAGTTAACTATAAATACCCCACTAGACTATGCAGAAAAGACAAAAAATTAGCATATGTCTGAGATAAAATCGAAGGGACAATCTGCGGTTTGATGCAAGTAAGAGAAGGCAAATATAGCGAGGAAAGAGGCCTATCCAGCAAAGGAGAAGAGACTCTTTTGGATCTTTGTTTTGGGCTAATAATATCGGATTTTTGGGTCACACATCAAAACTACAGAAGTTAACTTGACAGAGAGAAACAGGGACCTTGCAAGGAGTGCAAGGAGAAGGTATCTCAGGTCTATCATTTGGATGCTATATATCTCGGATATATCATAAGTATATAATCGGTGTTAGTCTCACCTTATTTGGAGAAAGCCTAGGGCATATACACAGCGTGGAGAAGAAGGCTTCACAGTTAGGAAAGAAGTCTCAAGGGTATTGTAAGGTAAGCTGAGAAGGATTCTCTAGGTGACTGAAGCTAGATCTAGGAAGAAAGAATAAGAAGAATAGGGATCGAGCTTCCCTAAGACTAGTGCAGGACAATGTAGAAAAGAAGTTCATCATAAGAAGACTAGTGGAGCAGCGACAAGGTCTTGGAGGCATACTGAAGTCAAGGGTCTAGGTCATGGTAATGGTACTTGCCTATTGAAGATCTATAAGAAGAATTACTTGCGGATTTTTCTCTCCAAGAGGGAGAGGTTTTGGCCCTGGCTTGAAGAGCCAAAATCTTGTGTCTTTTCTGTTTGATAATTGACTTGATGAAAGACCTATAAGCTAATGAAGAGAAGAACTAAGTAAGAAAAATAATTTCACAAGTGATTATCAAGTAGAGAATTGAATTAAACTACGCCCTATCAAATTCTCAACATGGAATCAGAGAGAACGTGCTAGAAGGGGCTATTTGACAAGAAGACACTCAAGTACCAAGAAGATCAAGGATCAGTTTCTAGAAGGCAAGAGTCTACATTGAAGTATCAATCCTCAAATTCTAAACAAGCAGTTTGTAAATTGGAAAGTCATCTCAAGGAGATCAAGGATGCCATCATCATGAAGGATTGAAGGTAATTTTAGCTCTCCTGAGGAAACCAATCAAGGAGGAAGCTCCTACTACCTTTTACATCATCATCAACAAGGAAGTTGATAGAAGAAGAAATCATATACTCAAGTAAGTATCTTAATGTCCTCATCTGAACCTGTCAAAATGAATTTTTGCAAAGAAAGCAACAAATTCTTTGGGATCACAAACTTTCTTGCTTGGAAGAAAAGAACAAATTTAAATTTGATTGAAAACGAAGTTATGGATTACATTAAAGGGTCAATGACTAAACCCTCAAAGGAAGACACTCAAGCTTATGCCAAATACATGAAGGGAGACATAAGAGCCCAAAGGATTCTTATAGAATCCATAAAAGACTCTCTTAGTCCCTATGTATCCAAATTAGAATCATCAAAAGAAATATTTGAGAAATTGGTGGAGCTATTCTCAGTAAGTACTACAGGAGAAGTAATATCTCTAAGACAAGAACTATATAAGTTGAAGATGTTAAGAGAAGAAGAAATAACTTCATATTTTATGAAGATTTCCGAAATGCGAGATCAACTGCAAGAAATGGGAGAAATAATGTCTGACAAAGAAATGACTATAGTGGTGTTGAATGCTCTACCAAAGGGATGGAGAAACTTCACTTCTAGTACCTATGGGAAGAAAGAAGCAACACCATTCCAAGATTTGTGGTCTCTATGTAAGATAGAAGAGACTAAACTAAAAGCCAAAATTGATACTGGAACAAATGAGGAAAATCAAGGCTATGCTGCCATGTCAAGAAAGAAAGGAAAATTTGATAAATCTGGTCATCAAAACAAAGGAAGGAACATGAATAAGATACGATACTATGGATGTAACAAACTTGGGCACTATAAAAGGGATTGTCCCAAATCCAAGAAGGACAAGAGGAAAAAGGAGGAAGCCCATGTTGCTGGAGAAGTAGAAGAACCTGGTGCAAAGAAGCCGAAGAAAGAAGAAGAAAAAGATCTCTATTATGATTGAGATCATCTTCATCTTAAGTAGTATATGTCAAGTTGTAAATAGTATGATAGGAAGCATTGTATTTTAGGTAAATGCATATTGTTAGGATGGGCATCATGATGGAAGCATTGAAGGAGGAGCACTCGTTGTAGGAAGATGTCTATGTAACATCTATGCTATAAAAGGCTCCTGGGAACCTCACTGAAAAACAAACATTTATAAAAGGCAGTCATCAAGATCAAAGGTCATCATTCAATAATCAAAAAGGAAACAAATGCTGACGTTCTCTAATTGAATCCCCTTTGGACTCACTGATTAGAAAGAAAGCAATAGGTTTCCTTGAGAAATTCCACTTGCAGAATTCTAGGATTAGATATGATGACATATTGGTGAAGCAAGTCAAGGGAATGAAACTTTTCATTCCAAGGAAATCTGTTGCAAGATGACTCAAAAGGAAAAGAATGAGGTACATATATATATATATATATATATATATATATATATATATGTTGACACTGGATGCTATGAAGTCATGTGATTGTAGGTAGTATACTTCCATCTTTAGAAGTATGATCAAAATGGAAAGCATAAACTCTTCTGATGCACAAGTTGCCATAAGGCATGATCTACATTGGATGAAATCAACATAATATGTCCTCATACAAAATATGAGGTGATTGTATATTATTAAGGAATTGCACTATGGAAGTTCCTGGGAATGAAATAAAATTGTGTGGAGAAAGAAAAAGGAAGAGATCATGGGAAGTACAACCATGGAAAGAAGCAGTCAACATCCAAGGAAGCCAAGAAGACCTGACTAGAAAATCTCCTAGGAAGATATGTAGACTCTGATAGAAGTCTGGAAAAGATGGAGACCCTTGACAATGCATATCTTTAGGAGATGTGTCAATCTGTAAAGAAAGGATGTCAATGCCTACAAGAAGATGTCATGGTGAAAGATCATCTCTAAGTTAACTTTTGATTTAAAAGATCATACTTATGATTAAATAATATCTGATGAGCTTATGCATCGCTACTAAAGAAGCATATACCTCCCACAAGCTGATAACCATGTGGCAGGATAAAAGATCCTTGAAAGAAGTATGGTTCGGAAGAAAAGCAACATGACATGAAGCTAGACCAGATGAGAAGATTGATGGATCACTTTCTAAAGACGTGACTTATGAATGAAAGTGATGGATAATTTGTGCCCTATGAAGAGTTGAAGGCTCCTCAACTCCCGACATCAACGAAATGAGTCCCTCATGAGTAGCTTAATGTTTTTAATCATTGTTGTTGTAGGTCCCTGATTAAGAGGGAGCCTGATAATGAGTTTCACTTAAGCCAAGAAGAAAGCTTAGGTACATTACTTTATGGAATGGATTGATCATCTCTGGTTAAGAGGGAGTGACAGTTGTGTTTTTCTATCTCATGTGTCATGCACTAGACCAGGACTAATAGTCGTAAGTGTTAGTGAAGGCCATGAAGAAGAATATAGACACATGGTGAATGGATCCTCCCTAATTGAGAGGGAGAGATAGACACGCATTCTTGTCTTCATTGGGAGAAAGAATGGAGTATTTTGGGATTGGGTAACCATTTGGCATCTGATGCTCTTTGAGAATGTGGCAGAACATTCCGATAAGGTAGTCGTGAAAGGACCGATATTCTTTGAGGATTAGCTATCCCGATAAGAATAGTCCTATGAGGTCATACTCGATGAACACCTGGGTGGAGTATGTACCTTGGAGACAATGTTGAAGGTGTCTATAATCATTGATCTCGCCAGCATTGTAGCTAAAGATCTCGTGGAGAGATGGAGCTATTAGTCAAGGCCTTGCACTGTGACAATGCTGGATAATATAATACTATAACAGATGGATTACAAATCAAGTTCTTATGAGATTCTTTAGATTGAAAGTGACCATGTACCATTATGAATACCTCCCTAGTTAAGAGGGAGTGTTGGAAAGTGTAACTAGGATCGATCTTCATAATGACTGGTAATTATGAATTTATGTAATGAAGACAAAGGTAATCAAATGTATTTTGTAAATGCTTGATTCATGGGTTTCATGAGCAAGAAGTTTTTATAGGTCAAAGACTTGTTCTTGATGTCTTTTATGGATTTTCCATCTTGTCATAAATATATAAATTAGAGTCATGTATTTGAAGAATTGTTCCACTTGTAAAGGTCAATCATAAATGTAAAAGTATGCCTCAAAGACCTTGTCATCATGCTGGAAGAAGTCAGCTTAAAGATATTGGAGAAAACCCCTTGGAAGGTCAACTCAAAATAGACATAACTATTCACTGTCAAGTCGGCTTATTACAGGGATAGACAACTATAAATACCCCACTAGACTACGCAGAAAAGACACAAAAAAATTCGGATATGTTTGAGATAAGATAGAAGGAACAGTTTGCGGTTTGATGCGAGTAAGAGAAGGCAAATACAATGAGGAAAGAGGCCTATCTAGTGAAGAAGAAGAGACTCTTTTAGATCTTTGTCTTGGGCTAATAATATCGAATTTTTGGGTCACACATCATAACTATAGAATTTATCTGGACAACAAGAACCAGGGACCTTGCAAGGAGTGCAAGGAGAAGGTATCTCAAGTCTATCATTTGGAAGTTATACATCTCGTATATCTCAGAAGTATACAGTGCGTAAAGGAGGCTATAATCAGTGTTAGTCTCACCTTATTTGGAGAAAGCCTAGGGCATATACACAACGTGGAGAAGAAGGCTTCACAGTTAGGAAACAAGTCTCAAGGGTATTGTAAGGTAAGCCGAGAAGGATTCTCTATGTGACCGAAGCTAGATCAAGGGAGAAAGAATAAGAAGACTAGTGGAGCAGTGACAAGGTCTTGGAGGCATACTGAAGTCAAGGGTCTAGGTCATGGTAATGGTACTTGTCTATTGAAGATCTATAAGAAGAATTACTTGCGGGTTTTCCTCTCCAAGAGGGAGAGGTTTTGGCCCTGGCTTGAAGATCCAAAATCTTGTGTCTTTTGTGTTTTGATAATTCACTTGATGAAAGACCTAATAAGCTAATGAAGAGAAGAACTAAGTAAGAAAAATAAGTTCACAAATGATTACCAAGTAGAGAATTGAATTAAACTACGCCCTATCAAATTCTCAACAGGGCACATGATAAAACCATAGCTTGTTAAGGTTTGATGATAATATTTAGGGTTTATGAAAAAACCCTTGTAGAAGTTGTTGTAAATCTATGGCATGAAAGTGTAACCCTAGGTGTAAATGCTTCCATACAATTGAAACCCTAACTAGGTTTTGGACATTCAAGGTTTAAAGTTTTGAAAACCCTAGATGCTCTCTTTGTGATAACATGATAACCATAGATCGATAAAATTAACGTCATGCTCTTGTATATTAGTGCTTGGTTATACTTGTTGTTGAGATTTGCAAGCACATAGTTTGCAATAGGTTGTAAAGAAGAATGCCTACCTCATTCTTATGATGACATTATGATGATGAGTTTATATTGATAATTGAAAGATGACCTTGTTGCCATGTGAAGATAAAGGAATGTTGTTTTGGAAGGTCGACGTTCTTTGATAATATGGTAATACAAAAGAAAGAGCCTATGTAGTTGGAAGAATAAAGTTGTTGATGATGGACTTATCTCCCTAAGTTGAGAGGGAGGACATGATGTGTCATGCAGTGAACGTCTAAGTAAAGGACATGAGAAAAGAATGAGATCGAAGAATGGCTAAAACACTACTGATGGTTATTCTTGCTTTATGAGTGGTGAACAAAAAATCAGATGTTTTGAGCAGTGTTGAGGCTGAGTTTGGTGTTGCTTGAGAAGACTGGGAAAAGGAAGTTTCCATTGAGATTTGTTTGGATATTATGATGACCTAAAGCAACATCAGAATAATTGAGGACCTCATATTTTATGCTAGCATATTGATAAAAAGAACCAATATATTGAAATTTTGGTACCGGTTGGGGTCGTGAGCTTACAGTATGTTCTGATGGATGAACAAGTAGTTGATGTGTTGATCTCTCCTATCAAGTTTCCTTAGGATTTCTAGAAACCTTAGGTGGTGCACCTATCCATGATTTTCCTTTGCGTCCAAAATCATAAGAAAATTGTCCCTGATCAAGTCTATTATTCCCATGCTTTTATGCACTTCCCCTGCATGAGGAAACCCTAGTTTCCATGTTGTAGTGTTGAGCTCCTTTATCTCACAGTTATATATCTTTTGTTAGAGGAGGAGACCTTCAGTAGCCCAGGAAGGAACGATCCAAATGAAGGTTATGTTCAATGCCCAAAGTAAGGATGAGGTGACAGTGTGATTACCTCTATGTTGTAAATTTCAATAAAGAAACTCATGTTTCATTCCAATTTATTTTTTCATATGTCATGTTTATGATTGTTTTATTGGATAATTGATGGACTAATAGATCACATATTTCCTTGCATGCTTTGAATTTATTGTTATGCTCACTAGTATATTGCTTGTTTTGCAAGTTTGTACCTCTGAACCAAGAACGAGAGTTTGGACACTTCAAGATCTACATCAAACGTAGGACACACATGTAAGTAGTAATACCTATCCCTCACTTTGTGAATTCTAAGCAAAATATATGATTCATTGAGTTTTACTTCTTGTTCATTTGTTTTTGCTCTATTGTGGCTACCAAACCCCTTAACAAAATTGGCAACTCCACTGGTGAAGTTGCTCTTTGAGTTTCTTTCCTACAAGTTGTATACTTGACTTGGGTGTTTTATGAGTTTTTGCCTTGTTCTTGAGTCTCTTGGCCTCTTTTTGGATTTGTCTTTGCCTAATCTTTCAGATCTAGACTTTTCTTTTTATTTTTTCTTACTTCTGCACAGATATGTTAGTTGTCTTGACAACAATTGCGTATATACGTTTTTTGTTGTTGTTACAGTGGCATATGCAGTATCCACGCATTCTACTAAAGAAACAATTACATATGCCCGTATAGGTGGAAAATTTACCGTCTTCCCCTGTGCCTAGGGTGCCTGGTAATGATTTTTATGGTCCATTTTATCTGTTTGGCTTTAATATCTCTTGGAATTGAAGTGTTTTCTTCTACACTTTGTCATATTTTGCATTGGTTTATGTCGAGGCATTTTGGTATCAACCTATCTTTACTTGATTTGCAATTGTTTTGGGTTTTGGTTAGTTCCTTGGACCTTTGTTCCAAGATTTTGAGCGCTTTGGGCTCTACTTACAGCCTTTTGTTGTTGTCTGCTTGTTGGTATTTGGTTTCTTCTCATTATTTCCTACTTGTTGTATTTCTAGTTGCAAACATCTGAGTTTGTTTTTCTTTTGTTCTGTTGGGAGTTGATTTCACTTTTTGAGAAAAGAAAAAGAAAGTTGTTGTGTTTGGACTTTTCATTTCTTTTTTGTTAATTGCTTTTGCTTTGGAATTTAAACAAAGAAGTTCATTTAGTTTTCCTACTGCCATAAGGCACAAATAGTGTACGTCTATATTTGTGTGTTCTTGTCGGTAGTTTGTGATTGCTTGTTGGCACTTGTAGCTTTTGCATCTTGCTGGCTATTTGAAGTATTGTTCTTGCCTCTATTGCATTGATGTTTATGAGTGAAATTTGGCATCCTAGTTGATACTTAGTTGCATTTGAATATTGTGCAAATAGCATGGTGTTAACCAATTGGTGTCATTGTCAACTTCGAAAATTAGTGTGAAAATTTTTGTTTTTTACATTTAAAAGGAAAAGAAAAATATTGCATTGTAATTCGTAAAACCCTTATCAAAATCAATATTTTCATCAAAGAAAGAGAGTTACATTTCATGTAGTGAAATTTTATTATTTTGATTCCCTTTGCATCAAAATATCACTCGCTGCACTTCCACAACCCTGACTTAAATGACAGACAAGTAAAATAAATGCATAACAAAATCAACTGGACTTTTTTTTTCATAACACATCAATTAGTCTAAGATTTTTAGGGCCTTAGAATAGGTGTGGAGAGTAAACTCTCCAGGACCACTCAAACTAAAACTTAGAAGAAGATTAACAAGTGGTGAAGTCTAGTCTTGTATAGGTTGTTGGGGAAGCTCCTCTAACACAGGAGTTAAGCACTAGGCCATGTGAGTATAACGAAAGGCCGATACTCCCTCTCCTACTTGTCCAAACAACCACCCACGACTCTCCCCCTCAACTTCTGATTACAAACTGACAACTTAGTTTCCTATCAAAGGGACCGCCTAGGTAATTGCAGGGGCGAATACCTGTGGTACTTGAGACAGATGTTGTGTCATTGTTGTAGTGCTCTTGGAGGGTGCCTCGTGAAGTAAGGGTACTTGCTCCAATCAAGGCTATTTTCAGGAGGTTGGGGTAACTGCTTTTGTTGCCTTTGTTGTTAGGAATCAAGCCCTCATCATCCTAATCTTGCCTTCGGAAGGCCCCTTATCTACTTTCTTGTATTTTAGTGTCTGATCCTAATCACTAAGAGCATAAATACTTGAAAGTTGTTTGTTTTCTTGTTATCTTCACGATCGTTTTAGTTGAGTGTTTTGTGCTCCTAGATTGCCTTAGGGTGTTCGATCTTCTTTTATCTTCATTTTTCAGAAGTGTTTGATCAGTGGGTTCACCAATCTAGAAGGCTTTGTGGGCTTTCTCCTGCGAGTGTTGAACATTCACCCCAAAGGCATGGGTAGGATTCTATTGGTTGTTTTGAGCTTGTTCAACGAGACGCTTCAGAAGAAAACCCTCTCTCAAAGGGATCATCGTCAGAGAACGAACTCGAAGCACAAGGGTTTCTTAGTGATTTGGTCGATCATCTTCTAGGTCAAATTTTGTTTCAGTCATGATCTTTGAAGGACTTGGACCATGTCCAAGTTGAAGATATCCCAGGCACTTTTGGGCTTAATATAAATCCCCTACCACGAGATCATCTGCTAGTTATATCTTTTGTAGGTGTTTCGGTTCAAAGTACTCCTGTGACCTCTCCTTTCATAATGGCCAATGTGAGTGGCATTAGTACACCCACTGAATCTGGGGGTGTCCACACCACGTCTTTTGTTGTAAGTGGTGGAGGAACCTTCCCTTCTTTCTCCATTGTCTCTATTTCCACATTGTTTTCAATAGTTGTTGGCTCTGCCTCCGCTCCTGGTCCAAGTGGATGTGCCCAACCTTTTGCTTCTTACACAAGGGCCTTGTCTTTTGGGATGCCTTTCGTCGGGATTTCCACACTTGTTCGTTTTTTTTTCCACCGTCCCCTCGTCCATGCCAACCATGGTGACTTCTTCAACCCCCATGTTGATGTTTTTTTTGGGTAGCATCAGATGTGCTCTAGCTCCGAAACTTCGTGGAGGGGCTAGAACACATGAGATCTCCAAGACCCAGAAATCGTTGGTAGAAATTCCATCCGGAGCTTAAGTTATTCAAATAATTAATTATTTTAAATGGACCCTAAGTTAAAACTTAGGGAATTTAAATAATTAAAGTGAATTAATATAAATATGGGTGGGAATGTTCTAAGTGACGAAGATCAAGTCTTTTCTAATCTTAGCCGTCGATTAGAGATTAGATCACGATCGTCGATTCATCAACAGGAAAAGTATAAAGGAAGGTTTGGGGTCAGTTGGAGAACACACAGTGAATCTAAGATATCGAATTCTTCTGATGGATTAGTGCTCGGACGAAGATCAAATCTGAGTGATTCAGAGAAGTAGTGAGGCGCAGAAGAAGTTGTTGGTCGGAGGACCAAGAGTACATAGTAGAGCAAGGGCAGCAGAGACGCAAAGGAAGCATCGCAACCACTGAGAGAGTTGACGCAGTCCCTAGAGGGGCTGACACAGGCCCACGCAGGGGTAGCGCAAAGCCTCCAATAGACAGTCCAGATTTAGCTGGAGACTGGGGTTTCTGAGCCAGGAAGGCGTAGAGAAGGGGTGATGCAGTCCCTCAACCAGACCCATGCAAGCCTACGCATCTACTGCGCAGAGGCAGCTAGGTATTCACGAGTTTCTGATCTGGATCAGCCGAGACTTGCAAAGTGAGGTAAAACTCAAGATTTATTTTTGTCTGTCGAGGTTTTTCTCTATTGGGTGAGCCAAATTTTGGCACCCTAGATGTACTCAGAATACTGTTGCTTAATAATATAAACCCTCAACTTTGTTGCATCGGTTTTCCCACATTGGATTTTTCCGAGAACATTTGTCTGAAAAATACGTGTCCTTTGTCTGAATCTGCAACTTATTTTTCAGTACTTAATCTGTATAATTGTGTAGGCTGCAGTGTGTTTACATTAGTATTTTTACTTAAAATTCAGAAAATAACTTGTAATTTAAATAAGGCAAGTAGGTAATGCAAATCAAATTTACTGCAGTAGGATTTCTGGGTTAGATTCATAAATTTTCCCATGGTATCAGAGTTGTTGCAGATCAAGTAGAGTTGAAGCCATCAGCGAAAAGACAAAGGAAAAATTGTTGCAGAAAGGCAGTTGTCCCGAGAGACAGCGATGAACCAGAAAGAGGCAAGGAAGGGTGACGCAGTCACCAGAGGGGCTCATGCAGAGCCTGCATCAACCAGCTAGGGTGACGATGTCGCTGCAGCCGAGGCAGTGCAGTGTTTATTGGGCCAGCGCAGAGGTTTTGAGCCTCCTTCTTTCCGATTGTCGTGGTTGGAAGAGCAGTTTGTTTTTATTAAGGAGTTGTTGGTGGGACATTGTTTCTGTTGGTGCAAAACAGTGTCTAGTGGGGCGTGGCAAAGTAGAGGGAAGAATTTCCTTAGAAGACTTCTCACCAAGAAGTCTAGATCCAGCGTTGATCAACAGCAAAGAGTGATCGGAGGGGACTGATTCGACATCAGTTGGCGGAAGGATTTCTGTGAAGGAAATCAAGTTTCAAAGGGAGCTTGTTCCTTAGAGGATTTCTTGCGCCAAAGAAACCCAGATCCAAGTTTTGCTGGGGCAGCAGCAAAAGAAGGAGAAGAGAACCAGTTCGACATTTTCCTGTTGAGCAGAGATGGCCACACATGGACTGAGAGATCAGGACAGGTTGGATGGAGCATCCAACTTCATCATCTGGAAGGCCAAAATCATGCCAGTACTGGATGAGCATCGTATCAAGCATCATGTCGTGAGCGCAGTTGTTGTTCCTGTTGATGTCGATCCTCTCAAGAAGTACGAAGAGGCTCAAGCAAAGGCAAAACGCTTGATCATGGACAGAGTCAAGGATCATGTGATCCCACACATTGTTGAGAAGAACACAGCAAATAAGATGTGGACTTCCTTTACCACTTTGTACCAGGGGACTTCCGTTCAGCGGAAGATGCTACTTGAGAATCAACTCAGATTATTCCAGATGCAGAAGGGAGAAGAGACCCCTTCCTTATTAGATTGAAGGCGATCCGAGATCAGCTAGTTGCCATGGGGGCTACTCCTGATGAAGGTCTTATGGTAAGGACTGCCCTAAATGCAGTCACTGAAGACTGGGAGAACTTTGTCCAAGGCATATTGGGCAGAGCAGCTCTTCCAAACTGGGAAGAGATGTGGGCAACTCTTTGACAAGAAGAGATCAGGGGGATAACCAAGGCGGGAAGCAGCAGTACGGGGATCAAGATCAAGAAGAAGGAAGAGGAAGATGCAGCTCTCGCATCTAAGGGGCAACATGGGCAGCAGAGAAGGAAGAAAAAGGACCTCTCGAAGGTCGGATGCTTCAAGAGTGGGGAATTAGGACATTTCACCACACAATGCCCTACAAAAAAGAAGGACAAAGAAGATTATGATTCGAAGGTTGTTGCAACTAAGGATGATGATGGGGATGATGACGATGTGGCCACGAGTGCTCATGTGCCTTGGGAGAAGAGGTGGGGCAACATAGATCTGTAGCTCTTTTGAGCTTCAGTGTAGGGGCAAGATCCTTGAGGTGCCCAAACTCTTGGATCACATATGAGCTATGGGAGCCCTTAATGACAGTAGCAGGATGACTAGAGTCAGTTGGTGCGAGGAGGATCGAGCAACAATCGCAGAGGTAGGACGATGAAGTATGAAGCAGCGTAGAGCAGAGGTAGCAACAGCGTAGTGGTTGATGGACTTCAACAGCGTAGTGCAGAGCAGTGCAGAGCAGCAACAATGCAGAGCATCAGAGGGTCAATGCAGAATTAGCAACAGAGGGAGCTTCACCATTGAGATGCATCCAAACTGACTTGTATGTCAAGATTTTGGGATGTTTGCAGTTGCTTAACTGTCAGCAACTGAGTTGCAGTGCAATAGTTAGAAATGGCAATGCTATGGGCAGCATGATGTAGCATTTGAGAGGGAGTTGCAGTATAGATGAGGAAATGTCAGTGGCAGTGACATGGGCAACAATACAGATAGCAGCAGTGCAGTGGATGAAGCGCAGTAGTCGAACATCAACAGTGCAGAGGAGCGATGCCATGGATCAGGGTGATGCTTCTGGTGAGAAGTATTACTAGAGCACATTCCTCGCTAAGAGGGAGTGTTGTTTTTTGGATAGCATCAGATGTGCTCTAGCTCCGAAATTTTGTGGAGGGGCTAGAACACAAGAGATCTCCAAGACCCAGAAATCGTTTGGAGAAATTCCACCCGGAGCTTAAGTTATTCAAATAATTAATTATTTTAAATGGAGCCTAAGTTAAAACTTAGGGAATTTAAATAATTGAAGCGAATTAATTTAAATATGGGTGAGAATGTTCTATGTGACGAAGATCAAGTCTTTTCTAATCTTAGCTGTCGATTAGAGATTAGATCACAATTGTTGATTCATCAACAGGAAAAGTATAAAGGAAGGCTTGGGGTCAGTGGCAGAACACACAGTGAATCTAAGAGACCGAATTCTTCTGACGGAGCAGTGCTCGGATGAAGATCAGATCTGAGTGATTCAAAGAAGAGTGAGGGGTAGATGCAGTTGTTCGTCGGAGGACCAAGAGTACATAGCAGAGCAAGGGCAACAGAGTTGCAGAGGAAGCAGTGCAACCACCAGGAGAGGTGACATAGTGCCTAGAGGGCCTGACGCAAGCCCACACATGGGTCACGCAAGGGCAGTGCAAAGCCTCCGATAGACAGTCCAGATTTAGCTGGAGACCGGGGTTTCTGAGCCGGGAAGGTTGAAACTCAATTTCTGGGAGGCAGATCAGCGCAGAGAAGGGGTGACGCAGTCCCTCAACCAGACCCATGCAGGCCTACGCATCTACTACGCACAGGCAACGCGGAGGGAGTTGGGGCTTCACCAGTTTCTGATCCGAAGCAGCCGGGACTTGCAAAGTGAGGTAAAACTCACAATTTATTTCTTTCTGCCGAGGTTTTTCTCTATTGGGAGAGTCGGATTTTGGCACACTAGATGTACTCAGAATATTGTTGCTTAATAATATAAACCCTCAGATCTGTTCCACCGGTTTTCCCACATTGGGTTTTTCCGAGGACCTTTGTCCGAAAAATACGTGTCCTTTGTTTAAATATGCCACTTATTTTTCAAGACTTGATCTATATAATTGTGTAGGCTGCAGTGTGTATGCATTAGTATTTTACTGAATATTTAGAAAAATAACTTGTAATTTAAATAAGGAAAGTAGGAAATGCAAATTAGATTTATTGCAGTAGGATTTTTGGTTTAGATTCATAAATTTTCACACTTGCATGGTTTTACATTTGGAGGTGGACATGTTCTCGCTTCGAAGCCCTCGTTAGGGAATGAACCTTTTCCATGTCCTGGTTTTTCTCCTATATTTAATCCTTTCCAAGGACTTTGGGGCAAGGCAAAGGAGCCTTCCCATCTTCAAGTTGGTCAATGGATGGTGTCCCTTTTTCGATGTTTGGTCAGCAAGGGAGCAATGCCTTCCCTTCTGATGGTATGTCAACAGGTTTGTACCTTTTCTGAATGCATGGAACCCTTATCAAGGTTTATCCTCTTCGTATAGTCTATCGATAGGGGGGAATCCCTTTTCATCTCATGGTACTTTTATGAGTGGAGGGTTCAAACTGTTTAGTCCCAAGCCTCAAGGTTTTAACTTCAATCCAAGGTTTTCTGTGAACAACCCTGGCAACCTAGTGGGGTTAAAATCCAAGCTATTATTTTCCTTGTTACAGTCAACCAAGAGCCTCTCCTCCCAAAGGGTGGAACCTCGTGGCTTAGTTGTGTTTACCATTTCTGGCAACTTTGAATTTGCCAAATCATTCAAAGTTGACAAACGATACCAAAATTGGCCCCCTGTCCCCACCAAACTTCTTTCTAATATCCCAAAATATAAAGGTAAGTTTGGTGAGGACCCTGTGAATCATATTACCACTTTTCATCTTAGGTGTGACTCGAACTCTCTGAATGATGATTCAATTAGATTGAGATTATTCCAACATACCCTGATTGGGAATGCGGCTAAGTGATACATTGAGTTAAAAGAGGGATTGTCTCCCGCATTTAACGATTTGGAAACACAATGTTCTTAAACCATTTTCAATTGTCTGTGAGGTATCATTTCAAGACCAAGCTCTTACCTAATTTCAAATGTGATGAAGCCACTCACATCTCCGACCATATTTAAAAAATGGAGGAGAAAGAGGATAATTGTAATGTCCCCATTTTTTTTTCCTCTATGGTACAACCAAGGTGGATTTTCAGGGCATGGGATGGTCGGGTCACATGAGCAAGATTATGTCATCAGGGGTCCTAGGGGAGTTTTGAAGAGATTTCGATGTTCACTTGGCATATTCATCATCATAAGCAGTTTTGCATAGCTTGTTTCAGGGCCCGTTGTTTTCTGATAATTCTCATAAAATGGAGTTATTATTGAGCATAACTTAATTAATCATGCTTAAGGTGGCATTCTGAGAGGAGTATTTGACAGAACATAACACATTAGTATAATATTTCATTGGAACCGGAATGAGATCTATAAGATGGGATGTTGAGAAGTCGCTTTCAGTGGCCAGAGAGAGTGTGGTGGGTGATTTACCATTTTTCGGTATTAAAAGTGACTTTAATTAGTCACTTAATTAATTAAAAATAAAAGGGAAAAATGACTAATTGCAGAAAAAGGCTAAAAGTGGCTTAAGTAAATTACAATTAAAAAGTGACTTAGATGGAGTCAAGGGGGAGCTTCTAGAATACTAATAAAATAACAAAATAAGACAAATTAGAGATCTATCTATTATATCTTTAAAAGGAGGAGGAGATCATTTGGGACTTCTTGGTCTTGAGTATTTGTCTTTGGTGTGGATTGGAGAAATCAGTTCTCTACCATAGTAGCCCCAAGACGAAAACCCTCGAGTGATTCAGTGAGAGTGGGCAAGAACCCATCTCTCCCCTTGGTGAATTCATTCAAAATTCACAAGTTCTTTAAGCAAATTAGTTTATTTTGGAGGTTAGTTGCGGCATTTTGTAGATCTTTTTGGGACCATTACCTCAGCCATATTCCTACTCTTTGTACCAACATATTTTCATATTAATAAAATAAGGTTGAGTTTCTCTGCATGTTTATCTTGTTTATTCTTCAGTTGTTGAATATATTTTTCCTGTTTTTCCATTAATTTTGTGGTTCAATCTACATAATTTGTTTATCAAGTTAACGGTGTAAATTTTGGAGCAATTTTATAATTGGGTATATTACAGTGGTATCAAAGTTGTGCATCCTCTCAACCTGAGGGTTTATTACAAATCAACCTCAAGTAAAGATCGTGATCGAGGGTTTCAGGAGAAACTAGTTTTCGGTGATTTCCCATAATCGCCCTAGCTAGAATCTCGTCAATTTCTGTGGTTCTCTATAGCCACCTTGTTGGCTTATCACTAAAATATATCAGATCGAATTCCGTTAAAACTTGCGGGAGTTTTATGGATTGAGTTTAAGCCAAGTTTGTTGAAGACATCTTCCTGCAAGCCATGTAAAATTTTCTCTCATTTATTTGACAATTGTTATTCCAAATTGTTGAATTAATATTTGGCCATAAAATTATCTTTTATATATTAAATACTCGACAATTTTTGTTTCAAATTGTTGAATTATTTGGCCAAATAAACTTGAGCCGAAGTTTATTATTAATGGAGGAAAAAGCAAAAATCTTATAATGAGGGCAAAGATATTGTTGGCCGAATTAATTTTTGGTGTGTTGAAAGACAAAGTTTAATCAAGGTTGGGGCTCACATTTTACATTTTGTGTAATGAAATTGAATTGCCATTCTGGAGGGTCAAGAATCAAATATTGAGAAAGGTCGAATTCATCTATATTCCTTAGGACACCCAATCTATTAGCAGGTCGTGTTGAGAATTTGAGGTGTTGGGGTAGCATCGGATGTGTTCTAGCTCCCAAACTTTGTGGAGGGACTAGAGTACATGAGATCTCCAAGACCTAGAAAGCGATTTAAGAAATTCCATCATGCTTAAGAGATATTTAATTAATTAATCTTTTTAATTAAGGACCCCAAGTCTAACTTAGCAAAATTAAAAGATTAAAGTTAATTAAATTAAACATGTGATGAAAATGACTTATGTCACACGGATCAAGCATCTTCAAATCTTAGTCGTCGATTCAATATTAGATCACGGTCGTTGATGTTTCAACGAGAAAAGTATAAGAGGGCTTGGGGTCAATTGGAGAACACACACAGTGGCAGAGCACTTGAGACTAAGCTGAAATTCTGGGGCGTCGTTTGCTAAGAATTTCAGAAGTGTTTCAACTACAGCGAGGGGTAGTATTGGCGAGAGTGATGGTTTGATCCCAAGTCAAGAGTGCAACAAAAGGCAGAGAAGCAGCAGACTGAGCAACGCGGAGAGGGAAGCACCTACGCAGAGTAGCCATAGCCCAACAGGGGTAGTGCAGAGGCTTCAGGGGCTACGCAAGGCTAACGCATGCCCAGAAAGGGCAGCGTAGGGGCAGCAAGAGGCCAGCAGGGTTGAGACCAAGCCAAGGCAGCGTAATCCAGTCTGGGGTGATGCAAGCCCTTCTTGAGCAACGCAGGGGCTAACGCAGGCTAGCAGAGCTGATGCAGAGGGCTTTAGAGCAGCGATGGGGTTTTTGAAGACTAAAAAGGGCTAAGTTCTGTAAATCCCATTTGAGGGTGTGAATCAGTCAATTTTTTGTCTCCATAACAGAGGTATAGCTGCAGTTTTATTTCTCTGTCAGGATAACCAGTTGGTGCCCAAATTTGTTGTACTTAGAATCTACTTAATAATATAACCCTCCAGCGACCAAAGGACTGGTTTTCCCGCATTGGGTTTTTCCGGGGACAGTTGTCCAAAAAATCCTTGTGTGTCACATAGTCAATGTGCATGTATTTAGTTTAGATCTGTATGTGTAGGTTGTTGATGTATTTACTTCGATGTTAATGCTGAATATTTCACATTAATAACTTAATGTAAGTAGGAGAAGTAAATCTAAAAATTAACAGTAGGGTTTTTATTTGAAATATTCAGAAATTTTCACACGGTATCAGAGCGATTGCAGATCTAGCCTAGATCTCGAGCAAGAAGACTGAAGAATCTATGTTGCATAAAGCAGCAGCAGCAGAAAACCAGACCAGAGAAAGCAGCACAATAGCAGAAGGAAGCAGAGCCAAGCAAAGGCCAGAGTGACGTAGTCTCCATGCAGAACCACGCAGGCCCACGCACTTACTGCGTAGAGGCAGCGCAGAAGTTGTGTTGAGACTGTCTGCTCACACAGAGGCCAGCCAGGGTGACGCAGTCCTGAAGATGATTGTTGATTCAGAGTGTTGGAAGATGACCTGCAAACATTCAACAGTTGCTGGTGGGGTTAAAATTATGTCGGTGCAAAATTTAGCCTAAGCTAAGTTGATGAAGAGCAGGAGGAGAATAGCTTCTCAAAAGATTTCCTGCCAAAGAAGTCTGAAGATCGATCAGAGGATCGAAGAGAGCTGATTCATTTTGTTTGGCAGACTTCCAAGAAAAGGAGTCAGTTGTTAGATGGACCAGAGGGTTCCTATCTCGCCAAGGACCCTAGATCCAAGTCGTTAGCATAGAGAGGAGGGTTTGTTCTGACACATTTTCTGAGCAGATGGCACCCCATGGACTACGTGATCAAGATAGGTTGGATAACGTGTCCAACTTTGCAATCGGGAAGACCAGAAGCCTGGTAGTCATGGAGGCATACGGCTTGAGGGAGCATGCAGAGAAAGTCCTGGCCACACCAACTGATGCTCTTCTCCTTGCGAAGCATAATGAAGCAACGGCACATGCCAAGCGCTTCATAATGAACGGGGTCAAAGATGATGTGGTTCCCCACATAGCCGAGAAGGCAACGGCTCATGAGATGTGGGTAGCTCTAACCACACTATATGAAGGAAGATCTGTCCAAAGGAAGATGCTTCTGGAGAACCAGCTGAGGTTATTCATGATGGCCAAGGGAGAGGAGATCGATCCTTTTCTATCCAGACTACAATCGATCCGAGATCAGTTGACTGGCATTGGAGTCGAGGTGGATGACGATGTTGGATGACAATGTTATGGTAACGACTGCTCTCAATGCAATCACAGAGGACTGGGAACCTTTTGTCCAAAGTCTCTTGGGCAGAGCGAACCTTCCCAACTGGGACAACATGTGGGCTATCTTCCGACAAGAGGAAATCCGCCGGATGATGAAGAAACAGTACAGCACTGGTTCGAGTAAAGTGAAGAAGGAAGAAGAGGAAGATGCAGCCTTGGCATCAAAGAGGCAGCAAGGTAGAAAGAAGTGTGATCTATGGAAGATCAAGTGTTTCCAATGCAGCTAACTAGGACATTTCGCCAACAATTGTCCTCGGAAGAAAAAGGACAAGGAAGGTCCTAGCTCCAAGGCTGTTGTGGCAGACGATGGCTCCGAAGATGACGTAGCCATGAGCGCTCATTGTTGGGTGTGTAGCCTGATTATCTTGTTTATTTTGTATCACAGCATTGGACCCCTGTACCTTAATGGGGTGGCAACGCCGCCCGTAATTAAATGCTGCTTGGGGGGTCCAGGGGGGGGCGGCTGCGACTTTATGGAGCCCCCCCCTAGCGGGGGTTTCGGGGGCAACGCCCCCAAAGCTAAAAACAGATGTAAAATTGCCTTGTAAAAGTATAGTAATTTCTAGTCAATCTGGGTCGTTCATTAGGTGGATGATCTGACGATAGAAGTTATGTTTAGTTTAGGGTTTTTTGCCCTAGAAGGCAACCCCTTGCATGTATGAGGGTATTGTATTGCGGTTGTGTCTTGTATGAGTATTCTCAAAGCGAGAAACAGATAGGGAGACTGTGAAAGAGAACAGAGGATATTATAGCGGATCTGCTGTAGGTTGTGTCTCTTCATTTTGCTGGATAATAGAAAGGAAGGACTCGCTGTTCGGGGTGGACGTAGCCCAAACTGGGTGAACCACGTATATCTGTGTCTCTCTGGTTTTATGTGTTTTGTGTGCTTGTGTTTTCCGCATATTTTACGTGTTGCATTGCTCTGTAATATATAATTTTCTAACACTCATGAACCACGAAAGTGGGGCGACATGGATTTGTAGAGCAGTTATAGAGTGACGGCAGGATCCTTGAGTAGCCCAACTCTTGGATCACATACGAGATACAGAGCCTTAAGACGGTAGCGCGACAAGTGGAGCAGTGGGTGTAGAAGATCACGGATGGAGCAAAGGCAGAGCTTGATGCTGAGAGGGAGCAGCGCAGTGCGGATGCAGCAGCAACGTAGCAAAGGGATTGATGTGACTTCAGCAGCGTAGACAAGGCTTGCTTATGCAATACAAAGCTGCAGCAGCACAGAGGCTTCAAGAGGACAGCGCAGCACAGCAGCAGCGTAGGGGACTTCAGCGCAGAGGAGGTCCGCTTACACAGTGCAGAGCTGTAGTAGCGCAGCAGCCTCCAAATGACAGCACGGAGCAGCAACCTATGGAGCTTCAGTGATGAGATGCAGCCCAACTGACTTGTTTGTCAAAGATTGGGCAGGAGTACTTCAGTTGCTTACTCTTAGCAACTGAGTTGCAATGCAATAGTTGGAAGCACGATGCAGCAGATTGAGAGGGAGCTGCAGTACGGATGTAGCTGTGGCGGTGACAACGTCATGGGCAGCAGTGCGAGAGAGCAGCAGTAGTGCAGTGATGAATGGCAGTAAGCCAAGCATCAGCGCAGAGACCCACACCAGAGATCAGTGCAACACTTTGGGGTGAAGTATTGTTGCTAGAGCACATTCCTCGCTAAGAGGGAGTGTTGAGATATTGAGGTGTTGGGGTAGCATCGGATGTGCTCTAGCTCCCAAACTTTGTGGAGGGACTAGAGTACATGAGATCTCCAAGACCTAGAAAGCGATTTAAGAAATTCCATCATGTTTAAGAGATATTTAATTAATTAATCTTTTTAATTAAGGACCCTAAGTCTAACTTAGGAAAATTAAAAGACTAAAGTTAATTAAATTAAACATGTGATGAAAATGACTTAAGTCACACGGATCAAGCATCTTCTAATCTTAGCCTTTGATTCAAGATTAGATCACGATCGTTGATGTTTCAACGAGAAAATTATAAGAAGAGGGCTTGGGGTCAATTGGACAACACATATTGTGGCAGAGCACTGAGACTAAGCTGAAATTCTAAGGCGTGATTTGTTAAGAATTTCAGAAGTGTTTCAGCTGTAGCGATGGGTAGTATTGGTGAGAGGGATTGTTTGATCCCAAGCCAAGAATACAACAAGAGGCAGAGAAGCGGCAAACTGAGCAGCGCAGAGAGGCTAGCAGCTACGCAGAGTAGGCACAGCCCAGCAGGGGCAGCGCAGAGGCTTCATGAGCTACGCAGGCCCAGAAAGTGCAACGCAAGGGCAGCAGGAGGCCAGCAGGGCTGACGCGGGCCCAGCCAGGGCAGTGCAGGGGAAGCGTAACCCAGTCTGAGGTGACACAGGCCCTTCTTGAGTAGCGCAGGGGTTGACGCAGGCTAGCAGAGCTGACGCAGAGGGCTTCAGAGCAGCGTTGGGTTTCTAAACACTGAAAATGGTTGAGTTCTGTAAATCCCGTTTGAGAGTGAGAATCAATCAGTTTTTTGTCTCCATAACAGAGGTATAGTTGTAGTTTTTTTCTCTGTTAGGATAACCAATTGGTGCCCAAATTTGTTGTACTTAGAATATACTTAATAATAAAACCCTCCAGTAGCCAGAAGACCGGTTTTTCCACATCGGGTTTTTCCAAGGACAGTTGTCCAGAAAATCCTTGTGTGTCACTTTGTCATTGTGCATGTATTCAGTTTAGATCTCTATGTATACGTTGTTGATGTATTTACTTCAATATTAATGCTGAATATTTCACATTAATAACTTCATGTAAGTAGGAGAAGTAAATCTGAAAATTAACAGTCGGGTTTCTGTTTGAGATATTCAGAAATTTTCAGAGGCTGAATATCCTTACTGTCAGAAATTGAGGCCGATATTCTTGTTTTCCAAGGCCGAATTTTGCAGAGACCGCATCCATCTCGTAGAGGATCAAGTTGCTTTCTATTGCAAAGGTCGATTTTGCTAGTGGAAAGGGATCTCGTGTTACCTTCAAGTAGTGAATCGAAGAATTGTAAACAAACTAAGTTTGGCACTGCTAAAGAAGACAAAACTTCATCTCTTTGGGTTGAAGTCTGTTTCAAAGAGGTTGAGTTCACAGCCAAAGGGAATCGTCTTTCATCAGCACCTAAGGTCGAGTTTCTCATTAAAAAGGGGTTTGCACTCATTTCGTGGTCGGGACTCGGCTGTAAGTAAACGCTCTTCCTGGAGGTCGATTCTGGTTGAGTAGAGACAACATCTTGAAGAAGGGAACGAGCCTTTCCATATCCCTGTGGGACGTGCTATCTCTATTGGTGTATTGTTGGGCTTATACAGTTCGAATCCCTCTGTGGGTCTGAGTTTCTACCATATTCTGTTTTATATGCATGTCAGCTCGTAGAGCATTTGAATTTGTTTTGTCTTGCTGGGCTGGATGTGTGGCTTTATCGTGAAGTCTGGACTGTAAGCTTAAGACCTGGGAAGCGTATTCCTTAATCAAGGTGCTGGTATATTATTCCAAATGGGTTGTGCTTTATATATACATATTGTTGTTGACAGCCATCTAATACTAGGTTCACCCTTTCTTATCTATTCCCTGTATATTCATTTTTCAAATGAGAAAAGACTGTTTTGTTGTGTGTGACTTACATATAAGTAATGTGTTAATTCCTGGATAAGTTTGTTTGGAATCTGTTTGGTGCATATTGAAGCATTGTACAATTTGTACTGGGAACGAAAAGTTAAAACTATGGAAATCACCTACAGCATGTTAGCCACCTAACTGTTTGACAAAATCTCCCAATTGCAATACATCAAATACACTCAGAAATTATTAGCAAACAGAAGTATTTCACAAGGGAATCTTACAGGGACAGATTTTTGTAGCAGCTTGAGGACAGATTCTGGAAGTGGAGATTTCCTGTAACATCTTGAGGACAGATTGTCTCTGTGCATATAATCAAGCTTATTTATCAATTGGAGAATCCCCTTAAGCGTATTTGAGTGTTGATTCACTGTTGTAGCTTTAAGCACAATGAATTATGATGAGTGAGAGGCCACGTACTATTTATGTCATCCTTATTGTGATTGAGTCCTTAGAAGTCAGCGTCCCTGTTTAAGTGGGTTCTGTAATATGCTACCGGTCAAATCATTGCTATAGCTAGTGAAGTATCTTATTGTCTTGCAATAGTCATGTATATCTCTTATAAATTCGAAGAGTCGGAGTCTTGAGCTACCAAGCTTATCCCTCGTCATTGTATGGCCTTGTAAATATTGCTAAAAGTTGTAATTGGGGAGAGTATGTCAGTCAAGGTCATGGATAAATCAACTTGATGTACTTGTTATTTTTAAGCCAAACATGGATGAGACCTTCACGAAAGCCCTTAATAACCTAGCAGCAGCAAACAGCAGACTCTTTTCGAAAGGGATACGTGTCATGCTACAGCAAGAGAGGCCACAGAAAGAACATGAGATGGTACCCAAAATCTTTGCACTTGGGATAAATTTGAGATTCATGGGGTTACAGTAAAGGCCCTTCTCAAATTGGAAGAACTTGCTTCACTCATTTCCAAGCTGGAGTAGTCAGATGGGAAGAGCTTGATTTGAGCTCTAAAACCAGCCATGCTCGCCTTAGTACAACACACACTTTTGGAGCACCCTTGTGAAAGGGTCAAACTTCCAATTGCCTCTTGTCTCAATAGTATCATGATGTTGACCACACCTATACCTCCTTACAATGATGACATCATGAGAAGAGTCTCCAGGCTGATAGTAAAGACCTTGCAAAACTTGGATAACAGTGAGGGACCTACTTATGGGAAGAAGCTAGAAATATTAGAAATCATGCCCATGGTCAGAACATAACAAAACATGTTTGATCTAGAGTGTGATGAATTGATTCATCAGATGTTCCAATGCTTCTTCAGCATTAAGAAACATCATCCTGACATGGTCAAAGCAAACACGCAATCCATATTGTCTTCAGTTGGTTTCATCTGCTGCTTACAAACTAGCCAAAAGGTTGGTCGATCAGAACATTAAGTTGTTCAGAAAACAATGGACCAAGGAGGAGTTGCTCAGGATTGGTGAACCATGAAGCAAGAATGAGTTGAGGAGAAAGGGTCTTTGTTTCATCTGCAAGGAACCCTGGGGGCCTAACCACTCATGTTTGGGAGACACCAACAAGATGACAAGGGCAGATTAGGAGGAGACTCCTGACTTTCAGTATGAGGATTCTTCTTCTATGATTAAGTCCATGGACTTTTACGACGATATCTCTCTATGGCTGAGCGCATGGAATTTTACGAGGATACCTCTGAGGAGCATGAACAGTCATATAGAGTTGTTGACAGCAACCACAATATGCAACTATGTCAAATGGAGGAGTATGATGAGCAGCAAATTGTTCCCATGAGGGAAGACGATCAGGGAGCAGACTGGCGAGATGAGCGACTGATTATTCAGCATTGAGAGCACATAGAGGAGCATGAGTCAGTTGAGGAGGATGATATGCACAATGTGCATGATGAGCCATTCTTGGAGAGCCAGTTAGAGGCTCATGTGGAGCCCATGATGGAAGAGGATGAGCATCCATCTTTTGGACTATCCATTGATGAGGAGCATACAGATGCACAGGAAACTAGCAGAGTTGTGGTACTTTTAGGCAGCAACCCTCTCCAGGAGTACATAAACAGGGCTTGTAGCACAGCTTGCCCACTTTTGCGCAATATAGAGAGGGGCAGGATTTGTTAGAAAGATCTTGTTGATTGACTGGGCAAAGCAACATGAGTTGAGTGTGGACTAGCATCAGCATAGTAGACTTGTTCCTTACATAGGTGTCCATGCTTTGGATTGGTGGGAAATCATGAGTTGGTATCCTATTGATGGAGCGTCATTCTTAGTCAAGAGCATAGTACAGCAGGGGCCTATTGTCGCCCGAATTGTACATGAAAAATGTGACAACGCTCAAGATGGGGGTTGTCACTCTTATCCTTATCCTCTTCGTTCTAGTTGTCTCCCTACAACAGGCTCTGGCAGGTAGTCCCTATGAAATGTGAGGATGAGAGACTTATCAGCGACTGACAAATCTGAGAGACACAAATGAATGGCCTAGAAACTTGGTTCAATTAATTAGATTTTTTTTTTTTTGAGAGACCATTGCCTTAATGGAGTCAAATTACTTGCTTAATGTAAATCATCTACCAAGCCACTAGATGAACAGTCGCTGCTTAGGATGCTCACTGTCCTATATGAAATGTGAAACCTAAAACTCAGAAAGATGCAAGATCTTGGTGAATTTTAGATTAGATGCCTAACTAGATGAATCTTCTCTCTCAGTTGTTTTGAAACTAAACTCTAGTGTAGGTTGTGTAGAGAAGCCCAAGGAAAGACAGCAAAGGCTATATTAACGATACCTCCCTAGAATTCTAACCACTTGATGCCTTCGGCACTGCAGAGACTATGGTTCTAACGACTATGTTAATTTTGGACAACTACGTCCAAACTCCATGTTGTGATACTCAGATGAAGATGCCAATATTTTTATTGGATTCCTCTTTCAGAGAGGTGCAAGATTGATCTAAAGATCATCTTGATCCGATGAAAAGAACATTTATTTTGAATTAATCCCACTTATGTGCAAAGTCGGCCAAAATTGTAATGTAAGCTTGAAGCCCCAACAGATGTGTCACACACCTTCACTGGTGGATATATATAGGTCAACGTTGGAAGTCATTTTCACCATCACTCATCACATATTCTCTCTCATCATCTGATTGGTTCGATCATCATCTTGGAGGCTCTTCTTCTCTCACATGTGGGAAATTGCAGCAAAGGGTTTTCTGGTTTTAACCTAGGGTTTTTAGCGCATATTTGACCAACGTTGACTTTGGTCAACGCATGGTCAAACTCTCCCAAAATTCCGATTTCTGCAATCCGCATTTTTTGGAATAGAAATCGAGGCTGGGCATTGACTTTGACCAGGCTGTGTTGACTTTTGCTACTACTGTTTTTGCATTGACCGTTGACTGGATAGCATTGGCTTTTGTTAACTTTGGGTTGACTGTTATAGAGCTGTCCGAGAGGGTTGTGTGACACATTCTGGTTGGCTGACCATGTAGAGACTTTGTTGGTTGAAGCATCATGTTGACCGCCGTAACGCACCACAACACATATTTTCTTGATCAAGTTAGGTGTATTTTTGGCTTGTCTTTTGTCGATCTATTGGTATGTTCTATCAGCATTTTACTTTCTTGTTTATGTGATTGCTGTTTGATATTGGGTATAAAAGAAAAGTTGCATCAAGCATAGAACATCTACGAAAATTTATAGACTGCAAGGTCACTGTGTTAACCAGAAGAGAGGATCTAAATTTCGCAAGTTGGGTGAGAAAGGTGGTCCTAGAGTCTTTCAACCAAGCTTATGCTTGGAGGTAAGTTAATCAATGCAAGACTAATCCTAAAACGCAAGTGCAAGATGAGTGATTACTTTAGGCAAGATTGTTAAGTGTTTTAAGTAGATTCAATTTAGAGCAATGAAGAGAAATACTTTAACGATTTGCAATGACAATTTTCACCAAAAGAAAGTGCTCAACGAACCAAATAGATGGCACCAAAAAATGTTATCAAGATTACCAATATAACAATGGAAATGCTTATGAAAAGACAATGAATATACAAGTCCAATGCTTCTCTTAACAATATTAGGGTGCCAATTAAACAATACCAATGTTCAACAAGATACCAAAATTAGCAATTCTTTAGATACTCTCAAGATTACTCTTATCACAATTATGATGATCAATTAAGTGCTTTTAAGAGTGACTTGATTAGCAAGATTATAAACTTAGATGTGAAGCTCACTTGCAAGAGACAAGTCAGTAAATCCACAAGAAGTGCTTATTCCAATATGACCACAAGAGGCAATGTAACCAATTATCCAATAATCCACTTCTTTAGCAATGTGATAGCAATGATAAGTAAGAATTTTCTTCAAAGACCAATATCACAATATTGCTAGCTATCAATGAGAGGAATAGAGCGTTTACCCACAATATTACTCTTTAGAGCAATAAGCCAATCTTATCCAACAAATACCAATTCAATTAGTCTTTTAGAGCACTTATGTTCTTATGTATATTTGTCAATTAGATGAAAATGCAAACTCTAAAATGCTTATGGAAGGATGCAATGCATGCAAAGTGAAATGGATGCAAGAGATGGCATCCAAGAGACTAATGATTGCAGCAGTAATAGAAACATCCAATCATACAAGAGGACACTTACTCAAGATGCAAAATATGCTAGAATTGAATGCCTAGTAGAAAAAGATGATTGTCCACTACTTTTCACACCACGATTATGTTTATATCAGACCATACGATGCATATATCAGACCTTAACAATTATGACAGTCCCTGAAAAATGACAAGAGATGGAAAGTAATGCAAGCCCAATGAATGCAAACGAATTGCCAATCATAAAATATAAATGCAAGTTGATTATTATGCCACTTTCATATGTTTTTGTCACTATTGTAGGTGACTTTAGATGGTTGTAGGTGATTGTGAAAATTCAGCTAACCTCGAATCCTATTGCAGCAACTGGAAATGATTATCCTAATTGTTAGATCAATTCTTAACAATTTATTTACTGTTTGATATAGCAAACATTGAATCAATCACACTGCAACCTACACAAATAAATTGCGGAGGAAAATAAACGTTGGAAGAGATATATGCACACACACAAAATAACACCGTTATTTTTGGACGAAAGTCCCCGGAAAAAGCCAACTTGGGAAAACCAATGCAACACTGAGGGTTTTAACATTATGCAACAGTGAAATAATCTGAGTACAACTAGATGCCCAAACTGGCAATCCTGCAAAGAAAAACTGGCAAGAAATACTAGTGAGGAAATTCCTCACTCCACAGGCGAATTCGAGCACTGACCTCAGATCAAAATAGAGTCGTCCAAATTGCCTCTGCATAGTCACTGGGTCACCCTCACGCAATCTTTGCGTCACCCAACGTGGAACTGCATCACCTCAAGCGGTCTCGTCAATTGTTGTCTGAGAAACTGACTCTCCTATGTGAAAATTCCTAAATTGGAATCTCTACAGTAGCAACTGGTTAAGTTTCTTATATTTTGTTAAATTATTGAACAAAATTATTTATTGTTTGCTACAGTAAATAATGAAACTAACACACTGCAGCCTTCACAAATATTAAATAATGCGGAAACAAAATACAGTGCAGGAAAGTTAGAAACACACAAGTACACCGTTGCTTTTGGACAAATGCCCCCAGAAAAACCCAATGTGGGAAAACCGACGCAACAATTGAGGGTTTTATTATTATGCAGTAGTTTTCTGAATACAAATCTTTCGATACCCAAACTGGCAATCCGATACAGAGAATAAACTAGCAAAGAGGTAGTGAAAAAATATCTCACTGTCACTGGTGATCTGACACTGATCTGGGCTCTGGATGGCTTGCCCCACACTGCCTCTACACAAACTATGCGTCACAGCCTCTAGGAACTGCATCACCCCTCTAGTTGATTGTTTGTTGACTGGAAACTCGAATCTTTGGCCCTCCGGTCTCATACCCTGGCTTCCGGCACTAGATCTCGACTACTCCCTAGCAAAAATGCAGATTCCCTCTGAGCAATGTGCTGTCTCTCTGGATCTCTCAATGCCTCCTCTGCAATGCACTCACCGGATCAGGAAAATCTTCCTCCGACCAACTATCCCTGCTCCTCACTACAAATAAATCACTCTATCACTCTCCTGAAGCTCAACGCTGCTTCTCTTGAGAATTCGATCTCTAGATCTCTTGCTCTCGTTATCTCAGTTTGTTTTCCAAATACCCATTGAGCTCCTTCTTATAATCTCTCGTTGACATATTGGGCCAAGATTAAAACATAATCAAAGGCTAAGATTAACTAGGAGTCGATCCTCGTCTTTATCTAGAAGATTCACATCCAACTTAATTAATACACTTTAATTAATCACATTTCCTAAGTTTAGACTTAAAAATACATTAAAAATGATTAGTTATTTTAATTAAATCATCTCTATATGGAATTTCCAAAAACGATTTCTGGCTATTGGAGAATACATGTGTCCTAGCCTCTCTGCAAAATCTCGAGGCCAGAGCACATCCGATGCTACAAAAATCAACATCCTGGCCTCTAGAATCTTTGTCCAGCTTCTGACACTAAATCATTGCTTCTCCCAGCAAATACAAATTGCCCACTGAAGCTATTGCATTGCCACTGCGTCAGCCTCACTGTGACTTCTCTACCTCTTTGCAAATGCACTCACCGGATCTGGAATGCCTCCTCTAGCTTCACTGTCTCTACCCATCTCTCACTGCTTCGATCTTACGGACTCCTCCTCCGACAACTGAGTGCTGCTACTCTGGAAATTGAACCGCTGAAGTGTATGATCCCCAAGCCCCATTGACTTCCCTTATAATCCTCTGTTGAGACTTCAATGTCCAAGATTAGATCTTAATCGATGGTTAGGATTAACTTCAAATCGATCCAAGTGAGTCTCTAGAACATTCACACCATGACTTAATTAATTCTAATTAATTAATCATATTCCCTAAGTTTAGACTTAGGAAATATTTAAAAACTAACTAATAATCTAATTAAGTCGTCTCTAAGTAGAATTTCCAAAAAAAAAAAATTGGGTTTTGGAGATCTTGTGAAAATTTCAAGTCTGAAATTCTACTACAGCTACTAATTTATTTCTCCTACTTATTTTCACAATAAGTTATTTATGAAAAACCCTTAGTAAATTTCAAAATAAATTCTACTGCAGTGATCACATAAATACATATAGAGAATAGAACAATAAAAATACAAGCACAAGAATCAATCAATCGACGCAGTTATTTTTGGAGAATCGTCCCCAGAAAAACCCAATGTGGGAAAACCGGTACAGCAAATGAGGGTTTATATATTAATCTTCGGCAACAATTTCTTTACAAAGAATTACTGGCAGAATAACTGAGAAACTTTCAGGGACACACCTGAGATATTTTTTCTCCTGATCTCTGGAGAACAGAGGCAATCTGTCCCTCACTGCGTGATCCTCTGCGCAGAGACTGTGTGAGATTGCGTCACTACTGCGTTGTCCCTCTGTGTTGCCTCTCTGACCTTTTGCGTCCTTCTTCCTTGAGTTATGACTGTTGTTGAAACCCTCCACTTCCTCTGCCCCGCAACTCTCCCTCTGAAATCGAATTCTAATCTCTGAAGAAACGACTTCCCTCGGGTTACTGAGTGTTTTCCCAGCTTACTTTCCTAATGACCCTCAAGCCTTCTTTTATAATCTTCTCATTGACAAATCAACGACCTACATTAGAAGTCTAATCAATGGCTAAGATTAAATCTTGACTTGATCTTCGTTCTCTGGAAGATTCACACTGCTTTATTAATACCCATTAATTATTTAATTTCCCTATAGCATAAACAAAAACTACAGTATATAGAGACACACATAAGAAACACTGCAAATAAATCACAACAGCTAAGCCATTTTATTAAATTTTTGAAATGAGGAACATATACAAAGTGTGCTCAGAATGATAGCACCTGGGCCTGCTCAAGGTAGGTTGAACTAATCACTCCCTCCTCTATCAGAATCTCTGCTCAAGCTCTGATCTGCGTTGCTCCTCCTCTACTCAGTCCTACTGGAAAACACTATTGTTGGCTGGAAAGAGACTACAAGATGGGGCCGCTTCGATGCTCGGAAAATTTTGAAACTCGGACACCGGCTTCTCCTCTAAAAACCCAAAATAACCCGCGAAGGCATTCCGGAAAGGCTGACCCTTTAAATTCACCCTCTAGGGATGGCTACGTTGGCCTCACTAATGAAAACACTGAAAGAAAGGCCTCCAACTCTCTGAAAAACTCCGCTATGGAAGGGTTTATCCCCTCACAATCTCCTGGATAGAAATCTCATGAAGTTCTACTCCCCCGGAGTTGCTCTCTTTTGTGACTGCGTAATCCTCTGGATGACTGCGCTGCCCTGGAAGTGATTGTGTAATCCTGTGGCTGAAATGATGATGTTGCTCTCCAAAAACTGGTGGAATGGCTCCTCTCCTGAGCGAGCACTCGAAGTCCCCCAAGGACGAGGTTGGGATCGTCACTTCCAGACACCCTTGTGCCAAACAGCACTACAGACCCAGCTAAATAGCTTTGAGCGTGCTCTAGTCTTAACAGACGGAAAATCATAAGATGCAAGTTTTATGCTTGTGAACCCCTAAACTCCCTTGGGCCCACCTATGTTGCATTGTCCCTTTGTGCCACGCTGTCCATTGCTACGTTGCACTGCCTCTCCCACGTCTTTGTGCCGCGTTGTCCATGGCTACGTTGCACTGCCTCTCCCACGTTGCCACTGCACTATCCTAAGTGCCTCCTCTCCTACGCTGTCACTTGGCCTCATGGGCCCCACTTCATCTTTTAATTAATCTGCCCAGTGACTTTAGGAAAGTGCTTTTATTCTAATGTTTTATTCATGGGTCTCCTTGCCCCTTTATTTCCTGTTAAACTTAGGAAAAGCAAAAATTAAGCAAAAATGAATATCCCAATTAGTTGTCTGCTAATTGGGAATATTACAATCTCCATCGTCGAATTTTTATTTTTGAGGAAAATTCGAATTTCTCTTAACAACCACTTTTTATTCATCCAAAAATTAATATTTTGGATTGATTTCCTCAAAAAATTTACTTTAACTTAACCACCAAGGTCCAAGGGCTCAAATTTTCTTAAAATATCAATTTTTCCCTTGGTGGGGAACCTCCAGAAATTTACTTCCTTTTGACCAACGAATTTTTTATTATTTTCCACTTGGAGAGATTAATTTCTCTATAATTATTTTTTGACTCCAAATTAATTAATTTTCTGGCTTAGGATTTTTATTTAATTTTTCCAGAAAAATTAACTAATTGACTGTAGAGGGGATTTAATTACTTTTTCACCCTCAAGTATTTTAGCCATGGTATCTAAATGTGAGGGAGCATGCACTAAAATATTTTTACATCAAATAGTACAATTAATTCAACTCTTAGAAGGGGAAATGCACATTTAGACCAAACCCTCAAGACATTACCCAAGTTTGTGACACTATGATCTAGTATGAAACCAAGTGTGCTTATAATAAAATAATTTAGCCATGGTGTCGTGATCACGAGGGACCATTCACTAAAATTATTCCTAAACATACTTTTACAATAGACTCGATAAACACTAGGACTTACCTAAAAGCTTGTCAATGAATTCCACCCTAGCTTTGGGGTTATAGCTAGAAGAAAAACTTTGTCGATTAGGAATGTTTACAAACACACATTATTCAAGGAGGTTAAAAATCTTCCTAGGATGAAATCCTTTGCCAAAATCAAAGTCTTACCTAGGTGCTGTTACATAATTAAATGGTCATACTAACATCATTTACAATAGAACCTACAAAAATTGGGTTTACAATGATGAAATTCACGTTGATTGATGACTTGATCTTTGAAAAAATTTCTCCACTTCCTTGTACTCTATTTTCTCAAATTGTTGACAAAGTGTGGTCAACAAGGCCCCTAGGGATAATGTTGATTTTTGGGGTAGTATCAGATGTGCTCTAGCTCCAAAATTTTGTGGAGGGGGACACATGAGATCTCCAAGACCCAAAAATCGTTTGGAGAAATTCCACCTAGAGCTTAATTTATTCAAATAATTAATTATTTTAATGGAAACCCTAAGTCTAACTTAGGGAAATTAAATAATAAATTGAATTAATTTAAACATTTGGGTAAGAATGTTCTAAGTGACGAAGATCAAGTATTTTCTAATCTTAGTCGTCGATTAGAGATTATATCATAATCGTTGATTGATCAACAGAAAAACTCTTAAAGGAAGGCCTTGGGTCAGTTGGAGAAGACACACAAAGTGGCAGTGCTTGAGCTAAGTCGAAATTCTAGGGCGCGGTTTGCTGAGAATTTCGAAGTGAGCTTGCAGTGCAGTGAGGGGCAATTCGACAGCAGAATTTGCATCCAAGGCCGAGAATACATTGCAGAGAGGCAGCGTAGCACCAGAGGGACAGTGCAGGCCCAGGAGGGGTGACGCAAAGCCAGTCTAGCTCACACAAAGCTGATGCAGAGGCTCACACAGGCCCAGAAAGGTGACGCAGTGCGAGAGGCAGTGACACAGAGCCAAAAGGGGCAACGCTGGGGTTTCAGTGGGGTAGATCAGGCTCGTATTCAACAAATTGAAGAGGGTGACACAGCCACTAGGAAAGGTGATGCAGTCTCAGCGCAGAGCTTGCTCGAGACTGCATAGGCACCTGTGAGGTTCTTCATTTTGAAGCTGAATCAGCCATAATATCTGTCTCCAGAGATAGAGGTACTTCTGCCAAGATTTTCTCTGTTGGGTGAGCCACATTTTGCACCCTAGTTTGTATTCAGAATTCTACATAATAATAAAATCCCTCAAGAGTTGTTGCACCGGTTTTCCCTCATTGGGTTTTTCTAGGGACATTTGTCCGAAAAATCTTGTGTCCTTTCCCTGAATGTGCTTATTCTTCAGTACTTGATCTGTATAATTGTGTAGGCAGCAATGTATTACTTTGATGTTTTCTTGAACTTATTCAGAAAATAACTTGTAATTTAATCAAACAAGTAGGAGAAGTAAATCAGATTTCCTGATGTAGGATTTCTATTGAGTAGATTCAGGAATTTTCACAGATAAGGGATACTACATGCTCCAGTTGGCAGCAAAATGTAGGTCGGTCGCTCTTCAGCATTCCAGCACAGCATCAACATAATGGGATTGACCTTGGTTTATGCCATGGGTTGGATTGGAGAGAGGTGATGAGTTGGTATTCTATTGGTGGAGTGGCGTTTATGGCCAGAGACAAAGCAGAGTTAGAGCCATGGGATATAGGTGAAGATAATTATCCAGAGTAGCAATAGGATCCAGGTCAGATCTATTTATAGCAGGGTGAGCCAAAGATTTGTTTGGGATATAGGCATTGGGGGATTCATTCATGTTTCGTTAGCACGGAGGCATGATGTGGTTCAACGGTTCATATGGGATCTTAGTATGAGTTTGCAGATGCCTCTCCAATGGACAAATATGAATTGCTTGAGGGAAAGCAATCTTTGGATGGGAGGATTTGTAATGTCCCCATTTTTATTTTCATATATGGTACAACCAGGGTGGATTTCCACGGCAAGGGATGGCCAAGTCACGAGAGCAAGATTATGTCATCAAGGTTCCCGGGGGTGTTTTACTTTTGAGGAGATTTTATGGGATCCAATGACGTTCGTTTGGCATATTCATTATCATGAGCAGTTCTACACAATTTGTTTCAGGTTTCATTGCTTTTTTATTATTCCTGTAAAACTGAGTTATTATTGAGCATAACTTAATTAATCACGCTTAAGGTGGCATTCTTGGAGAAGTATTTGCCCGAACGCCTTAATATAATAGCTCGTTGAAAACGGAATGCCAAGATCTACAAGATGGGATGTTGACGAGTCACTTTCAGTGGCCAAAGAGAGTATGGTGGGTGACTTACCATTTTCACGAATTAAAAATGACTTTAATTAGTCACTTAATTAATTAAAAATAAAAGGGAAAAATGACTAATTGGGGAAAAAGGTTAAAAGTGACTTAAGTAAATTAAAATTAAAAAGTCACTTAGATGGAGTCAAGAAGGAGCTTCTAGAATAGTAATAAAATAATAAAATAAGACACTTTAGAACATTGGAGATCTATCTATTGGATCTTTAAAAGAAGGAGGAGATCATTTGGGACATCTTGGTCTTGAGTATTTGTCTTTGGTGTGGATTGGAGAATTCAATTCTCTACCATAGTTGCCCCAGGACGAAAACCCTTGGGTGATTCAGTGAGAGCGGACAAGCACCCATCTCTCCCCTAGGTGAATTTATTCAAAATTTGCAAGTGCTTTCAACAGATCAATTTATTTTGGAGGCCAGTCGCGGCATTTTGATTATCTCTTTGGGGCCATTTCCTCAGCCATATTCCTGTTCTTTGTACCAACATATTTTCATATTAATAAAATAAGGTTGAGTTTCTCTGCATGTTTATCTTGTTTAATCTTCAATTGCAGAATATATTTTTCTTGTTTTCTCATTAATTTTGTGGTTCAGTCTGCATAATTTGTTTACCAAGTTAAAGGTGTAAATTTTCGAGCAGTTTTATAATATGTTATATTACAATAAATAAAGCAGAAATTGTGAAAATTTCAAACTTGAAATCCTACTGCAATATCTAATATTATTTCTCCTACTTATTATTCAAAAATAAGTTATTCACGGAAATCTCTTCAATAAGTATTGAAATAAATTCAAATGCATACTTCACCATACAATTATTGAGCAAAATTATAAGAAGATACTAGCACAAGAATGATAGAGATTTTTGGACAATTGTCCCCGGAAATACCCAATGTGAGAAAACCGGTGTAGCAGATGAGGGTTTCTATTATTCTTCAACAATAATCTTCTTGTACAATTTACAGTCAGCAGTAATGAAGAGAAATTCTCTATGATAACACTGGAGAAATTTCTCACAAATTTCCTGATGGGAAATGACCCTAGAGGGACCCTCTTGGGCCTCCCACGTCACCACTTCACTAGCTCTGCATAGGCACTACGTAGAACTGCGTCACCCCTTTGCGGTGTACCCTTCCTGCCTCTACGTTGTCTCTTCTTTTCATTGCATCACCTGCTCTTGCACCTCAGATTGATGCTTAACCCTCTTTGTCTCTTCTCCCCCTGCAACTCTCCCTCTAGATCGATTTTCTCTTGTCGAACTTCAGCCACTGAGAAAATAGATTTACTTTGGCAACTAAGTATCTGCACTGGTGTCTTTTCCAAATGGCACTCAAGCATTCCTTTAGAGTCTTCTCGTTGAGACATCAATGGTTGAGATTAGATCTCTAATGAATGGCTAACATTATAACTTGACTTGATCCATGTTCTCTAAAAGATTCACAATCTGTTTTATTAATACTCTTTAATTATTTAATTTCCCTAAATTTAGACTTAGGGTCCCCATCGAAATAATTAATTATTTTAATAAAACATATTCCGAGTGGAATTTTCACAAGCAATTTCTAGATTCTCTGGAATACATGTGCCTAAGCCTCTCCACAAATTTTGAGACTTAGAGCACTTCCGATGCTACCAAAAATCAACACTACCTCTTAGAAAGGAAAGTGCTCTAACAACATGCCTGTTGCATACTGCTTCGACCCTGAAACATCCTCTGCTTTGCTAATCTCTTGACAAGTTGTCCATCAGCCACTGCGTTGTTGTTGCAAATGTATTGTTGCCCATGACACTGCCACTGCCACTGGTGTGTTTTCCAAATGGCCCTCAAGCATTCCTTTAGAGTCTTCTCGTTGAGACATCAACGGCCGAGATTAGATCTCTAATCAATGGCTAACATTATAACTTGACTTGATCCATGTTCTCTAGAAGATTCACACTCTGTTTTATTAATACTCTTTAATTATTTAATTTCCCTAAGTTTAGACTTAGGGTCCCCATCGAAATAATAAATTATTTTAATAAAACATATTCCGAGTGGAATTTTTACAAACAATTTATGGGTTCTCTGAAATACATGTGCCTAAGACTCTCCACAAATTTTGAGACTTAGAGCACTTTCGATGCTACCAAAAATCAACACTACCTCTTAGCGAGGAAAGTGCTCTAACAACATGCCTGTTGCATACTGCTTCGACCCTGAAGCATCCTCTGCTTTGCTAATCTCTTGACAAGTTGTCCATCAGCCACTGCGTTGCTGCTGCAAATGTATTGTTGCCCATGACACTGCCACTGCCACTGCCACTGCTGCATCCATACTACAGCTCCCTCTCAAGTGTTGTCTCGTCTGTTTTTGCTACTGAAACAGATTTTCAACCATCCCCATATTTTCCCTAAAGTGAACAAACTTTGTTCTCCCTAGGGCCTTCGTGAGAATGTCTGCTACCTAATCTCTTATGGGAATGTACTGCAACTGGTTACTGTACTACCCCCCTCTGAACACAGTCTCTGATAAAATGACACCTTATGTCTACGTGCTTCGACCGATCATGAAAAATAGGATTCTCAGAGAGCTTAATGCAACTTTGATTATCACATAGAATGTTGGTTACCTCCATCTTCCTTCTGAATAAATTCACGAGCAATTTCCTAAGCCAAATGGCCTCACACGAAGATGTGTTAGTTGTCATATATTCAGCTTCAGCTGAGCTCAGTGCTACAGAATTCTGCTTCCTACTGCACCAAGAGGTCATTCCTGATCCAATATTGAAACAGTACCCTGTGGTACTTTTCCGATCTACCGGACTCCCTGCCCAATTTGCATCTATGAATCCACACAGTCCAATATCATCACCTTGGGTGTATTTTAATCCATATCCAGTTGTTCCTTGCACATATCAGATAATGTGCTTAGCAGCTGCCCAGTGCGCCCTCTTTGGTTCTACCATGAACTGACTGAGGTAATTGACAGCATAGCAAATGTTTGGCCTAGTGTTGACCAGATACATGAGGGATCCTATGAGTTGTCTGTACAAGGTGGAGTCCACTTCTGTATCTTCAAATGCATCAATTTTCTTGCAATTGGTAATCATTGAAGTAGCCATGGGTCTATAGTCCTACATTCTAAATCTCTTTAGAATTTGTGTAGCATATCTTCCTTGCCCAAAGAAGATTTCTCCCTTCTGCTACCAAACTTCCAATCCCAAAAAATTGTGCATCAGCCCCAAATCCTTCATGTCAAATTCTTCTGCCAGATTCTTCTTGCAGTCCTTATGGGAATGTACTGCAACTGGTTACTGTACTACCCCCCTCTGAACACAGTCTCTGATAAATGACACCTTATGTCTACGTGCTTCGACCGATCATGAAAAATAGGATTCTCAGAGAACTTAATGCAACTTTGATTATCACATAGAATGTTGGTTACCTCCATCTTCCTTCTGAATAAATTCACGAGCAATTTCCTAAGCCAAATGGCCTCACACGAAGATGTGTTAGTTGTCATATATTCAGCTTCAGCTGAGCTCAGTGCTACAGAATTCTGCTTCCTACTGCACCAAGAGGTCATTCCTGATCCAATATTGAAACAGTACCCTGTGGTACTTTTCCGATCTACCGGACTCCCTGCCCAATTTGCATCTATGAATCCACACAGTCCAATATCATCACCTTGGGTGTATTTTAATCCATATCCAGTTGTTCCTTGCACATATCAGATAATGTGCTTAGCAGCTGCCCAGTGCGCCCTCTTTGGTTCTACCATGAACTGACTGAGGTAATTGACAGCATAGCAAATGTTTGGCCTAGTGTTGACCAGATACATGAGGGATCCTATGAGTTGTCTGTACAAGGTGGAGTCCACTTCTGTATCTTCAAATGCATCAATTTTCTTGCAATTGGTAATCATTGAAGTAGCCATGGGTCTATAGTCCTACATTCTAAATCTCTTTAGAATTTGTGTAGCATATCTTCCTTGCCCAAAGAAGATTTCTCCCTTCTGCTACCAAACTTCCAATCCCAAAAAATTGTGCATCAGCCCCAAATCCTTCATGTCAAATTCTTCTGCCAGATTCTTCTTGCAGTCCTTGATGAGCCTAGATGAACTTGTCAAAAACAAATTATCTACATGCAAAACCAAAATCAGAGCCTCATTCTCTATTGTGAGAGTAGAGATTGGGATCAGAGTCACTCTTGACAAGTCCCATCTGCTGCAAGTAACCATCAATTCGACCATACCATGCTATAGGTGCCTGTTTAAGCCCACACAAGGCTCTCTTCAGCCTACATACATGAGTTTTCTTCTCGTGTGTTTCGAAGCATTTTGGTTGTTCGATGTAAACCTCTTCTTCTATCACCTTGTTCAACAATGCAGTCTTGACGTCCATTTGGTGAATCTCCCATCCCATCTGCGCTGCAAGGGATATAATGGATCTGATAGAGGTAAATCTGGCTACAAGGGTGAAGGTTTCTTTGTAGTCAATCCCTTCCTTCTAAGCATATCCCTTAGCCACGAACCTGGCCTTGTACTTCTCTACACTATCGTCTGCAGCATACTTGATCTTGTAGATCCACTTGGAACCTACAACTGATTTGTCCTGTGGTCTAGGAACGACTTCCCAGACATCATTAGTCATGATAGAGTTGTACTCCTCTACCATAGCACCCACCCAAACTAGATGTTGTACAACCTCCTAAAAGCTAGAGGGTTCTTCAACCTGTGCTACCAATGCTTGGTATCTGTCAGTCTGTCTGCGTTGCCTTTTCTCAATTCTAGGAGCCACAACAAACTCCTCTACGTCCCTAAGTGTTTGTCATACTTCTCTGTTAATTCTGCCACTAGTGATGGGTGGCTCATGTTGAGATCTTGGGTAGCATCGGATGTGCTCTAGCTCCAAAACTTTGTGGAGGGACTAGAACACATGAGATCTCCAAGACCCAGAAATCATTTGGAGAAATTCCATCTGGTATGAAAGTTATTCAATAAATTAATTATTTTAATGGAGACCATAAGTCTAACTTAGGGAAAAATAAGAATTAAAGGGAATTAATTTAAACATGTGGGTGAGAATGTTCTAAGTAACATGGATCAAGTCTTTTCGAATATTAGTCGTTGATTAGAGATTAGATCACGGTCGTTGATTTCTCAACGAAAAAAGTATTAAAGGAAGGGTTGGGGTCAATTGGAGAACACACACGGAACGGTAGCACTTGAGCTAAGTCGAAATTCTGGGGCGTGGGTTACTGAGAATTTTCGAGTGAGCTTTCAGTGCTTGAGAGGGGCATATTTGTGAGGGATTATTCTGATTCGAGGCCGAGAATACTAAGGCAGAGAGGCTGATCCGTACCAGGCAGCGCAAAGACCAGCAAGAGGGACGCAGCCCAGCGAGGCTCACGCAAACGAAGCGCAGAGGCTAACGCAGGGCCTTCAGGGTGACGCAAACGCAGCGCTGAGCCCAAAAGGTTGACGCAGGGGCAGCCTGTGCTGTGAAGTGGCTATGCTAGGCAGGAGAGGTTGGAGGAGCAGCGTTGGGGTTCGAGTGGGCCAAGGGCTCGTATTCAGTGGTTTCAGAGGAGTGCTTCCTCAGCTGAATCAACCATATTTTCTGTCTCCGAATGATAAGTACATCTACCGTGAATTCTCTGTTGGGAAAACCATTACTGGTGCCCTTGATTGTATTCAGATATTCTGCTTAAAAAACAAAGCCTCTAAGAGCTGCTGCATCGGTTTTCCCACATTGGGTTTTTCTGAGGACATTGTCCAAAAAATATAGTGTGTCCTTTGTCATGTATGCTTTATGTTTCAGTACTTTACAGTGTTTACTTCGCTATTTTATCAGAGACTGTGTAGATATGCAGTGTATGTGTAGATCTGCAGTGTCTACAGGTTCACTATTTCTGAATACAGTGTTTACTTCACTATTTTCTGAATAATTCTGAAAATAACTTGTAAAATTAAAAACACAAGTAGGAGAAGTAAACCAGATTTCTCTAGTAGAAATTTTTGTTTAGTTTCAGAAATTTTCATAGCTCCATCATTTCTTCTTCCTAATGTCCCATTTGATGCGAGCTACGTGGATCTTCTTCTCCTGAAGAAATACTAATATTGGTCACAGTGCTAGACCCTGATGGTTGTCCATCTGCTGGATCTTCTCCCTGCTTCCGTTGGACAAGAAATACATCCTCAAACTGCTCTTCGGTAGGCATTTCTCGGGATATTATAAAGGCTCGATCTTCCATGAATTTCACATCCCTCCTTACTACAACTTTCCTATTATACTCGAAATATAGATTTTGTAGGCCTTTGATGTCTCGTTATATCCTACGAGATACCCTTTCTCAGCAGTTTGATCTAGTTTGCTTCGTTTCTCATCTGGAACGTCACAATATGCCACACTCCCAAAAATCCTGAGCTGACTTACCTCCGGCTTCATCCCTGTGAAAACACTCTCCGGCGTTGTTTGCCCAATGCTCTGTGAGGGGTCCTATTCTAGATATATACAATGGTGTTGCATGCTTCTGCCCACGGAAATCTAGGCAGATCCTGGTCATATAGCATTGCCTTTGCTACCCCAACAATAGTCCTATTCTTCCATTTTGCAACTCCATTCTGCTCTGAATTATAAGGAGCAGTCCATTCTCTTCTGATGCCCTCCCTTGCGCAAAAAAATATGAATTCCTTATCAGTATATTCCCAACCGTTATCTGAACGCAACACTTTGATTTTATTCCCGGTCAAATTTTCTACCAAAGCTTTAAATTCTCTAAACCGATCAAAGACCTCATCCTTGGTATTTAAGAAGTAAATCCAAGTCTTCCTGGAATGGTCATCAATGAACGTGACAAAGTATTCACCTCCACCAAGAGCTCTAGTGGACATTGGTCCACATATATCTGAATGTACTAGTCCCAATACACTTTTCACCCTATTGTTGCTTCTGGAATATGTTGCTTTAGCGTACTTTCCTAGTACGCACCCTCTGCACACATCATCATGCTTGGTGCTTAGGAATGAAACTCCAATAACAATTTCTCTAAGCATTCTCAGAGCTCCATGGTGTAGATGTCCCATTCGTTTGTGCCATAGCTCATTCAGATCTGATTCGTCACTTAGATTGCTGCCTACCGATGCCATTGGAGACTTGAGCTGCAACTTGTATAGTTTGTTGCTTCGAGTTCTAATCTGAGCCTTCTTCTTTCAGCTTGGATGCTTGACATACACTCTCCTTCTAATGAAGTATACATCATATCCCTTGTCTTCTTCTTGATAGTTAGAGAAATGATCTCTTACTCCAGTCATGGGCTGAAACCCCGCTATCAATATACCAATCATCTGATGACGCAAAGCTAGATAAACACACACATTCCTTTTCCAGCCTTGAGGCCAACTCTGTGTTGAGATTTTGGGTAGCATTGGATGTGCTCTAGCTCCGAAACTTTATGGACTCTACTAATGACTAGAGCTCATGTAACTGAATTTAACTAACAATAACTCCACTAGATTTCTATATTTTAGCAATCAACCCATGCACAACTCTACTTATAGCCTACAAACTCGAATTTAATGATTTAAATAGGAGACAATGCCATGATACTCCAACTAACTGCAATCCAAGTCATCATGTTGATGTGGAAAATCGAATTTTTATGCATTTGACTAAGGCACAATTCAAATGAAGCCTTTACTTGCTACAATTTTAACAAGTACCTCGCGTACAAATTTCATAATTATATTTCAATATTTAGATAAGTATAATGGTATATAACTTTTTCTTGTGGGAAAAGGAAAACACATGAGATCTCCAAGACACAGAAATCGTTTGGAGAAATTCCACCCAGTGTGAGAGTTATTCAAATAATTATTTTTTTTTAATGGGGACCCTAAGTCTAACCTAGGGAAATTGAAAATTAAAGTGAACTAATTTAAACATGTGGGTGAGAATGTTCTAAGTAACGTCGATCAAGTCATTTCTAATCCTAGTCGTTGATTAGATATTAGATCATGGTCGTTGATTTCTCAATGAGAAAAGTGTTAAAGGAAGGCATGGGGTTAGTTGGAGAAGACACACAGAGCGGTAACACTTGCGCTAAGTTGAAATTCTGGGGCGTGGTTTGCTGAGAATATTCGAGTGAGCTTGCAGTGCTTGTGAGGGGTAGATCGGCGAGGGATTGTTCTGATCCGGGGCCGAGAATACAAAGGCAAAGAGGCAGATCCGTATCGGGCAGCGCAGAGACCAGCAGGAGGGACGCAGCCTAGCCAGGCTCACGCAAAGGCAACGCAGAGGCTGACGCAGGGCCTTCAGGATGACACAAAGGCAGCACTGAGCCCAAAAGGGTGACGCAAGGGCAGCCTGTGCTGCGCAGTGGCTACGCTGGGCAGGAGAAGCTGACTCAAAGGCTAGAGGAGCAGCGCTGGGATTCCAATGGGCCAAAAACGGCTCGTATTCTGTGCATTTCAGAGGAGTGCTTCCTTAGCTGAATCAGCCATATTTTCTGTCTTTAAGTGATAGGTACTTTTGCCGTGCTTTCTCTGTTGGGCAAACCATTACTGGTGCACTTGATTGTATTCAGATATTCTGCTTAATAAACAAATCCTCTAAGAATTGTTGCACTGGTTTTCCCGCCTGGGGTTTTTCCAGGGACATTGTCCAAAAAATATTGTCCTTTGTCATGTATGCGTTATGCTTCAATAAATGATTTGTATGTATGTGTAGGTTGCAGTGTGTTTTTTTTTATATTTTACTGAATATTCAGAAAATAAACTGTTAATTAAATCAAACAAGTAGGAGAAGTAAATCAAGATACTGCAGTAGGGTTTCTATATTCAGAAATTTTCACATGGTATCAAAGCGATTGCAGATCAAGTTGAAGCCATCAACATAAGGCTGAAGATTTTTTTTTCTGCAGGAGGGCAGCTGAAGATGCACAGATTCAAGAAGAGGCAGCGCAGCACCAGAGGGACAATGCAGAGGCCCTGCAGGTGTGACACAGAGCCAATGGACAAGAGAATCGGGTTCTCAACCTCACAAGAAACTATATCAACTCGAAGATATCTCCAAATGACCTCTGCTTCTCCTTTTATAGATGAAATAGATAGATCTCCAAGCTTTTAGAAGCATCTTGTTTTCATATTTTATTATTCTTCTAGAAGATCCTCCATTGACTCTATCAAAGTGACTTTAATTTAATTCTATTTCACTTAAGCCACTTTTGGCCCCTTTCCTCTAATTATTATTTTTCCTTTAATTAAATGACTAATTAAAATCATTTTTAATTAAAGAAAATAGTATATCGCCCACGGTACTATCTCTGGCCACTATAAGTCACTTCTCAGCATCCCATCCTAAAGATTTCCTCATTCCGGTTCTAATGAGCTATTACACTGAGGTGTTCCATCAAATAGTCTTCTCGGAAAAACACATCGAGCATAATTTACTAATTAAGGCTCCATAATAATACTAATTTTGGAAGTTGTCGAAATGCGACGGAATGAAATACAAATTGTGCTAGTGATGGAATATGCCAAGCGAATGCCATCAGATCCCGTAAAAACTCCTCAAAGCTCCCCTGGAACTCCTAATAACACGAACCTGTTCTAATGGCCTGGCCATCCCCTGTCCTGGAAATCCACCCTGGCTGTAATATGGAGGAAAATATAAATTGGAACATTACAATCTTAGATCAATTCAATGTCTCACTGTATTTTCCAAATCCTCAACCCTTCTTTTATAGTCTTCTCATTTACAAATCAATGGCCTAAATTAGATGTCTAATTGATGGCTAAGATCAAAACATGACTTTATCTTCGTTCTCTATAAGATTCACACTTTGTTTATTAATTCCCTTTAATTATTTAATTTCCCTAAGTTTAGACTTAGGGTACCCATTAAAATAATTAATTATTTTAATAAATCATGAACCGAGTGGAATTTCCACAAATGATTTATGGGTTCTTTGGAATACAAGTGTCTAAGCCTCCACACCAAATTTGAACTTAGATCACTTTCTGATGCTACAAAAATCAACACTGTCTCTGTGGCAGCTCACAAAATAGGGGATATCACACCTATGTTGAGATTTTGAGGTAGCATCATATGTGCTCTAGCTCCGAAACGTTGTGGAGGGGCTGGAACGCATGAGATCTCCAACACCCAGAAAGTGTTTGGAGAAATTCCATCTGGTGTAAAAGTTATTTAAATAATTAAATTTTTAATGAGAACCCTAAGTCTAAATTAAGGAAAATTAAAAAATTAAAGTGAATTAATTTACACATGTGATGAGAACTTTCTAAGTGACGTGGATCAAGCTACTTCTAATCTTAGTCGTTGATTAGAGATTAGATCACGGTCGTTGATGTGTCAACGAGAAAAGTATAAAGGAAGGGCATGGGGTCAATTGGAGGACACACAAAGTCTAAGAGACCGAATTCTTCTGATGGAGAAGTGCTTAGACGAAGATCAGATCTGAGTGACTCAGAGAAGCAGTGAGGAGCAGATGTAGTGATTGGTCAGGAGGGCCAAGAGTACAACGCAAAGCAAGGGCATCAAAGACGCAGTGGAGGCAATGCAACCATCAAAGGGTGTGACGCAGTCCCTCAGGAGGATGACGCAGGGATAGCGCAGTGTCTCCACGGAAAGTCCGAAATACTATTGGAGACTGTGGTTTCTGAGCCGACAAGGCTGAAACCAAACTCCGGAGAAGCAGATCCACGCAGAGCTAGGGTGACGTAGACCCTTAGCCAGGGCCTTGCAACCTTACGCAGTGGCAGCGCAGAGCCAACTAGTGTTTCACCAGTTGCTCATTCGAATCCGCCAGGACTTGCGAGAGTGAGGTATATCTCACATTTTTCTCTGTAGCCGAGGATTTCTCTGTTGGGTGAGCCGGTTTATGGCATCGTATATGTACTCAGAAACTACTGCTTAATAATAATAAACCCTCATATTTGTTGCACCGGTTTTCCCGCATTAGGTTTTTCCGAGGACATTTGTCCAAAAAATTTCTATGTCCTTTGTCATATGTGCGTGATGTTCAATAAATGATTTGTATTTGTGTAGGCTGCTAGTTATGTTTACTTTGAAGTTTTTCTGAATATTTCAGTTAAATAACTTGTGTAATAAATCAAGTATGAGAAGTAAATCAATATTTAGTAGTAGGATTTTTGTGCTCCGAAATTTTCACAACCTACATACATTCCCTTAGCTTCACAAAGCCCTCGTCTATCCCATTTTGAATGGCCATGACATCATCAAACTTTTTTCACTCTCATTATACCTCTTGGTATATCCTTGATAGTTGCAAACACAATCCAATTGACAAGCTCCTATCCCTTACAATAAATCTCTCACTTCTTTTCTCATCACCCTTGCTAGAATGAACTCATTCTTCCTCTTCCCTGAGCTTGCTTTAAACAATCATCTTCTGTGAAAATTCCTAGATCTGACAATCTTAGGAATCCTACTGCAGCAATCTGAGTTTACTTCTCCTGTTATGTAATTACATTTACAGAATTAATTCAGATCTGAATTATTGAAGTTACTACTGAAGCAGCCTACATTTAATTAAATATGCTTCCGAAACAAGGAAACTGAGCAAGAAATCAATCACACATAGGACACCATTATTTTTGGACACAAATCCCCGGAAAAACCCAATGTGAGAAAACCGGTGCAACAAATCTGAGGGTTCGTGTCATTGAATACCTCAAGGGTTATTCAGTTACAAAGAGAGAAATACTGGCAGAAAGAATGTGAGTTTTACCTCACTCAATCACTAGAAAATCCGGCTGATTCGGTCACTGGAAAAGCTGCCTCTGGAAGTCTCTGCCAAGTGACTGCATAGGCACAGTGTCACCTCCTCTAGGCACTACATCACCCCATCAAAAGATCGATCTGACTCCCGAAATCGCAGATTTGGGCATCCCGGTCTCACACCCCGGCTTTCGGCTTCCAGATCTAATCCAACAGCCGAATCTCGAAACCCTCTGAACCACTGTGCATCCTCTACATAGCCCTGACTGGCTCTGCATTGGCTCTGCGTCAGCCTGACTGGCTCTGCACTGGCTCTCCTGGACGTCTATCTGCCTCTCTCTGCTGATGATTCTCCAGCTTTGAAAATCTCTCTCTGGAAGCTACTCTACCCCTCACCGCACTGAATCACTTAGATCTGATCTTCGTCTGAGCACTACTCCGTCAGAAGCATTCAATCTCAAGATTCACTCGGTGCCTTGCTCTTTCCAAATGACCCTCAAGCCTTCCTTTATAATCTTCTCGTTGAGACATCAACGGCCGAGATTAAATCTATAATCAACGGCTAAGATTATATTAAACTTGATCTTCACTTTTTCTAGATTATTCTCACTCTGTTTTATTAATGCCCTTTAATTATTTAATTTCCCTAAGTTTAGACTTCGGATCTCCATTAAAATAATTAATTATTTTAATAAAACATTATGAATAAATCACTGAATAGCTCAAGGGTTATTACAGAGAGAAAACTACTAGCAGAAACATTTGTGAGAATACCTCACACAATCACTGAAAAATTCTGGCTAATCCGGTCACTGGATGGGGTGCCCTTGGTAGGCCCTGCGCTGCCACTGTGCAGTGCCTACGCATTCCCTGCGCCACCGTCTCTGGGCAGTGCGTCACCCAACAGGAAGATCGATCTGTAGCCCAAAATCACTGTCTTTAGCCTCCAGGCATCACACCCCGATTCCCGGCTTCTGAAACTAATTCTTTTGCAAAATCTTGAATTCTCTTTGGCCCTTTGTGTTGCCTCTGCGTAGCCCTGCGTGGCTCTGCGTGAGAGTTGCTGGATCACTCTGCCTCTCTCTGCTAATGATTCTCTGGCTGAGAAAATCTCTCTCTGGAAGCTACTCTGCCCCTCTCTGCATTGGAATCACTTAGATTTGATCTTCGTCTAAGCACTGCTCCGTTAGGAGAATTCGATCTCAAGATTGTTGAGATTTTGGGTAGCATCGGATGAGCTCTAGCTCTGAAACTTGTGGAGGGGCTAGAACACATGAGATCTCCAAGACCCAGAAATCGTTTGGAGAAATTCCACCCGGTGTGAAAGTTATTCAATAAATTAATTATTTTAATGGAGACCCCAAGTCTAACTTAGGGAAATTAAATAATTAAAGGAAATTAATTTAAACATGTGGGTGAGAATGTTCTAAGTAACATGGATTAGAGATTAGATCACGTCCGTTGATTTCTCAACGAGAAAATTATTAAAGGAAGGCTTGGGGTTAGTTGGAGAAAACACACAGAGCGGTAGCACTTGAGCTAAGTCGAAATTTGTGAAAATTTCTAAATGTTAGAATTATGCATAAATCAACTGTTAGATCTGGTTATGCTCCTCCTACTTAATTAAGTTATTAACTGAAATTTTCAGATTAATATCGAAGCAAAACACATATTAGACTTTCACCAATTCAGATCTAGAAAAAGTACATGCACACATAGACAAAGTTACAGTGATTTTCTGGACAAATAGTCCCAGAAAAAACCCAATGCGGGAAAACCGGTCTGCTCGCTGCTGGAGGGTTTTAATATTAAGAGTTTTATGAATACAACGAATCTGGGTTCCAGATCTGGAAAACCCGACAGAGATAAAATAGATTTGCAACTCACCAGCTATTCTGAAGCAATAATTAGGCCCTAGAAACCCTAGAGTCGCCCCTGAAGCCCCTGCGTCAACCTCTGAAGCCCCTATGTCCCTTAGTGCTAGCCTAGAAAGGGTTGTGTTACCCCAGACTGGGTGACGCAGTCCTTATGCTGCCCCTTAGGATCTCTACGTAACCCCTGAGGGTTTCCAGCTGAATCACGCTGCCCTGGGAAGCTGTAATATCCCATTTGGGATATTTTACTAAATTTGCATAAATTTAATTAAACCCCAACTTATGTCGTAAAATTAACATGCATTTAACAAAATATTGCCATGTAAAATAAACATACGAATACATGTAACTCCATAACACCATAATGCATGAAAATATCTCAACTTTATTATAATATCACTGGGGTTACAAGCTGAAATGAAAGATAGCTGAGATAACTGAAATACAACTGGCCTCAAGAAAATTTGTTGCACTACTACACTGCGATGGCCTCCAAAACTGAACTGTTGCACTCTCCCTTCGGCAACAGCTACCACTAAATCCACTGAAGCACCTGTTGAAGATTTGAATGATCGTCACTCCACATATCTCTGAAGCTCTGCACAACTTCTGAATGAAATCTCCTCAAAGAGAGTTGGGTTTCCGTCCAACACTCACAAATCACCCGAGGGTTTCCGTCTTGGGGCTACGGCTGAAGTAGAGAACCACGTCTCAAACCTCTCACACAAGAAAATAATATGATCCAAAGATATCCCTAAATGGCCTCCTCCCCTTCTTTTATAGATCTCTTGGAGCCTTCTAGAACCTTATTTTAATATTATTTTATTCATGGAGCACTTTTCCCTCTTATTAAAATATTCATTTTTAATGCAAAAAAGGGTTAATCGACTACCACGCCTCCTCTGTTTACTGAAACTCGTGTCCAACCGTCCCATCATGTAGGACACTCTCAATACCTCTCTCAAGTGAATTCATGAACAAATGAGTGGATTCCCTCCTTAGGGTTTTTGTAAATTTTTGTAGATGTTCTATGCTTGATGCAACTTTACTTTTTCTTCAATATCAAATAGCAATCACATAAACAATGAAGTAAAATGTTGATAGAACATGCAAGTAGATCGACAGAAGACAAGCCAAAAATATATAAGTGTGTTGGTGCGTTACAACGGTCAACATGATGCTTCAACCAACAAAGTCTCAATATGGTCAGCCAACCAGCAATGTCACACAACCCTCTAGGACAGCCAAACGGTAAACTCAAAAGTCAACGTTGTCAATCAACGGTCAATGCAAACAGTGACAGCAGCTAGGTCAACGCAGAAAATTCAAAGTCAACATCTTGCCTCAGGAATAGTGCCAAAAAATGCAGATTAGGAAAATCGAACTTTTGTGAGAGTTTCAGGTCCTTTTGAACTTGCATTGACCAAAGTCAACGCTGGTCAAAGTTTGCTGCAAAAACCCTAGACCGAAATCAGAAATGTGTAGCTGCTGGAATTTTCCCACGTGTGGAGAGAAGAGCCACCAAGGTCAACGAACCAATCAGATGAGGAGAGAGAAATGTGTGAGGATGAGATGAGTGAAAATATCCTCCAATGTTGACCAATATATATCCATCAACGAGAGTGTGTGACACAACTGCTGGGGCACAAAACCTTAAGGCCGACCTGCACATATCTTGAATAAATTCAAAATAAATGTTATGCTCGTCGAATCAAGATGATCTTTAGATCGATCTTGCACCTCTCCGAAAGAGGAATCCAATAAAAACATTGGTATCTTCATCTGAGCATCACAACATAGAGTTTGGACCTAGTTGTCCAAAATTAACACTCCCTCTCAACTAGGGAGAACTCCATCCACCTGTGCAATCCAAACATCGTGCATCATCCCGTCGTAACTTGCTTTGTTGGCTTCTTTATTTCAGAACAGAAGTGGGTCAGTCACAAAGACATCATTCCCGAGTGACAGATTCAGCCCAGAGGTTTGAAACCTCTATAGGACTCACAAAGAGTCTCATACCAACCGAAAGTTGGTTTACACGACTCGAAGTCGAGTTGGAGGTACGAAACCTCACTATACTTGATCCCAGATCAAGTGGTTGGACCGTGCCATCCTAGATAGAGAGTACGACAATCTCTGATGCATCCATCAGTCTTTGCTACTAGTCTCTAACTTTTCCCACCTCATTGGCCAAATGAGAGGTACTTCCCATGAGCCCTGAACTCAGTGGGTAGGATGCATACGAGACACGGATAATGAGAAGTGAACCAAGTCAATCATCACAACGGTGGGGCAAAAGCACACCAACAAGGTTCGGCAAGCCTAGCCATGTGGTTGCTTACAGCTCCAAGAAGCTATCCCCAAAGCCCCCCAGAGCTCCCAAAGCTCATCGTCCAATAGTGTTAATCTAAGTTGTCATTGATGGCAATAAGATGCTTGATGATGATGGAGGACTACATAAAGACTCATATCACTATGGTATGGTAACCTTATGATAAAGAAGGCTATGATGGAGAAGCAAAACCATAAAGAACCCCTAGACATTCTGCCCTACCTCTATTTTTGCGCCTGTAAATGACCAGTCAAATTAAAAATTATTTTTCACTACCTTGGAGGCAAAATATTTCTATGAAACCTTCACTATCATTTGGAGCATAATTTTAGCTTTCATATGAGCTCTTACTTGGCCCGAAATTTCAAATAGTTTGGGAGAAATAGATTTTTCAAGTCAAGAGTATTTATCTGGTCCTTGAGCCGATCTGTGCTAGGTCTCTCATGTCGGCCTCAGTTTAATTGACGTGTTCCTTCAGCGCATAGCAAAAACAAACTCTATAAATACTTGTTCGGACCTCCATTTTGGACAGCAGCTCGGTGAAGAAGTTATAGCACAGAGTAAGGTAAAAGGTTCACATCTCGTGAACTCTTAAGGAGAAGAACAATCCAATCTTTAAGCACCGCAGGTCCAATTTTGTATTAAACAGTGACATCTATTCGGATAGGGCATCTTCTATACCACTACAGTCATAAACATTCGAACTGTAGCTCTACAGAACTCGGATATGTCATCAGTTGGGTGCGACTTTGAAGCTCGGACTGTGTATCATCTTTTACTTCAAACTGTGACTATCAACAGCAGCGCAAACTTTCTTGTGGCTCGGGTTGATTACTTAAAATTGTAGCATCATTCTTGAGTGCCTCGGATACTCCTTGCTGTAGTAATAGCCTCAGACCTTCTGTGATACTTCTTGTGGCTCGAACAATGTGATCAATTGTTGTGGACAGTGGCTTTGATGATTCATATTGTGTGAAGCATTGTGAACGTGCTGTACCTAAAGACATCTCTAGCACTGTGGTAGCTTGGAGTGAACAAACCTTATTGAAAACTCATGATAGTAGCTATACCTGTGGAGAAAATACTCATTCTGACAGGGTCGATCACAGTGGCTCAGAATATTTTGAAGAAGCTTCAGATATGATTACATTCTTTGGACAGTGAATGTGGCATTGATGCAATATCCTCTTGGACAGTGAAGACAGCAGTACTATTGGATTAATTGAAGGCCAGTGATGAAGACAAGTGAATAGTGAAGTCAATGAAGAATTTTGGAAGAAATAATACAGTGAAGAATATGTCAAGAACATTCAAGTAAATACTATTCACATTCTCTATTAAACTAAGCAAAGAAGGATTGGTGTCCTTGGAGTAGGAGCTCCTAAACACAAGGTTGGTGCCTTGAGAAGATAGGGTCGAAGCCCTAAAGGTCGGAGCCTCATCAATGTCCAAGTTGGTGCTTGGCAACAAGTTGGTGCATGTTTCATTAAAAGGGTTGGTGCCCTTCACTCATCTATTGTATACTATTATTAAAAAAAGGGATTCAAGTTCTTATTAATCCTTAATATCATTATTATACACCTCTTTGTCCTTAATTGTGAAGAATCTAATTGGCAATAATTAACAATTGAAAAGAAATACTGAATCACCCACCTGTCAGTATTTCCAACAAACAGGACCCTCAACATAGGGTCGTTCCACGATACCAAGACTCTCACAAAAGGTTAGGAACTTGACCTTCCCCAGGGGCTTTGTGAGAATATCCACGACCTGCTCATCAGTTCCTATATGATCGAGCCTTATGGCGCCACGTTGTACCATATCCCGGATAAAGTGGTACTTGATATCAATATGATTGGATCGATCGTGGAACACGGGATTCTCAAACAACCAAATCCCACTCTGGATATCACAGAGTATCACGATGGTATCTAGCACATCCCCTAACAGCTCACTAAAGAGATTTCGCAACCAAACTTCTTCACAACAGGCCATACTCGCTGCAATGTATTCAGCCTCCGCGGTGCTCAAAGCCACCAACTTCTGCTTCTTGCTCATCCATGATATCGAAGCAAAAGTGTGAAGCAGCATCCCGATGTGCTTTTACGATCCACCACACTGCCAGCCCAATCGGCATCAGTATATCCAAAGAGTGTCACGCTCCCGGTAGTGTATCTCAGCCCATGGTTTATCATGCCCCGAAGATATCTCAACAGATTCTTAGCACCAACCTAGTGAGTGTGATGAGGCTCAACCATATGTTGACTCAAAGTGTTCACTGCAAAACATACGTCCGAACAGGTGTTCACTAAGAACATCAGGGCCCCTACCAGTTGACGATACTCAGTAGGATTTGTTAACACAGGCCCAGCAGCGCTGCCACTCAACTTCTTAAAGTTGAGCTCCATCGGTGTCGACACGGACTTACAGTCCACCATACCAAATCTTTCTAGAAGCTTCACGATGTATTTTCCTTGAGAAAGGAAAATCTTGCTAGGTCTCTACCAGACCTCCAGGCCTAGAAGTAATGCATCAGTCCTAGGTCCTTCATCTCGAACTCAGCAGCGAGCTCCCTCTTGCACTGATGAATGAGAGGGTCAACACCTATCAGGAAGAGGTCGTCCACATACAGCACCAGAATGAGAGGCTTCTCTCTATCAACCTTGAAGTAAAGGTTCGGATCAGCATTACTACGAGTGTGAAGCCCAACTTCATCGGGTGGCTATCTATTTTCTCGTACGAAGCTGCGGGTGCTTGCTTCAAGCCATGAGGGCTTTCTTCAACCTACGGACATGGGTGTCCAGGTCCTAGACTTCGAACTTCCAGGGGGTTGCTCCGCCACCTCTTCTTGTATTAAGCACCACATTCAGAATAAGTCTCACATCATCCAGGCTGGAATACTCCATCATACTGACCAAGCAGTAATGCGCCTGCCTGACCGATCGGTGTTGGGTTCTTCTTGAGCACGGAGTGCAAATCATGTGTCTATGGTCCCCTATTCCTTCCTTTTGAGAGAAGCCACGGGCAACGAATCTTGCCTTGAACTTTTCAGCACTTCCATCAGATCCATGCTTGATCTTGTAGAGCCATTTCAAGGTGACAACTGCTTTGTCCTCCGGTCTTGGAACCACATCCTAGACATCATTCTTCAATATGAACTCATACTCTTCGTGCATAGCATCCTTCCAGACATGATGCTTTACGGCTTCCTCAAAAGATCCAGGCTCAGATTGTACAATAGTACTCATGGCTGCTAGATACCCTTGGTATCTATTCGACTTCTTGCTTTCACGGAATGTCCCCCTTGGGGCCATATGTCCCTCGGCATCCTCGAGAGTGTCCCTGAGCCATGATGGTCTCTTCCCTATCGAAGGAGGTGGATCAATCAGGTCCATCGGTCCTTCAGCATCGGGCATCGTCTCATCCTTCGGTTCTTCTTGATTTCCAGGCCTTGCTTCATGATCTTCCTCAGATCTCGGAAGATTGACTACTTTCCTCAGGGAAGCATCTTCGTCAAAGGTGACATCGTGGCATATCTCCACTTCCCTTTGACCAGGCACATAGACTCTATAGGCCTTCGAAGTTTCATTATAGCCCACAAACATTCCCTTCTTCCTAGAAGCATCTAGATTGCTCCTCTTCTCTTTCGACACATGAAAATAAATAGGACATCCAAAAAACTCTAAAATGTGAGACGTCAAGGTTCTTACGAGAGAAAACCTCTTCAGGAGTTTTGGAGTCCAAAGCAGAATGCGGGCATCGATTTTGTATGTACACAGCAGTGTTCGCAACTTCTCCCCACAGAAACTTCGATAGACCCTGGTCACATAGCATGGCACGGGCAGCTTCCACAATGGTTCTATTCTTTCATTCAGCAACACCATTCTGCTCAAGAGTATAGATAGTTGTGGTCTCCCTCTTGATGCCAGCTTCTCTGCAAAAGTTCTTAAACTCGTTTGTCTCATATTCAGTGCCATTATCAGTCCTCAATATCTTGATCTTCTTCCCTGTCAGATTTTCCACCAAGGCTTTGAAGGTACGGCACCACATGAAAGCCTCATCCTTCTTTCTCAATAAGTATATCCAGGTTTTGCGAGAGAAGTCATCTATGAATGTCATATAATAAGAACATCCTCCCAAGGATATCATGGGCAGCATCTCTGACAGTTCAGAATGTACCAATTGCAAGACATCAGATGTCTTTGTGACACTTGAGGGGAAAGGTCCCCTTGTATGTTTTCCTTCGGCACAACCCTGACATACACCTTCATGATTATTTGAAAACTCGGGCATCCCCGTCACCACCTTCCTTGCTTCAGGAAGGGCCTTGTAGTGAAGGTGTCCAAACCTCTGGTGCCATAGTTCAATCTGTCGGATAGTATCACACCTCATCGCTCCCAGTGGACTTCCTCCAACCTGGTAGAGTGTATCAACTCTAAACCCAATCATGATAGCTTCCTTGAAGCTCTTCTTCCAAATGCGCACCTTCCCATCAATGAATGCCACATTGAAACCTTTGTCTTCCATGGCCAATATAGACACAAGGTTCTTCTTCAAATTAGGTACATAGAGCACATCCTGCAAGCGGAGGACTTGACCTTGAGACAAGTGGAGGGTCACAGTCCCTGTCCCTTTCACGGGATATGTGGCATTATCTCCAAGGATAATTTCCATATTAGTATCCTTCTCAACATATCAGAAAGTGCTTCCTTAAACCCAGTGATGTGCCTTGAGGCACCACTATCTATCAACCAAACATCCATAGTGTCGGGTGGAGATGCAGCAGAGAGGGCAGATACAAGAATGAATTCATTTCTTTTATGTTAGGTCCCTATATTAATAGTGTAGTCCCTTATTATGTTAGTGTAGCCCCACTTATTGTTATTATTGTACCCTTGTAACCCCCATATTGTTATTATTGTGCCCTTAAATTATTATTGTTAGGTCGGCTAGGATTACATTGTGGCCCACTAGGATTACATTATGGCCCCATGGACTCCTATATATAGAAAGGAGGTTTTGTAAATTGTATCATCCAAGAATTGTTCATTTATGTAATGTGTTGGAGGTTTCCCCCTCGAAGTGGCTTATTTCTAAGGCGTTGATATCTCTTTTCTTCTATTTTTGAAGCTGGTTACACAACATTTGGTATCAGAGCTTTGGATTCTAGGGTTTCGCTGCTCCAAACAGGTCATCGTGGCATTTGCGCTATAACTTGTTTTCTACGAAGTTTCAGAAGCTAAAATTTTTAGGGTGCGAAGCCGAAATCCTGAGGAATGTTGTCTAAAAATTTCAGAGCTTGGTTTGCAATAATTTCGGAGATATGATCTGTGGAAGTTAGGTCTTTTTCCAGGCTCATAAACAGGTCATCGTGGAATTTTCGCTATAACTTGTTTTATACGAAGGTTCAGAATCTGAAATTCATATGGTGCGAAGCTGAAATCCTGAGGAAAGTTGTCAAAAAATTTCAGATCGTTTTTTGCAATATTTTTGGAAATATGATCTGTGGAAGGTAGTGCTTTTTCAGGCTTCTGAATTTCATCTCAAAGAGGTGATCGTGGGAAAAGTTCAATAACTCTCTCTCTGGGCATCGGATTGGAGTGCCGTAAAAATTGGTCACAAGCACACAGACTTTAGTTTCGTGGCTATCAATTTCAGAGACAAAGGATGAAACAGTGACACGTGGCAAGTCGTACAAGTTCGCTCTACTGAACCAGTCCATAATTAAGTCATTGTGGGAGATTGGACACAACTTTGTCCTCGAGAATCCAAATCAGGTCAGACCTGTGGCATTCAAAAGAGAATTCAGAGGGCTACTTCAGTGCTGAATTTCAGATATTGAAGATCCACAATCACAGAAATAATACAATTTCAATATCGAGCTCCTCAAAGCAAGTAAAAGGTGTGTATTGTTTTTCCCGAATTGCATAAATCTTGTTTGAAAAATCAGTTTGAAGTGATTCCAAGGGCCTATTGAGCATATATTTCAGTATTTAATTCTTAAATGCCTCCTAAAAATAATTCAACACACATTAAGCCCTCAGAAATCTATACTATGATGCATGAAGTGGAAGAATTGCAGTATGAGATAACAAAATTACGGTACCAAGTGCAACAAATTTCGATCTTACAAAGAGCAACCGAAGCTGACATAGATGGTTTAAAACAAGAAATGGAGGCTAATTTGGATGGTTTGAAGGATAAAATAATAGCTAATATGGATGATAAATTAGTGGAAGATGACATTGAGCATCAACAACAAGTTCTCCAACTCTCAAAGGATAACCTAACTTTGGTGCAAAATCTAATGAAACAACAGGAATATCAACATCACATCAAAATAAGTTCTAAAGCGGTCACAAAAACAATAAATCAACAAGTACGATCAATTTCAGAGTGTCTCAGCAAGTGGAAGAACTTTCCTGTAAAAGATTCCACATGGGATGATGAGAATTTTATACAGAAGCATCAAGAAATAATCAAGCGTTGAGGACAACACTTGTGTGAAGGAGAGGGGCATGTTAGGTCCCTATATTAATAGTGTAGTCCCTTATTATGTTAGTGTAACCCCACTTATTGTTATTATTGTACCCTTCTAACCCCCATATTGTTATTATTGTGCCCTTAAATTATTATTGTTAGGTCGGCTAGGATTACATTGTGGCCCCACTAGGATTACATTATGGCCCCATGGACTCCTATATATAGAAAGGAGGTTTTGTAAATTGTATCATCCAAAAATTGTTCATTTATGTAATGTATTGGAGGTTGCCCCCTCGAAGTGGCTTATTTCTAAGGCGTTGATATCTCTTTTCTTCTATTTTTGGAGCTGGTTACACAACATTTTATCAACAACATTTGATTCCTCATACCTGGAATTTCTCGACCTTTTGAAAGGTTGACCATTTCCGCCGGAGGGAGCCTTCCTCTTCCCCTTGAACCTGTTGTTCCTTTTATTGCCATTCCTCCGGTTGTTGTTGTTGTCATCATCATCGGAAGAATCCTTCTTGAAAGGGCATTCTCCAGCATAGTGACCTGGGCTATGACAAGTGTAACACTTGCCCTTCTTTCCTTGGGCCCCTGCTCTTCCTTTGTTCTTTGGACCACCAAAGTTCTTCTTTCTAGAATGAGCAGCGTAGGCAGCATTTCCTTCATTTTTATACTCCTTCATCCTTGTCTCTTCTTGTACGCATCTCGATAGTACTTCATCAAAGTCAGGTATCACATTGTTATTGAGAATGGTAGTGTTGAACACATGCCATTCGAATGAGAGCCCTCCAAGTGCAGTGAGTACCATCTCTCGATCAGCTATTGTCTCCCCAATAGCTAGCAAATTGTTCCTGATCTCGGTCAGCTTCCGAAAATATGATTGAACAGACTCATCCCTTCCTTTCTTCAGATTCTTCAATTGATTCTTGAAGAATAGGACTTGATTCGCATTGTTGGCCTTGAACATGTGGACCAACTTATCATACATCTCTTTGGATGTGTCCAGCTCAGAGATGTAGGCAACCAGACTCTTATGAATTGAGTCCCTGATCATCAACTTTGCTTTGATCTCCCCCTTCTTATACTTTGCTTTGGCAGCAGCAGTTGCGGTGGATGGAGGCTCTTGGATTTTACCCTGCACATAGTCCATGACATCTTGGTCTTCCAAGTTAAGATCCAATGTCATCTTCCAAGCATGGAAGTCATCCTTCCCAGTCAATTTGTCATCAGCCTTAAAGCCATTGTAGTTTGAGAAACCCATCCTCTTCTTTGATGATTGCTACAAATTAGGGCTTTGTCTTCACCTCAGCTCTGATACCATGTAAATTTTTGTAGATGTCCTATGCTTGATGCAACTTTACTTTTTCTTCAATATCAGACAGCAATTACATAAACAATAAAGTAAAACGTTGATAGAACATACATGATACGAGTAGATTGACAGAAGACAAGCCAGAAATATATAAGTGTGTTGGTGCGTTACGACAGTCAACAGGATGCTTCAACCAGCAAAGTCTCAATATGGTCAGCCAACTAGCAATGTCACACAACCCTCTAGGACAGCCAAACGGTCAACTCAAAAGTCAACCCAAAAAGTCAATGATGTCAGTCAATGGTCAACGCAAACAGCAGCAACAGCTAGGTCAACACAGAAAAGTCAAAGTCAAAATCTTGCATCGAGAATAGTGCCAGAAAATGCGGATTAGGAAAATTGAACTATTGGGAGAGTTTCATGTCCTTTTGACCTTGCGTTGACCAAAGTCAACGCTGGTCAAAGTTTGATGCAGAAACCCTAGACCGAAATCATAAATGTGTTGCTGCTGAAATTTTCCCACGTGTGGAGAGAAGAGCCACCAAGGTCATCGAACCAATCAGATGAGGAGAGAGAAATGTGTGAGGCTGAGATGAGTGAAAATGTCCTCCAATGTTGACCAATATATATCCATCAATGAGGACGTGTGATACAACTGCTGGGGCACAAAACCTTAAGGCTGACCTGCACATATCTTGAATAAATTCAAAATAAATGTCTGCTCATCGGATCAAGATGATCTTTAGATCGATCTTGCACCTCTCCGAAAGAGGAATCCAATAAAAAAATTGGTATCTTCATCTGAGCATCACAACATGGAGTTTGGACCTAGTTGTCCAAAATTAACAGTGTTGCTCCACTATGTTTTTAGTGCCTTTCATCCTTGATTGGTTTCAGTTATTTAAACCCTCATCCCACCATCTAAGAACTTCACATATCTTCCACAGACCCTACCCTAACACTCCCTGTCACTCCCAGCCCGCTTCACCATTCTTTTCATCAAAACCCTAATTTCCCATACATTTCCACATGAAAACTAGGAAATCCCTGTGTTTTCAGATTTTGGTCAATCTCCTCATACCCATTTCAAGAAAGTTCACTTGTAGCCTAAAGCTAACACATCACCCTACCTCCTCAATTTTTTGGGGAATTTTCCTTAGCTTCCTTACACCTCATCTTAGCCCCTAGAGTCACGCTATCCCTATCCCATGTTTTCCCAATATCCACTTTCCCTTCCCACTCCATCTAGCTAGGGTTTCATCCTGTTCACGAGCACTATGGAGGGTGAAAAGAAGATTCATACGGGAGGCCACCATTCCAGGTTTGAGCCATCTAGTTTGCAAGAACTCAATACTTCCCTTTATGCCAAGAGATGTTTGAAAACAGTGGTTGTTTGGGGTTTTGTGAGAGAACCATGGAGGTAGGCTATCATGCTCGATTGACTAGCCTTTTGACACTAACTTCAGTAGAGACAAGGCCATTATAGCAGGCATTGAATTTCCTTTGTCAGCAGATGCTATCACTTCAGCAACAGGTATTCCAAATGAAGGAGAAGTCTAGTTCAAAGGCATGGAATTGGACCTTGAGAACAACACAATGTTCCTAAAACCTCATTGCAAAGATGAACCTGAGCATGTTTTCCCTTTCAAGCATTTATTCGATAAGTATGCCCCATTGATGAAGCTAATCATGAAATATTTTACATGCAAAGGGAGATTTTCAAGACTACACTAATACCATGTCAGGTTACTAATGCACTTCACAGCCACCAAATCACTCAATTTTTCTAACTATTTATTCAAGAGTTTGGTCAAAATGGCGGAAAAGGTACAAAGAAAAGGTAAAAATCATCATGCTAGTTTGTTCCACCATGGTTTGGTCAAGCTGGTTGTTTTGCACAAGCTCTCAGCAAACAATATGACCTGGGAAACTTTCATGGAGAAAGTTGCATCAGCGCCTGCTACTAGTCCACCTATTGTTCATAGCACATCATTATCATCAACACAGCCAAAGGAGGTTGGCTCTTCAAGCAAGCAAGCAGAGGTTTCAAAAGTGCCTAGGGTTGGGATCACTCAAATCTATGAGAAGGGTAAGAGGATGGTTTTTGCTTCTAAGACCATCAAAGGTGTACTTGCACCTGAAGCTACACCCGATCAAAGACAAACAATAGAGCAGCCACCTAGTCATGATGGTGAGTCACCATTGCAGCAGCATGATGAATAAGCACCCTTAGAGGTTGACATGGCAGAGCATGTGAAGGACAAGTCAACGGAGGAAATCATAAAGGAAAAATATGCAGAGATAGCAGAGTTGAGGGAGAGCCTCTTTCAGATCACCTTCTTACAGCAAGAGAATTTGCAGTTAAAAGTGAAACAACTCTTCCAAGGCAAGCCAAAGGTGCATATTGAGGCAGACAAAGGTACAGGCAAAGAACTGGTAGATGATAATCAGTTGGAGGATACAGAAGTTGAAACAAAAGCAAGGAGACCAAGGACAAGAGGTCTCAAGACGGTGCTTGAGGAAGAAAAAGAATCACCTCGTCCATCAGGTTTGCTAACTTTTGATGAATTAATTGTTGCTAAAATCAATCAAAATAGAGAGTATTGGCTTGACAGGGTGAATGGATATCTTGAGAAGCTTTTGAAGAAAGCCAAAAAGAACAGTGACCTCCAGAGGCATATGGCAAACCATTATTACGTTAGAAACAAAATCTCCCAAATCAGGCTAAAGCAATTGAAGAAAAAGCTCAAGGAAACCCAAATGAAGCTCAAGGAGAAGGATAACTTGGAACTACTTGTTGAGGCATCCTTAGTTGTTTAGCCTATCATCCACAAGTGTCATAAAACAAATTTTGAGAATTTGAAGCATTTTTGGTGATTTTTTGGAAATTCTGTAAATTTGGCTTTCACAGAAGCATTGCACGCAGCAGCGCAACGCTTTTTCTCAGGGCACTCAAATGAAGAATCGCTTACGTAGATGGATGGCTTTTCACTTGTATATTCCAGATCAGGTCCTGGCTTTTCATTACACCTCTAATTGTGGAGAAAAAGCCAAAAAACTACATCTTTTTCATGTTTTTGCCATTGATTTTGACCAAGCGCGGTGCTTCTGGAGAGAGGTTGGGAGAATCAAGTTTTGAAGGTCTTCCCGTTGGTGTTTTCTCAGTTTTGAAGGTGCATTGGAAAGTAGACACATAAGGCTACCTAGCCCAACCTTCAGACTTGCAAATAGATGTTTTAAAGTGGGTCAAATTCACCTCTAAACAGGCGCGACGCTTATGCTGGAGAGGCGCGACATTTCTGTAAATGGTGCTACGTTTCTGCATTGGATTCCCTTTGGACAGTTGTCAAGCCAAGAAAACTTTAGAATTCGAAGTTTCGTTGTCCCATGAGGTGTCATTTGGGTAATTGAGTTTGTTTTTGCCTCTTATGATGAGGAAACATGTAACTAAAAGAAAGAGACACACACTCCTAGTCTTTAGCTGAATTTGAGGGAATGGTTTCTAACTCCCTTAGATTCTAGGAAGTGAGTCATCTGATGTAATTATAATGTTTTTTGGATAGGATTTCGACCCTATGAGGTGTCATGACTCTTATTTTCCTATATGTAGTCCAACTCAAGCCATTTGAAGGGTTGGATAGTTGTTATTTGCAGTGGAGCTATTGTACAAACTTTTTTCAGTGAAATCAAAGGATGTTGAAGCTATACTCTTGAGATTCCAGTGGTATGCTTTTGAGCATTGTTTCTTCTTTGTTTTTTCATCAAGTTAAATTTTATGTTACCTTTTTCATCACATGCATGCTTCTGTATGTTAATCTTATGAGTTTATAAACATAAATCATTTCCTTCTATGTTATGTTTTATAAGATTTACATGGATGTGTTTACTCTTCTGATGAATGAATCCATTTAGATGCTCATTCTGACTCCTCTTTCCAAACCCTATACACAATGACAAATTAAGGATGTTCATGAGTTTACCTACCTGACCTCATCCTTGTCTTTGCAAATAAACCTTTGAAATCTGACCTAAACCCTAATTCTAGTTCCTTCACTGTCATTCCTATCCAGTAAAAACTTCAAACAAACAAAAACCCTAATCTATTGAGCATCATAACTAGCCTAAGATCATTATATATCCAGTCATTTCTTTGGTTTCAAAGTGACAATGAGAGAGCCCTCTCTGGTTTTGGTAGGACTAGCTACCTGACCTAAAGGTTGGTTTGTGGTTACCTTCCTTCATTTCCATTGTCAGCCTTGGGGAATAGGGGGGAGTGATAACATTTTTGGCGTCGTTGCCAGGAAACGAATGTAAAATCTTTCCCGAGAAGGAACGGCAAAGATTAGCTCTGATTGTTGATGGTGAACAGTGGTCAGGCACAAGAAGGTTGTGCATCTTTCATGATGCTTATGTATGTTAATCTTATTAGTATATAGACAGAAATTATGCTTTCCATGCTCTATTTTAATAAGATTTACATGAACATGTCTCTGCTCTACTGATGAATGAATTCATTTTAATGCTCATTCTAACTCTCCCTTTGTTCACCTTATACACAATGACAAATTAAGCATGTTCCTAAGCTTACTTACCTAGCCTCATCCTTGCCTCTGCAATCTGACCTAAACCCTCGACCTAGTTCCCTAACTATCATTCCTATCCAACAAAAACTCAAAACAAACAAAACCCCAATTTATTGAACTATAATACCTAGCCTAAGATCATTATACATCCAATCATCTCACTAACTGCTAAAGTGACATTGACAGAGCCCTCTCTGGTTTTGGTAGGGCTAACTACCTAACCTAAAGATTGGTTTTTGGTTACCTTCATTCAATTCCATTCTCAGCCTTGGGAACGGGGGTAGTGATAATACTTTTGGCTTCGTTGTCGGGAAACGAATGTAAAATCTTTCCTAGGAAAGAACGAAAAGATTAGCTCTGATAGCTGATGGTGAACAGTGGTCAGGCACAAGAAGGTTGTGCATCTTTCACCTGACGACTCCAGTGTCAAAAAATCCAAAAGTTCAAAATTTTCATGGCGACTACACTGTTCAGAGATCAGTAGCTTGAAGAATTTCTTGGTGACTTCAATGTTTTCAAGATGGGTTCAACTGCAAGAAGGAATGCCAAATATGCTCCTATGGATCGGTCTCATATCCCTGGCTTTCCAAATCCTATGCCTCGTGATGATTGGTTATCTTATCTTCCCATGTTCAAAGATGAAAAGAAAGATGATGTTGCTCTTCATTTAATTAAGTTTCATATGCGCATACATATGCTAGTGGTTGAAATTCATGAAGACTGTTTGATGAAGATATTTATGGCGACCTTAGAAGAAAGGGCAAGGTTTTGGTATGAGAAGTTGCCATCTGCTAGTCTATGTTCTTGTTTAAATTTGGGTACTAGAGGACAAGTGGTTCCCTAAGGCTTTGATCTTTGGCCTAGGGAAAACTGTCCAAATGTATTTAACTTTTTCTCCTAAAGTGACTTTATAAGTGGTAAAGTCAAATCTAATTTAAAAGTGACTTTATAAGTGATAAAGTTAAAATGACTTTATTAAAGTCAATGTGAAATTAGAAAGTGAAAAGTGACTATAGGAATAAAAGGCTTAGTGGGTCTTTATTTAAGTGGGGTGAATTGAAAAATAGAAAGTGAGAAGTAAATGCACATTTAATTTCAACCCTAGATCTAAAGCTATCTCAGCCATTGGATTTAGGGATTCCCCAAAAGTCACTTAGGGTTAGGTTAAAGGAGAAAAAGAAGAGAAAAGGTTATTCAGTCTTTCATGAGCAGATTGAGAGAGAAGGAGAAGAGAGCAAGGAGATTTCTGAGCAGAGAAGTTGAAGGAGAGTAGAACCTTGGCACACATACCGAGGCAGCATTCAGCAATCCATACAGCAAGGTTGGCACACAATTCAAGGCAGTTTTGGGCATGATTTTCAAGGCAGAACCGTACAACAACTTCAACGCGCATTTCTAGGCAGCGGTATAGCAATTCTCGCATAGATTTCGAGGTGCATTTATTGTTGGTTTTGAGGCACAATTTTCGAGGCAGTCCGTACAACATATTATTGTCCCTGTGCACAGAAGCCGAGGCAAAAATCGTACATCATTTATTGATGTCCCCCTACACGAAAATCGAGGAGGTCATACAACAGCATTTATTGATGTGTTTTATGGGCACGAAAATCAAGGAGTCCGTACAACATTTATTGTTGTTCCTGTTTCACTGTTTGCACAATTTCTGAGGCGGTGGGTAAGCACGGAAAACAAGATAAGTTGTATTTGTTTGGTTGCTGGAATTTTCTGTGTATTTCTATTTCACTGTAAAGAAAAATTATCAGAAATAAAGAAGAGCTCTCGAACTAGTTTTCCCCAAGAGTTGTAGGGGGTTTTTCCAAGGTCATATTGACCAAAAATCAGCGTGTTAATTTTCTGTGTGTGGCTGAAATAATTTCTGAGTTTTATTTCTGCATTTTCTAGCACTTTGAAATTTCCAGAATTTGTGTTTTCAGAAATATTTATTATTTCCAGCGTGTTGAATGTATGTTTATGGGAATGGGCATTTAACTACATGGGAGTAATAAGGAGAAACTAATAACCGGAGTTGGGCTCAAAATTTCTACATAGTATCAGAGCTTGTGTTGCTGAAAAGTGCAGTTTGGGACAGCAATTGAAAAATTACAGCAAGTTTATGTTTCAAACGGAAAACTGAACCTTTACCACAGCATTGAAATTTTCAGTTTGTTAGGACAGCAAGCATGTCATTGAACTTGAGGGTGGAGGATAGGTTGGATGGGCAGAGCAACTATAGTGCATGGAGGGAGAGAATCCAGAGCATCTTTGAGGAGGCAGAAGTCTGGGGCATAATGGTACATACCGCACAGCACCCAGTAGCAGTGCCTGTTGACCCTATTCAGTTGGTTGATTTTAATAAGAAGAATGCTAAGGGAAAGAGACTGATTCTGGATGGTGTTAAAGACCATGTCATTTCTCATGTGAGAGGAAAGACATATGCACATGAGATGTGGACAGCCTTGACCAATCTCTACCAGAGTACCAATGAAAATAGAAAAATGGCCCTAAGGGAGAAGCTAAAGGCCATTAAGATGGCTAACACTGATAGTGTTACAGCATACCTCACAAAGATCACTACTGTGAGAGATGAGTTGGCTGTTGTTGGAGAGACCATTCCACCCACTGAGTTGGTGCGGCCTACATTGAATGGTCTTCCCAAGACATGAGAGAGTTTTGTGGATGGGATTGTTGTACGGGAAAACCTTCCCACTTGGGAGAGGTTGTGGGATGATTGCATTCAGAATGAAATAAGAAAGAACCATCTTGGGGCAGCCAAACCAGTTGAGGAGGATGACAATGTAGCATTGTTAGCAAGGGGCAAGAAAGGCAAGGGAAAAAAGCAAGCTTCCACGAGTGCAGGTGGGGGCAAAGGCAAAGGTAAAGGTAAGCAACAAGTGAACAAAGAGAAGGACTTTTCCAAAGTCAAGTGTTGAAATTGTCAGAAGTTGTGACACTATGCAGTTGTGTGTCCAGAGAAGAAGAAGAAGGGAAAGGACAAGACCATGGCAGCATCAGCAGAGATAGAGGACTTCTCGGAGAGCTTTAACCGAGAGTTTGGGTTCATTGCTTTTGAGTCCACTAGTGCAGGATCATCTACCAAACAGGTTGAGAGGGAGTGTGCACTTCCCTCCACTAGCGGAGCATCTTCATGTATATGGTATGTTGACAGTGGGGCTTTCCGTCATATGACATGAGTCCGTGAGTACTTCTCGGAGCTTTCAGAGAGTGGCACTGATATAGAGGTAGTACTCGAAGACGACAGCATTGTTAGAGCAATCGGTGTGGGGACATTGACATTTGATAGGGAACCCAAACCTCCATGTTCTATATGTGTCAGGGATGAATAAGAACCTTATATCTGTCTCAGCATTGGAGGATAGAGGGTATGAGGTATTGTTCAGGACAGGATAGGTGCTTATATATCCCAGAGGCGCTCCAGCTAATTCAACTAGAGTGATTGGTGTACGCCATGCCAAGGTGTACAATTTTCATTTCAGCCCCTTATGGCATTGAGCGGTAGTATTGACAGCAGAGCTAGCAGTTCAGAACTGTGCGATATTTGGCACCGCAGGATGGGGCACATGTATCATGGGGCCTTGAGGACATTGCGGGAGATCACTACAGGTGTGCCAGATTTCAGTTCTGATCACCTTGATACATGCAGAGGATGTGCTATGGAGAAGTTTGCCAAATCCCCTTTTCCCAGTAGTGACAACAGATCGACAGGGATACTTGACTTGATTCATACCGATGTGAGCGATCGGATGTCTCATGATTCCTTAAGTGGATATGAGTACTATGTTTTATTCATTGATGATCACTCCAGGAAGACCTGGATTTATTTCTTGAAGACCAAGAGTGAGGTCTTCAAGCGGTTTCAGGAATTCAGAGCTCTTGTGGAGAATGAGACAGGTCGGAAGATCAAGTCCCTCAGGTCGGACAATGGAGGGGAGTACACCCTTGGTGAGTTTGTTGATTATTGTGCGGAGGCAGGCATCAAGAGGGAATTCACAGTTCCTTACAACCCCCGCAAAACGGGGTTGCAGAGAGGAAGAACAGATTTATCGTTGGGGCTGCCAAAGCCATGCTACATGATCAGGAGTTATCGTTGTTTTTGTGGGCAAAGGCCTGCAATACTGTTGTGTATTTGCAGAATAGGATTCCACATCGTGCCTTGGGGCATGTGACTCCGAAGGAGGCTTTTTCTGGGAAGAAGCCTGATGTTGGTCATTTTCGTATCTTTGGGTGTATTGCATACTCCTACATACCCAAGGAGAAGAGGACTAAGCTAGAGCCCACTGCAGAGAAGGGCATCTTTGTGGGCTATAGTGAGACCTCGAAAGCCTTTCGGATTTATATTCCTGCACGGAGGAGAAATGTTCTCAGGCGGGATGTGAAGTTCGAGGAGGATAGGGCTTTCAGGAGGTCATGGGAGTTAGAGTAACTGGATTCACTAAACCCTTAGGAGCAGTTGAGTCGGTCACAGGGATCCAGTGGGTAGGGATCAAGAGGTACATCGATTACGGTGTCAAGTCCATCAGTGAGCAATGGCTCACAGAGTCAGAGGGGTGGTGCTTCGGGCAGCTTGCATAGCAGTTCGCAGAGCAGTTCAATAAGTAGTCCACTGATGGACAGTTCACACAGTACTTCAGCATCTACAAGCACAGGTTCATGCAGGAGGACAGCAGACAGACATTTAGGAGTTCAAGCTTTTGATGAGGATGAGGATTCTCCCTCTCTAATGGGAGAAGTATGCTCGGGGAAGAGGAAGCCCAAGTGGCTTCAGGACACCTTGAGAGAGGCCACATCTATTGCTGGGTCGAAGAGACGGGTTAGAGAGAGCAGACCACATGAGCGGTTCTATAGCTATATGGCATTGGTTGCCAGCATCGTTGACTTCGATCCTTCTAGCTATGAGGAGGTAGCTAGCCAGCAAGTCTGGAGAGAGGCCATGGAGGAGGAGTATTCTTCTATCATGAAGAATGATGTTTGGGAGGTGGTTCCGAGGCCTGAGGGAAATCAGTGGTTACTTCCAGATGGCTTTACAAGATAAAGCATGCTGCAGATGGCAGCATCGAGAAGTTCAAGGCTAGATTTGTGGCTAGAGCGTTATCCCAGGTAGAGGGAGTTAACTATGAGGAGACCTTCGCTCTCGTGGCTCGATATACTTCCTATCGCTCAATTATATCGATAGCAGCAGAGATGGGTTGGAAGATCCACCAGATGGATGTGAAGACCGCATTTCTCAACGGCTTTATACAGGAGGAGGTGTACATTAAGTAGTCACAGGGCTTTGAGGTGCATGGGAAGGAGTCCCATGTATGCAAACTGAAGAAGGCACTTTATGGCCTGAAGCAAGCTCCCAGAACTTGGTACTCTAGGATTGATACGTACTTGCAGGAGATGGTTTTCACAAAGAGTGACACAGATCCGAACCTATACTTTATTGTGGTAGGTGAGGAGCCTCTCATTCTGGTGTTGTATGTGGATGACTTGGTCATTACGGGTGCAAAGAGACTCATAGAGGGCTGCAAGAGAGATCTTGCTTCATAGTTCGAGATGAAGGACATTGGCTTGATGCATTACTTTTTGGAATTGGAGGTGTGGCAGGAGGAGGGGCATTTCTTCTTGGGACAGGGGAAATATATTATGGACATTCTTAGCAGATTTCACATGGAGGATTGCAAACCCATGTTGACACCTATGATCACTAACTAGAAGAAGCTTCAAGCTTCAGATTCCGAGTTGGTGGATCCTACTTTGTATAGACAGTTGATTGGTTCCTTGATGTATTTGGTCAACACTAGACCAGATATATTTTTTGCAGTCAACACGATGAGCCAGTTCATGTGTGAGCCCAGGAGAGTGCACTAGGTTGCTACAAAACACATTTTGCGTTACTTGCAGGGGACAGTGGATTATGGTCTGGATTATAGACAGGGAGATGGAGTGAGATTGGCAGGGTACATTGATTCTAATTGGGCAGGTTGTGCTTCTGATAGGAAGATCACTTCAGGGTGTTGTTTTGGGTTGGGTTCGGCAGTTGTGTCATGGTTCATCCGAAAGCAACAGTCATTAGCATTGAGTTCAGCGGAATCATACTACATGGCAGCCAATCTAGCTAGTTGTGAGGCCATATGGCTTCGCAAGATGTTGTTTGGCTTATTTGGTCAAGCGTTGAGACCTTCAGTGATTTACTATGATAATCAAAGTTGCATTAAACTCACAGAGAATCCAGTATTTCATGACAAGTCAAAGCATATCGGGATCAAATATCATTTCATCAGAGACTATGTTCAGAAGGGAGTTGTGAAGCTTGAGTATATTCCCACAGATGAGCAGGTAACCGACATATTCACCAAAGCCTTACCACGGGGCAAGCATGTCTACTTCAGAGACAAGATGGGTGTGGTGAGGAACACTTTCCTCGGTAAGAGGGAATGTTAAAATTTGGGTACCAGAGGACAAGTGGTTCCCTAAGGCTTTGATCTTTGGCCTAGGGAAAAGTGTCCAAATGTATTTAACTTGTTCTCCTAAAGTGACTTTATAAGTGGTAAAATCAAATCTAATTTAAAAGTCACTTTATAACTAATAAAGTTACTAAGTCTAATTTTAAAGTGACTTTATTAAACTCAATGTGAAATTAGAAAGTGAAAAGTGACTATAAGAATAAAAGGCTAAGTGGGTCTTTATTTAAGTGGGGTGAATTGAAAAATGGAAAGTGAGAATTAAATGCACATTTAATCTCAACTCTAGATCTAAAGCTATCTCAGCCATTGGATTTAGAGATTCCCCAAAAGTCACTTAGGGTTAGGTTAAAGGAGGAAAATAAGTGAAAAGGTTATTTAGTCTTTCATGAGCAGATTGAGAGAGAAGGAGAAGAGAGCAAGGAAATTTCTAAGCAGAGAAGTTGAAGGAGAGCAGAACCTTGGCACACATACTGAGGCAGCATTCAGTAATCCGTACAACAAGGTTGGCACACAGTTCAAGGCAGTTTTGGGCACGGTTTTCAAGGCAAAACTGTACAGCAACTTCAGCAGCCATTTCTAGGCAGTCGTACAGTCGTTCTGGCACAAATTTTGAGGTGCATTTATTACTGGTTTTGAGGCACAGTTTTCGAGGCAGTCCATACAACGTACTGTTGTCCTTGTGCACAGAAACTGAGGCAGAAATCATACAGCATTTATTGTTTTCCCCCTGCATGCAAATCAAGGAGGTCGTACAACAGCATTTATTATTGTGTTTTTTAGGCACGAAAATCAAGGAGTCCGTACAACATTTATTGATGTTCCTATTTTACAGTTTGCACAATTTCCGAGGCGATGGTTAAGCACGAAAAACGAGACCAGTTGTATTTGTTTGGTTGCTGGAATTTTCTGTGTATTTCTATTTCACTGTAAAGCAAAATTATCAGAAATAAAGAAGAGCTCTCGAACTGGTTTTCCCCAAGAGATGTAGAGTGTTTTTCCAAGGTCATATTGACCAAAAATCAGCATGTTAATTTTCTGTGTGTGGCTGAAATAATTTCTGAGTTTTATTTCTGCATTTTCCAGCACTTTGAAATTTCCAGAATTTGTGTTTTCAAAAATATTTATTATTTCCAGCTTGTTGAGTGTATGTTTATGGGAATGGGCATTTAACTACATGGGAGTAATAAGGAGGAACTGATAACCGAGGTTGGGCTCAAAATTTCTACAATTCCCTTAACGATTTCTACGCAACATTTTGTAAAAATTACAAACAAAACTACCATTCTCTAGTGTTAGTAGAAAGCCTTTGTGGAAACCTCGATGATCTTATTCAATGTATGTGGATTGACATTCATGATAAAGATCTAATGGATGATGAGACTGAAGAAGCCTTGTTTGATTTATTTTCTCATCGGGAGGAAGTAGTAAAGGATAACCATGACATTTAGGAAGATCTTCAACAGTCAGTAGTTTGCCCCTTTATTATAGATGAGAACAGGGATGAAAATAGTCATTCAGATTTCCCTTCAGATCATACATCTCTTGAATATTTCTTTCAAGAAGAGAACAATGAAAGAGAAGAGTTTGTTCTAAACCATTTTGCAAAAGAAGATTGTGTTCACGATAATTTCTAGCAAACAATGTCTTCTTTGACTGAAGATAATATTAATCAGCAATCAATTGATGAAGATCACGATCATTCCCTTGAATTATATGAAGGTATTCAGCAGTGTTCAGGAGACCAAGACACTGACGACGAGTATCATTCAGATTCTTCTTCAAACATTTCATTTCTTGAAATTTTGTTTCAAGAGGAAACTTATTCATCTATATGTTCAGAATTTTTTGAAGACCAAGAGCACACTCTCGCTGAAATTCATCATGAAGAGCAACCAGTTGCAATAGAAGGATGTATCTTGATTCCTCCAAATCAGCAAGAACTAATTTTTCATGATTTTCAAGATCCTGTGGCAAATTTGTTACGGCCAGTAATGAAGGTCGATGTTGTAGTATTCATTAGTGAAGGTGATCAGTTTCAGCACATAGACAAACCAACAGTTTGGAAGGAGGTTTGTTTTCCTATTTTAAGTCATCCAGAAAAGCTTATGTTGCATGCTCTTCATGATCCTTTGGTCAATTTGTTGCAGGCATCTAGGAAGATGAATCTTCTTGTATTTATGGATCATGAGCACATGTTCAGTGGACACTTTGAGTTGCCTATCTTTTGTTCCTTTTGCCTGCTCGAGCAAAGTGTGAGCAAGATTCAAGTAAGTAGCCATTTCTTGGATTGGTTACACTGGAGGGATCATATCGCATGATTGTATATATATCTTCAGTGGGTGGGCAGTTATCATCAAGATTTGAAGCCCGAGGAGAAGGCCCTAAGATCTCGATGGTCTGCTGCCATAAGTAGGTTCAGTCAAGTTAGTTTTTGAGTCAAAGTCAGTTTTTGTTTCAGTTAGTCATTTGAGTGTCTAGTGTTTTATTTTTTTACTCCATTACCAAATGGATGAGGCTACCTAGTCTACGGTGTACTTGACACCTCTTGAAGGGGCCGCCATCCCCAGCTTGAGCCAATGTTAGTGTCTAAATGTTCAGTGATCAAATATGCTCTTTCAGGTTTACTTGGTAGTGGTCCTAGGTCAAAATCATGCTTTCAAACCAATTCTCAAATCAAATTTTGTTCGTTGAATATGTCTAGGTCTGAAATGCTACTCCCTCCACTCTACTCATGGTCATTACCATTTCAGAGGTCATGTCATCCATTATCATCTAGAGTCTTAGGTCAGTCACCATGCTTTCACCTCGGTTAGTGGCTAGGACTCTCTTGTTTCGCCACCATAAATGTCCAAATTCTGTCATAAAGAAGGCGAACAAAGAGTCATTTTCACCATACAAGTTATCTTCAAAGGGAGTTAGCATAGGTAGGAAAATAAAGCAAGATAATTTGTCTTCTCTCAAAGCTTGTTACATTGTCAAATTGTTCAAAAAAAAGCAAAGTTTTTCTCAAAGTTCATGATTTCGCTAAAAGACAAAAAAGGTGCTTTATGATGTTATAAAGGGAAAAAGTGACTTCCTCAACTCTCATTTTATCCTTTCTTGTTCGATAGAGCTCCTCTTTCACCTTTAGAATACTCCACAACTGCCAAAGGTGGAAGAAAACCAAGGAAATTTGCAACCAAACTCATTCTGCTACGCTTTTGGAAGGCAGCGCAACGTTTCTGCCAAAGGTGCTATGCTTTTTGGTTTTAGCATCCAAGTCAGTCATTCAAGCTTCAAAACAAGTGCACAAAGCTTCAGAGGCCTCCTAATCAGTACATGGACACTCTCAATACCTCTCTCAAGTCAATTCATCAGCATATGAGTGGATTCCCTCCTTAGGGTTTTACTCCACTACATTTTTAGTGTCTTTCATCCTTGATTGGTTTCAGTTATTTAAACCCTCATCCAACCATCTAAGACCTTCACATATCTTCCACAGACCCTACCCTAACACTCCCTATCATTCACAGCCCTCTTTACCATTATTTTCATCAAAACCCTAATTTCCCACTACATTTCCATAGGAAAACTAGGAAATCCATGTGTTTTCACATTTTGGTCAATCACCTCATATCCATTTGAAGAAATATCACTTATAGCCTAAAGCTAACACATCACCCTACCTCCTCGATTTTTTGGGGAATTTTCTGTAGCTTCCTTACACCTCATCTCAGCCCCTAGAGTCACCCTATCCCTATCCCCTGTTTTCCCAAAATCCACTTTCCCTACCCACTCCATCTAGCTAGGGTTTCATCCTGTTCACAAGCACTATGGAGGGTGAAAAGAAGATTCATAAGGAAGGCCACCATTCCAGGTTTGAGCCATCCAGTTTGCAAGAACTCAATACTTCCCCTTATGCCAAGAGATGTTTTGATAATAGTGGTTGTTTGAGGTTTTGTGAGAGAATCATGGAGGTAGGTTGTCATGCTCAATTGACTAGCCTTTTTGCCACTAACTTCAGCAGAGACAAGGCCATTATAGCAAGCATTGAATTCACTTTATCAGCATATGCTATCACTTCAGCAACAGGTATTCCAAATATAGGAGAAGTATGGTTCAAAGGCATGGAATTGGACCTTGAGAACTACACGATGCTCCTAAAACCTCATTGCAGAGATGAACCTGAGCATTTTTTCCCATTCCGGCATTTACTTGATAAGTATGCCCCATTGATGAAGCTAATCATGAAATATTTTACATGTGAAGGGAGATTTTCAAGACTATACCAATAACATCTCAGGTTACTAATGCACCTCACAACCACCAAATCACTCAATTTGTCTAACTATTTATTCAGGAGTTTGATCAAAATGGTGGAAAAGGTACAGAGCAAAGGTAAAAATCATCATCCTAGTTTGTTCCACCATGGTTTGGTCAAGCTGGTTGTTTTGCACCAGCTCTCAACAACCAATGTGACCTAGGAAACTTTCACGGAGAAAATTGCATCAGCGCCTGCTACTAGTCCACCTATTGTTCATAGCACATCATCAGCATTAGCACAACCAAAGGAGGTTGGCTCTTCAAGCAGGCAAGCAAAGGTTTCAAAAGCGCCTAGGGTTGATATCACTCAAACCTATGAGAAGGGTAAGAGGACGGTTTTTGCTTCTAAGACCATCAAAGGTGTACTTGCACCTGAAGCTACACCTGAGCAAAGACAAACGATAGAGCAGCCACCTAGTCAAGATGGTGAGTCACCATTGTAGCAGCATGATGAACAAGCACCCCTAGAGGTTGACATGGCAAAGCATGTGAAGGACAAGTCAGTTGAGGAAATCATAAAGGAAAAATATGCAGAGATAGCAGAGTTGAGGGACAGCCTCTTTCTGATCACCTTCTTACAGCAAGAGAATCTGCAGTTAAAAGTGAAATAACTCTTCCAAGACAAGCCAAAGGCGCATATTGAGGCAAACAAAGGTGAAGGCAAAAAATTGGTAGATTATAATCAGTTTTTGGATATAGAAGTTGAAACAAAAGCAAGGAGATCAAAGACAAGAGGTCTCAAGAGGCCGCTTGAGAAAGAAAAAGAATCAGCTCCTCCATCAGGTTTGCTAACTTTTGATGAATTAATTGTTGCTGAAATCAATCAAAATAGAGAGTATTGGCTTGATAGGGTGAATGGACATCTTGAGAAGCTTTTGAAGAAAGCCAAAAAGAACAATGACCTCCAGAGGCATACAGCAAACCATTATTGCGCTAGAAACAAAATCTCCCAAATCAGGCCGAAGCAATTGAAGAAAAAGCTCAAGGAAACCCAAATGAAGCTCAAGGAGAAGGATAACTTGGACCTACTTGCTTAGGCATCCGTAGTTGTTTAGCCTATCATCCACAAGTGTCATAAAACAAATTTTGAGATATTTTGAGCATTTGGAGCATTTTTGGTGATTTTTGGGAAATTCTGGAAATTTGGCTTTCACAGAAGCATCGCGCAGCGGCGTGATGCTTTTTCTCAAGACACTCAAATGAAGAATGGCCTATGTAGATGGATGGATTTTCACTTGTACATTCCAGATCAAGTCCTGGTTTTTTATGACACCTCTTAATTGTGGAGAAAAAGCCAAAAAACTGCCTTTTTTCATGTTTCTACGAGTGATTTTGACCAGGCACAGCGCTTCTGGAGTGAGGTTGGGAGAATCGAGTTTTGAAGGTCTTACAGTGGGTGTTTTCTCAGTTTTTGAAGGTCTTCCTGTGGGTGTTTTCTGAGTTTTTGAAGGTGTATTGGAAAGTAGACACATAAGGCTACCTAGCCCAACCTTCAGACTTGCAAATAGATGTTTTAAAGTGGGTCCAATTCACCTCTAAACAGGCGCGACGCTTCTGCTAGAGAGGTGCAACGTTTCTGTAAACGGCGCTACGTTTCTGTATTGGATTCCCTTTGGACAGTTGTCAAGCGAGGAAAACTTTAAAAATCGAAGTTTAGCTGTCCCATGATGAGTTTGTTTTCCCTCTTATGATGAGGAAACATGTAATTAAATGAAGGAAACACACACTCCTAGTCTTTAGCTGAATTTGAGGGAATGGTTTCTAACTCCCCTAGATTCTAGGAAGTGACTCATCTGATAATTATGATGTGTTTTAGATCAGATTTCGACCCTATGAGGTGTCATGACTCTTTTTTTCCTATATGTAGTCCAACTCAAGCCATTGAAGGGTTGGATAGTTGTTATTTGCAATGGAGCTATTGTACAAACTTTTTTCAGTGAAATCAAAGGATGTTGCAACTATACTATTGAGATTCCAGTGGTATGATTTTGAGCATTGTTTCTTCTCTGTTTCTTCATCAAGTTAAATGTTATGTTACCTTTTTCATCACATGATATGTTTACTCTTCTAATGACTGAATTCATTGAGATGCTCATTCTGACTCCTTCTCTTTCAAAACCCTATACACAATGACAAATTAAGTATGTTCATGAGTATACCTACCTGGCCTCATCCTTGTCTCTACAACTAAACCTTTGAAATCTGACCTAAACCCTAATTCTAGTTCCTTTACTGTCATTCCTATCCAACAAAACTTCAAACAAACAAAAACCCTAATCTATGTTGCAGGAAACGTTGGGTAGAGGGTCGTTTCCAGGGGAAACGAAACAAAAACACGTTTCCGATACCATACAGCCATGAAACTTCTTCTTTTTTTTTCTCTGATCCCTGCCAATTCAGGAGTGATAGAGAGAGCTATTGAAGATTGGAAACAAAATTTTTTGAGTAGGGCAGCCTAATGTTCAAACCTATGGCCCTAGCGTTGATATGCAGTTCATGGTAATGTTAAATTCTTGAAGTAAAAGTGACATTCTCCTTTATCTTTCATTTTCATCCTTTTACTTAAAATGAAAATGAAAAATAAAGGAGAATGTCACTTTTACTTAAATTTTTAACATTACCATGAAATGACTTAGGATGTTTGAGAGTGGTTTCGCCCTCATTGGATTTCGTATGGAGAAAGTAGAATTTTAGATCTCACTCAAAATCCAGCAGACTTATCATTTTTTCAGGATTTCAGGATTGTGGAGATTGCAATGTTTCCATTGCATTTTGTCATGTACTAAGGTATAAACTTTTATTTAATCAAGAGAACCAAGCCCTTTATGCAAGGGAGACTCCCAATAATCAAGAGCACCTAGGGTACTAGGGTATGGAACTTGTATTTAATCAAGAGCACTAAGGTCGTTTGACTATGTAGGAGCCAACTCCCAATCAAGCATGAGACAAGAAATTAGAAATTTCTCGTGGCCGATTTTGGATATTGCTATTTTCATTATGTGAACAAACTCTCTAAGAGTTGTTGCACCAGTTTTCACAAATTGGGTTTTTCCGGGGACATTGTCCAAAAAATATTGTGTCCTTTGTCATGTGTGTCTTATGCTTCGGTAAATGATTTATATGTATGTGTAGGCGGCAGTTGTGTTTACTCTGATATTTTACTGAATGTTTCAGAAAATAACTTCTTAATTAAATCAAACAAGTAGGAGAAGTAAATCAAGATATTGCAATGGGTTTCTACATTCAGAAATTTTCACAAAGATTCACTCGGTGTGTCTTTCCAAATAACCCTCAAGTCTTCCTTTATAGTCTTCTCATTGAGACATCAACGGCCGAGATTAGATCTCTAATCAACGGCTAAGATTATAACATGACCATAGTTTTAAAAATCGGCCGGACCGGCTTAGAATCAACCGAGTCAACCGAGCCAGACCCCACGCCGGACTGACTCGGTGGAAAAATCGGTCCGGAGGCCGGTTTGTGACCGAGCCGGTCGAGCCATACACCGAGATGACCGAGTTGACCGAGCCGTACATCGAGTCGACCGAGCCATTGTCCTGAATTGCAGACATTTGCAATCCGCATTTTGAGTCAAACTTGCAGTGCTTCTGGGTGTGAGCGCAATTCGTCTGTCTTTTGGAAGATTCACACAAAGAAGAGAAACCGTTTGGAGCCAATGCAAATCCACTAGTAGCAGGCCCAGTCCCAACTCCCAGTCCTCCAATTGCAGCCACTGGCACTTCCTCTAGTGAGCCACGAAAAAGGCGCATAACTCGTCTATCTCAGGCTCAACGTGCTACAGTTATAGTTGAGGATGTTGATTCAGAGAAGGAGGAGCGAGCGGTTTCCCCCTCTGGTTCAGAGTTTGAAGCAGAGGATATTGTCTTGTCAGATGTCTAGCAGTAGTGATTGTTCATGTTTTGTTGTAGAAGCCATTTAGAGCCTCCTTGGTTATGCTTTTTGTTTTGATCTCTATATCATCATCATGTATTGGACAGTGCACTGGGTGCAATTTTGATATAATGGATATATTCATGCTTTGTGTTTGGAAACATGAATGAAAACCTTTAAAATTATGTTTTTTTATAAAAAAATTAATATTTAATGTATTTTTTACAAAGACTGGGTCATTGAAACCAAACCGGCCAAGTCGATACTGAGTCGGAGTCAGAGTCGGAGCCAACCCTCAACCGTTTCGGAACCCGAGTCTAATTTTTAAAACATTGAACATGGCTTGATCTTCGCTTTCTAGATCATTCTAACTCGGTTTTATTAATACCTTTTAATTATTTAATTTCCTTAAGTTAGACTTACGGTCCCCATTAAAATAATTAATTTCTACAATAAAACATGATCCGAGTGGAATTTTTACAAACAGTTTCTAGGTTCTTTGGAATACCAATGCCTAAGCCTCTCCACAAAATTTGAGACTTAGAGCACTTCCGATGCTACCAAAAATCATCGCTCCCTCTTAGCGAGGAAAGTGCTCTAACAAATACTACTCTGATCTTGAAGCATCCTCTGCACTGCTGAATTCTGACAAGCTATCCATCAGCCACTGCGTTGCTGCTGCAACTGTATTGCTGCCCATGACACTGCCACTGCCACTGCTGCATCCGTACTACAGCTCCCTCTCAAGTGCTAGCACTGCCACTGCTAACACTGCATCTGCACTGCAACTCAGCTACTGAGAGAAGCAACTGAAATCACCCAGATACTGAACAAGTGTTTAGTAGATGCACCTTGGTGCTGAAGACTCTGACTGCTGATAACTACTATGTTGTCCCTCTGATGCACTGCACTGTCGCTACTCTGCACTATTGTGCACTACGTTGTTGCTGCTACTGCTCTGCTTTGCGTTGCTCCAGAAGTAGGCGCTGCTACCTACTGCACTATCGTCTCCATCACTCCTCGGGTCCCACGGAAAAATCCTCCATCCTACTACTATTGATCAAGGGCACCCACAGCAAGGTTGTGATCCAAGAGGTGGGCTCCTCAAGGATCCTGCCCAACTGAAGTTCAAAGTGAACTTACAGCTCAATGTCACCCCACTTCTCTCCAGGAGACGCATGGGCACTCATGGTGAACTCATCTTGCTCGATCTTTACAACCGCAACTTTAGGATTGTGCTTCTCATCCTTGTCCTTTTTCTTCAGAGGACACTGTGATGCAAAGTGGCCCATCTCTATGAAAATTTCTGAATATAGAAACCCTATTGTAGTATCTTGATTTACTTCTCCTACTTGTTTGATTTAATTAACAAGTTATTTTCTGAAATATTGAGTAAAATATCAAAGTAAACACAATTATAGCCTACACATACATACAGATCATTTACTAAAGCATAACGCACACATGACAAAGGACACAGTATTTTTTGGACAATGTCCTCGGAAAAACCCAATGTGTAAAAACCGATGCAGCAACTCTTAGAGGGCTTGTTTATTAAGCAAAATATCTGAATACAATCAAGGGCACCAGTAATGGTTTACCCAACAGATAAATCAGGACAAATGTACCTCAATCACTCGGAGACAAAAAATATGGTTGATTCAGCTGATGCTTCACACCTTCTGAAATGTTGAATACGAGCCCTTTCTGGCCCACTGGAAATCCAAGTGTTGCCTTTCCCGACACTGCATCAGCTCTGCATAGCTGCTAGAGCCTCTGCGCAACACAGGATGCTCCTGCATCACCCCTTTGGGGTCAGCGCTGCCTCTGCGTCACCCTGAAGGCCCTGCGTCAGCCTCTACATCAGCCTGGCTGGGCTGCGTCCCTCCTGTTGGGTCTCTACGTTGCCTGGTACGAATCTGCCTCTCTGCCTATGCATTCTCGGCCTTGGATCTGAATATCCCTCGCTAATCTGCCCCTCACCAGCACTGCAAGCTCACTCGAAAATTCTCGGCAACCCGCGCCCCAGAATTTCGACTTAGCTCAAGTGCTACCGCTCTGTGTGTCTTCTCCAACTGACCCCAAGCCTTCCTTTAATACTTTTCTCGTTGAGAAATCAACGGCCGTGATCTAATCTCTAATCAACGACTAATATTAGAAAATACTTTATCCATGTTACTTAGAACATTCTCACCCACATGTTTAAATTAATTCCCTTTAATTATTTAATTTCCGTAATTTAGACTTGGGGTCTCCATAAAAATAATTAATTTATTGAATAACTTTCACACCGGGTGGAATTTCTCCAAATGATTTCTGGGTCTTGGAGATCTCATGTGTTCTAAGTAACATTTGATGCTACCAAAAATCTCAACACTCCCTCTTAGCGAAGAATGTGCTCTAGCAACACTTCATCCTGAAGTATCACTCTGATATATGTCATCGGTCCCCTGCGTTGCTGATGCTTGGCATGTTGCCCTCCATCCAATGCATTGCTGCTTTCTGTACTGCTACCCATGACTCTGCCATAGTCACTGCCACATCTGTACTGTAACTCCCTCTCAAATTGTTGTATCATGTTGCCTATAGCACTGCCATTGCAACTCAGTTGCTGAGAAGTAAGCAATTGAAGGACATCACCCAAAATACTGACAGACAAGTTGGTTTGGCTACATCTCATCACTGAAGCACCCTCTGCTATTGCTTTGCGTTGTCTCTCTAGAGCCTTTGCGTTGTTGCTGCTTTGCACTGAGTAAGCACTGCCCCTCTGCGCTGCTGAAGTCCCATCAACCTCTATGTTGTTGCTGCCACTGCACTGCGTTGCTTCAATCTTCAGCGTTCAAGCTCTGCTTTGTGTCTTTCCATGATCCTCTGCATCCACTGACTCCATTCATCCTGCTACTGTCTTTAACGGGTCCCGTAGCTCGTATGTGATCCAAGAGTTTGGGTACCTCAAGAATCCTGTCGTCCACCATCTACAGCTCACTCTACAGATCTATGTCGCCCCACCTCTTCTCTCGAGGTACATGAGCGCTCATGGCCACATCATCATCACTTTCGTCATCCCTTTTCGTTGTTGCTGCCTTGGAATCTGAATCTTCCTTGCCATTCTTCTGAGGACAAGTATTGGCGAAGTGTCCCAATTCGCCACATCTAAAGCACCGGACCTTGGATAGGTCCTTCCTCTTCTTCCCTTGTTGCCTCTGTCCCTTAGATGCTAGGGTTGCATCTTCTTCCTCCTCTTTCTTAATCTTGACTCCTTCGCTGCAGAATTCCCTCTTGGTTATTCTCCTGATCTCCTCCTGTCGGAGGATTGCCCACATGTCTCCCCAGTTTGAAATTGTGCTCTGCCCAAGATACTTTGGACAAAGGTCTCCCAATCATTGGTGACTGCATTCAGGGCAATCCTCACCATGAGTCCATCATCAGGAGTTGCCCCCATGGAAATCAGCTGGTCTCGGATAGTCTGCAATCCAAAGAGGAAAGGATCGATATCCTCTCCCTTGTGCATCTGGAACAACTGCATCTGATTCTCCAGAAGCATCTTCCTCTCGACAGAGCTACCTTGATACAATGTGGTTAATGTCGTCCACACCTCGTTTGTCATCTTCTTCTCGGCAATATGCGGAAACATGTGATCTTTTACTCCATCCATGATCAAGTGTTTAGACTGCACCTGATTTTCATTAAACTTCGGTAGGAGAGCAACAATGATTGGAACAGCCAGGACGTTCTCGACATGATCTCTGATGCCATATTCTTCAAGGGCTGACAGGATTCTGGCTTTCCAGATGGCAAAGTTAGACACACCATCTAACCTATCCTAATCTCTCAATCCATGCAGGGCCATCTCTGCTCAAACTATCGAAGCAAGTGCTCTTCTCCCTTCTACTATTGCTACACTCAGCAAAAGATCAAATTTGGGTTTCTTGGCAATAGAAACCCTCTAGAGAATATGCTCCCTCTGAAAAATGATTTCCCTCCCGGAAATCTTTCACCAATTCTATCGAATCAACGCTCTACAATCACTCCACTTGATCGAATCTCAAATTTCTTGGCTAGAAAATCTGCTGATGAACTGTTTCCCCTTACTTTGTCAACCCTGCTAGGCATTGTTTTGCACCGGCAGAAACAATACCCCAACAGCAACTTCAAAGATCAGAAAACTACACTTCCAGCCACGGCAACCGGCACAGCGTCACTCCCTCTTGGACTACATCACCCTCTTGGGCCTATGTTAGCCACTGCGTCAGCTCAGCATGAACTTGACAGGCTCTGCATCACCCTTTTGGGCTTGCGTGAGCAGACTGCCTCTGCGTCACCCCTGCAGGGCCTGTGCTGTCCCTCTGGTGCTGCGCTGCCTCTTTCTAAATCTGTGCAGCTTCAACTGCCCTCCTACAGCAAAAAAATCTTCAGCCCTATGTTGATGGCTTCAGCTTGATCTACAATCGCTCTAATACCATCTGAAAAATTCTGAATATAGAAACCCTACTGCAGTATCTTGATTTACTTCTCCTACTTGTTTGATTTAATTAACAAGTTGTTTTCTAAAATATTCAATAAAATATCGAAGTAAACACAACTACAGCCTACACATACATACAGATCATTTACTAAAGCATAACGCACACATGAAAAATGACACAATATTTTTTGGACAATGTCCCCGGAAAAACCCAATGCGGGAAAACCAGTGCAGCAACTCTTAGAGGGTTTATTTATTAAGCAGAATATTTGAATACAATCAAGGGCACAAGTAGTGGTTTGCCCAACAAAGAAATCACGGCAAATGTACCTCTGTCACTCAGAGACAGAAAATATGGCTGATTCAGCTGAGGCTTCAAACCTTCTAAATCGTTGAATACGAGCCCTTTCTGGCCCACTAGAAATCCCAGCGCTGCCTTTCCCAGCACTGTGTCAGCTCTGCGTAGCTACTAGAGCCTCTGCGCAACACAGGTTGCTCCTGCGTCACCCCTTTGACCTCAGCGTTGCCTCTGCATCACCTTAAAGGGCCTGCGTCAGCCTCTGCGTTGCCTCTGCATGAGCCTGGCTAGGCTGCGTCCCTCTTGTTGGGTCTCTGCGTTGCCTGGTACAGATATGCCTCTTTGCTTATGTATTCTCGGCCTTGGATCTGAATATCCCTCGCTTATTTGCCCCTCACCAGCACTGCAAGCTCACTCGAAAATTCTCAACAACCAGTGCACCAGAATTTCGACTTAGCTCAAGTGCTACTGCTTTGTGTGTTTTCTCCAGCTGACCCCAAGCCTTCCTTTAATACTTTTCTCGTTGAGAAATCAACGATCGTGATCTAATCTCTAATCAACGGCTAAGGTTAGAAAAGACTCGATCCATGTTACTGAGAATATTCTCACCCACATGTTTAAATTAATTCCCTTTAATTATTTAATTTCCCTGAGTTAGAATTAGGGTCTCCATTAAAATAATTAATTTATTGAATAACCTTCACACCGGGTGGAATTTCTCCAAACGATTTCTGGGTCTTGGAGATCTCATGTGTTCTAGCCCCTCCACAAAGTTTCGGAGCTAGAGCACATCTGATGCTACCCAAAATCTCAACAATCTCGCCACATCTAAAACACTTCACCTTCGAGACATCTCTCTTATGTCTTTGTCGCCCTTGTTATCCCTTCAATGCGAGGGCTACACTCTCCTCCTCCTCTGGAATATTAGATCTGCTCCCGCTGCTACCGTCAAGTTTGCACTTGACTAGATCTCTCCTCAGCTCCTCCTCCTAAAGTACTGCCCACATCTGCTCCCAACTAGGAAGCGTACCCCTACCCAAAATACTTTGGACAAAAACTTGCCACTCCTCCGTGACTGCGTTAAAGGCTAGCCTCACCATAGTTGCCGCAGTTGGGGTGGATCCCACGGCTGCCAACTAGTCTCGAATATCCTGAAGTATCGTAAGGAATGGAGCAATGCGCTGCCCCTTCTGCATGTGGATCATACGGAGCTTCTGCTCCAAGTACATCTTTCGTTGCTCGGAAGTTCCTTCGTATAGTAGAGCCAAGGCCTCCCATATCTCTTTGGTTGTGTTCTTGCCAGCTATATGCAAGACTATGTGATCCTTGACACCATCAAGGATTAGTCTCTTGGCCTTTGCCATATCGGACTTTTACTTCTTGTTTTGATCCGGATCTGCAGGTACAACAACCACATTCTCCACTAACGTCTTGAGATCATATTCATCCAGAAAGAATTGGATTATTTCCTTCCAGATTATGTAGTTGGAGGATCCCTCCAACCAGTCCTGATCTCTAAGACCATGAGATGTCATTTCGGTCGAAAACTATCGAATTGCTTCCTCTTCTTCCCTCACTATGCAGCACTAGGCAGGCTTACGCACTCCTTGTGGAGCTTGTAGATTTGTTGCCCAGATCTGATGCTCAGATCTTGAAAAAAAATTGAATTCCTCGACAAGGAACTCACTAAGGAAGAATTCCCCGCTATGTGCTCTTCTTTTTCTGACGCTTCTCTGCCCAACATTTTCCTATAGAAAAACTGCGTCCCTTTGGCTCTGCGTAGCTCCTTCTGCCTCAGCAAAATCTCGAACCAGAAGTCCTACCTCTCTGTCGACTCACTCAGAGAGAGACAACCTCGAAAAATTAGCCCCCATGGCTAGAACTGCGCAATCCCACTAGGGATTCAATCTACTGTTGCTGCAACAATTTGGCCTTCACTTCAGTGCTCAGATCTGCTCTTCTTGTTTCACATCAAATTCTCTGATACCATGTGAAAATTCCTAGATCTAACAATCTTAGGAATCCTACTGCAACTAACTGAATTTACTTCTCCTATTATGTAAATTACATTACAAAATTAATTCATATTTCTTCATGAATTATTGAAGCATCCTACACTTAATACTTTAAGATTCTGAAACAAGGAAACTGAGCAAGAAAGAATATACACATCGGACACGTTTATTTTGGATGAAAGTCCCCCAAAAAACCCAATGCGGCAAAACCGGTGAGGCAGATCTGAGAGTTTGTATTATTAAGTAGTAGCAATTTCTGGATACATCGTTGAATACCTCAAGGGTTATTCAATTATAGAGAGAGAAATATGGCAGAAAGATTTGTAAGAATACCTCACACAATCACTAAAAAATCCCGGCTGATCCGGTCACTGGATGAGGTGTACCTGGCAAGCCCTGCACTGCCATTACGCAATCCCTGCGTCACACTCTCTGGGCACTACGTCACCCAGCTAGAAGATCGATCTGCAGCCCGGAATCACTGTCTTCAGCCCCCCGGTCTCACACCCCAGTTCGCGGCTTCTGAAACTGATTCTTCTGCAAAATCTCAGATTCTCTCTGGCCCTCTGCATGGCTCTGCGTCAGCCTCTGCATGAGAGCTATTGGATCACACTCTGCCTCTCTCTGCTGATGATTCTCCGGCTGAGAAAATATCTCTCTCTGGAAGCTACTCTGCCCCTCTCTGCGCTAGAGTCACTTAGATCTGATTTTCGTCTGAGCACTGCTCCATCAGAGGAATTTGATCTCAAGATTCACTCGGTGAGTCTTTCCAAATGACCCTCAAGCCTTCCTTTATAATCTTCTCGTTGAGACATCAACGACCGAGATTAGATCTCTAATCAACGACTAAAATTATAACATGCCTTGATCTTCGCTTTCTAGGTCATTCTCACTCTGTGTTATTAATACCTTTTAATTATTTAATTTCCCTAAGTTAGACTTGGGGTCCCCATTAAAATAATTAATGTTTACAATAAAACATGATCCGAGTGGAATCTTCACAAATGGTTTATGGGTTCTTTGGAATACCAATGCTAAGCCTCTCCACAAAATTTGAGACATAGAGCACTTCCGATGCTACCAAAAATCAACAAGTAAACCTTTAAGTAGTAAGGGATAGTAAACTCAATGTCACTATTTGCAGCCATGCCTAATTCTATAGAATAGGTTTGCACAATATGCCTTCAATGACGCCTTATCATACCAGCACCGTCTACTTTTCACAGGAAACACATATGTTTCATTTGGTCAGATCCATCAAAAGTTCATTCATACCACTCTTCAAGGAATCCATACAACTTAAAACCCTCTATGTTTTTTGTCACTCATGAGTTGTCTTTCAACAGTAATTGTAAGTTCGTAAGTCACATGGTTCAGGTTCAAGTTCAGGTTTGGCAATGATTAGGTTCGATTTGAATTCATTATTTTATTAGGTTTGAATGAGGTTCACCATTAAGTTCATATATATAAAGAGAGATTGATGTTGATATTTTATTATTTTATATATGTGTTATATTTCATTTTAAAGTGTGTGTGTGCATATTTATAGAGAGGGAGAGAGTTTCAAATAAAATATAACACGAAATAGTAAGAAATCAACATCAATAAACATAAAGAATTGTTATCATGGACTTGGAAACTTCAAGGATAGATTACAAACTTGAGTTATGACATGATATTATGAGCTTGAGCCATGGACCTGATCAATGACCCTAACGTTCAATGAGGTTCGCCAAACCTCTGAAATTTTTTAAATTCATCGAATTTTGGGCCTCAAGGTTGAAGATTAGAAAACCTTATGACATAGAGTGTAACTTCGTTTACCACTCTACAAACATGAGATTTTGGAGTTTGTGACAGTTACCTAAAGTAAGCAATCACGACTCAAGGACAACTACAAAAGTTAATAGCTAGGAATATTTCTCAATTCATCTAGGACGTGATTTCTTGGAAAGATGAAATCCCAAAAACCAAAGTACCTGGCCCCTTCATATTTACAGACAAAGCAACCTACTATTAAATTGATAATTCCGACCCCAAGTATCTTTTTTAAATTCCGCCCTCAAAGCTAGTGTGTATCCCTGTTCTCCAGGACTTTCTTATAACAAAATGTCCATGTGCATAATTTTATTTATTAAATGCATCAATTGTAGCGAGGTCCATCTACAAACCAGGTAGATGTGTGGCGTCTATAATATTGATAAACTAGAATTGAAAAAAGAAATGAAATCAATAAAATGTAATAGCAAACCATACATAAAGTAGCGAAGTGCACCTGCAGCCCAGGTATAACATTAAATAAATTAAATTCAAGAAAAAAATTGACACTCACACAAATTTAAATTCTACTCAACCAAAATTATAATAAAAACTAAAAAACCGACCATACTAATCATAAAGATATGTAATAAAATAAATCAGCAAACGTTTACCTTAGTCTACGCTCGTAGTTAAAGGGAGGGAAAAATCATCCTCTAGTAAAACTTGAAAGTAGAAATTATAATTAAGGTTTGAAACCAGATAGTTGTTTTCTCCCTGCTTGTCTAATCTTAAAATTCGAGTGAATTTGTATCACCTGCCTTTGACTTTGATCATAAGATAAAATTAGTAACTGATCACGTCTTAGGATTAAGAATTAAAAGTACGCTAGCAGCTAGGGATTCACGTAAGCCAATTTAGGTTTAGCAGCTAGATTTTTGGTAGACACAGGCAAGGCTAGTTTAAACAGGAATATTTGGGCTTAGCCCATCAAAGAAGCTTATGAATTAATTTTGCCCAACCCTCCCTGGGGCCGTCATTGTCTACGGGACTTTCACTCGTTCTTCGATGCAACTTTTTACCCAGTTTGCCGACGGATTTGAACCCGAGTCAGTCGACTTGCCAGTTTACCACCCACAACCCGAAGAACATACTTTTGCACCATCTTACATAATATGTGCATTAGAGATAAATTTGATGACCATAAATTTTTAGCAGTCCAGCAATTTAAATTAGGGTATATAGCTATGCTACATCTATCTAATGAAGAACGCGATGGTTTGATCAAAATATAATCGCTTACTTTGGAGGTGACAAGATGACATCCTCGCTTGTGTGGAGGAAGAACGATTGTTTTCTGTGCCCATTTGGCTGCCATGATGTTGTTGGATGCTCTCAGAGCTGCAAATTCGTTCAAAGCTTTATCGTCCTCCCAGCAAATTTGTGGCTTCGAAATTGCAATTGTCCATCCGTTTTGGAGAGTATGTATTAGTAGGGTAATGAGAATGACACAAAGTACTCTTGTGTTCATAGCTATTTATTTGCCAAAATAGATTCACTTTGTGTTAGTGTTCATGGCTATTTATTTGCCAAAATGTTATTTTAAGACCTGGGAAATAAATGGTTTTCCTTTTAATGCTTGGTTCGAGGTTTGTGGAGGAATGCAAAAAAGAATGGAGAATGTGGAAATAGTCAAATAAAGATAACATAAAGCTCAAAGTTTATATGCAGATATGAAGAAAGAAAAAGGTTTATTTCATGGTTTTAAGGAGAGAAGAATTGTTTATTGAGAAAGTAATCGAAAATTATTTTGGAATGAACTTCTAAATGGTTTGACTATGCAAGACAACTTTATGAGCACGATTACAAGGTTGACCACCCTCCTTTGGTCAACATTGATACAAAACTCTTCACAGCGCAAGAGGTAGAAATGGGTATCAAGAAGTTGGGGGTTGGAAAAGCAAAAGACTTAGCAAAACTCTAAGTAGAGTATCTAAGGTGGGGCTTAAAAATTCTTGCACTTTACAGTACAAAATTTTTCAACAACATCATACAACAGGGGTTCCCCACAGATTGGACAACTAGTCTGGCACTATTTTTTTTCAAGAGTGGTGATGTCAATAATCCCTCCAATTATAGGACCATAATGATAAACCCCTTTTTTGCAAAGTTATTTAGAAGCATGTTAGAAAATAAAATCAGCAAGTGGGCAGAAGAAAGAGATAAATGTGCTAAAGGGCAAGCAGGTTTTAGACCTAAACATTCCACAGTTGATCATGGTATAACTTTAAGGCATATCATTGAAAAAGTTTTGGAGAAAAAGGAAGAAATTTTTTGTTGCTTTGTTGATTTCAAAAAATCCTTTGACGCAATTCCTAGGGATAAGCTTTGGCACAAAATGGAGTAACTTTGGGTTTCCAGGCATTTGAGAGCAGTTGTGCATAGGCTGTATGAAGAGGCGAAAGTCAAAATTAGAACTTCAACAGCCATTTCTGAAAGTTTTAGAAGTGATATCAGGGTCAAACAAGGTTGCCCATTGTCTCGTACCCTCCTTGGTTTATATATCGATAAGCTTGAAGAGAGGCTAAATTTGCAAGGGGGTGAAGATATTCATTTGGGCAAGTTTGTTATAAAGGTTTCCTTTGTACGCAGATGACCTTATTCTAATTGCTAAATTTGCTCTTGGTTTGCAAGGGCACTTACTTTCCCTTTAGAATTTTTGTAAAAGTGTGGGGATGCAAGTCAATATTAGCAAAACGAAAGTAGTGGTTTTCTCTGACAAAACAAAACATAACCAACATAAGTTCTAATTTGAAGGAAAAATTCTAGAAGAAGTTGCGGATTACAAATACCTCGGAATTAGCTTTAACAAAAATCTAAGTTGGGATGGATGTAGAAGAAAATAACTTTGGGGGGTTGGAATGTATTTTATGCTTTTCAAAACAGGTGTATAGAGGCAAAGTTATGGGATTGGAAAACCACTCTAACTCTTTTTGGGCTTTTAGTGATTCCAGTGATTCTCTACGACTGTGAATTGTGGGCCAGTAGTACATCCCACATGCATTGGAAACAAATTGAGAAAATTCAGAAGCCTTTGATTACAAAAGAACTCAAAATTAAAAGTGTAGTTCATTATACTATCTTGTTAAGTGAAACAAGGGTTGCTCTTATTGAAGCAATTGCTATGGTGCGGGTCATAAGGTATTTTAAAAAACTTAAGCAAATGGAAGAGTGCAGATGGCCTAAGGTTGTGTTTAATGGCATATTGTGCAAAAGAAAGAAGACTTGGATGCGACAAAATAACAAATGGTTTAGCAAATGGGACATTTGCTTGAGCATGTGTCCCACAAATAGTAAAGAGATAAAACCTTTTGTTATGGATAAGTTCCACAGGCGTACTTGGGAGAAGGAGTTACGAAGAAAGAAAAAGTATTATATTGAAGAGTTTAATCCCACTCATAATCATCAACAAAAAACGTACATAGGGGCCAATATTTCTTGGAGAGCCAAAATACTTAGTGCTCAATTAAGGGCTAATTCTCATCAACTCTGTTGTGAAACAGAGCGCTGGAAAATGTCAAAAAGAATTGTGGGAGGAAAGAGTGTGTATTTTTTGTTCTTTCCAGAAAAGTGGAAACACAAAAGCATTTCATTTTAGAATGTGAGGCCTTCAAAGGCAGCAAGGAAAGTTATGCAGATATTTTGGCAGCTATCTCTTGGGATAATTTATTCAACGATGTTATATCGAGAAGTTGAAAGCGTTTATTGTGAAACTTCACAAAAAAAGAGCTAAAATACAAGAGCCAAATAAAAAAGTAATTTGTCCCATAAGCTATCTTTAGCTTTGTGAACCTTAAAATAACTTCTTATTTTCTTAAAAGTTTTGTTCCAAATGATAATATGGTTGAGTAACAAGGTATTTATGGTTAATATAAACATTTTGAGTATATATTTTATTTATTATTTTATTATATTTTAATAAGATTTAATGATAATAGGTCGAGTGTTCATTGTAGATGTTAGTGATGTTTTTAAATTATGATATAATTTATTTTTGAAAAAAGATTATTATAATTTAGATTTTAAAATATCATAATTATCTAGATTTTATTTAACGTATATGTTTAAGGTTTTTTAGATTTTTGAGTTGAATTTAATATTTTCAACAACCCTTTAAGCATCAAAGTATTATAACATTTAACTTTGCTTAAAATAAACTATAATTAACATATTGTAAATTCACCTAAATTAGAAAGTGGTTGATTTTGAATAATTTTTATCCTACTTTTGGGTGCAAATTTTAAGGTTGGTGTGTATGCTATAAAGAGGCAATTATGTCTTTGAAACCATTCTAAGATTTAATTGCAAGAGGTATAATGGGTGGTTGCATTTGACTTGTTTTAATAGCATGGTTCTTTTTTCAAGTAATGATTTTATGATGTTAACATCTTGCTTTATGAGTCGTTTTTGTATTGTTGGTGTTATTTATGTGATGTTCTTATTATGTCATTGATAACATATTGATATTTATGATTAGGTTGTAGTTATTAGTTTGTTTTTTTTTGTAAATTTCGGAGGGACTATTCACATTAATTGACAAAAATAGTGTTGCAGAGAAGAGCCAACTTGGCTACAGTCCATGGACCTGCAATTTTACTATAAGGATCCCGCACCCAAGGAGAAGGTAGATAGGGAAAGAGACGTTGGGTGGGGAGATCAAAATTCATGTCCTCAACAAAATCTAAGTGCGCAGGCTCGAGACAACTAAAAACGAGCTCGCAGGCTCGAAATAAATAGAAAGGGAAAACGATTTCATAGCAAATAAAACCAGCAGGAGTTACATCCCTGTAGGAGCCATGGTGTCATCCTCGTCAAAGCCATCCTCTTCAATGTTGATCGGTGGCTCGGGGGTGCCAGCCAGCCAATCTGTAGGGGAGCGCCAAGAAGGACCCACGTGCGGAGGAGAGGGCTTCGAGGGGCCCGCCTCTGTTTTGACACTCGCGCTCTGTTGTAGCCTGGATCGATTCTTCAGAAGCTCATAATGCGACGAGGTGCTCTCCACAAAGCGCAGGTGATGCACAATGCGGATGAAGGTTTCAAACTTCTGAGAGAGGGACTGTATCTTCTTTTCAAGATTCCTACTGATTTTGTTTTGCTCCTACAGTGCGAGAGAGAGGAGAGTTTCAATATTCCAATGTAGGTCGACCACCCTTGTAAAGAGGTTCTCCCTGCTGCGAGTCAAACCAGGGTCTGGGATCCACTGAAACTCCTCATCCACCGTTTCCGTCAGGGTGGCCCGCTGCTGAGCCGCCACCTCTGCATCCAGACCCTCGAAGAAATCATGCAATGGCGCTGGGGTGACTTCCCTAAAATGCCGAGCAGTGTTACGAGCCTGGGTCTCCGCCCAGGTCATGGGAGGTCTAGCAGGGTTCTCCCATTGGGAGGCGTGGTTGCGACGGGGGGGACGGGGTGGAGGGGGGTGTCTTCAGCGGGGAGCCATGGCTAAAGCCTTGAAAAGAATGAGACAAAGAGTCTGCAGGGAGACAAGGGGAAACATAGCAGAGGAGATGGGGAAATTACTTCGCCAGACTAAAGCGGAATGAGAATAAAGCTTGCGGAGTGGGAGATAAATAGGGTGAGGCGAATGGAAACAAGCCGCCTTCCCAGGACTAAGACACATGGCAGGCTGGTAAATTGGAGCGTGCAAAATCATTGCATTATGCAGGATGACAGACCTGCCCGATCTGAGCCTAGATCGCACCTCTGTGAGATCGCACGCCGGAGTCATGATTCGGTACATGATCGATATGGTTGTCAGGAAATGACGACTGAGGAAGGACGCCAGCCTTGATCAAATCATTCCTACTTATTTCATTGCAATTAGCCTTTATGTCGATGTACTCGAGGGAGGTCCAATCCTTGGACACTAGTCTTTCATGCGTGATGACCCCCTAGTTGGCCAGGTAATCAGCCAGGCCATTAGCCTTTCTCCTCACTACATGGAAAGATATCCCTTTTTCCACGTTGATGTTATCACTTATCCACTGGAGTAATCTGTTAATGCGCCAGCTGGTTGAGATTTTTTCCAATTTTTTCCCCTGCTGAATTTTTCTACAAGCTTGGGTAGCGATGTGAGAATCCCCCTCCACCAAGAGAGGCCAGAAGTTGTTTTGCTTGGCTATGTCAAGACCTTTAGCCAAAGCCTGAAACTCAGCCAAATTATTGGTGTTGTGACCTAAATTGCCATAATATATCCACTTGATGATGCCTTGAGCATTTCGAAACACTCCTCCAAATCCGACCAAGCCCGAATTGTGCTTGGAGGCCCCATCATAGTTTAACTTGGGGAGAGGAGGATCTGGAGGATACCAGACGTTCAGAGACGAGGGAGTAATCGCTGCGGAGAAGGGAGAGAAAGCACTACTAGGAATGGGAAGATCAAGGAGGGTTAAAATCCTTTTTCTGCCACAGAAGGCAGGTTGGGGGCATCAAGGAGCTTTGCAATTGAGGCCAATTCCCTCATGATGATCATTATGCTGAAGATGCTCTGCTCTTCCGAGGAAGCCACATTCCTGAAGATCCGAGAGTTACGCTCCTTCCATATTGCCCAACAAATAATGCCTGGGAGCAGATTCCAAGCCAGATTGACAAGAGGTTGGCTGGAGAAATCAGAGCTCCAATTTTCCAGGGTAGTATGGATGGATAGAATAGCACGGTCCGAGGATTTGAAGACTAAAAGGAACCAAGACCATATGTTAGAGGTGAAAGGGCAAGTGTTGAAAAGATGGTTTATCGATTCAGAATTCGACATGCAAAGACTGCAAACCGAGGGGCCCTGAAAACCTTTTCTTTGAAGGTTGTCCCATGTAAAGGTTTTCTTGTGTGTCATTAGCCAGATGAAGAGGCTGATGTTTGGCCAGTGCTTTCGATTCCGCAATCTTTTCCATTTAATATCCTCTTGAATATAGGTCGGGTTTTGTAAAAGGTTGTAAGCTTCTTTTATGTTGAAGGTTCTTGTCGTGTTTGCTCCCCATCAAAGAATGTCAAGGCCTTCCTCTTTTTGAATCTGCCTCTTACTAATCTCTTGCATGAGAGTGTGAAAAGAATGATGGAGATGGACAGGGAGGAGGACAGTGAGATTCTTCCACTCCCTCCAACCTGTATTATTGTCATTCTTCCAGTAGTCCCTGAATTTTCTTTTGTTTTGCTCCTTCAGGTACTCTTTTAGGGGTCTGTAGGTTTCTGTATCCAATCCTAGGCTCTGCTCCCACGCATCATCCCATAAAAGAGCATGCTGACCATTTCCGATTTCCCAGAAACAATGCTGTTGAATAAGCAGTATGTTTTCCCAGGCCTTATTTCACATCAATGATCCTTTAAGAGTGCTAGAAAGCCGAACGAGAGAATCCCATGGAGTCGTTGGAGCATATTTAGCCTTCCAGAGGAGAGCCCAATTGGTTGAGGCCTTTGTCAACCATTTCCACCAAGTTTTAGCTCCCGTGGCCCTACCAAGGAGATCAGGGTCTCTAATACCAAGGCCCCCTGCATTCCTTGGAGAGCACACCTTATCCCAGGCAACCAGAGCCCATCTGCCTTTGATGGCTTTACCTTTCCATAGGAAATCCCTTTGGATAGCTATGATTTGGTTGGAGACCGATTTTGGAGCTGCTATAGCCGAGAAAATATAGATTGGCATGGCTTGGAGGACAGACTTGACAAGGATTAATCTTTCGGCCAAATTAAGAGACCTAAAGGTCCAGTTTGATATCTTATTTTTGAGCTTGGAGATGAGATATTCCCAATTAGAAAAGGCCAGGGGCTTATCGGTAAGGGGAATGCCCAGATATTTGGAAGGGAAAGAGCTTCTTTGAAAACCCATGACCCGAGCAATATGCAATTGGATGGCAGTTAGGGTATTTAAGAAGAAGATTTTAGATTTTGAGTGGTTGACATCCATACCAGAGGCTAATGCAAAGTCATTGAGGATTTTTTGAATGGCAAGGGCTTCCTTAAGCGATGGGCAACCCATAATGAGAGTATCGTCGACAAATGGCTGATGGGTTGATGGTGGAAGCTGAGGATAAAGCTTAAGACCAGATATCAGGCCATTTGCCGAGGCTGTGGAGAATGATCTGCCTAATCCCTCCACCAAGATGATGAAAAGGAAGGGAGAGAGGGGGTCTCCCTGTTTTATGCCGCGAGAGGGATTAATGATAGCAGTGGGAGAGCCATTGAGAAGAATGGAGAAGAAGGCACCCGAGACTAGGTTCATGATCCAAGCTATGATCTCTTGGTTGAATCCAAACGCCGCAAGCATGTGGCAGATATAGTTCCAGTTAATTTTATCGAAGGCCTTGGACATGTCTAACTAGATCAACATCCCCGGTTTCCTTTGATCTTTGAGCGTATGAATGATCTCTTGAGACAAAATGATACTGTCCATTATTTGCCTTCCCTCTACATAGCTTGTCTTATCCGCTGAGATAAGGAGAGGCAGAAGAGATTTTAACCGATTGGCAATAATTTTGGAAATGATTTTGTAGATTACATTACAGAGGGCAATGGGTCTGAATTGATTCGGGGTGTTGGCTCTATCCGATTTGTGGATGAGAGTCAAGAAGGTGGCATTGAGAGAAGGGCAAATTGATTTCTTCATCCGAGACTCCTCCACCAAATCATACACCGAATCCTTAATAATATCCCAACAAGCCTTGTAGAAGTCGATGGTGAATCCATCGGGACCTGGAGCTTTTCCATTCGGTGTTGCTTGAACCGCCTCTTCCAACTCCTCCATAGTTATCTCCTTTAACATCATCTAATTATGTTCCTTGGTTAAGATTGAAGGAATGTGCTTTGTAATTTTTTTGATATGATCCTCATTATTGTGATTACTTTCCTTAAGGATACTTGAGAAATGCCTGTGAAGCACTTCCTCAATTTTCTGTTGAGTATCCAACATCGGCCCCTGTTCATTCATGAGATTAAGGATTCTGTTGACCTTCCTATGCTGAATCATTGACTTGTGGAAAAAGGAAGTATTGTGCTCCCCCTCTTTGAGCCACTAGATACGAGATTTTTGTCTCCATAGAATCTCTTCTTGAGTAACCCTTTGGTCCCATTCTTGTTGAAGCTCCGATTCGATTTGCTTTGTTTCCTCGGTTAAACCGTTCTTAATGATATTTTGTTGGAGAACCTTTAGTTTTTTCTCTATGACTTTTTTCTCAATGGTAATATCCCCAAAGGTTTAATTATTCCACTTTTTTAGCTCTTGTTTTACAAACTTGAGTTTTTTTATGGAATCTCTTCATTTTTCTATTTTGTGGGGGAAGATCTGAAGACCATCATTCTTTTATCTTGTCTTGAAAATCAGAGTGGGACAACCATAAGGCTTCAAACCTAAAGGGAGCGTTTTTGGGTCTTAAGGAAATCTGAAAAGATAGCACAATCGGCCAATGATCCGATCCCACCTGTGGAGCAATGGAAGCCTCTGTTTCCAGAGAGGATAGGAAAATCTCTTCAAAGAGAAGAAATCTATCCAAACGAGAGGCAATCTGGCACTCCCCCCCTCTTCTATGAACTTAAAATCATCAATTAGATTTTGGAAAGCATTGGAGTCCAAGTCCAGGCGACGGAGACCACCCCTTTTCTCCTCCAGATTTAGAATCATATTGAAGTCCCCAGTTAGAATATTCATCTGGTAGTTGAAAGAATGTAGGTAGAGTTTCAATTGAGTGATCCAAGCAAGTCTCTCTCTAACCGAATGGGGACCGTAAACATTTGTGATGCAAAGTTTCTCTTTAGTTCCTATGACCTGAAGAATGGTTGTTAGGGCATGTTTGGAAGCAAAAGAGTCTAAAAAGTGGAACCTGGAGTCCTTCCAAAAGGTGGCAATGCCTCCTTCCGTGCCTTGAGCAACGATGGCCATATGGCATACTGTTTTTTGAAGCAGGTCTACTGTATGGTTCGCATATTAGCCAGACTGCTTTTTGTCTCTTGCAGTAAAAGAATATCAGCTTTTCCTGAGATTACTTTTGATTTGAGAATCCTACGTTTTGAGGGGCTATTAAGTCCTCTAATGTTCCATGTTGTACAATTCATGATAAAATATTTGGAGAGAGAGTGAGAGCCTTTACCTTGTCAGCATTAATGAGGGATAATCCTAGTTCGGTTAAGTGTTGATTTTATGTTTTTCACCCTTTTCTCTTCTGTTGAGCCTTGGTTATTTGAGTGTTGACTTTAAGATTCGCCTTGACGCCTCCACCTTACTTCTTCCCCCCTTTGTTTTGATTTTCTCTTTGCTTTTGGAAAGTATGTTGAAGATTTTATGCTTGTTCAATCTTTTTTAGCTGGTCCTCTAGTATGTCTTCAAAACCTTTGGCGGTCCATTCCTTTGATAGTTTTTGCAGATCCATTCCTTGCAGTATTTCTTCTAAGGCCTTGTCCTCCGAAGTAGGTGGGTCCTGTGAATAGTCCATTTCGGATACCTCCAGAGTGACCTGTTCCTGCGAAGCTAGATCAATGTTGTTTTCCATTTCTGTATCCAGGTCTTTGTGCTTTTTTGAAGTTTGTTCTGCACTATTGCTTGGTTGTCCCTTCTCCAATGTTGTAGAAGTGAGGATTTCATATCTGTTATGCGTGGTCTGTTTGGGTGCATCCTTTCCCACTGTCTTCCGTCACGCCTGCTTATTTTTATGAAGAACTTTGGTGAAGCCCTCATCATTCTAGCTTCCAATGTGTCCTCTTTTGGAGGTGGGTTTTTCTGTGGGCAGTCTCTAAATAAGTGACCGTTTTCGTGGCATTTCCTGCATCGAAAAGGGATGTGCTCATAATCCACCGGTTGAAGCCATATTTCATCTCTGAAGTTCAGGCTAATGGCTTCGGGCAGAGCTCCTGAAACGTCTATGTAGGTGCATATTCTAGCATATGAGATGTAGTGGCCATTGCGAGTACCTTCTGACATTTTGATGTATTCCCCTAGGCCATTACCAATAGCTTGAAGCACCGATGGTGCCCAGTAGTCCGTTGGGAGCGAGTATAGTTTGATTTAGACCGGGACTCTTGTGAAATATTCTTGTTCAAGCATGAATTTTTCCTTCCAAAATGTCATGTAAAGGCCAGCAGAGTTAAAAAAGTATGGCCCTCCCTAAAAAATGTGATCCTTGTCTTCTAGCAGGGCGAACACCACTGTGAAAAAGCCCTTCGAGCAAAACTGCAGTTCTATGGCCCCTTTTGGGTTCCATTTTTCCTGTATCCATCCCTTTAGAGCTCTTTTTGAAGGCCAAATCCCTATAAACTTACAGATAACAACATGTTCTTTCATATAATCTCTATATACCTCTATATCTGGTTCTTTTATTATTATCTCTGTAATTTTTGCAGCCTTCGGGTGACAGGCTTTTGCTGTCTGTCCTTTGTCCTGGTCCGCTTTTGTGATCCCCGATTTGGGGTCCTCTAGATTCCTAGGAGTGGAAGGGATTCCAACCGAAGTCCCCGCATTCTGAAGTCCTTCCTTATCAGGTCCTGGGAGCTTGGAAGCATTGTCGATAGCCTGAAGCTGTATTCTATGGCTAATATCCGGATCCAACCTTGGACCAGCTGAACAAGCCATTAAGCAGGTAAAGAAGGAATAGCCAGGGGCGTGAGAGGAGCCCAACACCTGCTCTTTGAAAGAAGGAACACCCTTCTTGACCGCCGGCTCCATGTCAGGCCCGCTCAGAGAGCGCCCTGTGGAGAGCAGAGGAAAGCCAACTGCAGGGACAGAGCCTGCAGAAGCCCTCAGCGTCAGCAGAGGAAGCTAGGGTTAGGTTTTCGTCAGAGTTGCAAAGCTCAAAAAAACCGGTGGCGATTCGGCTCCTTCCTTAGTTATTAGTTTGTTTATATTATGGAAAATTTTCAATTTTTTTATAGTGAACATTAGGATTTTCCTTGTAATTTTTGGGGGACATTAGCTTGTCGTCGCATCCCTGTCTTTAAATTTCAATGGTGGACATCACTCTGCCATGAACGATAGACTGGGTTGATCGGATAGTACAGAGGAGGTACAGGAAGAGCGATCCTACATACAGCTGGGAGTTAAGTTTGACTGCTTTGAGCTCTAGTGGCGTAAATTTGGTTTTAAGAGTGTTGATGGACAATTTATTAATGGATTATCGATAAGTACATTTGGTTGTTTTCTGTGTTCAAAGGCTTGGCTTTATTTTCTTGGTGTTGTGGCCCTCATTGAGGCTAGAATTCTCGTTTTTTTGCCTATCTTTTCTTTGCGACGTAACTCCTTGTTCTCAGGATTCCATTGTTAGCGAGTGAGATATATGTTGCATATTTTTCTTTTTACTTCAATCGATGCGAGTAGTAAACTTTTTCTGTGAAATCCTAAAGGTGTGTGTTATGTGGTCGCAGGATTAATGACCTCTTTGATGACCATCTAACAGGTAAATGTATGGTGCATAGTTTGGACTTCTAATGGTTCACTTTTTTGCAGAATTTGTAGGTTAGACTCTAGAATTTAGACAACAACAATTGTTCGGGTAAGCGGATTGTTGGATTCTACCAACGAAAACTTGGTGAGTTTTTGAGATCTCCTGCGATCAAACTCTAGTTTAATGTGTGTTTTTATTTCTTAACACAAAATTATGGAGTTTGTGGGTAAATATAGAAATAACATGAAAGCTTCAGTGTTAAATACATTGCGGGGTCGAGTTTTGATGCTTTGAATGCAATGTTGTAAGAATAAACCAGTAGTAACTGACCATAACTAAGTCTGAAGTTAGCCCATCTTTGCATTTGTGCAAGTCCTATGAGCAAAGTGTCAACCCCGATTCCATATGGTCTACTTTTAAATATTTTGTCGACCCTAATTCCATGTTTTTCTATAGCGGTTAAGATGAATTTTTCTAGGTATTTAACACTCTAAAATTTGCGAAGTCGAAAGTACACGCATATTTTCACTTTCAGAATTCTCGCGAGCAATGTTCCAGCTCTGACTCCATATCGTGGTGTTTTAGATAGTTCGAGGGTCGGAGTACTATTGAAGTAATCATCTAGGTGCGGAAGAAAATAACTCTGAGCTCATTCAAGCGCGATGCATAGACACAATGATGTGTTAATTATTAGCTTTCTAAAATTTGTGATGTCGGAAGTTGACGCATATTTCTGTTTCCACAAGACTCATGAGCAAGGTCTCAACCCCGACTCCATAGTGTGGTCTTTTAAATAGTCATGGAGTCGAAGTTCTATTGGCATAAATATCTAGTTGGTGAAGAAAATGACGTCGACCTCAATCATGCCCGACGCATAGACGCAACATTTTAAGTTTCTAAAATTTGCAATCTCAGAATTTGACTGACCTTGAGCAATAAATATATGAAAAAATAAATAAATAAGCCATGTTAGATTGTTAAATTTGCAGTTCAAAGTTTCACCCTGCGTATATGAGTTTTCTCATGGCTTTTACGTTCACTCCACTGTCATAGGACATACAGTCGCTACTAATATGTTTTTCAAAAAACTAAATCTATTGGAATAAAAGTTATTGTTTAATTGACCGAAAATTACAATCTCACATAATTCCCAATAAGGAAAACTAAAAGATAAAATAATTAATGCCAAAATTCAAATTTCATTGATATTGGACAACTTTCAAGACCAATGCTACCAGTATTTTGAGTTTCCAATGGTGGGATTTTCTAATGTATGTTCTTCCTCAATTTTATATATAAACAAACATGCTTGAGCCGTGGCTGTAAGAGTACATTTAAAAAAAATAAAATTAAGAATAAGTGCATCCCTCTCCATGTCAATTTTTTGGGTTTCTTTGGAGTCAAACGAAAGTCGTAGTCAAGGTTGGACCTGACTTCCTGCTTGGTCAATGGGTGTGTCTGTGGAGAATAATCATAAGAAAAAGGCCGACCTCTGACCCATCTTGGCAAAGGTTGACCTTTGAGCGATAACAATTTTTTTCTTTTTTAAAGACTTAAGTTGGAGGTCGAATCGTCATGGTGCATATTTTGGACTTCTAACGGTTCACTTTTTCGCAAAATTTGCAGGTTAGACTTTAGAATTTAGACAACAACAATTGTTTGGGTAAGAAGATTGTTGGATTCTACCAACGAAAACTTGGTGAGTTTTTGAGATCTCCCTGCGAGCAAACTCTAGTTTAATGCGTGTTTTTATTTCTTAACACAAAATTATGGGGTTTGTGGGTAAATATAAAAATAACACCAAAGCTTCGGTGTTAAATACATTGTGGGGTCAAGTTTTGATGCTTTGAATGAATTGTTGTAGGAATAAACCAGTGGTAACTGACCACAAATAAGTCTGAAGTCAACCCATCTTTGCATTTGTGCAAGTCCTGTGAGCAAAGTGTCGACCCCTATTCCATATGGTCTACTTTTAAATAGTTTGTCAACCCTGATTCCATGTTTTTCTATAGCGGTTATGACAAAGTTTTATAGGAAATTAACACTCTGAAAGTTGTGAAGATGAAATTACACGCATATTTTCACTTTCAGAAGTCTCATGAGCAAGGTTTCAGCTTCGACTCCATATCGTGGTGTTTTAGATAATTAGGGGGCCTCCCCCCAAGATCCGAACGAAGGCCTTCCCTTTAAGAAGCAATGGTATCCATTGCGTGAAGTTCCCTCCCGAGAAGCCCTTGTTGAATATGAAGATCCACTGAAGGTAAGAGTTTTGTGTTGTTAACCCATAACCGTGATGAACGAAGCTCCGAGGATAGAGATACCATGTAATGCTTGTGGCCAACTGTGATACTGACAGTGTGTGGCCTAGAAAACGGACTTCGATGAAGTGTGGGTTTGTGGATGACCCAGAACCATAAAAAACGAAGATCCGAAGATAGAGATACCCTATAATGCTTGTGACCAACTGTGATACTAATAGTGTACGGCCTAGCAAATGGACTTCGATGAGAAAGATTTTATGTGGTCGATCCATAACTGTGATGTTGATTGTTGATGAAGTAGCAGGTACCTACATAGCTTGGGGTGGGAGGGCACGTCTCCAAATAACCCAAGCCGACCGTCGTTATGCTGAAACTGACTCAGATCTTGGGGGGAGGCCCCTAATATCTAAAAAATTGAAATGGATCTGACAAGATTTGCAAAATTAGAATGCCAGAAGAAAAAAAAGAGAGAACTCAAAGCAAATAAAACCACAAAGAAACTTGTTTTATTAAAACAAAGAATAATTGTAGAAGCTACATTGTGTTGGATAATATGTCCTTTTACAAAATGCGACTTGTTACTTATAGCCTTTTTTGTTACAATACCACAGGTAAATTCCATGTGTGGGTAAATACCATGGGTGGATCTCACTTACAATAACATGGGTAAATACCATGGGTGGGTGAATGAATACCATGGGTGGATGGATGCCATTTACAATACCATGGTTAAATTCCATGGGTGGATGAATACCATGGGTTGATGCCATTTACAATACCATGGGTAAATTCCATGGGTGGATGGATAACATGGGTGGATGAATACAATGGGTGGATGCCATTTTCCATTCGGATCATTCCTCCCTCCTTAAGAAGCAACGGTCCCCATTGCATGAAGTTCCCTCCTGAGAATCCTTTGTTGAATATGAAGATCCACTGAATAGAAGGGTTTTGTGTGGTTAACCTATAACCGTGATGAACGAAGATCTGAGGATAGAGATACATTGTAATGCTTGTGACCAACTGCGATATTGACAATGTGCAACCTAGCAAATGGACTTCGATGAAGTGTGGGTTTGTGGATGACCCAAACCATGAGAAATGAAGATTCGAGGATAGAGATACCCTGTAATGCTTGTGACCAATTGTGTTACTAACAGTGTGCGACCTAGCAAATGGACTTCGATGGGAAGGATTTTCTATGATTGATCCATAACGTGATGCTTATTATTGATGAATTAGCAGAAGCCTACACAGCTTGGGGTGGGAGGCCACATCTGAAAATAACCCAAGCCGAATGTTGCTATGCTGAAACTGATGAATGTGAAGTAGGTTCCTACTAAAGCGGGGTGGGAGGGCACGTATGCAAAGGGAACCCACTCCGAATGTTGCTATAGATTTTAAATGGGCATAAGTCGGTCAATATAACTCACAATATTTATTATAACATATTTTTGGAAAAAGAATGATCATTTTGCATCTTCCCATGTGTTTGAAATCGCTATTTGGAGACTCTAGACAATCAGATTCGTGCTGGAACTGTCCCGTTGTCACAAAATTGCTGGAAAAAAAAAAGAGTCAGTTGAATAGGAGTCCCATTTGTTTGAAATTGCTATCTAGCGACTCTAGACTCTCGGATTCGCGCTTGAACTGTCCCGCCATCACAAAATTTCTGAAAAATAATTGATTTTAAATCAACAATAATTCCCTCGTCTAAACTCCGATTCGACCAATTTTTCTTTTGAAATAAGGTGATTTTTCAAGGGGAGCTCAAATATATAACCATTTCTCTGAAATTTCGCACTTAAAACTGCAAAAAATGACAGGAGAGCCGTCATCCACAAATTGTCGTTAGAAACATTTCTGCAACATTGCTGATTTTGAATCATTGATATCTCCCTCATCCGAACTCCAATTTGGGTGATTATTTTTTTGAATTTTGGAATTTTTTCGCAAGGAATCCATATCTAGTATATTTTTTTTGTAAATTTTTCACCAAAAATTTCAGATCTGATCTACAAACTGGTCGTAAAAAAAAATCATGGAGTTTGTTAAATATTGCTGCAAAAGATTGAAACTGAAATATGCTTAAAACCCTCATTCCCATGGAGGCAACATGAGGTCCTATCAAAATATTACTCGAGGAGGCCCTCGAAAAACTAAGGAACGTGATGATGGATAAATTTGCCCAGATACTTCAATGACTGCCCACCGGTGGCACATCTACATCCAACAACCACTCTAGAGGCCCGACTCCCTTTAAGGTACAAGTAAACTTTGACATTCCCATATTTGACGGTAAAAAAGATTCAGATGTCGTAGATAGATGGTGGAATATATTAGAAGGATATTTATCGGTTCATGACTTTTCCGACCATGAGATGATTATTTTTTCACTCCTTAAAGCTACCCCCCATGTCAAGGACAGGTGGGAAACCTACTGTGAGAAAAAGGACGAGATAGGACCCTCTCTGTTCTTAGTCGTACCCAATTGGAATTATTTCTAAGACGCCATAAAGGAACAATACTATCCCATGGGGAGTTATGAGGACAAGTATATACAATGGACCTGTTGTAGCTGCTACAACACCGCCTAAAATTTTGGGTATATTCAAAATTTCAGGTCCCCTCTGCTTACTCCGCCATTAGGGTTTCGACCCGTACTTCAGTCGGTTGGTATCCCCTTGAGCTATTCCTGCCAAAACCCCGTCACTGCGCCCATTCATATGATGCATGCCACACCCACTTGTCTTGTCGCCTCATACTGGCTAGAGTTTGGGCAGACAATTGTTGTAAGGAGTTATCTCATCATCAACTTGTATTTTCACGAGTGTTTTCACATCGCCCATATGGTGCATGAAACCTCATGCTCTCCGTTAATTTGGGGTTTCGAATTCGATGGTCCTATCTACGTGTTATAAAACTCTAAGTTATCATAGCCATGAATCAAAGGTTAAAGCCTTGCTCTCAAAGATTTCACTTTGGCACATATTAGCCTGTTCTTTTTCTTCACCAGGTTTGAAGGAATCATATCCATCATACACATGAACATGGGCATTTTTTTCGCCAAGCCAAGGTTTGTCTATGAGTGAGAGAGTAAGCCTCCAAGGAAGAACATTGCATTTCATATGTTATTATTGGAGGGAATGTCTATCATTCGAGATGAATCATGATAATTTGGGAGAGGTCACTCACTAATCCCTAGTTCACTTAGGTTGCAGTTAACTTGATCACGCTCGACAAAGCCCTACTCAGTGTGCGACTAAAAGTATGTTATTTAATTAATAACCTCGTCATTATATTGCAAATATAAAGTGACATTGGATGTTGACACCCTGGATTGGTATGCTAATATTTGATTTTATTTTTGTATGTTGATGCTCATATCTTCTTGAAATATGGCATGCAGTTCCAACCATACCTGGTCGGGTCGAAATATTCCATAGAATCGTGGGTGATGCAAGAAACAGCAAAACGCTCGACAAATGCGAATGGGATGAGCACAATAAGAGCGAGGCCACATGTGTATGGGCGTTGTGTGTGGAGTTGAACACAACGCCAGTTGTGCACCTCAAAAGGAGAGCTTTTGCAAGCCATATGTTTTAATAATGGCCCTTTCACAAACAAGAAACCGCCCATACTAAGCTGAATCAGATGTGCAGAGTTATATAAAGCTATTTTGGAAAAGGTGCAATGTCGTCCAGGGTAATGTAGGTCTAGGAAGGAGGGTGGAATGATCCATCCTAAAAATATGTGCCTCGGTGAGAAACACATTTCATCTTTAAGATCAACATCAAAAGCATCAAATTTCTTGAATCTGCTCTACTTTCTGTCGATGGCTCGAATAAATTTAGCAGCAGGAACTCGTATTATTAGTTGCTCGAATAGAGAAATACTGAAGACGTTTTTCGAGCTCAATCAAAGCTAAAATAACATTGATAAGTTTGTTTCTTATCACTCTTCCTACCATTGAAAAACGAGTGCAGGTTATGGGTTCAGTTGGTGCAAGTCGCAATTTTCCCATTATAGTAATGATGACGAAGCCCTTGGATGACAAGGTAGTGATCGCGAGTTTGTGGCTATGGAGAAAAGGTTTTTGGTCGTTCTTGTCGCAGCCATGACGGGCAATGACACTAACTTGAGAAATACGACCATTAATGGGAAGTGCGATTGGACCCAAGATGTTAAACTACTCATTTTTCGCTGATATTTCCGAAGAGGACGATACGAGATGCCATTTGAAAACGCCTCGTGTCGAGATGGGTTTTGAATGAGCTCCTGCATATTTTAAACGTAGGGGCAGATGTTGCCCAAGTGTTTAAAAATTCAATACCAGTAAGCTCGTGCAGACAACCGGCACAGATGGAATCTGTGTTATTCCAGAGGTAGAGGGTGAATAACTATTCATTGCACCAACGAAATGTTGGGGAATGTTTAAACGTTTCCATAATGTGAATAGTTTGGGACGCGACCCGGTGACCTCCATATGAGTCGCAAAGTCGCATTTTAAGTCCTCGGGGAAGTGAACGGAAGATGCCACTCCTCTAAATGATAGCCATGCGACCTGTTAGGGTCCTATAATAATAGGATTCATAAAATTTTGGATTTACGTTGATAGTCTTGTAAATATGTACATACCTTGCTTTCTGCAAGTTGTTTTCGCATATTTTGAAAAAACAAAAAAATAATAAAAAATCAAAATAAGGGCAAAAAAGTCATAAATGAAAAATCAAAGGACTTAGAAAAATATAGACCCCAAAAGAAAAAGAGATGAAAATAAAACCTGAAAGTGAGCAAGTCCAAATGCCACTACTTTACTTTTTACTGCAAGAAGAATAATTATGTGCAATGTCAATAAATGCCATAATCCATGATTAGTTAAACAACTTAATCTTAACTCTTCATGCTTTCAATTTCATCTTTTAGATAGAGAATAAACATTTATCAAACAATTTAAACATGACAAATCAGTGGATAGGTAGAAAATAATGAGGAGCTCAATAGTTTAATCTAAGCCCTCGGATGAAATAAGGTAGATCTAGATAGTTTTATGCTTTGAAAGAAAAAATTTCTAAGGTTGCAAGCCTAAATGCACCTGCAAAATGAAGAAAAATGTTAGAAATAAAGCTGGGTAGGTTGAAAGCAGATTGGGAAATCATGTAAATAAGACATCATCGAGCAAAATCACTAATTTCCCCTCCCCTATAAGTATTCAGTATTCTAAACTATTAGTCAAACAGGCTCAGAGCATTCCTCTGACTTTTGTTGGGACCGGACCCAAGGCTCGATGACTAGTTAGTTAAAAATATTAAGTTCTTACCTTAAACCCTCATTCATCAACATTTACCCTTCATTCATACATTAAAACCCCTTTTTCCTAAGTAAAGACACATTCTTACTTAGTAAAATCGTAACCCCTAAATGTTTAACCTCATCCCTTCAAAATTACATTTATCCTAAGTATTAGTGAAAGAAATATAAAGATGAGCAATGCTTGATTTTATACTATACTTAGAGATAAGATGTATTTTTTATTACACTACCCTTTCATAATAATCTTTAACATAATTTTATTGAATCCCTAAGAAATACCCTCCCTTATTTATTAAATCCATTATATCTAAATACCCCAAAAAACCCACTATTATAACATATTAGACCAAAGTCTATTATTCCATGTGTGCAAATAAAATCCCAAATTATAAATCCTTTGGTCTAAAAATATCATTATTGAAATATCCCACCCTTATGGTTCGAAAACTGAAAAAGGTTTTAGAAAACTATATAATACAATTTAACCCGACCGCATATGTTATTAAAACGTGTCACAAAGGTTTTAAAAACATTAACCCTGCCTATACCATTACTAAAACATTTCATATATGTTTTAAACCATATCCCCCCCCCCCCACATATTAACCCTTCCGCCTATGCAAAAGCCCGGTCCCACCTTTCTATTTTCAAAGCAACTCTCGAAGTAATCCTAGCCGTTCGCATTAAACTTTTTGATCTGACGATCGGAGGATGATATTGCCTGAAAAACATGCCCGACCCTTCAAACACAAAATCCACGCAAAATGGGTGGTTTCACCCATTTCTCTATCCTCTACGTGGCATTCCCTCATTCGATCACGTTCGTCAAGGTTAAAACAACTTACTGCTCGTTAGCTGCGCAATAACTGTCGGTTTTCAAAGACTTTGCATTTTGAAACCGCCTCCTGCCGGACAAGACGTGCATTCAATGCAATTCATACATTTTGATAAAATCTTTGGTAAATGCGTTAATTCATTTATCTTTCGCGTTTAACAATTGTATTGCTTCCTCGACTGTATAAACTCTGTTAAAGCCCCGATAGCCATTTTTATGCTAAAAACCTCCTAAATCCACCAAAGAAACCCGTGAAGACTGTTGAGGAGCTGCACCTGCTCCAGATAAACTGCTGAAGCCATCAATTAAACTATAAACTATAAAAACCCTTTCGAAGACGATACCTGCATAAAAACAGTTATTTTTCTCAGAATTCAACCTGCAACCAAATTGAAAAAACCTTTTTAAAGAAAAAAAAACATTCTAAAGTTACGAAATTGATTAATTCAATTGCCAAAAGGTCCCAAAAACAGGCCAAACTCTGGTAAAGTTTTCCCAGGAACCCTAGTTGTCTGCTGCGCGGTATTTTCAAGGAAATTTATCAAATTTTCACAGTTTAAAGATCAAATTCAAGCTCTAAAAGGCTAGAAATCCTCTGCAAGTGCCCTAATCTTCTGTAACCTTTTCAACGGAATTTTAGCCCCATTTTTCAGTCAAAAAACTCAGAAAACCCTTGTTTTTTGTTTTAGACCAATTTTTTAAGCATCAAAACTTCTTTAATAATTGGACATAAAATCCAAAAAGAGACTCTATTTTTCCAAATCTGCCTAATCAAGCCTCTGCTATAGTAAAATTGCCTCTGCAAACTGTTTAAACTTGCAGAAGCCAATCAAGATGCCTAAAAAACAGAGTGTAAGCAAGCCTGAAGGTTCTAAAACTCCTAAACCTACTCCAGCCATGACTCCAAATACTGCAATTGTGGTCAATCCTTTACAACCCCCAAGTGTTGATATTGAACATATTCCCCTAGCTAATATTGAATACAAAATAGTTGATCCCATAGTTGAATTCAATCTGTTAGATATCCATAACTAGTGTTTTGAGAAATCTTTAGATGATCATGAAGAATTTCATATTTGGGAGTCCAATCTGCCCAAATATGTAGTCCCTCTGACTCACCCTTGTCAAGAAATTATCAGATTATGTCACCAATACTATATTCCTAAACAAAGAGCTATTGTGAATACAAATAAAGAGGTCCTATTTACCACCACTGCAGAGTCTATAAACCAAATGTTGTAGCTTCAATTAGACCACCAAGTAGTCCCTTTGTCTATTGAGGCCCTAACTAAGCTATACATTGTCCTATATTTCCATAAAAGGTTCATGATTTTTCAGACTTTTATGCCCCTGCATGTTGAGATTCCCAAGTTAAACCCTCCATATTCAACTTCCAAATTCCCTGAAGGTTCAAGGCATGTAATCTCCATGCTTTCCTTCATACTTGGGTATTTCACTTATGAGCACACTGATGAGTCTATCTTGGGATTTTTGTCCACACTTTCTCTAGGTCAACCACCTTTAGTTATCTTTGACTATGTTGGTTTCATTGCTGATAGTATTCACTATCAATTGACTAATTTACAGTTGGAAGGAGTATTCAGATATACCTCCTATCTTTTCCACATGTTTCTTTTCTTTCAATCAGATAACTTTCCAATTTCACTTCAAAAGTTGGATATAGAAGGAAAACCTCTATCTGTTATCTTTTGGACATCCATACTCATAAAAGAAGGCACAGATTTCAGCTACTCAGAGTTTGCAGAGTTGTTTTTACATCCAGTAACCACCATGTTGACTAAAACAGAGCAGCCTAGAATAGGTGAGGAAATGAAGAAAATATTGCAGTTATCAGAACAAAGAAAAGTTGGTGACTGGTATTTGTATGAGAAATTCACTAAAATTAGAGTTTTTGGGTCAAACTTGTTGCCTTACAAGTTACCCAAGCATCCATCAATGAGGATCTTTTCCTTGGAGTACAGCAAGAAAATCCTAAATTCTGATTCTATTAATTTCATGGTAGCCAAAAAGAAGACACAATTCAAACTTAAAAATCAAATTGGGCCATTCATATGTAATCACAAAGTTGCAAAAAGGGAAGCAACAAGTCAACTACTGGAATATAAATTAGAAGAAAGTTTCCCATGGAATTATGATCCACAAGGGATCTTAAGTAAACTAAGGGTAAAATGTAAATTGACACCCTTTATCCATGAATCAAAGCCAGAAATAGAGAAGTTTGCTAATCAAATTGAGTGGGTTGAAAACACTTTAACAGAGGCATTTAACCAAAGGAATACTAGTCACACTTTGGAAATTTCAAAACAGCTAGAGACATCCACTAAGAGAATCAGAGAAGAGGGAGCTTATACTGTAGAGACTACAACAGAAACAAATTTTAAGATCATTTACAACAAGAGGCCAAAACTGGATACAACAGCTAAAGGTAAAGTAATAATAGATGTTGAAGAAACAGAACCCTTGGAAACCAACACTGATTTGCCAGAGACCAATGCAGCTACTGTAGTTATCAGTGAGCCAAATTAGAATGAAGAATAATTGAATAATGAAGATGCACAGATTATGGAAAGGCAACAAAGTATGGAGGCTTCTTCCTCACATTTAGCTGAGGAAACGGATTTGGATATTAAGGAGAAATACAAGCAAATCAAGTTGAAGAATGAGGAAATCAAAACTGAAATATATTCTCAATTCTTAAAGAAAAATCCAGGTAATCAAAACATATTCCTATCAGCATTTGATTATTCAACTAAAAAATTGATTATGTCAGTATTACAACCCACAATATCAGTGCCAAAGACATTTGCTGATTATAAGAAAGTTGATATGGAAGTAGCTACAGACAAAATCCATGAATTAGATCAAATTGAGTTTCATAGGAAAACCTTAGAGATGTTATATTCCACAGTCAGAACAAAAGCTATGAGTGCTCATAAGCTTCAAAATACCATCTCTAATATGCAAGATCAAATGAAGATGGATAAAGCTTCATTATATGCAAAGGATCTAAGGATTAAAGCCTTAAAATATTTAGTATTACAGGTAGGATATGATCCTACAAACATCAAAGCAGCAAAAGCATTAGGAAAGAAGAAAAAATGAGGATATAGCTACCTTGAGGAAACAACTCAAACTTCCTCAAAGTGAGCATACTCGGACAAAGGAAGTTTTACAGGATCAAAAGGAAAGAGATGAAATGATGAGTTTAATTTTCACTTGACAGCTCAGATTAAGGAAATGGAAGTACAGATGGACCAACTTGTCCAAGAAAAGGAGACAGTAAAAGAACCAGTGATCCCTACAGACATCCTAGTCACCACTGCAGCAGTGCCTTCAACTTTAGGAGAAAAGTTGGCACCCAAAGAACCACTGGCCACTATAGTGCCAGTGACTTCTTCAACAACTTCAGCTACTGAATCCTCCACAACAACATTGCAACCTACAGATGAAAGCAGTCAACTAGTGAAAGCAATGGAAGAGATGTCCTTGAAGACAAATGAAATTAACATATTAACAAAGATGATTGAAAATCTTGAGAAGACAAACAAATCAACTCAGATAGATGCTAAAATACATGAACAAAATGCAAACAGATTGAGTGAAGAGGTAAAGAAGTTACAAAAATAATTAACTCTCAAGGATCATATATCATACATAAAAAAATACCTAAGGAATAATGTAATTGAAGACATCCATGATGTATGGCCTTCAATTCAGGTAATTATTGAGCAGAGAGAGCTATTATTGGCAGCCCAAGCAGAGATCCAAAAGACACAAGTTGATTTAGCTAATAAACTAGAATAGGTTGTAAGATTAATCAATTTCCTCAACAACAAGAATAGACAGGAATTGGAAGAACTAAAAATCAATGACAGGACAACAACTATCCTAGAAATTAGGAAAGTTACCACCAAAATAAATTTAATGAGGTAGCTTGAAGAAAAATGGGAAGGTATGAATACTGCTATAACTAGATTCATCGTTAAATTCACCAATTTAAGGCAAAAAGGACTTCCTGATATCATGGTTATTAATGATAAGTTAATGCCTCAAAATGATTATGACAAGAAGATAAGAGAATATGCCAAGGAGCAGGTGAATAAGCCAACAGGTCAAGGCATTCCCACAGGAAAAGTATTGTTGAAAAGTTTTGAAGATTTGTTTTATTTGCAGTATGAGATCAAACACCTATTTGTCATCAAGCCCACATTTGCTAGGTATACTGAACCTGGTGAGAATTTTAGGAAACTAAAAAATATTCAAATTCCTAAAAATGAGGATTGGTAAGCATTGACTAATTTATTATGAAGAATGGAAGACAAACAAATGAAAAAGAAAAAAATCTATTTGCTGATTTCACTGTCAAAACAGATTTTACAGCAGTAAAGCAGTTTGACTGAAGGTTAAAGAGTATTCGAAATGAAAGAGTATCTGTAAGAAAGAGTATCAGTGAGAAAGAGTATCAGCAAAGGCATGTTAAATTCTAAAAAATATCTAAAGAGCCAGCAAAGAGGACACATAAGCAGCTAGTTGCTTCTTATACTAAATAGTTTCTATTTCTTTTGAATAAAATAGGACAACTTGTTGATTTGTTAAGCAGTTGTCACTATTATTGTTGTAAGATATTTTATTTTCCTAAGTTAATTCCTAGAAGTCATCTAGGATATTTTGTAAAACATTATGTATAAATACTTCACTTTTTTGAAGTATTTTGTGTGGAATAAAATTGCTGGAGATTACTATAGATATTATGTTGACTTGAAGGCTTTGGATTTCGATTTTGAGTAGCAGACTAGATCAAATATTTGGCATCATAATTCAGGATCCCTATGATAAGTTATCTGGAATGAAGTACTCTCTAAAACTTGTCATTGTTATCTTATTTGTTACATGCATACATCTGTGTTTTAATTCTAAATCCAAATGTATAACTAGGAGTATTACTACAGGACATGTTAATAACACCCTGTTTTTAACTAGTTACCATTTCTTTATTTTCTTCTGATTTCCGGTGTAGGGAACCCTTAATTGCTCCCTCTTCCGTTTGACCTCTACCTACTACTTCCCTTTTCTGGATCAAAGGATCCTTAAGTGCCCTTTATCCCGATCATACCATCTCAAAAACCAATTTTCCAAGATCTCCAAGGGTTATCTATCTTGCCCTGAAGAAATTTGACCTTTTAGGCCTTGATCCCATTTTTGTTAGCTTGAATTAGACTCCATAGCCCAATGGACAAGTAGATTTCCCTCTATCTATTCCTCCAAGTGAAATTTTCCCACCAAATCTAACAAAACCAAACCAAAATTGCACTTTCATAGCTAGCCTAATATTCAGAAATTAAAACAAAGTTAAACTTTAAAGAGAGAGCCCTCTCCGAACCCTAGGAAGGCTAGATCCTAGAGTTTGAAGTAGGTTTGTGGTTACCTCTAGTATTCTTTGACTAAAAACCAAAATCCCACAACTTAAGAATTTACTAGAGTGATAACATTACTGGTGACCATATTGGGGAAATAACCAGTCCTTGGTCATAAAATTAGTCTTAAAGGAATCATTTAATTCATCCTTTTACTTTAAGATTTTTTTTATAGGTTGTGGGTATTGAAAATTTGTAATTCTGGCTTCTAGGAAAACCTACTATACCAGGTCTAACCCAGATCTTAAGCCTGTTGTTATAGTAGATAACCCAAACCGAAATGGTAAAAAGAAAAAACAAATAGAAAACTTAGAGGCTGAAATCTTATTAATAAGAGTCAATTCATTACCAAGAGAATTAATGAGTCTGCAAGATATTGATTTTGATCTGAAATTTGAGCATTCATTATTTAAAAGTAAATTTGAAAGTGATTTAAAAACTGTTGTTTTAGAACCTTTTTTTTTCATTTTTGAATGCAAAACATAAATCTATCGCAGAAAGTTCTAAGTCTAAGAAAGTTGAATATCAGACTAAAGTTGAAGAAATTAATGTTACTATTCTAAACGATATTGATGAAGCTATTGAATTAGCTCATTTGTTGAATTATGCAAACAACTTCCAGTTTCTCAATTACACACCACAGTAATTCCAGCTAGAGATTCATCTCTTTATGCTGTTACATCATTCATAAATTCTACTATCAGCTCATCTACAGATCCATTTATCCCTAGGTTACCTCTACAACCTAGAGTATTATTTCCACCAATCACTTCATCCACTATATCCATCAGTTCACCTTTTGATTTCTTAAATACATCATCCTCATTTCCCAACACTTCAAATACAATCTTTAGTTCATCCACTATCATTTCTAGTATAGCTCCAAGCAGTTCTACCTTACCTCCTAGCCAAGCTAAGCTTCAAGCTATGGCTGTTAAATATGCTCTCCTTGTCCTATCACAACAACTTCATGACATGCCATAAGACTATCAAAATAAAATACCACTATTTGATGGCACTACCCAATACACTGCTCAACAACACATTACTAAAATGATAGACTTCTTTGAAATTTATGAAATTGATGACTCAGATGTTCAAATGAGACTGTTTTCACAAACTTTAACAGGAGCAGTTAAGAAGTGGTTTAAAGATTTAGCTGCTAGTAGTGTAACTGATTTAGCTATCTTTTTACTTTTTTTTTAAATAAATGGGAAAAGAAAAAGAACCCCCTCCAATTTTTTTCTGAATTTGATTCCTTAAAAAGAGCTCCAAATGAGTCAGTCCAAGATTACTGCACCAGATATAATAGTGTCTATAATTCTATCCCTGCAAATCTTAAACCTACTCCTTATTCAGTTCTGCTCAAAATCCTTGATGGATTTGATACAAATATGGTTTACCAATTAAGGGAAAGAGATGCATACACCTTAGAGAAAATGCAAACTGATGCAGTTAGTGTAGAAATGAGCATTTGAGCTAGAAAATCTGGACTCATAAATGAAAGAAGAGTGACCATTAAAGAAGAAAATGCTAATTCAGATACAAAAATGGATGTTATAGCTAAAACCTTAGAAAGAGTGATTGATAGACTAGATAATATAGAGAGAAGACCTCAGTGGGATAACCAACAACAGATTAGAAATCCCAATTTTAGAAAAAACATAAATTCTAGAAAAACAAAAGAAACAGCCCTAGACCAAACAATTAGGCCACCATTCCAAGAGAACTATGCTGAAAGTTCTCAGAATAATAATGATGACGAGGAGGATACTATTAATCTAATGGGAATAGATGACAATAATACCATTTTCCTAACTCAGGAAGATCACGAATTATTTGAACTTCAATAGCTCAAATTAGATTCTAGTGAATCCTTTGATTATAAACAAGGTTATGATTATGCAATAAATGAAATACACAATCAATATAACCTTAGAAACAAGAAAAAAATGAGTCTTCTACTGAGAAAGCTTCCCAAACTCAGAATCAAAAAACAGTAGAAGCTCCAAAAACAAAAGTTCTACAAATTCTCCCAAGGGAAAATAAACAAAACTCAAATTCCTCCCAAAACATTTCTAGTCCTAAAAAAGCATCAGGCCCTAAAATTGTTGATATTACTGATGAAGTTGCCCAAGCTGAAAAAGATTCAACAAAATCTACTGCTTCTAAAGCCTCAAATTCTGTGAAAACAACAAATTTAGATCCCAAAAAACCTTCTGCTGATCCTAAAACAGTAGATCCAAAAACTGTTACTTCAAAAACATCTACTGATAATTCTAAGTCTGAAAGAACATCTACTGCTTCACAAATAATCCCTAAAAAGAAAGTTAGAAGTAGTAAAGCACAAGAAACACAAACAGAGAATCCCAAAACACTTGAAAATGAAAAAACAACTGTAGAAAAGCAAGACAAACCAACACAAACTACAGTTACTAAATAAGAATTGATTCAAATCAGTAAAACTCAACCTATATTCAACATACAATTAGAAATTGCAAAGCTTAAAATACCAATTCCTTTGAATGAATTGGTAAAAAATGACTTGTATAAATCAACCATAACTGAAACATTAAATATGAATGATGGAGAAGAGTCCATAAATCTAAATGATGATCAGCCAAAGTTGATTTTCGGCCCAGATGTAAATGGAAAACATGCAGATGGTGCAGTTCCTCCATTTTATATCAGTCTTACCATTCATGATCAAATTCTACATAACACAATGCTAGATTTAGGAGCTTCCCATAATTTAATGCCTAAAGCCATCATGGGAACTCTCAATCTATAAATTACAAGGCCATACAAAGATTTGTTTTCTTTTGATTCAAGTAAAGTTAAATGTCTAGGTTTAATAAAGGATTTGTGTGTAACACTAGTTCAATACCCTGGTAAGAGTATATTAATGGACATTATAGTAGCTGATATGGACATTATAGTAGCTGATATCCCACCAAAATATGGAATGCTACTTTCTCACTTATGGGGAGCAAAGTTGCAGGGATATCTACAATTAGACATGTCTTATGCTAATATATCAGTGTTTGGCCAGCCTAAAAAGTTATATAGGGAAACATTAATGAAGTACATGGTCAGTAGTGCTGAAAGATCTATAAACTACCCAATTTACTCTACACCAACTGACCTTGATTCTTTTATCCTATGTAACTCAAAAACAACTGAAATCCAAACTGAACTAGTAGATAAAAAGAGAGCACCAAACAATGATAGCATTTTTCACGAATCTCAATGGCATTTCGACTTTGATGGTTCAGTGAATAAGTTAGGAGTAGGAGCATGAGTCTAGATAACAAATATGGAGACTAATCATTTTGAAGGTCATGCTTTCAGGCTCAATTTAAAATGTACAAACAATATGGCTGAGTATGAAGCCCTCATCTTAGGACTCCAAATCATTAGGAACTCAGGAGGAAAAAGAATTTTAATCATGGGAGATTCAGATTTGATCATAAAACAAGTAAATGGAGTTTATTTTGTTTATAATCCTAGACTAAGTAGATATAGAGACACTGTCATATATTTAACTGATGATTTATTGGAATGTAAGTTTGTCGTTATACCTAGAAAACAAAATATACAAGCTCATTGTCTTGCAACTTTTGCTAGTACATGCAATTTACCATTCCAACCTAATCACAGATATACTGCTGAAGTCAAACATAGGCCAATAATTCTAGATAATCTTAAGTATTGGCAAAAATTTTCTCAGGATGAACAGATTTACAAGTTTATGAACAATGAAGGAGAATTTCAGAATTGTAATATAGATACAAATTGTACTATAAATCATGATTTGGATTGTGAAATAGATTTAAATAACTTAGATGTAAATAGAATAAAGTTTGATAAACCTACTAGATCTAGTCAAGTTGATATAGATAGCTTAGAGAATGTAGAGATTGAAGAAATTATTGAAGATGAATCATATATATTGAATCTTAAGGATAATTTTTCACCTAAAGGTTTAACCCCATTAGAAGATCTTTTTGACTCTAATGTTGTAGCTAGAAAACCAAAAATGGAGCCAGTAAGATCTAATATAGAAGAATGAAACATTGGTACAGAGTTAAAACCAAAAATAATCAAACTGTCCAAAATTTTACCTCAAGAAGAGAAGGATAAATATATTGAGCTTTTAAAGGAATATCAAGATGTGTTTGCTTGGAGTTATGAAGATTTAAAATCTTATGATACAAACATAATCCAACATAAAATTCCAATAAAAAAAGATCAAAAGCCATTCAAACAAAGGTTGAGAAGGATTAACCCTATGCTATTACCTTTTATTGAAAAATAAGTTAAAAGAACGTATGATGCCCAGATCATTGCACCAATCAAATATTCTGATTGGGTATCAAACCTAGTTCCTACAAGAAAGAAAACAGGAGAAATTAGATTGTGTGTTGACTTTAGAAATCTTAACAAAGTATCCTTGAAGGATAATTACCCTTTACCTAAAATGGACCACATATTACAAAGGGTAGTGGGTTCTTCAAGGATTTCATGGTTAGATGGTTTTTCAGGATACAACCAGATCCTAGTCGAAGAAGAAGACCAAGCTAAAACAACATTTACTACTCCTTGGGGCACTTTTATGTATGTAAAAATGCCTTTTGGCCTAATCAATGCAGGAGCAACCTTTCAAAGGGCTATGGACATAGCCTTTCTAAGGAAATACATGAGTTCTTAGTAATTTACTTAGATGACATTACTGTGTTTTCCAAAATAGATAATGAACACTTGGATCATTTGAAACAAGTTTTTATTGAGTGTAGGGAATATGACATCCCTTTAAATCCCAATAAAAGTCTATTTGGATTAGAAGAAGGTAAGTTACTAGGACACATAATCTCAAAAGAATGAATTAGTATAAATCCTGCTAGGATAGAAGCAATTCTGAACATCAGCCCACCAAGAAACATCAAAGAATTACAAGCCTTTCTAGGTAAGATAATTTTTTAAAGAAGATTCATATCTAATTTAGCTGAGATAATTAGAGAAATAAATAAAATGCTCAAAAAAGATTCAGTTCTTAGATGGAATGTTGAGGCTAAACAATCATTTGAATCTATCAAACAAGCCTTAACCAAAACTCCAATCCTAATAAGTCCCGATTTTAAGAAAGATTTCATGATTTTTTCATTTGCTTCAGAACACACCATTACAACAGTTTTACTGCAGAAAAATGGCCAAGGATTTAAACAACCCATAGTTTTTTTCAGTAAGGCCCTTAGAGATGCCCCTTTGAAGTACAACATTATGGAAAAACAAGCCCTAGCCTTGGTTAAAGCCATTAAAGACTCCAGAGTTTATATTCTCTACTCACACATTATTGCCTATGTCCAAAATTCTGTAGTTAAAGACATTCTTACTTAGGATGGTCCTCATGGAATAAGAGGTAAGTGGATTGCCACTATCTTAGAATATGACATAGAGATAAAACCCACCAAACTCATTAAAGGTCAAGGATTAGCCAGACTTATGGCTGAATCCAATTGTAATGCCCTAGACATAAATTTTATTGCTCAAGTAGATGATCAGGAAGAGATGATGACTCCATCGATCAATGAAGCCTTTTCATACTCACCTTGGTATACAGATATCATATTTGTATTACAAAACTTACAAGCTCCTCCTAGATTGTCAAGAACCAAAGCTAGATTTTTAAAACTTAAAACAGTAAGATTTTGTATCTTAGATAATGTACTTTTTTGGAGAGATCATAGTGGGATTTTACTAAATTGTTTACTAAAGGAAGAAGCTGAAAAAATACTTGAATAATTTCATGCAAGTGACTGTGGAGGACATTTATACTGGAAAACTACTATAGACTAGATCCCGAGAGCTGGTTTTTACTGGCCTACCTTGTTTGCTGATGTCAAAAAATATGTTACTTCATGTCATAAGTGCCAAATTTTTTAAGGGTAAAAAGAAATTATTACCCCTCCCTTTAAAGCCTATTTCAACTGAAATGCCATTTCAACAATGGGGTTTAGACCTCATTGGTGAAATTCACCCTCCCTCTTCAGGCCAACTTATGTGGATTTTGACAGCCACTGATTATTTTACCAAGTGGACTGAAACCATACCCTCCAGACAATCCATAGATACTGTCATAATTTCCTTCCTAGAAAACAACATTCTTTCAAGATTTGGATGCCCTCAAAAGATAATTACCGACAATGCAACAACATTCAAATCCAAGAAAATGATTGACTTTTGCCACAAATACCATATTACCCTAGGCCACTCTACTACATATTACCCCCAAGGTAATGGCCTAGCTGAATCCTCAAACAAAAGCCTTGTAAATATCATCAAAAAGTTACTTGAAGACAATAAAAAGACTTGGAATAAAAAGTTATTCAATGCCTTATGGGCAGATAGACTTACTACTAAAGAATCCATTGGTACTTCACCTTACCAACTAGTTTATGGAATGGATGTTGTTTTTCCTTCTTCCCTAGCTGTACTAGTGATGAAAATTATTCAAGAATTACAGGTTGAAACAAATGACATTCAAAGAAGGATAAATCAAACTATTCAGTTGCAACAAACAAGGGAAGATGTTTATATTAAATCTCAAGTCATTCAGGATAAGATCAAGAAAATCTATGATAAAAATACTAAAGAGGATGATTTTTACATAGGAGATAAAGTGTTAAAATGGGATTCTAGAAAAGAAGACAAAGGAAAACATGGAAATTTTTATTTTATATGGAAAGGACCTTATGTAATTTATGGATATAGAGGTAATAATGCTTTCTTTCTGAAAGAATTGGATGGAACAAATCTGCAAGAAGGACTAGTTAATGGCAAAATGTTGAAGCACTACTACTCCCTTAAGTTAACAAAAATTTAGTTTTTATTCACTTTGATCATTGTACATATACATTGAAAAGTTTAGATTGGATTGGATGTTTCTGTAGCAAAGTTGAAGCCTGAAGAGAAGGCCCTAAGCTTTTAAAGATAAATATCATAAATATGAATAAGTTGCAGATATTAGAAGACATTTACAGGGTCATCACAGTCAAATTTCAAAGGCTACTAGTCTCGGAGTTCTTAATATTTCACCAGGAAATGTCATCTCCATGTGGAGCCATTGGTAGGGTCCTATAATAATAGGATTCATAAAATTTTGAATTGGATTTGATAGTCTTGTAAATATGTACATACCTTGCTTTCTGCAAGTTTTTTTCTCATATTTTGAAAAAATAAAAAAAGGGTAAAAAAGTCCTAAAAGAAAAATCAAAGGACTTAGAAAAATATAGACCCCAAAAGAAAAAGAGATGAAAATAAAACCTAAAAGTGAGCAAGTCCACATGCCACTACTTTACTTTTTACTACAAGAATAATGATTATGTGTAGAGTGTCTATAAATTTCATAATACATGATCAGTTAAACAACTTAATCTTAACTCTTCATGCTTTCAATTTCATGTTTTAGATAGAGAATAAACATTTGTCAGACAATTTAAACTTGACAAATCAGTAGATAGGTAGAAAATAATGAGGAGTTCAATAGTTTAATGTAAGCCCTCGGATGAAATAAGGTATATCTAGATAGTTTTATGCTTTGAAAGAAAATGTTTTAAGGTTGAAAGCCTAAATGCACCTGCAAAATGAGGAAAAAATGTTAGAAATAAAGTTGGGTAGGTTGAAAGAAGATTGGGCAATCATGTAAATAAGACATCATCGGGAAAAATCACTAATTTCCCATCCCCTATAAGTATTCAGTATTCTAAACTATCAGTCAAACAGGCTAGAGCATTTCTATGACTTTTGTTGGGACCGGACCAAAGGCTCGATGACTGGTTAGTTAAAAATATTGAGTTCTTACCTTAAACCCTCATTCATCAACATTTACCCTTCATTCATACATTAAAACCCCTTTTTCCTAAGTAAAGACACATTCTTACTTAGTAAAATAGTAACCCCTAAATGTTTAACCTCATTCCTTAAAAAACATTCATAAAAACCCTCAAAATTACATTTATCCTAAGTATTAGTGAAAGAAATATAAAGATGAGCAATGCTTGATTTTATACTATACTTAGAGATAATATCTATTTTTTATTACACTACCCTTTCATATTAACCTTTAACATATTTTTATTAAATCCCTAAGAAATACCCTTCCTTAGTTATTAAATCCATTATATCTAAATACGCAAAAAAACCCACTATTATAACATTTTAGAACAAAGTCTGTTATTCCATGTGCGCAAATAAAATCCCAAATTATAAACCCTTTGGTCTAAAAATATCATTATTGAAATATCCCACCCTTATGGTTCGAAAACTGTAAAAGGTTTTAGAAAACTATATAATACAATTTAACCCGCCCGCATATATTATTAAAACGTGTCACAAAGGTTTTAAAAACATTCACCTCGCCTATACCATTATTAAAACATTTCATATATGTTTTAAACCATATATTCCCCCGCCACATATTACCCCTTCCGCCTATGCAAAATCCCAATCCCACCTTTCTATTTTCAAAGCAAATCCCGAAGCAATCCTAGCCGTTCGCGTTAAAACTTTTGATTTGACGGTCAGAGGATGATATCGTGTGAAAAACATACCCAACCCTTCAAACACCAAATCCACACGAAATGGGTGGTTTCACCCATTTCTCTCTCCTCTACGTGGCATTCCCCCATTCGATCGCGTTTGTCAACGTTAAAACAACTTACTGCTCGTTAGCTGCGCGATAACCGCCGGTTTTCAAAGCCTTTGCATTCTGAAACCGCCTCCTGCCGGACAAGACCTGCATTCAATGTGATTCATACATTTTGATAAAACCTTTGGTAAATGCGTTAATTCATTTATCTTTCGCGTTTAACAATTGTATTGCTTCCCCGACTGTATAAACTCTATTAAAGCCTTGGTAGCCATTTTTATGCCCAAAACCTCCTAAATTCACCGAAGAAACCCGTGAAGACTGTGAAGGAGCTGCACCTGATCCAGATGAACTGTTGAAGCCATAAATTCAACCAGAAACTATAAAAACCCTTTCGAAGATGATACCTGCATCAAAATAGGTATTTTTCTCAGAATTAAACTTGCAACCAAATTGAAAAAACCTTTTTAAAGAAAGAAAAGCATTCTAAAGTTAAGAAATTGATTAATTCAATTGCCAAAAAGTGCCAAAAATAGGCCAAACTCTGGCAAAATTTTCCCAGGAACCCTAGTTGTCTACTGCGCAGTATTTTCAAGGAAATTTATCAATTTTTCATAGTTTAATGATCAATTTCAAGCTTTAAAAGGACACAAATCCTCTGCAGGTGCCCTAATCTTCTGTAAACCTTTTCAACAGAATTTTAGCCCCATTTTTCAATCAAAAAACTCAGAAAACCCTTGTTTTCTGTTTTAGACAAGTTTTTTAAGCATCAGAACTTCTTTAATAAACCTAATTGGACATAAAATCCAAAAAGAGACTCTATTTTGCAAAATTTGCCCAATCAAGCCTCTGCTATAGTAAAATTGCCTCTGCAAACTGTTTAAACTTGCAAAAGCCAATCAAGATGCCTAAAAAACAGAGTGTAAGCAAGCCTGAAGGTTCTAAAACTCCTAAACCTACCCTAGTCATGACTCCAAATACTACAATTGTGATCAATCCATAACAACCCCCAAGCGTTGATATTGAACATATTCCCCTAGCTTATATTGACTACAAAATAGTTGATCCCATAGTTGAATTCAATCTGTTAGATATCCATAACTAGTGTTTTGAGAAATCTTTAGATGATCATGAAGAAGTTCATATTTGGGAGTCCAATCTGCCCAAATATGTAGTCCCTCTGAATCACCCTTGTCAAGAAATTATCAGATTATGTCACTAGTACTATATTCCTGAACAAAGAGCTATTGTGAATGCAAATAAAGAGGTCCTATTTACCATCACTGCAGAGTCAATAAACCAAATGTTGCAGCTTCAATCAGACCCCCAAGCAATCCCTTTGTCTATTGAGGCCCTAACTAAGTTATACATTGTCTTATATTTCCCTAAAAGGTTCATGATTTTTCAAACTTTTATGCCCCTGCATGTTGAGATTTCAAAGTTAAACCCTCCATATTCAACTGCCAAATTCCCTGAAGGTTCAAGGCATGTAATCTCCATGCTTTCCTTCATACTTGGGTATTTCATTGATGAGTCTATCTTGGGATTTTTGTCCATCTTTTCTCTAGGTCAACCACCTTTAGTTATCTTTGACTATGCTGGTTTCATTGCTGATAGTTTTCACTATCAATTGACTAATTTACAGTTGGAAGGAGTATTCAGATATACCTCCTATCTTTTCCACATGTTTCTTTTCTTTCAATCAGATAGCTTTCCAATTTCACTTAAAAAGTTGGATATAGAAGGAAAACCTCTATCTTTTATCTTTTGGACATCCATACTAAAAAAAGAAGGCACATATTTCATTTACTCAGAGTTTGCAGAGTTGTTTTTACATCCAGTAACCACCATGTTGACTAAAACAGAGCAGCCTAGAATAGGTGAGGAAATGAAGAAAATATTGCAGTTATCAAAACAAAGCAAAGTTTGTGACTGGTATTTCTATGAGAAATTCACTGAAAGTAGAGTTTTTGGGTCAAACTTGCTGCCTTACAAGTTACCCAAGCATCCATCAATGAGGATCTTTGCCTTGGAGTACATCAGGCAGATCCTAAATTCTGATTCTATTAATTTCATGGCAGCCAAAAAGAAGACCCAATTCAAACTTAAAAATCAAATTGGGCCATTCATATGTAATCACAAAGATGCATAAAAGGAAGCAACAAGTCAACTACTGGAATATAAATTAGAAGAAATTTTCCCATAGAATTATGATCCACAAGGGATCTTAAGTAAACTAAGGGTAAAATGTAAATTGACACCCTTTATCCATGAATCAAAGCCAGAAATAGAGAAGTTTGCTAATCAAATTGAGTGGGATGAAAACACTTTAACAAAGGCATTTAACCAAAGGAATACTAGTCACACTTTGGAAATTTCCAAACAGCCAGAGACATCCACTAAGAGAATCAGAGAAGAGGGAGCTTATATTGCAGAGATTACAATAGAAACAAAGTTCAAGATCATTTACAACAAGAGGCCAAAACTGGATACAACAGCTAAAGGTAAAGTAACAATAGAAGTTGAAGAAACAAAACCCTTGAAAACCAACACTGATTTTCCAGAGACCAATGTAGCTACTGTAGTTATCAGTGAGCCAAATCAGAATGAAGAACAACTGAATAATGAAGATGCACAGATTATGGAAAGGAAGCAAAGTGTGGAGGCTTCTTCCTCACATTCAGCTGAGGAAAAGGATCTGGATATTAAGGAGAAATACAAGAAAATCAAGTTGAAGAATGAGGAAATCAAAATTGAAATATATTCTCAATTCTTAAGGCAAAAGCCAGGTAATCAAAACAGATTCCTATCAGCATTTGATTATTCAACTAAAAATTTGATTATGTCAGTATTACAGCCCACAGTATCAGTGCCAAAGACAGTTGCTGACTATAAGAAAGTTGATATGGAAGTAGCTATAGATAAAATCCATGAATTAGATCAAATTGAGTTTCATAGGCTTCAAAACACCATCTCTAATATGAAAAATCAAATGAAGATGGATAAAGCTTCATTATATGCAAAGGATCTAAGGTTTAAAGCCTTAGAAGATTTAGTATTGTAGGTAGGATATGATCCTACAAACATGAAAGTAGCAGAAGCATTAGTAAAGAAGAAAAATGAGGATATAGATGCCTTGAGGAAACATCTCAAACTTCCTCAAAGTGAGCATCCTCAAAGAAAGGAAGTTTTACAAGATCAAAAGGAAAAAGATGAAATGATGAGTTTAATTCTTCAATTGACAGCTAAGATTAAGGAAATGGAAGTACAGATGGACCAACTTGTCCAAGAAAAGGATACAGTAAAAGAACCAGTGATCCCTACAGTCATCCCAGTCATCACTGCAGCAGTGCCTTCGAATTTAGGAGAAAAGTTGGCACCCAAAGAACCACTGGCCACTGCAGTGCCAGTGACTTCTTCAACAACTTCAGTTACTGAATCCTCCACAACAACATTGCAACCTACAGATGAAAGCAGTCAAATAGTGAAAGCAATGGAAGAGATGTCCTTGAAGACAAATGAAATTTACAGATTAAGAAAGATGATTGAAAATCTTGAGAAGACAAACAAATCAACTCAGATAGATGCTAAAATACATGAACAAAATGCAAACAGATTGAGTGAAGAGGTAAAGAAGCTACAAAAAGAATTAAATCTCAAGGATCAGATATCATACATAAAAAATTACCTATGGAATAATGTAATTGATGCCATCCATTATGTATGGCCTTCAATTCAAGTAATTTTTTAGCAGAGAGAGTTATTATTGGCAGCCCAAGCAGAGATCCAAAAGACACAAGCTGATTTACTTGATAAACCAGAACAGGCTGTAAGATTAATCAATTTCCTCAACAACAAGAATAGACAGGAATTGGAAGAACTAAAAAGCAATGACAGGACATCAACTATCTTAGAAATTAGGAAAGTTACCACCAAAAGAAATTTAATGAGGCAGCTTGAAGAAAAACGTGAAGGTATGAATACTGCTATAACCAGATTCATGGTTAAATTCACCAATTTAACGCAAATTCACCAATTTAACGCAAAAGGGACTTCGTGATATCATGGTTATTAATGATAAGTTAATGCCTCAAAATGATTATGACAAGAAGATAAGAGAATATGCCAAGGAGCAGGTGAATAAGCCAACAGGTCAAGGCATTCCCACAGGAAAAGTATTGCTGAAAAGTTTTGAAGATTTGTTTTATTTGCAGTATGAGATCAAACACCTATTTTTCATCAAGCCCACATTTGCTAGGTATACTAAAGCCGATGAGAATTTTAGGAAACTAAAAAATATTCAAATTACTAAAAATGAGGATTGGAAAGTATTGACTGATTTATTATGAAGAATGGAAGACAAACAAATGAAAAAGAAAAAAATCTGTTTTCTGTTTTCACTGTCAAAACAGATTTTACAGCAGTAAAGTAGTTTGACTAAAGGTTAAAGAGTATTCGAAATGAAAGAGTATCAGTAAGAAAGAGAATCAGCGAAGGCAGGTTAAATTCTAAAAAATATCTAAAGAGCCAGCAAAGAGGACACATAAGCAACTAGCTGCTTCTTATCCTAAAATAGTTTCTATTTCTTTTAAATAAAATAGGACAAGTTGTTGATTTGTTAAGCAGCTGTCACTATTATTGTTGTAAGACATTTTATTTTCCTAAGTTAATTCCTAGAAGTCATCTAGGATATTTTGTAAGACATTATGTATAAATACTTCACTCTTTTGAAGTATTTTGTGTGGAATAAAATTGCTGGAGTTTACTATAGATAGTTTGTTGACTTGAAGGCTTTGGATTTCGATTTTGAGTAGCAGACTGGATCAACTATTTGGCATCATACTTCAAGATCCATGTGATAAGCTATTTGGAGTGAAGTACTCTCTAAAACTTGTCATTGTTATCTTGTTTTGTTACATGCATACATCTGTGTTTTAATTCTAAATTTGAATGTATAACTAGGAGTATTACTACAGGACATGTTAATAGCACCCTGTTTTTAACTAAGTATCATTTCTTTGTTTTCTTCTAATTTCCGGTGTAGGGAACCCTTAATTTCTCCCTCTCCCATTTGACCTCTATCTACTACTTCCCTATTCCGGAACAAAGGATCCTTAAGTGCCCTTTATCCCGATCATACCATCTCAAAAACCAATTTTCCAAGATCTCCAAGGGTTATCTATCTTGCCCTGAAGACATTTGACCTTTTAGGCCTTGATCCCAGTTCTGTTAGCTTGACTTAGACTCCATAGCCCAATGGACAAGTAGATTTCCCTCTATTTATTCCTCCAAGTGAAATTTTCCCACCAAATCCGACAAAACCAAACCAAAATTGCACTTTCATAGCTAGCCTAATATTCACAAATTAAAACAAAGTTAAACTTTAAAGAGGGAACCCTCTTTGAACCCTAGGAAGGCTAGATCTTAGAGTTTGAAGTAGGTTTGTGGTTACCTCTAGTATTCTTTGACTAAAAACCAAAATCCCACAACTTAATAATTTACTAGAGTGATAACACGACCTTCACAAGTCGCAGCCTCTCTTTGGTCCCATAGTCGCAACTCTTCGTAGGTCTCAGGGAATGCGACTTAGCCGTCATTGCGACTCTGCGACCTATCCCGAGTCACCAAGTTGCATCGTTTCACCCAAGAGAATCCACACCCGACGCGACTCTCCGACTACGCGACCTCCACGCCACGGTTGTGATCTCATGCCAAAACAGTGCTTGTCAGAGAATGGGTATGATATTATACACGTCCCTAAAGGATGGATTATTTCAAGAGAACAAAACCTTGTTTGAGAGCGTTCATTTCTAGTTAAGACGACATTGGAATATTTCTCTAGTTTGTAATGAATGGGTCTGGAAGAACGTTTTGGCTGCAACGCGCCATATACGTGAAGAAATACGTGGCGTGATCCCCAGCATGATGTCTTATCCATTTACGGGTAAAGAGGCCAACCCCTTAAAGGTGCCGCATATTTTGTTCTCATCGCCACTCTTTATGCAAAAAAAAAGTGGAAAGAGGCATTACGGTGGGGAGAACCATGTAAAGGAATGGATATTTCTTGGGATAAGTAGAGGTTACCATGATGGGTTGAACTTGACAATGGCCATTAATTTTCATAAATTCCCAGAAGGAGTCTTGATGAGAAACAAGGAAAGATATGATGGTAGAGAAGGGAATCGCATTCTTCGAAGGTACGGGCAGATTTAGGCATCCCCCAAAGACCATCAAAGGTTAATCATGTAATGTGGGAGGCAGTCATAAACTGAAGAAAACACCTAAATAACGAGCATCAATGTTTGTCTTCGAAGATCTCTTGAGAAGGATTTGGACTAATGAAACCATTTACAAGCTGCACACACAACATTTCAGCGTGAAAAACAAGAACACATAGGGGTATAGATTTACTATTTGTTCAAGCCACTTTTGGCTAATTACATGTGTTTCCAACATCAATCTTATTTTATGTAAATGTGACCCATGTTATTTGTTTACAGGTAGAAGTCAGTGACTTGCATGGCAAAAAACTGGAGTTTTCTCTGGCGAGGAAGGTGGATCCTTACAAAATTCCCAAGAGCCTCACTTTAAGCTCAAAGGCCCCCAGTCACGTGCATAGGACAAAGATGCAGGAAAAGGAATCTTGCTGTGAAATCCAGAGATCACCGAAAGAAGAATGCAGGAGGGACAAAACCCTAGGTCGCAGGTCACAAATTGCTCAAGATCGCAGGTCGCAAGTAACCCTAGGTCGTAGGTCACAGATGACCTCAGGTCGCAGGTCGCATATAACCCTATGTCATAGGTCACAAATGGCCCAAGTCGCAAGCCAACCCAACAGTCGGGAAGACCAAGAGTCAAGGGCAACTCAAGAGTCATCTCAGCTTAAATGTACAACTTCAGGAAAGGATACAAGGGACTTTTAGCTCTGTAATTGAAGCCAGTATGACAAGAGGAATTGGTGCTTGAGAGCTAAAGGCACTCAGCTCTTAGATCAAGTAAGGAGAGAGGTAGCGAGGCTAGGGTTTTGGTATCATGCATTGATATGAATCGCCCATGTTCCACTATTGGGTTTTGACGAGTAGTAAACATGTATTTGACATTGCAACAACATTAATAATATATTTTCTTTTCCGGCACTAATTCACGTGCTTGCTTGTGGTGATAGTACTAGCTGTCTAATATTTCACTATGTTGTACGAGTGCTTTCATGCATGCAATTGATTATGAAATAATTCACAGTGGTTGCATGTACGTTTGCTCTTGAATCAGTGTTTATTTTTTCCTTGCCATGTCAGTGATTTATTGCGAACTACTTTGTAGTTAATTTCTGGCATGTTTTCATTCATGTATGTCTGACTGGTTTTTCGGTTCACTGATCCCATTCACGGCATACCCCCTTTTATTTTTGCTGCTTAGACTGTTTGCATCTTTGTTTACGGTTCGTCAATATTGGGCTGATTTTGCTTAACTGATTGGTCGTTTAACCTTTGCCTCTGCTCCATCATCTTCTCATCCGAAAACTAAGAGTGGAAACACTTATGGCGACAGCCGGGTCCACATACCGGATGGGGCTTCTATCCCAAAAGGTGTGAGGTATAATTGGGACCTTTCACTGGGGAGACCCCCTTGTTGTCGGCAATACAATTTTTTCCGTCAACAGGACCACATTGCTACAACAAAGGGATCAAGATATGCATGAGCTGACGAATCTGTTCCATACCCTGCGCACAAAGTTGGGTATCAAATATTCAGAGAAACATTTGGTGCTAAAGTATCACAGATATCTGCACAGATACATTCAGGAGGAAATGGAGTTCCTCAACATCTCCTCGCTTAGTACGACATACCAAGATTGAGCAGAAATAAAAATAGAAGAAGCAAGAATTTATATCTGTGAATCAAAAGAAAGGGAAAGGTGCCCCAAAACCATAGAAAAAAGGACAAATCCAAGGCATGGTGGCCCAAGACAACCTGCCAAAGCCGCAAGAAAAGAACAACACCACGAAGCCAAAGAAGGACACGGGAAATTGGTGTGAGTTCCATAAGAGCTCTAATCACAACACAAGTGAGTGTTAGGCCATGCAATCGTTGGTGATCGAGACGAGGGCTTCTGAATCAGATGCATGATCCGACTCTAAATCAGAACCTGACAAGGGAAATGACAAAGGGAAACAGATTATTGATGCAGAGCCCAATGCCACTGTTGCCACTATGAAGATCCAGAAGGAGGAACCGGAAGATCCATAGGAGGAGAAGCATCTCTTCCACTCCCACATGTGGGTAAAGGGTTCCCCGCTATAGTTCATTGTTGACAATGGGAGCCAAAATAACCTCATTTCAGCAGATACCATGAAGTGATTGGGTTTTCCGGCCACAACACACCCACAACCATACACCATCTGTTGTGGAGGTAAATCCCCTCTACGGACAAAGGCGATCCCTACTAGCCCAGACCGGGTCTAGCAACAATCTTTCACGCTATAGTGCAGGTTCCTAATTGCAGATAAACCAACTAGTGATGAAGGCTTACCTGGAATCCAACGCTGTCGCTCGTAGAGAAGGTAGCGCTCCCGTTCCTTGGCTCTGGCAGATCACAATCCTCACGATCTCCGTGATCGGACACTTGCACACGCTAGAAACAAAACAAACGCAAGCGTAAAATCCAATGCATACAACTATATGTCAGTCAGAGAAGACATAAGTCATGATCATTATCAATAACAAGAGTGGAACCATAACCAATAGTCGCTTATCATTAATCAATCAAAGAAGAATACAACCATAGCTCTGACGTTGAATTCTCCTTCGGAGGGTCGCCAACGGAACACGTCTCGAAAAATTCTGTCGGGGATGAGACAAACCTCTCTCTCTGGATGTGTCGACAATGATCTCCTTGCTTGGATTTGGCCTTAAGGGAATGGATTAAATCTCTTGCAGCATTAGGCTCTTGGGAACTTGGAGACTCTTGGAGACTCAGCCATTCAGCCATTCAGCCATTCAGCCCCTTCACCAATGGATGAAGGCTATATTTATAGAGGAGAGGAGGAGGTTGGGATCCCTAAAATAGTGGAAGGGAGGCCTTATCCTTTGGGAGGTTCCCCATATGGTGGAAATAAGAGGCCAAAGGAGGAAGGCTGTGGTTATTCAGGCGAAACCACTCCTGATGACTCATCCACGAAGTTGTTGTAATCGAATCTTCGCCTCTTTTTTTAAAAAACTTTCCGTGCGTATTGGCGCGGGGTGCTTAATCGTACGAGCGCCCAATCGCGCCGGCTCAAGAAAGCATTTCATTGTATGCGAGTACACAATGGCTACCAACAAGGCAAACAAGTGTTTTTAGGGTCTTCAAGAAATGATCAATAGAAGAAATGTTGTCCTCATGGAAAGGGATGCAATGATGGCATTTTATGAAGGTATGACACCGATTATCGTCGATGGTGAAACGACCTCCAACAGGGACGAGGGATTGCAGGGACGGTGACAAATTACTGTGTAACACCATTGGGTGGCTTCACCAAGGACGAGATCTCCGCGTCAGCCAGCAGTGCCGCCTTCTCTACATCATCAAGCCCTTCATGGATGATTTACTATGTGACATTGCTCCTCTTGATGTTTGTGATGTATTATTAAGCCAACCATACTTGTGGAAGCGACACGCTGTGTATGAGTCCCAACCTCGCGTTGTTATTGTTTCTTTGGGAAATAAGTTGTAGAGGATACCATAGGTACCACCGTCTGCTGCTATCTATTTGGTTACTGTAAAACAATGCAGTAAGCTCATTTCCAAAACCAGGAAATTTGTTTTCCTGATGATCCGCCCCGAGGGAAAGAAGAAGACTGTGGCCACGACCACCAGACAGGGCTCCTCTGCATGACAGCAACAAATGGATAAAGTTTTGGAGGAGTACCGGGACATCTTCACCTCACCCACAAGGGTGCCTCTACACTGTCAGGTCAAGCATCCTGTTGATCTGACCCTAGGTGCGCCACTACCCAATGGACCGATCTATCGACGCTCTATTTTCGAGAACGATGAAATCAAGAGGCATATTCAGGAGTTGTTACAGAAAGGTCACATACGGCCAAGTTCATCACCCTGTGGGAGCTCGATCGTGTTGGTACAGAAGAAGGATGGGAATTGGAGACTCTGTATTTATTATCGAGTGCTGAACAAGATCACTATCTAGAATAGGTACTCGATCCCATAGATTGATGACCTTCTGGACCAACTCAAAGGGGTGAAATATTTCAGCAAGATCGACTTGAAGTTTGGGTATCACCAGGTACCAATTGAACCCTCCAATGTGTGGAAGACTGCCTTCAAAGCCAAGGAGGGCCTTTTCGAATGACTGGTCATGCATTTCGGGTTGACGAATGCTCCCACAAACTTCATGAGGTTAATGGACGACATCTTGCGGCCATTCATGAATGCATTTGTAGTGGTTTACTTGGATGACATTCTGATCTTCATCCAGACATGGGAAGAGCACCTCCACCACATCCGATAAGTCCTCCAAACACTGCGGCAACACAATTTGTGTGCCAATTTGGAGAAGTGCACTTTTGGCATGACCTAAGTTCAATATCTGGGATACATTATTTATGAAAGAGGGGTGCATGTGGATCCAACCAAGATCCAAGTCATTCGAGATTGGCCAAACCGAACCACTCTAATAGAGGTTCGCAGCTTTCTAGGTCCTGCTAATTTCTACCACAGGTTCGTGTTGGGATTTTATCATATGACTTGGCCCTTGAGTCAAGTCACCAAGGGAGGAGCGAAAGAAAAATTCTTTTGGTCAGAATCTCAACATAAGGTGTTCGTAGAATTGAAATATCGCCTTTGTTTTGCCCCAGTTCTCACATTACCAGACCCTCAACAACCATTTAAGATTGAGATGGATGCCTCTGACTATGCTATTGGGGCAGTTCTTACTGAACAGGGGCATCGAGTGGCATATCATAGTGATACATTGTCCGAAACAGTTCGCAAGTATCCCACTTATGACAAAGAAATGTATTCCATTGTGCAGGCTTGTCGACAATGGAAGCATTACATTTGGGGGAAGGAAACAATCATCCACACAGACCACTGAACCATGCAGTTCATACAGACACAAGGGAAGTTGCAGAACGATTTCCATCTGAAGTGGTCCACATATTTGCAACAGTTTCATTTAAACATGAAGCACAAGAAGGGTAGCACCAATAATGTTGCAAAGTGCCTTAGCCGACCATCGATCATGGTGCTAACCACCGTTCTCAACTCTCGTGGGCATGAGACTTCTGATTGGCCGCTTCTCTACAAGAGAGATCCATGATTCGATCATACATACAAGGCACTCTTGGGGGGTACACAAGTTCCAAATTTTCACCTCCAAGATGCATTATTATGTCACCTTGGACACCTTTATGTTCCTTCAAGCAAGCATGCCAAGACGATATGGGAAGCACACTACAGTCAAGTCACTGGGCATTTCGGGGTCGAAAAAATAGTGGCAATACGGCAGAAGTAGTTTTATTGGCCGAACCTTCGACATGATGTCAGGAAGTACATCATAACTTCTGCATTGCTTGTGTCATTGCCAAACTAACCATCAAGAAGAAAGGCCTCTATACTCCGCTACCTCCCCCTAGTCGACCTTGGAAATCGATCTCCATGGATTACATTTCGGGCCTTCCTTCTACTAAGCATGGAAATGATTGTGTTTTCGTGGTCATCGACAAATTCTCAAAGATCTCTCCATTATGACGGCCTACAAGAAGAATATCACAGCAGAAGCCACTGCTAAACTCTTCTTGGAACGAGTGTGGGTGCACTTTGGTATCCCACAGTCTATCATCTTAGATCGAGACAGCAAGTTCCTCAACACATTTTGGTCCAACCTTTGGTCAATGCTGGACACCAAGCTCACCAAGTCCACAAATTTCTATCCCAAAACTAATGGCCAGACAGAGGTCGTCAACAGGATGATTGTACACATTTTGCGCATGTACAATTCAAAGCATCCACGCACATGGGAGGAGAGCCTCCCCTATGTACAACACAGTTATAACCAGGCTCTCCATAGCTCAACTGGCCACAAACCCTTTCAAGTGGGCTTGGGATTCCAGCCACTATGTCCCATTGACGTAGCCATGGCATTTGCGGCTACTCAGGCCGATTCGGCTCATGTCCCGTCTGAAGTTGACAAATCGAACAACTTCATCAAGTGCATTCAACACATCCACCAAGAGGTTCATGACATATTAGACAAATCCAATGCTAAGTATAAGCAACAACATGATCAACATCAAGTTCCACACATCTCTGTGTCGACAAAGTTCCAAGCACATTTACAGTAGGAGCACCTCATCGGACCCCACCACAAGCCCACCACAAGATTCAACCTCTTTGATATGGGTCATACACCATCACCAAGGTTGTAGGGAACAATGCTCTCCTGCTCAATATTCCACCATTCCTTGGTCTGCACCCATTATTCAATGTGGACAACCTTCGTCCCTACTTCCCACCTCTACTAGACACCTCTGACATTGCAGAACAACTCACACCAACAGAGTTAAATATAGACTGCATGGAACATACCAACACATATTGTATCATGGACATGCAAATCAATAACACTCGTCAACACAAGATCCAAATGTATTGAGTTGTCAAAGTTGGCCAACTCCTGCACCAAGGCAAGTGGTTCACTAGGGACCAACTTCAGCAAAAGTTTCCTCATGTCATGGAGGAACTCAATGCAACGGGGACCATTTTTTCCTAAGGGGGGAGGAACGATCTAGGTGGATAAAACCACCTATTCCACTTGGGGCCCCACCATTTTCTCTTTCAATTTTTTAGTTTCAGCACAACTTACTATTTTTAGCAGTTTTTCAGGTCTTGAACTTTCGGATCCATTTTGAGGCCTTAAACAACGTTTTTTGGGCATCAAACCTCCAGGAAAATCTGATTGCGGTCTGGAATCTACATTTATGATCAAGAGTTTTATTCCTCATATAGATATTTCTAACGATGTATCATGTGCGTCAAACGAAGATAGTATGCCAAAGTTACGGCCCCGGGAAATTGATGTACCAATTTACCCTGACGGGACCCATATTCTGGAGTTTCATCTCCTAGGGTTAGGTTTTTGGATGTTTAGGGTTTTCCATTGTTTCTCAATAATATATAGGCCTTCGAGCCTCATTTTAACACAGAGTTTAGAGGCCTGTAGCCACCACACCTCTTCTCAAAGATACGCTACCAATGCCCTAGCTAGTTTATTTCCATTCTGCCTATAAGCAAATTTCAGTTCTTTGATATTAATGAAATGAAGTGTTATTTCCGATGCATATTTGTATTTATGGTTATATGTGTATTCTATTGCGTTCCTGCATAAATCCAGATCAGTGGTATCAGAGCGGTCTGCTTTTTTTCGATCCTTCTTTGCATGTACCCAACAAGGTCGGGGTATAAGGAGTTAGGGCTCGATCTAGTTGAACCTTTTCAAGATCAACCTTGCAATCCTCGAAGGCCTCCCATGGGGGATGAAAAGAAAGATGAGGGAGTAGGATATCCTATCAAAATATTGCTTGAGGAGTCCCTCAAAAAACAAAGGATTGCGATGATGGATAACTTTGCCTAGATCCTTCAACGACTGCCCATCGACGGCGCATCTGTATCCAGCAGCCACTCTGGAGGCGAGACTCCATTTAAGATACAAGTAAACTTTGAAATTCCCATATTTTAGGTTCAAATAGATGCAGATAACGTAGATAGATGGTTGAATCTATTAGAAGGATATTTCTCAGTTCATGACTTTTCCGACAGGGAGAAGATTATTTTTGCACTCCTCAAACCTATCCCCGATGTCAAGGACTGGTGGGAAACCTACTGTGATAAAAAGGACAAGATAGAACCCTCTGTGTTCTCAGTCGTACCCAACTGGAATTCTTTCCGAGATGCCATCAAGGAACAATACTATCCCGTGGGGAGCTATGAGGACAAGTATATACAATGGACCACGTTTCGGCAACAAAGGGATCAAGATGCACATGAGCTGATGAATTTGTTACATACCCTACGCACAAAGTTGGGTATCAAAGATTCAAAGAAACATTTGGTGCTAAAGTATTGCAGTTGTCTGCACAAATACATTCAGGAGGAAATGGAGTTCCTCGACATATCCTCGCTTGGTACGACATACTGGTATGCTGCCAAGATTGAGCAGAAATCCAAACAAAAGAAGTGAGACTTTGGATCTGCGAATCAAGAGCAAGAGAAAGGTGCCCCAAAACCGTAGAACAAAGGACAAAGCCAAGGCATGGGGGCCCAAGAAAACCTACCAAAGTTGCAAGCAAAGAACAACACCACAAAGCCAAAGAAGGACAGGGGAAAGTGGTGTGAGTTTCATAAGAGCTCCACTCACAACACAAGTGAGTGTCGCGCCAAGCAATCGCTGGTGGCCGAGATGAGGGCTTCTGAATCAGATGGATGCTTTGACTCTGAATCAGAACCTAACAATGGGAATGACAAAGGGAAACAGATTATTGATGTGAAGCCCAATGCCATTGTTGCCACTATGAAGATCCAGAAGGAGGAATAGGAAGATCCAGAGGAGGAGGAGTGTCTCTTCCACTCCCAGATGTGGGTAAAGGATTCCCCGCTACAGTTCATTATCTGAAATGGGAGCCAAAAGAACATCATTTCAGTAGACTTCGTGAAGCAGTTGGGATTTCCGACCACAACACACCCACAACCATACACCATCGGGTGGCTTCACCAAGGACGAGATCTCCACGTCAGCCAATAGTGCCACCTTCCCTACAACATCAAGCCCTTCACGGATGAGGTACTATGTGACATTGATCCTCTTGATGTTTGTGATGTATTATTAGGCCAACCATACTTGTGGAAGCGACATGCTATGTATGAGTCCTGGCCTCACACTGTTATTGTTACTTTTGGAATTAAGTTGTATATGATACCAGAGGTACCACCGCCTATCGCTATCTCTTTGGTTACTACAAAACAATGCAGTAAGCTCATTTCCAAAACCAGGAAATTTGTTTTACTAATGATTCGTCCCCAGGGCAAGAAGAATATTGTGGCCACGACCTCCAAACAGGGCTCCTCTGCATGACAACAACAAATGGACAAGGTTGTGGAGGAGTACGGGGACATCTTCACCTCACCCACAAGGGTGCCTCTACACTGTTAGGTCAAGCACCCCATTGATTTGACCCCAGTTGCGCCGCTACCCAATGGATAGATCTATCGGTGCTCTATTATAGAGAATGATGAAATAAAGAGGCAGATTGAGGAGATGTTGCAGAAAGGTCACATCCGGCCGAGTTCATCACCATGTGGGAGCCATGTTGGTGAGACTATGTATTGAATATTGGGCGCTGAACAAGATCACTATCCGGAATAGGTACCCTATCCCACGAATTGATGACCTTCTGGACCAACTTAAAGGAGCGAAATATTTCAGCAAGATCGACTTGAAGTCTGGTTATCACCAGGTACCAATCGAACCCTCCGATGTGTGGAATACCTCCTTCAAAGCCAAGGAGGGACTTTTCGAATGGCTGGTCATGCCTATCGGGTTGACGAATGCTCCCACAACCTTCATGAGGTTAATGGACGACATCTTGTGGCCATTCACCAACTCATTTGTAGTGGTGTACTTGGATGACATTTTGATATTTAGGAAAAATTGGAAAGAGCACCTCCACCACATCTGACAAGTCCTCCAAACATTGCGACAACACAAGTTGTGTGCCAATTTGGAGAAGTGCACTTTTTGCATGACCGAGGTTCAATGTATTGGATACATTATTGATGAAAGGGGGGTGCATGTGGATACAACTAAGATCCAAGTCATTCAAGATTGGCCAGCCACAACCACTCTAACAGAGCTTCATAACTTTCTGGGTCTTGCTAATTTCTATCTCAAGTTCGTGTTGGGATTGTCTCATATCACTTGGTCCTTGAGTCAAGTCACCAAGGGAGGAGTGAAAGAAAAATTCTTTTGGTCAGAATCTCAACAGAAGGCATTTGTAGAATTGAAACATCGCCTTTGTTCTGCCCCAGTGCTCACATTACCAGACTTGCAACAACCATTTGAGATAGAGACGGATGCCTATGAATATGCTATTGGGGAATTTATTACTCAACAGGGGCATTGAGTGGCATATCACAGTGAGACAATTATCTGACACAGTTCGCAAGTATCCCACTTATGACAAAGAAATGTATTCCATTGTGCAGGCTTGTCGACTATGGAAGCATTACATTTTGGGGAAGGAAACAATCATCCACATAGACCACCGACCCCTGCAGTTGATACAGACACACGGGAAGTTGCAGAATGATTGCCATCAGAAGTGGTCCACATATCTATGATAGTTTCATTTGAACATCAAGTACAAGAAGGGTAGCACCAATAATGTTGCAGACTGCCTCAAACGACCATCAATGATGGTTCTAACCACCGCTCTCAACTCTTGTAGGCACGAGACTTATGATTGGCTGCTTCTCTACAAGAGCGATCTAGAATTTGGTCACACATACAAGACACTCTTGGGGGGTACGCAAGTTCCAAATTTTCATCTCCAAGGTGCACTGTTATGTCACCTGGGACACCTTTGTGTTCCTTCAAGCGAGCGTGTGAAGATGATATTTAAATCACACAATAGTCGAGTCGTTGGGAATTTCGAGGTCTAGAAAACAGTGGCATTACTGCAGAAGTATTTCTATTAGCCGAAACTTCAACAGGATGTCGGGAAGTACATCAGATCCTGCACTACTTGCGCCATTTCCAAACCAACCATCTAGATGCAAGGCCTCTATAATCTTCTACCTACCCTTATTCGACCTTGGGAATCCATCTCTATGGATTACATGTCGGTCCTTCCTTCTATTAAGCATGGAAACGACTGTGTTTTCATGGTCGTCGACAAATTCTCTAAGATGCCATTATGGCGGCCTACAAGAAGAATATCACAGCATAAGCCACTGCTAAAATATTCTTTGAACGAGTGTGGGTTCACTTTGGGATTCCACTATATATCATCTCAGATCGGGACAATAGGTTCCTCAGCACATTTTGGTCCAGAGTCTGGTCAATCACGGACACCAAGTCCACAAATTTCCATCCCCAAATTGATGGCCAGAAAGAGGTCTTCAACAGGATGATTGTACTCATTATACGCATGTACAATTCAAAGCATCCATGCACATGGGATGAGAGCCTCCCCTATGTACAACACAGTTATAACTGAGCTCTCCACAGCTCAACCGGCCACAACCCCTTTCAGGTGGGCTTGAGATTCCTACCATTATGTCCCATTGATGTAGCCATGCCATTTGCAGCTACTCAAGCCGATTAAGCTCATGTCCAGTCTGAAGCTGACAAAGAAAAAAACTTCATCGAGCACATTCAGTACATCCACCAACAGGTTCATGACATATTGGACAGAGCCAATGGTAAGTACAAGCAACGACATGATCAACATCGGGTGCCACACAACTTCTAGGTGGGCGATAAAGTATCGCTACATTTGCAGAAGAAGCGCCTCAATGGACCCCGCCGCAAGCTTCGTCCCCTTCGATATGGGTTGTACACCATCACCAAGGCTGTAGGGAACAATGTCTTCGAGCTCATTATTCCACCATTCCTTGGTCTGCACCCAGTATTCAGTGTCGACTACCTTCGTCCCTGCTTCCCACCTCTACTAGACACCTCTGACATTGCAGAAAAACTCACACCAACAGAGTTAAACCCAGATTGCATGGAACAGGCCACCACAAATTGTATCATGTACATGCAAATCAATAACACTCGCCAACAGAAGATCCAACTGTATCGGGTTGTCAAAGTTGGCCAACTCCTGCACCAAGGCAAGTGGTTCACTAGGGACAAAGTTCAACAAAAATTTCCTCATCTCATGGAGGAACTCAACACAATGGGGACCATTGCTTCCTAATGGGGGAGGAATGATCTAGGTGGATAAACCTACCCATTACACTTGGGGTCTCACCATTATCTCTTTCAGTTTTTCAGTTTCAGCACAACTTACTATTTTTAGAAGTTTTTTGGGTCGTAAACTTTCAGAGCTGTTTTGAGGCCCTAAATGACGTTTTTTGGGCATCAAACCTCCAAATAATATTTGATTTCATTTTGGAATAAATATTTGTGGTCAGCAGTTGTATTTCTCGGATATATATTTCAAATGATGTATCATGTGCGTCAAACAGAGATAGTATGCCAAAGTTATGACCCCGAGAAATTGATGTACCAATTTACCACGACGGGGCCCATATTTTGGCGTTTCATCTCCTAGGGTTAGGTTTTTGGATGTTTAGGGTTTTCCATTGTTTCTTGATAATATATATGCATTTTAGCCTCATTGTAACACAGAGTTCAAAGGCCTGTAGTCGCCACATCTCTTCTCAGAGATATGCTACCATCACCCTAGCTAGTTTATTTCCATTCTGTGTGTAAGCAAATTTCAGTTCTTTGATATTAATGGAATGAAGTGTTATTTCCACTGCATCTTTGTATTTATGGTTATATTTGTATTCTATTGCGTTCCTGCATAAATCTGGATCAGTGCTATCAGAGTTGTTTGCTTTTTATCGATCCTTCTTTGCATGTCCCCAACGAGGTTGGGGTATAAGGAGTTAGGGCTCGATCTGGTTGAACCTTTGCAAGATCAGCCTCACAAACCCCGACAACCGCCCATGGGGACGAAAAGAAAGATGAGGGAGTAGGAGATCCTATCAAAATATTTCTCAAGGAGGCCCTCGAAAAATAAAGGAACGCGATGATGGATAAATTTTCCCAGATCCTTCAACGACTGCATCCAGCAACCACTCTGGTGGTGCGACTCTCTTTAAGGTACAAGTAAACTTTGACATTCCCATATTTGTGGGTAAAATAGATGCAGATGCCGTAGATAGATGGTTGAATCTATTAAAAGTATATTTCTTGGTTTATGACTTTTCTGACCAGGAGAAGATTATTTTTGCACTCCTTAAAGCTACCCCTCATGTTAAGGGCTGGTGGGAAACCTAATGTGATAAAAACGACGAGACAGAACCCTCTCTGTTCTCAGTCGTACCCACTTGGAATTCTTTCTGAGATGCCATCAAGGAACAATACTATCCCGTGGGGAGCTATGAGGACAAGTATATACAATGGACCACGCTACAGTAACAAAGGTATCGAGATGTGCATGAGCTAACGAATATGTTCCATACCTTGCGCTCAAAGTTGGTTATCAAATATTCAGAGAAACACTGGTGCTAAAGTATCACAGTTGTCTGCACGGATACATTAAGGAGGAAATGGAGTTCCTCGACATCTCCTAGATTGGTATGACATACCGGTCTGCGGCCAAGATTGAGTAGAAATACAAACAAAAGAAGCGAGACTTTGGATATGTGAACAAAATCAAGGGAAAGGTGCCCCCAAACCCCAGAACAAAGGATAAAGACAAGGCATGGTGGCCCAAGACAACCTACCAAAGCCGCAAGAAAATAACAACACCAAGAAGCCAAAGAGGGACACGGGAAAGTGGTGTGAGTTCCATAAGAGCTCCTCTCACAACACAAGTGAGTGTCGGGCCAAGCAATCACTGGTGGCTGAGATAATGGCTTTTGAATCAGATGCATGCTCTGACTCTAAATTAGAACCTAACAAGGGGAATGACAAAGGGAAATAGATTATTGATGCGGAGCTTAATGCCATTGTTTCTGTTAGCCACCTATGAAATCTTTGTCAAGCAAACAGGTGGCTAAACTATTTTATGAGCCTTCAAGAGATACATTTCCCATGAAAATCTCTCATCCTTGAAGCCTCTGTGTGTCCATTTCCTTTTTAAAGATCCCTTCTGCTGATTCCCATCCTGAAGCCCCACTAATTGCAAAAATTGCACTCCAAAAGGCCTTCATTTGCCCTTATATCCCTGCAAAATGTCCCATTTTAACCTTTTTCCCCTTTGTTAAATTTCCCCCTTTTACCCCCTAAATCCTCCCAAAATCCCCTTTAAATCCTACACATACCCCTTGTTTGGCCTATTTTCCCCTTTTTCCCCCTATTGTTACCCTTTTGTAGTTTCAAATTGCATTAAAAGGGGCCCAAAAAACCCATTTTACACCTTATGATAAGGCCTAGCCCCTTTCGGCCTAGCCTCGCAAACCACTTCCCCACGTAGACCCAAGCGCTAAGACCAAGCGCAGATCCTTAAAGCGCTTATCACATCAGAGAATCGGAGCAAAACACGCATTTCATTTGTAAATTTAAAACCTCCGATGCAATGGATTATCCGTCGGTCAGCCCTTGAAATGATATCCGCCGTTGATCTTGATAGATCCAACGGCCCGCAGCCTATTTTATCGCGCCCCTAACACTCCTTTGTGAGCCCTCTGATGGCCCTCTCCACCGTCGATCCACTTCTAAATCCGACAGCCATCGCAATCTCGCTTTATTGCTAATCGAAACTTTTTAAATGGTGCCACTCTTTGTCCCCCTGATCGAATCCGAGCTGTCCGTTCATTTAGATCCGACGGCCCCGCGCTAATCGCATTGCGCCCGTCGCTCCTCCCCTTTCGCCCCTCCGATCATATTTGAACCGTCGATCTCCCCGCCAGATCCGATGGCTGGCGCTCAATCGCATCCCCTGCTCCAATCGCAATCAAAACTTTTTTAATGTGTCACCCCTGCTTCCCCCGATTGCGATCTTCCGATTTGATCACGTCCGTCCGTTCGTCCAAGATCAACGGCTCATATTGCATCGCTTCCTCCACCGCTTTTCTTCATCGAAGCCTTTGTTAACTCCATCTTTCGACCTCCACCATTGATCTCCTCCTGAGATCTAACATTCCCAAACTAATCACCCTCCACCCACGCCGGGTCCCACCACGCGCAGTCAGTTCTATTGCATTTCACTCATTTCTTTGCATTTCCACCTAATTCCAAACCTCCGCGGTTTACACTAAAGGTTTGATGTATTACATTAAAGTTCATGTATTCCTCCACCGAAACCCTATCAATCGTTGTTTACACCATATTTCTGCATCCTCCACCATTGCTTCAATTGAAACCGCCATTTTTACCACCGCTGCACCGCCATATTCATGACTCTCCGCTCCATCCACCCTCCCATGCATTGGATTTCTTAACACAGTTGCGGGTTTTGCAGGGTGCAGGCGGTAAACGCCGCCATGGTTTACAATCCCTATTACAGTGACACGGAGCTCAGTGAAATGAGGTTCAGAGCCCGATAGCACAGAGAAGAACATGGGAAGGTACGGGAGCGTGATTTTCATCAAAGGTACAAATTTTAACTGTACGAAACCCTTCCAATGCCACCAAAGCCCGGTTTTTCACTGACATAGACAGTTGAAGCGGCAAAGAGTATCAGTACAGGGTTAAGGAGTTCTAAGGCACATCATTGAAAATATGTAAGCCTTAATTCAATATTTTAAGGGCAAGGTACCAGATTGAAGATCCCGTGATTGACACAGGAGACCTGAAGAGGTATAACACACATAAAACCATATCATCAGGGTAGCTACATCAACAGAATGTTCGTACCTATGAAAGGACAAAGAACCCATATTGTTTCCATTATTCACCATGTTCCTGAAGAAATTTCAGCCCTGACAACAGTCCTAATGCTACCAGAGAATTTGTTTTGTAGTATGGCGGACTTCACAGTCATTTATTTGCCTTTTTGTTTATTCACTAAAGTACTACAGAGTACTGCAGCCAAAGTACATCAGAGACATACCTGGAGTAAATGGAAGTCTGATGAAGACCACTCTTTCATTCAAAGAGTACCAGAGATAAATGCACAGAATTTAAAACAGAATGGACTTCGGCCCTCCTCCTCTTCTGAGCTTTAATGCTACATTTAGTTTTTTCACCTACCTCCTCGACTCATATTTCAGCTATAAAATTCATGAATAAACTCATTGTAAAGGTTGTTGATCAAATATCTGAGAATTGCAAGTTGTTTCCTTTGAGACACAGTCTCTATGTGAAGTTGTAAGATAGGCTGAGGAAGATGTATTCAGACTGAATGTTCAAGCTGTTGGCAATGTTGTACATGACTAGTGTTGCTCTTTAATATGACAAGCACATTTATTTGGATCTTGATCTAAAGCAGCTGGTGATGTTTTCTATCTCTGTGTTTTATTTCATTTCATTACATTTCTTTTGGCACACATCAGAAATCTGGCATAGGATTTATCCTTGTTAGGTACCCTATGTCTTTGCTCTCCCTGCCTTCAATGTTTGTCTGCTATATGTGTATCTGAGGATTGATTTCAATTGATTTAACCAGTGTAGTGGTCAGATATATCACTAGCTGATGTATGAATTAATGAGGTTGGTCTCTTAGATGTTCTTATTAGGATTTAATTGAATGAATTGGGAACACTGGGAGGTCTAGAATCTGGTTCTATCTCACTAGGATCCTTTTCAATTGGTTAAACTCTGATAAGTTCCCCTAAAATGGAGGCCGAAGCATTGAGAGTTCAAAGTCTCTCTCTGATCTCAGGTCTTTAACTTTGTGTTCTAAATATTTAATGTTCCTTGTCCGAAGAGTTTACCTTTAGGGTTGGGATCACAGGTGTTCAATGGCATGCCCTATCCCTGGATATAATCTCTAAAGGTCACCTTGGAGGTTTTCCTTGCTTTCACCTTCTCTCTTACCCTTTCAAGCCATACTATCATCTTTAAGATCCAATGCTTTAGCTGACTAGCCCAACTGAAACCCTGCGTATTGAATAGCAAGTAAACCCTTTCCTGACTCCATTTTCCTAATGGTCTTGAATTTTCTCTGAAGTTATCTCCCTTTGCTTAAAATCCTCTTTGCTCAGCCTTTGTATCATTTTGAGCCCTTCTTCCCAGTTTCCAACAACCAAACAAGCATCAAACAACTAAAACTCGTGCCCATAACTAGCCTAATATCTTAAACTTTGAGCTTCAAAGACAAAAACCTTCGCTCATATAAAGAGATCCCTCTCTAGACCTAGGGGGGCTAGACCCTGAGGTCTGAAAGTGGTTCTGATGTTGTCTCATCTTTTGGTCTCGCCAATATGGCCAAAACATGGGAACTCCAACAGTTGCCACTACGAAGATCTAGAAGGAGGAACCAGACGATCCAGAGGAGGTCGAGTGTCTCTTCCACTCCAAGATGTGGGTAAAGGGTTCCCCTCTATAGTTCATTGTCGAAAATAGAAGCCAAAGGAACCACATTTCAGCAGACGTTGTGAAGCGGTTGGGCTTGCCGACCACAACACACCCACAAACATACACCATCGGGTGGCTTCACCAAGGACGGGATCTCCATGTCAGCCAGTAGTGTCGCCTTCCCTACAACATCAAGCCCTTCACGGATAGGTACTATGTGAAATTTCTCCTCTTGATGTTTGTGATGTATTATTAGGCTAACGATACTTGTGGAAGTGACATGCTATGTATGAGTCCCGATGTCGCGCTGTTATTGTTACTTTGGGAAATAAGTTGTACAGGATACCAGAGGTACCACCGCCTGGCACTATCTCTTTGGTTACTGCAAAACAATGCAGTAAGTTGATTTCCAAAACCAGGAAATTTGTTTTACTCATGATCTGCCCCCAGGGCAAGAAGAAGACTATGGCGACGACCTCCAAACAATGATTCTCTTCATGACAACAACAAGTGGACAAGGTTGTGTAGGAGTACAGGGACATCTTTATCTCACCCATAGGGGTGCCTCTACATTTTCAGGTCAAGCACCCCTTTGATCTGACCCCAGGTGCGTCGCTACCCAATGGACCGATCTATCAATGCTCTATTATAGAGAACAATGAAATCAAGAGGAAGATTAAGGAATTACTGCAGAAAGGTCACATCTGGTTGAGTTCATCACCTTATGGGAGCCCGATCGTGTTGGCACAGAAAAATGATGGGACTTGGAGACTCTGTATTGACTATCGGGCGTTGAACAAAATCACTGTCATGAATAGGTACCTGATCCCATGGATTGATGACCTTCTGGACCAAATCAAAGGGGCAAAATATTTCAGCAAGATCGACTTGAAGTCTGGGTATCACCAGGTATCAATCGAACCCTTTGATGTATGGAAGACTTCCTTTAAAGGCAAGGAGGGCCTTTTCGAATGGCTGGTCATGTCTTTCAGGTTGATGAATTCTCCCGCAACCTTCATGAGGTTAATGGATGACATCTTACGACCATTCACCAACTCATTTGTAGTGGTGTACTTGGATGACATTATGATCTTCAGCCAGGCTTGGGAAGAGCACTTCCACCACATCCGATAAGTCCTCCAAACACTACGGCAACACAAGTTGTTTTCCAATTTGGAGAAGTGAACTTTTCGCATGACCCAAGTTCAATATCTGGGATACAATATTGATGAAAGGGGGGTGCATGTGGATCTAACCAAGATCGAAGTCATTTGGGATTAGCCAACCCCAACCACTATAACATAGCTTCACAACTTTCTTGTTCTTGCTAATTTCTACCGCAGGTTCGTGTTGTGATTCTCTCATATCACTTGGCCCTGGAGTCAAGTTACCAAGGGAGGAGAAAAAGAAAAATTCTTTTGGTCGGAATCTCAACAAAAGGCGTTCATAGAGTTGAAACATCGCCTTTGTTCTACCCCAGTGCTCACATTACCAGACTTGCAACAACCATTTGAGATCAAGACTGATGCCTCTGACTATGCTATTGGGGCAGTTCTTACTCAATAGGGGCATCGAGTGGCATATCACAGTGAGACAATTGTCCAACATAGTCTACAAGTATCCCACTTATGACAAAGAAATTTATTACATTGTGCAGGCTTGTCGACAATGGAAGCATTAAAATTTGGGGAAGGAAACAATCATCCACACAGACCACTGACCCCTGCAGTTCATACAAACACAAGGGAAGTTGCAGAACGATGGCCATCAGAAGTGGTCCACATATCTGCGACAGTTTCATTTGAACATCAAGTACAAGAATGGTATCATCAATAATGTTGGAGACTACCTTAGCTGACCACCGATCATGGCGCTAACCACTGTTCTCAAATCTTGTGGGCACGAGACTTCTGATTGGCCACTTCTCTACAAGAGCGATCTAGAATTCAGTCACACATATAAGGCACTCTTGGGGGGTACACAAGTTCCAAATTTTCACCTCTAAGATGCATTGTTATGTCACTTGGGACACCTTTGTGTTCCTTCAAGCGAGGGTGCCAAGATGATATGGGAAGCACACTATAGTCGACTTGCTGGGAATTTTAGGGTGGAGAAAATAGTGGCAGTACTGCAGAAGTATTTATATTGGCCGAACCTTCGACAGGCTGTCCCTAAGTACATAAGATCCTACATTGCTTGTGCCGTTGCAAAACTGACCATCAAGAAGCAAGGCCTCTATACTCTGCTACCTACCCCTAGTCGACCTTCAGAATCCATCTCCATGGATTACATGTGGGGCCTTCTTTCTAATAAGCATGGAAACAACTGTGTTTTCATGGTCGTCATCAGATTCTCGAAGATGGCCATTATGGCGGCCTAGAAGAAGAATATCATATTAGAAGCCACTACAAAATTCTTGTTTAAACGAGTGTGGGTGCACTTTGGGATCCCAAAGTCTATCATCTTAGATCGAGATAGTAGGTTCCTCAACACATTTTGGTCCAGCCTCTAGTCAATGCTGGACACCAAGCTCACCAAGTCTAGAGCTTTCCATCCCCAAACTGATGGGCAGGCAAAGGTTGTCAACAGGATGATTGTACACATTATGTGCATGTACAATTCAAAGCATCCATGCACATGGGATGAGAGCCTCCCCTATGTACAACACAGTTATAATCGGGCTCTCCATAGCTCAACTGGCCACAACCCCTTTCAAGTGGGCTTGGGATTCCAGCCACTATGTCCCATTGACGTAGCCATGCCATTTGCGGCTACTCAGGCCGATTCGAATCATGTCCAGTCTGAAGCTGACAAATCAAACATCTTCATCGAGCAAATTCAACACATCTGCCAACAGGTTCATGAAATATTGGACAGAGCCAATGCTAAGTACAAACAACTGCATGTTCAACATCGGGTGCCACACAACTTCCAGGTGGGCGACAAAGTCTGGCTACATTTGCAGAAGGAGCACCTCACTGGACCCCACCGCAGGCTTCGCTCGCTCTGATTAGGGTCATACACCATCACCAAGGCTGTAGGGAAAAATTCCTTCGAGCTCAGTATTCCACCATTCCTTAGTTTGCACCCAGTATTCAATGTGGACTGCCTTCGTCCCTACTTCCCACCTCTGACATTGTAGAACAACTCACACCAACAAAGTTAAACCCTGACTGCATGGAATAGGCCACCATAGATTTTATCATGGACATGAAAATCAAGGACAGTCGCCAACAGAAGATCAATTGTATCGGGTTGTCAAAGCTGGGCAATTTTTGCACCAAGGCAAGTGGTTCACCAGGGACCAAGTTCAGTAGAGTTTTCCTCATCTCATGGAGGAACTCAATGCAATGGGGACCATTTCTTCCTAAGGGGGGAGGAATGATCCAAGTGGATAAACCCGCCTATTCCACTTGGGGCCCCACCATTATCTCTTTTAGTTTCAGCACAACTTACTATTTTTAGCAGTTTTTCGGGTCCTGAACTTCCGGAGCTATTTTGAGGCCCTAAAAGACGTTTTTTGGGCATCAAAACTCTAGGTGAATTAAGTTCTATTCTAGAATATACATTCGTGATCAGTAGTTGTAGTAATCGAATAGATATTTCTAACGATGTATCATGTGCGTCAAACGAAGATAGTATTCCAAAGTTACGACCTCGGGAAATTGATGTACCAATTTACCCCGACGGGGCCCATATTTTGGCGTTTCATCTCTTAAGGTTAGGGTTTTGGATGTTTATGGTTTTCCATTGTTTCTCAATAATATATAGGCCTTTGAGCCTCATTTTAACACAGAGTTCAGAGGCCTGTAGCCACCACATCTCTTCTCAGAGATAAGCTAACAGCACCCTAGCTAGTTTATTTCCATTGTATCTGTAAGCAAATTTCAGTTATTTAATATTAATGAAATGAAGTGTTATTTCTATTGCATCTTTGTATTTATGGTTATATGTGTATTCTATTGCTTTCTTTCATAAATTCAGATCAACAACACAACTGTTGCCGGTGTGATATCGAGTAGATTTCTTGCAGTGAGGGGAAGGGATAGTGACTTGTGGAAGTTTTCTTGATTTGGTGAATACAACACAGAGGAGGCAGTGGAGAGCCATGTTGAGGCAACGCAGAGATTGAGAGGAGATCCACAATTCCGTTGAAGAGCAATCTAGATCTAGTGTTAGAAGCCGGGGTATGAAACTAGAGGGTTGGAGATCGAATCATCGAGCCAATAGATGGATCGACCTCGAGTTGTAACACAGAGGCCGCGTAGTGACTGGGCAAAGGTAGCTTGGGGCTAGCTTGTTATGAATATAATTCATATAAAAATAATAACAAATATACATATAAATATAATAATAAATAATAAGTAATTAACTAATGGTTAGTTAGTTAGTAATGACGAGGCATGACTGTTCATGAAAGGGCCCCTACCTAAGGTATATAAGGAGGCCCTCATTCTCATTTGTAATCATCCTACATCAATTATTTTATACGATATACAATCTATAATTACTATCCTACAATGGATTTTTTTGTCTTCAAAATATTTTAAATATTTCCATTGTGTATAATACTATTGAGCGTTACATTGGTATCAGACCAACATCTAAACCCGACTTTTGGGCATCAAACTTCGTCATCATTGTTGTCGTCAAGATTCAAGTGTTTGCTACGAAGTGGTAGGTTTTCCATTATGTCAGTTTCTCTACTAGGCCTTTGGCTATTAAAAAAAAAATTAAAAAATGAAAAAATAATAAATTAAAATAAAAGGTCCAAAAAAAGGTAAATTCAAAAATAAAAAAAAAGTATTAAAAAAAATAAAAATAAAAATAATATATATATAAGTCAAAACCAAATGGCAAGCTACCCGACAGTTCACCACAAAAAAAAGAAAAAACAAGAAGATAACATATTATATATTTAAGCTTTACCTCTGGAGGCAAAGGCTTTGAAATCTTGATGAACTTTGGCTGCTCCGTGGTTATAATATTAACATCTTCTATGCCTTCTGTGGGGACCAAAGTAAGTTTTCTTGCCACGTCATCTTGATCAAATAACTCTTCCAAAGGTATGAGACCTTTAGGAATGTTATTGTCCTTGAGCTGAAGTATGTCAATCTGATCAGTCTCAATGACTTGGTCATCCTTGTCGTGCACTTCGTCCATAGAAAAATTCTCAAACTCACCTTCACTTTGAAGGAAATTGTTCACTTGTTTATTGCCCCATAATACTTGCCAAAATTTCAAGTTATCTGGAATGGCGGGTCTGTGCTTTAGATGAATCTCAAACTTTTTATTTGAAAACATTTTAGATCTGAAATTACTTGCAGCAGTGGCTAATGAATCAGCCATCAAGTTTTTCAACCTTGGCACTACTTTAGGTGTATATTCTGAAAACATTTTTGAAATGTCAAGTGTTGCACTCCTATATTGCCTCATCCTTGGGTGATTAGCTTGATACTCACCTTTGATTTGTTTAATTACCACCTTTGAATCACCGTAGACTGCAATTATTCTAGCACCCAATTTTTTCAAAATTTTCAGATCGGTAATGAGCACCTCATATTCAGCCTCATTGTTCGTACAATCGAATGCTAATTTGTAGGAACACAAAATAACATTATTAGGGACTTTATTTTTATGTTGAAATGGGCTGTGGATCCATAAACCAATGCCAACCTCGTCTTTGTTAACGGAACCATCAAAGTACATGCTCCAAAGACCATCTTATTCCTCAAGGTGCTGAAACTTTTCACTCTGATTTGACACAATTTTCTGATCTGATTCTTTATGCTATTATGAACTTTCATCTACCTTCTCTGATGGTTGTTCGGATATAGTAGGCAAATTCTCTTTCTCCTTTTCTAACACTATTCTAATGCAATCTGAAACTTCAGGAACATCCTCTATTTCTACTAATTGACAATCTACATCATTTAATCCATAATCATTGTACAATATGAAGGACTCTAAGTCTGTATGTACAACATTTCTAGGATGATTATTAGGCATTTCCTTATTAGTGATCATGTATTTCATTTTATTCTCACGTTATAGTTTTCTCATTTGACCCAAGATAGGAATTGTTGCATAGGAAAAGTCCAACTATAGTGTACCTCTCAATTTAGCCCCCCAGGATCTTGATAACAAAATACCGAAACGTGGTGGAATATCAACAACTAGCACGTCCATAAGAACATTTTTCGCTGTGATTTTTTCTAGGGAGACAACTAGATCTTTGATTAGACCTAAAAAATGGACACGACCAGAATCAAAGAATATAAATCATGATATGGACGGGTTATGTCAAGGCCAAGCTTCTCCATGATGGCTTTAGGCACGAGGTTGTGGGAGGCCCCGAAGTCTAACATAGTGTTATGAAGGATGAATTGGTGAACTTTGAAACTCAAGTAAAGTGGCGGGAACTCACTATATTCAGACTGACCATCGATTGTGGGTCCAAATATTAACTCAGGCTAATCATCCTCTATATTAACCATGTTGGATAAAGGGTCAACTTTCGAGGTTTTGACTACATGGGATTTGTATTTATCAACTTTGACCAATTTTGTAAGTGGAATAGACACCTTTAAATTTGAAATTTATGACTATAAATTAGAAGGTATAGTTATGTCTACCTCTTTTATGATAATATCCCTTTTCTCAACATGATCTCTCGGTGCAACTTCTTTTCTCTAAATATCTCTTTCTTTGACAGGTGCACTTATAGAAGGCTGATTGCTTCTTTGATTTGGAGCTGCAATATATTTACCCTTATTTTCATTGGCTTGAGAAACTTGCTTTTATGGTGCTTCTTTCTGTTGTACTATCTTCTTCAGAGGTGGATTGATTGGAACATCACAACCTCTCAAGGTATACTGCCTTTGCTGGGAACTCAATGCATTCAGGTATCCTCTTTGATAATCATCAAAGTCTACTTCTAACTCATGATTATTTGCCATTATGTAGTCTTTGTCATTAGTTAAACTTCTTTTTGCCACATATTCTTCATCCTCAGTCAGAAAAATGGGCTAACCATCGGCTGTGAAAAGAAGGTTCTCCTCTACTGTTGGTTCTTCTTCTTCATCACTCTGAGCATAGTTCTGTTGTAGTGGTGTCCTAATTAGCTGTTGTTAGTACTATGTTTTAGGAGCTCTTTTCTCTCTCTGCTTTATCCAGAACTGAGGCTACTGCTGCTAGCCTCGAAAGTTTAGATTTCTGATTTGTGGCTTCGTCTGTCTATCTGAAATAGACATCTTATCGACTAGTATTTCCATAGTTCTAAGAAAAGCATCAAATTTAGTATCAGATGAAGTGGAAGGTTTCTCTTTAAACGGTTAATTTGCATTCAGTTTTGAGTTTGGACTTTTTAATCAAGAGGTTTCCCTCAACACTCACTGAATTTTTTATCATCTCTTCTAAAGTAGTGGGATTTATTTCTCTCAAAGAGTAGGCCATATTTGGGTCAAAAGCATCGAGATAACATAGAAGGGCCAAACCAGGAGGTGGTTTCATCTCATTTGGGATGGAGTTATAGATTCTCAGGTATCAGGAATTATAATCAGGCACTAATTCAATAGGATTGCGCTTCAGGGAATCATATTCAACAAGGATTTGTAAAGGGTTTTTCTTCTCATCCCACCTGGATAAGAAAGCATCAGTTAGTTAAACAGGAGTCCTAATAGAATTAGTTGCTAGGGCATGGAACCAAACTTTAACTTCACCAGAAAAAACTTTGTGCGATGATTCACACCTTGACATCATCTACATCTAACTCCTCAAGATCTATGGAGGTTGTGATTTTGGCCATGTGCTGACAGGTGGTGATTTCAGAGTTTTCATCGAAGAGGGGAAGTATTTGGCCATATCCTTGAGGTAAGTCATGAAATTGGGTTGGTAAGACGAGTGGGGCAAATATTTCCATAGTTCCTGCTCTATGGAATACTGGATTGACAACAGGAGGGATGGGCTGAATAGGTAAAGGAGCTGAAGTTGTTGGTACTGAAGTGGCAGGTATGTATGATGAAGTCGAAGGTGTAGATGAATATACTATAATTGACTGAGTTTGAGGTTTAGACGAAACAAAAACTTCCTCAGGATGGTAGAATTGGATATACTCTTTAATGTCAAGGTCAGACTCGGGCTTAATTTCTTCGAAAAACCAGTATTTCAAAGGAGTTAAGTCTAATTCAGACAAAGATTTTACCTTAGATAATCTTAGAGGATAAAATACTATATCAGACAAAGAAGTTTCAGATTTGGATTTAAATAAATATAATTCAAACTTTTTGTCATAGTGTATATCTTCTAGAGAAAGTAACTTAGCAGGTAGAGAAACCGATGTTACCAACAGAATTGGTCCTGATTGAATATATACAGTATGATATCAATGTCTTCGAAAGAAATTCTCTGGATCATCAACCAGATTGATTGGATCAGGGTTTGGATTCGCTCTAGTATATCTTGTATAAGCCAAATCTGCTACGAGGCACTGCAATTATGAAATCAAACTTATGAAACTCGATCCCATCATCCAAAGGAACAGTTTCCGATAAGTTTTTGTCGTACACCTAAGGAAAATTTGTCTTTTAATTTCCCCGACAATGGTGCCAGAATGTTATCACTCAGAAATATTCGCAAGGCTGAATAAGGAATCCCAACAGAGGTAACCATGGACCAAGATTTTGACTTGATAACTAGCCCTATCAAGTCAGAGAGGTCTCTCTCAAAAAGGGTCACAGCCAGGAGGGCTAGAAAAATTAGGGTTTTTAGGCTAGATATTGAGTGCAAGGGGTTGTTTTCATTTTATTTTGGTTAGGTTATCACTGGATGGAGAAATTAGGTCAAGGGAGCTAGGTCAGGGAAAATGTGATAGGGTTGTAGGGATCAATGGTGAAAGGTAGGCACAAGGCTTATCACTTAAAGATGATTGTGATGGAATGGTTTTGAGATTGAAGAGAAGCTAGGAAGAGCATGGAAGATGTATTCTTCTTAGACAGATGAAAATGGATTAACTATGATCAATTCCCCAAAACAGAGCACAAGAAAGCATGTATTCTGATTATAAAACTTGAAAGATATCATATCATAGAGATGAAGTGAACATGAATACAATATATTCTAACATATGAAATTGAATAAAAGAAAATGATAAACATCAATACCACAAGTATCCCATAAAATAGCTACAACTCCTCTTTATTAGCTGGCCAAACTAATTACAATAGTTCCTTGATCAATAAGCAAGCATACAAAATGATTCCAACCCTTGCTTAGTGTGAATAAAGGAGCTAAATAGACATCAAAATAAGGTTCACTCAACCTCACGGGTCTAATCCATGAGGTGAGGAAGAGATCCACTAATTTATGAACTTAAAACTGAAGTGTAGGATGGTCCAAGTGTCTCACTCCTCATTACACTCAAATTGATTCATCTTGACTAAATGATAACTTTACCTAATGAATCTACCCCCCGATAACTTATCCTTGACATAATTACATTTACCATGATGAATTACATAGGTAAAAAGATCATTTCTTGAGATAAAATAAAAATTTACAGTGAAAAACCAAAAAACTCAGCAAACTGTCATATGCGCCATTTTCCTGTCATATGCGCAACACCTTAAGGATGTGCGCCCTCCATGTTCAAGGCGACTCTTGAATGACCTACATGTGTCCAAATATGGCCCAAGATGGCTTGTTGGAAATCCCTGCCTGTCCTCTTTCTGAATATACCTCAAGTTCTGAAAATGATTCTGATTTGACCCCTCAAAATTGCAATCTCTTAAGACTGCTCTGTGCGCAGTGCCTAGGCAAAAATATGGGCAGAAACATGATTTTTAGGGTATTTTTTGCCCTTTTCACTGACCAGTTTGACTAAAAAACCTTAGAAAATGTACAAGGTGCATGTATTCATCATTATGAACCCAATGGTGGTGACCTTTTTCCAAAACAGTGTCCCTATAATTTGCGCAACACCTAGGGTGCTCTGAATATGACAAATTTTATGTTAAATCCTTATTCAGAAAAACACAGTCAGAATTTGAATTTGAATTTTTTTTTTTGTAAATGCCTCAAAATTTGTAAAATAGTTGATGATGATGTGTATAGGCTAGAAGGGAAGCCTCAACAAGAATGTCCAACTTTTTCTTTTTCTCTATGGTCAGCTCTTCAATTTTTGCATTGGCACTTTTGAGCTTGGCCAATTTTCTCCTTCGGGGCATAGTTTTTTACCTTTCTCCTCAATAGGTAATTATCCTTATTTTCCTTGGCCAACAGATTCTCCAAGTGTTGATTGGCTCTATCAATCCATGGCTCCCTGTTCTCGTTGATCTCTATAGCAAGATGCTCATTTAGGGTTAACTGATGAGCAAGCTCAACTTCCCTTTGCCTCTCTAGAGCTAGAGCTCTTTTCAGCCCTCTAGTTCTAGGTCTCTGTCTTGGTACTTGTTATTCTTCATCATCAAGTAAGCCATGCCTTTCAAGTGTTTCATCTAGCATGAATTTTGCCTTTTGAGCCTCTCTTTGAGAAGTGAAATACTTAACCTCATCAATGACCTGTTTAGTCTTCAATTGCTCATTTTCTTGCTCAAGGATGTGTATGACATATCTTGCCCTGTCAATATTAGTTTGAAGCTCCTTAATCTTGACATCCTTACCTTTGATGGAAATATTAGTGAATTTTTCATTGGCATCCTCATCTAAGTTAACAAGCTGAAATTCCTTCTCTGTTTCATAAGTGTCCTCCTCATCATGAATGATTAGCTCAATGACCTTCTCTTTTCCTTTGTCCACCTATTGTGTTGTTTTATAAGGCATGGCCCCTTCCACTCCATGTGGATCAAAAAAATTCCTGTAGCCTCTCTGGTAGGTTTTTGGCAATGGCTCAACCTCAACCATACTAGCCCACTTAGGGTTAGTATCCTCCATCTTGATGGGTGATCCAATGTCATGATGAGATGGAGCTGAAGGAGGTGAAGTGGACTAATCAGATGATGATGGATGAGCTATGGGTTGAGATGGAGGAATGGAAGTGGATGGCTGGGATGATGAAGGCACATTTTGTGCTTGCTAAGTAGGAGGATATTTAAATATATCATGGGATATGAAGGTGTCCCATGCAATGTTTAGTTGATTGAGATGATGGAGGACTATGATCTTAATGAGGGAATGATGGAATAGAATTCTAATTTGATGTTCATATTTCATTTTCTGGACAATTAATGCCATATTATCTATGCTTCAGAAAAGGTAGTAGGGTATGTTCAACATCTTTACCCTAGTGAAATGCATCAAGAAGTGGATGTGATAAGTATAAAGCCTTGAAAATCTACCCTCACATGAAAAGTGTTTGATGATTATCTTCATCACCGGTGCATATCTATCCTGAAGGTGGGAAAAAGGAAAGAACCTCTTTCTCTCATTCTTATACCTTGGTTTTAGGAAAGGCTCAAAGTAGTTTTCCTCCAAATCACTCGTTTTGAACCACTTCTCCCCAACATTTGGGATCTCGGTGGTAGCTGAAATGGTGGCAGTTGAGATAGTAAAGGTGACGCTAGCTAAAGTGACTTGGTTTTTGTGGAGGTTGGATATGAAAAGCCTAGTCAACCTGGCATGGTGCTGAACCCTCTGAACTTGTTCACAAAAATCATAACAACCAACATATTTGAAACATGTTACTGTCATTGGAGAGGCTAAAAGTTCCATAGTATTAGCAAGTTCAAGTCTGAGCACTCTTCCACCTTTATGTGGCCTCCTCTCCTTTGTTTCCTCTCCTTCACTGAATATTATGTTTCCTTCCTCTTTTTCCATGGTGTTTTTGTCAAAATCCTAGGGATTAGGAATGATAATGTGTGTAAGGTGACTTTTTTGGGGATAGGAAATGGGGAAAGGGAAATTTGTGGGAAATAATGCTAGGGATATGAGAAATGGGGGAAGGGAAAAGGAGTGATAGTGTGATGGGACTTGGGAATTGGGATGGGTAATTGGGAGCCTAGGTAAAAAGAAGCACCTAGGGCTTAGGGTTTTAGGTTTAAAAGCTTAGGGACAGGGATTATACTAATCAAATATTTGGGAATGAGTATTTTCAATATGGGAAGGGTATGAGAGTACAAGGGAAATGGGTTTTGGGAGTTGTGAGTGTTAGGGAGGAAAACTAGGGTTTTGAGTGGTTGAAACACCAAATTATTAAGCAAATTACACAACACCAAACAAATAAACTTGAAGGAGGTAAATGATGATGGAAGAAACCTTTAATCACTTGTTGGAGGCTCAAATAGCTGTTGCAAAATTTCTGGAGGTGATTTGGAAAAATTTGGATGATTTTATAGCTCGTTGGACATATGCGCATTTCCTTAAGGCTGTGCTCCCTCTCTTCAGACTGTGCGCAACGCCTTAAGCATATGCGCCCTCTACTCAAAATTTCTCCAATTTTGCCTAAAAAATAAAAAATTCGCTCTCCTCAACTATTTGCTTGATAGAATAGGAGGCAAATGAATTTCAAACTGATGTATAAGGGTCTTTAATACTTGAGTGAATTTAGATTTAAATCAAAAACCCACTTTTCTATTGTTTCCTTTCACTTTTTTGACACATTTGATAATTACCCTATTATTTTGACTTTTCTTCTTTGCAGGATGAAGTTGGCGGAGTTTGGAACTTTTCACTTTCAGTTGGTGATCTTCATTTTGGCATATATTATTTGAGTTGGCAGCTAGGGATAGAAATTATTACATATTATAAGCATAAAATTACATAAAAAATTAAAAATAAATTACATCTATGTTTTCATATAAAAATTACAATTTTGATATGAAAATCAAACTTTAAAATCAAAATTACAACTTAAAAAATATCATACTTAAATGCTGATAATCTTCTGCAGATTATAATTAAATGTTTATTGAGTCACTCTCACACATTTTTCTCACCTTATTGAGAAGAAATGGTGCATTTTTGGACCTTGAACAATAAAACCTAATGACCTAATGGGACCTTGAATGACCTGACTCCATGGTTGACATAAGACATAATAAAATGAGCTTTTTAAAAGTGTATTTATGCTCAACAATACATGAAGGTGGGCCAAAAAATGTGAACTTTTGAGGGAGAGTGAGGTGTTATGACTTGGACTACCATCAATGAATCAATTTTTTGCTTGACCTAATGGAATAATAAAAAATTTCAGAGCGGGACACCTAAAATGAGTATAAAAAGAGTAATTTTGATCACTGATGGAAGAATGAATATTCTGACACTAATAGGTGCCACCGTGCCCCACTGTCGCCTCTCCACCCATAGGTCACACGCAGTTGTTTCCCACCTTAACCCCTATCCTGTTACTAATTTTTTTTTCCACCATCACTTCTCCCTATCTACCGCTCAACAACGCATCTGCCCACGCTATAACTGTCATCATTGTTCAGTTAACTAACATCTTGGAGCTATCACTATTTCACCATTTCCATTCTTGCTGCAGACTATAGGAGCCACCACACAGTTATGCAACCCAAAAAACCACTAATCCACTATAAAGAAAAAATTTCATCGAATAATCGATGTTTGGCATGTTACATATTGTTTAAGAAAACTTTCTGAGGCCATTATTTAGAGAAAAGGTGCATGAGATAAATGGAAGGGTTGTGAAAAGGGTTCTTTGTCACATTAAGTGTCGTCAAAACAATTTTGGAACAAGGTCTTCAAAATTCACGCTTGGACATAAAATACCTGATACCCCTATGTTGCACAGTAATTTGTCACCATTTTCATTTCCCATCCCTAATCCTGAAATGCCCCGTGACATACCCTGTGCAATGTTTCCACCGTGAAGAAATATGTTAAGACATCCCCTAAAGATTCAAAGAAAACTGTTTTGGAAGATTACTGAAGAAACTTGGTCAAAATCCTAGTTTCCTGGGTCAGTGAGTTTCCTGGTGTCATCTCGTGCTGATGTCAGACTGACAGTTCTGGCTTAGCACTTCCAGCGCCCTTATTTCTTGGAAAACCATGCTGATCCCTTTCTGGTAGTGTTTCCTCAAATGGAGGAGAAGCTTTAGCCTCTAGAAGTTCCGGGCAAGTTGGTCGTTAAACGATGGTGATAGAGTCGATCTCTCTGATTTTAGAGCTTTGATCTCATCCATGGGGGTTTATCCCTTAGAAAGTGGACCTTCCTCCTTTCATGGGCTCCCAACCTCTTCTCCCTTCCTATAAATTGCTCCCCATCATTCCACTACTGGTTGGTCATTGTTGGGCTAGTCTAAACTCTCGTTCTCTTTACATTCTTGCATTGTGATAACGCCTAAGTTTTTCGGGAAAAGGAATGATTTAGAGCTTTGGTGAAGGACTCATATTTTCACAAAAGAGAGGCCTCCAAAATCAAGACTTGGGTTGTAAACTCTTCCTTTCATATTTATCAATAAAACATCTAATGTTTGATTTCTATATTTGTCTAATATTTTATGCAAATACTTTGGTATTCCTTGATCTGCTAGATATCTAATGTTTATGATTATTATGTATTGTATTGCTTTTTTTGTTTCCTCTTGATCATCCGCAGGTATTCATGTGCCACCAGTAGCAAGGAGCGAGCCTAAAAGGATCGTGTATCAAGGTCATCATCAACGGATTCGAGCATAGCGTTGGGAAAAAAGGTACCTCTATCTCTTTTCTTGTCACATTCTAAATATTAGTTAAGAAAGATTTGGATTAGAAAGTATCTCAAGTTGCTAGACCCACTCTAAGGATAGAGAGATTTCCTCTGTCCACAGAGGGGATTTATCTTGACAACAGGATTGGCGACTCCGCTGGGGAGCTTAGCCTCTTAGCCTTCCTTTCCTAGATTGATCTTGGATTAGTTTGACAGATCACTGAAATCTAATCTTTCTTAGGTCTCTGTTGGTTTTCATAGGGTTTGATAGTCATTTCACTGTGTCAGGCCTGGTTTTTTTTTGTGAAATTCCCTTTTTTCCCCTTATTTTTAGTGACCAACGTGTTTCTGATTACATAGTAGCACTGCCAACACTTTTCTCTATAGCACAGCCACGTTTATTTGTCTTTCAACAACCTTCTTCTTATCACAGAAGCGATGATCTTAGGCCTAGGAAAAGTTAGGGTTTCCCCTGGATTTTCCAGTGTGTCTTGGCCCCTGAAGAATGTCTGTTGAGTCTCAATGACCTCCTGCCTGTGTGTTTGACTTGTCTTCTTTGAGCGAGTGTTTTTGTCTCTTTGACTTGTTTGTGAGTTGGGAGTTTTTTCACCATTTCAAACACCTTTTGTCACATTGCTTCTGACTTGGTTTGAAGTAGTTTATCGTATGCACTGGTCATCACTGCATTTCCAATCTTACCTTCAACTTAGTGTCAAACATAAGATCACAAATTTTTTGATTCACGAGTCTAGAAGAGTGTGTCGTTTTCCAAATTCAAAAGTTTTCATTTTGGTTTTTTATTTTGCTTTTCTTTATCGTTTTGAAAAAGGGAGTGAAAAACATTTCATTCGTGGATTTTTTAAAGCGATTTTGTTTTCCATTCGATTGAAAGAGAAGTGAAAAAGTGTTGTTTTTGTGTTTCTTCATTCGTTTCGTTCATTTTACCTTTGATTTCATTTCAAAGTAAAAACAAAAAAATATCATTTTGTGCATCTTAGTGGAAAAGAGAAGTGTTTTAATTTTTTCAATAAGTTGCATTTGTGGGAAAAGTGAATTCGATTGGAAAGAATTGCATTTCGTAGTTTTGAACTAATTTGGGGGGCATCATTGTTTGCTGCATTGATTGCACTTTTTCTTGCATCTCTTCCCTAAATAGTTTAGACTTCATAGAAATGGAAAGATTTTCTTTTTGCATTTAGCCCGCATTATTGGATTTGGGTGACATCGATTTTGAACCAAAATTGAAACTTAACTCAAGATCAACATTAAAATTTACCCAATTTACATTAAGGAGCATTTGGAACTAATGATAATATTTAGTGGTTTAGGCTAGAGACGTTTTCCGGCATCGTAAAATGTAGGATTTGTGGCTAACGGTCTGCGTTACAGCTTGGGGGTGATATCTCGTCCCATGTATGGAAGTATATTGATGTATGATAAGTATATTTTGGGTGCTCTCATCGAACAGTTACACATTAGACAACACTCCTACGGACTGGACTCCCACGTACAATCGCGTATATTTTGGGAGACACCATTAGGTTGCAAGCCTACCATAGGTAACTGAGTCGGATGCCTTGTAAACGTGATACACAGAACACAACATTCGAGAGATTGGTTGTAGTATGTTAAGCCCTTGGTTATTTTTCTATCATTTATCAGCAAGGTGTATATTACAATTCATGAATACTTGGTAAACCTTTATGCCTAGTAAACCCTTTTTTATTTATTTTTTGTTAATTCTAAAAGTAACTACCCGTGAAAATATTTTACCCATGTAGTTCTCCAGCCTCATTATTTCTTAGTAAATTGTGGATTTATTTTTATTTTTATTTTTATTTCTTTTTTCACCTCTTCCTTCTTTGATATTGTTTTGAGAGGTCATCATGGCTGAATAGTCGAATTCATCTCGTCCCTCCTCTGAAGGATCTCAAGAACCTCCTCCTGTGGTCCCCCAATTTCTAGTTGGATCCCTTGAAGCTCAAGGTGCCTAACTCGGGATTGTCATCAGTGTACAACCCATTTCATCTCGACCATCGCCTGACGATTCTCCTTGGATGACATCGGAAGACTCTCAACTGGAAAGCCCTAAAACGTCTACACAGTTTACACTCTTTCCCGAAAATATGCTCTTTGATTTGATTGTGGTCTCGCCTCAACAAACGTATAGTCCTTTTGATCAACCCAAAGTTCCCCTTCCTGCTTCTCCAACAACATATTTCTCTACTATCCATTAGTTATTTCCTAGAGAAATGGAATCCAATGCTGATGATGTTCCATTCGTGAGTGCTCCTCGTAGTACTCTACAAGAAACCACTGGAACCTATATCCCGGAAGCTTCCTCATCTCTAATTCGCTTTGAAGGTGATTTTTTTGGCTCCACACCTCAAGATTCAGGCAGTGGGATCGAAATATTCTTTATTGAAGTTGCATCTCAACTTCCAAAAGGGTATACCTCTTTGGGAAATCTTATTTCAGGAGCTTCCGACACCAAATCTTTATTTATGGATCTTGTTTGCTCAACGGGTACCCCCCATCTTCCGGTCCGTTCATTTCGAATGTGGTTGTCGTGTCTCAACCTGTTGTTCGACCTACAGTCACTATTGGTCAAATGAATTTTTCTATAGGATCCCCTACCCCCTTTTCGCCATCTACGATTTCTACAATTCCATTATTGAGTGGAAAATATGTGGTTTTGTCCATGTCTCGGTGGCAGTCTAATCGTCTTTACGTACCTCCCCTCTTGGGTGTGGGGGGGGGGGGGGCACTTAACTCTGGCCCATTCCTGGGGATGGACAACCTAACGCTATTCTAAGTGGGACATGGTTTTCGCAACCGGAAAACACTGTCATAGGTGCCATTCCTTCGAGTGGTCAACCTACTTCGGCCGCATTAGCCTTTCACCAACCCCACACTTAGTATTATCATGTTTAACAACCCCTTCAACAATTGAATGTACCATATTTTTATGTTCAGAAACCTAACATTCCTCATCAATATGTTCAATATCCAAATGTAAAATATCAATATGTTCCTCGACCAAGCGCCTCTCAACAGTATGTCCAACAACCCTAGCTTCCTGCAAGTGCTATTGCTACTAACCCTAAGTTTGGTCCTCACACCCAAACTAGTTTGAATCTCCCTCTGGGTCTACTTGGTGTTCAGTACCACCCACTTCCTCATGGTTAGTACCAAAAACCCTATCCTTGACCTCCATCTGGTGCTCAATATCAATAGATTCTTTAGTACCAACAGGCCCAATTGGGACCCCAGGATGGACCCTACGTTTAGCAAGGACCATAGGCCGGACGCCATGTTCAGCAGGGACCATAGGCTAGACCTCATGTTCAGAAAGGACCTCACCCTGGACCCTATATCCAGCAAGGTTTGCAACATCAAATCCAGCAGTGGCTTTATTAACAGCCCCAGTAGGGTCCCTATGTTCAACAGTTGCTGCAGCAAGGTCCTTACTAGCAATGGGGGCAATATGCGTATTCAAGACAAAATCTGCCCTATGGGGGAAGAATTCATATCAACCAGGTTGGAACCCTCGACCTTTTTCTCCTCATCATCCTCCCTTGCCATTTTTGGCTACGTTGGAACTTCCGGATGTGTCAAAGCTTACAAATGACCCCATCTAACATCAATTGCATTGGCCACTAGTTCCAACAAAAATTCTAGGATATTTTCCTAAATTTGAAGGAAAATTTGGGGAGGACCCCCAAACCCATGTCATGACGTACCACTTATGGCACTCTTCTAATTCTTGGGTTGAATATTCTATTCATCTTCGTCTTTTCCAGTGTACTTTGACCGGTACTGCGACTAGGTGGTATATCAAGCTCCCTTGAGGAATTTTCTTTGAATTCAACTGTTTGGCTATGAATTTAGTCACTCATTTATAGTTACCTGTCCGATATGAAACCGACACCCACCTCCTCACCTCATTGAAGCAGTCAACTGCTACTCATATTTCAGATCACATTCACATAAAATTCGAGATTCCCGATCAACTGTTGACTGAATGGTTTATGAAATCATTCATTCCTAGGATTGCTAAATATCTTTCCATAGGTGGATGTATCATGGAAGATGAATTTACTGCTAGAGCCCAATACCTAGATTTGGTTTATTTCCACTATGGGACTCTATACGAGCTCTTTCCTGACGCGCCACGACCTTCAACTGATCTGTCATCATCTTAGTCTCTTGCTATGCCTCCGGTTGATGGCATTATCAGGAGAGTGGCTCATACTGATAGTAGTGCACCCAAAAATTCTTCGAAGTCTAAGTCCACTACTTCCATTATGCCCTCCACTCCTTCCAATAACTAGAATAATCCTAGTAAAAAATCCCAGGTAAATGTTGTCCAATCTACCGCAACAGAAAAATCCTCAAAAGGTAAGAAAAATGGTAAAGGAAAATCCAAATCCGACAACCCTAAACAGGATTTGAAAAAGTTAGTTGTTGATGATTCTTCTACTCACAAGCCTAAATATCCTTGCCTAATATGTGATGATGATCATAAAACCATGGATTGTACTTGGCGTGTTGAAGTTGCTCATCTTCTGAAAGGCGCACCCAGGACTCCAACTGTCTTGAAAGAGCCTTTCCCCTCTCAACAGACGCAAATGTTAGATCAACCCCAATCATTTGGAAACTCTGAGGTTTTCATGGATGGCATAGAACCTATCGCTATTACCACGAGATCGAAAGACTACCCCAATCCATCCAACGCTCCTTTGGAACCAGAAGTTACAGATCACCGTTCCTCTTCCATGCCTCCTAATTTTTGTCCTCTCCAGATTGAGAGACCTAGTAGTGAATCCATCGTCCGACCACCCCCAAAAGGTGTTCTTGGGAAGTCGTCCTATAATCCGAATGCAAGAGCTGTGCAACACTACAATATTGTAGAGGATCTAGCTCAAGCGTCTTCGGCGATGTCGGCTTTGGAGGTCCTTCAGTCATGTCCATCACAACGTAAGGCACTACTTTCCGCTATTAGAGGGATCGATCCTGTAGATTCTAATATTATTACTTTCGATGTTTAGAACTTCGTTCCTTGCCTCCTATCTAAGGTGGATTTTCTGATTCAAGTTAGCATGATGGGAAAACAAATTCATAGGACTATTGTTGATGAAGGCACTTCGACCTCCATCATGTCTATCATATGTTGGAAAGCCATCGACTCTCCTTCGTTGAGTTAGTCCCCAAATACCTTTGAATATTTCGACGGTAGAGGTTCTCGGCCGTATGGTATTCTCAAATCATTGCCCATCCCGTTGAAGGGAAAAATGGTAACTTTAGAAGTTCAGGTGGTAGACACCAACTTGAATTATAATCTCCTTCTTGGACGCATTTGGACTCATGCCATGGTTTGCGCGGTCTCCACCTTTTTTTATGTCCTCCATTTTCCTCATCAGGGAAAAACTGTGAATGATGATTAGTTAGCTTTCTTTTCCTCTGATTCTTCAATAGGAAACATTCCATATGTTGGGAAGACTGCTACCCCCTATGAGAAAATTGGGTCTGGTCTATTCAAAGACTCGTCCCTATGGGAATTTTTGCACTCCTGCCTCTGATTGTCGTCACTATCAATATTATATCCTTCGATCATGATCCATGGATTGTTCCCAATCTCGACCAGCTCAAAAGTTTTGGTGACATTATGCCTCTTAGCCCTGCTGCAAAAATGTATTAGAGTATTCTCATGGCTTCTGAGGTTGCATCCAGAACAAACAACCATTTTGTTTCCTCTTTGGACACTTATGCACAGTCTCCCTGGTTTGGTTCTTGGGAATCTGATGATCCCTTGAATGAGACTTTCCCCACCGACAAAAGTATCGCGTAGGTAATGTTTCTCGAAGAAATTCCATGGGATGATGGACATCATCATTCCTCATTTCTCCCAACCATAAGTGACATCTTCGCTTGTCTGGAATCCCATGATTCATCTGTATCGACTGGCCCATTTCAAAATCCTATCTTGATTCATGAAGTGTTGTTTGAAGGGAACATGGGAAATATTACTGCAACCATTCCGATCAACATCTCTGTCAAACCAGGGATTGTAGAGGATGTTCATGTCGGTGCATCTTCTTCTCCCGATGAGATCAAGATCTACATTGAGATTTTTCAGGAATTATTTGAAGTCTTCGCATGGTCATACGAAGAGATGCCTGGCATTGATCTGAGTATTGTCATGCAAGAAATTCCTACCTATCTGAATTCGAAGCCCATTCGTCAATGGCTTCATCCTGTGCACCCAAGAAAGGCTGCTGCCATAAAGGGTGAAGTTGAAAAACTTCTCAAAGCCAATTTTATTTATCCTATACCATTGACAGATTGGGTCTCAAATATTGTTCCGTTACTAAGAAACATGGGAACATCCGGGTTTGTGTTGATTACCATGATATCAATCGAGCATGTCCTAAGGACAATTACCCTGCTCCTTTTATCGACCATATCATTGATTAATGTGCCAAGAGTGAGATTTTTTTTCCTTTATGGACAGTTATTTTGGCTTCAACCATATTAACATTGCTCCAACTAATCAACACAAAACCACTTTTATTTGTCCATGGGGGACATTTTTTTATAAAAAACTCCCTTTTGGTTTTAAGAATGTCAGGGCCAGCTTCTAGAGACCTATGTTGTATGCTTTTCATGACATCAAGCGCATAATTTAGCCATACTGCGACGACCTTCCTGCTCATTCTACGAAACATCGAGATCACCTGGAACACCTCAGAGCCATCTTTCTTCGTTGTCGACACTATAATATTAGGTTGAACCCTCATATGTGTTTTCTGCATCAAATCCAACTAGATCTTGGGTTTCGTGGTGTCCAAAGAAGGCATATGCATCGATCCTCTTAAAGTAGAGGCAGTACAAAATTTTCCTCCTCCCTCTTATGTTCATTAACTGCAAAATTTTCAGGGGAAAGGAAATTTACTTTGTCGTTTCGTACTGAATTATGCAGAGCTTGCCAGAGGCTTTACTAACTTATTGAAAAAGGGAATCCCGTTCATATGGGACTAAATTTCCCAAAGATCTTTCAATGCATTGAAATGAGCCCTAATAAATGCTTTGCCACTGCATCCTCCCAATTATCACCGCGATTACTTCTTGTATTTGGCCGCCGTCGAAAACACTTTTAGTATGTTTTTGGTTCAGGACAATGACGATGGTCAGGAGCATGTAGTATACTTCTTGAGCCACAATCTCTTTGATACTGAGACCCATTACAGTCATGTAGAGAACTCGCACTGGTTTTTGTCCATGTTGTTCAACATTTTTGTCACTACGTTCTCCTGCGCAAAAATTTGGTGATTTTTGATTGAAACCCCATGAATTACATTCTCACGTGTCATGTTTTTGGGGGAAAGTATTCGAAATGGACTGTCATCCTTCAAGAGTTCGACTTAGAATTCACTGCTGCTTAGTCTAATAAAACCCTGATATTTGTTGAGTTGATTTGTGGTCCTGTGGTCGATCCCACTCCTCTTGATGAGTCACTTCCAGATGAATCTCTCTTAGTCATCAATATTCTTGAACCATGGTATGGAGACATCATTATTTATCTACAAACCCAAACTTTTCGGCCAGAGCTATCTCACTCTGAGCGATGACGAATTCGCTACCAGTCCCAATCTTACCATATCGTTGGAGACAATCTATATTGAACTGGTATTGACTCCGTCCTCCGTTGATGTTTGAATCTCGAGGAAGCCAAGAAAGTTCACAATGACTACCACTCCGGGGCTTGTGGTGGTCACATGTCCGGTTATGCTACCACCCAAAAGATCCTTCATGCAGGGTATTTTTGGTCATTTATCTTTAAATACTGCACCGTTGCAGTACGAAAATGCCATGAATACCAAGTCTACTCTCAGAAAGAGTGCTCCCCACCCTCACCCTTGCACCTTGTTGTGAACGTCAGACCTTTTGCGAAATGGGGCATATATTTCATGACCTATAACCCTCGCTCGGCTTGGGGGCATGGTTATATTAACATTTCCGTCGATTATTTAACTAATTGGGGCGAAGTGATGCCTACATATGATAATGAAGGTCTAACCACGACGCAATTCCTGTTCAATCATGTCATAACTCGGTTTGGTGTCCCGAAATTGCTTTTCACTGATCATGGCTCTCATTTTTGCAACCATATGATGATAGAGCTCACTACTCAGTTGGGGTTACATCATGATAGCTCCACCACTTATTATCCACAGGATAATGGCCAGGTTGAGGCTATAAAAAATGTTTTGGTGCCCATGCTTCAACATACCATTAGGACGCACAAATGAGAATGTAATATTCCCAATTAGCTTTCAGCTAGTTGAAATATTACATGTTGTTTCTATTTTCAGTCTATAGGAATAAATGGGGTAGGGATACACTTAAATATCTTTAGTAGGAATAAAACACTTCCAGTGTGAATGTGGATAAGTTTAGATAGTAAAAGTAAAGCCACCTTGGGTGTGAAAGGGAGAAATGCATGTATACTAGATCAAGGTTGACCAAATCAAAATCACTGCCAAAGAAGAGAGTGGAGCTAGTGGGGACAACAGAGTTTTGGAAGAGGAGTCTTTGAATGGAAGTAACATCATAAATGAGTGGGGCTAAGGGTGAGGAAGCTCACCAAGAATATAAGGGAAGGGATGGCAACCATGAGAGGCATTTAGAATATTTTTTATATTTGAGTCTTATGAATTATTTCATGCTTCAACTGTTTAGCTGGGTTTGATGTACTATTTAGTACAAGGGAATTTCCATGTGGGAATTCCCCACTCTTTCTTGGAGGACTTGGGAAGGAAATCTGAGAGGAGTATTCCGAGCTTCATTTCCACCATCTGTAATTGGGCCAAGTAGTCACCTACAACCACAATGACATATCCTTGAGGAACTGCATTATTTTTCATGGTGTTGCAGTGGAGGGGTCAAAAACCATGTTTATGAGCTAGTTTCCTAGTGAAAGGATCAACCTTTCACCGGGAAAGCTAGTAAGGAGAAGTTACAACCATTTCTTTGTATTTTCAGCTATATTTATGCAGAGCTTCAGTAAAACAGCGTGATTCAGCCACATATCTGCAATTTATACTTTTTATATCTCGTGCCTTTCAAGAAAACCTTGCCGGGTTATCTTGGGATTGTGTATAAGAGACTAGTTCTCCATTTCTTAGCCCTTTTGAGTAATATATTAGCAGATCCATTTGTTTTTCTATTTCTGTAGTAGTAACCCTCATTGGACTGCGTTTTCATATGCTTCAGAATTTCTGTGTTGTAGTATGTTTACAGGAAAAACTGTCTGCCCAACAGCAGGGGATCTCCCTGGTAAAAAGTCCCAACTAGACTCTAAACCGTTTGGAATAGGGATCCCGTCCGGGGTGTGGGTTTGACTACCGCTTAATCCTCCTTTCCTTGGGTCTTAGTAGGAATCTGGAAACTTGCGGACACACGCTTATTCGGATGATACAAGACACACGATTGATAAATTAAATGAACATACAACACTATGCGTAGCAAGCTGAATGATAAAGCATGTGGCCAAAGGAAATGCTGTCAACAACATATCATTAGGGTCATACTTGTACGCTGTTCTAACCACAAAAGAAACAATTCTTTATGGAAGAACACCCTTCACTTCCTTAAATGGTTTTGATGATAATATAAACATCAGTAAACAAAGTTATTAACATTTATTGAGAAAGCGAAATAAAATTAGCATCATTAACACATGTTTAGAAAGTTGTAATGCACGAATGATGTAATTGGAGATACAATTTCATTAATCAAAAGATGTTAGAAACTGAAAAAACATAATACTCATAGTGTTCATTCTCCAATATCAGGTCCAAAATGGAGTTTAACAAATTCTTGTATTCATACTCAAAAGTCTGTAGTCCTTCTATACAATGCTCTATATCTCTTTGAGTCCCAAACAAAAGGTCCTTACAATTTTCCTGAAGGAAGTTTTTATAGGCCAGAAATTGCCCTTTGGGCTTCCCTACTTTCCGCCTTCCTAACCGTTGGGCTGCCTTGCGACCTGAATGGAGGATGCGACGTGCAACCCAGTTGGACAGTGCGACGTGCGACCTAGTTGGGCAGTGCGACCTGCAACCTCCTACAATCTGATCATGGGAGTGTGCGCGTGATTGTGAGGTCAGGGGCATCAACTTGTTTCTCCTTGAGGAAATTCTGCCATGCACGAGAATCTGGAACGACTGGGGAGATTAGAGGAGCTTCTTCCCTTAACCGGTTCAGGCACTCTAAAGCATTCAGAATCAGAGTTCTCTTTTGAGTGTGACCTGGTTGGCTAAAGAAGCCAGTTTAGTGTAGATCCAAACTGGTGTAATGACGAACTTAACCAAGTTCTCTTGTGATGCGGCAAGATCAGGAGTAGTAGCGGCTTGTCTGATAGATTGTAGAAATGCTTGAATCTCCTGATCTATATGTCCCCACGTCTTCTCCTCGCTCAATGCACCCAAAGATGGAATGTGGTGTAGTTCGTGCATTGAGTCGATGCCACTGATCAAATGCTCGTATGCAATCATTACCTTTTCTAGATCTTTAGATAACTTTTCCTTGGATTGCATCTTGATACGGATTTGGACCTTGGCATCCTGGGTGTCAATCCAGTCTTTCTTGGGCAAGTTTTCCGGAGCCTGTGGGTATTGGCCTATCCATTCTATCATTCTGTCTAAAGCGGCGGAGGCCTCTTTCAGTTTCTCGCTCCTCTGTTTTGTCTCTACTTGGGCTCTTAGTAGGGGGGCGACTGTTTGTTTTATAGTGAACATATCCCCGTAAACCTGCCTCATGGTGATCTCCAGCATCACCAACTCTCTTTGGACGGTGAGCGGTACTTCGTTAATAAGAGTGTTTTTGTCTTGGAGTTGTTGTATTTCTTCCCTTAATGCTCTCTTTTCTTGCTCTGCCCTTGTTTCCATTTGTTCAGAGTCCTGTAGCCTATTTTATAGGGAAAGGATTTCTCTACTCATTCGGCTCACATTTTCTTCTATGGCTGTGGCAAAAGCAGTGCCGGTGGATGCTATCATCACTGGGTTGGTCCTAGTGTCTAGGAATATATCTTTCTCTGCCGTGGTTGTGAGTGGGGCGGAAGGGTTCCATGCTAGACACCTCCTTTTTTCCTGTCGGATTTTGAAGGTCAACTGATCATAAGTGAGCCTTGTTAGGTTGAACACCTCCTCTTCCTGTCCTTCAGAGGAGCCTGGCTCGAAGAGTGCCAAACGTGTATTAATTACAGGCACTTCGATGTGATACAACTCAGTTTGTACTCTTGTTACTGGAGGAGGTGTCTCGATGTCTTTTGATCTTTGATCCTCCTCTTCTTTTCTCTTTCCTTCTTATTCCTCTTTCCCAAGCCGCTTCGCCTCCACCTTGTCCCGTTCTTCTTTCTACCTGTGCTCTGCTTCTGCTTCTACTTCATGTTCTTCCTTTCTCTTGCGTTCGGCCTCCACCTGATCCAATTCTTTCTTGAGCTGCCGTTCCACTTCTGCCTTTGCTTCCTGTTATTCCTTTCTTTTCCGAGCATCCTCCACGTTTTTCTTTCTTTGTTCTGCTATCAGGTTTTTCCTATGCTTATCTTCATCTTCTTTTGCCTTATTTTTAGCTTCCATTTGAGCTTTTGATTCTTGTTCTTTTTTTTGGGTGATAGAGTTGAGACCTGTGCTGGTTTGAGGATTCTTGGCCTGGGAAGAAGAGGCGCCTCCCAGCTCGCGGGCTCTTTCTTCCAAAGTATGATTATCGGGGTCTCACTGATCGGACCATGCTCCCGGGGCAAGTTCCCTATCTGCGTTATACCAGTTCCTTTTGTCATCTTCATATGGGTGTTCAGTATGCTGGTAGCTCCATTTGAACTTGGCCCGTTTGCAGTGGTCAGGGACTATCCTCTCAGGATCGTATGTCCGATGATCCAAATTCCCTAGGTAGAAACCTTTCATTTGTTTCGCTTCCGCCTCTACCTCCCTGAAATCCTTGACTGTGTAGGCACCAATGGTGAGCGGCAGTGTAGGCCATGGATTTTTCTTACCTTTGGTCAGGACCTTTGAGAAACTAGAAGTCATCTGATAACATACTTCCTGAAGAAGCATCTTGTCCGTAACGAATCGGGGCAGAGCATGGGGAGTATTGAATGAACCAAAGACTCGAATAAAAGTGTAATCTACGAGTGGAAACCAATGTGCCACCTTGAATAATGTCTCCATGGCTCGCCAGGACATGGATGGGGTATCCTGACCGAACAATTTCATGGAGAGCACAGGGATGAAAAGTTGCGAGATTGACTCTATATCCTGCCTATACTTGGAATCCCATAATACCTGCACTTCGATGTGAACTGGGCATGCCTGCTCCGGGTCCCAGTTGTGCGCCCATCCCTCAAAGTGACACCGGGAACAAACCACATCCAATAGATAGGAAGCCATGTAAAATTCAGACGAATATCCCTCCTCTGGTGCCAGTGCCACGGATATGTTTGTCTTGAGAGATGCCACTAGCATGCTGGCCCAATTGAAACGAGTGCCATACACAGTGACATAGTTCATTAGGGATACCCAAGTGCCATTGAAAGTGGTGGCATCAGGATGAACGCATATCCTACAAAGCATAGCTGCCACCAGCTTATATACCTTTCTGAGGCCCAGCACTGGATACTACTAATCCTTCTTGACCTTCAAATTTTTAGGTTCCTCCCACCATCCTCTCAGGGTATCTGCTATGGTGACCGCATGGGTGGTGGCCCATTCTTCTGTGAAATTCTGTTCTCGTTCCAGAAACACGTAATAAAACTCAGCATCTGAGCCCTTTAGAGTTGCAAAAGCTTTACCCTCATAGTCTCGAATTACCCACTTCTTGGGGTCAATATTTTGTATGATCCACTCAATGACTTCTGCGAATGGGAATTTAGTAGGGTGGGCACCTAAATAGTGAAGCTTCGACCTTTTAACTTGTACATATATTTACCGGTCGGGGAGGTCCTCTGGGAATTCTGGTCGTGCGAATTCTGGGTATACTTGATACCAACTCATGCTGTCTCCTTTGGAAAATGTACATGTAGTGTCCCCATAGATCGGGGGAGGAGACATTGGTATTTCCATTTCTGTGTATTCTATTTCTGGGCTCTTGTTTTTCTTGTGAACTGTCGGAGGTCCCATGTCGCTTGAGTCTAAAGAGATGGAGACGCACTCTAACTCTGCTTCTAAATCACCTGGCATGTTCATAAAACAGTCCCAGGATAAGACAGATGCCATAATAATAAATGCCTAGGTACAATATATATATATATATATATATATATATATATATATATATATATATATATATATATTTTTTTTTTTTTAATTTTTAATTTTTAATTTTTTTAATATATATATATATATATATATATATATATATATATATATATATATATATATATATTTAACTTTGTCCAATTGAGACTAGGAAGGGTGCAACCTTGCGACCGGGTCATTGAGTCGCAGAGGCTCAAGCTTCTCGAAGAGTGTGACCTTGCGACCGGGTCGCCAAGTCGCATAGTCACAATCGTGAAGTTTTGAATGAGGTGCGACTTAGCGACTTAGTGGCCGGGGTCGCTGGGTCACAAGGGTCACGAGGTCGCGAGGGTCGGGGGTCGCACTAGGGCTGGCCGAGAGATTTAAAAGGCGACGCAATCGTTTGATTCATATATAATAAATTTATTTTTTAACTTGAAACATTGCAAGGATGGAGTGAGCAACCCAAACATGGAGGTGAAGGGGTATTAGGAGAAAAACAAACACAGGGGAGGCTGGATGACTCTAATTACAAAACTGTGTAAGAAAGAGCATGATTTGGATAATTTGGAAAATATCAAGCTCTAAAGGATCAGAAATGAGGAATGGTGGGTGGCTTTAAAAGGGCTAAGGTAAGGGGAATAGGGCAATAAAAGGAAAAAATGGAAACATCAGGAGGAAAAGGCAACTTACCTGAGAAAACCACGCTCTAGTTGGCTTGTCAGAAGTGTTTTTTTGCTCTCCGTCGCGTGAACAAAATGCGACCTAGCGACCCTCCTATTTATAAAGGGGTCATGCGTGCGAGAAATTAATGAGGTCGCTAGGTCACAAATGTCCCATGCTTAAGAGAGGCGCGACCTCGTGACCTTGCGACCTGGAGGGTCGCGGGGTCACAAGGTCGCTAGGTCGCGATTTTGAAACTTGAAAGAGATTGGCGACTTGGCGACCTAGTGACCTGATAGGTCGCAGGGTTGCTAGGTCACAAATTTGGGGAAAAAACCTATTCTGCGACTCAACGACTCTTAACTTTTCCTAAAAAAGATTTAAGCTATAGATTTTGACTTAGCCTCTTCGATGCTCAGGGGGCCCAAAAAATTTTAGAAGGTGAATTTTTGGAGGGTGTTGTAGAGGCTACAACACAGTATTCATGGGATTGTAGTGTTTCTGGGCTTGGGAGGCCTGTTTAACTAAGTTGGAGCGATTTGTTTCACATCACATTATATAATAATGTGGTTGTTATGATGCATAAACTAGTGGATCCATGGGCTATTCTTGACTTCTATAACATAATTTTTTGAATAATTCATTTTTGTGCTTATATTGCTGTCTTTCCTAATTAGGAATATTACATCTCATGCTCTTCTCAGCTCTGTGGGCATACTGAACCTCTGTTAAGACCCCCACTATATTCACACCATTCCAATTGGTGTATGGTTAGAGGCCACACTCCTGATCGAGTGTGAAATTCTTTCTCTGAAGTTAGCTGTTGAACTACTTACTAGTATTTCACCAGAAGAGGAACACTTTCTTTACCTCGAGCGTCTCAATGAGACTCAAAGAATTGTTGCTTTAGTACTTGAAGCACAAAAAAGTTGAGTTAAAGCTCAATATGACAAATCCTTCAACCGTCGCATTTTCTCTTAAGGTGACTTGGTCCTGCTTTATGACAAAGCCCACGATAAATTGGTAGTAGGAAAACTTGAGCCAATGTGGCATGGGCACTATATCATTTAATGAGTATTGGAAAGAGTAGCCTATGAGCTAGCAGATTATGAAGGTAATCAATTGGCTGAGCCCAGAATGGGCTCTATCTGAAAAAATATTACACTTAATAATGAGTGTGATACTTTGTACATTAGTGTTTTATTCATTAATGTACTTTGTTTGGATTTTTGGTGTGATTGTTTTCTTTGCAGACATGTTTCCTCTGCTCACCTTGCGTTCCACTTGGTTTGCAGATGTCATCGAATCATTATGTCGATTTTGTTGATGGCGCTTGCGGTAGCACACAAAACTTGTCTTTCGCAACATGGGCACTCTTTGCCCTTGATGGTGAGTTGATTAATTTACAAAGTGTTTGTTTGGGTCGAACAACTAACAATATTTCCGAATTTAGTGCGATTATCGAGCTATTATCAGATGCTATTGATCTAAGAATTAGAGATTTGGTTGTTAAATTAGACTCACAACTCATTGTGTTACAGTTAAATGGCCATTATTATGTGCGAAATCCTTAAATTTTGTGTATGTATTTGCATGTTCGATTATTGGAATGGCATTTTGATTTTATCACATATCAACATATTCCAAGATGTTTAAACACATTAGAAGATACATGAGCCAATCATGTATTAGATAGACATCTGCACAAAATGTAAAAAAACCAACACATCATTATGATACACAATTAGCAGTAGAAACATGCATATGTGTGTGTGTGTGTGTCTATATATATATATATATATATTGGGTCTTTAAATTTTGTTACATCAAAATCTCAAAAAATATGTGTTATATGACAAAAATGGCTTTTTGATCCTACATCAGTACAAAAATGTAAAAACAAGGCTGCTATCCACCCACATGGTGCTCATGATAGCATGTTACTGATCGAATCACTCGCCAGAGTAGACGACACAATCTGCCTGGAACCCCAACCGTATGCATTTGAAAACGAAGAGGAATGTCATCAAAGGTAGCATACTCTAGGATGCCTCTCGTAAGGCCTACCAAGTTTTTCTCTAACTCAGCTAATGGGTTTTATCCCTCCTCGTAAGGGACATCCTCCACTAGGCAGGCTACCCTCCTCGCTATCGGTGACATACCTGGTGGTCTCTTAGGACTCATATCTGTAAAAATATCATAAGTTTACGTCACAGAATACATAACAAAAAACATTCAAAAAGTAAAAAATGTTAAAAAACATTTTTTACCTACATCAATCCACTATGTGCCTGGTGGAATGGGTAGATACAGGTCTCCCCTAAAGTCGATGCTACATATGAAAAGTCCTCAACCACAATGAGTTGATGACGCAGTCATCTGAAAAACGTTGTAGGGAAATGCATATGTTGGACCCCACCCTAACGGGGCATGATCTCGCACTACCTCATCAGTCTTGGGTCTCTCGAGGCTGGATCATGGATCTCCAACCGCTGATACTAGAAAAATGGTACTCTCTCCAAGAAAAATTTCACCCAGATGGACCCGTACCCAAATTATTTCAACTGCCCTGTATTGCACTTGGTCAATTGGCACTTCATGTTGGCCAATAACCCCTCGCACCAGTTGAACATAGTAGGGGCCGGACAATCCATTGCATACTGGAATTTGGATTTAGTTGCCTCATGCAATTCCTGGGCTCCCACCACTCGAGTCATGCAATGAAATATTGTCTACAAAGGAAGGAATCTGATGGAGGATATCTTTATCTTCCCGCTTTCAGTATTTCAAGCCTCGAGACAGTGTCTATGGATGAGCATACTGGTACTCTCACCCCGTGCCCGAGCTTCGTAGAGTTGGATTCTCTCCCCTCTCCTGGACAAGACTGTGATGAAATAGATGTCCATGAAATCTAATTCTAGTTCCTGGTCCCTGACGATGAATATATTTCGATCCAAATCCCACAGTCCAATCAAATACTGGAGCAGCTCCAGTTGAGCTCTCAACCCTGATGTCTGAAATAATTTTAGTAATCCACAATTGCACAATGAATTTACGCAATTTTGGTCTTGAAGTGCTTGGTGGTATTCCACCTCGTGGCCTTGTCCTTTCCATTCAATGACCATATTTGCTTAAATCACATGCAAAACATGTTCAAAAGACATTTTAGGAGATTTCATCAGAGTAGTTTTGGAAATCCTCCATTGAAATGGGTCGATTTATTGTTTCAAAATCTTCCTCGCCGCCAGCGCAACTATCCAAATTAATTCAGCGCTGGTGGCGTGCTGCGCTAATGGGATAAACATGACTAGCGCGGTTTCGATAGCTCAAGCCCGCGCTAGTCGTAGGCGATTTTGAGGTTTGAAATCGTCCTCCCATCTCTATTTCTAAAGCTAAATGCTAAAATAATGGAATTAAAATGAAGAGGAGGATTTGGGCTCTTACCTAGCGCTGAAAAATCGATGAATGGTGTCCTGGATAGGCCACACCACTGATCTAAAGTTCAGAGAGAGAATGGCTGAAATGCACTTCTCCAATTTACTCAAAATAGAAAGGTGAAAATGAATTTATTAGATTTTTGAAATATGTAATATATATATATATATATATATATATATATATTCCTTGATATCAGTGATGTTTGTGATTTTTGTGCAGTAACAAGACCTTTACAATGACGGTGATTATTTCTCATGCAAACGAGTTTGATTTTATCTCTTTTTCGGACTCTGTAAACATTTATGAAAAAGGAACCCCCTCTAGAGTCAACTTTCAACTCTTTTTTGACTCTCGAAAAATGAAAAGATTGTCGACTACTTGTCGTTTCAAACTTGTTAAAGTGAATGAATTGACGTGGTCTCAGTATATGTTTACCCCTTTTTCGGGCTGAGATTTACTATTTACGAAAAAGGAATACCTTGATTGAACATGGTCAAGAGGTTCTCTTAGATATTGTTTTCTACCTTTTTAGATTCGAGAGACAACTTACAAAAAGGGACATGATGGAGTTTCCTTTTTTTTTCTTTCTTTTCAAACTCAAACATGAAAATTTACCGAATTACCCTTTTGTTGGACTCATTAAAGATTAAATGGCGAAAGACTTGTCATCATGATGATACCTTCTTCCTCCTTCCCGGGGCTCGTTAAAGTTACTAGGATGGATTAATTCGAAGAATGAACTTACACGCCCAACATATGTTATCCTCTTCATGCTGGCTATAAAAATAAAGAGGTACTCCTTAGCAATAACGGGGGAAAATTGAAAGTGAACATCCTATGTGTATTTTGGGAAGCTCGTCGCTCTTGAACATGACACATTTGCAGTTCGTGTTGGGTTGGGGACATCCTACATTTGTCACTTCTCCTCCGCGGGTTACGGAATTCCATTTGCCTCCTATTCGATTGCCCATTTTTGTCATCATGACCTCTGATCCCATTTAAGTCGAATTATGCCACACTCCAGAGTCGTGTGGCCAATATGTTTGGGAGAAGTCCTTTTTGTCAAACAAATTTTGCTTATTTGACCTCCTATGTTATAATCCTGAATCACTCGTATCATCTTGAGATATCTTTCGTTTCATGTCGATGATGTGGGAATAATTATGGACCTCCGTCGATGAATCACTTCCTGTTGACTTCATCTCATTATCTGAGAAGGTGATTTAAAAACTTCTTTTCAGTACCTTGAAGCTTGCATGCCTCAATGGAAAGTTCTTCGTGTTCAATGACAGGTTCACATCATTGGCCTTTGATCGAATGATTCTGAAAGTGTTCGAATTCAACACATTCATTCACACTTGTAGATTGTGTTGTTTTACCTTGAGGTCCATCGTCATTATTGGTGGTCTCTCTCGTGCATTTTAACGATTTTCATCATTGGCCGGTAATCAGGTGGTTTCTACCATGTTCGACATGAACACATCTATTCACATGGATAGATCTGTACATTGGGTTGATTGAGATCACGGTGAAGACCCTGGGTCACATCTGATTTTGTTCCAGGTTGCATGGAGTTATTGAGTCTTCATGGTTGTATACATGATCCTATCTATACGGATGGCTGCGACCATGCCGTGGGTTCATGTGTTATTTGATGCCAAGTTCAGAGTTATGTGGTTAGGCATATTCATACTAGAGATGTCATATATAGTAAAATGCTTGATTTGGCAGGTTTCTTGGCGGTGATCTGAGTTCTTTTCCTTGGTTGATAAAGCATTTCAAATATGACGCCCCATTCTGCCTTCATGCTTTAGGGGGCATCTGTTACACAGTAATTTGTCACCATGCTCATTTTCCGTCCCTGATCCCGAAATGCCCTGTGACATACCCCGTGCAATGTTTCCACCATGAAGAAATATGTTAAGGCATCCCCTGAAGATTCAAAGAAAACTGCCTTGGAATATTACTGAAGAAACTTGGTCAAAATCCTAGTTTCCTGGGTCAGTGTATTTCCTGGTTTCATGCTCGCGCTGATGTCAGATTGAGAGTTCTGGCTTAGTGCTACTAGCGCTCTTATTTCTTGGAAAACTGCACTGATCCATTTCTGCCAGAGTTTCCTCAAATGGAGGAGAAGCTTCAACCTGTAGAAGTTCCAGGGTAGCGAGTTGGTTATTAAACGATGGTGATAAGTTTGAGCTATTTGATTTTATAGCTTTGATCTCATCCATCAAGGTTTATCCCTTAGAAAGTGGACCTTCCTCCTCCTTTCATGGGCTCCCAACCTCTTCTCCCTTCCTATAAATTGGTCCCCATACTTCCACTACTGGTTGGTCATTGTTGGGCTAGTCTGAACTCTCGTTCCCTTTACATTATTGCATTGTGATAAAGCCTAAGTTGTTCGGGAGAAGGAATGATTTAGAGCTTTGTTGAAGGTCTCAGATTTTCACCAAAGGGAGGCCTCCAACATCAAGGCCTGGGTTGTAAGCTCTTCCTTTCATATTTATCAATAAAACATCTGATGTTTGCTTTCTATATTTGTCTAATCTTTTATGCAGATAGTCTGGTACCCCTTGATCTGCTAGATAGCTAATGTTTATGCTTATTATGTATTGGATTACTTTTGTTGTTTCCTCTTGATCATCCGTAGGTGTTTTTGTGCCACAAGTAGCAAGGAGCGAGCCTAAAAGGATCGTGGATCAAGGTCATCATCAACGGATTCGAGCATAGCGTTGGAAGAAAGGTACCTCTATCTCTTTTCTTATAAGATTCCAAATATTAATTAAGAATCTTTTCATTAGAAAGTATCTCAAGTTGCTAGACCCACTCTAAGACTAGAGAGATCGCCTCTTTCTTCAGAGGGGATTTATCTTGATAACACCTTACGACAATCAAGGAGTGGCCAAATATATTATATTGAACTAAACAAATAAACGTAAGAAAGAATTATTTGGGTGTGATTTTTCTTTTAAAAAGTTATTTATTCATAGTAAAAATTATTAAAAGGTGAATTAAAATTAAAGGGACAACTACTATTATTCAATTAAAATTCAAAGCAAGTACAAGGAAAGCATTATGAGACGACACCTACTAACTACCTTAAAAGTGAGTGGGATTTTAAAAAGAGATACTTTTTGAAATTTTACTAAAATAATATTTTAGTTAAAAAAAATAAAAGATTATTTAAGGAATTCTTAAAAAAAAGATAATTATAAAAATGTATTATTACAAAAAAAAGTGTTATTTAAAAAAAAACCCTAAGTTTATCGACAAACACAAGAAGTCCATTGTTGTATAGAAAAAATGGAGAGTAATTTGAAAATGATGAAGGAAGGAAAATTCTTCTATAAAAGCATTCCAATTATAGATCGTAGATTAATTACATTAAAAGGGAATACCCAAGGGAAGGAGATTAATATCACTATCAACATAAGTCACGAGGAAAATTACATCAATGTTAATATGGAAAATCAACTATTAATTCCACAGTAAAACATAGGAGAAATAACATATATTTTTGACGAAAAATAATATTAAATTAATGACTTATAAGTAATAATTGACCACTATGAATGCACCTCTCAATTCTGTGTCGTGACTATGTTTAACCTACAAATTGACATTATTTTAGGTCAGTCTTGGTTAAAATAATTGGGTACGTTAATGTTTAACTTAGAAAAAAATATTTTGATGTTTTCTTACAAGAGGACGACGACCGTCTTCCAGGATGTGACAATGAAGTCAAAACTGATAGAGACTTCATCAGAAGACTTGGATATTTCAGAATTAATGTTCCAAGATAATAAAAAAACTATACCAAAGAAGCATAAAGAGCTTGAAGAAGTCATCTCCAGTAAAGACAAAGAAATTTCACGCCTCAGAGAACACAATGAAAAACTACTAAAAGAAGTTAAGAAAGTTAAGACCATAAAGAAGGAACTCAAGAAGCACTTGATGGAACAAGAAAAATAAAATTTACGTTTAAAGAAACTTAATCAAACATTATTAGAAAAAATCAAAAGTTTAAAATATGATGAGGCTACTAAGAATAAAATCAACAATCTAGAAAGTGAATAGGTTTTACGTCTAAGGAATCATAACCAAAACCTCCTTACACAAATAAAGAAGCTTAAATGTGACAAGAAGTCACTGAATGACAAGTTAGAACAAATTCAAGAAGTAGTATCAAAGCCTTCAGTCGTTTCAATCCAAGTTGAAGAAAATGGAATGAATACTGAGCCAGTGAATATCACAACTCAAGAAGAAGACACGCCAGTTAAAGAATAAACACACTTAGATGATGAGATGAAGGAAATTCCAAGCGAAAATTGTGTAACCAACTCGATGACATCAAAACTTGAAGTAAATCAGAATCTAGCCACAGACATGATAAGGGGAACCAGTATAACTCTTTATTTACATCCAAATCACAAGAACATACATCTCAATCAATCTACGAATCCATATCACCCTGAACATAAAAAACAAATTTATTTTCTGAAGAGTATTGAAGTACGCACAACTCTATCCAGTAATAATAGTTCATCACAAGTTTCCAGTAATCAAAAGATTTCACAGAAGATTTATCTAGGATGTCCAATCCATTCTTAGTACGACACTTTTCTCTATCGCTCAGAGTATCATATTGTTTTGTATCTATGAAGAAGAAATTTCAGAGGCGAGAAGATGTTCGAAACGAGAAAATAGACCAATCCATGTCATCATTAAGCTTTGAGGACAAAGTCTTTTTTTGAAGAAGGAAATGTTATGAATATAATTCATATAAAAATAATAATAAATATACATATAAATATAATAATAAATAATAAGTAATTAACTAATGGTTAGTTAGTTAGTAATGAAGAGGCATGTCTTAGAGACATGATCGTTCATGAAAGAGCACCTGCCTAGGGTGTGTAAGGATACCCTCATACTCATTTGTAATCACCCTACATCAATTCTTTTATACAATATACAATTTACAATTACTATCCTACAATGTATGTCTTTGTTTTCGAAGTGATAGTGTGAAGTTATTTCTCACTAACTTTCTGTTAGTTATATTATTTGTATCAGATAGCCAGTAAGGCATCCAAGATTGCATTCATAAACTACTGCATAATAATACAAACACTCAATTGTTGCACTAATTTTGCTGCATTGGGTTTTTCCAGAGACATTGTCCAAAAATAATAGTGTCATGTGTGTGTTTATTTGTTTCTACAACATTTTATATTTGTGTAGGTTGCACTGTGATGTATTCAGTGTTTGCCATATATAACTGCAAATAAATTGTGAAGTAAAGATTAACAATTAGGTGAATATTTTCCATTTGCTGCAATAGGGTTTCAGATTTAGGAATTTTCACACTCCCAACTACTGAGACTCGCCGACCAATTCGGCTCCAGCCATAATACTTCAAGCAAGCTAGTGCGAGCTCAAAAAAATTCAACGGAGGTTGCAATATCCGTTTCATTTAAATATTATCTTAATTAAAATCATTCATGTATACATTAATGTTGATATTAGGTAAGAGTAAAGTACTTTGTTGTTTTACGAGGAAATGAGCAGCAATGGTCAAATTATGTTGCTTCATAGTATTTATCGTTTGTGTTGAGATTTTAGAGTAATGATGTCATTTATTACCTGCAAATTGTAACTTATTCTCTCGTCCATGTTTTATTTCTCTTCTCATACCTATTTGGCCTGTAATGTACTTTTTTATTCAATATAAATTGAAAATATAATTTTTGAGTTTTGTTTCCAAAAATCCAGGTTCTCTGCTATTATTATTATTATTATTTATAAATGACTTAAATGAGGTCTATGATCAATACGTCTGTGTCAACTTATAATACATAATTTTTTTCATTATTTTATTTTTTTACACAAAACAATATTAAAAAAAATTATACTATTACACAAACGGATATATTTAATTTGTTTTTTTAATAGTTGTTAAATTTATAGATTTACGTCTTAATATTTTTTTATATCATTGTAAATTTTGTGTTTTTTTAAATGATGAATAAAGTGTTTATTGAAAATATTGGACATTTCAATTTCTTCCAATTTATCTTAAAAAAATCTAAAAAATTTGAAGTTATTTAAGGTTGATATATTATATATTATATAATTTAAATTTAAATTTTATTTTAAATGGAATAGAAAATTTATATAAAACTTATAGTTTTTAAGTTATATTTATATTTATGTTTCTATTTATAAATAGAAATATAAATATATTATAGGATTATGTTATGATAAATTGACTTTTTATCACATGTTATGATAAAAAAATTAAAATATTTTAAATTAAATTTATCAAATAATATCTTATATGAAAAAAACAAAATAATGAATTATAAAGAGGTCAAATATATATATATATATATATATATATATATATATATATATATATATATTTTGTGTTTTTTTTAGAAACAAGTTGGGTCGAGCTGACTATGAGGTTAGAGGTCGGCCTTGCCTTTTGAACGATACTCTGACACTTCTCGACCAATTCGGCTCCTTGTAAACACACCCAACTATACACACACATTGCTTTTGTGGTCCCTCCTGAAAGCAAGTTGGAGGTTGGCCCCCACTATGAGGTCAGAGGTCGGCCTTGTCATTTGAATGGTCTCTCTAGGCACACTCAACTATTGACACTCCCCAACCAATTCGGCTCTAGCTACAATACTTCATGTGAGCTTGTGCGAAGCTCTGACAAATTCATTGGAGGTTTCGATATGCATTATATTTAAATATTATTTTAATAAAAATTATTCGCATATACATTAATGTTGATATTAGGTGAGATTAAAGTAATTTGTTGTTTTACAAAGAAATGAGCAACAATTGTCAAATTATTTTACTTCATGGATTTTATAGTTTGCGTTGAAATTTGAGAGTAATGGTGTCGTTTATTACCTGCAAACTGTAACTTATTCCATTGTCCATGTTTTATTTCTCTTCTCATACCTATTTGGCTTGTAATGTATTTTTTTTATTCAATATAGATTGAAAATATAATTTTTTCGTTATGTTTTCTAGAATCTAGGTTCACTGCTACTATTTTTTTTTTAAATGACTTAAATGAGGTCTATGGTCAGGTCTATCATCAGTTGATATGTTATAAATTAAAAGTTAAATATCTAGTAAAATTAGTTGTTATATTACATTCACTATGTTGTCGCACAGATTGTCAAGGCACCGCGACAACAGCTCATATTGGGGGCTGTCACCTTTATCCCCAATCTCTCTAATTAAGCTGTCTCCTTGCAAGCTAAGGGAGGTAGACCCTATTAGAAATGAGGATGAAGAATCCAGGAGACACAGCTAAAACATCAAATACGTGATAAGATGAATGAGATTCCACAGATCTAAATTAGATTTCACGTTTAAGACCAGTGCCTTATGGAGTCAAACAGAATCCCGTTATGCAATTATAAACAAGTAAGTGACGATTAACTGCTGCTTATTAAAACACGATTGATCACAATGATATTCAATGAAAGACACCACAACCATGTATTAAAATATCTTAAACCCAAAACAATATTATCACAAGATGAAAATGCTAGATATTTTCAATATTTCCAGATTTATGATGCTTCAATTAATTTCGATCGAGAAAATGTTTCTATAGTCAAAACTTTAGATAAAAAAATTAGCGCACTTGACTATAAAAGATATTTTTTGAGAAAATTTTCCAAATTTTTATATTTTTTTATTATTTTTAAATTAAATCTAAATCTAAATTAAAGTTCTAATCTAAAAAAATTAGAATGTAAATCTAAACAAGACTAGAATTAAAATTAAACTAAGATTAAATTAAAATTTAAAATCCTAAACTAGAGCTTAAAGTTAAATTTAATCTAATTATAAACTAAATAAAAATGAAATTAAAATTACAATCTAAATAAATCTAAGCTATCAAACCAAACAAAAAGAACGAATCTATAACCAAATTAAAACAAAAATTAAACCAAACTAGATCTAAACCTAACACCTTACTCTACGGCTAACACTAAAAAATCGAAACTAAAATCTAAATAAAAGAATTAAAAAATTAAAAAATCTAAAACTGATGATTAGAAAAACTAAGAATTAAACTAAGTTAAAACTAAAATAAAAATTTAAATCTAACTAAAACTTAACAAAATCGAAATTTAAATCCAACTAAAAAAAAATCAAACCTAGAACTACGACTAAACTTAACTCATAACTAAAACCTTTACAAAATGAAACCGAACTCAAAAAGAAAATGAAACACGGTTTTATTTTTACATATGCATGTCTTTGTTTGTCGTTTTGTGCATTCGTTTTGCAGGTTGGAGGAGAGAACTGGACGACGTTGACAGAAAAATGAAGACGGAGGGCAGAGAGATAGGTGCAGGTCGAGGCAACGTCAGGATTAGGGACGAGCTGAAGGGGATGTAGCTTGATGGCAGAGAACGAGCTGGACAGCGTGAGGAGCTGCGGACAAGAAAAAGAATCGATGAGATGAGGGACAATGCAGACTGCGGGATGGAGAAGGGTTATATTGGCAGATCGAAGCTTGATGCAAGTCGAGAGCCAGAGGGTTAACGTTCGATTCAATGGCAAAGACGCCAGTCAAGGGAATGAGGGGACGACAAGGAGAGAAAGCAAGTAGGAGCAGAAAAGAGTAGACAAAAGGTTTAAGGGATTGGCACAGCAGAGAGGGAGAAAAATGCAGAGAGTCAACGAAAGTGATAAGCAACGATGGAGAGCTAGGGAAATCAAGGGTTGAATAGGTAGAAGTATGGCAGTTTTTTTTTGCAGTAGATAAACCCAATACATTTCAAAACGCCTAGCAACTTAGAATTTCTTCAGTTTTTGCTCAAATTCATATGCTCCTTTAAATCAAATAATGTCCAGATTTTCCCACAGTAGGGATTTTGAGGCCAGATCTGGCCCTTGGGGGCTGGATTTGGCTTAGATATTTAAAAAAAAAATTCTGAGTAAACCTGTAACCTACAAAACGAGTCAGATCCCAAAATATATATACACCAAAAATTTATAAACCCTTACAGCTTACAACAAATATACAAATTTACAAACTAATTTACAGATGTGAGGCCCTCATGGCCAGATTTGAATCCATTTTAGCACAATTTTCAGAGTTTAAAATTTTTAAATGAGAGGCACAAGCCTTTGAAACCCTGCAAAATCACAAATATCATAAGATAGACCTGGAATTTAACAAATAAAGAGCTTATCAGATATATGTTTATTGAGAGTCAGCTGGTCCAACCGAAGACTTCCCCAGACGCTCAATCTTAAAATTTGTTTCCGTGCACACTTAGATCGATAGAGATTTAAGAAAACAACATGAGACCTTTGCAGAAAAATCAGAATGTTATTTTATAAACCTAGAAAACTGCACAAGATACCTGTATGTAGATTAATCCATGAAGGCCATCAACCATAAAATACAAGAAACAAAGTAGCAGAGTTTAGAGACAATTCACCACATAGATCTGAGAAGGAACATCTAGATTTGTAACCCCAAAGTCTTTATGCTTTATTCCTCAAAAGTTTACAAGAGCTTCTAAGAGCAAGTGCACGATCCTGAGATCGGATGATTCAAAAATGAGAAAGACCTCTAAATTTATAGGACAAGATCTCTAACGGCTAGTTTGGATGATCCTCGTCAAAATAATCTCAACCGTCCAAAAGATTTAATTATCTTTTAATCCGGAACGTTGAAATTAAAATTTTGGGGAAAAAACGAATTTATCATTTTATTCAATTTTAATTAACTCAAAAATATTATTTTTGAGTTAATTACCCCAAAATTTTGACCTTGACTTAACCACCAAGGCCCAAGGGTCCAATATTTCTTAAAATTCTCAATATTCCCTTGGCCTGAGGCTTTCAAAATCATTTTTCAAGGACCCACAAATTTTGTCTTTAAAGATTTAATCCTAACTTAGGACCCTAAATTAATTAAATTTCTGGTTTAAGATTTTATTAATTAATTGACCAGAAAATTTAATTAATTGACTAAGAGGGGATTATAATTATTTTTTCAACCCTCTTTTACATGAGATAATACATTTACATACATGAAGGGGGAATACCCATTCGTATAGACCCTCAAATAAATACCCAATTTTGCGACTCAAAATATGATCTAGTAGACCAAGTAGCTCAAACTACTTTTACAAGGACTCGATAGAAAACACTAGGACTCACTTAGCATGCTGATGACAAAATCCACCCTAGCTTTGGGGTGAGGCTGGAGGGAAAAACTCTGTCGATCACTTACGTGAATCAGTGAGACAAAAAACCTCCTAGGATGGAAATAATCAACAACATACTAGGCTTACCTAGGTTGTTACATACATTGATGGTCTTACTTAGATCATTTACATCATTACATGCAGAATGGGTTTACATCATTTATAAAAATGTCGACTGTCGATGGAATCTGAATGGCGCAACCACGTCAAACATGACGAATCCCATTTGGAAAAATGGGGGTGTACTGCTATGGGGTAGTTGACAAAGTGTGGTCAACATCTGGCTCTATTTGGGGACACGTTGCTTCATCGAAGGAATGTGAGAATCCAGAATCTGCATCTAAGCAACACACAAGATTACATAAGTAGCGTCCATCCAAATATCATCATATAACATTAAGCTCATGAAAAATAGAAGCTCTTCTTTTATTTATTATTCTACTTAACATGAAAAGTAAATCTACTCTAACTGGAAAATGAATTGCTGAAATAACAAGGTGTAAGGTTAGAGATACAATACAGAGGATGCCCTATGGCATCAGATGTGCTCAATATAGTGTATGCTGAGCATTTGCCTACTTTCAGGCAAGTCTGTGGGCTGCTTTTCAGATGTGCCATGTCCAATATTGCTAATTGTAGAACTCTGTCTTATATGAATGTCAATCTGCTCTCGACCATCAGACGAATCAAACCACTTACTTCTTCTTTTCTGCTTCTTTCTCTTCTTCTGAGTGGGCTGTGATGTCAGCAATGAGACCACTGTAAACTCATTGTCCTCATCTTGAAGATGTTTGTACAAAATATCTGAAGAACCTGGAGCGTGACCAATATTATTCTGGATATACTCTGTTAATGGTGACACATAAGCTTGGTCTTTCTCAGCATCCTTTGAAACTACAGTTAAATCCTCCGTGTGATGAGATGGGAAAGGCTTTAGTAGAGAAGAAGTCTTATGATCTGTTGATGAATCTTCATAATCAAATTTCGGCTGAAAATGTAATTTTTCCATTTTTTCCAACCTTTTCTGTATGGAACTCATTTCCCTGGCATGCTTAACTATTAATTTCGTCTGATTTGCCTCCATATTTTTAATTTCCAACAAGTGATTTTCCTTCATGGCAGTCATTTCCTGGGTGTGTTTCGCTTCCATTGCAATCATATGATTCTGTATGATGGAAATTTGATTAGAATGATTAACTTCCATGATCTTTAACCTGTTTTCCATGACATTTATTTCCTTAACATGTTTTTCTTCCATGGAAATTATTTGATTTTGAAGATTGATTTGGTTAGCTTCCATGTTTTGAATCATTTGCATATGATTGGGTTGCACATCCTTAATCATTTGAGATGGTTCCTTAACATGACTTTCATGATCATCTATATGCATGTGATAGTCCTTACCAACACCATTAATTTGATGGCTCGACCCTGCCATTCTACTAGCTATGATTCTTTTGACAACCTGGCAAGTAACCTCTTCATGAAGATCATTACAGGCTCTACAATAAGGCAGAGCTTCATCCATAAGATTTGCAAACTCGAGTTGATTTGTCGGTCTCTGCTCATTAGATAGACCTCTTTTCTGCAAAGCATTATTATTTCTAGATTGGGAATTCTGCGTTTGAGCCCTTTCCATTTGGACCAACCTAGCCTGTAAGACACTTATTTCCTTAACATGGTCAGAGATTAATTTTGCTTGATTAAGCTCCATGCTTTCAAGTTTCTTAGCATGATTAAGCTCCATGCTTTCAAGTTTTTGCATTAACTTTTTCATAGGGTCATCATCATCTTCTAGAGGTTCTTTTAACTTAGTATCTGTCAAAGACCCATAAAAAACTGGAGTTTTGGACATTCCAGATTCTTTCTTATCCTTTTCAATCTCCTCAGCTAAAGATTGACAAGCCTTATAATTTGCAGTTTTAGCCCGTCTTAACTCATATGAAGTATCAGAATCAAAAGCATCAATGTAAACATTCAGAAGAGATCCATCAGGAGGTTTATGAGTTTGAGATATTTATCTAAGGATACCATTTAATCTCCTGTTAAATTCTTCAGTCGTTTCATTTTCTTTCTTTTTTATGGTACTGATCTCTCTTACCAAATGCCTATCTTCCCTTTTATCACCATACTTTTCCTTAAAGGCATCTACAATTGATTCAAAAGTATCAAATGAATTATCAGGCTTTTCCGTAAACCATTCAGCAACATCCTCACCAAAAGTAAGAACAAAAGTTTTCATCTTTACATCATCGAAATTATTATTTGCAACTGCAATTCTATTCCACCAGTTAATGAAAGAAAACAAATGAGATTTAACACTAACTGCATCATTTCCTTGAAAGATAGGTAATTTATCCATTTGAGGGAGATCATGGGGATAACCCTGAATATTAGCAAAATTACACGGGGCAAAAATATCCATGATATCGTTTTTATGATTTTAGAAATAGATCCGTGTTCAAGAATAGTCAAAAGGTCCTCAAGAAGTGAACTTCTTAGCAGGAACTCTTGTAAGAAATGAAAGAATTGGAGTCGCCACTTGAACATGAAACTAATTCTAAAACAAGAGAAATAATCGAGAGATAGCAGATGGATATCAGGGGGGGATTCTTGTCTGGGAATAAAAAGATGAATAAGTGGAGTCGCCACCCAAACAAGAAGCCAACCGAAATGTCCAGGTGCTAAAGATACGATGATGAAATGATTAGTGATATGACGAAAGATAAGACGATGAAAATATGAAGAGATGAAAAGACGCCAGAAAATGTGATCCCTTGCGACAGGCTAATGAAAGGCGATGAAAGATCAGAAGATTATAAAATGTCGTTAAGACCAAGGACAGAAAAACTCTATCCCCGGCAACGGCGCCAAAAAATGTTGTCGCACAGATTGTCAAGGCACCGCGACAACGGCTCAGATTGGGGGCTGTCACCTTTATCCCCAATCTCTCTATTTAAGCTGTCTCCTTGCAAGCTAAGGGAGGTAGACCCTATTAGAAATGAAGAGGAAGAATCCAGGAGACACAGCTAAAACATCAAATACTTGATAAAATTAACGAGATTCTACGCATCTAAATTAGATTTCTACGTTAAGACCGCGTTTTGCGTGAATGTGTAATTATAATCCCGTTATAATTATAAACAAGTAAGTGACGATTAACTGCTGCTTATTAAAACACGATTGATCACAATGATATTCAATGAAAGACACCACAACCATGTATTAAAATATCTTAAACCCACAGCAATATTATCACAAGATGAAAATTCCAGATATTTGCAATATTTCCAGATTTATGATGCTTCAATTAATTTCGATCGAGAAAATGTTTCTATAGTCAAAACTTTAGATAAAAAAATTAGCGCACTTGACTATAAAAGATATTTTTTGAGAAAATTTTCCAAATTTTTATATTTTTTATTATTTTTAAATTAAATCTAAATCTAAATTAAAGTTCTAATCTAAAAAAAGTTAGAATCTAAATCTAAACAAGACTAGAATTAAAATTAAACTAAGATTAAATTAAAATTTAAAATCTAGAATTTAAAATCCTAAACTAGAGCTTAAAGTTAAATTTAATCTAATTATAAACTAAATAAAAATGAAATTAAAATTACAATCTAAATAAATCTAAGCTATCAAACTAAACAAAAAAAAACGAATCTATAACCAAACTAAAACAAAAATTAAACCAAACTAGGTCTAAACCTAACACCTTACTCTACGGCTAACACTAAAAAATCGAAACTAAAATCTAAATAAAAGAATTAAAAAATTAAAAAATCTAAAATTGATGATTAGACAAACTAAGAATTAAACTAAGTTAAATTTAAAATAAAAATTTAAATCTAACTAAAACTTAACAAAATCGAAATTTAAATATAACTAAAAAAAAAATCAAACCTAGAACTACGACTAAACTTAACTCATAACTAAAACCTTTACAAAATGAAACCGAACTCAAAAAGAAAATGAAACACGGTTTTATTTTTACATATGCATGTCTTTGTTTGTCGTTTTATGCATTCGTTTTGTAGGTTGGAGGAGAGAACTGGACGACGTTGATAGAAAAATGAAGACGGAGGGCAGAGAGATAGGTGCAGGTCGAGGCAGCGTCAGGATTAGGGACGAGCTGAAGGGGATGTGGCTTGATGGCAGAGAACGAGCTGGACAGTGTGAGGAGCTGCAGACAAGAAAAATAATCGATGAGATGAGGGACAATGCAGACTGCGGGATGGAGAAGGGTTAGATGGGCAGATCGAAGCTTGATGCAAGTCGAGGGCCAGAGGGTTAACGTTCGATTCAATGGCAAAGACGCCAGTCAAGGGAATGAGAGAACGGAAAGGAGAGAAAGCAAGTAGGAACATAAAAGAGTAGACAAAAGGTTTAAGGGATTGGCACAGCAGAGAGGGAGAAAAATGCAGAGAGTCAATGACAGTGATAAGCAACGATGGAGAGCTAGGGAAATCAAGGGTTGAATAGGCAGAAGTATGGCAACGTTTTTTTGCAGTAGATAAACCCAGTACATTTCAAAACGCCCAGCAACTTAGAATTTCTTCAGCTTTTGCTCAAATTCATATGCTTCTTTAAATCAAATAATGTCCAGATTTTCCCACAGTAGGGATTCTGAGGCCAGATCTGGCGCTTGGGGGCTGGATCTGGCTTAGATCTTTAAAAAAAAAATTCTAAGTAAACCTGTAACCTGCAAAACCAGTAAGATCCCGAAATATATATACACCAAAAATTTATAAACCCTTACAACTTACAACAAATATACAAATTTACAAACTAATTTACAAATCTGAGGCCCTCATGGCCAGATTTGAATCCATTTTAGCACAATTTTCAAAGATTAAAATTTTTAAATGAGAGGCACAAGCCTTTGAAACCCTGCAAAATCACAAATATCATAAGATAGACCTGGAATTTAACAAATAAAGAGCTTATCAGATATATGTTTATTGAGAGTCGGCTGGTCCAACCGAAGACTTCCCCAGACGCTCAATCTTAAATTTTTTTTCCGTGCACACTTAGATATGAATCTTAGATCGATAGATATTTAAGAAAACAACATGAGACCTTTGCAGAAAAATCAGAATGTTATTTTATAAACCTAGAAAACTGCACAAGATACCTGTATGCAGATTAATCCATGAAGGCCATCAACCATAAAATACAAGAAACAAAGTAGCAGAGTTTAGAGACAATTCACCACATAGATCTGAGAAGGAACATCCAGATTTGTAACCCCAAAGTCTTTAGCTTTATTCCTCAAAAAGTTTACAAGAGCTTCTAAGAGCAAGTGCACGATTCTGAGATCGGATGACTCAATACTGACAAAGACCTCTAAATTTATAGGACAAGATCTCTAACGACTAGTTTGGATGATCCTCGTCAAAATAATCTCAACCGTCCAAAAGATTTAATTATCTTTTAATCCGGAGCGTTGAAATTAAAATTTTGGGGAAAAACGAATTTATTATTTAATTCAATTTTAATTAACTCAAAAATATTATTTTTGAGTTAATTACCCCAAAATTTTGACCTTGACTTATCCACCAAGGCCCAAAGGTCCAAAATTTCTTAAAATTCTTAATATTACCTTGGCTTGGGGCTTCCAAAATAATTTTCCAAAGACCCACAAATTTTGCCTTTAAAGATTTAATCCTAACTTAGGACCCTAAATTAATTAAATTTCTGGTTTAAGATTTGATTAATTAATTGACCAGAAAATTTAATTAATTGACTAAAGGGGAATTATAATGATTTTTCCAACCCTCTTTTACATGAGATAATACATTTGCATACATGAAGCGGGAATACCGATTCATATAGACCCTCAATAAATACCCAGTTCTGCGACTCAAAATATGATCTAGTAGACCAAGTAGCTCAAACTACTTTTACAAGGACTCGATAGAAAACACTAGGACTCACTTAGCATGCTGATGAAAAAATCCACCCTAGCTTTGGGGTGAGGCTGGAGGGAAAAACTCTGCCGATCACTTACGTGAATCAGTGAGACAAAAAACCTCCTAGGATTGAAATCATCAACAACATACTAGGCTTACCTAGTTTGTTACATACATTGACGGTCTTACTTAGATCATTTACATCATTACATGCAGAATGGGTTTACATCATTTATAAAAATGTCGACTGTCGATGGAATCTGAATGGCGCGACCACGTCGAACATGACGAATCCCATTTGGAAAAATGGGGGTGTACTGCTATGGAGTAGTTGACAAAGTGTGGTCAACAAACTGTTTGACATTTAGAGAAAAAAATATGTTAATTTAAATTAATTTTTTTTTTTATAAATATAAATACACAAACAAATAGTTTTTATGTCTGAGTTTTTCTCTTCTTCCTTAAATCAATTTTGTTATAAATTTGAAAATTATTTATTTAAATTACAATTTTAGACAATGCATTCTAGAATATTAAGTTTATTTAGATATTTAAAAATAATATATATAATCTTGTTACAAAATATACAACCAAATTAATTTAAAATGACTCTTTATACTTTTTAACTATTTTATCAATTTATATTTAATGACTCTTTATACTTTTTAACTATTTTATCAATTTATATTTAAAATATAGTTTTGTAGTATATTTAAATTTTCATTTATAATACAGTTTATATGACGATATATTTTACTTTCTTTGCTCACCATGATTCTTTTTTGCCCTAATCATTTTAAATTGTGTGAAGCCATTAAATTGTCAAGTTTTATTGATTTTACTTAAAATTGTGGATGATTGCAAGAATACAAGTTTTAATGATTTTTTTAAATTATTTTGATTAAACTTTATAAGAGTAAAAGGAACTTAGTTTAAAACGATGTGAATGTGAATTTAAATTTTATTTTAGTTTAAATTTAATTTTATTCATAAATTTTGTAAATTAACTATTTGGAATATTAAATAATTAATTAAACATAAAATTCATTATAAATAATTTCCATATATATATATATATATATATATAAAAACATTTTCATATTAAAAAACATATATTAAAATTTCAATAATATTATATTATTTTAATTTTTTACTTAATGCTAAATGTTTTATTACAATATTTATTATATATATATATAAATAAATAGAGTATTAAATTATTATATTAAATCATTTTATATTTGCTTATTTTAAATTCCGTGACAGTTAAAATTACTTATTCAACTAATATTCTTGAACGTCATTGTGAATTTATCTCATTTATATTAAATTTAAGAAAAGAAAATTACACCATCTTATAGTTAATTAATATATTGTCATATATTGTCTTGTATTATCTTTATATATATATATATATATATATATATATATATATATATATATATATATATCATTGGGCTATTAATACTTTTGTTTTTACTTATATATTAATAATATTATTATTTAATGATGTATAGTTATAAATATTTTATTGTTTTTATTAATGGTTTTTGTAAATCATGATGCATTGCTTGATATTCAATGAACATAGGTTATGTAAAAAAAATTTAATTGTTTTAAGCAATAAAAATATAGAATTATGGATACAAATCACTAGTATAAATGATTCTATCTAGGTATTTTATGTATATAGATCTCGCACTAGTTTGTTGTCCTCATAATAATTATAATGAGCCTTTGAAATATATATTTTTAGGATTCGATAAAGTGATTTCTATATTAACTAAAAAATAATTGATTCTGCGTGTGCTTTTTATTTTATAAATATGTGATCTTATTGATTAAGATGTTGTAGACATCTATGCAAGTTTGAGTTTGCTCTAAATTTTAAAATGCTAAATACTTTTATTTAAACGAGGCAATATCCAAAACTTGACAGGTTTTTCACAAACGTTAAAAGAAATTTATTCTTGTCCTTTAATTTGGGGTTAAATTACACATTATTTATGTCTAGGTGGCAAGCTAAACTTAAAAAAAAAATTGAATTATGCAATAATATTATTGCTTTTATGTAGGAATTATGTGCATTCTTTTTTCAAAACAAGTGAAAAGCAATAAAAGACAAATGTGAACTAGAAGAAATTAAAGAACCTTTGTTATTTGCAATCGTGGTAGTTAAGAGCATTTAATGTCTAAACACTTTGTCTTTATAAACTTTTCCAAATACTTTTAGATACTTACATTTGACTTTTGTGAATTGACGTTTGGTATGATTCAAAGTACAATGTCTAATTTGTTTACATTTGAACATCTTCGAATAACTAAATTAGTTTTTAGAACACTTTTTCCTTGTATTATTTATTGTATTTGATACTAAAAAGCATTTACAAAGTGGTATTATTTAGATTGTTAAATCATTATTTGACTTGATGATATACTAGGTTCAGGTGATGTCTACTAGTTTGGGTGGAATCTGTTAAAAAACAATGTTATTCAATTGTGAATGATTCTGAGTCATGGAATGTGTAGTTGTGCAATTATCAAAATCATTGCAACAACATATAGAAGAGGAGGAGACCGATAATCATAAATTGGATTATGCAAATAAAACATAGAAGAAGAAAAACAATGAGCATTTTAAATGCAATTTCCGTGGCAGGTGGATTAGTTGCAGTTTAAATTGGTGCAAATGTTGGTGTTGTTGCATGCAATATCTTTGTTCTAATCCAAAGAACAATGAATGAAAGGAAAAGGCCAACATACAATGATTTTTTTTGTGTGATTTAAATGATAATTTTTTTGATTCACTAGGTCTCATGTGATTTATTTTTTTTCACAAATTGTAATGTTAAAATCAATAGATATTGCATGCACCTCTAAATGTCATAGTCATTTACGTTGTGTATGTGTACTTGGAAACTTTATTCCAAGATGAGCGGCTAAATAAGCTTAAACTATTGCATTTCTAGTCAATATTGGTGCAATATATTTTTCTCAAATTAACACATTTAATAAAGTACATATGCAATTTGATATAGTTATAGTACTATGATTACATTTGAGTGATGGTTTTTATTTGCAATTTCTTTAGTCATGTGTGAATATAATGTTATTTGTTATTTATGGCATAGTATATAATGCTTTCAATGACTAGCAAACAATATGATATAAAGTCACATTGCCCACCTTAATTTGAAATTTAATGGAGTTATAATACTATGATTACAATTGGGCGATGCTTTTGTATTTCCAATTTCTTTAGTCATATGTGACTAGAATGCTATTTGTTATTTATGACATAATAGATAATCATTTTAATGGACAACAAAAAATATGACACAGCCACATTGGTGATCTTTGGACATTGTTATTTGCACAAAATAGATTATATATATATATATATATTCGCTCCACTAGCATTGAATGCAATGTTACTTTGTCTTTGTACACAAGCCATGTGTACCTTGCATAAATTGATGGCTACAGTGCTATAAATACTATTGTACCTTGCACATATTGATGGTTGCAGTGTTATAAATGCTACTATTAATAATGCAAATAACCCTACTTTTTAAAATACTATGGTTCTTATGTAGTCTCATTCTAAGTATGTCAATCTCTTAATGATCAATGGCTGATCACGAATACATTTGAACTATGTATAAACAAGGCATGAAGACAAAGTATATAGAACTAATGTGATTAATTTTATTGTCATAAATCATAAAGAACAATTTACATTGAAGAATGCTAAAATCATATATATAGAAAAATACTAGAATTTTTATGACAAAAAAATTCCATAGGCATTTGTGCAAAAAACAACAATGTGTGGTGCATTTTATTGATCAAAACACTTACAATGTTTCTTTGGTGCTTCTTGCTACATAGAAATATCAATTATTAGTTTTTCTAGTTGTCACTTTTTCCATTAACTCTATGCATTGTTTTTGTCCACCAATTATGGTTGGGTTTTGTACCCCCACATGCACACGCTAGCTATGAAACTCAAAATGCTATGATGTGCACATGTCAAAATAATAAAATGTTCATGTCTTAACCATAGGTATGCTCAATCAATTAGAACTATATTCATTTGCACCAAGTTTTAAAAAAAGAAATACTACATTATGTTTTTTTTTTTTGGTAAGTTAGGCTATTCTATTAATTGGAAAACAGTGAAATTACATATGCTACAGGCAAGGTTGGCAAGCTGTGCTTAGCCAATCCCAACCTTAGTTACTTGGTTTTGGGGCTGCCTCAGAGGAGGAAACCAACCTGAACAAAACTTAAGACATAAAATTACATTATGCGCAATAGCGCTGATGTATCTAAGTAGCACAACATATGCAGAAGCAAAAAAGCACTGATGGAAAGTTTGACAAAAAACATGGAAGAGATGTGCAACTGCGTAGGCCTCAATCTTCGTCTTCATCATCGTTGTTGGGGAACTCCTCCTCAATGAGGCAAGCAGGTGCCTACACAGCTGCTTCCTACGAATCTACCACTGAACTCCTAGGTTTATGGACCAGTGTGCAGAGGATGGGGGACTCTAGATCTACATCGTCAGGGACACACGCCTAGTTGCCATCGGAATCCATCACTCAGATGTCCGAATCATCATCTTCCTTCTCTTGAACTAGCAATGGGTTAGTATTGCGAGGCTGGGGGTGCGTTTGGAGAGTGATGGTGGACTTCTGTGGGCCGCACCTGCCTCTCTGCGCAACATGCCCGGGGGCTGCTTCCTCCTGCTCCGGGTTAGTGCTCTGACGCTAAAAAGTGCCTGAGCAAGAGCCTTCCATCTACTCCAATTGACTGTCCTCGACATGGTGATAACGGCCAGGGAGAGCCCCTCTCTGGCCACCTCAGATGGTTCGCTGACAGAGTCTGGGGGCCATTGTGCACTGAGGTAGGAGGGAGATGTCAAAGGATGGATACATAGCAGGGGGGAAAGTAGTGCTAGGGCTGGGGAAGAGGTGCGCAGAATGGGATGCTGCTGCCTAGAGGGGACTGCACGGTGCAACACTGAGAATAGGGCTTTGCAGCCTTCTGAAATCAGGGAAGTGCCAGAGCGGAGAAAAAAAAGTGTAAGGCAGAGGGAAAATACTATGGGTTGCTCGGTGTTGAGAGCTCATCCTTTTGAAGGGGCTTGGACACATGCGAGGAGGATGGTAATGAGTAAGCCTCACACACAGCTGCGTGCCATGATTGATCATCTGAGCAGGCTCAAGGGAAGGGGGATGGATGCTATATGGGCTAATCATGGTAATCATTTATGGTGTTAGATGCGGAAGGGTGCCCTAGATAGGGTGATGCAGTTCCCAGTATCTCATCATCATACCTGATTCTGTTAGTCTCCTGCAGATGGCTAACGGTTTGAGGATCCATAGCAGGTGAGGCTCTGCGCAGAAGATCTCCATCCTCTGGGGTGTGTGAGATATGATTGTCATTTGTGTCAGTTCTGCCACCTAAATACATTATGTTAGGAACCTAAATACTTTATATTTTATTTGATAGCATAATGTCTTTATAATGTAGCAGTAGGTTAGTAACTTAGACATGGTGCAATTGATAGCTTTATAGTAATAAGCATTTGAATAAGTTTATTATTTCGTTTTTTTTTTTAATATGATTTTTTTTAAGTAGCTTTATGCTTGTTATTTTAAATTAAAGTTGTTTATTATAGAAAGATATATTGTAATTGGTTTTTGAAACTAGTGTTTGGATTCTATTTGATTTATACATTTTGAAATGAAATTATAGAAATTGTAAAAAAAAATTACGAAATTTTGCAAATTAAATATTGTGTTTTGAAATTTGTTAAAACGATAATAAAATTTTTATTGGTCTTATTTTAAATTGAATAAATGTCTTTACTTTTAAATTATATTTCAATTGCAAGGAATGAAATCTTCAAGGTTCCATATGCCCATTTTGTCTACTCCTTTGTCATAGTGCTAGATACTCATTTTCGGAGTATTATGAAACAAAAACAAGAAAAAAAGGTAGTCACAAAGACAATGTAGACTTCATAATATATAAGGTCTAAAAAATTTCTAGTATGATACATGGTAATTGAACATTCAATCCAATCCATGCTGTTACTGTTAGAAATCATTGACACATTTGGAAATTTTTTCACATTGTCTCAATATAATTCATGGAAATGAACATTAGTTTTGCATTGAAAGGATAAAAATTGCAAGAAATTGATCACAAGTTACCTAGATTCAATTTACAGAAATTAGAGCATTTTTTCTATTATCCTGGTGACTGTTTATTTGACCCATTTTTTGTTCTTCTTCACTTTAGCTATACTTCAACTGAAATATGACATGGAATATTTAACCACTTTCCACATTGCTTATCTCATGGATATGCTGTTGCTTTTCATTCATTGCATACATAATTGAATCATGGATACCTTCATGATCTTCATCATGTTAATGATATTGAAATGTACTTGGAAGGATTGCCTACACCTTCTTCTATTAGTTGCATCTACAATTAGCTTAAGGGGGGATGCGTTCTGTATCAAATGGTTCTCCAAATGGTTGTGAGTTCCAGTCATGTTTGGCTATTTACAAATGACCAAACATATCTATGGTTCAATTCAGATATTGATGCCAACATAACCAAAATATTGCATGTGGACATTTTGAACCACTCTTGTTACATAACACAGTAGATAGTGCCCTGGATGTGGGTGACATCGGAAGCACATATGAAAATAGCCTCTCCCATGTTCGAGATGATGAAGATCTACAAATTAGGCTGTCACTTGAAGTGGATCCAACCTTATGCAATAATTCCCATGAGGTGATAGTGGTAAGGCATGATAAAGATACACAACATCAGCAAACACCCTCGGTGGTACCTCTCAGCTGCAATAATTTGAATGGCCTCCCAGATGGATATGACACTCTGCCATAACTCGAAGTACATGCTTCCACATGAAAAATGTTGCAACATGCCTCTGCGAGCGAGTCATAATAATGCACAACATATATGCTTGTGCCACAGGCCTGCAAAAGGGGAGGACCTTCTACATAATGATACTCATAGTTTACTCCTCCTGGATTTTTTGTTTCAGTTTCATCCCTCCTGTGCGCCTCGCCCACTGTGTAGCCACCCCCCTAGAGTTGCACTGCGCAGAATCCTCCTAGCTTCGCACTACCCTAAATGCGCGCCTCACCTCAGATCCCTTTTCCTTGCTAGTTCCTCCAGCTTGTGTGCTACCATCACCAAGCTCCCCCAGCTGCACATCCTACACTTGTGCACCTCCCTGTCCAATTGCACCATGTTGCCCACTCCTTATCTCTGGTTAGAGCCTCTCCTACATACCTCTCAGCCCCCCATCTACACTCTACTTGACTTGTCCATGGCTCCGAGACTGCACCAAAGAAAAATCAGAGGAGCATACCTCTCAGCCCCCCATCTAACCTCTGCTTGACTTGTCCATGGCTCCGAGACTGCGCCAAAGAAAAATAAGAGGAGGCCAAAGAGGTGCGGTCCCTGGACACTACCAGCGAGGGCTCGATAACCGTTTGGAGTCCTTTAAGGGCTCCTCTTCGGGCAGTCATGCCAAGGAGGCCCCCCAAAGCCCTACACACGACCAGGAGGAGGAGGCCCCCACTCATGAAACATAGAGACGCAGAAGCGAACCAAGGAAATCCACCATTGTGCACCGGGAGCACCCTAGGCACCACAAAACCGAGCCTCTTCTAGCACAGGAGCCGGAGGGGGACGACACCGATGTTTGGATAATGGAATCCGAGGGCACCTGGAAGTGAGTACTGCATGTTGAGTACCCGTTCGCTCCCATACTCTGCACACCTGCTTCTAGGATTCCACACGAACCTACTGTTGAAGAGGAGGACATTGCGCAGGAGTATGCCTACTGTATCGAGGAGGAAGATCCAAATACTGAGGATGATGTAGAAGACCCATGACTGCGTGGCAGCTCAGCTCTTTTTAGTTTTTTATTATGCTAGTTATTATCGCAGAACCTTTACTTTCATTGGTGCCATGGCACATTTTGTAATCTTCTGTCTTATATTATTTTAGGGCTGGTTTCCTCCTAGGAGGCAGCCCCATACATGCACAACTATGAAAGAAAAAAAGGTTGGGATTGGTTAGGCGTAGCTTACCAAATCACCCTGTAGCATATGTAATGTTTTATTTTCGAATTAATATAGTTTAGCCTCAATTACCAAAAAACAAAACACAGTAGATAGTGTACCTTCAATAGATAAAGAAATTGGGTCATGCATTTTTTTATACTAATTCTCACTTGGACAGTTTGACATATTGTCAATTGAGAAAATCTTGTTTGAACAAGGCTTCTTGATTTATCAACAAAATTTAAATGACTTCCATGTCTCTTTGTTTGAGTTTATTTTCACACTTGCACCATGGCTTGATATGTCTAATATGAGAAAAACAATTGCACAAAATTTTTACAATTATTTCTTTTACAATGGCAATAGAGCTATAAATTGCTTAAAACAACACATGAATGCTAGAAACATTGAACAAGAGCAATGTATCAATGATTGGCAGGCTTATATTATAAACTTGTCAATTCCATATGCATATAGGCATATATAGGGAAAATGTTTTGCAATATAATGGCTATGCGAACTACTTGATGTTTAACATATATATCTCGAATATAGAAACAAAAGATATTTCCTTGAGATTCTACTCTTCAAAAACTTGCTCCAAATTCTTGTACCTTATGCATGTACCAATATCTACATCACATGAACATTTCCATGCACTTCAGGAAATTCACAATGTTGAAAATATTAATCACAATGACAAGACACCATAAGTTCTCCAAAGAATCTCAGAAAGAGAAATCTATAAGTCAATTTCAATTGTAACTTCTAGATATCTTTTTGGCAAAGAATCTTGGTTTACTAGATCTTGTACTCAATTAAAGGATTTGTCAATTGAAAATATAATATAATATATATATATATATAGTTGAATCATTGAAGGATTTCTGATTAGGAATTCATAATTTTTTCTCAAAATTAAAAGTTACAGGATTGGATTAAAACCAGGATGGTTGCGTAGATCTTGTCTTCCTGATTCTGGTGCCATGAACGGTTCGAAAAACTGATGTCGTATGAGGAAGATATTGCGTTCTGATCGAATATGGTTGAATCCATCAACATATGAATTGCGCAGGTGGAATGGGCAGTAAGTTCAAATTGTAGAACTAAGCGAACGAAGCGACAACAAGGATGGATGGACGAGCGTACATTGCATCAAAGATTAGTATGTTTACCATTCATTCACCGCAAGTTAAGATATATATCTTGTGATGTGATTGAGATGGGGCACATGTCGGGTGGAGTGATCGTGCGTATATCGCACATCGACAGAGTTCAAGTTTACAGTTAAGTCAACACAGGTTATGTTATTTATGCTGCGATGCGATGGCATGACCACATGTCAGCACTGCACACTTCACAGGATTTATGATTTATCATTAGCAGCGGCATGTTAAATTTGTGGGAGGCCAAAGTGCGATAAAAGGTTAAAATTGCGATGTTGCGATGCGACAAATCATCGCAACTTCATGTCGGCAGTCGCATTATTTAAAACCATTAAGGGTACGAGTTATAATTAGCGACATGAAATTGCGAAACCTTATGTCTTTCGATCTGTGATGAGCCTATAATATGCTTGCGATTTGTTTTGAAAATGCAAAGATTTGTTAAAGGATTCCATTGTTATGAGCTTCTGACTATATACGTGGGTCCATAATCCACAGGACCATGGTATATGGTAAACTGCAGTTTCGAGCGGAGGTTCTGCTAACTGACAAGCCACTTAATGGTTGGGGGTGTGCATGTGGCCACCACCCTAACCGTAACGTTTAATGCGCAGCTTAATAGGCGGAGCAGATAGGGGTGCGCTAAATTTGGCAGTCAACCCTAATTTAACTCTAGTTAACTAGAGTTCTCCACATTTAGCGGAGTTTTCCTAAGAGATATTGGGAAAAAGTGTAGGAGGCTCAATTTTCGACCATTCTGAGTGAATGAAGGGTAATTATTGAATAATTGGAGAATTATGAAGCCATTGGTGCAGAGAAAACAACCATTAGAGCACTGTACCTACATGTAATAGTAAATTTTGAGCACAATGAAATATGGGCAAGCCATTGGGAGCTAGACTAGTAGATGTAGCTAAGGAGGGGTGAACTGCTTCATCATGCCTGCTATGTAAAATTCATGTGGTGAATTATTTCTCTATTTTACACTGCTTTTAAGAGTTATTTAGACTTATTTTATGCTTCTAATTCATTAAAGTTCATCTATAGTTATTGAAAAAACTCCTTAATCCTTATGAAAAATAATGAACTGATTATGCACATGTTTTTAAAACTGAATACCCTTAGCATAACAAAACTAATACAATCATTTCATATCAAATGGTATTAGAGCTAGAGTTTTTTCTCTAGTGGTCTTTAGTGCAAAGAATTGTTTAACTGTTTGCAAGTTTTAGATGCTTACAAGGCTCAAGCTCAAAAGGGGAGAAGGCAAACTGGTGGAAGCAAGAGGGTCTCAAAAGGAGCCAAAGAAAAGGAGAGCAATATTTCCACTCTCTCCACCACCTAGTTCACATCCTAAAGAAGCAGAAGCTCCATTAAGCATGCCTCATGAGGAAGGAGAAATTCATGAAGAAGTTGACCCTAAGGAAGAAGAAAGAGTGTTTGGGAAAGCATTTATTGACATGTCTGAGATGGTTAGAATTTTTTTATCAAGAAAGGAATGAGAGGCTGGAAGGAGAAGGATCTAAACTCCAAAAGGAAGGACAAGGATCTTCAAGAGGTAAACATGATGAAGACAAGTCAAAGAAGAGAAATGGAGGCAATGGACGGCCACCATCTTCACCCTCATCATCATCATCATCATCATCTTCTACCTCTTTTTCAGTACATCAGCCACACAAGTCCAAGAGCACTGGTAAATATCCTTTATTAAAACTTGATGTTAAGTTCAAATTGCCAATGTTTAATGGTGAAGTAAATGTAGACAAGCTAGAGAATTGGATTCGAAAATTGGAGGTCTATTTAAGAATACATAACCTTCAAGATGATGATACAAAAATTCAATTAGCTTCTTTGAGAATGGAAGATGCAACACTTGTTTGGTGGGAAGCCAAGAAATAGGGGGAAATCAAGAAGCATGGTAAGATTATTTTATCATGGTAAGTTTTTATTACTGCTATTAAACGGAAATTTTATCCATTAGCTCATATGCAAAAAGCCATCATGAACTAGAAGAAATTTATGCAGTTTGTAATATTCCTAATTTGCAACAGCAAATTGGAATATTCTATTTTGTTTATTTTTCCACCTATAGTTGTAAGTAAATAAAAAGTGAGTAAAGAGGGTCTAAACTCACTTAAATGAAATAAGACATCCACCTAGTAGCACAACGTTGTTACTTAAGTGGGAGTCAAGGGGGGACCCAACACCATGTGGAGGAGGGGGCCTATGTACACTCTAGAAGTTTCTCCAAGCTTCTGCGCAGATAAGGATGAGAATGTGGATAAGGATGAGGATGTGGAGGAGAGAGAGAGGCTACATTGGGTTTTGGAGGAAACCAACACTATAAAAGTTGGAGGAGCCTCCTCATTTGATTCATGCTTGGATTCTTGGATTATTGATTATTGAGTGAGACATTTGTCTTTTTTTGGCACGCTGGCTGTTTAGCCCGTCTACTGCACTGTTTAGTGCACCGAGTGTCTCCGTACGGAGATCTCACCCTTAGCCCTCGGGGACTTCGAGTGCCTGCTCGGGCAAGGTTATTTTCTTAGCATCATCCTCCAGGACAACGTTATTGCCGCAACAACGTAACACTGTGTTGTAGGGTGTTGCCGTGGTGGCTTTGCGACACCACCTCCTTCTCTTGTTTTTCAGAGGGAGAGTCTCTCTTTCCTTTGGAGGATCATATTGGGAGATATTGGAGCTGATTTGCAGATCTTGGCATCAGGCCAATAGTTATTATGCCTCTACTGCGCAGTCCCTCTCAGTATCTGCGTTATTTTCATGGTATATTTGCAGTGAGGGTTTGCAGGTTGGTTTGTGAGTGAGATCTCAAGTGTAAGGATCAACCTTCCACTTTGGAGATCTATTGGAGGAGATCTATTTCAGTTTCTCATCATATTCAGCCTTCTCTATTTGGTTTGAGTTTGGAGTTGCAGTAGCTGCCCAGCAACTCCGACATTTTTGTCGTATTGTGCATTTCAGCCAATCCCTTGGAGGATTGAGATATTTTTGCTTATAAGGGTTAGAGCTTTGCTCCCCTATTGTCTTTGAGCCATATATTATCATACCCATGTGTTGACACTATTTTAGAGCAGCATTATATCATATACAACATTTTTCTTAGTCCGGGGTTTAAGCAGAAATAGCAGTGCTTTTCATGTTTATGTACATGTGTTGTGGAAGCTTGCATTTCTTCTCTTGAGAGGTTTTTTCCTCAATATTTGTATTCTCTCTTGATGCTATACATTATTATTGGCTATATATGCATATTTTGTCTCACATCTACTGCAGAAAAAGCTGTAGGGTTTCTGGATTATTTTCTTGTCTTGCGGCACCTCTATCTTGAGGGGTTTCCTATATAAAATTGCTGTTTAACCTTGCTGAAAGCCTATGCCTTGTACTCAAACTAATTATATAATTATTAATAGTGTTATACATCATATTAATTCATAAATATGCTGCCATTTCTTCAGAAAATTTCTGCATATTCAAAGTCTTGGGAAATCAGGGTTTTTATTGACTAGTCGGGAAGGAGGAACTGTTTAACTTAGTAAAACGACTTTTTTTAAGCTGAAATTCAACATGGAAGTCCCTATTGACCTATTATAACATATCCCATAACCTTGACCCGTCATTGTACGCAGATTTCCTTATTAACTCATTTTAGGGCCAAAATCTTCACTTTTCCCCACCTTTTTGCCCTTAAAAGCTGAGTAAAGGTTGCTGCTGCTATTTATTTTGGTTGCTGATAATTTTCAGAGATATGATATGATAGCTGAAGCCCTCATACCTGAATAATGCGTCTTTCAGGCACGATCTGCTGAAGAATCCATTATTGGGATATTACAGTGGTATCAGAGCATAGTTCTGGCTAAGCCCGTGGAGCTAACTATCTATGGAAAATATGAGGATCACAATGCATACATTCTTACCTCCAGTACCGAGTGATAAAGGGAGGCAGCATGGTCATATACCCTTTGGAGACTATTTCCAAGAATGGAAATCTAAGGGGGAGGACTTCAAAGCAGCTTTGCCCTTCAAAGATTACCGTCAGCTCAGACTGGATGAAGGAGGAAGGTAATATGGTAACAGAGGAGTTTCTAGAATGCAGAGTTCAGATTTGCAACATACTACTGGGAGATCACCTCTTCCCATGCATGAGGGATCCACTAGTCCCTGTGAATCTAAGCCCAAGAAGACCGGAACGGTGAAAAAGGAGAGTTTATTATTTTTCAGATCCAGAAAAGATGCATCCACTGTTGAGGAGGTCAAGAAGGTTGAAGAAAAAGAAGAGGAAGTACCATGCGCTTCCAATCCTAATCGAGAAGAATAGATCACATCACCTCTTGAGGAGGCTTGTGAAAACGCTGTCACACTCATGGAGGAGCAACCACATGCATCAACAGTTGGGGCAACCAACAATTTTGAGGATGGGACTCTTGTAGCCCTACAAGAAGTTCCAAATGCACATCAAGGCATGAAAAGATTTACACATTCCATTGTTGCAACAAATTCTTCTGATCAATGTGGAGATCTATTTTTGCAGGACCAAGGGTCAAATCTCAGTGCTACTATAGAGCAGCTTGGTTGCACTGCGCTATGCAACATGGAAACACTCAAGAAGGAATCAAACACTCATTCTCATGAGCCATTGTTGGATTGTACATCACATGGGAGATTGGGGTTTGAAGACTTGAAGGTTGATGGTAGACATCTTGGAGTAAGAAACCTTTTCTCCCTTCAAGATGACACTTTCTCGATGAGCTCTTCTCAGCTCAAAGAGGAACTTCTACTTTCAGATCCAAGACCTCATTGGTTTTGGAAGACTATGGATGAAAGGGAGGTCTCAAGGAGAGATCTCGTTGGAGATGCACTTCGACACACCATGGAATGCAATGATTTTCTTTCCTTCTCACGAGAGCGAATAGAAGATGGAGGACATCTTAGGATGGATAACATCTCTCATGCTTGTGTTGGACATCCCTTGAGCCATACACATCATGATGGGAGGTTTTTGCCTACCACCTATTTGATTCTTGATAGGGTCTCATTGATCCTTGAGAATTTTATATTTCAAAATCCCATGAAGTGAAAAATTAGTAATTTGATTTGGGAGGATGGTAGCCCTCATGGGAGGAGTACCAGGATGAGGAGAAGATGGAGGCATCCACAAGTGATTGAGTGGATGGGGATGATGAGCAAGGAGCTAGGAGGCTACTTGCAGATCTGTGATACCAGGTAGCAGGAGGCTTGCCTGCGCTGGTTACTCTTGAGGGAGTTTGGCCATCACTTGTACTTGTAGATCTATGATACCGGGCAGCAGGAGGCTTGGCTGCGCTGGTTACTCTTGAAAGAGTTTGGCCATCACTTGGAAAACACTCTTCCTACGAGTCGAAGGATGAAGGAAAGATGGTTGGATACTTGCATCATTGAGTAGCATAGAGTATGGATGCATGGTGTTGATATGATCCTCATATCATTCATTGTGTCTTCATCACATGATTGGTATGATGGAGGTATGGGGAGGCAACACAATGTCTTGTTGCTTGGTTTGTTTCTGGGAGAGCAAGGGCAGATTTTCTCTCACACTTTGTGTGATGTTGCAGGAGGAGGAGATGGCACTATCTCCTTGGTCTTTGATGATGATTGGGAAACACTTCCATCTTGGGAGGTATTCCATATTTGTTGCAGCATTATTAGAGGAGTCTTTGACAAGGAGCATGTCAAAGAACAGAGCTTTGTATTGACAGGAGCTTACTTGCATGAGCTCACAGCATTGTCACCTTGGAGCAGAGATTTATGGATGAAGTGTGCCCAGCAAAGATATGGTGGATCTATAACCCATAGGTCCCAGGATCACTTCATATTTGTTGCACTTAGAGGAGGTAATGATGATAGAGAAATTTATCACTATGGCATATTCTTCTTAACTTGGATTTCCAAGCATAAGGAGGATTATCTTCTTGTAGCACATGGTTCATTCTTCTTCATAGCATGCCAAAACACTATGGAGGACTCATTTATGGATCCATGTCCCATATTACTTCCAGCATATGGTGAGGAGTTTGTCTATACATTCATTGATTTGCACACTCTTGCCATTCCTATGCAGTGCATTGCTTCACAAGGGGGCAAGCTTGTCATATTGCTCCATGAGTTTTATTGGGCCAATCTACATGATGGAGGCAACCATCTCTTTTGTAGCTTTGGGAAAATGTTTTATCACCTCATGTATGTTCATTTGTAGCACTATATCATGTATCATATGAAGACATGCATGGTTAACATAAACATTTTTTCTTGTACTCTTATCAAGCAGCAACTTGTAAAACTGCGCTGTACTTGTTGGGGAAGCTGTTGGTACCTCTTTTCATCACATGTAACCTTAAGCGTTTCCTTCATTTTGCTGCTGATCATGTCTCCATTTTCTGATATAGATCAGATTTGTATGGGAGGCTTGATTATGAGGGAGACACATGAGTTGGATGTGTCTTTGAGTGGGAAGAATTCTCACATTCTCTGCACTACATGTTCTAATGGGAGCATGGGAGGGGGCATGGCCACCAATACTACATATGTGTTCTCTTTTGAGGTGGGCCATGAGATTGATATTCATCCATTGTAAAACCATGGGCAAGTGTTTGGTCTTATGTTGTTGTCATATTCAGCCATTTACTATCCATTAGTAGATGTGATGAATCTTGTACATTGCTTGCCATGCAATTTTCTTAAGTTGCAGTGGATGAGACTACGTTGTATCCTTGTGAGAGATTGTTTGCATTATGTATCCTCATGTAACACCTTCAACAAACATCTCATTAGGATGATCCATGATGCACATGTCCTATTCTTCATGGATGAATTGTTTTGGGTCAGCCTGTTCTTCATTGTTGGAGGAACCTTCTTTGGAGGATTGTTCTTCACTTTGCCATTGGAGGGCAATGATTTTGCAGCCCAAGATCAGCATACACTCTACACTTGTCATGAGTGGAGAGAAGGACAGCATGGGGTAAGCTACGATGCTTTCCAAGATCAGATTTTTAGCCCACCTTCATTACCGGAGCTTGAGGTGGGAGGAGATTTTCAGGAGTTGCCTTGTCGGGAGGTGGCTCATTTTGTTTGGATGATTGCTTGGGGATGGAGGACCCACATGAGAGAGATGTTCCTCACTTCATGCCTTGAGTGGAGAGAGGTGATGAGCTGGTATACAGTCGATGGGACAACTTACACCATGACAGATATAGCACAGCCGGAGTCATGGTCTTCATCAGTCATAGCTAGAGGCAGTGCACAGTCCGAGCCATGGGACTTGGGCTATTATTGGCCATGGTGGCGATGGGATCCGAGAGGATTGTTGGTTGGATGGTACCATGAGAGATCAGTTTGGGATCCTGGCATTGAGAGATCCCTTCATATCAGGATGATGCAGAGTACAGGGGAGATTCAGTGGCGCATCTGGGACCCAGGCATATTTTGCAGCATTGGTGGAGAGCATCCGCTAGGAGGAGACTTGTTCAGGCAGTTGCTTGAGGGCAAGCAACATTTTTCCGAGGGGGACTGTAATATTCCTAATTTGCGACAACAAATTGGAATATTCTATTTTGTTTATTTTTCCACCTATAGTTGTAAGTAAATAAAAAGTGAGTAAAGAGGGTCTAAACTCACTTAAATGAAATAAGACATCCACCTAGTAGTACAACGTTGTGACTTAAGTGGGAGTCAAGGGGGGACCCAACACCACGTGGAGGAGGGGGCCTATGTACACTCTAGAAATTTCTCCAAGCTTCTGCGCAGATAAGGATGAGAATGTGGATAAGGATGAGGATGTGGAGGAGAGAGAGAGGCTACATTGGGTTTTGGAGGGAAACCAACACTATAAAAGATGGAGGAGCCTCCTCATTTGAGGGATGCTTGGATTCTTGGATTATTGATTATTGAGTGAGACATTTGTCTTTCTTTGGCATGCTGGCTGTTTAGCCCGTCTGCTGCACTGTTTAGTGCACCGAGTGTCTCCGTGCGGAGACAGGCCTCCGGGGGGACTTCGAGCGCTCCGCTTCTAAAAGGTTATTTTCAGTACCATCCTCCGCAGATACAGACGTGCCATCACGTTAGTCAAACAGAAGAATGTGTTGTAGGGTGTTGCCGTGGTGGCTTTGCGACACCACCTCCTTCTCTTGTTTTTCAGAGGGAGAGTCTCTCTTTCCTTTGGAGGATCAGATTGGGAGATATTGGAGCTGATTTGCAGATCTTGGCATCAGGCCAATAGTTATTCTGCCTCTACTGCACAATCCCTCTCAGTATCTGCGTTATTTTCATGGTATATTTGCAGTGAGGGTTTGTAGGTTGGTTTGTGAGTGAGATCTCAAGTGTAAGGATCAACCTTCCACTTTGGAGATCTATTGGAGGAGGTATATTTCAGTTTCTCATCATCTTCAGCCTTCTCTATTTGGTTTGAGTTTGGAGTTGCAGTAGCTGCCTAGCAACTCCGGCATTTTTGTCGTATTGTGCATTTCAGCCAATCCCTTGGAGGATTGAGATATTTTTGCTTATAAGGGTTAGAGCTTTGCTCCCATATTGTCTTTGAGACATCTATTTTCATACCCATGTGTTGAAACTATTTTAGAGCAGCATTATATCATATACAACATTTTTCTTAGTCTGGGGTTTATGCAGAAATAGCAATGCTTTTCATGTTTATGTACATGTGTTGTGGAAGCTTGCATTTCTTCTCTTGAGAGGTTGTTTCCTCAATATTTGTATTCTCTCTTGCTACTATACATTATTATTGGCTATATATGCATCTTTTGTCTCACAGCTACTGCAGAAAACGCTGTAGGGTTTCTGGATTATTTTCTTGTCTTGCGGCACCTCTATCTTGAGGGGTTTCCTATATAAAATTGTTGTTTAACCTTGTTGAAAGCCTATGCCTTGTACTCAAACTCATTCTATAATTATTCATAGTGTTATACATCATATTACTTCAGAAAATAAGCTGCCATTGCTTCAAAATTTTTTGCATATTCAAAGTCTTGGGAAATCAGGGTTTTTATTGACTAGTCGGGAAGGAGGAACTGTTTAACTTAGTAAAACGAATTTTTTTGAGCTGAAATTCGACATGGAAGTCCCTATTGACCTATTATAACATATCCAAGAACCTTGACCCGTCATTGTACGTATATTTCCTTATTCACTCATTTTAGGGCCAAAATCCTCACTTTTCCCCACCTTTTTGCCCTTAAAAGCTGAGTAAAGGTTGCTGCTGCTATTAATTTTGGTTGCTGAACATTTTAAGAGATATGATATGATAGCTAAAGCCCTCATACCTGAAGAATGCGTTTTTCAGGCACGATTTGCTGAAGAATCCATTATTGGGATATTACACAGTTAAGGGGACATGTGCAAGAATACACCCAGGAATTTAGGAGAAGAGATATTTTATTAGGGGTGAATTTTCAGAGCCAAGACACTTTGATAAAGTACATAGGAGGCTTACATAGCTAGCTAAAACATACTATTCTCATGTTTAACCCCACCAGTCTAGATGAAGTTTGTGTTCAGGCCACACATATAGAAGCTAGAGGGAAGAACATTCGTGAAGATGGTAGGAAGAAACATTTTAAGGGTAAATCCAAGGAGAAAACCCCAAAAGGTAAAAACAAAAAGAATGTATCTGTTAAGAAAGAGGGAGAAAAATTGGCTTGTAAACATTGTTCAAAAGAAGGCCATGATGAAACTCATTTTTGGAAATTACATCCAAAATTGAGGCCAAAGAAACCCAATAACAAAGGGAAACATAAAAATGCTGCTAAAGCTCAACATGAATTAAGGTTTGATTCAGGTGATGAGACTAAAATTACAGCCATGGGATTGAAGAACATGAAGGGAAAATAAATCAAAACTAAACCCAATACTAGTACATCAAACTGTCACATAAACACTCCAGATGAAGAAGAAAGAATAGAATTGTTTCATGTGAGGGTCATATCTAAGCATACCAATATTGACACACTGTTTGACAGTGGGTCACAAGCAAACTTAATCTCTGAAGACTTGGTCAAAAATAGTAACCTTGAGACCATACCACATCCAAAACCATATCCATTAGGTTGGATTTGTAAGGATGAAAATCTACATGTTATAAGGAAATGTATATTGAGGTTTTCAATCACTGCAAGCTTTGTTGACACAATTGAATTAGATGTGGTTCCACTTGACACAATTGGTATTTTATTAGTGAGTCCTTACTTGTATGATAGGAAAGTGATCTTTTATCACCATGAGAAAAAGTATCATTTTTTCAAAGATGACAAGGAGTTCATTGTTAGAGCACACCGCAAGAAGACAAATATTTCTTTGGTAAATGTTGGACAGGTAAAGAGGTTGTTAAATTCAAGTAATAATTTTTTTCTTCTTATGATTAAGCCAAAAGCTGATATTAATCATGAATCTTTTGAGGGATGTGATCCTAAGTTGAAATCAAAATTATATGATGTGGTTAATGGGCATCATGAGATGTTTAAGGAGCCAATAGGATTGCCTCCAAAAAGGGAAATTCAAGATGAGATCCGGTTGCAGCACGATTTTCCTCTTCCAAACATCGGTATGTATCGCATGTCGATAATAGAGAATGCTGAAATAAAGAGGAAAATCAAAGAGATGTTGGATAAAGGTATCATAAGGCCAAGCACCTCGCCATGCAGTTCACCCATAGTCTTGATACCAAAGGAATATGGGACTTGGCACATGTGTGTAGATTTTTTATCTTTGAACAAAATTACATTAAAAAATCATTACCCACTCCCAAGAATAGATGACTTGCTTGATCAACTGAAATAAACAAATTTTTTCACTAAGGTAGATTTACGAAGTGGATATCATCAAGTAAGAATTGCAGAAAGTGATATATGGAAAACTGCATTCAAAACCAAACAAGGACTCTTTGAGTGGCTAGTTATGCCTTTTGGTTTATGTAATGCACCAAAAACTTTTATGCGGGTTATGGATAATTTTTTGCGACCATTCCTTGATGATTTTGTTATTGCGTACTTAGATGACATTTTGATTTTTAGCAAAACAAGAGAAGATCATCTCTTGCATGTAAATAGAGTGCTTGATATTTTGAAGAAAGAGAAATTTTTTCTTAAGATGTCAAAATGTGAGTTTGGAAAGACTTCTTTGGTCTATTTGGGACATATTGTAGGAGGAGGAGAATTCAAGATTGATCCTTTTAAAGTGGAGGCCATTGTGAATTTTCCCACACCCAAAACAGTTACCAAGGTAAGAAGTTTCTTAGGTTCATCTCAATATTGGAGGAAATTCATTGCTAACTTTTCTTCCATCGCAACTCCTATGCATGCAGTGACAAGTGTGAAGAAAGGCTTCCAATGGGGAGGCAAACAACAAAAAGATTTCGAAGCTTTAAAATACAAGATCCATTCAACTCCAGTCCTTGCAATACCAAATTTGAGACAACCATTCGAGATACAAATCGATGCTAGTGACTATGCCATGGGCGCAGTCCTTTTGCAGCATGGTAAGCCTATCACATTTCATTCAAATTTTTTTAATGGTGCTATGTCTAATTATCCTACATATGACAAAGAAATATATGCATTGGGAATGGAAACACTACTTGATGGGTTAAGAGACTGTTGTACACACCGATCACCAACCATTACAGTACTTTCAGTAGCAAACAAAATTGCAACAATCAAGACATTTTAGGTGGATGGGATTTCTTCAACAATTTCACTTGGTTATAAGGTAAAAAAATGTATATTCAATAAAGTTGAAGATATGCTTTCGAGACCAATCATTAGCGCTTCTACTTTACTCAAAAATGATTCTGTTGTACATGAGAGTTACATAGAACAATATGCACATGGTGTTGATTTCAAAGATATGTATGCTATTTTGAGTGAAGGGAATCAAGCTGAAGAAAGAGATTATCACATGGATACAAATTTGCTGTTTCATTTGGGAAAGCTATGTATTCCACAAGGAGAGAGGATAAGTGTCATGAGAAAAGCTCATTCTTCTCTGATTGTTGGACACTTTGGGGTAAGAAAAACAATGGCGCATCTACAGAGGTATTTTTATTGGCCTTGCATGATAGATAGTGTGTCATGTTTTATAAGAGGTTGTTCTATGTGTGCAACAAGTAAGCCTAGTAATAGGAAGCTTGGATTGTACATGCCTCTACCGGTACCATCAAGGCCATTGGATAGCGTCTCCATGGACTTTATTGGAGGTCTACCTATGTCAAGAAAGCATCATGATTATCTTTTTGTAGTTGTGGATAGATTTAGGAAAATGTGTATACTTATGCCATGTAAGAAGACCATTACTACTGAACTTTATTTTCAAAATGTTTGGGTTCATTTTGGATTGCCAACTTCAATTTTTTGTGACAGGGGTTCCAGGTTCATTGGGAATTTTTGGTCAAATCTATGGAGAATGATGGACATAAAATTGAAAAAGAGTACTGCTTTTCATCCACAAATAGATGGACAAACCAAAGTGGCGGACAAAAAAATTATGCCTGTATTGAGAGGATATTTCAGCAAACATCCTAAGTTGTGGGATGAACAACTACATTACATTCAACACGCTTACAACCAGGCAAAGCACTCTTCAACACAAACCTCACCTTTTGAAGAATGCTTTGGGTATTTTCCAAAATTTCCATTAGACTTCATCTTTGGGCAGGATGTTGCAATTGATGGCCATAATGATATTGATAAGGCTCGAAATTTCATTGAGAAAATTCAGATGATACATCAACAAGTTCAAGTACAACTTGAGAAAATTCAAAGCAAATACAAAGAGAGGCATGTCAAACACCGGGTTGATTGCAAGTTTCAAGAGGGAGATGAGGTATGGTTGCACATTAGCAAAGAAAGGATGCAAGGGGAAGGTAAAAAACTCAAACCCATTCGCTATGGTCCTTTCAAGATCATAAAAAAGTTGGTAGTAATGCATTCCAACTTGATTTTCCTTCTTACATGCAAATGTATTCAGTTGTTAATGTTGAAAACTTACGCTTGTATGAGTGTTGCGTCAATTTATTGGGTAAATTAACACGGGAATTTAATTATCAATACAGGTTTGTAGAACTTAGAAGCATCTCCAAAATATATGGATTTAAACTATAGTCAAGTTTAGAAGATGAATTATTAAAAGGAAATGCATATTACAAATATAAATATAACTTAAACGATTTCTAAATTCAAGTGTGCAATCAGAAGCAGAAGAATCTCCTAACTTAAGAGATTTTTTTGTCCTTCTCTCACAAGATTACCTCATGAATTAGAAGTCAGAAACTACTTAACTAAACAATAGATTAAGATAAAAGAAGTAATAATTGAAGATGCTATTCACTGAAGAGGTCTTGATTGTACTTCATCATATATTCACTTATCAATAATGCTATTGCTAAAAACAGAAATTCAGAAAAAGTAGGAAAGAATTAGTTTTTAGTCTCTTGATCAAATAGAAGAAGTATTTAACTTTAAATACTGGTTTGAATCTTTGTATGCAGAATAGAAACAAGATTAAGACCCATCAGCAATCATGTAAAAGCATGTAAAGATGAATTCTAACTGAAGATATTGATTAGATAGAAAGAATGTTTAACTTTAAACATTTGTTTGTCCTTTCATATGCAGGTTAAGAATGATCATTAGATTCATCAATACTTGGAAATAATCAGCATAAACAAATTAAACATAAGCAAGCTAATTCAGAAATTGCAACTACAAATAAACTAAGAAGTGTACTTAGCTCGGTGTGGGGGCCCTCCACCCTTTCCTCGTACACTGAGAGTACTTTCAGCTACTAAAACTTATTCAACTCTCATGCACAAGAAAATGATAAATTTTGTCTTCAATTAGCTTCAGAAAATAAGAATCTCAAAGTCTCAAGTTTCTCCTACTATCTTCTCCTCCTTCCTTCTTCTCTTCCCCTTTTCACTTGGAGAAAGAGCACTCCTATTTATACATGAGTGCTTTTAAAACAAGATAAGCAACTCATAATTAAAAATCCACTTTTCTCTCAACCAATATCCCTATAATTACAAAATATGATCCCTTCAAATCCTCACTCATCTCTCACAAATCTTGGATAAGATATGTTATCCAAATCTCCATGATCTTCACTTTGAATCTCCATGATATTCTCCTTGAAATATCCATGATATTCTCCTTGGAATAAGCTTTGAACAATTATCCTTTGAATTCTTGAAATGGTGGAGGAAATATTTGGGAATCTTTTTGAATAATCCTTCAAAATAATCCTACACATTACAAAGCTCATCCACATTTGAGATATTAATGAAATATGTTAATTTTCCAATAATTAATCATACATTCTCTTATAATATTAAAAATAAATATATTGAAAAATAGTGAGGGGAACCCATGAAAATGGTATGATGAATGGTTAAATGAGGTGATGGAATGTGAGGAATGATGAGGATAAATATGATGAAAATGTGACAATTAAGAGACCAAACATTTCTCCCAAATGAACTTGTTGCATGTCCTCATGCAACCTTGCATGGATTAAAAACTTTTGGCTTTGTATGATTATGGTTTCTAACAATGTATCAATCCAGAATGTGAAATACATGTAGTGCAACTGCTATTTTCTATGGTTGGTTCTTGTGTTAACAACCATGAATATAACAAATGTTGATTCTTGTGTTAACAACATTGATTTATTTTCTTTCTTCTCCTTTTTAACACATGTACTGATAATAATAATTCATGTAATGGAAATGATAAGTCATTAATATGCATAAGAAAACCTTTTCTCATATTTTTGAATCATGCCAAAATAGATATCAATGTATCAATTGCAACGAAGTGTAGTTTGGAAGAGTCATGTTGGTCGACAATATGTGAGGTGATGAATGGAATGAAATGATAATGAATATCCCCCATCAAACTGAATATGTGTTATGTTTATGAAAAGGTGAAAGATGATGTAATATGGTGAGGGAATTTTCCAAATTCATTTATTTTCAACATGTAAGAAATTGTTCGATTAAAAATTAGAAAATAAGACACCTTCACTTACCCAAAACTGATGATCTATGCAATATGAATGTAGTTGCTGCTGCTGCTTCTGGATCTGCAAAATGTCATGCTAATTTGCATGTGAAAAAATGTCATGCTGCTAGATCAGGAAAATATCGTGGTGTTGGATCATGTGAATATCATGCTGCTGGATGAAGTGAAGGAATCTGAAGTGCTGCTTGGTTGTATGTGTAGAAATTATATACACTAAGCATGCATACATCCATATTTCCCTAATCTCACAATATTTAACTTCTTGCAAAATAGAGAATCATTCCACTGTTAATATTTTGCGGAAAATTAACTGCAAACACATGTGAAGCATAAATAAAAACAATCGCACATAACACAATTGTTTAACGGGAAATCTTGAAGCTGAAAACCCTAACTATCATACATTATGTATCTTGGAGATCATGTAACAATCTCATACAAAGCTTAGTACATCAAGCTCTCAGTACAATCAATCGTCACACACTAATAAGAAGAAATATGCAAATCCATGCACTGATTTCTTGCCACTTGATAGCCTGCATCCACTGCGCAATCCCTGCTGAAGAATAGCTCTGAATGAATTTGAATTACCCTTGCCTTGACTGCACAATCCTCATTGGAAACTCCAATGTGTGTGTGGTGAAATCAATGCATCACTATAGTCACAACAGATAGTCCATCTTGTCCTTTCACCTATCTCTCCACTAGGTCTCCACTGGAACTGACATGCACTGTAGTTAACTACTGTATTTTTCAGTTGATTAATGAGTTATTATTTGTGAATTAATTAACTAATTAATTCACTCCACTCTCACTAGTGTATCATTAAGTTAGACTAGATACAACTAGCTCAACTTTGTCTAACTCACTTTAACTGAGTTAAACTGAATACAACTCCATGAACTACTCTTCCAACTCTGTCATAACTTTTCCACTTCAGTTCTAACTGAGTTCTCCATGCATGAACCACTAGTAAACCCTAGGAATTGCGCAATTCCTTCAGCCCACTGATTTGTCAAATCTGTGCACTGAAACTAAGTGCTCCAAGAGAATAAGTTGCTGTTTATTGTCGGATTATTATTAAGAGATAATAATAATCAACACTTCTATTTTTAGATCGACGATCTATAAATAGACTTTGCCCAATATTCTAAAAATAGAATTTCATCTATTTTTCCAACTTGATCAACCATCCACAAATAGCATCCTACAACTTCTGAAATATGATCACCATGTCTAAAAATAGATTTGCGCCAAAAATAGCCTGCGGGCCCACTTAGTGAAAGTGACTCTTTTCACTAAGCTCATCATCTTGTTGAATCTCAACAGTATGAATCTGAAGATGATGTCTGAAAGTGGAATTGTCATACTCTCATATGGCTGAAAAAATGATGTCACAACTGCTGATGGAGTCATGAATAATACATATAGTCTTCAACTGATTCAAAAACCCAATGGTACAATTCTAGTCATGCGAATGCATGTGTCGGTGTCGAGCATGAAAGGAAGTCATTGGATTACTGACCATTAATGGATGTTGTTAACCAATGTGAGGCAAACCCACCATTGATGTCAATGAGTGCCAAGGTACCCTAATACATCTTGCAAAGTGCGAATAAATGATCTGATGTCAAGCCACTTGCAAGATCCAACGATCAAGGGACATTGATGTATTCCCATGACTGTCGATGAGAGAACCTATCATTAGGGCATACAAGCCTCAAGGTACTAATGATGACTCTAGTCTCTATCCCATATAAGATGTTGAGTTCGATGGGTCGAGACTTGTTGAAAGGCGGGCCTTAAGGAATCCCACATCAGTCAAGGCGAGTTTGTACAAAATGATTGGTAGGACTATAGATGAAAAGATCTAAAAATCAGGGAGTGTATATTGTAGGGCAATGTAATCAGGGAAAGATAGTTTGGGATTTTTATTGACAAGGAAAAATGAATTGAAAAATAAGAAGGAGATAACGTATGCAGCTCAGAAAAATAGGCATGTATGAAGTCATGAAGGATAAGGAAATGGACAATGGGCTGCAACATAGGGATGATTAAGGCACTCAGAAGGGAAAATGTGAGTAAACATATCATGACACAAAAGGGTTTTTTGTGTAGCGGCAAATGTCATGATATGTGCAGTGAAGAATTAGTTCTTTCAAACTTCCAATGATGCATTTTTCATTGTGATTTCTAAAAATCACTTTTGTATTAGATTGTCTTCAACCCTGAAAAAAAAAAAAAAAAACTTAGCACCATTCCTGCATAAAAATTGTCGCCTTTGTGTGCCATATATATCGATGATTCCTGTAAGAAGTGACTCGAAACAAATTATCTCATTTTCAAGAATTTATGAAATGCCCATTCATTATTATTTTTCGAAGTTACACTAATCATGAATGAAAAGGGTGCCACATCGTAATGTTGAGTATTTTTACATAAGATTCTCTTTGATCTACACATAACACCAATCTCATTTCACTTGTTAGATATTAGTATATGCATCCTAACTTTTGACCACAAATTCACTTAAAAATCACTAGAATTTATTAATTTGTGGAAAACATATATGCGAGCCAAATGATGATAAGATTAATGTAATGAAATGGAAGTGAAGTGGAAGTGATTTATGGAAGGATGAATGAAGTGAAAATGAATGATAATTCTAACTTACCAACATACTTTTATTAGGCACCACCAACATACTTTTATTATCCCCAACTAAAAGTATTGCATGTCCTCATACAATGTAATTGTAAATGAATATGGGGCAATTTTTTTATTATTATGTTGATTATTATTATTATTATTTTAAACAATGAAATGAAATTCATATTTTTGTTTTATTTATTTATTTTTTAACAATAAAATTTTATTTTTATTAATGTTGTTTTTTTGGTTAATATATATATATATATATATATATATATATATATATATATATATATTGTTTTGATTTTTTTTTTTTAAATGAAAATGTAAAACTAAGATGCTCCAAGATAAACAAACCTCCAGCGTGCCACAATAGTACAATTCCAAACACAAGATTAGCATTTCACATAAGTCACCTCGGATCTCAAAGTTCTATTGCTTCCAAAACCAATGATGAATCTTCATCGATAAAGTCAGAATACCTCCTGGATATTATTTTCATCCCCTTGTATTTAGGCGTTTCAACCTTATGTGAAGCTTCCCACCTTTTCTTTTACCTTCCTCGCCAGTGCCACTCTCTTTTTCTTCTCATGCTTCTAGTTTATAAACAACATCCATTCCAGAGACAACATGTCTCCCGTCCAACCAGTCGGTTGTTACTGTGGTAATAAAAACTGAGAGCCATTAGTGTTAGGACCGGCATTTGCCATGGAGAGGACGCCTGGTCCTGTGTGCTTGAGTTTGAAGTTTTCATCAGAAAATTTAGTTCCATAGATTGAATCCCCCCCTCTGCCATCTCCAAGAGTGAAATCACCACCTTGAAATGAAGTCGGGAATGATCCTATGGAATAAACTTGCCTTGTAATGGAGTGGCTTTCCACTTTTTCCAACGCCCTTTTCACCTGTACAAAGCGCCCGAAAATTCTCTATAGTTTTGGGTACAACTTTCCCAAAGAGTCCAATATCCACAACTCGACCAGTGGGTTTTCCAGCAATATCCACATCAAAGCATACCTTGTTTGTTATCTCTTCTAGCTCCTCATGCTTGGCCTGGGTAAATGCGATGGCACCAAAGAAGACTAAGCTCCAAAAGAGCAGTATGGTACTTTGCCTCCCCATATTTCTCGCAACTCGTCGCTTTGGAAGTCGTTCGACTCTCATAATACAGTAGCAATAGGTGTGCAGAGGTGTATATATGTGTGGAATCGTGGATCGAGTGCGATTCACTGAATAAAATGGGATTGTTCACATTTCCAAAGGAATGAGCCTCTGCCATGAAAATGGTGCGATGACAATCCATCCAGTTGTTCCAGAGGTATGATAGGGATTTCCTAATATTCAATGATCTCATTCAATTTTAGATCTTGGGAAGCATTGCAGCCAAGAATCATGCAATCAATTGGATTTCCTGCTCCAATTCTTTTGCGCGGAGAAGGGTAAATTAAACAAACAGGACGCTTGCAAATAAGTAATGAAGCGATTACGTTGGAATCCATATCAATATACCATGATACTTTTGCATTTAATATTTGATGGACTGTGATTGACTAGCTGATGATGGCCAACTGCCCATTTCCGTAGCAGCAGACGTTTATCACAGTGAGGCCGCCAAGAGGGGATGGCAGTGGTGGTTTCAAAAGCGTGTTGGTTTCAAACTTATGCAAAGTAGAAACCGTGAGAAAAACACAGTGCAGTCCACATTAGCGCAAGACACAGCCCGGGCACTTGTATTTCCAAGATTTTTTTCACATTTCTCACAATTTGGCTAGTTTGCTGTTTGGCCGTCTTCCATTCCGAGGCAAGGGTATGAAATTCGTGCAGGCAGAGGGATCTAGAGTAACTGCCTCCATTTCCGAGGACCGCTAATTCAAAATATTATGATGGAGAAAATTTTGACGCGATTTCCTCCTCTTTACACTGTTGATGGTGCTAATCCTCCTCCATAGATTCTGCCTCGTAAACCTTGTCAACCTTCTCCATCAGCTCCCACAAAACCGAATTCTCAGCATCCTTTTCGGCCTCAACATTTTCAGAGTATATGGAATGACCATTCGCTTCTTCTTTTCATATGGTGGTAACTGAATTCAGATGCAGGAGGCAGACATGTCACCGCGGGGCACTTCATGAGGTTTATCAACAACATTCTCAAAATTTACATTATTTCCAGGATGGATTCCACAAGTGGATTCTGCTAAAAGCGCAACAGGAACTAATGAAGATAAGAGAGGGGGATTTTCTGAGCTCAACACATATCTTCAATTCTGATCCCCAATCATCAAATTTCGTTCTTAGTTCTTATGGTTCTACAATTTCGAGTTTCCATCAAAGACTGTTTATATATCTGTCCACAGATCGAAGTATAGATTCCGAGAAATCCGAGCCTTTTCAATAATGTAATTCTGCCATGGATTCAATGTTTCAAAACTTGGTGCCTTCATTTAAGCGTTGTCGTAGGGCTCCATGTATTTGTAGTCTCTGGCCTGCAATCACTTGAAGAGAAGATATATGGAGACGGTGTTGCAGTGCGTTTTTTCTTATGCTCTCAGCCTGTTTTTTACGACGCGTTTATTTTATATATATATATATATATATATATATATATTTGTGTGTGTATATACATATATTTGTGTGTGTATATACATATATACATATGTGTGTGTCTATATATATGTATATACATTTTTTTAATATGCATTGGTGTTTTATGTTTTTTTTTGTGTATTTTATTTTTTATTTTATTTTATTAATGTTTTTTTTGTGGGTTTGTGTTGTTATTTTTTTATTGTTTTGTTTTATTTGTTTTTGTTTTTTTATTGTTAATTGTTTGATTGTTAAATTTTATTTATTTATTTTTAACACAATCGGTTGCTATATTGTATTCCAAAAAGTAAGAGGAGCAAAAACTCCGTGATTACATGCTAGATTGCTTATGGAGCAATAGAGGAAATGACTACAGCTAAAAATTACATTTCTTTTGATTCTAGTTTTTGGATAGAATTGAAGTACCGTAGATGCATATATTCAGACAAACTGAAATAGAAGCAAAACATATTTGCAAGACATGCTGAAATGGGAGTAGATTAGTCGATATTGATGTGGCTGATGTGGCGCGCTGTGGAATCCTCAAGGTTTTCATTATTTCCTGCATTCTTTAAGTTGTTGGAACTGGAACTGGAAGCTGAGAGCTTCTCTAGCATGTATTTCAGAATTTGCACTGATTCTTCAGCATGTGCACATTGATTTGAGAGATTTTCGAACTGAGATTGGAGAGAGGAGATTCTTGCAAGAAAGACCTTTACATCTGCCTCATGCTTGTCATCCAAGATTTTAACCTCATTTTTTAGCTTTGTTTCGAGGATCTTTTGATGGGACCTGATTTTCTCAAGCTCTGACTGAAGATCCGCACAGTGGATACAGTTTTCATTGCGAGACATGATAGTTAAGTTAGTATAAAATCTGCAACAAGACCAAAGACTTACGCCGAGCTACACGAAGAGGCTGAAGGAATTGCCACCAGAGAATGCTATGGAAGGTAGAGGTAGCAGAACCGCGTAGAGAAGACGCCTACGATTGAATAAAATGAGCAAATACATCGTATGCGGAGAACTCAGCAGAGGAAGTAGGAAGGCAGAGCACGGGGAGTAGAGAGGGGAATGAATCGCTGAAGGTAGAGCATAGGAATATATATATGATTCCAGAGTTCGGAGAGCAGCACAGGGGTATAACCAAGGTGAAGTGATCACGAGCAAGGAGGGAAAAGAAGTACCAAGGACACACCAGAGTTCTGATATAAAATAGGGGAGGATCGAATAAAATCTGAGAGATATAAGATTCATGATTATGGCAGAGGAAAAATATCTAATGTATCATTGCACATAAAATGTCCTGGGATACAAGCGCAGACTCTATTTGCATATAGATCTGCCTCTTTATTATGATTTCGGAGTACATGGAAGAAATTTACCTCTGTCATATCTTGCAAAAGATTACGACACCTGTTGATAATTTGCTGAAGATCTATGTTGGAAACAGAGTAATCATGGACCATTAGATTTATGATAATAGCCGAGTCTCCAAAGACCATGGCATTTTTGATTTAGAGCTTTTTTAGTTGATGTAAACCTTGCTATAGAGCTAGAGCCTCTGCTCTGTTGTTTGATAGGGTGCCAACTCCCCATTCAAATGTGGTAAGGATGTTTCCATTTTCACTTCTTATGATACCACTCGCTCCTGCTATGCCCAGGTTAGACTTTGAAGCCCCATCAAAGAAGAGAGAGGGTCTGAGACTGCTCTTTATCCAATCAACAAGGTCATTCTCTTTTAATCTGATTTTCCAGCTTGCTTTAGTTCTGTGGTGTTGGTTTATAAGGTGATTGTTGTTGTTGCTTCTGTTCAGTAAATCTCTAAGGAATATCTTTTCCTCCACACAAAGTTCATTGCGATCAATCTGGTAGTTGCCTTTGGCGGACATTGCCTCAATGGTGAGGCTCCAAGACTTTCTGCACACTTTCCTAGTTGATGGTGCTTTGCCCCTAAAGATTTTATTATTCCTGGATAGCCAAATATTCCACAACACTACATAAGGAAGGGTATCCCATACTTGTTGCGAAATTTTATTCTTCTTTCTCCCCCATGGAAAGCCGTTTTTCCAGGATTTTAGAACCTCAGCAACCGAGCGATATTGTGTCCAGCGGGTTGAATAAAGGAGGTAAGCTTAGTCCAGCAACTAGACATGAAGGGGCACTGGATGAAGAGATGGAGGATCGTCTCTTCTTCATTTTGAAAATTTGGACACATAGACAGTCCTATAATACCTCTTTTTTTTAATTTTCTGAGGTTAAAATTTTGTTTTTTAGGAGAAGCCAAATAAAGAATTTGATCTTTTGAATAGCTTCAGTCTTCCATAATTTCTAGATTGGCATTGGATAGTTTTCTCTACAGAGATACTGATAGGCTGATTTGATGGTAAAAGCAGTACTAGAGGGGTCCCAACAGAAACCATCAATGTTCCCTTTTTTGATAGGTGCAGTGCCATGAAGGTAGAATTGGAGATTTTTGAGGTCATATTGAAGGTGAGAAGGGACTTTAGGGAAGTTCCATCCAGTCCATATTTGGTTCTGAGTGTCCCATTTGGAGAAATGGCTAAGGAGGTTGAGACCCATGTTGTTGAAGAAGAGGAGAATGCGCTGCACACCAGGCCTATCCACACTGGGAATTTGTCCTATAATCCGGTCAGTTCCTATGTTGATGGTGTTGCCTCTCATGGGAACTTTAGATAGGTTATGAGCAAGGAATGGAATGGCTTTTTTGCATAAGCACCAGATTTTTGAGCAAGGCCTGTTGGGAATATCATGATAAAGGAGCTGCTGTCTTGTGGTGTTTAGATACTTTACTTCCAGGACTTTTTTCCACCAAGCTTGGCCTCCATTAATAAGACGCCAAAAAATCTTCTCACCAAAGGATCTATTTAGGATTTTGGGCGAACGAACACCAATACCTCCATGCTCTTGATCTTGAATTACTTGCCTCCAATTAATGAGATTGTATTTCCTTTTATCATTCTTTCCTCCTTGCCATAGGAAATGCCTGATGATAGCTTCTATTTTGACATGTATGCTAGCTGGAGCTTGAAGGAGAGTAAAGTGGTATAGAGGATGGGAGGAGAGCCCAGACTTCAGAAGGATGAGACGACCTGCGGGGTTGAGCCATGCTGATCCCCATTGATTGAATTTTCTCTGCATTTTATCAATTGTAACATTCCAGAGATCTGCCTTCAAAGAGTTGATACTTACAGGCATGCCTAAGTAGGTGAATTGATCCCAATTTATTTTGTAAGGAACACCAAGGATATTAGCTATACTGTGCAAGGTTTGAATGGATGCATTCCAGCCATAGACACATCTTTTATGATTGTTGATCAGGCCGCCAGAGTAGAGCATGAACTTGTCCAGAATATTTTTAAATCGTTGTGCTATAATGTTGGTTTCTCCTCCCATTAGCAGAGTGTCATCTGCGAATTGGGAATGATTCATGTTTTTAACTCCATTACCATATTTGATGTCGGTGATGAGAGCCACCCGTATCATATGATCCAAAGCTCTGCTGAAGGATTCCGCCATAAGGATGAAGAGGTAAGGGGAGAGAGGACACCCTTGCCGTAAACCTCTAGTGGATTGGAAAAAAGGGGCTAGTCTACCATTGATAAGAGGTGATATCTAGGGTCCAGTGATGCAGGAGCTGATTAAGGCAAGTAAAGTTTGATCAAAACCCATTTTTTTGAGCACAGCAAGAAGAAGGGAGTGCCTGACCCTATCAAAAGCATTGGCAAGATCAAGCTTAATAATAAATCATTTTTCATTGCGCGAAATTCTGGAATGTATGGCTTCTTGAACAAGGAATAGAATCAGTGATTTGTCTTTGGGATATAAACCCTCCTTGATTTTTTGAGATGAGGTTGTGAAGACGGGGCTTAAGATGAGAGGCTAGGATTTTTGTGAGGAGCTTGTAGGAGGAGTTGCAAAGGGAGATGGGCCTAAATCTAGAAAAGGAGGAGGGGCGATTTTCTTTGGGAATGAGGGCTAGAAATGTAGAATTGGTATACCCTCCAATTTTCTTTTTCTAATGAGTCCACTGTATCATTTTCATCAGATCTTTTTTTATAAGATCCCAGTAGGTTCTATAGAAGGAAATTGAGAACCCATCTGGCCCCGACGCTTTATCTGGATGCAGGGTCTAGATTGCATTTTGGACCTCTTCTTCTCCAATTTCTCTGTTGAGAGATTGGTTTATCTCTTTAGTGATCAGTGTTGGGAGGTGCTGTAACAAGTCCGAGTAATCTTCTGGTATTTTATTATTAGTGAGAATCTCTTTAAAATGCGTTGTGGCAGCCCTTTTAATGGCCTCTTGATCTGTTTGAAGATGCCCAACATCGTCAATGATGGAAGTGACGTTGTTTTTAGCTTTTCAGACTGTAGTTTGCTTATGAAAAAAAGTTGTGTTCTTGTCACCAGATTGGAGCCATAAGTTCCTTGATTTAATACGCCATTTCTCCTCCTCTTTCCTGTTGGTTCGATAGAGATGCTAATAGAGATCCTTTTCCTAGTTGAGGATATCTTGGTTGAGGCCTTGAATTTCAATCTTGTCATGAACTTCATCCAGTTTGGATTCAATTTCATTTTTGACCTTATTAGGTTCTTTATAACGAGTTTTAGCCCATTCCTTTAAAGCTAGTTTTGTTTTCTTCAGTTTGGTCTCCCATATATGAACTGGTGAGCCTTCAACATGCTACATCCACACACCCCGCACCAAATGATTTGCTTCAAGCATGTCGTTCCAAAGCGGGCTATATTTGAAGGGAATAGGTCCAAGAGAGCGATGGTCGCCAAAGGAAAGAGTAATGGGATAATGGTCCGAGGCTGAAGAGGTGAGCACATTAGCAGCAGCTATGGAATAGTAAGAAATGAGAGTGACTGCTATCAAGATTCTGTCGAGCCTTTCCATAATATTATCTCTGCCTATTCTTCTATTACTCCAAGTGTACCTACGGTTCTTTGGCGTTATGTCCACCAACTCATGGTCCTGCATAATGTCTTCAAGCTGATTTCTAAAAGGATCATGACTAAAGAAACCTCCTCTTTTCTCGTTTGCATGGAGAATTAGATTGAAGTCTCCTCCCATTACAATGTTGCTATTTTCCTCATTGTTCATGTCTTCCTTTATGGAGCTCCAACATAACTCTTTATCCCTATAATGGTTTGGACTGTATACATTGTATACAATGATATTTTTTTGATCTCTACTGTTTTCTAAGATTACTTTGAGCCAGTTTGGATTTACCATGATGCCTTTTTGTTTCCATATGTTGTGGTCCCAAAGGGTAGCTAATCCACCAGAAGCTCCCCTTGACTCAGTCAATGTGCCATCATAATGATTTATTTGCTTATTATTGTCTTCATTTCTAAGTTTCCCTATTTTCTTTCCTGCAATAGAATAATTTCTAGTTTCTCTTGATTTATAAGATCTCTTAGGGCTACTATTTTGGAGGGGTGCTCTAATCCCCTGCTATTCCATGAGATAACCTTCATCATTGCATAAAGGTTGTTCGGAGAGTTGCTTTCCCTCCTTGTTCCTTTTGCCCGGTGTCTTTGCTATTCTGTCCCAGTATGTAATTTTCAATGGGGTTTTGAGTTCCAAGTGCTATGTCCTTTTGTGCATTTTCGTCACTCTATTTCTTTATTGTTCTTATGCTAGGTCCCTGGTTTTTTTGAGTTTCAAGGCTAGCTCCATGCTCCTTAGATGAGTTTCTGGTGATTCTGATAGTGGCTGGTTCTTGGGAAGAAGTTACAAGGTCGGGGATGGAAGGAGAGATGTGAAGGGTGTCCTGATGGGAGATGGGAGGAGGAAGAGGGGTTTCATCATCAGGGGGGGATATGGCTGAGAAAGGATTGGAAAGGTCCAACAAATTATTGGGGGGGTGGGGAGGAGGATGAGGGCAGGTTGGTTGGATCCGAAATCTTGGGGGAAGAGGACTGCATGGGCTTGGGCTTAGGCGGGGGAACAACTTGAGAAGTGATCTTGGGGTTTGAGTTAGTTTTATTTTTCTTAACAGTTTTCCATTGCTAGTCAGTTTCCATATTTTCAACATCAATAATTTTTGAACAACGATTAGCAAAGTGTCCATATTCATGACATACCTTACATTTGAACGGCATTTTCTCATAGTCGATCTGCTGAATGTGCATCCATTCGTTGAGTTTTATTTTTATTGCTTCGGGGAGACCTTTGCCCAAATCCACTTCAACACAGATCCTAGCGCATGCTTTCATGTTATCCTTTGGTTCACTTCGGTCAATGAATTTCCCAATCGCGTTTCCAATGGCTCTAACAAAATCGTCCCCCCAGCAGTGTAGAGGAAGGTGCGGGATGCGCACCCAAACAGGGACATCATTCGACACATCAAGTTCAGGGTCAAAGTCTGGCATCCATTTGTTGAGGTACATACCTCTGGTATCCATGAAATAGGGTCCATTTCTGAAGATCAAGTCTTTGTCTTCTTTTGTTTCAAAGTGGAAGGTGTAATATCCCCTTCCACAGAACCTGATGGAGATTTTTCCATTGATCTTATGTGCCCAATTTCTTTCAATCCATCTCTGAACCATCTTCGGAGCGCGGTAAACTATCCTATTAATCCCTTCTCTTCCAAGGAGAGAGAAACCATACGAGGAAGCGAGGGAGGGAGTACAAATTCCCGTAAGCCTTCCAATTTTTTTACAAACTTTGAGACTGCCGGTCTAGGTCTCGAAGGAGCCAAAGAACTGATGAGATCCGAAAAAGCACAGGCCTGGATAAGGGAGGCGGCCAACTTCGGGGAGGAATTCAGAGTGGCCATGCAGGCTACCAGCAGGGGCTGGAGAAGCCAAAGATCGGAGCCGAAGGGCCGCAACGGCTAGTCATAGGCGCAGGGGCGCGAGCAGCTCCAAAAAACGTTCACTCGAGAAACCTCATTTTTGTTGATGATGCAATGTCTAAAAAATAGTTTAATTGGTTATTTATTTATTTATTTGTTATTTGAATGAGTTTGCTTTTTTTTTTTTAAATGAAATTGAATCCTGAATCCTATCTCTAAAAAAAAAAATGGTTAGTTTTCAAAACAATTTTTTTTAATATATATATATATATTATGTGAGATTTTGTTTGATTTTTTTTTGAATTAATTAAAAACTAAAATTTAAAAAGAAACTAAATTTTATTATATTCCTAAACTTAGAAAATTTTATTGATTTTTTTTTAATAAATGGACACAAAGTGATTTCCAGATCTAAAGATGACTTTGATTAAGCATATTGCAAACCTCAGTTTATTCATTCTTAAAATGTTTTATGGACATCCTACTTTCTGATCCTCGAGATCATGTGAAAATGCAGGAGGAGAGCATACTTATTCAAAACTGAAAAAAATAATATCCTACCTACTCTATTGCAGAAAAATAAAATTTTCTTTCAAGTATAGGAAAATTTCCAATGCATCCATTTACGTAACAGGATGAGAATTAAACTCACATCCAAGTTTGAAAAATATACTTTAATAAATGCTTGGACATGAAAATTTATTTGATCATAAGGATTTGATGAGAAAGAACATTGAAAAATGGAGTGGTATTGTGACCAAGTTTTAAGATGATTTTTGTTTTGCTTGGCTCTCCTTAGTTGTCATGTCACAAAATTCTTCGAGTGTCACTTGTTCAAAATCTGGAATGCACAGGGGATATTGTGATATACATGCTAGACATTCTTCAATTTCAAGTTCTAATGTTTGATCTTCATCGCATGTGATCCATGACTCATTCATCTCCTTGCTAGAAGAAGATTCTAAGTTTTCCTCTTGTGGATCCTCTTAATGGACGCTTTGTTCCTCTTCCAACTTCTAAATTGAAGATTCATCCCTAGTGATCTCTCTAAATTGTGGACAAGGATTTAAGAAGATCCTTGTCATGACATACCCTCTAAATGGGTTCTTTAACATCATGTCTTGTTAGATCTTGTTGGGCAAATGGATTTTTATTGTTTTTATTTTTATATTTTGATGTGGGTTTTTTTTAATGAATCTACTCTTCTAATTTCTATACAAGGCATAAGAAAAATTAACTAAAAGAAATACTTGGTTTTTGTCGTTTTTTTTATGTGTGTTTTCTAAACAATCTCCCTAATTGACTATGTTGAAGTATGCTTCCCCGACAACAACGCCAAAATGTTGGGCCAATTTATTGGGTAAATTACCACGAGCATTTAATTATCAATCCGGGTTTGTAAAACTTAGAAGCATCTCCAAACAATATGGATTTCAACTATAGTCAAGTTTAGAAGATGAATTATTAAAATGAAATGCATATTACAAATATAAATCTAACTTAAACAATTTCTAAATTCAAGTGTGCAATCAGAAGAAAAAGAGTCTCCTATCTTAAGAGATTTGTTTGCCCTTCTCTCACAAGATTACCTCATGAATTAGAAGTCAAAAACTACTTAACTAAACAATAGATTAAGATACATGAAGTAATAATTGAAGAGGCTCTTCATTGAAGAGGTCCTAATTGTCCTTCATCATATATTCACTTATCATTAATGCCATTTGTTAAAAACAGAAATTCAGAAAAAGCAGGTAAGATGAATCTTAGTTTTTAGTCTCTTGATCAGATAGAAGAAGTATTTAACTTTAAATACTGGTTTGACTCTTCGTATGCAGAATAGAAACAAGATTAAGATCCATCAGAAATCATGTAAAAGCATGTAAATATGAATTCTAACTGAAGATCTTGATTAGATAGAAAGAATGTTTAACTTTAAACAATTGTTTGTCCTTTCATATGCAGATTAAGAATGATCATTAGATTCTTCAATACTTGGAAATAATCAGCATAAACAAATTAAACATAAGCAAGCTAATTCAGAAATTGCAATTACAAATAAAATAAGAAGTGTACTTAGCTCGGTGTGGGGGCCCTCCACCCTTGCCTCATACAATGAGAGTACTTTTAGCTACTAAAACTTATTCAAATCTCATGCACAAGAAAATGATAAATTCTGTCTTCAATTAGCTTCAGAAAATAAAAATCTCAAAGTCTCAAGTTTCTCCTACTATCTTCTCCTCCTTCCTTCTTCTCTTCCTCTTTTCGCTTGGAGAAAGAGCACTCCTATTTATACATGAGTGCTTTGAAAACAAGATAAGCAACTCATAATTACAAATCCACTTTTCTCTCAACCAATATCCCTATAATTACAAAATATGATTCCTTCAAATCCTCACTCATCTCTCACAAATCTTGGATAAGATATGTTATCCAAATATCCATGATCTTCTCCTTGGAATAAGCTTTGAACAATTATCCTTTGAATTCTTGAAATGGTGGAGGAAATATTTGAGAATATTTTTAAATAATCATTCAAAATAATCCTATAGATTACAAAGCTCATCCACATTTGAGATATTAATGAAATATGTTAATTTTAAAATAATTAATCATACATTCTCTTATAATATTATAAATAAATAAATTGGAAAATAGTGAGGTGAACCCATGAAAATGGTATGATGAATGGTTAAATGAGGTGATGGAATGTGAGGAATGGCGAGGATAAAAATGATGAAAATGTGACAATTACGAGACCCAACAATGAGCCTCATTTGATCGATGATCAAGGAAGTGATGTTCAACTACCTTCTATTGAATATTTCTCGCTAGAATTTTTGGATGAGATCAAAGAAGATACAATTCTTGACAGGAGGACAAGAGAATCAAAGAGGGGAAGTGTTGACTACCTTCGAGTTGGGCTCAAAGGCACTAAACCAAGCAAGGAAAAATGGATGGATATTGGAAAGGTGAGGGAGCTGTATCCTCATCTAATGAACAGGTAATCAAGTCTTTTGGGGTCCAAAAGCTTCCCAATGGGGAGGAATGATTAGGAGTTCATAAATATTGCTCAAAATTCAAATTTACAGGATTGGATTGAAACTAGGATGGTTGCATAGATCTCGTCTTCTTGATTTCGGTGCCGTGAACGGTTCAAAAAACCGATGTCGTATGAAGAAGATATTGCGTTATGATCGAATATGGTAGAATCCATCAAAAAATGAATTGCGCAGGTGGAATAGGCAGTAAGTTCAAATTGCATTACAAAGCGAATGAAGCGATATTGAGGACAGATGGACGAGCGTACATTGCATCGGATATTGTTATGTTTACTATTCATTCATCACAAGTTAAGATATATATCTTGCGATGAGATTGAGACGAGACACGTGTCAGATGGAGTACCCATGCGCATATCGCACATCGGCGGAGTTCAAGTTTACGATCAAGTTATCACAGATTATGTTATTTATGCTGCGATGCGATGGCGTGACCACTTGTCAGCACTGTGCACTTTGCAGGATTTATGACTTATCATTAGCAGCGACATGTTAAATCTGCAGGAGGCCGAAGTGTGATAAAAGGTTAAAAATACGATTTTGCAATGTGGCAACTCATCGCAACTTCACGTCAGTAGTCGCATTGTTTAAAACCGTTAAGGGTATGAGTTATAATTAGCAACATGCAATTGCGAAACTGTATGTCTTCCAATCTTTGATGAGCCTATAATATGATTACCATTTGTTTTGAAACTGAAAATATCCATTAAAGGATTCCACTGTTATGAGCTTTTGATTGTATACGTGGGTCCATAACCCACAGGTCCATGGTATATGGTAAATTGCAGTTTCAAGCGGAGGTTCTGCTAAGGGACAAGCCACTTAACGGTTGGGGGTGCGCATGTGGCCACCACCTTAACCATAAAATTTAATGCGCAGCTTAATAGGTGGAGCGGATAGGGGTGCGCAAAATTTGGCGGTCAACCCTAATTTAACTCCTGTTAACGGAGTTCTCCACATTTAGCGGAGTTTTCCTAGGAGATATTGGAAAAGTGTAGGAGGATCAATTTTCGACCATTCTGAGTGAATGAAGGGTCATTATTGACTAATTGGAGCATTCTGAAGCCATTGGTGCAGAGAAAAAAAACCATTAGAGCACTATAAATACATGTAATAGCAAAATTTTGAGCATAATGAAATATGGACAAGCCATTGGGAGCTATACCTGCAGATGTAGCTGAGGAGGGGTGAACTGCTTCATCATGCCTGCTGTTTAAAATTCATGTGGTGACTTATTTCTCTGTTTGACATTGCTGTTCAGTGTTATTTAGACTTATTTTATGCTTCTAATTCACTAAAGTTCTTCTATAACTCATGGAAAAACTCCTTAATCCTTATGCAAACTAATGAACCAATTATGCACATGTTTTTAAAACTGAAAGACCCTTAGCAAAAAAAAACTAATATAGTCATTTCAGATCAATTTCACATCATTAAATGAGGACAATACTCGTTTTTCAATGGAGGAACAAAATAACAAAAAAGTCTCTACCTCTTTTTCCAATGGATATAGTAAGCGGTACACTCACTTACATCAGTTGAAATCTACAATACGCGTACAAGGTGCTCTAATACAAGAAGCACAAAAGCAACATGTAAATTTAAATAAATAAATTGAGACATATTTACAATGAATCCAAGACACATCTACATATGCATGTTGCATTTGTGATAGATTGTCCTTTGCAAAGGACATGCAATCTATTAACAAACACATACTATCTACTATTTTCTATCTAATGCCTGTATCAAACTTCAAAGCCATTAAAACCAATGAAAAAATATGAAAATCTTGTAATAATTAAATACTTAATGAAAAAGTGCCTACATTTGCATCACCTCTTCATATTCGATGAAACGAAAAATTGATCTATATTGCACAATTGACATATTTAGAAGAGAGATTAGTGGCACCAAGAATGGATTTTGCACAAATAAGACAACTTGGTTACAAAATATCACAAATTGGATTAACAGGAACAATATAAATGTTCCTTCCAGTCTAGATAGAATTCAAAGAAAATTACCTAGAGATATTGATGAGAATATTACAGTGGTAATTATGCTAAACAGAAAATTGGAATACAAGAATGCTGATTTGTCTGGAAATATTCAAACCAAAAGAGTGATGTCTGCATTACATGACTTGTGAAACACATATCTATACAATAATGAAAAAATAGTAATCAACTATGAATGGAATTTTTTTTTTTGATCAAAGTATGCAAGATCATCAAAACGATAGTCCAAAAATGAAGGAACTAGACTCACTAAATGCAGAAAATGATCTAGAGCAAGAAATTGAAACACTTGTACATGGTTATTCAGAGGCCTGCCTTATCCATGATCTTGATACAAGAATAATACAAATTGCACCTTCTGAAGGGTTTCATCCCCTAAGCGTTTTTCAAGTCAAATTCTCAGAAGAACCGAACTTCTTGACACCGTTCTTTAGTTCAAGTCGCTCTATTGATTTTATCAATTGCTTTTCATATCAAAAAATTTCACAATGGACACTGTTGCACATGTATTGTGACTTTTCAACACATATTAAAAACATACTTTTTAAAATTAATTTGTATTTTGATAAACCAGGTTTCTAACTCAGCTTGGATTTCTATTCACAAAATAAAATTGAAAGGGAAAAAACAAGTTTCTAAAGACGTAAAAAATAAAAAAAATCTCCAGAAATTATTAAAATCACCTATTGCATGTGAATGTTTAAGAAGAATTTGCACATCGCCTGACTATTTTGAACATTTATGAAAAGATATGTTTGCAATGATACAACAACTTGGCCCACTGACTTTCTTTGTCACATTCACTAGTGTTAAGCATCTTTGGGAACCATTGATAAATGCACTAAAAATGCAAAGCACCAAATCCATAACAAACCAAGCAAACACCTTTGATGATAAATGCATTGACACATTGATCAAACTTCGGCCAATCATTTTTAGTCGATATTATAAGCATAGAATCTCGTCACTATGTTCCTTGATAACAAAAAACAATGAACTATTTGGCGAAGTGCAAGATTATTTTTTAATTAAATAATTCCAAAGTAGAGGAAAAAATAATGACCATGGATTACTTTGGATTCAAGATGTGTCAATATATCAAAAATCCCCTGATGTCAAGGTCATCAGTTTCATTTATCAATATTTGACTTGTGATTCAAATTTTTTGTCAAATTAGAACTCGCGCGCGCTGGCTCTGGTCCTCCGCTCTGCCTCCCACTGCGCCCTCTAATCGCGCCTGGGCTGTTGGCAGCTCCAGCGCGCCCCAGCTTCGTCCTTCTCGGCCTGCTCTGGGTCAGATCTAACCATGGATGACCGCAGGACTCCTGATCCCCCTCCGCCTCCGGAGGTTTCTGCATTTAGGGAAATGATTTCTAATGCTCCCAAACGCCCTCCATCTTTGTCTCAGCAGAAATTTGTGAAAAAAATGGACTCAATCCCCACAGTGGCTCTTCCCGAAGGAGACACCTGCAAATCGGCGCTGAATCTGGCGGAGCGGGGCCTCATAGGCCAGTTCACAGGCCTCTGGCCCTCTCCCAAATCTGTTGAGGACTGGACTCAAAGGAACTGGAAGCCTTTGATCAAGGAGGGAGTCAATAGCTACTTCGTAGGTAAGGGTTTCTTTGTGTTTGTCTTTGAAAACCCGGAAGACAAAGGATTAATCTTCAGAAACAGACCATATTTTATGGGCCCTCAGGGCCTTTACCTAAACAAATGGTCCCCTGACTTCGACCCCTCCCAGGATGTTCCCTCGGCTGTCCCGGTTTGGGTTAGACTCCCCCACTTGCCTCTCCACTGTTGGAATCCAAAATCTCTCCAGACAATAGGAAATGCTTTGGGAAAATACATAGATCAGGCGGCAAGAAAGGATCAGTACTCATGCGCCCGCATCTGCGTAGAAGTAGATCTCGAAGAAGGATTACCGGAAGCTATCAAGCTCACTGTTGCTGGGTGGATGCATGTCCAAGAGCTGGACTATGAACAACTGCCATTTAAATGTAGGCATTGTCACGGGCACGGTCACTTTGCAAAGCACTGTAAGAATAAGGCTGAGGAACAGGCAGATAAACAAAATAGGGAACAATGGACCCTAGTCCAGAAAAACACTAGCTCAAAAAAAGGCGCAGGCAAAGGAAATATGACAGGAGGTCAACCAAGCTCCAAAAGCAACCAAGAAGCGGAAGCACCACCAAATGCACCAGAAAGAGAGCAGGACATACAAGCCAACCTAAATCAGGAGAATGAGGAACAGTCGGCCCCTTCTCCTCCAAATAAAGAGAGAGAGGAAACAACTCAGTTGGAGGAAAATCAAGGCTCTCCCACTAATCCTTCCTACGCAAAAATAGCAAGGAAAAAACCTGTGGTTAGTTCTAGTTCTTCCGAGGATGAATTCTACGAGCGCCCTTCCAAAAAAGCAGGAAGGAAATCTCGTAAAGAGAAGAGGGAAGAAGAGGCAGAAAGACTCAAGATTCAAGGAAGTCAATCCACAATAGAAATTTCTATTGGGCGAAATATCAAACCAAGGCCTTCCAAGGGAGGCCCCAACCCCCCTCTTTGTAAATAATGAATCTCGTCTCTTGGAACTGCAGAGGTCTGGGGAACCCCTCTAAAATAGAAGCAGTCAGGGACCTACTGAAAGCAGACCCCTCAAACATTCTTATGCTCCAAGAGACCAAAATAGAAGGGCAGGCCCTTCTAGAGTTAGGCAGAACAAAGTGGAACAAAAAAGCAGGAAAAGCAGTCAGCTCAAGGGGAACCTCTGGAGGGCTGGCAACACTTTGGATGGACGACCTCTTTCAGCTGCTAAGGTCCCACGAAACCCAGCACTGGATATACACGGAGCTGAAGCATAAGGCAAGTAAGTTGTCCATCTCTCTCTTCAATCTCTATGTTCCGGTGACTTATTCTGAAAAACGAGAATGCTGGGATACACTTGTGGCCTTTCTTGAGCAGACCAATCCCAACAACATCATTCTTGCCGGGGATCTGAACATTGTTTTGAAAGCAAAAGAAAAGAGGGGGGGAAACAGCTCCAGAGACCCTATGTTGGCCAAGGTTGAGGAGATCACCCAGCTCTGGGACCTTCTTGATTTCAGGCCCATTCGTGGCATTTACACATGGTCAAATAATCGGGTTGGTTCGGAGCACATTTCTGCTCGATTAGACCGTTTCTTAGTACAAAGTTCCATTATGATGAACAAGAAAATATCCACCAAAATTTTGCCCAAGCTCTCCTCAGACCATAAACCCATCCAGCTCCATTTGGAAGATGAAGAAGACTTGGGTCCGCTTCCTTTTCGATTCAACCCACTCTGCATCGAGAGAGATGGATTCATGGAGACTGTCAAGGCAGCATGGGCCAAACCAATCTCGGGATCCTCCAGCTACGTATGGGAGCAAAAACTGAAAGCTACAAAGCAAGCTCTGAAGGACTGGATAAAAACACCGGATATCAACCCCATCAATCAGAGAATGGAGGTTGTGCAGTCTTTGTCGGACCTGCAAACAGATATGGAAAACAGAGATATCACATCTGAGTTGCTCGAGGAGGAAGTAAAAGCACAAAGAGCAACGTACCAATATTTTCGTAAGGAAGAAGAATACTGGAGGCTTAAATCCAGAAGCCTTTGGTTGAAGGCCGGGGACCGGAACACTCCCTTCTTCCACCGGCAATATAGAGCTAGACTGTCAAAGAACTACATAGCAGAAATCAAAACAGCGGAGGGTCAAGTATGTAAAGGATTCAATCAAGTTAAAGCCGCTGCTGAAAACCATTACAGGAACTTGTACAGAGAAGAAACTCAAAGCAATGATGAGGAGGCGGATGATTTTCTCTCTAGTGTTCCCTCCCTTATCAGTCCTGAAGACAACTCAAACCTCTGCAGACCCATTACTGAGGAGGAAATCATAAAAGTTATTTGGTCCATGGAATCAGATAAGGCCCCTGGGCCGGATGGGTTCACAATTCACTTCTTCAAATCCTGCTGGCATATTATCAAGGCAGATCTGCTTAAAATGACAAGAGGATTCATGCAGAAAGCCAAGATTGGTGGAGGAACCAAGTCCACTTACCTGGCTTTAATTCCTAAGGACACCAATCTTGACTCCTTTGCTAGATTTAGACCCATCTCGCTGTGCAATGCTTCTTATAAAATCCTGGCAAAACTTCTGGCAAGTCGGATCAAGCCATTGTTAAAAAAACTGATCTCCAGCTATCAAGGTGGCTTTGTGGAGGGTAGGCATATTCTGGACAACGTGATCCAAGTTCAGGAGACAATACACTCAAGTAAGCAACGGAAGGAGAAAGGTATGTTGATTAAACTAGATATGGCAAACGCCTTTGATAGAGTTAATCATAATTTCCTATCTAAGGTCCTGCTCTCCTTTGGCTTTTCGATACATTTTGTCCATTTAATAAAAGCCTGCATTGATAGTCCTTGGATTGCTCCGTTAGTTAATGGCAGACCCGCTAACTTCTTCCAAGCTCAGAGAGGTATCAGGCAGGGTTGCCCACTCTCCCCCTTCCTGTATATCATAATGGAAAATTCCCTCAGTCGTAAGCTTACTGCTGAAAGAATAACAGGTCATATTCTGGGCCTCAAACCTTCTAATGGAGCTGAACCATTGAACCATGCTCTCTTTGCCAACGATTCTCTCCTACTCGGAGGAGCCTCCATCAGAATAGCCAGAGCTTTCGACTCAGTCCTCAGAAAGTACTGCAGAGTTTCAGGTGCCTTGGTTAACGAGAGTAAGAGCGAAATATATAGCTGGAACATAGATCAGAATGAACTTACTGCAATCTCTGCTCTTCTTGGGTTTAAAGGTCAGGCAAACTGGGACAGGTTTAAATATCTTGGTCTTCCCATAACTTCTGGAGTTAACAAGAGATCGTTATGGAGTGACATAATCTCAAAAATTAAATCCAAAATTGCTGCGTGGGGAGGCAACTGGCTAACTAAGGGAGGTAAAGTAATCTTAATTAAAACTGTGCTGTTTGCACTCCCAATCTTCCAGGCGGCTTTCCTCCTTGCACCAAGAAATGTGATGGAGCAGATCTCCAAGTTGCTCAGAGATTTTCTTTTGCAGGGAGGGAAAGGCAACGAGAGAAAAATGCATCTGGTTAACTGGGATGTGGTAAAAAATCCACTGTCTGAAGGCGGCCTGCAAATTAGAGATCCCACGCTTGTCAATCTAGCTTTGGAAGGAAAGATTTTGTGGAAGCTGTTCAACGAGCCCTCTCATCCAATCAGTGTTACCCTGCGCTCAAAGTATGGTCCCAATAACGCGCTCTCCAACCTACAGACAGCAAGTGCACCCAATAGCACGCTGGTCTGGAAATTATGTTGTAAAAGCAACAACTTTTTCAAAAAATTAATCTACAGGATTCCAGGGAACGGAAAGCGTATGCATTTATGGCTTGACAATATAATGGGAAGTGATCCACTTGCTCAGATGGATGACATTGCAGACCTCAGGAATTGGCTGGAGCGCGCAGGTGTAAACAGACTGTATGACATCTCGACCTGGGACCAGCGTGGAGACTGGAATGGATGGGATTTCCATAGAGTGCCAGCACGGTTTTCTCATCAACAAGCACTGCTAGTCAAACTGTTGGATGATGCTGCACCTGTTTACAGATCCAAAAAAGATAGCTGGGGTTGGGGACAGTCTGGAGTTTATACCACCGCAGCTGGGTATAATGCTTTACAGGTCATTAGGAATAGTAGTCAAACTAAGGAGTTTTGGAAGAATGTGTGGGATCCGCTTTCCCTTCCAAAAGTAAACTTCTTCTTCTAGACCTTGGTCCATAACAAGCAGCTTACGGGAGATAATTTGGAAAAAAGGAAAATAGCTGGGCCTCACAGATGTGTGTTATGCTGTAACAACTTCGAAACAGCCCAGCATCTTTTCATGGAGTGCAGATTTGCTGAAGAGGTTTGGGTTCTCACTCTACAGGACTTGCAGATTCCAGCCCCCTTGCAGAACTCAGTAGCAGACCTCTTTGCCTCTTGGAGTCAATACTATCCCCATCGAATCCCTTCCAAATATTTCTGGCGTAGAATCTGGATAGCGCTCCCCAAATATGTATGCTGGCAGATCTGGTTGGCCCGCAATCAGAGGATTTTTAAAGAGATGCTATATACCCCTCTGCAGGTTGCTGCAAAAGCTAAGTCCTTCCTCCTGGAAGCGGCCCAATTTCAGTATTTTAAAGAAGATCATTTGCTACTGCCCGAAGAAAAGCGCTGGCTTGGTATGCTTGCGACCCATCCACGTAAGTACCTTCAACCCCCACAAGGTGACAATCCTAAATGGCACATAAGAGATGAGGATGATTTTTTTCAAAATTGGTGGAGGTCCCAAAACATTTCCACTATCTTTTTCGACGGGGCGTCCAAGGGGAACCCCGGTGCTGCTGGTGTGGGTGGAGTTATTTACTCTCCCGGTGGGTCTTCCAAAGATTGGTTCTGTTGGGGACTTGGCAAGAAATCCAACAATCACGCAGAGATCCTTGGGCTCCTAAAAGCTTGTCTTATCGCAAGAGATAAGGGAATCAAAGTGCTCCAAGTCTTCGGTGACTCAGAACTGATAATAAAAAATATAAATACGGAGACTCCGTTCAGCAATGCCAGCCTCAACAAAAATTTGGACAGATTGAAGAGAGTCCTTCGAGACTTTGACAAGTGTAAACTTCATCACATTTTGAGAACGTCAAACAACGAAGCAGATGAGATGGCAAACAAAGGCAGCTCGCTCATGAAAGGGCGAATCATTGTAAACAATATAAGCACTGTCCAAATGCCTTGAAAGTACTTTTTGACTTTTAGATGCAGTAGATAGATCTCTGCTTTGTAAAAGGGGCTGCCTCGGCAAAGACCCATAATCTTTCTAACATAATAAAATCATATCCGTTACAGTTAATTTTTTTTTTTTTTTGGTCAAATTATATGATTCAATTTCAAACTCATCACCACACAAAAACTTGCAAAAAACATAAAAATATACTTGTAGATTTGGTTTCGCTATCCCATCGATTGATGAAACTTGTATCTTACACCTTGTGTGCAATGAAAACAATGATATCCAAATAATGCAAAAGAAACTTTCATTTATTCTACAAGACAAATCCTATTAAAAAAACATAACATTTTCCATGTTTTTAGCCGACCTTGGAATTATAAAACATGAATACATCACGCTCTTACGATTTTGTATTACTCAACCAATTATACTACTCAAAAGAAATCCTTGTGATATGTGGATAAATGCATTTGCAAAAAAAATCTCTTCGTTGTTGCAGGAAAACACATATGCTCAATTTATTTTAGATGCTTATGCTGCAACAACATATTGTAGCTCTTAAAAAATGGATCGCTCCGTGATAGCTGCATTCAAAAAAATTCGAGAAAATTGCCAATCTTGTGGAGACAACAAAATTGAAACTATTCGAAAACTTGGAAACACATTCCTAAATATGCAACAAATGTCAAGTTAACAATCAATCCACATTGCTCTATTATTTCCTTTGTAGTCAACTTCTAGAAAAACAATTTTCATTAACAAACATATGTTCTAAAAATACCTATTTTTTTTAGAACAAGAACCCGGTAATTCTGAAGATATTGTTTTTTTTCCACAGAAAAAAACGAACTTTCTATTAATATAGATAGTCTCTGAACATATGCCAAGCATTTCACAAAACAGTGCCATTCCCTTTGAGAGAGAATGGAATCATGGCTACTTAACACCTGTTGACAAGATGTTAACAGCCCTAGAGGAACAAAAAAACCACAGCATAAGCATCAAAGCGACTCTTTTTGCTCATCCTCAAACAGAGGAGGTGAGAGCAGAAAGAGGCAGCACAATCGTGATGCTCCATCACCATAAGAACTGGCAGTAGAAACTATCCCAGCCCCATATAAATGTCATAATCAATAACAAAGAGCGAGCCCAGAACCTCCTTACATAAGGAAAACAATTCTGGACTCAATATAGTAGCAGTTATCACAAAAGTTTATAAAAATCCACTGTACAATGCTGAAAATAAACTGAAAATTACACAAAAAGAGGCTGTTCATGGATTTGAACAGTCCCATTCACTACTTCCGCTACTGCTCAAAACCAATTCTGAAGATATTGTTGCATGACAACCATTGATAAATATGTTGCACGACCCATTTATCTTGGGAAATATTTCTTGGAAGAATATGTTTCCTCTTATTCAATCACGAAAAAAAATAAATAATAATAATAAATAAATAAATAAATAAATAAAAAATTCCACGTGTCATAAGATTCATTCGATGCAATGAACTCGTGGACCCAGAAAACCATTATAGAGAAACAATGATGCTCTACATCCCATATAGAGAGTCTTAATACACATAAAATAAATATGAAGAGACATGGGTTGAAGCATAATTTTCGCATAAAAAAATTGTCGATGTCAATGAAAAACAATTTTCTCGTTTAATCCACCATGGGGTGATATTGAAATTACTACACTACAATTTCATCCCAAAGTGATGAGATATTTATGATTCAATTTCTATTAGAAACTGACAATAGGGCTTGTTCTAATGAAAAATACGTCATTCAATAAGACTTGGAGGAGAAAATGCAATTAAAAAACACTCACACTAAATATACAAAAAACAATGAACTCGTTCAACATCCCTTTGTTTTGGACACATTGGCATACCATGAAATTATGAGACAATTAAATCAAGGGAAACAATCAATAATCAAACAAATAGTTCTATGGAAAAATAATAATCCTGGTAAGCTCTTCTATTTGTTCATCACTGGAGGTGCAGGTACAAGAAATAAATTCATTGCACAAACACTTTACCCTGCACTAGTACATCTTTATAACAAAGACTTACATTGTGACCCCTTGAGAAAAAGGGTCTAATACTTGCATTTACTCACAAAGGTGCATATATTACACATGGTGTCACAGTCCATTCAACTTTGGATTTGCCACTTTCACCATGTCACATGGTGTCATTGGTTTCTAACACGCTTGATATATTGAGCAAAAAATATGAACAACTTAGTTTTCTGTTGATAGATGAGGCTTCATTAATTGGCTCTTGATTGCTATATAACATTGACAAGCAACTTCATGAAATTATGCACTCCAGCTTCCCCGTTTGGGAACCTTGACATAATATTTTTTGGTGACCTATGTCAAGCACATCATGTACGTGATTTTTGGATATTTTAATAGCCGCGTCTTAAAGGAACTAGTGCTCCTTACAACTTTTGGAAAGAAAATGTGAAAACTTATGAACTAAAACAAGTAATGCGAAAATACAATAAAGAATTTGTATCCTCTTAAACAAAATTAGGACATGTTCACATACTGATGATGATCTTTCATTCTTGAACATTGTTATAGATCGACACCAAATGATCCAACTTTTCCATACATTTTCTATTTAAACAAGAATGTACATGAACATAATGAAAGAATGTTGTTTATCATCAACAAGGAAGCAATCATATTAAATTCATATGATAGAAAAAATGATCAACAAATACAAATCACAATAAACACATCAAAATGCAGTTGCCATCTTCCATTGTGCTCAAAGAAAATATTCTTATTGAACTAACTGGCGGAAATTACAATATTCAGGATGGCTTGGTGAATGGTGCTGAAGGAATTTTTAGAGCATCCACGACATTTGAAAACGGTGCAACTTGGATTGAATTTATTGATCTAGCGGTTGGCACTATTCAACGGAAAAAAGAGACACATTTGATGATGATGATGGTTAACGTCCACTAAGACCAAAATTTGGTCTATCAGACCTAAAGAAACAAATTATTTAGTTTGTTTTAAATCTATATAGTACCACTCATTTTTTTTTTCTTGTCCATGGCTATTCGACCTCATGGCCTACTTTGTATAGATTTAGTAAATGACCACCATGCCAATAAGGAATAATGTCTACCTAGACACATAAGAGGAACTTTGTCTAAGTCTATTTAGCTTAATAACAACTTTTCCATTCGGGAAAAGTTGGAATAATTTCTACCTAGACACATATTACTAGAGTTTGTAGGAATAATGAATCAAACAAAAAAGTTAGTTTTACAAGAGAACAATCCTCTGTTTACCTGGCATGTGCACAAACTATAGATCGATCACAAGGGTTAACATTGGATAAATTGGATTTTGACCTAAAAGGAGTTAGGAAACATGGAATCATCTATACTGCACTTTCTCGTATCAAAGATATTAAATCCTTGTATTTGTTAAAAAAATTAGAACATAACAACTTTTCCCTAAATGGCAAATTTGTTATTGAGCTGAATAGACTTAGACAAAATTCCTCTTATGAGCTTGAATATAACATATGTCAAAGTAAAACAAATGAAAATTTGACAATATGTTCATTAAATAATCATAGTTTCTCCTTGCATTTTGAAGATATCATTGTTGACTATGATCTAATGAGTGCTGAAATTCTTTGAAACAAAAAAAAAATCGCCTCCATCAAATCCATTTTTGTCAAGAAAATATCACTACATACATTTATACTATTTACACGGAATTCTCACATAATAATAAAAAAAATATTGCAGTTGACAATCATTTCACTTCTATAAGATGCTGAATTGAATCAACAATTGCAACATTTCATGTTGAAAAAAACAACCATTACAATTGCAAATGTATACATTGCACCAAATGCAAGCATTGAAGAAATAATTAATTTCATCATGTTCATTTTAGAGCACACATGAAATAGCTACCCAATTGTGCTTGTTGGTGATTTCAATTTGTACATGTTGCAAAATAACCATCATCAAAGAAAACTACTTTCATTTATGCAAAGTAATGACTTCAATTTTCATACAAAAAAAATAACAATTGACTATATCTCAATGCTAGCCTAGTTTTGGACAAACCTTTCAGCTAGTATTTCTTCTTTCCATGTCTTCAATGCTTATTGGATAGATCATCATACAATTTCTCTTACCATATCTTTGTTATCGGCTTGAGTCATTTGGCCAATGTTCATGTTCTACAATTTCATTGTTGACTTGTCACAATATTTGTCACATTTGCAAATGTGCACCTTTGACATATGCTTTGATTTGCAAACATTGAAAAACAAAGAAAATTTTGCACAACAAGAAATAAGAAAACAACAAAAAAATGCAAATATCAAATTTCGGTAAGTCTTTGAACCATCAACATAAATTTGTTCAATTTGTCTTCTATAAGTATAATTTTTTAATGTCATAGTTATCATGGAATTTATGCATTTTGATTTTCACTTTGTGACATTTTATTCTATATACTGAATAATATAATTTGCTTAAGCTTCTAGTTCATATTTCATTATTTCTTTTCTAACTATCTTTGAAAAAAAAATGTTTTTTTGGCCATAGTGATTCTTAATAACACATTCGAGAAATGAAATTTATGTGTACTTGTCAATGAAATCTATAAAACATTTCTTTATTGTAACTTATGCACATTTACTACATAGCCACCAACAATGGCTAATAGTACTATAAACACACACACACACACACACATCATTGTAGAGCTCACATTGTTTTAAATGTTCATTATACATTTGTTTCAGACTTAATGACTTGAATTTTTGTTTTCTGGCAGCGATTGGTCCAGTCATTTGAAACAATATCATGGAAAAAACTAGCTCTAGCAAACAATCATTCAAAGAGGAAATGGTGGAAGATGAGAATCCAAAAAGGTTAGGTTTGTGTTCCATTGAATATTTGTATATTCAAATGACATATTTGCATTAAATCAATGGAAATGTTTTTTAAAGCATATTTTTCTAAATTTTCATATAAACAGTGCAAAAAAATGGAACCAACATCCTCGTCAATCATTTAAATATGCTTAGGAGCATATGAAAATACTTTTGAAGGAAATATATTGGTTATTTATGGGCCAAAACAAACTAAAAGTCCTAACTCCCTTGCAAAGGCGCGGTTGCTCCATGATGATTTGGTTTATAGCCACGACCAACTAAATATCACAGTGAATATGAGCGACAATATTATAGAACATTTCCAAAACATGTTTACCGTTGGAAACAATTTTCGAATTATAGATTTTGCGATAAGAAACAAGGGTATTTATGAATGAGGAGACAAAAAATGTTGCATAATGTTACTGGACAAAACCATGGTTGAATCAATTGCACAAGTTTTCAAAAAATGTAGACTACATCCAAATAAAACAATACACAATCTTCTTGTCTCATATGATACATATGTAGTTGGTTGAATAAGAGCAATAGTGATAGGTTGTCAACAAAATAATAAGCAACTTGAAATCAATATAAAATATGGTGAAGTTGCAGATGAAAATGCAATTGTAAGTCTACTGCTACAATAACTATACTTTCATTTTCAACAAAATCTAATATTTTCTTTGAAACTGCGTTCCTGTATCTTTGTTTTCCATTGTTATCAAGGTAGCAATTATCTCATTATTTCTTGCACAAACTGCTTAACACAAAATATGTTTCCTGATTCATTGCAATTTTTATTGAATGATAAGAACATTTTATCAAAATATAATATGAATTTCCATCAAAGACGATTCCACTCAATTTGTTCAAAAACATTGTTAGAAATGATTGAAAGGCAGTCAACAGTTGCACTTTGGATCAACAACTTCCGTTGACCCATTGAATGATGAATTTGCAAGAGTGCATATATTATCTTTTATCATGTTAAGAACACAGGTATGTTTCATAATAGTTTCTTTTTTCAAGTAATATAGTTTTACTTTGATGTACAAAATCTTGAATTTTTATGATACATATTTTAGCCTAACAATTCAATTTTCTGAAAAAACAAAAATAGATCGAAGGAGTGCTGAAAGCCAAAAATGTTTTCTCTCCTCCTTTTTAGTGAATTTCTAGTAAATACGAACAACTCGTTCATCCAAACACAACTAAATGCTCAATATGTAAAGATGAAACAAAATTTAACTATGAGCATAGTGTTGAATGCATAGTGGAAATAGATAATTTCAAAATTGATTGTATGTTGCAAATGACACAGCTAAAAGAACATTGCCCAATTATTGCTGAGACAAGATTTCAGCAATACATGCAAAGCATTTCATCTACAAATTTCAATTTAAGAAAACTTTGTAGTCGAGGTCTTTAAACTTCATTAGTTAACAAAATTATTGTTGAGATAAAAGAGTTGCGATGAGAAAAAATAAATCTTCCTTTGTACATCAAGTTCATTATTTTGACAGTTAAGATATTCTTCCTCTTTCCATTTTTACTTCTTGTATTTCACCAATTCATAATTCACAAATACTTTCAGCAACACTAATGTATAATTTTGTTTTTATTGCAGGTTTTAGAATAACAAAACTCAAAAAACATGTAGTCAAGTACTTTCTAGATATTTGCTACAATACCTCAATCAAGATTTTTTTTTTTTTGATAACTATTTCTTGTTTTATTTTTCTCGTAACTTTTTAATCAAACATATTTTCGTGTTGCAAATGAAAAAAGAGAGCAAGATACACATTATGCGCAAATGAAAACAGAGAGAAGATACACATTTTTCAATGTGATATTTCTGTTATATAAAAAATCATGTCAGACTATAGTCTCGTTTTTTATTATTAAGAACATAATATCTCAGTTCCACGGTAACATAATGTAATTCCAGAATACTTATTATACCATATTATATATATATATATCAATCTTTTTCTCTCCACTGTTGAAATATTAACTTGGATTCTCATTTGTTGTAAATTCTGGAATTATGTTGTGTTAGGAAAAAAAGGGAAGAAAAGAGTTGCATGTGTATCAATGCCTTCATTTCTGTATATGCTCAATTAAATGATTTGTGTTAAAATAAGGCACTACAAGAGAATTGAGATATCTATGTTCTGGTTTTCTTTTCCCATACGTCAAATCATCCTTATTTTCCTATTTTCATAATTGTTTTTCATGTTTTTTTCATTTGATGATTAGTTTTTTTGTTGTTGTTTTCTAAGCTATATAGTGTTTCGTTGCAGTTATATATAATTGAAAATTTATTGTGCAATGAATTAAGAAAATTTGTATCTCATTTTTTTTCTAGTTTTTTTCTGTCTCTTCTTAAAATGCATTTCAAATCTGACAAAAAAATAAAATAAAATAAAATAAAATAAAAATTTGCAAATTTAACTATAATCTAGGCAGATTGCGGTGTTATTGATACTAGCTGCTTTGACTATGGTGGTCAATTAATTTTTACTTGTTTTTCCTGAGACATAGATGGAAACCAATGTGCATAGTTACTACAACGACTTTTTCTTTCGAAAATTTCTGTCAACCAAATGCATCATTTTGTTAATCAGGCCATAATATCTCAGTTGCACAACAACATTGTATAATACCAAAAAAATTATTATACCATATTATATACATATGCATGTTTTTCTTTCCACTGTTACAATATTAACTTAAATTCTCATTTTCTGTAAATTCTAAAATTGTGTTGTCTCAAGGAAAAAAAGAAAGAAAGAAAAGTTGCAAGTATCTCAATTGATTAATTTTTGTATATGTTCAATGAAATGTTTAGTGTAAAAAAAAAACCTCTATAGAAGCATTGAGACATCTCCGTTCTCTCTTTTTGTTCACATATATCACATCTTGCATAAAATTTATTTGTATATTTGCACAAGTGTTTTCTTCAGGTTGTGTACTTTTTTGATTGACTTTCTTGTACAGAGATTTTTATTTCCTAAGCTATATAGCGCTGTATTGAAATTATATATACTTGTGAATTTACGATCTAATGAATTAATAAAACACACATCTTATTTCTGTTTTCTAATTTTTTTGTTTCCTCTTATAATGCATATCGACTTACAAAAAATTGCAAATTGAACTATAGTGTAAGGAATTTGTGGATCTTTTGATCCTAAGTACTATAACTATGGTGCCAAATAGTTTTTTGCCTCTTTGTCATGAACCATAAATGGTAACGAGCGTGCGTGGTTTATGTAGCCACTTGATTTTCCATTTCAAGCTATTTCAATTGTTTTTCAACATAGAAAATGTTAATAGTTTTGAATATTTGGCCTGTGATAATGAATCTTTGGTGAATGGTGAAGGATATATGTACTATTTGCAATAAATGACCCATTTTCTATAGCACAATGTCATTGCTATGAATAATAAATATATTATTTATTTTGTATTTTGAACTCTTATGATAAACTTTTCATTAACCTATATAATCAATTTTACTTGGACATTATGACAAATTTTACTCTCTCATTAGTATAATGTTTTTCCTAACAATATTGTCTTAGGTATTTTGTGTATTTGTTATTTAACATATGTGTTGCACGTCATCTTGTCACCATGACATTTGACTGTCATTATGGATCTATCACCATCCATATCATGCTCCCTTAGCAGTAAAAAAACATTCATGTTCCTGAACCAAGTCTTGGAAACTGGAAAAAATCTCTTTAAAATCTTTAAAAGATTACCTACGTGCTTTTTGTGACTATTGCATGCACAGGCGTTGATACTTATTCTATTAGCCATGACGATCACTGCTTTGTTTGCTAATAAAAAATGCGCACCACGTAAAAGGAAGTAAACACGAAAAAGTAACTTCTAGAAGCCTTGTTGGTCGAATATTCTCCCAACTGGAAGCCTCTAGAGTCGCGCCAGTTTGAACTATATCCCTCTACTCATGGAGCTTATCCCTTGGCTAAAGGAACCCTAATCCCTTCATTGTAGGATCTCATCCCTCTCTTGATGGATATGGAACTTACTCAATCTCTCTATAAATTGAGCTGAAGTTTCGGGACTTAGGGTACTGGTACTTGGGGGATTATATACTGGTACTTCATAGATTTTGAATTGGTAGTTGTTGGTTGTACATTCAAGATCACACCTTTGCACACAAGACTTCATGCTGGTCATTCTAGAGAGGAAGGCTTGTCAAACCGAGGATACAATTGCGTAGACATACAGGAGAAATCTGTAAAACATAAATTCTTAGGTTGTAAGATTGCTGTTTTTGATTCCTGATAATACACATGGCTCTCTTTTTTCATTGTATTGTTTCTGAATTCATTGAAATGATGTCAATACTCAGACTCCTTGATCACTAAGTTGAACTGGTATTTATGATTATTATATATTGCAGGTGCTTTGATCCTTTGCATTTTTTGTGATTGCAGGTTCTTCTCAGCATTGAAGGATTGCTTTAGAGAAAAAGGAAAAAGGCTACATCAAACGTCTCGATTGAAAGGTAGGAGCATAACCTCCTCATTTCTAAGTTACAATAATATGAAATTCTACTAGTTTAGAGAAATAGGCATTCAATTGGTTGTTTGTTTCTATTTACTTGTTGGGGTACTAGGGAGATTGCTCTTGTCCGCAAGAGGGATTAATCTACAAAAAAAATTGGCGACTCCACTAGGGAAGATAAGCTTAGTTTTCCTTTGATTTTGTTTGGATTGACATTCTAGCTTTCCTAGTTTAACCTTTCTGATTGTGGTTGGGTATACAACCTTTTAGATTCTATGAACTAGAAAGTCTTAAATTTGTTTTTTCCAAATTTTCTCTACCTGCGCGGTTTTTTGTGGAAAACAAAATGCAAACCTGCGCAAGTTTCCAGTATAGTTCAGTGCGTATGCGCACTAAAAACCTACGCACCCTCGGAATTTTTTTGAAAAAACTAATATTTTCTCTTTCGGAGTTAGATAAATAATTTCTTAAGGTTTAACCTGATCTATACCAATTCTCAGAGTCTCTCTACGAACTCTTCCTTAACACCTTAGAGTTGTTTTTGATAAATCATCCTTTTTGCATAATTCAGTTAGGGTTTCCCTGGTTTGATAGATTGTTATTTTTGGAAATCATTGCCAAAGATCACTGGTTTTCTGTTATTTCCTTCTTGAGCCACCAGGATTCTTGACAACCTTACTTATTTGAGTATTTTTTTCTTACTTGATTGCAAAAAGGAAAAACTTCTAGATTATCAAAGTGTGATTTGTCTCAAACTAGTCTTTTTTGTTTTCATTTTTGCTTGTGGAAAACATTTTAGTTTGCTTTCAACTAAGAGAAATCATTAAAAGACACTCATAGGTATCTTAGTTAGGATTTTTAGTTAAAGGCTTTGATTTTCTTTAAAGTTTTTACACTTTTTAGGGTTTTTATAAGTTGCTTTTCTTTTGAGAATTTTTTGTTCATCAAAATTGTAGTCTTTGGCTTTGTAATCAACAATTTTTTCATCACAAAAGAGATATTGGTCATGCTTGGAAATGAAATTGTTTTCTTGATGAAAACGAAATCTTATGTGAAGTTTTAGGAAGCTTCTACTTTTTGAGTCCAAAAGTCCTTCAACTTTCTCTTAAATAGAAATTCATCGAAATAAATAGTTGCATTTTCATATTAATGCATTTAGAGTATTTTGGGTCAGGTCACAATATCATCAAGTTTCATCTCCATACCCCTATGCGTAAATAACATCCAAATGAATATAGTGCTGAATAAAATTGATCTAGATATTTTTTACATTTTTTAGGGATCATTCCACCAATTTAGCTTAGGGATAGTGCTTTGGAATAGGTTGTAATTAACGTTCCAAAGCAGATAAAACAAACAAGTAGCATCTTGCGTTAGGGAAATCCAATTGTTGCATTTGTGCTCTGGGAAGCTCTTCTTAAAGAGTCAAGCACGTGGTCATGTAGAACCTAGTGAGGTAGTCATACCTACTTCATTGGCGAAGATAGAATATGTGCATGTAATACAAATGATAAACCTCATATTAACCATTGTCGAGGAACATGGGATCACTTGTTAACAAACCTCAAATTTACCATGTCGAGGAGATTTCAAGGGCATTGAGCTATGATACTCTGCCCTTGCGTGTATATCGGACCACCGACTGTTCCCTCAGGTTCAATTGTCTCATTTGGTGACCTTAGTGGCCATAAAATTTAGTATTTTTCCCAAGGTGACGGTGGAGGGAAGGTCCCACTGTACCTGGAGAAAACGTTGACTAGACTCACTTGGAATTTCCGAAGGGTACTGTTCACTTCGAGATGGAATAATGAAGTTACTTGCACCAGAATGTTTCATTAAGAAGGTTGTCAGGGTAACTGTTCCAACCACCAATTTTCCACATTAATTTCCACGATGTTGGATTTCATCACCAACTAGTATTTTTATTGTGGAAACATACTATTTGTGTGTGGTTTGTCTCTTAGATTTTGTAGGTGCGTGTTCATTTGTTTGATTTTTAGAGGCCTTAGGTGTATTATTTTGATTTATTTGTTTATTTATTTCGCGTGTTAAAAAAATTAACCATGGCTGAATTACCGAGACATTCACGTAGAATGCAGGGGAAACCCCTTGAATATAAACCTAGTCAATTGGAAAAATCCAAAACTAAAAGAGTTCAATCATTAGGAATCGGGTCTACTGAACAAGGAGAAAAATATATTGTAATACATCCCACTTTCGAAGTGAATCAACCTCAGATAACTGAAAAAGATCAAGAACAACCAGAAATTTCCGAAGTAATTACAGTTGAATCTATTATTGGTGAGTTGTCAGATACACAACTCACTGAACTTGAAATATTTGAGCTTGAATCTTATTCCACTTCGTCTGATTCACCTTTGAATCTCATAGCCCTGACTCTTGGTCGTCCTCGTTCACCTAGAGTGAAACTTCTCATCATTAAGAATCTTCCTCCTTACCTAATTAGCATTAAATATATATCTGACGTGGAAGAAGAGATTACAGTTCCCTCTCGTCAAGAATATTTAGATCTAAGTTTTAGTGAACAGATTTACCCTTTCATTCCTTTTATACCGGATCCTTGGTATCATCAATTTACTGATTTTCTACATAGCTTTGGTTACACTCAGTCACCACGCCGAATACCATTCTACTCTTTATCCAGAAATAGTAACATGGATTCTCAAAGCATGTCTATAGAGTCATCTATGTTTTCCTCTTCACCAAAAACATTTTTGTATGGTGGTCCTTCTATTCTTGCTAGGTACCAGTCGCTTTCTGGCACTTTCTCAGGAGCATTTCCATTCTTCGAAACTTCTACCATCTCAGCTGGTTTGTTTGAGTCCACCACCAAACCTTTGATAATGGAACATGTATATAAGTTTTCCGGGAATATCCCTCAAGATAGCTCACAAGGTGGCCATATAACACCTAGGGGGAAACAACCTCTCCAAGGGCAGAAACCTTTTCAAGGACAACAACCTCTCTAAGGGCAACAATATTTTCAAGGGAAACAACTTTTTCAAGAGCAACCGTCTTTTCAAGGAGGACATCCTTTTACTGGAACCTATCCCCTAGTTGTAGGGAAAAATATTCCTATTAATTATCAAAATTATGTTCTAATGCCTCAAACTGGTTATGGTCAACCTTATGCATCACAACCTTCAATGGGAACTCCTTACCCAGGGATAAATAATGTGTGGAACTCTTTGTTTACTCAACGGTCTTTGCAACCTACATTGTAAGTACCTTATAATCAACCTGCTTAGCAAGCTGGACAATGTGGTTTTACCCAAGCCCAACAATGTGTTAAAGTTTCACTCAAATTACCCCACAAGTATCTGTGCCAAGTAGTTAACAAGCTGGTTCGAGTACTCCTAGTTTTCCTATCCAATATGCTGTGCAAAATTCTATTTAACAACCAAGTACCCTATTCCGGGAATTTCTCAAATACCTATTGTTACGAACCTTCAAATGACAATGCCAACTGTTACATAGGTTATTCCTCATATTACTACACATCAAACTGGGGCTACCATCCAATCTATTCCTCAAACTTCTGTGGTAAAACCTAGTGCAACGACTATACAAAAAAGTCTACCTTTTATAGGTCAAAATTTTCAAGGACAACCCTTTATTGGTCAATCTATTCAAGGGAAGCCTTTTACAGGACAAAATATTCAGGGACAACCTTCAGCATGTCAACCTTTTCAAGGTCAATTTGTGCAAATTCAACCATTTCAAGGGAAATTACAATATGGAAAAATGGGACAAAATCTAGTTTATCAGAATGAATAATACCCTGGTTATACATATCAAATACCTGCTCAACCTCAACTTGGTGTGGCTAACCCTAGATACCCTGGAGGTATACAAATTCCAATTTCTCAGGCTATCCTAGGTTTTCCTGGATATCCTCCTCTGGGTATTGGCATTGTCCCTCAAGGTTATCAATTTTCTCAGCAAGACCCTAACCGATGGTTACCATTCATTGCAACTTTAGATTTGCCGAACATTTCTCGGCTAGCGAATGATCCAATTTACTATCTTTCATTTTGGCCAGCAATGCCTACTAAGTTTCCCAGTGACATTCCATAGTTTGAAGGAAAATCAGGAGAAGACCCCTCGAATCATGTGATGACTTACAATTTGTGGTGTGAATCCATTTCTTCAATCGATGATTTGATTCATTTGATACTTTTTCAAATAAATTTGATCGGCTTAGCCACAAAGTGGTACTTTGAGTTACCACAAGGATCTTTCAACAATTTCAATGCTTTAGCAACAACCTTCCTGACTCATTTTCATTTTCTAGTTCGTTATAATAATGGCATGGAAATTTTGACTTCGTTAAAACAAAGTACGTCTACATACATTTCTAGATCACATACATAATGGTGATGTAGACGCCACTTAGTTAAAGTTTTCATTCCGGATCAAATTCTGGCTGAATGGTTCATCAAATCATTACTTCCTAAGATTACTGAAGATGTGGCTAAAGGAGGCATTGTAACAGAAGAGCAGGTCATTGCTCAAGCCTAATATCTGGACCTTGTTTACACATAGTTCAATATTTTGTATGAAAAAATTCTTGATTTACCACGCCCAGGTGAACTCACTGCAAATCCTTCTGGTTCTCATGCTGCAGATGGTGTAATTGGTACAATTACTATGTCAAAGAGTAAGAAGAAATCATCTAAATCTACTTATCCAATCATAACTCTACCAGATTCGCCTAAAGGAGATCCTTCCCTAGAAAATTATGCCGAGATTCACCTCATAGACTCATCTAACGCCAAAAATAAATCATCTGGAAATAAGAAAAAAGGGAAGGGTAAAAATAAACAAAACATTTCTCCCAAAGAGAAAGCAGAAAAAACCAAACCATTAGACGAAAAAAAAAACCTTGTTATCCTTGTCTTATATGTGACGAGGATCACTACACCAAAGAGTGCCCACATCGGGCTGAGGTATCCAAATTTGTCAAAGGTTCACCCACACCCATTATCCTTAAAGATCCTTTTCCATCACAAGATAGAAAAAATGGTCAGATCTTCTTCCAATTCATCGACAGATATCCTAATGATGTCCCAGGTCATGGTTGCCATGCGATCTCAAGACTATGGATCTAAGAGTCCTGAAACTGGAAAGGAAACCAAATCATCCATTCAACCTCCAGTATCAACTCCTCCTGTTTCCTAGTCATTACACATCGAGAAACCTAATTCCGATTTAGTGATTAAACTGCCTGCCAAAGGTGTACTTCGAAAATCAACTTTCAACCGACATGCAAGAGCCACTCAGAATTAAAATATTGTTGAAGATTTGATAATATTCCCTTCAGCAATGTCGGCCCTCGAAGTGCTGAAATCTTGTCCAGCTCAGAGGAGATTAATATTATCAGCTATAGGAGTGATTAATCCTCAAGATTCTAATCTCATTGTCTTTGATCTCAAGAACTTTTTACCTAGACTCCCACATCAATGGCTTTTCAAATTCCAGTTTTAGTCAAATCTAGGTGAGATTTTTGCATAGAAATTAATGAGAGAGCATCTATGTGCATTATGTTCTTAGCTTGTTGGAAAAATCTTGATTCTCCACCAATCAATCAATCACCCACGATTCTTAAAGCCTTTGATGGAAGAGGTTTTCATCCATCTGGAATACTCCAGGATCTGCCTATAGAGGTAGAAGGGAAAACCGTAACACTTGAGGTGGACGTTGTTGATGCCCCTCTTGATTACAACCTTCTTCTAGGTCGAAGTTGGTCTTATGCTATGAACACTTTGGTTTCATCAGTCTTTCAAATGATCATGTTTCCTCATAAAGGAAAGATTGTTAAAATTGATTAGTTGTCTTACTTCGCTTCACACCCTACCTCTACAGATAGTATCCAACATGTCGGAAAACGATTATCCCTTATGAAGATGCTGGGGTAGGACTAGTTAAATATTCCGCTCTTATGGGAAATTTCACTATACCTCCTCCTAACGTACCTCGAACTATTTCCAATATCAATATGATTACATCAAGCACAATGCCATTTGATGACACATGTAATGTGAATTTAGAATCTGATTGGACTCTTACGGTAACGTGATGCCTTTAATTCCATATGAATTGACATATATAATAGTACAATCATGTTCTGACATTTCATCAACTAATGATGATCAAATGAATGTGGTAATTTTAGATTCTTCTTTATCAAGCTCAACCATGACATCATTTTCTGATCGTTTTCAACAAACGTTTTCAACTGATGAAAATATTTGAGAAATCTTGTCATTGGATAAATTACCATGGGACAATAAGCATGATCGATCTTCTTTTTTACCTGACCTTGATAGAATTGAAAATTACCTTTCATCCATCTTTTCGATTGATTATGTCAAGGAACGTCAAAATCTATGTCCATTCTTCATTCAGATTCTGAGACAAATTTAGGAAATATTACCGCCACAATTCCAATTGACATATCAATCAAACCCGGGATAAATGAAAACATTCATATTGGCACTTCTTGCTTGATTGAAGAGATCAATTTATACAAAGCCCTAATTTAGGAATTCCAAGACATTTTTACCTGGCCTTATGAAGAAATTCCAGGTATTGATCCTAAGATTGTTATTCATGAAATTAAGACATACTCGAATGCTAAACCTATTAGATAGAGATTACATCTGATACATCCACGGAAAGATGTCGCTATTAAAGCTGAAGTTGAAAAACTACTTCGAGCATGATTTATTTATCCTATTCCTTAGATGAATTGGGTATCTAATTTAGTTCTAGTAACCAAGAAACAAGGGATTATCAAATTATGTGTTGATTATAGGGATATTAACAAGGCCTGTCCTAAAGACAATTCTCCTACCCCTTACATCGATTAAATTGTTGATGATTGTGCTGGAAACGAAATATTTTTGTTTATGGATGGATTTTCTAGCTACAATCATATAAACATGTTAAGATATTCTGAAACATAGGAAATAGTTAAGAATAACTTAGTCTAGTGTAGAGTTAGGTAAAGTGTGTTTCTTTACCATGTACACTTGTAACTTATAATCCGACAGTCACGATTTGTAGTGATCCAACGATTATCTCTCACATCGGTATTAACGACACTTGATTCGTGGCTTAACACCCGATTGGTCCATGATCTCTATTTAAAGAGCATGGAGGGTCATTTTTCTGGTAACCATTTATGAGAGAAACATATGTAATTTTTCTTTTTATATTAATAAATTTCCTGAAGTGGCCGCATTGGCTCAGGCTGTGGACTGTTTCCCTCTTTGAGGGTTTTAACCACGTGATTATGCTGGTGTACTGATTTGTGATCTGTTTGTGAGTGGTGACCTTTGGTTCTTGATCTACGGAACTTACCATGTAAATTCCTACATGGTATCAAAGCTATTTTGAGGGCTGCGTCCATTGTTGATCAAAATCCGAAGCTGGTTTGACTGCATGTGAATGACGTTTTGTAGATCTACTATTTTTGAACATTTTTGGGCTTGGAGAACTGCTCAGTTGTGTCCGGAGCATCTGTTACAGTGAGGAACATCTTTAGTTTCATGCGAAAATGTTTCCGGTTGCCCAAGTTATGACAGTTTAGATTTGGAGGTATACAACATCTTTTTTGCAGTTATATTTGTTAATAGTTCTGGTTATTTTGGTTACCCTTTTTTTTTTTTTCGGTTTTTAGGTTTTATTTATTTTCTAGATCTATACCCTCTTCTCTGTGTATGCTTTTTGCTGTACGCTGCATGCGATCTCGGAAAATTAGAAACAGGAAGAAGGGATTTTTTTTGCCATGTATTCTCTTTCCCCACGTCTTTGTGTGATCTCGGGAAATCAGAAATAGTGAAAAAAATGATAGTTGTTGGTAAGGCTAATCGAAAATCTAACATTCTGCCGTAAGGCTTTGCATTTCATTTTTTTTTTGGCTCGATTTTTGTGCATGAAAATGCACGCACACCGAGGAGTTAAAAAAAAAAAGAAAAAAAAAGAAAAACCCCTTCCTCCATTCAAACAATAACGTGATCTTTTTACTATCTCACTTGGTGAGGGGTTAGTTTATGAGAATAGAGGTCTTGGGTTCAAATCTCTTTCTCAAACTTCTTTTTTAAAATTTTTTTGATCAAAGGTGCGGATTTTTTTTTTTTTTTTCAAAACCGCACTTCATCCCATTCCCGTAACTATTCAGCGTTTACAACTTAGATTTTTCAAAAGGCATAACTTCTTCATTCAGAAGCCGTTTTTCGAGCAGTTTTTTTTTAAATGACCTAATTTTTCAAGATATTTCCATTGGAGAAATTAGTTTCAGTTTTTCTCAGCTTTAATTTAAAAAAAATGGAAAGTGCATGCCTGATTATTCTTAACAACACCAATTATTTCCATTGGCTACCTCACATGGTAGATATACTTAGAAGCAAAGGGCTATAAAGCCCGCCCCCCCTTCCCTCCTTTCAAACAATAACGTGATCCTTTTACTATGTCACTTGGTGAGGGGTTAGTTTATGAGAATAGAGGTCTTGGGTTCAAATCTCTTTCTCAAGCTTCTTTTGTAAGAATTTTTTGTTCAAAGGGGTGGAATTTTTTTTTAAAAAGCCGCACTTCATCCCATTCCCGTAACTATTCAACATTTACAACTCATATTTTTCTAAAGGCATAACTTCTTCATCCAGAAGCCATTTTTCGATCCATTTTTTTTGAAACAACCTAATTTTTTGAGATCTTTCCATTGGAGCAGTTAGTTTAAGCTTTTCTCAGCTTCAATTTAAAAAAAAGGAAAGTGCATGCCCGATTATTCTTAACAACACCAATTATTTCCAATGGCTGCCTCACATGTTAGATATACTTAGAAGTAAAGAGATTTATAGAATATCCACAGGACAAGAAAATAAACCTTCCGATGATGATAAAGTTGCTAAATGAGAAAATGAACAAGATCAAGCACGAGGCTTGATAGGAATGTCCATTTCTCAAGATCTTCGATTTCATATCCTTGACATTGACACCCTTGATGAAGCCCTGGAAAATCTAAAAACTATTTTTGGCATTCAAAATCAAATCAGGGCCCACCAGCTTGAAAATTAGTTGCTTACTTTGGACCCCAATAATTTCTCCTCCATTGAATATTTTTTGTCCAAATTCAAGACCATTCGAATTCTTTTAGAAGGTTGTAAGATCAAAAAGGAAGATGGTAGCCTCATTTATTGCATTCTTTCTATGCTTGGCCCTGCATACTCTATATTTGTTTCTGCCTTCCATTCCACTAGAGAAGCCATCATTTCTTCAGGAACCGCCTACAAGAACCCCTCTTTTGATGCCTTTTGCGATTCTTTGATAAGAGAACAAGAAAAAATATTACAACTTGGTCTTATCACTTCTGGAAATGATTCTAAGAAAGCCTTAGTAGCCCAACAACAATAATACCAAAAGAATCCCAAGAAGAAGTATCCTAAAAGGTATGGTCCGAAACCAAACAAGGGTCCTAAGCAATTTCAGCTAGAAACTAAAAAATCAACTTACCAAAATGATAAGGTATATAAAAACAGAGGAAAGAAGGCAGATATAAATTGCAACTTTTGCAATCGTGATGGCCATTTAGAGTCCAAATATTTTAAGAATATGGAAGCCTTAGAAGCAGCAATGAAGAAGCACAACATCAATTTGGAGCACTCTTCACCTTCATCTTCAGGAATGGAACTTTTTTCTTGTGGTTGTCAAGCATCAAGATATGATTATGCATTAAATGTATCTTCCTCTTCTCATTCTCATGAGTGGCTCATTGATTCTGGAGCTTCTTATCACATGGCCAACAATAAAGCCATGATTTCTTCTTTAAATGATTGTAACACCAAACATATTTATGTTGGTGATGATAGATCTCTTAGTGTTGTAGGATATGGAACCATTCATCTTGATAATGGTTAGTTTAATGATTTACTATGTGTTCCTACCTTGTCATGCAACCTTCTATCTGTTTATCAAATAACTCATTCAGGTGAAGGGAAAATAGTAGAATTCTCACCGCATGATGTTGTAATCAAGGACCTCAAAGATCCTAAACATATTTTAGCTATTGGCATTGCTGATGATTCCACAAGGTTGTATAAGTTTGAAAACTTTGGGTCATCATGTCTTCCCTCCGTTTTTGTTGCTCACAATGATGAAGTGAGCAAACTTTGGCATGAGAGATTTTGTCACTTAAACTATCACTCTCTTCAAACTCTATGTAAGGAAAATATGGTGACGGGTCTTCCTATGGTATCTTGTCGAGATGGTGTTTGCTTCAGATGTGTACTCGAAAAACATCATCGGGATAGTTTTGATAAACATGCCTCTCGGCACGCTTCAGCCCCTTTTCAGCTTGTGCATAGTGATTGAAGTGGTCCACTTCCTTTTGTTTCTTTCTCTGGTTGCAAGTACTTCTTGAATTTCATTGATTATTTTTCCAGACGCACTTGGGTATACTTCTTAAAACTCAAGAGTGAAGTTTTTAACATGTTCTTGGCCTTTAAGGCCTTTGTTTAGAAACAATCTAGACATCAAATTATTAAGTTAAGATCAGACAATGGAGGAGAATATGTTAACAACAAATTTATCAACTTTTGCACTAAGCATGGCATTCAATTGAAACATAATATTCCATATACTCCACAACAAAATGGTGTAGCTGAACGGAATAATCAAACCTTAAAAGAAATGGCTAACTGTATGCTTCAATCTAAAGGACTTGGTCTCAATTTTTGGGCAGAAGCCATTAAATGTGAAAATTACATAGTAAATCACACTCCTACTAAGGTTTTAAAGAATATAACTCCAGAAGAAGCTTGGAGCTCAATCAAACAAGATGTAAGTCACTTTCGTGTTTTTGGAAGCGATGCTTGGGCCCATATTCCAGATGCAAAACATAAAGCCTTAGAACATAAGAGTGAAAAATTCATTTTTGTTGGATATTCTGAATATGTCAAAGGATATAGAATTCTTCAACCAAAATCCAAAAATATAATCATTATAAGAGATGTAAAATTTGATGAAAATATATCGGCCTACGAGCCTAGTTCGGCGAGTGTGCCACCTTTGAATTTGGTCTCCATCAGTAGCATCCAACTACATTTTGGTGTGATAATCAGAGTGCCATTCAACTATGTAAAGATCCAGTTCAACATCATCGTATGAACACACATTGAACTCCACATACAGTTCATCAGAAAGCTCATTCATGATCATGTTCTTGAAGTGTAGTACTGTCCAACCAATGATCAAGTAGCCGATATCTTTACAAAGGATCTCACAGAAGCGAAGTTTACCAAAATTCGATCCATGCTTGGAGTACAGGAAAGTTGTCATTAAGGGGGGATATGCTAATGCCTCCTTCCTTTTCCCATTTGTGTCACTTTTGTAAATCCTTCAATCCTATCCCAATTTTTTCTTAAAGGGGGATGTTAGGATATTTCAACACATAGGAAATAGGCTCCTTTTGTGTCACCTTTGTAAATCCTTCAATCCTATCCCAAGTTGTTCTTAAGGGGGGATGTTAGGATATTCCGACACATAGGAAATAGTTAAGAATAACTTAGTCTAGTGTAGAGTTAGGTAAAGTGTGTTTCTTTACCATGTACATTTGTAACTTATAATCCGACGGTCATGATTTGTAGTGATCCGATGGTTATCTCTCACCTCGGTATTAAAAACACTTGATCTGTGGCTTAACACCCGATTGGTCCATGATCTCTATTTAAAGAGCATGGAGGGTCATTTTTCTAGCAACCGTTTATGAGAGAAACATATGTAACTTTTATTTTTATATTAATAAATTGCCTGAAGTGGCCGCGTTGGCTCAGGCCGTGGACTGTTTCCCACTTTGAGGGTTTTAACCATGTGATTATACTGGTGTACTGATTTTTGATCTGTTTGTGAGCATTGACCTTTGGTTCTTGATCTACGGAACTTACCCTGTAAATTCCTACAAAACGTACTTCTTACTAATCAGCCCAAAGCATCATTTATATGTTCATGGGGAACATTTGCATAATGTCAATTACCTTTTGGACTGAAAAATGCTGGCGCAATGTTTCAAAGAGCTATGTATTACACATTTCATGATATCAAACACATTGTTTAACCCTACTTGAATGACTTACTTGCTCATTCTTTACACAGACAAGATCATCCCACACATTTACGTGCCATCTTTATGCAATGTAGGCATTACACCATTCGTTTGAATCCACACAAATGTGTATTTTGTGTACATTCGGGATGCTTACTTGGGTTCATTGTTTCAAATGAAGGCATTCGTGTCGACCTGTTGAAGGTTGAGGCCATTGTCAATTTACCTCCTCCTTCCACTCTTCGCTAACTCCATAGTTTGCAAGGGAAAGCAAAATTTTTGCATCATTTTATCATGAAATATGTGGAGTTAACTAAAGGTTTCACTTGGTTATTGAAATAGGATGTTCCATTCATCTGGGATGAGCTTGATGATAAAGCTTTTGACGCACTCAAACACGCGTTGACCCATGCACCGTTTTTTCATCTGCCTGATTATCACCGAGATTAATTTTTGTATTTAGTTGCATCTGATTCCATGATTGGAATGGTTTTAGTTCAAGAGGATGACACCAACAATGAACATGTGATTCTTTACCTAAGTCAGAATCTCACCCCGACAAATATCAAGTATTTTCATGTGGAGAAATTGGCGTTGGAAGCCGTTCAAGATGTCCAACGATTCCGTCATTACATATTGTTGCTAAAACTAGAGTGATATCTAATTACAAACCGATGATGTACATTTTGACGAAACAATTGCTCGGGGGAAAATACTATAAATGGATAGTTATCCTACAAGATTTTGATTTGGAGTTCGAGAAATCCAAGTCTAAGAAATCACTGGTTTTTGCTCATCTTTTGTGTGATTTTACCTATACTGAATCTGAATCTGTAAATCCTTTTACCTGCTCTTCAAGTTCATCATGCACATCAGAATCTACTATGTTAGCCACCGCTTTGCCTTTCACATCATGTATGCTTTCCTAGAACTTTTTGTACATCATTTTACTGGAATCTGAATCTATCATGCATGCATCAACAAGTAAATAAAACTTACCCTTCTCCTCAAGGCTGATTAGGGTTTCCTTTAGTTTGGTTTGTAACTTTTTGACCTTGACATTACAAATTTGATTTCTGGCATAGTAATGATACTATGTGCTTATGTATCTTGTTATCCCTGTTGGCCTTGTCAAGGAGCTTCTCTAAGTGGATGTTGAATTTCTCAAGCCAAAACTCCCTGTTCTTATTGATTTCATTAGCTTTCCTGTATTCAGAACTCAAGTCTTCATCTATAGGGTTTTTCTCTCTTTCCTTCTGCAATGCTCTTTTGAGACCCATGGTCCTCGGCCTCTTTCTTCTTACCTGCTCTTCAAGTTCATCATGCACATAAAAATATATTATGTCATCCACCCCTTTTCCTTTCACATCATGCATGCTTGCCTCAAACTGACTTTTCTCCATAGACAATTATTTTTCCTTCGGCTGACTGTTTTCTTGCTCTAGGAATGAAATGATGAATTTTTCCCTTGCCAAGTTGTCTTGGAGCTCTTTGATCTGAGCATCTTTGTCTTTTTTAATCCGCTCTAGGTTTTTAGGCTCATCACTAGCCTCCAATTCTACTAAATCAAAATCCTGCTCTTCCTCATGCATGTATGTCTCATGCTATGATGGTAATACCTGTTCTATTGATGTGGGCTTAGCCCCTTCCTTAATCTGAGGAGAAAACACAAGCCTTATACCACTATGATATGTATGAGTGATCTCAGGCTTAGGTCTCTCTGTCACTGATTCTTTGGGTGATTGAGTTTCCACCTTGTCTAATGGACCAACCTCCTGCATGGTAGGTAACATGGTTTGTTGCTGGCTTGGTGTAGTAATGATGGGCATTTGCAAAGCTGCCTCATAGGAGGAATCCCATGTCATGTTATTTTCTTGCAGCTGATGGAGAACCATGACCTTTATCATGTTGGGTATGTGTTATATTCTTTCCACGATAGCCCCTTATGTATGTTGCGTCGGGTGCAGCAGGGAGGTGACAACCCCCCTTGTCCGAGGTTTCATAGGGGGCGGGTAGCCCCCTGCACGGGGTTCGGGGTAGCACCCCAGGAAAAATTTGTTGGACCCTATTTTTCGTTAGGCGGACCCGCCCATGGTTTTTTGCATCGATTTGCACATGGTTTTGGGGCATGATGGTTTTTGGCCCTTGGTATTTTGTAGATCCGGTCAAGGGAACTACAATTATGTTCTAATCTAGGGTTAATGGATTGGGGTTTATGAATGCTTCAACATGTATATATATGTGTTGTAACACTAAAAGGAACATAATGAAAAATCAAGCTGGTAGTCCCGATTTGGGATCTAGGAAAAATATCTGTGTATGTATGTTTTATGTTTTATTCTCTCGCTATTGTTTATTTTATGTTTTTTAAGATTCGTTTGAAGATAATTTTTGTATAATGTTAAAACCTACATTGGTATCATCGTTGTTTTGGCTTCAAGGGGACGCCTTTGCTGCTGAGGGATTTTTTTCTCAGGCCTGTGGTAGACATTGTTCAGTGGGAGATCTGTGGGATCGATTCTTGCAGTGAAAGAAGATGGCAAGAAGTGGAAAGATAGAGATTGAGAAATTTAATGGTCAGATTTTTGAGTTGTGGAAGCTCAAGATGGAGGATCTGTTGGTGGATAAAGATTAGTGGATCATGGTAGATCCGGGTACGAAAAAAACGACAATGCCATATGAAGATTGGAAGAAGTTGGATCGGAAGCCAAAGAGCATAATACGGTTGTGTGTCTCAGATTCAGTATTGTTGAATGTATCTGGGGAAGCTACGATGAAGAATTTGTGGGACAAGCTAGGGAATTTGTACCAATATAAGTTTATGGTGATTAAATTGTTCCTGCAGAAAATGCTGTATAACTTGAGGATGAAGGATGGAGACTCGGTGACAGAGCATCTAAACGCCTTCAATAATGTGGTAAGTCAGTTTTCATATGTTGATATTAAAATCTCAGATGAAGATAAGTGCATCGGTTTGTTGTGTTCTATACATAATTCATGGGATAGTCTAGTTATTTCAATAGGTAGCAATACAACTACCTTGAATTTTGATGAAATTGTCTCAGCCTTTTTGTCAGAGGAAATGAGACAGAGAAATATGGAGGGCTAGAATGGAGATGCCTTATTTATACGAGGAAGGTCCCAGAACAAAAAAAAAAAAAATTTAGAGTGGGAGATCTAAATCTAGAGGAAGATTTAAATCTACAGGAAATTTTGTAAAGGTGTGCTAGAAATGCAGAAAGGAAGGGCACTACAAAAAACACTGCAGATGTAAAGCTCCTAAGAAAGAAAAGGGATCTGATGATGCTACTTCTACAGAGGAAAAAACCACCTCAGATGAAGGTGGGGATGTGTATTTTGATTCTTCTTCAAATACACATGTATATCATAAGGCATGGTTTATTGACTTAGGTGAATCCTTTCACTTTACTCCCCATAGGGAGTGGTTCTACAAGTATGAGAATTATGATGGTGGTGATGTATTATTAGGGGATGATAGGAAGGCCAAAATCATCAGACGTGGAAAATTCAAGCTGAAACTGCAAGGTGGAAGGATTAGAACACTTCCTGGTGTTCTGCATATGCATGCATTGGCCAGAAATCTGATTTTTGTAATAAAGATGGATGATGCAGGTGTAAAAACAATGTTTGAGAAAGATAGCTACAAGATGGTTTGGGGATCACTGGTGTTAATGCGGGGAGTTCAGATTGGAACTCTATACAAGCTTTAGGGTAGCACTGTTTTATGGGTGTAATAGTTATGTAGCTCCTGAAAGTGGAGTGGAAAGCCTAGCGGTCTCTCGAGAAAAGACCATGGTATGGAATCAAAGGCTTGGACATATTGGAGAGACGAGACTAAGGATACTGCATTGTAATGGTATGATAGAACGTATGTCTAACTTCTCTTTGGATTTCAATTTCTGTGAACATTGTGTATATGGGAAGCAGAATCGAGTGAGTTTTCCTTCTGGTGCTAAGAGGGTGAACAAGATATTAGAGCTTGTGCATAGTGATGTGTTTGGACCTGTGTCAATACCATCACTGGGAAAGTCTATGTACTATGTTTCATTCATAGATAACTTCTACAGGAATACATGGATATATTTCTTGAGGAAGAAATTTGAAGTATTTGGCAGATTTAAAGAATTTAAGGCTTTGGTGGAAAACCAGACAGAGAAGAAGATAAAGGTTTTGAGGACAAATAATGGTGGAGAGTTTTGCAAGAAGGAATTTGAAGAATTATGTAAGAAGTGTGGTATAGCATGGCAAAAGACTAATCCATACACACCTCAGAAAAACAGAGTTGCAGAAAGAATGAACAGAATGTTGATGGAAAAGGCAATAAGCATGCCCAGTGGTACAAGGTTAGGACAAGAATTCTGGGCAGAGACAGTGGAGACTGCATGTTACCTGGTTAACAGATCACCTTCATCAGTGTTGGAGGATAAGACTCCACATGAGGTATGGACTGGTAAGAAAGCCTCTCTTTCACATCTGAGGATATTTGGATCTGAAGCATATGTACATGTTCCAAAGGAGAAAAGGACCAAGTTGGATAACAAATTTGAAATGTGCATCTTTATTGGGTATAAGGATGGTTTAAAAGGTTACAAGCTTTGGAACCCAGAAACTAGGAAGGTTGTGTACAACCGAGATGTGGTGTTTAGAGAGGTGAAATGTGTTGTTAAACATGAATTCCTACTAAAGGAACCTAAGAAGATAGAGTTTGAGCTAAAGGAGGATGAATCAGACTCTACAACAGAACAAGATTCAGAAGAGGAAGAGCCACAAACTCCAGTTGTGAGAAGATCAGTTCATGAAAGAAGGCAGCCAGAAAGGTATAGTCCATTTGATTTTTGATCAAATTTTTCTATAACTATCACTGATGATGATCCCAGAACTGTCAGGGAAGCAATGGATTCAGAGGATGAGAAACTCTTAAAGGAGGCCATGGTTGATGAAATGGCATCCTTGCACAAAAATGAGGCATGGGATCTGGTGGAGTTTTCGGTTGGAAGGAAGCCCATTGGGAGAAAATGAGTGTTTAAGAAGAAGATGAATGTAGAAGGAAAGGTGGAGAAATAAGAAGCTCGGTTGGTAGCAAAAGGTTATTCCCAGGTGGGTTACTTCTATTAGATTAATTTTATCTATTGCTACTACATTTGATTTTGAGGTAGAACAGATGGATGTGAAGACAACATTTCTTCACGGGGATCTAGAAGAGGAGATCTACATTAAGAAACCTAAAGGCTTTATGGTGAAGGGTAAGAAATAACTTGTATGCAGGTTAAAAAAGTCTCTATATGGGTTAAAACAATCACCAAGGATGTGGTATCAGAAATTTGATACCCATATATGGGGACTTGGCTTCACTAGAAGAAAAGAGGATCACTGTGTTTATTTTAAATTAATTGGTGACCGTGTTATTTATTTGGTCCTGTATTTGGATGATATGTTTTTGATTGGAAATGACAAAGAAATTATCCAAGATTTGAAGACCCAACTATTCTCCAAATTCTACATGAAGAATCTTGGTGCTGCAAACCATATTTTGGGCATGGAAATTAAGAGAGATCGGAAAAATAGGAAGCTCTGGTTAAACCAAAGGAATTATGTCGAGACAATGTTGTAGAGGTTCAATATGCAGGATAGTAAACCGGTGAAGGTTCCTATTCTTGTAGGTGTAAAGTTATCTACTGAACAATGTCCCAAGAAACAAGAAGAGGAGGAGGATATGTCCCGTGTTCCATATGCAAGTGTAGTGGGTAGCCTGATGTATGCAATGGTATGTACTAGACTAGATATTGCACATGTAGTGGGAGTATTGAGTAGGTTTATATCAAAACGAGGGAAAGAGCATTGGACAACAATGAAGTGGGTTTTCAAATATTTGCGCGACACTAGTGATTATGGCTTGTGCTACTAGGGAAGACCAGGATTAGACATAGTTTTGGATGTTCTTGGTTTTGTTGATGTAGACTGGGGACCAAAGAAGATCTACAAGTGGGTATGTGTTTAGCCTATTTGGAGGTGAAATTAGTTGGATGAGTAAAAGATAGTTTGTAGTGGCTCTTTCAACTACAGAGGCAGAATATATGGCAGCCACTCATACAAGCAAGGAATCAATTTGGTTGCAGATATTGTGTTCAAGTATGGGGTTGGTGCAACAAGCTATAAGGATAGACTGTGATAGCCAAAGTGAAATTTTCTTGGCTAAGAAACCTACTTATCATTAAAATACAAAGCACATTGATGTTCAATATCACTTTGTGAGAGATATGGTTGAGGATAAAAGGGTGTTGCTGGTAAAGGTGGACACTTTGAAGAATGTTGTAGATGCATTGACAAGGTTTGTGATCACTCAGAAGTTCTCTTGGTGTAGAGAAACAATCGGTGTTGCAGGGCTCGACTAATGACTAAGCTCTCCTGTGGCCCCATGTGGAAAGAAAACAACAATTGGGAGAATGTTGGGTGTGCATTATATTCTTTCCCCAATTAGTTGCATGCGTAGGGGGGGGGGGGGCGGTAGCCCCCCATGTCTGGGGGTTCAGAGAGGGCGGGTAGCCCCCTATGCGGGGTCTGGGGAAGCGCCCCAGGAATTTTTTTTTTTAGACCCTATTTTTAGGTGGGTGGACTCGCCCATGGTTTTGTGCATCAATTTGCACATGGTTTTGGGGCATGATGGTTTTTAGCCCCTGGTATTTTATAGATCTAGTCAAGGGAACTACTGTTATGTTCTAATACAAGGTTAATGGATTGGGGTTTATGAATGATTCGACATGCATATTGTTATCACTAAAAAAAAAATGAAGCATCATTTGACAAAGTCTTAGAGGTTCATGTGTTAAAGGTAGAGTCATAGAATTCATTTTTCATTACTTGGTCAAGGAAATTAAAATTTTCTTATTTAGCCTATTCTAAGGTCTAAACCCACCCTCATTCAAATCCTTTCATGTCACACCAGTCATAATTTTCTGATATTTTTCATTTCCCAAGGTTATAGCACCTAAAGAGTCATTTTAGCAAAGAATCCACACTTTCGTAGTGAAATACAGAGAGAAAATTCACTTTTCGCTATGAAACTGCTAATAATTTCGTAGCGAAATTGCCCAGAAATACATTAGGTATGCTACGAAAGTAAGGATTCCTGTATGTCTTGTCAAAATAGCTGTTAGGTGTCAGTAAATGATTGAAACAGATAGGGTAGATGCCATTCGAGTCAGTTAGGGTAAATATCAAGGTACAATGGTCATGGCTGAAGTCATCATCACCATTTTAAGCATGTATGAGTCATCATTACGCTATGAATCGTCATCAAACTTCAAAATATTTCCAAATTGAGTCATTTGTCATTCTCCATTCCCTCTTTGCATGTTATTGAGCTCTAGAGAGTTATTTGACTGAGCCCAAGCTGTGGCTGTTATTTTCAAAGGTTTGTAGGTATCACTGATCAAGCAAGGCTGAGAAGACATTAAAGCACCATGGCTACAAAGAGAAAGACCAACAAAGGTGGCCATTGTCTCAGATATGAGCCATCAGACATGAACCTGATAAATGAAGACCCAATAGCTGTAGAAGTTTTCAGAAGAACATGGTGTTTTCATTTTTGTCAAATATTGCAAGGATTTCATGTATATGTTTCTAAAGAATTTTCCCTAAACTTCAATGGAACAACTACAAAAGTGGGAATGCTGAATCTCACTATAACACCAGAGACCATTGCAGCAGCAACAAGGATTCCAAGGGGAGAAGAAAAATGGTTCAAAGGTTTCAAATTAAACATGGAGGAATGTAAAGAATTTATCAAGATAGAAAATAGTGAGGTTGACCTTACAAATTCCATTCCAAGGAGCTGCATGAAGGATAATTTCTCAAAGCTACTGCTTATTATTCAGAAATATTTCACTTGTGAAGGAAGATATCATAAATTTTATTCTGAACACTTCAAGCCTCTTCTACATTTTGTTGGAAAGATATCTCTTAATCTACCTTTTTATATACACAAAATCTTAGCAAAAATGGCAAATAAAGTTCAAGCTATTTTCATCATGGTTTAATAATTTTGTTGGTTTTATATGAGTTACAAATACTAGACAGAGACTGGTCTTCTTTTATGTTTGTTATTGGTTTTAAAATGGATACCATTACCCCTAAAAGAACTCCTAAACCTAGAGGTATACCATCACCTTTAGTGGCAGAACAAAGTGAACCAGTAGGGGTAAAGCAAAGTGAACCAGTAATGATGGAAACAGAGCAGTTGCAGAGACTTGATACACCTACTGTTTCACCTTCAAAACAAAAGTCAACAATGAGAAAACCTGCAAAACAAGAGCCAACTATTAGTAAGCATGGCAACAAAAGGATTACAAGGAGCCAAACAATGGCTAAAGGAAATTTCGAAGACATACTCCATGCTATTGATATTGAAGATACTCCTATAGTCCAGGCTGAGGATATAGATGAGGGTGGAAAGAAGATCAAGATAGCTAAATCAGCAAATAAGTTAGAGTTTGAAGGTGAGGATGCAGGTTTTATGTTTCAGGCTAGGAAGCCCATGACAAGACATGTTAGAAAAATCTTGGAAAGTAGTAAAGAATTTAATCCAGCCACTGACACTGTCCAACCACCACAAAGAATTATTGACCTTTCATCTCCTGTAGAAGAGGATCTAGTTAGCAAGCAAAAGAAAATAAAGGAGAAAGTCATTGAAAAAACAGAGTTTGAAGTCCTTGAGGAACAATTGAGGTTAGCTAGTCATGAAATATCAGTCATGAAGGAGGCAAGGAAACATAATGTTCAGAAGGTGTAGTTTGAGAAGATGAAATATGTTTGGGAAGGGCAGGGTTGAAAGTGTATCAAAGAACCTAGATAACACACAACAATTAATCAAATGGACTATGCCATTAAGGAAAGAAGTGAAGCATGTCAGAAGAGTGAACCTACACTTAAAATATAGTAACATAAAGTTGAAGAACCAAGTCAAAGACCTCCAAGAACAACTAGAATTGATCCATGAGGAGTTGGAGAAGAAGGGTCTAAAAATGACTATAGTTGAGGAGCCCATAGCTCAACTCATCATCAATGAAGAAGAAACACATCAAGACTCTTAGGTTGAGTTGGTTTATGTTTTGAAAGGTTAATGACATGTTGAAAATCAATTTTGTACAGCTAGAAGGTACCTTTTCGAAACAAGGCAAAAATCTGGGATTTACATAGTTTTCCATAGTTCCGTAGCATTTCCTAGGCTTGAAGCCAGGAAAACACTACGAAAACACTTGTAGCTTTCTTTTTTCTTCTAAAACCAATTTTGGTAGCTTCCAAGGAGAGGAAATGATAGTGATGATGTGTCAGGTCATGATGAACACAATGCAAGAGCAAAGAATCACAAATTTTGATTGCAAAGGTCATTTTTTGTACGCTACGAAAGCACGCTACGAAACTGGCATGCTTTCATAGAGAGCTATTTTGAAGGTTTCTGAACAGGTTTATGAGAAGTTTTGGATAGGTGGAAACTTTCAACAGGTCAAGGGACTTTGCCAGCAATCTTCCATGACTTGAAGACCATGAAAGGGAGACAACTTATCAGTTGAAGACTTCGTTGAAGATAGACCTATATTTTCCTAAAAAATAAGGTTTGTTTCCATATGTTGAGCAAGGTAATTGAGATGTCAAGTAGTGATGAGTTATACCAAAGCCTATTCGAACATGTGAAGTATTAGTTGTCAGATGTATAACTGTTTTAGGAGATAAGGTAGTTGATGTAATAAGTAGCAGTTTGAGTCTTATGAAAAAGGACTGTTTTATAGTGTAGCTATCATTTATCATTAAAGCACATGTTTTCTTGTTATGCAAGGTGTCATAGGAAAAGTTTGATGAATCTAGCCAAAAGGCAGATCATCTCTCATGTAACAAAGTCTATTAAAGGGCAGATATTCGAAATGGTAAAGGGTTGGAGATTTTTTTGCAGTACTGCAGATTTATGTAATTTGACTGATATCAATAATATAGAGGACTTTTTCTTGACAGGCCTGAGATTCTGATGGAGTTTTAATGCTTTTTTGATCTATATTTTTATGTGTACCACTTATAGTAGATTTCATCCTTATTACTCAGAATTCACATGTTTATGCTCTGACTTCCTATATTGATGAAATGACTGTGTTTCCCTATGTTCAATGTGTGGTTTCATTTTTTTAAAACTCTTACCTGCCTCTCATTCCATGTCAAGAGACCTTGCCATTGAAATTACTAGTTTGTTGACTCCATAAGCCCAATGATTTCATACCTGTACTATTTTCAACCTACACACATCACAATCAAGTTATTTTCCAAATAGAGTTAGCCATCTAGTTTCATCATTATCAAATACCATTAACCCCTTTGAGAGAGCCCTCTCAGATTGAAGAGGCTAAGCTTTAGTTACAAGTTGGTTTGAAACAATTACATAGAGTTGGCTAATTAGCAGCCAATCAAGTGAAATTTTGTGATAAAATTTTGGTGCGTCTAGCGGGAGCCTGAAGATTATACTTTCCTGAAATTTTGAAGTTGAACTTCTGAAGGTAGCAGGAGCTCAGAATCTGTTCGAGATTGCATCTACCTTGATTACTCCATTCAAAACTCATATGATCAAAGATGGCTTCGAGAAGGAAATACATGAGGAGTAATCCTGACCCAGATCCACCTACCATTGTGGACAATCCGAAAGCCATCTCCAGAGGCAGTCAAGGCATTTATGCAATATCAGGTACTCCATTACATACAAAATCCTTGTCCTCTAAAGTTTTAAGAAGTCATGAAGATAAAAATTTTGATGATAAAATTCAGGAAGTCTTGTTTAAGTTTGAAAGTGAAAAAGAATTCACTGAAATTGACTTAGACCTACATAGAAGAGGTATTGATACCTTAGATTTAGTAACTAAAAAAGATGAAGAAGAGTTTTGGGAAGCAGTCACTTCAGAGTTATTATTAGAGAAAGAATCTTTGGATAGGTTGAAGGAACTAGACTCATTTAAAATTTTGTTAAGAAGTAAAACTGGTGTCCCTCTTCCTGATTGGAGTTCAATTGTGACTGGACAACAAAGACCAAACAACCTTCCTCCTAACAATTCCTCTTCCTCTACTGCTGCTGTCCATAAAACTACCATAGAACCAGTCATCATGGCTGGAAATGTGCCACCTCCACCTGCTAGGTATGCCCCTCTTGTTCTTCTATCTTTCGTAAATGCCCTTCCTAGAAAATATTCTGCTAGAATCAAAACTTGGGGAAGTGATGAAGAGATTATAGCTTAAGAGCATGTAGATCAGTTCAATGACTTTATAGACAGGGAGGGGGTTGACCATGAGGATGTCAAGATGGGATTTTTTTCTCAGAGCTTTACTGGCGAAGTCAGGAAATGGTTCAAAGACCTTACTCCAGGAAGCCTACATAGCTGGAATGAATTTGAAGATAGCTTCTCGAGGAAGTAGGGAAATAGAACCAACCATGTACAAGCCCTCACTGAGTATAATAGTTTGAAGAGAGCTGTTGATGAAACTGTGCAAAACTTTTCAAAAATATTTAACAAAGTTTATGACTCTATCCCCGCCCATCTAAAGCCTCCACCAGGAGCAGCTCAGCTCGGATATGCTGAAGCCTTTTATTATGAATTTTCCATCCTGCTAAGAGAAAGAGAATCCCCTTCACTTGCTGAAATGAAAAATTATGCAGTGAAGGTGGAGGTCAATATGATAGCAACAAAAAAGTCCAATATGGGAAAGAATAAGTTGAAAGAAGAAGATAAGCCTTCCATCTCAGATGACAAATTTGATTCCATGATGAAGACAATGGAAAAATTGATGGATAGGCTTGCCCTTGGGAATGCCTCTGCTCCTCCTGCACAACATGAACCTCAGTTTAGAAATACTCAATTCAAAAGACCTCAAAACCAGCAGAGACCAAGGGAAAATAGAAATCAACCACTTGACCCTCAAGTAAGGCCTCCTTTTCAGCAAAAATTAGTTGATGAAGAAGTTCGGGCTGAAATATAAGAAGACTAAATTCATTTCTTAGATGAAAACATGTCAGGAATGTTTTTAACTAAGGAGGAATATGATGAGTCAGATCATGAAGTAAACAAGGGTGAGGAACCATATGATTATCTTAAAGGGTATAAACATGCAATCTTTGAGATGCAGAAACAATACAATCTCAGAAATAAAAATGCTCCTATTACTGCAAAAAGAACACAACCCAAGAAATATGCCCCCAAGGCTGTTGAAGTTAGGAAAGATACACCACCTCCTCCTCCTGCTAAAGAGACTGAAAAATCTACTTCTATTTTTAGTTTGGAGAGTGAAATATCTAAGATCAAAATCCCAATACCTTTTGGAGAAATTATTAAGGTGAATGAATATAGAAGTAAGATTGTAAAAATTCTGAATTCCCAACTAGGAGCTGCTGATATCCTAAATGTTCAAGAAGATCATCCAACCATATACTTTGGTCCAAGATTAGAGGATGAGCAGAATGAAGAGGTGCCTCCTTTTTATGTCAGCCTTAGTATTCATGACATGACATTGCATAATTCCACGTTGGATTCAGGAGCCTCTCATAATCTTATGCCTAAAGTAATCATGGAAAGGATGGGATTGGAAATTACTAGACCATATAAGGATTTGTTTTCCTTTGATTCAAAAAGAGTTCAGTGCATTGGTTTAATAAAAGATGTTGTTGTTGGTATTACATAAGTCCCTGCCAAGACAGTGGTAATGGAAATTGTGGTAGCAGAAATTCCACTTAAGTTTAGCATGCTGTTATCAAGGTCATGGGCAGAAAAAATAAAAGGTACAATGCAGATGGACCTAACTTATGCTGCCATTCCTATTTTTGGCAAGCAAAGGAGACTTTATAGATAAACAAGGATGGCTTACATGGTAAGTAGTAAATATAAACCTCAAAAATTTCCAATATATGCTGTCGATACTGAACTAGGATCTACTATTATTTTCAATGAATTGACTGATGAAGCAAAAGATGAAAAGAAAGCAGAAAATTAGCAAATTGAAAATCAGTAGACAGAAAATCAGCAAATCAGTGAGGAGAAGGTGGAAGGTTGGCAGTTGTTACACTTTTATGGATCAACAGGAAGAGAGGGGGGTGGAGTAGGGATTTGGATCACAAATCCAGAAGATGAAAGTAATTTCTTTTATTACGAATTGAATTTTGATTGCACAAATAACATGGTTGAGTATGAATCTTTATTTTTGGGCTTAGAAATTTTGAAAAGATTGGGTGCTCAAAAGATTTCAGTTTTTGGAGATTCTGAATTAGTTATTAATCAAGTTGAGGGCGTATATAAAACTAAGGATGTGAGAATGAGGGCATACAAAAATTTGATCACGGAGATGTTAGAGAATTTCCAAGAATATTCATTTATTGTGAAGACTAGGGATCAAAACTCAGTAGCCGACTCCCTAGATGTATCTGCAAGTCTATTTATCATCCCTGCACATTCCACTGAAATATATGAGGTTGAATTTTGCCATAGACCTGCTATCCTTGATAACATTATCCATTGGCAAGTTTTTGAGGATGACTAGAAAGTAAAAACTTTATAGAATTGAAAGAAGAGTTTGAAAGTACACAAGTAGACCAACAAAGCATGCTTGCTGAAATAAAGGGAAATTCTAAAGTGTTACAACTAAAGAATAACTCTATACCCAAAGGTCTCATACCCCTTGAGAAGCTTTTTGATCAGAATGATGTGTTCAAGTATCCTAGGATACAAGATGATGATGAGGAGGTAAAGAGTTGTAACCTTGGTACAGTAGCAATGCCAAAACTGATTAAGATTTCAAAGTTTCTTTCAGTTGACATGAAACAGAAATATATTGAGATGATGAAAAGGTTCATAGATGTTTTTGCATGGAGTTACGCTGATTTGAAGAAGTATTATCCTACTATCATTCAGCATACCATTCCCATTAAAGAAAATGAAAAGCCTTTCAAGCAGAATATGAAGAGGATTAATCCACTTCTCATGCCTCTGATTGAGAAGGAAATCGAGAAACTTTTTGATGCCAAAATTATTGTTCCAATCACATTATCAAAGTGGCTTGCAAACTTGGTTCTAGCCAGAAAAAAGAGTGGAGAAATCAGAATCTGCATTGACTTCAGAAACTTGAATAAATCCTCTCCGAAGGACAACTAACCTCTCCCAAAGATGGACCAAATTTTGTAGAACATTGTTGGTTCCCAAATAATGTCTATGCTTGATGGTTTTTCAGGGTAGAATCAGATACTTGTGCATCCATAAGATCAGGAGAAAACAACCTTTACCACACCATGGGGCACATTCATGTATGCTAAAATGCCCTTTGGTATGATGAATGCAGGAGCTACCTTTCAAAGAGAAATGGACATTGCCTTTGCTGAGGAGAAGGATAAGATGGTGGTTGTCTATCTAGATGACATAACAATTTTCTCAAGGAGAGAAGAAGATCGCTTGAAGCACCTGGAAAAGATTCTGCTGAAGTGTAGAAGGTTTGGTATTTCTCTCAATCCCACTAAAATAATTTTTGCTCTAACTTCAGGGAAAATATTTGGGCATATTATTTCTAAATATGGGATTAAGATTGATCCAAACAGGGTTAATGCAATTCAGAAAGTGGATCTGCCTAGAAGCAGAAAGGAAATTCAGTCTTTCCTTGGAAAGGTAAATTTTGTGAGGAGGTTTATTCCTAATTTTGCTGAGATTGTAAAAGACATAACAAATATGCTGAAGAAAGGGGATGACATCAAGTGGACAGTATAAGAAAAGCACTCATTTAAGGATATTAAGAAGGCACTCACTCAAGCACCAATGTTGATCATCTCGGATTTTTCAAAAGAATTTTTGGTTTTTACATTTGCATTAGAAAATACAATTGCTAGAGTTTTGTTGCAGAAAGGGAAACAAGGTACTGAGCAACCCATTGCAATTTTTAGTAGGACATTAGCTAATTCAGAGCTGAAGTACAACATCTTAGGGAAGAAATCTTATGCCTTGGTCAAGGCCATCAAATATTTTAGGATTTACATTCTGCATTCTCATGTTATAACTTTTGTTCCTAATGCTGTTGTGAAAGACATTCTAACTCAAGCTGATCCTGATGGTAAGAGAGGGAAATGGATTTCTAACTTGTTGGAATATGATATAAAGATAAATTCCACAAAATTGGTCAAATTTCAAGGCCTAGCAAAGATGACGGCATAGTCAAAATTTCACTGTCTTGACATGAACTTAATTGTAGAAATTTCAGAATTATCAGATGAAGATGAAGAGCTGATTCCCATTGAAGAAAAGTACATCATTTCAAATTGGTATAAAGACATTGTTTTTGTCTTACATCATCATAGAGGGGCTGCTGAGTTGACAAAGTCTAAGGCAAGATTTGTGAAGCTAAAGTCTTTGAGGTACTGCATCATTGATAAGAATATGTATTGGAAATATATCGGTGGTATTCTTTTTAATTGTTTGCTAGAAGAGGAGGCTAAAAAAGTGATTGAGGAGTTTCACAAAGGAGATTGTGGAGGTCATCATTATTGGAAGGCTACAACAAATAAGATTCTCAAAGTAGGGTATTTTTTTCCTACCATGTTTAAATATGTCTACAAAAATATTGCTTCCTGCCATGAATGCCAGATTTTTGACGATAAGAAGAAACTTGTTCCTTTACCCTTTATGCCTATCTATGTTGAGGTGCCATTTCAGTAGTGGGGGCTAGATTTTATTGATGAGATTCATCCATCATCTTCAGGTCAACATCGCTGGATTATGACAGAAACTGATTATTTCACCAAGTGGATTGAAGCAATCCCAACTAGGCAAGCAAATGACAGTTATCATTTCATTTTTGGAAAATAATATATTGTCTAGGTTTGGATGCCCTATGAAAATTATCACCGATAATGCAAAAGAATTCAAATCTAAGAAGATGATCAGTTTTTGTCATGAATATCACATTACAGTTGGGCATTCTATTGCTTATTATCCACAAGGTAATGGTCTTGCTAAATATTCTAACAAGATCATTTTGAGGATTATTAAGAAGGTGTTGCAAGAAAATAAGAATTCATGGCATTTGGAGCTGAAGTATGCTCTATGGGCTGATAGAGTGTGCACAAATATATCAATTGGAACTTCACCTTATGAGTTGGTATATGGAGTTGAAGCCATCTTTCCTACATCCTTGGGAGTGCCAGTCATGAAGCTACTACAAGGATTAGAGGAGGAGCCAAATGCAATTAAGAGGAGGATTAATTAGTTGATAGCTTTGCAGGAGAAAAGGGAGGAAGTCTATAACAATAATCAACAATCTCAAAACAGAATCAAGAAGACATTTGACAAGAAGGTCAAGGAGGAAAATCTTCAAATCCAAGATGTGGTTTTGAAATGGGAGGCCAGGATTGAAGAAAAGGGGAAATATGGTAAGTTTGAGAACATTTGGAAAGGTCCATTTAGAGTAGCTTCATTTTATGGGAAGAACACTTACATTCTATATGAGATGGATGGACAAAATTTTGCTGGAGGGCCTGTCAATGACAGGTTTTTGAAGCACTATTCCTCTTAAATTATGTTGATCATTCATTCCATTGTATATATTCAATTTTATATGTTTTTCTGCTAATAAAGAAAAGCTGATCATCAAGCTTGAGTCCGAAGTGAAGGCCATTAGAGTTTGAAGGAAAGCTTGGAAAATTTCAGAGTTTTTTGTTTTCAAGAAGATGGATAGAAGCACTGGAACTATAGGTTCTTTGGTGTACCATAGGGGCACACCATCCCAAGTGGAGCCACTGTTATCACTCAGAAAAAATGAAGCATCATTTGACAAAGTCCTAGAGGTTCATGTGTTAAAGGTAGAGTCATAGAATTCATTTTTCATTACTTGGTCAAGGAAAATTTTAAATTTTTCTTATTTAGCCTATCCTAAGGTCTAAACCCACCCTCATTCAAATTATTTCATGTCACATCAGTCATAATTTTATGAAATTTTTCATTTCCCAAGGTTATAGCACCGAAAGAGTCATTTTAGCCAAGAATCCACACTTTCGTAGCGAAATACACAGAGAAAATGCTCTTTTCGCTACGAAACTGCTAATATTTTCGTAGCGAAATTGCCCAGAAATACACTAGTATGCTACGAAAGTAAGGATTCCTGTCTGTCTTGTCAAAATAGCTGTTAGGTGTCAGTAAATGATTGAAAGGGATAGAGTAGATGCCATTCAAGTCAGTTAGGGTAAAGATCAAGGTGCAATGGTCATGGCTGAAGTCATCATCACCATTTTAAGCATGTATGAGTCATCATTATGCTATGAGTTGTCATCGAACTTCAAAATCTTTCCAAATTGAGTCATTTTTCATTATCCATTCCCTCTTTGTGTGTTATTGAGCTCTGGAGAGTTATTTCACTGAGCCCAAGTTGTGGCTGGTATTTTCAAAGGTTTGCAGGTATCACTGATCAAGCGAGGTTGAGAAGACATTAAAGCACCATGGATACAAAGAGAAAGACCAAAAAAGGTGGCCACTGTCTCAGATATGAGCCATTAGACATGAACCTGATAAATGAAGACCCAATAGCTATAGAAGTTTTTAGAAGAACAGGGTGTTTGTAGTTTTTTCAAAGATTGCAAGGATGTCATGTACAAGTTTCTAAAGAATTTGCCCTAAACTTCAATGGAACAGTTACAAAAGTGGGAATGCTGAATCTCACTATAAGACCAGAGACCATTGCAGCATCAACAAGGATTCCAAGAGGACAAGAAAAATGGTTTAAAGGTTTCAAATTCAACATGGAGGGATGCAAAGAATTTATCAAGATAGAAAATAGTGAGGTTGACCTTACAAATTCCATTCCAAGGAGCTGCATGAAGGATAATTTCTCAAAGATACTACTTATTATTCAGAAATATTTCACTTGTGAAGGGAGATATCATAAAATTTATTCTTACCACTTCAAGCTTCTTCTACATTTTGTTGGTAAGATATCTCTTGATCTACCTTTTTATTTACACAGAATCTTAGCAAAAATGGCAAATAAAGTTCAAGCTAAATATGAAGGAAGTGAAACCTCACTTTTTCATCATGGTTTAATAAAATTGCTGGTTTTAGATGAGTTACAAAGACTAGGCAGAGACTGGTCTTATTTTATGTTTGTTAGTGGTTTTGAAATTGATATCATTACCCCTAAAAGAACTCATAAACCTAGAGGTATACCATCACCTTAGTGGCAGAACAAAGTGAACCAATAGGGGTAGAGTAAAGTGAATGAGTAATGATGGAAACAGAGTAGTCGCAAAGACTTGATACACCTACTGTTTCACCTTCAAAACAAAAGTCAACAATGAGCAAACCTGCAAAACAAGAGCCAACTGTGAGTAAGCATGGCAACAAAACGATTACAAGGAGCCAAATAGTGGCTAAAGGAAATTTCAAAGACATACTACATGCTATTGATATTGAAGATACTCCTATTGGCCAGGCTGAGGATATAGATGAGGGTGGAAATAAGATCAAGATAGCTAAATCAACAAAGAAGTTAGAGTTTGAAGGTGAGGATGCAGGTTTTATGTTTCAGGCTAGGAAGCCCATGGCAAGATATGCTAGAAAACTCTTGGAAAGAAGTAAAAAAGTTCATCCAACCACTGACACTGTCAAGCCACTGCAAAGAATTATTGACCTTTCATATACTGTAGAAGAAGATCCAGTCAGCAAGAAAAAGAAATGAAAGGAGAAAGTCATTGAAAAACAGAGTTTGAATTCCTTGAGGAATAGTTGAGGTTAGCTAATCATGAAATAACAGTCATGAAGAAGGAGGCAAGGAAACATAATGTTGAGAAGGTGCAGTTTGAGAAGATGAAAGAGGTTTGGGAAGAGCAAGTTGACAATGTATCAAAGACCCTAGATAACACACACTAATTAATCAAATGGACTATGCCATTAAGGAAAGAAGTGAAGCATGTTAGAAGAGTGAACCTGCACTTAAAATATAGTAATAGAAAGTTGAAGAACCAAGTCAAAGACCTCCAAGAACAGCTAGAATTGATCCATGAGGCGCTAGAGAAGAAGGGCCTACAAATGACTGTAGTTGAGGAGCCCATAGCTCAACTCATTATCAATGAAGAAGAAAAACCTCAAGATTCTTAGGTTGAGTTGGTTTATGTTTTGAAAGGTCAATGGCATGTTGAAAATAAAATTTGTACAATTGGAAGGTACCTTTTTGAAACAAGGCAAAAATCTGGAATTTACATAGTTTTCCACACTTTCGTAGCGTTTCCTAGGCTTGAAGCCAGGAAAATGCTACGAAAACACCTGTAGCTTTCTTTTTGCTTCTTGTTGGAACATGGTCTCCTACAAAGCTGCGAAACTGGTCCATTTTGTATATTTTTTATTATATTTATTCTAACGCAGGGGTTTTGGGGTGGGTCAAAGCCCCTAAAGCATCGTAAATGGGTCAAGGGTAGACCAGGAGTCCGCAAACCATGGTTTGCAGACCATTGGATGCATAGGCTAAAATAGTATAAGTAGTTGAACCTTTTTGAGTTGTAGGATAGGCTAAGAATGATAAGAGATTGTTGCTAAGTGCGAATTGATAGATCCGGTCAGGGTTTTTGGGTAAGGACTCCTGTTGCTGTGTGCGCGGAGGGCCTATGTCCCGCTATGTGCGGACCCTACTACTGTGAGCGCAGGTTGGGGTTTTTGGGGTATTGTAAGTAGATCTGAAAGATTAATGAATGCAGAAGTACTGTTGAATATCTGAATCCACTAGAATTATTGTGATATGAATCTATGTTGATTTGGATTACTTAATATATGTTGATGTGTTATTGATTTAAGCTACTTGCATTATCGATTTATGCTGCGATTTGGGTTTGTTCTGTTTACTTCATACAAGAATATCTGGAGTAATTGTGTTGGCGTTAAATGATTTCATGATCTGTTGATTTCTGTGAATATTATTTTTGTTGTGCATGTGGATGCGAAGGGGATATATAAATATAAGCTCTGTGATACAAGATCTGGTCATTGTAAGGGTGAACACATCTCGGCTTGACTTACCTACCCTATCCTAGGGTGCGGAAACCTAGTTCCAGCACCCACCCATACTACTTCGAATGAGACTTTGGCTTGCGCAAGTAGGTCACTGCTGAAAGGGCTAGTAGTATAGGGGTTTGTTGGCAAAAATTGAACCTCCGAACCTGGGTTAGGACCCCTCGAGCCAATAAATGGTTCCGTTACCGGGACCTGGAGCATTTTGAGAGAGGGATTGGGTAATGCCAAGGCCGTACTGGAAGTCGGAGAGAAAGGAAATTGATGAATGGTTTGAACAACAAGTTCAAGAATTTGCCGTAAAAGAAAACCGCAGTGAGAGGTTGACCACTGAAGAGTGGAAGAATAAGTACATTTTCACAGAGTCTACGAGATCTTCTTTGTAAAGATTGCGATCAAAATCTAGGAGTGGCTCGCAAGACTGGTAGAGTTTCATAAGTGTTGGAAGGATGAGCGGATCACAGAGTGGACCATTGGGTAGATAGTGTGTTAGGAGGATTTGTGACAGAATTTTCCATCGATCAGTTTGTCTCCTACTCTGAAGCAAAGAGAAGATTCTTCACGGGGTTCCGAGGTAAGTTTCTGAAGACCTTACCATTGCTGATTAAGATATTATTATGCAAAAAGAGTATTCTGTGTAGCCATACCGAGTGAATGACCTCTGATCTGGATGGGAGCACAACACGAAGTGGCAAATAATACAGGGCCAACCTAGAAGGAGATAGATTGGTCTACAATCTGGTAAGGGAAGTAGCTTTACAGATTCCTCCAGCCACACCGCTTTCAAGCCAATCTAGAGGTAATAATTCACCTACCCCTCCACCACTGGAAGACGACATGGTTGCACACATGAAGTTTCCGACCTTTAAGGGTGTGGGGGATGAGGACATGGATTAGTTCTGGTTTGTCACAGGATCGGTACGGACTGTGCAGAACGTAGCTATTGATGCGGTGAAAAGGGCACAACTATCCCTTGCCTTCGAAGGAAGAGATTTGGATTGGTACATGGGATACATCGACCAAAACACAAATGCAACCATTGAAGATATTAAGAACGCCCTGAAACAACAGTTCAAGAAACCTAAGTCCTACTCCCAAATTGTGGTTGATATAAAGGATTTCAAGCAAGGGCCTTCTGAATCTATGTGGGAGGCTGATCAGTGATTAAAGAAGGTGATCAGAGAAGGGGGATTCCAATATGACGACAGAAAACACACATAATGGTTCATTGCTATGTTGTTACCTCACCTATGCGTACCTATGGGGCACCAAAATTTTGAATCGCAGGAGAAGGCCTTGGAAGGTGCCATGAAATTAGAAGCTGCACCTCAGGACGAGACTCAGCTGGGTGTCCAACAGATCTAGGGACAACTGGAAGTGATGCATGTAGAGATCCAGAACTTTCGAAAGGAATGAGGGGCAGAGGCTAGCCTCGAGAGATGGTGCATACGATGCCGAGTGAATGGCCATACCAAGGATAACTATCCTCTGTTAGCAAACTATATGCAGGTCGGGGGACCTAGCCCGTTGCACCCTAGGGAAGTTGTGGGACCTAGTGGGCCAGCGCTATGGTGCGATGATTGTTGCGTCGTAGGGCTGCACAATACTAACCACTGTCCTCACCTTGCTGCGTATGTTCCAGAGGTCAAGCAGAAATGGTGTAGGTTCTGCAGATTGGTGGGACATGATGAGCAGAACTGCCAGATGTATGATTTGATGATTGATCGAGGAAACTTATACAGAGTACAATCAGACCCTGTGTCATCGAAAAACCCCGCCGGTATAGGTGGCTCCCCATCAAGGGGTCGGGGAGGAGGGCGCGGTGGAAGTACAGGACGGGGATGAGGTCAACTAATCTGTTATAACTGTGGAGAAGCATGACACTTTGCAAGGGACTTCCCGAACCCCACTAGGCAATCCTGCTGATATTGCAGATAGCTGGACCATGCGATTGAAGATTGCCTAATATTGATAGCAAAAATATAGGAAAAGCAGTCGACACCTACGCAGAATATGCAAAGAGTTAAGGCTGAGCTGCGAGACAAGGATCCAAGTGTGAATGTGGTGACACGCAGTGGGATGGCCACTAGGGGGCCTGAGGAGGAGGCTGCGATGGAACCTCTGATCTGACAAGCAATTATCAAACAAGAAGGACTGGACCTAAAAAAGGGGAAAGAAACATTTGTCACAACTTGCAAGGACTTTGCCGATGCAGAAGCAGCTACTACTCGGACCCCTGCGAACCTCAAGGTGGATGAAGAGGTCGAGCCCTTTTTACAGGCATGTATGAAGTTTCTGTGCAACCCAAGCGCTGTGGAGAATCTTCAGGCATTAATAGATAGTTGCGCAGTGTGACCCAGTCTACCTCTGGAGGTCAAGGATGTGCACAAGCTATACAGGTATAAGAAATGCACCAGAAGAGAAATGCAGTTGTCTGCGCAGATTGGGGACGACGAGATGAGTCAGGTTATTTTGGACCTAGGGTTAGAAGCGAACGTATTGCCTAAACAAACTTGGCAACGAATGGGAGAGCCTAAGTTGGAATGGTCCACTATTCAGCTGCGCATGACAAATCAGCATAAAATCATCCCGCTAGGAAGATTGTCTAAAATTACGGTGGATATCGCAGGAGTAAAGGCTCGAGTTGACTTTGAAGTAATAGAAATCATAGAAGATGTGGATCCCTACCCTACGCTCTTAGGGTTGGATTGGGCCATAGATATGGGCGGTATCATCAACATCAAAAAGAGAAGCATGGTGTTTGAGAATAATGGTACAAGGGTGATAGTACCATTAGATCCTGTGGAAGGTGAATGATACATAGAGCCAGTGCGCGATGAAGAGGAAATGGATCACCTTTATAAGTTGACTGCGCGGGATGAAGATTGGATCAACCCCATAGCGGAAAGAGTAATCTGTTGGGAAAAGGACAGTGAATGCTTCTTTGACTCTGATGGGGAGATGGAGAATTGGTAAAATCGGTTGCATGATGTTTCGGCGCTTCAATGTCTTCGATTCACAAGGGACTTCCACTGCATTTCCTCAGAGGTAAGAGATCTACCCTACTTTGATGGTTCTGGTAGCATTAAGGAATTTTTGTGAGCATTTGAAGCAAAGGTTCCCAAGGGACGAAGACTATGGTCCCTTAAGCTAGCCATGTGTGGAATACCTGCGCGTTGGTGGGAGACACATGAGGAGGCATTCCAGGATTGGGAGGATTGTCGGGATATGATGATCCTGCAATTTGAAGCCCCTACCGGTGTGTGGGTCAAGATATTCCTTGGATCAGAAGATCCGCACGAATATCTGTTTGCTTGGGAAGACACTTGTCAAGAAAACATGTCTTGGGTTGAGAAGTACCTTAAGAATAAGACTGTATTGGGGGAGGATGCGCAAGTGTTTGACGCAAGTGTAGCAGGAATGTTGAGCGCACAGGAGATGCGAAAACTAGCCGTTGGCACACTAACAACTGGTAGGAAGCGGAAGTTATCGTTGAAAGGCGCGACCCCCTGGCATTTAATGAGGCATATTTTGGGGAACTTTGACTATTTATCTGATGTTAAGTTCCAGGTGAAGTTTACCCTTCCGTTGGGTGACCACAAGCACTATAAAAAGGACAGGGTAGCTTAGATAAGGGATCCGCCTCACTTGCATAGACTATACTTCTCACCTTTGTCTCAAGCAAACTTGAGCTATACGATTCTCCTGGTCTGCATTATCCCTTTCATGTCTGATCAACCTACTCCTTATGACAGTAGCCATACAGAGCTGGGAATCCTTTTCCATGCTAGGATGACGACCACGAACCTTGCTGAACCTTCAATACCAATAGAGATAGAAAGTGAGGACGTAGTGGAGATTGGGGCTGAGGATGAAGAAGTGCTCTCTGCACCAGTCATAAAGAAGGGAAAAGAGAAAGCACAGGGCTTGGGGAAGCTCCCGAAAGTTGCAAAGTGGGCTGCAGGAAGACCTAGGACTTCCCCGAGGCATGCCAAATATCCACGAACAACACTTCAAGAGCAGGATGCACAGGAGGAATCCTAGCCCTCCAATCCAATCAATTGGTTACCCCCCTTCATCCAACCGCACCGGCCTTCAACGCGCATGCCCAAAAACTTGGATGGTTTGATCACCTATCTACAAACACCGCTAACCCTGGGCGAAGTCCCTGTCATCAGTGACCCTTACGGGTGGCCCCATTAAGTTAAATTCGATGATCACAACTTGGAAAATTATGAAGCCTTCCTTGAGCTGCCCCCCGCGCTATACTTTGACACAGTTTATACGAATGATGGGGTCAGAGTCATTCCTCAGCGCTGGGTATGTGGATTGGCCGGATCAGGGCTCTTGAACTTACTGCGGATGCCCCATTTTGGCCATTACAATGTCATGGACCGGCTGGCCGACAACTGCTCGCCTTGATTCACGAGGGCTGCTTATGGATTCGGGACCGAGTCCCCATTGATGCTGTGCTAATTCACCGGATCATGGGCCTTCCCATGCAGGGGCCGCACCCTATGGAGCGGGTGGGCAAGAAATATGAAGGTGAGACTATTGAATTTGTGCGCCAAAATTATAAGGTGGAGCAAAATACTCGGGGCTTTATCATCAAATCCATCAGCGACCATGCTATGCAGATGGGTACCATGCTATTGGCATGCAAGCTAATGTGGAAGTGCCAGGTTGCAACCGTCCCTGCCTACGTTATTCGATTAGCAGGCCAGTGTACGAAGGGGGTCTACCATAATTGGGCCCAATATTTGTGTGACGAATTATTGACCAATGTTTGCAAATCTCAAGAACAAGGGAAGGCCTTTTTCTATTCTTGGCTATTGCTCCTTATAGCACTGGTTGCATGGGAGGCCCCTGAGGAGTTGGTCCTCCCCGAGCTCACTCCAGAAATGTGTAAAGGAGCTCGCTTCGCCCATTTATGGGACTCCAAGGACGTAAAACGCGTGGAAGATAACCAAGTTTTTTGGGTCCTATTCCAGAGCAGCTTGACCATAGCCATCAAATCTCGACCATGACTATCCCCAACGGTGTACAACAGGTACAAAAATATTGCAACATTCTAGATTACGATGCACCACATACATATCTGCAGTCTCAAGAGTAAAACCTGGATGTCCCTCTCGTATATGGTAGCAGATGAAGACATTGACCGTGTGATTGAACTATGGCCTCCTTCCTAGAAGATACGCTTCAAAACCCCCACCAAGGAGACTGCAGGACCAAGAAAGCAGGGCTCGGACACATCCTTGAAGAAGAACACGCTGCCAAAAACCACCAGGGCTGAGAGCCAGGTAGATTCACCACCAGAAGTAAACCTTGGAGGAACAAAGTGAGTAGGCGAGCCTGACAAAGGGCCCCGAAATAAGCAGCGCGCGCAACAGGAAGAATACGATGCAACGGTCACACTAATTGACGAGGACCTCGAAAAAATAGCGGACGCTATCACCATGGTCATAGAAAACAAGTGGGTAGCCCTAGAGGAACATCAGAAGGCTGCCATTGACACCCTCCAGGCTAAGCTCCGCACCCTACAGTTAAAGACAGACACACTACAGGCCAGCGTGACTCAGGTACGACCTCCCTTGGTACCCAACCGTACATTGCTCGCCATGACGGAAAGCCATCTCTGCGCTATACCTAGCACTGCCCTTGTGATCAATCCGCTAGTCCAACTCCATGCAGACAGAGGGGTGCAGCTGAATCTGGCCACACTACCCCATGATGCATTATAGGCCCTCCACACCGATGTATTCTAGGAGATTCGCCATCGGGACCAGCAGGTGCACCAAAAAATAGGGGTGGCTGAGAAGACCATCGTGCAGCAGAATGCAGAAGTACTCTGCGCTATAACACAACAAGTGGAGATCGAAACATTAATCCTCCAACTTTGCACGGAGGTTATAGAGGAGATCCAAGCCGCAGCCACCCCCGGGCTAAAATTGAAGGGTTGGTCGCAGCATTGAAGGTATCCAAGACGGAGATGCAGGTCATTAAGACATAGTTGGAGTAGCAAATCACTGACTTACAGGCCAAGCTGCAGCCTGAAACACCTCCGGAGGTACAAACCCAGTGCGCTGCGCTAGTGACTAAGGCCACTAACACCATTATAAGTCATATTGCTTAGGGTACCCAGTTACTCGAAGATGCCATGTAGCTTTGGACCAAGATCCAGTGCAATCCGGTCCTCCAGAGAATCAATCAGGACTTGCGGCAAAAGGAAGAAGCTTTCGATAAGGTCGAAGCTACATTTTCCTCCTTAGTCCCTGCATAGTGTCTGGCACGCTTGAAGACTAGCAATGTGCTCAAGGATGAGAAGCATGCCATCGCGGAACGATTGAAGCCTTGGGCCAATGCAGTCCTCCAGCTATCACAGGATACCAATATTGCAATCAAGCAACTAAATCAAACACTGGAGAGTGTCACTATGGCAGCCGAAGGATCGACATCCCAGAAACTCGTGGATATTGCGCAGAGCGCTGCTGCTCAGAGGCAAGAAGTGTTGCCCCCACTGATCGCCATCGTCAACACACTACACGCATAGGTGGAGACCCCACCACCATAGTGACTCGAGACGAGTCACAAGATTGAGTTGGGGGACTGTTGGAACAGGGTCTCCTACAAAGCTGCGAAACTGGCCCATTTTGTATATTTTTGATTATATTTAGTCTAAAGAAGGGGTTTTGGGGTAGGTCAAAGCCCCTAAAGCATTGTAAATGGGTCAAGGGTAGACCAGGAGTCCGCAAAACATGGTTTGCGGACCATTGGATGCATAGGCTAAAATAGAATAAGTAGTTGAACCTTTTTGAGTTGTAGGATAGGCTAAGAATGATAAGAGATTGCTGCTAAGTGCAAATTGATAGATCTAGTCAGGGTTGTTGGGTAAGGACTCCTGCCGCTGTGTGCGCGGAGGGCCTCTGTTCTGCTGTGTGCGGACCCTGCTGCTGTGTGCGCAGGTTGGGGTTTTTGGGGTATTGTAAATAGATCTGAAAGATTAATGAATGTAGAAGTACTGTTGAATATCTGAATCCATTGGAATTGCTGTGATATGAATCTGTGTTGATTTGGATTACTTAATATATGCTGCTGTGTTATTGATTTAAGCTACTTGTGTTACCTATTTATGCTATGATATGGGTTTGTTCTGTTTACTTCATACAAGAATATCTGGAATAACTGTGTTATCATTATATGAGTTCATGATCTGTTGATTTCTATGAGTATTATTTTTGTTGCGCACGTGGATGCGAAGGGGATCTATAAATATAGGCTCTGTGATACAAGATATGGTCACTGTGAGGGTGAACGCAGCTCGACTTGACTTACCTACCCTCTCCCAGGGTGCAGAAACCTAGTTCCAACACCCACCCATACTACTTCGGGTGAGACTTTGGCCTGCGCAAGCAGGTCACTGCCGAAAGGGCTAGTAGTATAGGGGTTTGTTGGCAAACCATAAACCTACGAACCTGGGTCAGGACCCCTCGAGCCAACACTTCTAAAACCACTTTTGGTAGCTTCCAAGGAGTGGAAATGATAGTGAGGATGTGTCAAGTCATGATGAAGACAATGCAAGAGCAAAGAATTAGAAATTTTGATTGCAAAGGTCATTTTTCGTACGCTACGAAAGCATGCTACAAAACTGCCATGCTTTCGTAGCGAGTTGTTTTGAAGGTTTCTGGACATGTTTATGAGTAGTTTTGGATAGGTGGACACTCTCAACAGGTCAAGGGACTTTTCCAGCAATCTTCCATGACTTGAAGACCATGAAAGGGAGACAACTTATCAGTTGAAGACTTCATTGAAGATAGACCTTTTTTTTCCTAAAAAATAGGGTGTGTTTCCATATGTTGAGGAGGGTAATTAAGATGTCAAGTTGTGATGAGTTCTATCAAAGCCTATTCGAACATGTGAAGTATTAGTTTTCAAATGTATAACTATTTTAGGAGATAATGTAGTTGATGTAATAAGTAGCAGTTTGAGTCCTATAAGGAAAAGGACTGTTTTATAGTGTAGCTGTCATTTTATCATTAAAGGAATGTTTTATAGTGTAGGTTTCATAGTAAAAGTTTGATGAATCTAGCCAAGAGGTAGATCATCTCTCATGTAATGAAGTCTATTAAAGGGCAGATATTCGAAATGGTAAAGGGTTGGAGATTTTTTTCAATACTGCAGCTTTATGTAATTTGATTGATATCAATAATATAGAGGAATTTTTCTTGACAGACCTGAGATTCTGATGGAGTTTTTAATGCTTTTCTGATCTATATTTTTATGTGTACCACTTGCAGTAGATTTCATCCTTATTACTCAAAATTCATATGTTTATGCTCTAACTTCCTATATTGATGAAATGACTGTGTTGCCCTATTTTCTATGTGTGATTTTCATTTGTTAAAAACTCTTACCTGCCTCAGCTTCCATGTCAAGAGACCTTACCATTTAAATTATTGATTTGTCAAATCCATAAGCCCAATGATTACAGACCTGTACTCTTTTCATCCTACACACATCAAAATCAAGTTATTTTCCAAATAGAGTTAGCCATCTAGTTTCATCATTATCAAATATCATTAACCCCTTTGAGAGAGCCCTCTCAGACTGAAGAGGCTAAGCTTCAACTACAAGTTGGTTTGAAACAGTTACATAGAGTTGCCTAATTAGCAGCCAATCAAGTGAAATTTTGTGATAACATATATATATATGCATTGTAACACTAAAAGGAACATAATGAAAAATCAAGCTAGTAGTCCCGAATTGGGATCTAGGGGAAAATCTCTGTGTATATCTATTTTATGTTTTATTCTCTCGATATTGTTTATTTTCTGATTTTAAGATTCATTTGAAGATAATTTTTGTATAGGTTAAAACCTACATATCAAACTATGATGCAAAAGGCTAGGATAATTCTCTCTGCCCTTCACTGGCACCTTTTCAGACATCTTAATCACACTCCTATACAAGAAATTTCACAAATTGAGAGATTTAACAGTTGTGAAGTGCATTAGTAATCTAATGTGGTATTCATACATCCTTGAAAATCTGCCCTCGCATGTAAAGAACTTCATGAAAGCCTTCATTAATGGTGCATATCTCCCCAACAAATATCTAAATGGGAAAACATGTGAATGAGCTCCTTTGTACTATGATTTCAAGTAAGAATTGTATTCTTCAAGATCTCGGTTCATGCCTTTGAACCAATTTTCACCATGATTTTCTATTCCTGTAGCATGAGATATGTCATCTACTGAAAAGATGAAATCAATCCATGCAATGGTAGCCTTTTCTCTTTTCAAAGTTGTGGCAAAAATATCTGTGAGCTGCTCATGATAACCTACTTCCTGCACCCTTTGACAAAATCCTAAAAAATTGACATCTTCAAAGCACTTTTTGATAAATGGAGAGAAAGTGATTTCATTGCATTTGGAGGGCTCAAACCTTAGTATTTTCCCATTTTGTTATACTTCCTTTTCTTTGATGGTGATGAGTCAACTTCCATGATACAACCCTAGATGATAGGAGGGAAAAACAAGGAAAAGGAGTAAAGGGATAAAATGAAGGAGACAGGGAAGGGAGATGGGAGTAGGAAAATTTAGGGAGATGGGAAGGTGTCTTAGGGATCTTTAGGGAGTGAAATGATTGAGGGAAATGGGATAGGAAATTTAAAAACAATCCTAGCTAGGAAAACTGCCCAAGTTAGTAGAATTGGGCTAGGGTTTATAGGGAAAATGATAGAAATGAAGGGAAATGGATATGTAGTGGATGGAAGTGATATGTCAACTACAAATAAAAATGTAGGGGCAGGAAAACTAGGGTTTGGTGCAGAAATTTATCATTTGGAAGAAAAACCATGAATTCCAAGAAAATCCTAGGAGGAGAAGTTTTTCATTAAATTCTCTTGATAAACAGTGCGAAAGAGGGTATGAAAAGCTTTAACTTACTTCTTGAAGAGACTGAAGGTTGTAATGGCTAGAGTGAAGCCTTGAAAAATCAATTTTGGTTGCTAAAATCCGCTTTTGCAAAAATCTAGCCAGAAGCGCAACATAGGCTTCATGTGCATAACACAGTGCTTCTATGCACAACGAGCTCCTCAGATGCACAACGTAGTGCTTCTGTGCGCGCAAGCTCAATTTTTTTCTAGTGTGAGGTAAAAAAACGTGATTTTCTTGCCAATATGAGATGGGAGCTCGACGGTAGAATTATAAAGAGTGAAAATGAGTTACCCTTTTGTCTTTTGTCCTTTTTATAAACATTAAGTGACTTATTTTGAGTGAGGATGGGCCCCACATGTCTTTTCCAAGCATGACTTGCATTTTTTTTTTTTTTGAACTTTGTAACCTTTGGAACTTTGTAGATTTTTAGAAACCTTGAATTGCACGTTTAGGAACATGAGCTTATTACATAATAGAAACATAAATTAAAATTTGAAATCAAACTTTATTGAACAAAATTTCTTAATACCACTCCTCCAATTGCCAGATTTATGTATAAAATGACAGATTTGGTGACCTTGAAACCCTAATGACTTAATAGAGACACCAAACTAAATGAAATCATGATGTTGATGACTAGAATTAGGATGATGATTTTTTAATGATGATACACATCGCTGAGTGATGAGAAGGACCAACGTGTGAAAAATTTGGGAGTGGAAATAGTCCTAGACCTAAGACCCAGTGACCAAATTTTTACTTGAAAACCTAATGAAATGACAAAATTTTTACTATGAGACCTTACAAAAAATGATAAGATCCAATTTGATCACTGGTGACAGGTTATATAGACTGACACTAACATTGGCTCCAACTGGGGATGACAGCTCCTTGGAGGTGTCAAGAACACCGTAGACCAAGTAGCCTTACCATTGGGCATGGAGTCAAAATCAAAATACGAGACTAAATAATGAAAACTGACTCAAAATTGGACTGACTTGACTCTTACTAAACTTTGAAAACAACAGAAAATCAATGGAAATTTATGGCCTTCACTTCGGGCTCCAAGCTCCGATGATTCTCCACTTCCCACTTTTGCAGAACAATTAGACTGATATGTACAATGGAATTGGGAAACTTTCAGAAATCTGCTCAGAAAAGGTAGTGCTTGAGAATCCTGCCATTGAGTGGTCCTCCTATGCAATCTTCTGCATTCATTTCCTTCAATAGAAAATCATGTTGTCCGCGAGAGGCTAAAATTTTGTATGGTCCTTTCCATAAGTTCTCAAATTTACCGTGTTTCCCTTTCTCTTTTTTTCTAGCATCCTAATGGAGGACTACATTACCAATTTTTAAATCATCTGCTTTTGTCATGCCATCATATACCTTATTTATCCTTTCATGTAGCTTTGAGGTGTTTTGAAAGACCTCATCCCTGGTTTGTTGAAGATGGATCATCTGATTTATCTAGCGCTGCACATAATTCACTTCACTACATGCTTCTTGTAATAATTTCATAACTGGGACAACAAGTGATGTAGGGAAGACTGTGTTGACTCGATATAAAATTTGAAAAGGAGACATACCTATTGAATTCTTACTACTCACCCTGTCCTCCCACAAAGTATTAACAATCTTCTTATGCCAGTTCCTCTTGTTCACCTCCAACATCTTCTTTATAATGTTGAATAAAGATTTGTTAGAAGATTTTTCCAGTCCATTACCTTGCGGATAATATGTGGTCGAGTGACCCAATTTGATGTTGTATTTCTCACAAAAATCAACCATTTTCTTAGATTTGAATGCAACTGCATTATCTGTAATGATTTTGTGGGGACAACCAAAACAAGACAAAATATTAGTCTCCAAAAAATGAATAATGACTAAATCTGTAGCTTACCTTGTTGGGATATCTTCAATCCATTTGGTGAAGTAGTCAGTAATTGTCAATATCCACTTATGTTGGGAAAAATATGCAAGGTGGATTTCTCCAGTAAAATCAAGGTCCCACTGCTAAAATGGCACTTTCACGTATATAGGCTGCAAAGGTAGTAGGAGGAGCTTCCTCTTACCTTGAAATATCTGGCATTTGTGTCATCTCATCACGAATTTATATAAACATGAAAAGAGAGTAGGCAAATAATACCAGACCTCAACACCTTATTTTTCGTGGTTTTCCAAAACAAGTAACCTCCGCAAGATCCCTTATGGAAATCAGTCATTAGCTCCTTGGCTTCATTTTCTACCAGACAGTTCAACAAGACACTTCTTGGGGCTTTCCAATATAGAGCGCTATCCAAAATGCAGTATTTGGAAGCTTCCAAATTTAAGACCTACCTTACTTTTAGACATGTTTGGAGGAGGATTAAGATGCTGGAGAACATAAATGATGTTGACATACCAAGGATATGAGAGAAAAATTTCTGATACCTGCATGAGTGAGCCATCATCTTCTTCATAAGAAAAAACTTAAATGAGATTGATATCAAGTGCATGTAGATTGGATTCAACCATGAGCTTAGCCAATCCCTAACCTTTGATCAGCTTTGCAGGCTTGATATCGAGGTCATACTCTAATATAGCTGCTATCCACTTTCTTCTTCTGCCTTCTGAATTAGTTTGCATTAGGACATCCTTCATTGCTACATTAGGGACATAGGCTAGAGTGTGTGAATGAAGGATATACACTCGAAGGTCCTTCAATTCCTTTACCAAGGCCAAGGGTTGCTTCTCGATGATGTTATGTCTAAGGGAAACATCTCTAATGGTATGGCTGAAGAATGCAATGGGCTACTCAGTCTTATCTTTATTTTTCATCAAAACAACACTCAAATTATGTTCGGAGGAAAATGAGAATATGATGAAATCAATGGAATAGTCGGGGCTGATCAAAATAGGAGTTGTTATTAAGGAAAAGCTTACTGAATTAAATGAATTTTTATCATCCTCCGACCACCTTACCTCACTGTCCTTTTTAAGCATATTGGTCATCTCTCGAAGATTCTCGACAAGATTTGGAATGAATCTTCTTAAGAAATCCATCTTACCATTAAAGGCTTTTATATCCTTCTTGCTGCGTGGAAAATCTATTTGTTGAATAGCCTCAATCTGGGAGGGATCAATATGGATACCATATTTGGAGATGATATGGCCAGGAAGCTTGCCCTCCTCCATGGAAAAAAAACTCTTTTTGGGATTGAGTGAAATCCAAAATTTCCTGCACTTCTGAAATACAATTCTCAAATGATATAAATGATCATCATCAGAATGAGAGAAAACTGTGAAATCATCAAGGCACACATCTAAGAAAACATCCTTTTCATTTGCGAAGGCAAAGTCCATTTCCCACTGAAAAGTGGCTCCTGCATTCTTGATCCCAAATGGCATTTTATCATACTTAAATGTGCCCCAAGGTGTTGTGAAAGAAATTTTGTCTTGATCATCCCTATGCACTAAGATTTTATTATATCTTGAATATCCATCAAGAAGTGACATTCGAGAGGAGCCAACCACTCTCTATAGGATATGGTTCATCTTAGGAAGGGGATATTTATCTTTTAAAGACACCTTATTCAAGTTTCTGAAATCAATACAAAGACAGATTTCTCTCGTTTACTTTCTCACCAGAACAAGATTTGACATCCTTTCAGAAAATCTAATGGGAACAATGATACCAACTTTAAAAATTCTGTTTACCTCGTTCTCTATTGAGAGAAACAACCTTGGGTTAATTCTTCTCAACTTTTGTCTAAAGGGATTTTGATCGGGCTTGACAAGAATTGTATGCTGAATGATATTTTTGTCATATAATTTCAGATTTGCATAGTCTAAAGCAAAAACATCAGAAAATTTAGACAAGAAAGCTATGTCTTTATCTTTCACCTATGGAGATAAGGAATTAGAAAAATTAACCATTTTGGGATTTTCTGATATTCCAATATTCACATCTTCAACACCTTTCTCGGTAGGAACCATGGTCAGCTTTCTAGAAACATAATCTTGATCAAACAACTCTTCGAAAGGTACAAGACCCCTTAGAATGTTATTATCTTTCAACTGTAACACATCAACATGAGTAGCCTCTATCACTTGATCATCTTTATCATATACTCCATCAACATAGGAATTTTCAAATTCACCTTCCATTTGCCGAAAATTATTCATCTGTTTTTCATCCCAAAACAGTTACCAATACCTCAATTTTTTAGGAACTGCTGATCGGTATTTGACATGAATTTAAAAATTCATATTAATGTTTCGGAAAATAAATTCCTATTAGGTTTTTGGGTCGGCAACCTTCATAGTTCAGGGGCATACCATTCAAGAAGGACTCACTTAACCTATCTTTTATGCTGAAAACTAGATTTAAACAATTGCGGAACTTCCCCGAAAGTCCTACGTTTGACGTAGATCCCGCAGGGTTCAAACCTCCAACAACTCCTCTTGCTTCGTAACCTGGAAATCAAGAAAGAACGAACACAAAACACTAGTTTTACAACATATATTGTTCCTAGATGTCAGTATAATTCATGTATAATATCATATAAGTAATACTAAATGTTTAACTAACAATCTTCACACATATATAGACACGTGAATATTCGGGAACAAGATGGTTCTTCTTCATTATAAATGACATGTACAAGAATAGTAAGTGGAGAGATCACCTGAATCCTTCCACAGCCTTCGAGTAGACCATCCTTTGGATCTGTCCAGCCCTCACCTCGCTAGGATTCTTCCAAGATGTGTGCACACGCGATGTCATATAAGATGATGATCATCTTCAAGGAAACAAGGGTTTCCTGAATATACTTGGGAAGTGCAGGAGGCATGGGAACATTAGACTTGAAATAGGGATCCAACAGAGTATAATATCTATAATTTTCTCTCTCCCTTAGGCCATACACATGAGGGGCTTTTATACTCCCTCAAAGTAGTTTCAACAGTTGGAAACAGTTGGGCCACAGGCTGGGGTGGTTGAATTACGGGAATAACCATCACCCTGCCACGAAAATAAGGAATTTATATATATTTTTAATAATTTAAATGGCATACGCGGAAAAGTACGAACGAACTCGCGTATATACACGGAAAAGTCTAGGCATAATCGTGTATGGGAGTTTTAACACTATTTTTTATGAATTTGTTCAAGTCTGGAAGGAAAGGGTGCCTAGGGCCAAAGAAACAATCATTAGTCACATGAGGGTGAAAAATGATGCTATAACAGATGCCCCCTAATATATGAGGTCAGAAGGGGTACATTATGGCCTAAATATATTATGTGCATAGAAAGAACCTTGCGAAGACAAGAGAGGACATCACTAGATTTCATCCTGTCAAAAAACCAATGAAAGAAGTCAGAGAGTCAACTCATGTCTGAGGCGGGCATCCCCATGATCAGTGAAAGAAAAGCATGTCTATAGATCCAAAATGTATACAAGTATAACTGAACTGGAAAGTACATAGTGAATCATCTGAGCACTGCCTGAAAGTACAAGTCGAAAATCAAGTGCAAGTATCACATATAGAATATTGATCAATGATGCTATAGTAGATATCTGATCACTCAAGTAACTGAATCTACAGGTACCAAATCATAAGAGGTGAAAAACATGGTACAATCACGCAAATCAGGGGCCAACATATAAGATGCTACTGTATTAAAACTGCAACATATAAGAGTGGACGGTGTCACTGGAAGAAGCTAAATGAAATGTCAACAGTGAACCGAAGCATGATGATGCAAACCCGAGGTCTTCACCGATCACTATGGAACAATTCTACACAATGGGAATGAATGAGCTGAATTCGACCACGTGAGAAATCATTTGATTACCGGTCAATAATGTAAACTGTTAACAAATGCGAGAAAACCCACCGATAATGATAATGAGTGTCAAGGTGCCCCAATAAAATCCAACAAGTGTGAATAAACGAGCTGAAGTCGAACACTTGAAAGAATATATCAATCAGGAGGCAATAATGAATCCTCACTGTCGACAACAAAGAGCCTGCCACTAATGACTGCAAACCCTAAGGTATTGACAAAAAGACTCTAGACCTTATTCCTAGAGAATTGAGTCGGAGTCGATGGGAAAAGATCTGCTGGAAGGAAGGCATTGAGGCATCCCATGTCAGTCCAGCGCGAGTGTAACCCGCAAACCAAGATTTGGAAGGAATCAGAAGAAGTAGAGTGAAGGAACCAACTCGAAGTACGTTTCCGACACATACAAGATGAAGCAAGCACATGGAAGAAACCCTCTCAACCAACCAATAATGAAAGCTGGCAAAGAGATGAGATATCCACCGATAGGGTCAAATGGAAATCAAGGTACTGCATGAATCCCAAGTGTGATAATGTATGCTGAAGTCGAACATAAGGAAAACCACTCAGTCAAAGACCCATAATGATGATCAAATGCTGAGCATAAGGACACCTATCAATAATGTAAATAGGGCTAGGGTGCGGCTCTAGGTTTAGTCTGAGAACAATATGTCATAGTCGATAAGAGACAAACCCACCAGCAAGAAGTCATTGGAGGCCTTCTCAAACCAGCATGAGCATAGGACCAAACATCTGATGTGATAGTACAAGATACTGACAAAACCGGGAAGGCTTGAATAATAAGTCAAGAGACACCGCAGAATGGCCAACTCAGGGTTAACTTCCCTTGAACAAAAGCACGACACATGATGACCATGGTAGTAAAGAATGACACTGTATAAGTTTGTTATGCAGGAGGCAAAAACAAACTCTCCATATGATTGGAAGAGATAACCAACCGAGGGAGAAGTGACTCATGAAACAAGGCTATGGCATCTCCTAGGTCAAAAAATAAAACCATCCCAAATGAGGAAAAGACATAGTGGTATGTGCTTTGTTCAAGGGCAAAAACTGATACTGTAACTGCCATCAAAAAATGAAGTAAAATCTCGTTCCCGCTCTTTTTAACATATTTGATTTTTTTTTTTTTTTTTGTCTTTTTCATAGAATAAGCTTGAAAAAGAATAAAATAATGCTATGGTACAATGGATAGAATGAGTATCAAGAAACAAATGCACTAGTTCCTGGGATAGGAAAAATCCTATGCGAAATGCAAGGTGGCGGAAACTGGTAAGTGATACTCAAAGGAGTGTTCCATCCATGGGTAACAAGGGTGTCAAGTTACGATAGCTAAGTGCTTTACAATGGCTAACTTTGTGCAAAGATTCAAGGTAAAAAGATGGCTTAAACATTGAGTCCAAATGAAACCGACTAAAGGCCAAGATAAACAAGTAGTCAACATGCAATGCAGTAATGCAACTGAAGAACACCAGGGAACCTCTAGGGTAGTAGCCAGAAAAAGGATAATGAAGAAGAAGAAGAATGAAGCTTCAACATATAAGTCATGGTGGGACTAAAGAGGACTCCCAGGCCTACATAAAGTGCAGCATGGGCAACAAGTGCTAGTGAGGAGCTAACTAGGAAGCCCATGTAAAGGAAGGCTCTACCACCAAGTCATGATTAAATAATCGGCGAGTGAAATGGGTTGAATACTCATGACATGATGGGATCGAACCTATGGAAAGTGATTAGAATGGAGGCTAGAATGTAGAAATGAAATGAAAAGTGGAGAACCTAACCTATATGCCAGTGGAGATCATATACCTGCCATGACAGGTCAGTGGTCATGGTTTCGAAAACCAGAAAAAATCTCAAAGTCAACAAAATGCACCTGAAAATATATGCATCCCAACACTTCCAGGAAACCGGGTTATGCAACTTAATACAGATGTGAAAACGAAGGATAATGAAATTTTGCAAAAAATTTTCAACTTCTGGGCATAAATACACATTTTACCTCACATTTGGTTCATTGTTACCTTGCTGAATGGGAGAAAAGAGCTCTGGAGAAAAAACCTCTTTCCTCAAATCAGGAGCAAATAGCTGTCAAACTTTGCCGGATAATTCAAGTAAGCCTTAACTTCATCTTTGTGATTAATTTCATCCATTTATAGATTAAAAATTTTGATTTTTCACCGTTGAAATGAATTTTTTTGATTTAGAATTCTGTGCATACGCGGGTTCATGTGGACGAACCCGCGTATGATACGCGACTGTCCAAAAGGGAAATCGCGTATGCGCAGACCGTGATTGCAAGAAATGAACCTAATGATGAAATTAATGATTTTTTGGTAGGATGACTATCTCTTGGAGAGAACTTGAGCACAACACCATTGATCAAGAGGTCACGGGAGACCAAAATTCACTCAATATCCTTCGAAATTACGGTTTAATCAAATTCTTGAAAATGCCAAATATGAAAAGTAACATCCGGTTACTTGAAATGCTAGTAAATCATTGGGAACCGGAGGAGGATTGTTTCATGATTGATCAAATACCTATACACATAGAGGTGGAAGACATTTATTTTATTACTAGACTCTCCCGAAGAGGAGATGTTGTAGATTTTCATGGCAAGCCTGTGGGAGGGCTTACAGTTGAAGAATATGTCCACATCTATTGTGTAGAGGGGTCTCAAAAAGTAGGGACTCAAATTGTGATCAAAGATTTATCAGAGCTGCATATGAAAATTCTCCTCTTTACCATTGGCAGGGTAGCAGGATCTGCTTCCTTGCACCAGGAATCGAGGACACAAATGAGTATAGCTGTGGAATGTTTAGTGCATCTCTTTGATTGGTGTACAACTCTGTTGACCAATATGAAGAAACAACTAACCTCCATCCAAAAAGCTAAAATAAATAATTTAAGGTATGGAACCATCTTGATGACATTATTCTTTGAGAAGATTCCTGGGCGTCGACCCAAAGTGATCTCATCCATCAGTAGCCCTAGAGACCCAAGAATAGCCCGATGGGCTGATTTGATGAAGAGATTAGGGGGAAGTGAAGTTCCCCTAACGACATGGGATGATGAGTTCTTCCAATGGTGGGAAGAACAAATTATTGCAGTGGATGACTATCCCTATGCTAGGATGGATTTCCGCGGTGATCCAGACTTGGTCCTTCCACCTGGCGCAGCATGGGCTGCGATTGGTAAGACTGCAATATTTGATTGATTTTTTTTTTGATTTTTTCAATATATGTGAAAAAATGAAAAAACATGTTTTTGATTGGATTCCAAATGACTTACAAAATTATATGATCATGACACAGATATGGGACCAGTTCATCCAGAAGGATACCCACGGCATAAACGTTGCAGAGGCGAACGGGATGCTGAAGACCCTGGTAGGAATCTACACCCCCTTCAGAGAAACTTGGAGAGTTTGACTCGCCAAGTGCCTATGTCTACAGTAGAAGACTTACCAGAGGCTATCCAGAGACGGGTAGTCGGGGTACCGCGAGACTGGGTGCGGTTGTTCCGCCGTGTGCCTACTGCGATCTTGTTCTATAGGAACACGAATGTTGAACATGGATCATAGATTTTGTTGGATGACTGTATTATATTTTTGAGACTGAACATGATCGAGCATAAGCCCTAATTTTGTAGGACAGATGGGTCCAAATTTTTGTATAGTTTTTGTACATTCTGATGATATATACAAATATACAGCGGTTTATGATGCGATGAAACAAATGTGTGAAAATGTATGATGATTTTGATGAGTTGATTTAAAGTATTGAATGAATAATATGCCAGTCAATTGCTTTATTAGCTAATGAATCTGCCATGTGATTGTTAGCTCGAGGAATGTGAATAAACGTTTAAATGATCTTTTCAATAAATGTACCCTTAAAAACAATTGAAACAAGAAAGGATTCCAGACCCGATATATATTGTTCAACTGTGACACCACCAACTGGGAGTCCAAGAATACTACCAATGAATCAACACCCGAAGATATTGCTTCTGAAAGTAGATAAACAATTGCAGTGTATTCTGCTACATTATTTGAAGCAGCACCAATGCAAACCCCTCTTGAAACTAACAGTTGACTAGATGGATAATAAAGTACCCAAGCCATGGAAGCTAAGTTTCGGGTGTGTCTACTAGCACCATCGACGAAACCATAATGACTCATGGTATCCAATACAACCTACCAAAGCAGATCAAAAATCATCACCATCACCTCATAGACCAAAAACTCAGATATGTACAAACACAAAAAAAAATATATATACAAAAAGCAATATGCCAGGCCAAGGCCTAGGCATAATACCTTTTCAAATAGAGGCCATTTCGGGGCTCTGCCAGCTCATTTCCCTCAAAATCAACCAAGGTATAAGCTCCTTTTTTAAGGACCTTTTTAACGATGAAGGGGCCATACCACATAGACTTGAATTTACCTGCCCCCAGGGCATCCTTTTCCTGGGCATAAACTAGAACAAGGTCACCTTTGGAGAAAACTCTAGGTTTGACTGCTTTATCATACTGAACTTGGACCCATTTCTTATGGGCTTCGTTCATCGTGGAGGCATATTGACGTTGCTCATCAAGATGTTCCAGATGAAGGAGGCATTCTTCAAGGCTTGAAGTGTTAGGAAGAAGTTCTACAACCAACTTAAGAGAAGGAATCTCACACTCAATGGGAAATATTGATTCCAACCCGTAAACTAGTTGAAACAGAGTAAAACTAGTTGCAGTCTTGACTGACATACGGTATGCCCAAAGCGCAGGATACAACATAATGTGCCAGTTAGATCTAGCTTTATCAATTTTCTGTTGAAGAATGGTCTTCAAGGATTTGTTCACGGCTTCCACCTGCCCATTGGCTTGAGGATAATAAGGAGATGAATGCTCTTGCTGGAAACCCAATTTGAGAGCTAACTCAGCCATCATGCTGTTCTGAAAATGACTGCCATGATCAATGACAATCTCTTTAGGAATACCAAAACAAGAAATAACTTGATTGAAGGGAAAAAGAGCTGTTGTCTCACAGTCATTCCCAAAAGTAGGCATAGCCTAGACCCACTTTGTGAAGTAGTATACTGCTACAATAATGTACTTTTGACCTTTAGCCGAAGGTGGGTTACAATTAGTATAATCAATACCCCACTTTGTGAAAGGACCGACAGTGATAACTGGGAAGAGAAAAGCTGGATGGGCGCGCATCTTTCGAGTATACACTTGACACTGATGACATCGTTTGACCGACTCAACACAATCTTTGAAAATCAAAGGCCAAAAGTATCCAGCAGACAAGATCTTTTGGGCTGTAGCAAGCCCGGATAAATGACCACCACAAGCTCCACTGTGGCAATCATTCACCATAACTTCAACTTCTTCAAGAGTTAAGCAATGTCTTAGGATCGAATCGACCCCTAGATGGTATAAAGTATCCCCAATGATCAAGTAACTTTTAGCCAGGTGACGTAACTTACGACGCTCATCTTTCAAAAAAATTAAAGAAAACTTCGCAGTCTGAAGATATACAATGAGATCCCCATACCAAGGATCCTGTGAAGAGATGAGAAAAAGATGCTCATCCGGAAAGGATTCATCATAAATTATATCCTCTCCACAGGGCAACTCAGAAATTAATTCTACGAAAACTAATGATTTCTTGGACTTGGTAAAGATAAAATCAAGATCAAATTCCTGCAAAATCACAATCCACCGATTGTATTTGCCCCCAATCACTCGCCTACTGAGGAAAAAATAAAATGGATTGACTGCTGCAAAAACATAAGTTTTTCGAAGAAGAATATAATGTCTGAGCCGCTGCACAACATGGAAAGCTGCTAAAGAAAGTTTTTCTATTGGAGAATACTGAAGTTTAGGTCATACCAAGCCTCGACTAAGGTAGTAGATCACATGCTCAGCAAGAGCATCATACTTTTGAACCAGAACCATACCGATAGTAGATTCTGCTACTGCAAGATACAAGAGGAAATCCCTATTATAATCAGGTGGACTCAGGATAGGAGTAGAGGTCAATGCCTTTTTCAAAGCATCGAATGAGCATTGAGCAAATTCATCCCACAAAAATGGGACTCCTTTATTTAATAATCTCATGAATCCTCTTGTAATCTCGGCATAATTTACAATAAATATCCTTAGAAAATTAGCTTTTCCTTGTAGAATTTGAAGTTGACAAATGGATGACGAGGGAGGTAACCTAAGTATTGCCTCAACCTTGAGGGGATCTACCTGAATCCCTTGCGTAGACACAATAAACCCCAAAAATTGACTGGATGTGACTGCGAAAACACACTTGTTCGGATTCAACCTTATCTTATAAAAACGACATCGTTCAAATACTTTACAGAGGGGAGAAGGATGATTAGTTCTCTTACGAGAATGAGCAGCTAGATCATCCAAGTATGCCTCGATAATATGTTTGATGTCGTGGAAGGCATATGACATGGCCTGCTGAAACGTGGCTCCAGCATTTTAAAGGCCGAAAGGCATTTTTTTGTAAGCAAAGGTACCCTAGGGACAAATAAAGGCAGTCTTATGCTGATCTTCAGGACGGATAGTAATTTGATTATATCCGGAAAAACCGTCTATGAAGGAGAAAATTTCATTTCCCGCACACTCATCGATAATCTAATCTATGAATGGTGTGGGGTAATTATCTTTCAGACATGATTTATTAAGATCTCTGAAATCAATGCAAACGTGAATTGTTCCTTGTTTTTTGTCCACCAGGACTATATTTGAAACCCATTCAGTCAAAGGAATAGGGAAAATGAATCTCGCCTTGAGCAGCTTTTCTACCTCAGTTTTGATAGCTGCAGCCTTCCTAGGGTTGACCGGACGAAGCTTTTGCCTCACAAGCTTAGCATTCTCGTAGATCTTGATCTCATGCTGGACAATAGATGGATCTATACCAGTAATTTCTTCATAATACCAAGCGAACACATCCCTAAACTCTTTAAAGGGATCAATGTAAATTTGAATCTCTTCAGGGGAACATTAAGCTCCGATGAAAAAATTCTCGATAACGTTGGGATTCCTAGAGATGTTCACTGGGATACTTGGAGAAATCACAGCCATGTTCCCTTCAGAAAATACCTGTGTTGGTGCTAAAGGGTTCAGGACTGGGTGAACAGGACCAGAAGACTGCGGACTTGGAAAACTTGACTCAAATTCGTTCAATTCTAGTAGAAAGTAAGACCGATGATGCAAATCATCTCACGGTCTATCTACACTAGTCATAGCTTCCAGGATAGCCTCTTCAGATGGAAGAGTGGTATCTAGGCAATCCTGGGCGGAAGAATAATTAAGTGTCCAAGCCGGAGCCACATTGCCATCCAATTCCTCTGGTTAAAGAGAAACGGGAATGGATTCTGCAGAATCAACAATGGATTTATAAGAAATCTCTGCTGCAGACATGGGAAATTCCATTCCACCCACTTGACCTTCCGCTAATGTGGAAGTAGGGGAAGGTAAGGTCCAAGGATCTGAAAAACAATGAGTTCGGAAGAACTCTCTTTCAATTGGAGCCTTGGAGGATGAAATTGCATTTATATGAATGGAAGGAGGTGGAATATCGAAAGTACGCATCAGAGAAGAATACATTCCAACCCGAAGATTCTCAATAGGCGGCTTGACATTATCCACCAAAGGAATAGTTGAGTCAGTGGATGCATTTTGGTCTACAGGAGAACAATCTAGTTGGTCAACTGTGAAAATCCTCCCTTAGTGAGGGAAACAAACAATACGAAACAAGGACGCAATAGCATCCATCTCATAAATCCAGTTTCTCCCCAACAAAAGGTTGTAGTCCAAGCTTGCATCAACTATCTCAACCTCGATATTTACAGTTTTTCCCCCAACACAGATGGGCAAAGCTGGGACAATATCATGTGGCCTATGAGAATGACTATCAAATGTAGTTAGAAGAGTGGCCAATGGAACAACTGCAGGAGATTTGATTCCTTTCTAGCATGCGAGAGACATCACACACGTGGAAGCACCCTCATCAACGACTGTTCGAATTATAGTGAATCTTCGATACAAAGATCTAATATGGAAAGCCATATGATGTGGGAGTATCTTCTTAAAATTAGTCATATCAAATGTAATCATAAGAGAGTTTTTCAGATCAAAAGCCCCAATAGTAGTAAGAAGAGCACTTCGTTGAGTTGGACAAGACTGGAGCACCTCAAGAGCAGACATAGCGCAAGGACTCTGGGCCAGATCTTCTACAACAGAGTAGTTCTGAGTAGCCTTGGCATTTGGATTGATTGTCGTATGCTTTGTAGATGCTTTTGGCATCCAAGGTATGGGCTCAATAGTTGGCTTCAGAATGTGAAGTGGTTCAGTACTATCAGGAGCACCTTTGGCCTTTGAAGACTCAACTGTACCATAATCATGAGATCTCGTAGCGATATCTACGTGAGCACTCATAATATATATATTTGATGGAGCTTCCCCTTCCTGGGTGCCTCCAGAGGAAGACCCAGTATTTTGATTCGCACCAACAACTAATTATTTCCCTTGGGGAAAAGGGTTTGTTAACACAGCTTGGGAATTGGAAGATCCCTGTTGAGCTAACAAGTGCTGCACATCCTGAATTTTATACAAAGGTGAGTAAGATGATCTCCAGTACATAACTTGCATGGAAATTTCACTTTCTTTTTATCCTTCTGTCCTTCACTAACATGCTCGTTGGATTTATTTACACCACCCTTCCCATTTTTTCCCTTCTTTCTATTATTATTTCGTCCTTTATTCTTCCCCTCAGATTGTTGATTTCCTTTGTGGTTTGAAATCTGGACAAAATTTATTGACAAATCTTGGGAAGAGGTGGGCACTGAAGGTACAACCTGACCAGAAGAAGCAGATTGTATGGACAACTGCTGCAATTGGTTAAGCAAGTTAGCTTCATCACTATCAATTGACCCAATAATCCCATCACCATGAGGACTAGGTTTAGTTTTGGACGAATCAAATTTGGAGTGAGGAGCATGAGGAAATTTTTTATTGAGGACGCCAAACTGAGAATAAATCAGTTCTAATTGTTGGGCCCTGAAAATAGCCTGTTCCTCGGAAAATACCCTAGACAGGGATACATACTTCGAAATATCTATCTACAATGATTTAAAAAACCATTCTAGAAGGAATTCGTTTGGAATATAGGCTTTAATGAGTCGCTTCCTTCTCTGCCATTCCTGACAATGATCAGAAATGTGGGTTGCCTTGTCCTGCTTAAAATTAGCCAAGAGTTCAGTCCCGACATCATAACGAATAGGCAACTGAAAATGATTCAAAAACATGGTAGCCAGATCCCCAAAAGTGGCAAAACTGCCCCCAGTTAACTCAATATACCACTTAGCTGCATTTCCAATCAAGGTGCGTTGAAATAATCTCAACCTAATCGAATCATCGATCAGGGAGTTTGATGAACACTAAAGATGAAAAGTGGTGATGTGATCTGCCAGATCCTCTCCATTCTTTCCTTCAAATTTTGGAATGTATGAAGGTAGTTTGGTAGGGACCAAAGGCCACCCTGGACTATACCGGATTGGATCATTATTCAATTTTGAAAAATCTGGAAAGTTTAACGTCAAGAAATGGTAAACGAGGAGGAGCCTGGGAGTTCCATCACTGATAGGATGAATTTCCAACATTCTGAAAAGAATACCCTAGATTTGATAAGGCACCAGGTTGCTAGGAAGAATTCGTAGAAAAAGTTGGGCCATAAGAAAATCCTTGTGACCCAGCATTCGGAGAAGGACCCCCTCCCAACATAGAGTTACTATAAACCGGACCAGTTCCCCCCACTGAAGTAGTGAATGAAGAAGAAACCCCTTGATAAGGGTTCCAAGCATTTGAAAAGGGAGAAAAAGCCTAATAAGCACTAGATGAAGAGAAATGAACATTCCCTTGGTGACTAGCGAGAAATTGATTTCCTGCCCCCACTGCCGTAAAGATAGGGTTCCACCCCATGAAGGTAGTAGAACTTTGACCTCCAGATCATGGATTAAAATTCTGAGTCTGGGAAGTAAAAGGAAAAGACCCTAAAGAAGGATTCAAGAGAGGAATATGTCCACTTCCAAAGGGGAACCCTTGAAAAGAAGCCGATCCACTAGCCATAGAGGAGATGGGTGCGGATGCAGTTGTAGCAGTAGAAAAGGAAAATAGAGGAATTATACATTCCAAGACAAAAGGGACCAGATTGAGAAGCCTGTGCTTGGGTATAAACGGAACCAAACACAATAGCACTAGAAGCAATCAAAGATATAGCAATAGTGCCTCCTACCTCAACTTTAGGAGGAGTCTAAATACTTGCAGCACTCATAGCCGAAGCTGTATTCCCAGTCATGGCCATCGAAAGGTGGGAATGTGATGGATAAGGACTCTCAGGTCTCTCAGACTCAGGTCCGATGTACTCGATGATAAACGGAGAATTAGAAGAAAGAGGAGACAAAAGCGATTCAGGAGATTGAGGTACCTCCTCTACTTCTACTTCTGGAAATAAAACTCTCGAGGTGGGTGGAGTACTCCTCTCAGTACTGACACCAATACCAAGACTAGCTGCAGAAACTTCAAGTCCTAACGGAGGATCTCTCTCCGTTGTGTCAGAAAACACTGGGTGATAAACACCTGCTGAATTGCTCCTACGCCTTCTTGAAGAAGGCTCGACACTCATGGGAGACAACCCACGAAGCTGTCTCGATCGACAAATTGATCGGTCATCCACTTTAAAAGATTGATTAGACTCAAAAAAGTATAAATCTAAGCAAACTAGGAGCAAAGAGCACTCACTACAAAGTCCCTAAGAGACAACCAAGAAAATGACCTTCGAGTATTTCCACTCTGGGTGGTTAGGACCAGACACCAAAATACAGGAAAGCAAAAAATAGGACCTCTTGAAAGCAGTCTGGGGTAATTATGACCCAAATCCACTAGCGAAGGTAACAGAGGCAGTTACGCTGACCTCATAACAACATCCTTTGCTGGTGCAAGTACCCAAGCTTCGCAAGGGCACCCTCCAGAAGTACTACTGGAAGTGATACAAGGTCTGCCTCAGGTACCATGGGTATTCCCCCCTGCAGTCACCTTTGTGATACCTAGGATGGGCCACTAAGAACACCAATCCATGTCAGCAGTCAGGCTGAACGGTCTTAGGTCAAGATTCAACAAATCAGGGAGGGGGTATCTCCCTTCTCTGCCTGCACTTTCCCTCGCGCTTGACTCTCTGGAGGAGATATTTCCCGGTCCACCTAACGGTGTTGGATTTCGCTCATTAATAAACTTCTACGTTTCAAAATTTGAGTGGCCTTGGAGAGTTAACTCTCCACTCACCTAATCCAAGGCCCTACAGCCTAACTAGTTGATGTATGACACTAAAAACAAAAAATTCTAGTTGTTTTTAATTTATATCGCTTATTTTAATTGGCTGTTATTTTATGTCAAGGGCATATGGAAGTGAAACCAATGATGTTTGTATGACACAACAAGAAACCAATGAAAACCAAACTATATGCAAATGCATTGATTTCCTTTTGATGAAGAGTGATTTCTACACAGGTTCTACGAAACTATATATTTTACTTTTCTTTTCAGATAACCAGACCTCACCCACAAAAAAATACGAAAAAGGCTAAAATGATTATGTGCACCTAATTCAAATTACTAATGGCATGCAAATTCTAAGATGCAAGACCTAAGAAAGCAAAGAGAAATCCCTAATGATACCAAGGTTCAATCACTTTTTGGTAGTCCACCAGTCTAATTCTAAATCAGAAGCTCAAGGTATAAAAAACGCCAAAAATCAGACTTAATATAACAAAATGAAATCAAAAGAAGACTCCCTTCCTAATCAAGTCAAGAACCGAAGAACAAGGACTTCAACAAGGCTTCAAAAAGATGAAAAGAAACCATGAACCAAAACAGAAGCAATGGAAAACAAAAATGTTTTTTGGCTTTTGAATTTTATGAAGAAAAGAGACTTCAAAAAACTAAGAAACTATCAAATTACTGAGCCAAACCAACTTCGAATTTCAAGCAAAACTTCAACAAGATGCTCTAAACCAACTGTGCTACTCTCGTAACAGGACTTGTATGAGCAAGAGGAAGACAAGAAACTCAAAAAATCAACTCAGTACAATAGCATAAACTTGCGGCAAATTCAGACTCCAAAGAATCAAAAGAGTCTCTTCGAAAATTGCAACAAGACCTAGCAACTGAAATCAATAAAACCAAACGAAAAAAGAGGCAAAAATCAAGATGCAAAGAAAATCATAAAGTTAGGAAAGAGCCAATGAGAAAAAGCTCTCTGTCCCGAATACTCAGAACAACCAAGAATCTTCAGAGAAAGACCTCGGTGCTCAAGCCAGAATTGCAAGCACAATAAACGAAGATTTCACCAAATGATCCGGTCTTCAGAGAATCAAGAGAGAAACAAGCATAAAACCACTTTAAACATAGTCCAAAGACTTCAAAGATATCACAGGAACAAGTCCCCACAGGCAGACAAGACCAAAAAATCTTAAAACCAAAAATTTCAAAATTTACCCAAACATACACACTTTAGTAGTTTTACAACTAGCGTGCATACGCGACTATTGTAAAGGCAACTCGCGTATACTCGGGTACCTTTACACAAATTAGCGTATATACGCGACTGTGCAGAAGAAAAACCAAGCATAAAGAGGTAAATAAGAAAAAATAAAAAAGGTCAAGCCTGATCAAGAGACCAGGTCTTCAGTCTGACTGGAAAAAGATTTACTGAACTGGAAAAAATGATTAAAACTGTTGGAAATCTTCAAGATAGATGAAACAACCCAAAGGGAAAATCACAAAAGTGTGATCCCTAGTGAAGTCGCCATTTCTGTTTTGGGAAATAACTCCCTAAAGGTTTTTGGGTCGGCAACCTTCATAGATCAGGGGCATACCATTCAAGAAGGACTCACTTAACCTATCTTTTATGCTGAAAAATAGATTTAATCAATTACGGAACTTACCCGAAAGTCCTACGTTTGACGTAGATCCCACAGGGTTCAAACCCCTAGCAACTCCTTGTGCTTCGTAACCTGGAAATCAAGAAAGAATGAACACGAAACACTAGTTGTACAACATATATTGTTCCTAGATGTCAGTATAATTCATGTATACTATCATATAAGCAATACTGAATGTTTAACTAACAATATTCACATATATAGACACGTGAATATTCAGGAACAAGATTGTTCTTCTTTATTATAAATGGCATGTACAAGAATAGTAAGTGGAGAGATCACCTGAATCCTTCCACGACCTTCGAGTAGACCATCCTCTGGATCCGTCCAGCCCTCACCTCGCTAGGATTTTTCCAAGATGTGTGCACACGAGATGTCATATAAGATGATGATCATCTTCAAGGAAACAAGGGTTTCCTGAATATACTTGGGAAGTGCATGAGGCACGGGAACATTAGACTTGAAATAGGGATCCAACAGAGTATAGTATCTATAATTTTCTCTCTCCCTTAGGCCATACACATGAGGGGCTTTTATACTCCCTCAAATTAGTTTCAACAGTTGGAAACAGTTGGGCCACGGGCTGGGGTGGTTGAATTACAGGAATAACCATCACCCTGCCATGAAAATAAGGAATTTATATATATTTTTAATGATTTAAATGGCATACACGGAAAAGTACGAACGAATTCATGTATATACGCAGAAAATTCTAGGCATAATCGCGTATGAGAATTTTAACACTATTTTTTATGAATTTGTTCAAGTCTGGAAGGAAAGGGTTCCTAGGGCCAAAGAAACAATCATTATTCACATGAGGGTGAAAAATGATGCTATAACAATTAGAAAATATACGAATCTTAAAGTTGTTGCTGCAGCAAGTGAATATGCCATAAGATTATGACTTCTTGGTACAAATGACAATGTATATTCAGGAAACATTTTGAGAATATCAAGTACAATATTTCTATATGCTCTCATTCTTGGATGCTTATCCTGGTATTCCCATTTTACCTGTTTGATTACAAGATTAGAGTCACCATAAACATAAATTATTTTTTCACCTTACTTTTTCAGAATTTTGAGGCAGGTGATCAATGCCTCGTACTCAGATTCATTATTGGAACAATCTAAAGCCAACTTGTAGGAACAAAATCTCACATTTTATGTAATTTTACCTAATTGATGAATTGGACTACATATCCAGATTCCGATGCTTGCCCCATCTTTCCCTAAGGCACCATCGAAATCCATGGTCCAAACACCATTCTCATTATCAGGAAGTTGGAATTCTATAGTCTGATTTGTTTCTTCCTTTTGGAACACTTTTTCAACCTGTTCTGCACCTTTTTCTGGACCTTTATGATATCCGGAGTCTGAAGTACTAGGATGATTTCCTTGTCTTTCATCGAAAACTTCTCGGACACTATTTGAAATTTCTGGAATTTCCTCAACTTCTATAAGCTAACTATCTAAATCATGAAAACCACTATCATTAAACACAATACAGGACTCAAGATCAGTATGTATAGAATTGATAGGATGATTTTTTGGTTTCTCTTTGCTGGTGATCATATACTTAATTTTTGTCTCCCAGTACAACTTCCTCAGTTGCCCAAAAACTGGGATGGTGACATAAGAGAAATCCAATTGCAGAGGACCTCTTAACTTTTCTCCCCATGACATTGATATCAACATGCCATACCACGGAGTTATATAAGCTACTACCACATCCTTCAAGACATTTTTAGTAGGATTTTTCTCAAGTGAAACTACCAAGTCTTTTATAATACCGAGACAACGTACTCTATCAGAATCAAAAGAGTAAAGATCATGGTAAGGTCGGGTTATATCTAAGCCAAAATTTTCCATTATGGCCTTTTGCATCAGGTTATGAGAAGCTCCTAAGTCAAGCATGGCATTGTGGAGGATACACTGATGAATTATCAAACTGAGATAAAACGGGGGAACTTCACTATCTTCTAGTTGACCATCTATGGTTGGACCAAAAATGAGCTCGGGTTTATCATCTTCAACATTAACCATATCTGACATAGGGTCGACTTTCATAATTTTAGCAACATGATATTTGTATTGATTATTTTTCACAAGATCGGTCAAGGGGATAAATACTTTCAACTTAGAGATTTCATTTTCTAAGCTAAACAGATTGGATTGTTTATCTACCTCTTTTAAAATAGTGCCCCTCTTGTCGGGCTGGTCCTTTATTGAAGATTCCTTCTTTTGGAATTATTTTTCTTTGCTTGGAAAACTTGTAGATGCTTGGTTGTTATTGATCTGATTTGTAGCTGCAGGCTCCTTTCCCTTGTTTTGACTAGCTTGGGGATTTTCTTGGGCTGAGTATCTTTTTGCTGGGATGTCCTTTTCTAGATAGGAGTGACATGAATATATCTATTTCTCAATGAATATTTCTTCTGCTGTGAGCTGAATTCATTAAGATAATCTCGCTAATAATTATCGGATTGGACCTCCAAGTCATCATCATTTTCAAGCATGTAGTCCTCATCTTTCGACAAATCTGTTTTCTCAATGTATTCTTCATCCTCTGTCAAGAAAATAGGCTATCCATCTGCCGTGAAGAAATGATTTTCTTCCAAAATCTCTTCTTCCTCTTCAACCCCTTGAGCATAATTCTGCTGCAAAGGAGTACGGATCTACTATTGTGTTGGCTTCTCTGGAGCTCTTTGTTCCCTTTGTTTAATCCTAAACTGAGGTTGCCGCTATTGACCTTGGAAAGTAGGATTCCGAACCTGTGTTTCTGGTTGCCTTTCAGTGATAGATATTCTATCCACCATTCTCTCCACAGTCCTGATTAGAGTATCCAATTTGACATTAGAGGATGTGGATGGTTCTTCCTTGATTGTTACCTTTCTTTCATCTTTGGTCTTTGAATTTTTAATTGTCAAATTTGCTTCGACACTAACTGTGTTTCTTTGCATATCCTCAAGTGTTGCAGGATTTATTTCTAAGAGCTGGTATGCCATATCCGTATCAAAATCATCCAAATAGTGCAAGAGAGACAAACCTGGAGGAGGTTTGATCTAATATGGGATTGAGTTATATACCCGGTTAAAGCGAGCAGTAAAATCCAAAACAGACTCATTTGGATTTCTCTTTAAGTTGCCATCTTTTCACTTCCTATCTAGCTATGAATGCATTAGTTAACTTCTTTGGATTTCTTATGGAATTGGAATTCAAACAACATAACCATGTTTTTACATCCCTGGAGAAGCTTTGGGCAAGGATCCTCATTTTTTCATCATCAACATCAATCTATTCTAAATCAATGAAGTTAATGAATTTCACTAGGTGTTGTCTGGCACTATTATTTGAGTTTTCATCAAAGAGAGGAAGTCTTTGACCATAGCCTTGTTGTAAGGCTACTAGTTGACCAGGTAAAATCAGAGGTGCAAATATCACCATGAACCCTGCTGAGTGTGGTGCAGGAGTAACAATGGGAGGGGTAGACTGAGAAGGTAATGAAATAAAAGGGATGGAAGAGGAGGAAAAAACTGATTTAGATGGTGTGGGAATGAACAAAGAATCTTTCTAATATTGGATGATATCTTTCTCAGATGTATATTGGAGCTAATTGGCTAATTTTTCAAGTTTATCAAAATGACTCCAGACTTTCCTATCAAAATCTGACTCAAATTTTGATTCTTCAGATAATATGCTATCTTCAAGTTTTAGGGAATCAAATACTACTTAAAATAATGATTTAAATTCAGACAACCTCAAGGGATCAAACACTATTTTAGACAATAAATTTTCCGACTTTGATCTAAACCGAGATAATTCAAATTTCAAATCGAATGGAATATCTTCAAGGGATAATACTTTTTCAGGTAATGATATAGAATTAACAATGAATATGGACCTGACTAAATCTATGAGTATTGGGATCTCTGCTTTCTGATGGTTTTCTCTGGATCTTCAACTGGAGAAGCTAGATGAGGATCAGGATTTGATCCTGTGTATCTTTTTGAAGCCAAAATGTTCTTTGTTTCCACAACTCAGTTCTCTGCAATTTTTTAATCAGCCTTCTCGAACACTAGGGCCTATCACCCACAGGCCTAGAATTTGATCAAAAGTAATAGTACACCCAGGGAAGATCTGTCACTTCGTTCCTCGGTAACGATGCCTGAATGTTATTGCTCCATCAGTTCTCTGAAGGCTGAAAAGGAGACCAACAAAGGTAACCACATACCAATTTGACCTAGTAGCTAGCCCTACTAGGCTGAGAGGGATATCTCAATGAGATCACAGTCGATTGAAGATAGTGTAAAAGATATCAGGCTAGATATATGGATTAGGGTTTGGTTGATTTGATGATTTTGTGCTAGATGGTGGTTTAGGTGTAGGAAGACTAGGTTAGGGCTCTCAAAATCAGATTTGCAAAGATGTAATGGGACAAGGTAGACACATAATTTATCACTTTAGAGGCATATTTGTGTATAGGTTAGATTCATAGGGTTTCAAAACGAGCATGAATATCATGAATTCATTTATATCAGAAGAATATGAAAAAAAATGTGAAAGCTTCTCCAAAATATAGAATTAAACCAATGAATTATGTTTATCATCTTAGAAAACAAACACATGTAGCATGGAAATGGAAAAGGAAGGTACAATACATTCAAACATATGACTGTAGAAGGAAAAACACTACTAAAGCACATACCATATGAATCCCACTACAATAGCTATAAATTCTGTCTATTATTTCCTGCCAAATTCACAAAGTACACTAGTATCCAAGGTTCAATTCCACATCATCCAACCTTTGCAGATGATTAAAAAGTTCCTCATATAGTCACTGAGGTCAAAATCCTTCCTTGGAGGTTGAATTTCCAGCAAGAAAAACAAAATTCATGCACCTATCCAATGTCTACTACATACAAGGGAGGTTACTCAACCATTTCGTCCTTTTTCTAACCATTATGAGACATTTCCTCAAAACATTAAATGGATGATAAGACACCTAACAACCTTAACCCATTTACTTTTACTTTGACCCCTTACATTCATTTAATTTTACCACTTGAATTTTACCAAAGTCAAACTAAGAATTGCCAAAATTTACACAGTGAAATTTCATGACAATTATTAGTAATTTGTAGATGCACAACAAGATCTCGGAGGCCAATTTTGGGTGCCTTTCTGAAGTCAAAATCCAAATCTAAGACATGTTATGGAAATCTGGGAGAGGGTAGTAGTATTTAGAGTATTCAATCATGCAAAATGACCCTTTATAGACTAATATATGGCCATTCTCCCAAGGTGTCTTCAGGTGTGCAACGAAAGTGAAAAAGAGAGGGAGAATGATGTTTTTTGACCCCTTTTTTGGATTTTTATCAAAATTTGTGCCCTGGACCAGAAAATGAGAAAATGGGTTTTGAGTGTAGGCCACCAAATTTCTGAAAATGTATACTTTTTTCCATTTGGAGGCCCAGGGAAGAAGCACAACGTGAGCTCGCTGCGCTTCTGGACTTAGTCAAATTTCTGAAATTTCCAAAAATGCAACAAATTTCACCAAAATGAAAAAATTGCTCCAAATATTCTCAAAATTGGTCTATAAGTGCCAAATAAGGTGTGTTATGCTATCATGGATGAATCGACAAGTAAATTGAACTTATCCTTCTCCTCACGGCTGATTAGGGTTTCCTTTAGTTTGGCTTGTAACTGTTTGACCTTGGCATTACAAATTTGATTTCTGGCATAAAAATGATCAACCATGTGCTTATGTATATTGTTATCCCCGTTGGCCTTGTCAAGGATCTTCTCAAAGTGGATGTTGAATTTCTCAAGCCAAAAATCCCTGTTCTCATTTATTTCATTGGCTTTCATGTCTTCAAAACTCAAGTCTTCATCTATATGGTTTTGATCTCTTTCCTTCTGCAATGCTCTTTTGGGACCCATGGTCCTCGACCTCTTTCTTCTTACCTACTCTTCAAGTTCATCATGCACATAAAAATATTCCATGTCAACCATTGCTTTTCCTTTCACATCATGCATGTTTGCCTCAAATTGACTTTTCACCATAGACAACTATTTTGCCTTCAACTGACTATTTTCTTGCTCTAGGAATGAAATGATGAATTTTTCCCTTGCCAATTTGTCTCAGTGCTCTTTGATATGAGAATATTTGTATTTGATAATCCTCTCTATGTTTTCAGGCTCATCACTAGCCTCCAAGTCTACTATATCAAAATCATGCTCTTCCTCATGAATGAATGTCTCATGCTGTGATGGTAATATCTGTTCTACTGTTGTGGGCTTGGCCCCTTCCTCAATACAAGGAGAAAACACAAGCCTTCTACCCCTATGATATGTATGAGTGATCTCAGGCGTAGGTCTCTTTGTCACTGATTCTTTTGGTGATTGAGTTTCCACCTTTTCTGATGAACCAACCTCCTGCATGGTAGGTGACATGGTTTTCTGCTGGCTTGGTGTAGTAATGATGGGCATTTGCAAAGCTGTCTCAATGAAGGAATCCCATGTCATGTTTTTTTCTGCTAGCTGATGGAGAACCATGAAATTTATCAAAATATGATGAAAAAGGCTAGGATAATGCTCTCTTCCCTTCACTTTCACCTTTTCAGACATCTTAATCACACTCCTATACAAGAAATTGCACAAAGTGAGAGATTTAACAACTGTGAAGTGCATTAGTAATCTAATGTGGTATTGATACATCCTTAAAAAATATTCCCTCACATTTAAAGAACTTCATGAAAACCTTAATTAATGGTGCATATCTATCCAACAAATATATAAATTGGAAAACATGTGAATGAGCTCCATTGTACTATGATTTCAAGTAGGGCTTGTATTATTCAAGATCTAGGTTCATGCCTTTGAACCAAATTTCCCCATGATTTGGCATTCATGTAGCATGAGATATGAAATCTACTGAAAATATGAAATCAATCCCTGCAATTGTAGCCTTTTATCCTTCCAAAGTGGTGGAAAAAAGATCTGTTAGCTGCTCATGATAACCTACTTCCTCTACCCTTTGAAAAAACCCTAAACAATTGACATCTTCAAAGCACTTTTTCATAAATGGAGAGGAAGTGATTTCAGTGAAATTGGAGGGCTCAAAAGGCTCAGTATTTCCCCCCCTTTGTTACACTTCCTTTTCTCTGATGGTGATGAGTCAGATTCCATGATGAAATCGTAGATGATAGGAGGGAAAAATAGGGAAAAAGAGTAAAGGGATAAAATGAAGGAGTTAGGGAAGGGAGATGGGAGTAAGAAAATTTAGGGATATGGGCAGGGGTCTTAGGTATCTTTAGGTAGTGAAATGGATTGAAATAAGTGAAGGAAATGGGATAGGAAATTTAAACATAGTCCTAGATAGGAAAACTGCCCAAGTTGGCAGAATTGGGCAAGGGTTTATAGGGAAAATGATAGAAATGAAGGGAAATGGCTATGTAGTGGATGGAAGTGATATTTCAACTGAAAATAAAGATGTAGGGGAAAGAAAACTAGGGTTTGGTGCAAAAATTTAGCATTTGGAAGCAAAACCATGAATTCCAAGCAAACCCTAGGAGGAGAAGTTTTTCATTAAATTCTCTTGATAGACAATGCCAAAGAGGGTATGAAAAGATTTAGCTTACTTCTGGAAGAGACTGAAGGTTGTAATGGATGGAGTGAAGCTTCGAAAAATCAATTTTGGTTGCTAAATCCAATTATGCAAAACTCTGGCCAGAAGCGTAGTGTAGGCTTCCTGTACGCAGCGCCTGTGCGCAACACAGTGTTTCTATGCGCAACGAGCTCCTAAGATGCGCATCGTAGTGCCTCTGTGTGCAACGTGGTCAATTTTTTGCCAGTGTGAGGTAAAAAACATGATTTTCTTGCCAATATGAGATGAGAGCTCAATGGTAGAATGATAAAAGAGTGCAAATGAGTTACCCTTTTGTCTTTTTGGCCTTTTTATAAACAGGAAGTGACTTCTTTTGAGTGAGGATAGGCCCCACATGTATTTTCCAAGCATGAATTGCATTTTTTATTTGAACTTTGTAACCTCTGGAACGCTGTAGCTTTTTAGAAACCTTGAATTGCAGCTTTAGGAAAATGAACTTATTACATAATAGAAACATATATTACATTTTGAAATCAAATTTTATTGAACAAACTTGCTTATTACCACTCCTCCAATTTCCAGATTTATGTATAAAATGGCAGATTTGGTGACCTTCAAAACTTACTGACTTAATGGAGACACTAAACTGAACGAAATCATGATGGCAATGACTCGAATGTTGATGATGATCTTTTAATGATGATACACTGAGTTGAGTGATGACAAGGACCAACATGTGAAAATTTTGGAAGGAGTGGAAATAGTCATAAACTTAATACCCAGTGACAAAATTTTTACTAGAAAACCTAATGAAATGACAAAAAATGAATATGAGACCCTACAAAACCTGATAAGATCCCATTTGATCACTGGTGACAGGCTGTACAGACTGACACTAACAAATTCCATTCTGGAGCATGTGGTGGTCATATGTTTGGGTTTTCCACAACCCAAAAGATATTGTGCATTGTTATTTCTGGCCATCACTATTCAAAGACTGTATTCTTGCAGTTAGAAAATGCCACAATCCCCAAGTTTTTGATTGAAATATGCGTGCACCTCCAGCTGATCTTCACCCAATCATTGCTGTCATTCCTTTCACAAAATAGGGCATCGATTTCGTCACATGTAACCCTCACTCAGACAGGGGGCTTGGGTATATTATTCTCACTGTAGATTACTTTACCAAACAGGCCGAGGCGATGCCTACATTCATGGATGATGGAAAAACTGCAACAATTTTCATATTCAATCACATGATTGCTAGGTTTGGTTTCCCCTAAGCTATCTTCACAGACCATGATAGCCACTTTCGAAACATTATGATGACCAAAATGTCCACTCAACTTGGCCTATGCCATGATAATTCTACACCATATTACCCACATGCCAATGGTCAATTTGAGGTTGTCAACAAGGCTTTAACCAACATGATTAAATAGATTGTAGGAAGTCATAATTTTTTTTGGCATACTATGATTTTTTCTACGTTGTGGGCATACTGTACCTCTGCAAAAACATCCACAAGGTTTACTCCTTTTCAACTCGTTTACGGTTTGGAATTTGTGTTACCCATTGAATGTGAAATCCCATCACTCAAATTAGCCATCAAGTTGTTACCAGCTACCTCTCAAGAAGAGAAATACTTCCTCTACCTAGCACAGTTAGATGAGACTCGTCGCACCACTACATTAGCCACCGAAGCTCATAAAAAACGTGTTAAGGCTCAATATGATCAAAGCATTAACCCTTGTATCTATTCTGAAGGTGGCCTAGTTCTAATATACGATCAAGCTCACGAAAAACTAGGTGTTGGTAAATTCGAACCAATGTGGCATGGTCCTTATATTGTGAAGCATGTGCTTACAAAAGGAGCCTACGAATTAATTGATTATGACAAAGTCTCTTTAGATAAGCCCAAAAATGGTCTTTATCTCAAGAGATATTATCCATGATTTTTCATGTGAAGATCCTTTTTGTACATTAGTTACATTTTAGAACAATGTGCCTTAGATTATTTTTTTTTCTTGAAGAGTTTTCACTACTTTCACTACTTATCTTGATTACTCTTGATATTGTAGAGACGTTCCTTCAGACTTACATTGGCTTTGCTGACGGCACCTGTCGCAGTACATAGAATATTTCTTCCGCTGCTTGGATTATCTATTCACCCACTAATGAGGGTGTATTTATTCATGGGATTTGCCTTAGTCAAACAACGAACAATATTGTAGAATATAGTGCAGTCATTGATATATTATCTGATTCCATTGCATTTGGCATTCAACGTTTGATTGTTAGGTTAGATTCACAACTCATTGTATTACATTTAAATGGTGTTTATTCTATCAGAAATCCATCTTCGTTTAGAATTTTTTTAAGGGTTCCTCTCTTGGAAAGACAGTTTGATTACATTGAATATCAAAACATTTCAATAAATTTAAACACATTAGTTGATGCATTATCTAATAAAGTTTTAAATAGACATTTGCATCATTAAAAGTAAAACAAAAAAACATTTAATCCATGTTGAAAAAGATACTCAGAGATTGAAAGTAGTAATATCATTAGGTCAAAATAGTTGAGTGTGAAAATATATTACATCGTCTGTGATCATAGGTTTCAAAAACCTTATGATCTAAAGATACTAACACAAAAAAAAAAATGTCAAATCTAGATCTACCATCAGCTATCCATGATTGTGATCATGGTAGCAGAGTATAGCGCGCACCATCTTGCGCATATATCGCTTGCATGGACCTAGAGCCCCTGTCACATCTCTCTGGAGCCTGAGAGGTATGTTGAGATTCAACAAGATGATGAGCTTAGTGAAAAGAGTCGCCTTCACTAAGTGGGCCCGCAGACTATTTTTGGTGCAAGTCTATTTTTAGACATGGTGATCATATTTCAGAAGTTGCAGGATGCTATTTGTGGATGGTTGGTCAAGTTGGAAAAATAGATGAAATTATATTTCTAGAATATTGGGCGAAGTCTATTTATAGATCGTTGATCTAAAAATAGAAGTGTCAATTATTATTAGCTCTTAATAATAATCCGACAATAAACAAAAACTTATTCTCTTGGAGCACTTAATTTCAGTGTATAGATTTGGAAAATCAGTGGGCTGAAGGAATTACACAATTCCTAGGGTTTACTGGTGGTTCATGCATGGAGGACTTAGTTAGAACTGAAGTGGAAAAGTTATGACAGAGTTGGAAGAGTAGTTCATGGAGTTGTATTCAGTTTAACTCAGTTAAAGTGAGTGAGACTCAGTTGAGCTAGTTATATCTAGTCTAACTGAATGATACACTAGTGAGAGTGGAGTGAATTAATTAGTTAATTAATTCACAAATAATAGCTCATTAATCAACTGAACAATACAACTGATTCGATTGCATGTCAGTTCCAGTGGAGACCTAGTGGAGAGATAGGTGAAAGGGCAAGATGGACTATCTGTTGTGACTATAGTGATGCATTGATTGCACCACACACACATTGGAGTTGCCAATGAGGATTGCGTAGTCAAGGAAAGGGTAATTCGAATTCATTCAGAGCTATTCTTCAGCAGGGATTGCGCAGTGGATGCAGGCTGTTAGGAGGCAAGAAATCAGTGCATGGATTTGCAGATTTCCTCTGATTAGTGTGTGACGATTGATTGTACTGAGAGCTTGATGGACTAAGCTTTGTATGAGATTTTTACATGATCTCCATGATACATAATGTATGATAGTTGGGTTTTTCAGCTTCCGGCTTTCCCATTAAACAACTGTGTTATGTGCGATTATTTTTATTTATGCTTCACATGTGTTTGCAATTAATTTTCCACAAAATATTAACAGTGGAATGATTCTCTATTTTGCAAGAAGTTAAATATTGTGAGATCAGGGGAATCTAGATGTATGCATGCTTAGTGTATATAATTTCTACACATACAACCAAGCATCACTTCAGATTCCTTCAATTCATCCAGCAGCATGATATTCACATGATCCAACACCACGATATTTTCCTGATCTAGCAACATGACATTTTTTCACATGCAAATTAGCATGACATTTTCCAGATCCAGAAGCAGCAGCGGCAGCTACATTCATATTGCATAGATCATCAACGTTTTGGGTAAGTGAAGGTGTGTTATTTTCTAATTTTTAATCAAACAATTTCTTACATGTTGAAAATAAATGAATTTGGAAAATTCCCTCACCATATTACATCATCTTTCACCTTTTCATAAACATAACACATATTCATTTTGGTGGGGGATATTCATTATCATTTCATTCCATTCATCACCTCGCATATTTTCGACCAACATGACTCTTCCAAACTACACTTCGTTGCAATTGATACATTGATATCTATTTTGGCATGATTCAAAAATATGAGAAAAGTTTTTCTTATGCATATTAATGACTTATCATTTCCAGTACATGAATTATTATTATCAGTACATGTGTTAAAAAGGAGAAGAAAGAAAAGAAATAAATGTTGTTAACACAACAATCAAATTTTTTTATATTCATGGTTGTTAACACAAGAACCAAACATAGAAAATAGCAGTTGCACTACATGTATTTCACATTCTGGATTAATACATTGTTAGAAACCATAATCATGCAAAGCCAAAAGATTTTAATCCATGCAAGGTTGTACCTTGGCACTCATTGACATCAATGGTGAGTTTGCCTCACGTTGGTTAACGACATCCATTAATGGTCAGTAATCCAATGACTTCCTTTCATGCTCAACACTGACACATTCATTCGCATGACTAGAATTGTACCATCGGGTTTTTGAATCAGTTGAAGACTATATGTATTTTTCATGACTCCATCAGCAGTTGCGACAACATTTTTTCAGCCATATGAGAGTACGAAAATTCCACTTTCAGACATCATCTTCAGATTCATACTGTTGAGATTCAACAAGATGATGAGCTTAGTGAAAAGAGTCGCTTTCACTAAGTGGGCCCACATGCTATTTTTGGCACAAATCTATTTTTAGACTATGTTTATTTTTAGACATGGTGATCATATTTCAGAAGTTGCAGGATGCTATTTGTGGATGGTTGGTCAAGTTGGAAAAATAGATGAAATTGTATTTTTAGAATATTGGGCGAAGTCTATTTATAGATCGTTGATCTAAAAATATAAGTGTCGATTATTATTAGCTCTTAATAATAATCCGATAATAAACAACAACTTATTCTCTTGGAGCACTTATTTCATTGTACAGATTTGGAAAATCATTGGGTTGAAGGAATTACACAATTCCTAGGGTTTACTGGTGGTTCATGCATGGAGGACTCAGTTAGAACTGATGTGGCAAAGTTATGACGGAGTTGGAAGAGTAGTTCATGAAGTTGTTATTTAGTTTAACTCAATTATTGGAGTTAAACTCAGTTGAGCTAGTTGTATCTAGTCTAACTGAATGATACACTAGTGAGAGTGGAGTGAATTAATTCACAAATAATAACTCATTAATCAACTGAACAATACAACAGTTAACTACAATGCATGGCAGTTCCAGTAGAGACCTAGTGGAGAGATAGGTGAAAGGGCAAGATGGACTATCTGTTGTGACTATAGTGATGCATTGATTGCACCACACACACATTGGAGTTTCTAATGAATATTGCGCAGTCAAGACAAGGGTAATTCAAATTCATTCAAAGCTATTCTGCAGCAGGGATTGCGCAGTGGAGGCAAGCTATCAGGTGGAAAGAAATAAGTGCATGGATTTTGAGATTTCTTCTGATTAGTGTGTGATGATTGATTGTACTGCAAGCTTGATGTACTCATATTTGTATGAGATTGTTACATGATCTCCATGATACATAATATATGATAGTTGGGGTTTTTAGCTTCAGGCTTTCCCGTTAAACAACTGTGTTATGTGAGATTGTTTTTATTGCTTCATGTGTTTGCAATTGATTTTAAATTTCCGCAAAAGATTAATAGTGGAAGGATTCTATTTAGCAAGAAGTTAAATATTTTTAGATCAGGAGAATTTGGATTTATACATGCATCTTGTATATAATTTCTACAAGGTATATCATCCATCCCTGTCTTTAGGATGTCAATAGTCAACCTCTCTATGTTGTGTTCTAGCTCTGAAAGGGCCTCTGCTGCATTGGTTAGTGGTGGACCTGCTGCTATAGGCTGTGTATCTCTCCTGTCAAAGTGACGAAGCACTGCTGGTCATGTTGGGCCAACATCTGCATTTCAATATTTTTATTAGTATTGGATGATAAAAAATCAAATAAAACTTAGATAACACAAAAACTTTGAAATGAGATATTTTACTTGATGCATCCCACTATGTTCCCAGTGGGAGTGATGTGTTAGGGTCATCCCTGAAATCTACCCCTGCATAAGGAAAATCCTCAATCATGAAGATTTGGCTCCTGAGCCATATAAAAAACTAAGGAGTATATCAAACCACAAGACTACCATCACCATCATGGCGAGCCATCAATGAAACCCATCACAACGTGCGTGGTTCCCTCGGCCTCGTCAGATCCACTGGTGACTGCTGAGGTGCTAGGAGTGGAATCCTCTCCAAAGAGAAAGATATAAGATTGGCTCCATAACCAAGGTTCTTCAACTTCCCATTATTCACTCTCATAAGTTTGCATTTCATGTTGACTAACACTCCTTCACACCAGTTGAAAATTGTTCCCCCGGAACACTCAACAACAATTTGCATTTGTGCTTTGGTAGCCACATGTGGAGCTGCATTGCCATGCAATCGGGTAACTGTAAACACAATGATCTTAAGGTCTAGTCACACAATGGTTTTGATGTCAATGTGACCATCCTTCAAATTTGAATCTTGGGTGCAATACTACGCCATATAAGATGTAGTGGGCATTCCCCCTCGTCATGACCCAAATAAGGAAATACATCTTTCTTTGCGGGGTAATCTAGTGAGGAAATAAATATCCTCTCGCTCGATCAAAAGTCTATGATACCCAATAATGAAGCTATGATCCCAGACATCCCAAGCATTGACCAACCAACTCATGAGTTCCACCTGTGCCTTCATTCCTTGTATTGCCCAGAATTTATACAAAACGCAATTATTTAGCGTATGAAGTGTTGTTGGTTCATCCATGGCTTCGTTATGATGCAACTCATGCTCTATCCATTCTAACATGATTGCTGGCCTGCAAACAATCATTGATGAATATTTTAAAAAATTAGAGAGAATTTGGAGCATTTTTTATGGATAGAAATGTAGTTTTGAAAACCCACAGTGCTTGCACAGTTTTTATTCATACATAGTGCATTTTTGCGCATGGGTCATGTATAAAAACAATGACGGCCCGATGATTTTTTATATTAAAAAATCATCGGGGTGCGTGGGTTTTGCCACGAAAACCTACGCACCCCTAAGGGCGGATTTCAAAACCTTGTTTCCTCCTAAAAATGACCTAAAAAATTTAAATGAAAAACTAAATGGATGAAAAGCAAGATAATGAAGAGGTGAAATACTTGGAACTGACGGTTCTCGAAATGGCTGTTTGGTTCTCCCGATATCCGCTCCAGAAGGTTTATGGTAAAAGCTTTTTTTCTCTGCTATGAATATCAAAAGGTAAAAATGATTTGTTCTAACCACTTTTTATAGGTTTCAATGAATAAAATAATATTATTTTGTTTATTTTCACCTTTAGAAGTTAAATTTTGAATGTTTGAGAGCAGGTGATTATAATTTTTTGAGTTTTTGTGCAAGGAACATGTTATGTTTGAAAACAAATCATTTTGACAATGTGTAGACTTTTATCCCTTTTTCGGGATCTTAAAAAATATGCAAAAGTGAAACCCTGGAGTCCTATTTTAAGCCGTTTTCATACTCTCTAAACATGAAAAGATCACCGAGTACACGACTATTCGAAATCGTTAAAATAAATGAACAGTCATCTATGCAGTATAAGTTTACCCCTTTTCTGGACTGAACTAGACTATTTACGAAAAATGTATACGTTGACTAAGCATGGTCAACATATTTCTCTCCTACATTATTTTATCCTTTTTCGGGTTTGAGAGACTAAATTTACGAAGTTTAAAACTACGAAGTTTACTTATGTTTTTCTTCTGACTTCCTAAAATTGAACAACACCGATTTAATCCTATGATGGACTCGTTAAAACTAAACAGTGCAGGACCTGTCGATTACAACAGGACCAAACCACTCCTTCTTAGGGTTCATTAAAAATACTAAGATGGAATCATCCGAAGGATGAGCTTACACGACAAACAAATGTTTTCCTCCTCAAGCTTGACAAAAATAAAGAGGTACTTGCCAGTAATGGTGGGGGAAAAAGTGAGAAAAATAATCCATCTTTTATTCTTGTTTTAAAAGCAGCATGTCTCTTTTGAACATGACACTTTGTCGCACTTGTGTTTGGGTTGGGTAATCCTTTTTTCTTATAGTTAATCAAACCTCATTGAAAGCTTTCAACCGGTTTTGGGTATTATCTTTAAGTCAAATGATGCCAAGTCATTTACAATGTCGTTATGTGTTCAAGAGAAAGTACAATTTCAAATTCACCATTCATTGCAAACATTTGTCTCCATTCGCATTGACCATCCTTGAGTTAATCCTTGCAAAAAATTTCTTCAAAACTTGACCTAGTGGTTTTGTGTCATAGGCCCTCCTGCGTCGGATCACTTTCTATCGACATCATCTCATTATCTAGAAAGTTGATGTAGAATCCTATTAGTACCTTGGAATATGCATGCCCTAATGGCAAGTTTCTCACCTTCGATGACAAGTTTTCGTCATTTACCTTCAATCAAATGATTCTATGAGTGTTTGACTGTAAATCATTCATTCACACTTCATATATTGTGCTGAAGTACTTTGAGATCCGTTGTCATTATTGGTGGTTTCTCTCACACTTGTTAACGATTTTCATCATTGACCGGTAATCAAGTGGTTTCTACCATGTTTGACTTCTGTTGGAAAAATACTAAGAGGGGGGGGGGGTGATTCAGTATTTAATGCAAAAAGAATAAATATTTGATTTTTCTTGCTTTTAAACCCATACGCTACTTTACTGAACAAAACTAGCGTATATACGAGGATAATCAGAAGGAAACTCGCGTATGCACAGAGATCTAATTATGCACTTAATTCTTAACTTAGATCAATGATTTATTCATTCATCAGATGTTAAGTAAGAAGTAAACAGGTATAGTAAGAACAGAATAAATCATCACACATCATCAACACACATGAACACCAGGATTTAAGGTGGAAACCCAATTCGGGAGAAAACCATCGCTGCCGTCGTCTCAGTCTTCAATATTTATTATATATAATGAAAAATTCTTACAATAATGTACTGGTGCAGACTCATACCAGCACGTAGGCACCCACCTGCAAAAGGCTACAACCTTCTCTCGTTTACCAGCCTCTCCTGGAAGGGAGCTACAACCCCCTGCTCTCATTTACCAGCCTCTCCTGGAAGGGGGCAACTACCCCCTGCTCTTGTTTACCAGCTATTACTGGAAGGGAGCTACTACCCCCTTACTGAAGGCTTCAACCCTCAGCACCACTGCAGACCACGTATCATCAATTTCAAATCTGGATCAAACCACTTCAACATAACCCTTCACTTATCAATAATCATACTTTTCCCTTTCCTTCCAACAGAACAGTGAAACCATTGTAGCCAGAATATCAGAGATAACCCAGAATTCATAATAGATATGCAGAATCACATTCAACCTTGAGCAACTATAAGTTTAGATACCATACGCGCCTTTAGTTAAACAGATCCGCGTATACATGCACTTTTAATGAAACGAACCCGCGTATACATCTGTGCACTTTTCAGTAAAACCCTAACAGTCCATACGCGCCTTTGTTTAAACAGATCTGCATATACATGCGCTTTCCATGAAATTAACCTACGTATAGATCTATAAAAGTTAAACTTTGCAGAACAGACCAGATCTATGAACTTACCCAGATTTCTTCGATTTCTTCAATAGATTTGCGCTAGATCTTCATTACTTCTTTTCAGATCATCCTAGAGATTCATCATTTCTAGATCTAGAGGATTTGACCCTTCATCACATTCATAGGTGCATCATAGATTCAGATCTATCGATTAAGAACAGAGTTCAACCATACAGATAGACTTCAGAGTGAAGTATTCATTAAATCCCAGACACACTTGCACACCCATAACACATTGATCTTCTTCCCCTTATATAGATTATCCTTTTTCAATACCATGAGCCAAAACCACACACCTTCCGATGGCATTTCTGGATAGGATCAAATAGACAATCCAACACTCAATACAATAGGTCAATACCATGGTAAAGTCTCCTGATTTTACAAATTTAGAGCGCAATTAGGCATACGCGACTTGGCACGTATTTTTCCGCGTGCATACGCTACTTCTCCTTAACAAACCTGCGTATTCTTTGTGACACACACTTTTCATCTTTGTTCTGACCCTTACTGATATTTCTTTCTCTGGTAATTTTGAGCTGCTTGTAGAACATCAGATTTACATCATTAATAAACTCGTCAAGCATCAAGGACAACTTCATCAAGTAGGTTTCCATCATCTTCATCAAGTGGGTTGCCATCATCTTCATCAAGTGGGTTGCCATCAAGGACAACACTCTGCATTATATTGCCAAAAATCTCCCCCTTTGGACTTGATGGCAACCATGATGGTGTTTGATTCACCACAACAGATAGATACATGATATTCTCCCCCTATTCAAACACCATGCTACTCTCCCCCTTTGACGTCAAGGGCAAAGGGTGGATCAAAACCAACACAAGGTTTTCCTCATGTAGAAAGAAGAGCGCTGTAGATCTGATGTGCACTGAAGTTACCATGCTCCCCCTGAGTTCAAGCTGAATCTTCAACCATATTCATCAAAGAGGTACATGACTCTATGACCTTCCTATCACCAAGGACTCATACTTACATCAAAGATCCAACCAAGTGGATTTACAAAAGTGACTTAAGTACCCAATCAAGTGGGTTTACAAATTTTGACTCAACTATCCAACCAAGTGGATTTACAAAAATTGACCAAGTCCTTAAATGACTGAATATTTCAATTTTACATCATAGGTCTCAACATGACCTTTACATCAAATTAAAAATATGACTTTTGATAACCAAAACCAAACAGGACTTCAAGAAAATGATCATATTTCAGAATCATAATGCCAGAAAAGTATAATACTTAGCAAGGCTAATGCTCCCCCTAAACCTGTACATCAGTTTACTCCTTCATCTCCTCCTTAGCTTGTGCACCCTGAACACTTTCAACAGCAGATCATCAAGGTATCTTCATCAAATATCAGAGAGTGAAAAAAAACTATGAGAGCTAAAACATCACCAGATATACCATACACCATCAGAGATATCAAACAACACTGCAGTTGTGCTGAAGAATGCTGACCCCAAACATAATTTGTCAGTAACCAACCATACACGGCTTTCTGTGTATAAACTCGCGTATATACGCGACTGTCCTTCAGGAAACCCGCGTATCCATTTTAATCTTCTGAATTTAATCAGATCTGATCATCTAAGAGGCAGAGACAACACCCAACTTCTGTCTGAGATATTCGAACGCTTCCCTGGGCAGAGGTTTGGTAAATATATCAGCAACTTGTTCTTTGGAGGGAACATACTCCAACTTCACTTTTTGTTCAAGCACTTGTTCATGTAAGAAGTGATACTTGATGGGAATGTGCTTGGTCTTTGAATGCGTAATAAGATTCTTTGAGATACTGATGGAACTTGTATTATCACACATAATGGAGATAGGAGGTGTACATTTGAGTTGAAAATCTTGCAAGGTTTGCATCATCCAAAGGAGTTGAGTGCAACAAGATGCGACAGCCACATATTATGCTTCTGCTGTAGATAGTGCAATAGAACTTTGCTTCTTGCTGAACCAAGATACAAACCGGCGCCCCATATAGAATGCACCACCACTAGTGCTTTTCCGATCATCAACATTTCCAGCCCAATCTGCATCAGTGTAAGCATGAAGAGTAAGATCAACATTATTTGGATACCATAGACTAAAGTCTTGAGTTACTTGTAGATATTTGAATATTCTTTTGACAGCCTGAAGGTGAGACTCTTTTGGATTAGCTTGGAATCGTCCAACAATCCCAACTGCATGCATAATGTCCGGTCTAGTCCCAGTGAGATAAAGTAGACTTCCTCTCATAGATCTGTATTCTGGTTGATTCACCGTGGGAGAATCATCATGAGAACTGAGATTACATCCGGTTATCATTGGTGTACTTACAGGTTTGCATTCTTCCATGCCATACTTCTTCAGAATTTTCTTAAGGTATTTTGCTTGTGATAAGAATATACCATATGTAGTTTGATGCACTTGCAAGCCAAGAAAGAATGTTAGTTCCCCAATTAAAGACATTTCAAACTCTTGCTGCATGACAGAAGCAAATTTCTGACTCATAGATTCTTCATTACTTCCAAAAATGATATCATCAACATATACAATCACAATCAATAGTTTATCATTTTCAATTTTTGTGTATAAGTTGCTATCAACAGACCCCTTTGAAAAACCTTGTTGATGCAGATATTTGTCAAGACGATGATACCATGCCCTTGGAGCTTGTTTAAGACCGTATAGAGCCTTTTTAAGTCTGCAAACAAATTTTTCATCATTTCCCAAGATAAATCCTTCTGGTTGTTCTATATAGACTTCTTCTTCTAGATCACCATTGAGAAAAGCAGATTTAACATCCATTTGATAAAATTTGTTTTGTTGGAAGCTTGAAAAAGCAAGAAACATTCTTATAGCTTCAAGTCTAGCTACAGGAGAAAAAGTTTCTTAAAAGTCTATACCTTCTTGTTGAGTATACCCCTTGCAAACAAGTCTAACTTTGTTTCTTATAACATCCCCATTCTCATTTAACTTGTTTTTGAATATCCATTTAGTTCCAATGACATTTTTATCATGTGGTCTTGGAACTAATTCCCAAGTGTGATTCTTTCCAATTTGATCAAGCTCTTCATTCATGGCTTGAATCTAACATTCATCTTTGCTAGCTTGATTGACATTGTGTGGTTCAACAGTGGATAGAAATGCGAGATAGCTAGAAGATCCCACAAGAGTCCATCTTGTTTGTACACCTGATCCCTTGTCACCCAAAATTTGAGATTCTGGATGGTTCTTTTGAACATACCTGGATGGAGCTTTTTCAGATAAATCATCTCTAGATACTTCATTGGGTTCACTGTCTATATCATTTCTATTTGATGTAGAAGGATATACGTCATCATCACCTTCATCTGTTGTTGGTTTTTCTTCTTTGTTCCAATATCAATCCTTTTCTTTCTTGCTTCTCTTGTCATGATAGTTTTATATGCAACACATTGAACATCTTTATGACCAAAATTGTGACATGAGAAACATTGTCCATTGAAGTAGAAATTTCTGCGATAATGAAATCTTCTATTCGAATTTTACCTGTTGGTTGGTGTTTCTTTGAAAAGTATTCTTGTTGAAGTTCTTTGACTTGAGCTGATCATGCTTTACCTGTGAAGATTCTTTATCCCCTTGCTGAGTGGCAGAATGTTGTAGACCAGTTGTAGGTGATTTTAGATAATTTGGTGCTGAAACCTGAGAAGATTCTCTGGTATATCCAAGACCTGTCTTTATAAGAGGAGAACATTGTACCTTGATAATCTCATCTAAGGTTTCAGATCCTTTAGCAAATCTAAGATTCAGAGTCTTTAATTTCTCAAGTTCTTTTCTTAGACTCATCACTTCACATTCTAATTTTTCATTGTGCTTCTTCTCTTCTTCAATCTGATTTTTCAGAGTCTCTATGATTATTTTACTTTCTTCTAAGCATATTTTGAGTTGATTGTTTTCATTAAGAAAATCATTGTCTTCTAGAGCATCCATAAAAGTATACTTTTCTTCTTTAGATTCATTTTCAAATGCCATGAGAAGTCTAAGATCTTGTTCACCTTCTTCCTCACTATCAGATAACCCATCACTATCTTCATGAGTATAGTAACCATTTCTAGTGCTAGACCGGTTCTTATTCCTTCTTGCTACTTCCTTCCCTTTTGCAGGAGTTTCTTTATGAGGACATTTAGCAGCATAATGACCAACTCTTCCACAATTAAAACATTTGAAAGGAAGCTTACCTCTGAACCGTCCTGTGCCAAGTTGAAGTTTCTTTACAAAATTTACCTCCTCTTCTTCTGAGATATATGCTGATCCTTCTGCTTCTTGTACATCTTTCCCTTTTGTAGAAGTTCTAAAGACGGCTTCTTTGACTTCAGATGGTCCTCCTCTTCTCATTTCATATGCAGTTAGTATGCCATGTAGTTGCACCACGGTAAGATTTTGAAGATCCTGTTTTTCTTCTAGAGCAGAAACTTTTGACTCAAATTTTTTCGTTAGAGATCTTAAGATTTTCTCAACCAAGGTAGATTCTGCTATTGTTTCTCCCAAATTTCTCATGTGATTTACAATATCATCAAGACGTAAAAAGAAACTGGAAATACTCTCATTACTATGCATTCTTAAATTTTCGTATTCAATTCTGAGAGTTTGGAGTTTTGCACTTTTTACCTTTGCATCACCTTCATAACTTAAAATGATTTTGTCCCATATTGCCTTTGCTGTGTTCAGCTGCATGACTTTGACAAATTCTGATTCAGTTATACTTACCAATAGAGCATTGACTGCCTTTGCATTTGTTTCATAATTCTTCTTTTCTGTTGGATCTGTAGGTACAGTGGCTGGATATTGATATCCTCCTTCAACAATGGCCCATACATCTGCTCCCAGAGAATGAAGATAGGATCTCATCCTTGTTTTCCAGAAGATTAAATTGTTTCCATTAAAAAGCGGAGGCCTGATAGATGCTCTTCCATCCTGATTGCTCATCTTGCTTGATCTTCCTTCTAGCAGTTAAGCTTTTCAGAAGGACCTGCTCTGATACCAATTGTTGGAAAAATACTGAGAGGGGGGGGGGGGGGGTGAATCAGTATTTAATGCAGACAGAATAACTATTTTCTTTTTCTTGCTTTTAAACCCATACGCTACTTTACTGAACAAAACTAGCGTATATACGCGGATAATCAGAAGGAAACTCGCGTATGCATAGAGATCTAATTATGCACTTAATTCTTAACTTAGATCAATGCTTTATTCATTCATAAGATGTTAAGTAAGCAGTAAACAGGTATAGTAAGAACAGAATAAATCATCACACATCATCGACACACATGAACACCAGGATTTAAGGTGGAAACCCAATTCGGGAGAAAACCACCGCTGTCGTCGTCTCAGTCTTCAATATTTATTATATATAATGAAAAATTCTTACAATAATGTACTGGTGCAGACTCATACCAGCACGTAGGCACCCATCTGCAAAAGGCTACAACCTTCTCTCGTTTACCAGCCTCTCCTGGAAGGGAGCTACAACCCCCTGCTCTCGTTTTCCTGCCTCTCCTAGAAGGGAGCAACTAACCCCTGCTCTTGTTTACCAGCTATTACTGGAAGGGAGATACTACCCCCTTACTGAAGGCTTCAACCCTCAGCACCACTGCAGACCACGTATCATCAATTTCCAAACTGGATCAAACCACTTCAACATAACCCTTCACTTATCAATAATCATACTTTGCCCATTCCTTCCAACAGAACAGTGAAACCACTGTAGCCAGAATATCATAGATAACCCAGACTTCAGAATAGATATGCAGAATCACATTCAACCTTGAGCAACTATAAGTTCAGATACCGTACGCGCCTTTAGTTAAACAGATCCACGTATACACGTGCTTTTAATGAAGCGAACCCCCGTATACATCTGTGCACTTTTTAGTAAAACCCTAACAGTCCATACGTGCCTTAGTTTAAACAGATCCGCGTATACACGCGCTTTCCATGAAATGAAACTGCGTATAGATCTATAAAAGTTAAACTTTGTAGAACATACCAGATATATGAACTTACCCAGATTTCTTCGATTTCTTCAATAGATTTGGGCCAAGTCTTCATTACTTCTTTTCAAATCATCCTAGAGATTCATCATTTCCAGATCTAGAGGATTTGACCCTTCATCACATTCATAGGTGCATCATAGATTCAGATATATCGATTAAGAACAGAGTTCAACCATACAGATAGAATTCAGAGTGAAGTATTCATTAAATCCCAGACACACTTGCACACCCATAGCACACTGATCTTCTTCTCCTTATATAGATTATCCTTTTTCAATACCATGATCCAAAACCACACACCTTCCGATGGTATTTCTGGACAGGATCAAATAGACAATCCAACGCTCAATAAAATGGGTCAATACCATGGTAAAGTCTCCTGATTTTAAAAATTTAGAGCGCAATTAGGCATACACGACTTGCCACATATTTTTCCGCGTGCATACGCTAATTCTCCTTAACAAACCCGCGTATTCTTTGTGACACACATTTTTCATCTTTGTTCTGACCCTTACTGATATTTCTTTCTCTGGTACTTTTCAGCTGCTTGTAGAACATTAGATTTACATCATTAATAAACTCATCAAGCATTAAGGACAACTTCATCGAGTAGGTTGCCATCATCTTCATCAAGTGAGTTGCCATCAAGGACAACACTCTGCATCATATTGCCAACAATCTCCCCCTTTGGACTTGATGGCAACCACGATGGTGTTTGATTCACCACAACAGATAGATACATGATATTCTCCCCCTATTTAAGCACCATGTTACTCTCCCCCTTTGACATCAAGGGAAAAGGGCGGATCAAAACCAAAACAAGGTTTTCCTCATGTAGAAAGAAGAGCGCTGTAGATCTGATGTGCACTGAAGTTACCATGCTCCCCCTGAGTTCAAGCTGAATCTTCAACCATATTCATCAAAGAGGTACATGACTCTATGACCTTCCTATCACCAAGGACTCATACTTATATCAAAGATCCAACCAAGTGGATTTACAAAAGTGACTTAAGTACCCAATCAAGTGGGTTTACAAATTTTGACTCAACTATCCAACCAAGTGGATTTACAAAAATTGACCAAGTCCTTAAATGACTGAATATTTCAATTTTACATCATAGGTCTCAACATGACCTTTACATCAAATTACAAATATGACTTTTGATAACCAAAACCAAACAGGACTTCAAGAAAGTGATCATATTTCAGAATCATAATGCCAGCAAAGTATAATACTCAGCAAGGCTAATGCTCCCCCTAAACCTGTACATCAGTTTACTCCTTCATCTCCTCCTTATCTTGTGCACCCTGAACACTTTCAACAACAGATCATCAAGGTATCTTCATCAAATATCAGAGAGTGAAAAAAAACTATGAGAGATGAAACATCACCAGATATACCATACACCATCAGAGATATCAAACAACACTACAGTTGTGCTGAAGAATGCTAACCCCAAACAGAATTTGTCAGTAACCAACCATACGCGGCTTTTTGTGTATAAACTCGCGTATATACGCGACTGTCCTTCAGGAAACCCGCGTATCCATTTTAATCTTCTGAATTTAATCAGATTTGATCATCTGAGAGGCAGAGACAACACCCAACTTCTGTCTGAGATATTCAAACGCTTCCCTGGGCAGAGGTTTGGTAAATATATCAGCAACTTGTTCTTTGGAGGGAACATACTCCAACTTCACTTTTTGTTCAAGCACTTGTTCATGTAAGAAGTGATACTTGATGGGAATGTGCTTGGTCTTTGAATGCATACTAATATTCTTTGAGATACTGATGGCACTTGTATTATCACACATAATGGAGATAGGAGGTGTACATTTGAGTTGAAAATCTTGCAAGGTTTGCATCATCCAAAGGAGTTGAGTGCAACAAGATGCGGCAGCCACATATTCTGCTTCTGCTGTAGATAGTGCAATAGAACTTTGCTCATTGCTGAACCAAGATACTAACCGGGGCCCCATATAGAATGCACCACCACTAGTGCTTTTTCGATCATCAACATTTCCAGCCCAATCTGCATCAGTGTAAGCATGAAGAGTAAGATCAGCATTCTTTGGATACCATAGACCAAAGTCTTGAGTTCCTTATAGATATTTGAATATTCTTTTGACAGCCTAAATGTGAGACTCTTTTGGATTAGCTTGGAATCGTCCAACAATCCCAACTGCATGCATAATGTCTGGTCTAGTCCCAGTGAGATAAAGTAGACTTCCTATCATATATCTGTATTCTGGTTGATTCACCGTGGGAGAATCATTATGAGAACCAGGATTATATCCCAAGTTAATACAGGTACTTACAAAGCTGTGGTTCTTTCAGTGCTAGTACTTTCTTCAAAATTCTTCTTTAAGGTATTTTTCTTGTGATAAGAATAAACTAACTGTAGTTTGATGCACTTGCAAGCCAAGAAAGAATGTTAGTTCCCCAAGTAAAGACATTTCAAGCTCTTTTTGCCAAGACGTCTAAATTCTCACTCATAGATTCTTCATTACTTCCAAAAATGATATCATCAATATAAACAACCACAATCAATAGTTTATCATTTTCAATTTTTGTGTATAAGTTGTTATCAGCAGACCCCTTTGAAAATCCTTGTTGATGCAGATATTTGTCAAGACGATAATACCATGCCCTTGGAGCTTGTTTGAGACCATATATAGCCTTTTTAATTTTGCAAAAAAGTTTTTCATCATTTCCCAAAATGAATCCTTCTGGTTGTTCTATATAGACTTCTTCTTCTAGATCACCATTGAGAAAAGAAGATTTAAAATCCATTTGATAAACTTTGATTTGTTGGAAGCTTGAAAAGGCAAGAAACATTCTTATAGCTTCAAGTCTAGCTACAGGAGCAAAAGTTTCTTCAAAGTCTATACCTTCTTGTTGAGTATACCCTTTGCAAACAAGTCTAGCTTTTTTTCTTATAACATCCCCATTTTCATTTAACTTTTTTTTGAATATCCATTTAGTTCCAATGAAATTTTTATCATGTGGTGTTGCAACTAATTCCCAAGTGTGATTATTTTCAATTTGATCAAGCTCTTCATTCATGGCTTGAATCTAACATTCATCTTTGCTAGCTTGATTGACATTGTGTGGTTCAACAGTGGATAGAAATGCCAAATAGATAGAATATCCCACAAGAGTCCTTCTTGTTTGTACACCTGATCCCTTGTCACCCAAAATTTGAGATTCTGGATGGTTCTTTTGAACATATCTGGAAGAAGCTTTTTCAGATAAATCATCTCCAGATTCTTCATTGCTCACTGTTTCATATCACTTCCTCATTACTGATGTAGAAGGACAGGCCATCATCACCTTCATCTCGTTGTTGGTTTTTCTTGCTCCAATATCAATCCTTATCTTTCTTGCTTCTCTTGTCATGATAGTTTTATATGCAACACATTGAACAACTTTATGACCAAAATTGTGACATGAGAAACATTGTCCATTGAAGTAGAAATTTCTGCGATCATGAAATATTCTATTCGAATTTACCTGTTGGTTGGTGTTTCTTTGAAAATTATTCTTGTTGAAGTTCTTTGACTTGAGCTGATCATGCTTTACCTGTGAAGATTCTTTATCCCCTTGCTGAGTGGCAGAATGTTGTAGACCAGTTGTAGGTGCTTTTAGATAATTTGGTGCTGAGGCCTGAGAAGATTCTCTGGTATATCCAAGACCTGTCTTTATAAGAGGAGAACGTTGTGCCTTGATAATCTCATCTAAGGTTTCAGATCCTTTAGCAAATCTAAGATTCAGAGTCTTTACTTTCTTAAGTTCTTTTCTTAGACTCACCACTTCACATTCTAATTTTTCATTGTGCTTCTTTTCTTCTTCAATCTGATTTTTCAGAGTCTCTATGATTATTTTACTTTCTTCTAAGCATATTTTGAGTTGATTGTTTTCATTAAGAAAATCATTGTCTTCTAGATAATCCATAAAAGTATCCTTTTCTTCTTTAGATTCATTTTCAAATGCCATGAGAAGTCTAAGATCTTGTTCACCTTCTTCCTCACTATCAGATAACCCATCACTGTCTTCATGAGTATAGTAACCTTTTCTAGTGCTAGACCGGTTCTTATTCCTTCTTGCTACTTCCTTCCCTTTTGCAGGAGTTTCTTTATGAGGAAATTTAGCAACATAATGACCAACTCTTCCACAATTAAAACATTTGAAAGGAAGCTTACCTCTAAATCGTCCTGTGCCAAGTTGAAGTTTCTTTACAAAATTTACCTCCTCTTCTTCTGAGATATATCTTGATACTTCTGCTTCTTGTACATCTTTCCCTTTTTTAGAAGCTCTAAAGACGGCTTCTTTGACTTCAGATGGTCCTCCTCTTCTCATTTCATATGCAGTTAGTATGCCATGTAGTTGCACCACGGTAAGATTTTGAAGATCCTGTTTTTCTTCTAGAGCAGAAACTTTTGACTCAAATTTTGTCGTTAGAGATCTTAAGATTTTCTCAACCAAGGTAGATTCTGCTATTGTTTCTCCCAGATTTCTCATGCGATTTACAATATCATCAAGACGTAGAAAGAAACTGGCAATACTCTCATTACTATGCATTCTTAAATTTTTGTATTCAATTCTGAGAGTTTGGAGTTTTGCACTTTTTACCTTTGCATCACCTTGATAACTTAAAATGATTTTGTCCCATATTGCCTTTGCTGTGTTCAGCTACATGACTTTGACAAATTTTGATTCAGTTAGACTTCCCAATAGAGCATTGACCGCCTTTGCATTTTTTTCATAATTCTTCTTTTCTGTTGGATCTGTAGGTACAATGGCTGGATATTGATATCCTCCTTCAACAATGGCCCATACATCTGCTCCTAGAGACTGAAGATAGGATCTCATCCTTGTTTTCCAGAAGATTAAATTATTTCCATTAAAAAGCGGAGGCCTGATAGATGCTGTTCCATCCTGATTGCTCATCTTGCTTGATCTTCCTTCTAGCGGTTAAGCTTTTCAGAAGGACCTGCTCTGATACCACTGTATAAGTACATCTAGAGGGGAAAGAATCAAGATTAATTTTTGATAGAATAAATATTTTCTTTTTCTTGCTTTTAAACCCATACGCTACTTGACTGAACAAAACTAGCGTATATACGCGGATAATCAGAAGGAAACTCGCGTATGCACAAAGATCTAATTATGCACTTAATTCTTAACTTAGATCAGTGCTTTGTTCATTCATCAAGTGTTAAGTAAGCAGTAAACAGGTATAGTAAGAATAGAATAAATCATCACACATCATCGACACACATGAACACTAGGATTTAAGGTGGAAACCCAATTCGGGAGAAAACCACCGCTGCCGTCGTCTCAGTCTTCAATATTTATTATATATAATGAAAACTTCTTACAATCATGTACTGGTGTAGACTCATACCAGCACGCAGGCACCCACCTGCAAAAGGCTACAACCTTCTCTCGTTTACCAGCCTCTCTTGGAAGGGAGCTACAACCCCCTGCTCTCGTTTACCAGCCTCTCCTGGAAGGGAGCAACTAACCCCTGCTCTTGTTTACCAGGTATTACTGGAAGGGAGCTACTACCCCCTTACTGAAGGCTTCAACCCTCAACACCACTGCAGAACACGTATCATCAATTTCCAAACTAGATCAAACCACTTCAACATAACCCTTCACTTATCAATAATCCTACTTTGCCCATTCCTTCCAACAGAACAGTGAAACCATTGTAGCCAGAATATTAGAGATAACGCAGACTTCAGAATAGATATGTAGAATCACATTCAACCTTGAGCAACTATAAGTTCAGATACCATACGCACCTTTAGTTAAACAGATCCGCGTATACACGCGCTTTTAATGAAGCGAACCCGCGTATACATCTGTGCACTTTTCAGTAAAACCCTAACAGTCCATACGCGCCTTTGTTTAAACAGATCCGCATATACACGCGCTTTCCATGAAATTAACCTGCGTATAGATCTATCAAAGTTAAACTTTGCAGAATAGACCAGATCTATGAACTTACCAAGATTTCTTCGATTTCTTCAATAGATTTGCGTCAGGTCTTCATTACTTCTTTTCAGATCATCCTAGAGATTCATTATTTCCAGATCTAGAGGATTTGACCCTTCATCACATTCATAGGTGCATCATAGATTCAGATCTATCGATTAAGAACAGAGTTCAACCATACAAATAGACTTCAGAGTGAAGTATTCATTAAATCCCAGACACACTTGCACACCCATAGCACACTGATCTTCTTCTCCTTATATAGATTATCCTTTTTCAATACCATGAGCCAAAACCACACACCTTCCGATGGTATTTCTGGACAGGATCAAATAGACAATCCAGCGTTCAATACAATAGGTCAATACCATGGTAAAGTCTCCTGATTTTACAAATTTAGAGGGCAATTAGGAATACGCGACTTGGCACGTATTTTTCCGCATGCATATGCTACTTCTCCTTAACAAACCCGCGTATTCTTTGTGACACACACTTTTCATCTTTGTTCTGACCCTTACTGATATTTCTTTCTCTGGTACTTCTGAGCTGCTTGTAGAACATCAGATTTACATCATTAATAAACTCGTCAAGCATCAAGGACAACTTCATCAAGTAGGTTGCCATCATCTTCATCAAGTGGGTTTCCATCAAGGACAACACTCTGCATCATATTGCCAACAATCTCCCCCTTTGGACTTGATGGCAACCACGATGGTGTTTGATTCACCACAACAGATAGATACATGATATTCTCCCCCTATTTAAGCACTATGTTACTCTCCCCCTTTGACATCAAGGGCAAAGGGTGGATCAAAACCAACATAAGGTTTTCCTCATGTAGAAAGAAGAACGCTGTAGATATGATGTGCACTGAAGTTACCATGCTCCCCCTGAGTTCAAGCTGAATCTTCAACCATATTCATCAAAGAGGTACATGAATCTATGACCTTCCTATCACCAAGGACTCATAATTACATAAAAGATCCAACTAAGTGGATTTACAAAAGTGACTTAAGTACCCAATCAAGTGGGTTTACAAATTTTGACTCAACTATCCAGCCAAGTGGATTTACAAAAATTGACCAAGTCCTTAAATGACTGAATATTTCAATTTTACATCATAGGTCTCAACATGACCTTTACATCAAATTACAAATATGACTTTTGATAACCAAAACCAAACAAGACTTCAAGAAAGTGATCATATTTCAGAATCATAATGCCAGCAAAGTATAATACTCAGCAAGGCTAATGCTCCCCCTGAACCTGTACATCAGTTTACTCCTTCATCTCCTCCTTAGCTTGTGCACCCTGAACACTTTCAACAACAGATCATCAAGGTATCTTCATCAAATATCGGAGAGTGAAACAAAACTATGAGAGCTGAAACATCACCAGATATACCATACACCATCAGAGATATCAAACAACATCGCAGTTGTGCTGAAGAATGCTGACCCCAAACATAATTTGTCAGTAACCAACCATACGCGGCTTTCTGTGTATAAACTCGCGTATATACGCGACTGTCCTTCAGGAAACCCGCGTATCCATTTTAATCTTCTGAATTTAATCAGATCTGATCATCTGAGAGGCAGAGACAACACCCAACTTTTGTCTGAGATATTCAAACGCTTCCCTGAGTAGAGGTTTGGTAAATATATCAGCAACTTGTTCCTTTGAGGGAAAATACTCCAACTTCACTTTTTGTTCAAGCAATTGTTCATGTAAGAAGTGATACTTGATGGGAATGTGCGTGGTCTTTGAATGCATATAAGATTCTTTGAGATACTGATGGCACTTGTATTATCACACATAATGGAGATAGGAGGTGTAAATTTGAGTTGAAAATCTTGCAAGGTTTGCATCATCCAAAGGAATTGAGTGCAACAAGATGCAACAACCACATATTCTGCTTCTGCTGTAGATAGTGCAATAGAACTTTGCTCATTGCTGAACCAAGATACTAACCAGGGCCCCATATAGAATGCACCACCACTAGTGCTTTTCCGATCATCAACATTTCCAGTCCAATCTGCATCAGTGTAAGCATGAAGAGTAAGATCAGCATTATTTGGATACCATAGACCAAAGTCTTGAGTTTCTTGTAGATATTTGAATATTATTTTGACATCCTGAAGGTGAGACTCTTTTGGATTAGCTTGGAATCGTCCAACAATCCCAAATGCATGCATAATGTCTGGTCTAGTCTCAGTGAGATAAAGTAGACTTCCTATCATAGATCTGCATTTTGGTTGATTCACCGTGGGAGAATCATCATGAGAACTGAGATTACATCCGGTTATCATTGGTGTACTTACAGGTTTGCATTCTTCCATGCCATACTTCTTCAGAATTTTCTTAAGGTATTTTGCTTGTGATATGAATAAACCATCTATAGTTTGATGCACTTGCAAGCCAAGAAAGAATGTTAGTTCCCCAAGTAAAGACATTTCAAACTCTTGCTGCATGACAGAAGCAAATTTCTGACTCATAGATTCTTCATTACTTCCAAAAATGATATCATCAACATATACAATCACAATCAATAGTTTATCATTTTCAATTTTTGTGTATAAGTTGCTATCAGCAGACCCCTTTGAAAAACCTTGTTGATGCAGATATTTGTCAAGACGATAATACCATGCCCTTGGAGCTTGTTTGAGACCGTATAGAGCCTTTTTAAGTCTGCAAACAAGTTTTTCATCATTTCCCAAGATAAATCCTTCTGGTTGTTCTATATAGACTTCTTCTTCTAGATCACCATTGAGAAAAGCAGATTTAACATCCATTTGATAAACTTTGATTTGTTGGAAGCTTGAAAAAGCAAGAAACATTCTTATAGCTTCAAGTCTAGCTACAGGAGCAAAAGTTTCTTCAAAGTCTATACCTTCTTGTTGAGTATACCCCTTGCAAACAAGTCTAGATTTGTTTCTTATAACATCCCCATTCTCATTTAACTTGTTTTTGAATATCCATTTAGTTCCAATGAGATTTTTATCATGTGGTCTTGGAACTAATTCCCAAGTGTGATTCTTTTCAATTTGATCAAGCTCTTCATTCATGGCTTGAATCCAACAATCATCTTTGCTAGCTTGATTGACATTGTGTGGTTCAACAGTGGATAGAAATTCTAGATAGCTAGAAGATCCCACAAGAGTCCTTCTTGTTTGTACACCTGATCCCTTGTCACCCAAAGTTTGAGATTCTGGATGGTTCTTTTGAACATATCTGGATGGGGCTTTTTCAGATAAATCATCTCTAGATTCTTCATTGGGTTCACTGTCTATATCATTTCTATTTGATGTAGAAGGATATACGTCATCATCACCTTCATCTGTTGTTGGTTTTTCTTCGTTGTTCCAATATCAATCCTTATCTTTCTTGCTTCTCTTGTCATGATAGTTTTATATGCAACACATTGAACAACTTTATGACCAAAATTGTGACATGAGAAACATTGTCCATTGAAGTAGAAATTTTTGCGATGATGAAATATTCTATTCGAATTTACCTGTTGGTTGGTGTTTCTTTGAAAAGTATTCTTGTTGAATTTCTTTGACTTGAGCTGATCATGCTTTACCTGTGAAGATTCTTTATCCCCTTGCTGAGTGGCAGAATGTTGTAGACCAGTTGTAGGTGCTTTTAGATAATTTGGTGCTGAAGCCTGAGAAGATTCTCTGGTATATCCAAGACCTGTCTTTATAAGAGGAGAACATTGTACCTTGATAATCTCATCTAAGGTTTCATATCCTTTAGCAAATCTAAGATTCAAAGTCTTTACTTTCTCAAGTTCTTTTCTTAGACTCACCACTTCACATTCTAATTTTTCATTGTGCTTCTTCTCTTCTTCAATCTGATTTTTCAGAGTCTCTATGATTATTTTACTTTCTTCTAAGCATATTTTGAGTTGATTGTTTTCATTAAGAAAATCATTGTCCTCTAGAGCATCCATAAAAGTATCATTTTCTTCTTTAGATTCATTTTCAAATGCCATGAGAAGTCTAAGATCTTGTTCACCTTCTTCCTCACTATAAGATAACCCATCACTGTCTTCATGAGTATAGTAACCTTTTATAGTGCTAGACCGGTTCTTATTCCTTCTTGCTACTTCCTTCCCTTTTGCAGGGGTTTCTTTATGAGGACATTTAGCAGCATAATGACCAACTCTTCCACAATTAAAACATTTGAAATGAAGCTTACCTCTGAATCGTCTTGTGCCAAGTTGAAGTTTCTTTACAAAATTTACCTCCTCTTCTTCTGAGATATATCCTGATCCTTCTGCTTCTTGTACATATTTCCCTTTTGTAGAAGCTCTAAAGATGGCTTCTTTGACTTCATATGGTCCTCCTCTTATCATTTCATATGCAGTTAGTATGCCATGTAGTTGCACCATGGTAAGATTTTGAAGATCCTGTTTTTCTTCTAGAGCAAAAACTTTTGACTCAAATTTTGTCGTTAGAGATCTTAAGATTTTCTCAACCAAGGTAGATTCTGCTATTGTTTCTCCCATATTTCTCATGTGATTTACAATATCATCAAGACGTAAAAAGAAACTGGCAATACTCTCATTACTATGCATTCTTAAGTTTTCGTATTCAATTTTGAGAGTTTGGAGTTTTGCACTTTTTACCTTTGCATCACCTTCATAACTTAAAATGATTTTGTCCCATATTGCCTTTTCTTTGTTTAGCTGCATGACTTTGACAAATTCTGATTCAGTTAGACTTCCCAATAGAGCATTGACCGCCTTTGCATTTGTTTCATAATTCTTCTTTTCCGTTGGATCTGTCGGTACAGTGGCTGGATATTGATATCCTCCTTCAACAATGGCCCATACATCTGCTCCCAGAGACTGAAGATAGGATTGCATCCTTGTTTTCTAGAAGATTAAATTGTTTCCATTAAAAAGCGGAGGCCTGATAGATGTTGTTCCATCCTGATTGCTCATCTTGCTTGATCTTGCTTCTAGCGGTTAAGCTTTTCAGAAGAACCTGGCTCTGATACCAATTGTTGGAAAAATACTGAGAGGGGGGGTGAATCACTATTTAGTGCAGACAAAATAACTATTTTCTTTTTCTTGATTTTAAACCCATATGCTACTTTACTGAACAAAACTAGCATATATACGCGGATAATTAGAAGGAAACCCGCGTATGCACAAAGATCTAATTATGCACTTAATTCTTAACTTAGATCAGTGCTTTATTCATTCATCAAATGTTAAGTAAGCAATAAACAGGTAAATTAAGAACATAATAAATCATCACACATCATCAACACACATGAACACCAAGATTTAAGGTGGAAACCCAATTCGGGAGAAAACCACTGCTGTCGTCGTCTCAGTCTTCAATATTTATTATATATAAAGAAAACTTCTTACAATCATGTACTAGTGTAGACTCATACCAGCACGCAGGCACCCACCTGCAGAAGGCTACAACCTTCTCTCATTTACCAACCTCTCCTGGAAGGGAGCTACAACCCCCTGCTCTTATTTACCAGCTATTACTGGAAGGGAGCTACTACCCCCTTACTGAAGGCTTCAACCCTCAGCACCACTGCAAACCACGTATCATCAATTTCCAAACTGGATCAAACCACTTCAACATAACCCTTCACTTATCAATAATCATACTTTTCCCATTCCTTCCAACAGAACATTGAAACCACTGTAGCCAGAATATCAGAGATAACCCAGACTTCAGAATAGATATGCAGAATCAAATTCAACCTTGAGCAACTATAAGTTCAGATACCATACACGCCTTTAGTTAAATAGATCTGCGTATACACGCGCTTTTAATGAAGCGAACCCCCATATACATCTGTGCACTTTTCAGTAAAACCCTAACAGTCCATACATGCCTTTGTTTAAACAGATCCGCGTATACACGCGCTTTCCATGAAATGAACCTGCGTATAGATCTATAAAAGTTAAACTTTGCAGAATAGACCAAATCTATGAACTTACCCATATTTCTTCGATTTCTTCAGTAGATTTGCGCCAGGTCTTCATTACTTCTTTTCAGATCATCCTAGAGATTCATCATTTCCAGGTCTAGAGGATTTGACCCTTCATCACATTCATAGGTGCATCATAGATTCAGATCTATCGATTAAGAACAGAGTTCAACCATACAGATAGACTTCAGAGTGAAGTATTCATTAAATCCCAAACACACTTGCACACCCATAGCACACTGATCTTCTTCTCCTTATATAGATTATCCTTTTTCAATACCATGAGCCAAAACCACACACCTTCCGATGGTATTTCTGGACAGGATCAAATAGACAATCCAGCGCTCAATACAATGGGTCAATACCATGGTAAAGTCTCCTGATTTTACAAATTTAGAGCGCAATTAGGCATACGCGACTTGGCACATATTTTTCCGCGTGCATACGCTACTTCTCCTTAACAAACCCGCGTATTCTTTGTGACACACACTTTTCATCTTTGTTCTGACCCTTACTGATATTTCTTTCTCTGGTACTTCTGAGCTGCCCTTAGAACATTATATTTACATCATTAATAAACTCGTCAAGCATCAAGGACAACTTCATCAAGTAGGTTGCCATCATCTTCATCAAGTGGGTTGCCATCAAGGACAACACTCTGCATCATATTGCCAACAACTTCAAAAAAATCAATCACATGGATAGATTCGTACTAGTTCGATAAGCAGAAATAAGGACCCTGGATCTAGTTTCAACCATCTAGGCTATGAGGAGTTATGTATTCATGATACAATAGACTTCTTTATAACAGATGGTTGTGCCCATACTATGTCTACTTTTGATGTAATGCTAAATTCATATTTGTACTAGAACATTTAGTTAATTTTTCTCTGGGTACGAGAATGCCTACCTCAGTGATGATTATATAAATTTTCATTGAATTTTTCTTACAGGTTTTCGATCGATGTCTCCAGTGCAATCCTTGGAATGATAAAGTGCTTCACTTTCTTGAAAAAATTTCTTAGACTTTGCACTTTATGGGGAAATATGTTATACATTATTTTGTCACAATGACATTTGAATGTCATTATATATCTATCACCATCCATATCATGCTCCCTTAGAATTCAAAAACATTCATGTTCTTGAACCAAAACTTAGAAAGTGAAAAAAATATATTTAAAACCTTTAAAAGATTACTTGGCCACTTTTTGTGACCATTTACTACACATGCGATGATAATTCTTCTATTAGCCACGACGATCACCACTTTGTTCGCCAATAAAAACTGTGGACCCCCGTAAAATGAGGTAAACACAAAAAGTTAACTTCTAGAAGCATAGTTGGTAGAATATTCTCCCAACTAGAAGCCTTTAGAGTCGTGCTAGTTCGAGCTATATCCTTCTACTCATGGAGCTTATCCCTTGGCTAAAGGAACCCTAATCACTTCATTGGAGGATCTCATCCCTCTCTTGATGGATCTGAAAATTCCTCAATCTCTCTATAAATTAATTTGAAGTTTCAGGTTTGAGGGTATTGGTACTTGGAGGATTATGTACTGGTAGTTCATAGATTCTAAATTGGTAGTTGTAGGTTGTACATTGAAGATCACACCTTTGTACACAAGACTTCATGCTGATCATTCTAGAGAGGAAGGCTTGTCAAAACGAGGATATGATTGCGCAGAAATATGGGAGAAATATGTACAACATCAAGGCTTAGGTTGTAAGATTTCTCTGTTTGATTCCTGATAATACATATGGATATCTTTTTCTCATTGTATTGTTTCTGAATTCATTGAAACTATGTCAATACTTAGAATCCTTGATCACTAAGTTGAATTGGTATTTATGATTATTATATACTGTAGGTGCTTTGATCCTTTGCATTGTTTTCTTGCAGGTTCTTCTTAGCATTGAAGGATTGCTTTGGAGTGAAAGGAAAAAGGCTACATAAAATGTCTTGATTTAAAGGTAGGAGCATAACCTCCTCATTTATAGTTATAATAATCTAAAATGCTAATAGTTTAGAGAAAGAGGCATTCAAATGGTTGTTTGTTTCTAGTTACTTGTTGGGGTACTAGGGAGATCGGTCTTGTCCATAAGAGGGATTAATCCAAAAAACAATATGCAATTTAGCACTCTAGATATATTGTAAAAAGAGATTGAGACATTTGTACAATAATCTATGAATCATTGGTGGCGTGATTTCTTATTTTTGATCTCTCATGTCACTTTAGACTCTATGCTTTGACTATAACAATAGGGAATCAATATCATTGATAAAAATATCACTAAACTTCGATGTTTGGACTCACCTATTTCGAAAATATTAAAATCTCTTGAATCGTTACTAAGTTATTTTATCTCTTTATTCATTAAGAATAGTAGAAATATGTCCAATGTTAATTCAGTTTCATTTAGCCATAAATTCGAGGCATAAAAAATTGTTTCCATGAATATAAGAATCAAGAAACATATGTTAGATGAGCATTTTAAAACAGAGTTACAAGGTGTAACATAAAATGTGTCTACTATTGCTCTTCAACAACCTATTCTTCCTGTTCCAATATTATCAATGAATCAATGATTTGAGCTCAATGGCGATCGAAAAAACATGCCACACACTTCAAACAATGGAGTGACTGAGTGAACAAAAAAACATAAATTTATGAATAAAGAGGTATGCAATTTTTAGGCACTTCTTACCTATTATTTAATATTGTTGGGAAGTTTTATCAAATACATTTTGAGTACACTAATATGACATTTGATGTACTCATTATACCATTATTATGCATCTAGATAGTCATGATATAGTTAATAATGCAATCATTCTTGAAGCTGCAACTAGTCTCCATGCATTGCATATTTTAATATTTTAATGTTATTATGACAATTAATCTCATTATGGATAATTTTCCCTATAATTTTGTGATTTTCAATCTAAGTATTTATTTTATCATGTGATTTTTCAAATAATTCATTTTTTTGGATTTTTTATGGGTTGTGTATTATATTGTTCTTCTACTTTCAGAATGCTACAAGTTGTCACGCTGGATCACTAAATCCAGAAACTACAAAAACATGGATAATATGAATTTCATTTCTAGGTAAACCAAAAAGTGATAAATAACATGGTTTACTCTTGTCATTTTTGAACTTTTTTTTATTTACATTCATACTAAGGTCTTTTTTCACAAGACACAATATGATATATTGATTTTTTCACTTGGAGGCCATAAGGTCTCTCTATGTGCTTGAGCTCAATAATGATATATAGTGAAATATAACTATTGCTATTGTAGTATAACAATACAAAAGAGAATATGCTTGCATGAAAAAGGGAAAAATACTCTTTGTCACATATCAAGCAAGCCATACATGGTGATGTTTAATGTGATAAATATTATATTTTCTCAGCTGCCAACCTTGCAAGAAATTTCATGACTTTCGAACACTGTAGGGACCATGTGTTTTGGATACTCTTCTATTGGGATCTCTCTTATAATAACAAAATTTTTAGGTTTGCCTTGTTTTTAATATCTCTGTTTTCATTTTCTCATCCAATTTAACTAGAGCTATATAGATTGTATTTTTTGACTGAGCTATGAATAAGAAACACATTGAATAGCATAAAGTCAATCTAAGGATCCTTGGAAATAGAAAGCATCGCTATGCAATCCTAATCATAGTACTTATTAACAAAATTTTGTTAACAAAGGACACAACATATATCTTCCAATAATAGAGAAACATTCCATTTTCATACTCGTTTTCCATAGTTCTCATTGAAATAAAGAAAAATGCTAACGATACTATTTCCTTTCATGTACCTGGTCAATGTTCATGTATTGCATCTTGTTGAATTTTGAATTTTGCATTGTGCAGGATACTCCCAAATCTATTCCACCAGAGAGAAAAGCAATGAAAAATATGATAACTATGATATTTGTGGCAATCTTAGTTATATTGTTCTTTGTTCAGAGATTCATAATCCAAAAAGTTCATTACTCATTTGTCCCTTCTATTTTGATATTGTTCTTATTCATTGCCTTCATTGGAATATCGCCAAACATTATACAAGTGTCTTCAAAGCTTTTTATCTAAAAATTATCTTTGATTAGTTTGGAAACAAAATCAAAACAACCTTGTATTTTACTTGGAGGAACAATTCTATGAATAGGAGGTATGTAATATGCTTTTAGCTGCCTGAATAATTTGCTTGGATACTATAAAACACAATCTATATTAGTAACGTTAACTATGATACATGTAAAAATTATTTAGAAATTACCGAACGTAACCTTCATTGCTTGCATCAAGTAACTAGAATCCAAAAATTTATTTAGACATTGACAAATCCAGTCTTATTGCTAATATTAAGTAAGTTGCACACAAGAACTAAAGCTACAATTGCATATGTGACTCATTTTTCATTCTCATATGTACTTAAGGCATTAGCATAAATTAATTGAACACAAGAGGAATAGAAAGGATCTGTGTTACTACTAGTGTTGTTTCTGATTCGAAATCAAAATCCAATGTTTTTTCATTCCATGACCCATGTTCTATAATTTTTTGATATGAAACATATAATTTTAAAATTCACGGAACAATTTTCATTCCCGTTTTCAGGTTTATAAGAAGCCTTTTTTTTGTGCATCAAAAAATGAATAAAAAAAAAAGCCTTAAACAATTTTTTTCTTTTTTGAAGACTTAAGTCAGAGGTCGGATCCAAAAACATTTTGTAAACAAAATTATAACCTCATGACTACCCAACCTTCAGACCACCTAACTAGCAAGACAGGGTGACTACAATTGTTTTTATCAATAATTCACCCAACCTCCTAACCTCAGCATTGCTCGATTGTGAATATACCCGAACTAATGAAACCACCCGATTATGGTATAGTCGGGGTTGCGATAATATAAATGAATCACAAAAAAAAACCGATTCTCTTACCTAATGATTGTACAGTCAACGCAATAAAAGAAAAAAAATCCCTTGATTTGTGTGTAGTGTTCTTTTTTATATAGATATTCAAAATTTTCCGTTTCACATTCAATTGATTCTTTGTTAAGATAAAAATAAATTTCCTCGTGCTTTCTTGATTTACGAAAAGAAAAAAAATTGAATTGCTTACGAGAAATCAAAGAACACATTTAGTTGCGACCTTTTCTTATTTTAAACAAATTTCAAGAGTTTATAGTGCTTTTCTTGCATGTTGTTTTCTTAATTTTGGCTCGAAGAAACATTGAATTAAGGAAAAATAGTACCAGTTTCAAAAAATACTGTGTAACGAGAATATCATTTTATGAATTCCTGAATTGAATTTCAAATTTTAAATAAGGAAAGCATATATATATTGTGTTACTGTTCACAAGTGATTAAATGTGGAAAACCCACTCTATCGCCTGACTAGCTGCCCGACTATTCGACCTAAAGACAAAAACCCACTATGGTTTAGTTAGAGTCAAGATAGAACAAATCAATCATAAAAAGAAAAACGACTGATTGTTTGATTGCCCGACTCCCAACCATATGATCATTCGAATAAAATACTATTTTTGGTTATTTGCATGCAATGCATTTTTTTAATAAAGATTTTCAAAATTTCTCATTTCACATTCAATTAATTATTCGTTAAATAAATAATAATTCTTCTAATGCTTTCTTGATTCCCAAAAAGAAAAACAATTGGTTTGTTTACAGGAAATTAATGAACACGTTCAATTGAAATTTGCGCGTTTTTCTAAACAAAATTTTAAGATTTTATGCTATTATGAATGCATGCTATTTTCTTAAGTGTTATTCGAAGAATAATTGAATTAAGGAAACACAGTATGAGTCTCAAAAAACTCTGTGTAAGCATAACACTATATTTTTAGAAATTCCTGAGTTCAATTTCAAATTTTAAATAAGCAAAACTATATATGATTTATTGATGTTAACAGGTCATAAAATGGCAAAAAAAGGAAACTCTCTAGCGAAAAATTTATGATTTTATGATATTTTGGCTACATGCTCTTTTCTTGACTCTTGTTCGAAGAAGAACTAAACTAAGGAAACACAATATCAGTTTCAAAAAATTATGTTTAAGCATAATGTTATCTTTTTTAGAAATTTTTGAATTCAATTTCAAATTTTGATTAATCAAAACTTATATATGCTCTCTTGGTATTTACAACTCATAAAATGCCAAAAAAGGGGAAATCTCCAACCACAAATTCAAGATTTTAGGGTGTTCTTCTTGCATGCTATTTTCTTAAGTCGTGTTCAAAGAAGCACTTAATTAAGGAAAAACAATACCAATTTCAAAAAATTATGTGTAAGCATAATGTTATTTATTTTTAAAATTCTTGAATTCAATTTCAAATTTTAAATAAGTAAAAGTTTCATATCTTCTGTTACTGTTTAAAGGTTATAAAATGGGAATGAAGGGAAAATCTATAGCGACAAAGCAATAAATGGAGCATATTAGAGAAAATATTAAGGGGATGGATGATCCACCAACAAAGAAACTCAACTTCAATGCATTATTCATCTCAGATTCAACTTGCAAAACACAAAAAATAGGTGCGATGAGCTCAGAGGAGATATTTGAATTCTTTGATCAAAGAGAATTGTTAAAAAACACAAGAGCCACTGAAACAAAGAATAATCGGGTTGAAGAAATCAGAGCAACATAGTTACATAAAGTAGCAACTAGGGCCAATTTTTTTCCCTATTATGACATGATTTCATGGATTTTCTCTCACGCTGATATTAAAACCCAAACAATATTATACCATTAAGAATTTTTCATAGCCTCCTGGAAATCTAAAGTCTTATTAGTCATATATAATCTCAGTCCCCCAAAAATCCACCTTAATGTTGACTTCCTTTATAAGTTTCAACATATTATCTTGAATAAATGTCAAGAGAATTACGATGTAGTAATTGAAGGCTGGTTGAGAGAAGAAGAGGAAGGTTTCAAGCTCAAAGCAAAAAATGAATATCCCATAGCTATTTTTAAGAAACCTATTAGATTTATTATTAAAATTCTAAGAAAAATATATGGAGAAAAAGATCCCGAGCATTGAAAAATTAAATGGATCCCAATAATCCATAGAATTTTGAATGAGGGGAAACACATAAACTGGGTTGAAATATTGTCGCAAAATATCACTGATTCATCAAAATTGTCATTGATTTGAAATTGTGAGAACAAAGTATTTCTCATACAGAGATTGACTGTAGGGGCATTCACCGGATATTTCACCTTTCAAAGAAAGGATGAATCCGGAGGCTACCTGGCCCTTCTACAGACTCTGCCTAAAGAAATAAAATGTAATCACTGAGATCCGATCAATGAAAGTATTTTTTTTAAGTGCAAAGTATTCATTGATCCAGCTTTAATGTGTGAATAGGCAAGTATACATATTCTGCAAATGAAGTATAATGGTTTGAAGATGAACTAATAAGTTTTGTTCACTGTTTAAACCTGCTTGGGAAAATTTTTCTTATAAAAGTTTACTATTTAAAGGAGCAGAATCTAAAAATATGCAGCAAAATTATACAGTATGACAACAAATAATTGTTTAAGCGGTTCACCCCTCTCTTGGGCTACCTCCGCTGGGTCCAAAAGCCTCTAATTAGGCTTTTTCCTCTTTGATTAAATGCTCAAAATGTGAATAAAATTGTATAGAAGCCTCAAATGGAAAAATACACTGCAAATTAAGATTTAGAAGGCTCAAATCAGTATAAAATGACTAAACAAACACCTCCATTGGATGAAGGTAGTCCAAAACAGCTCTTCTTCCCTTAGGCCCTGGTGGCTCCACGACCAAAAACGCTGGTAAATTCTCTGTTAGAGTGCCCTGATGGATCTGAAAACACTTCCAACAACTCCAGAATGATCAATTACCCCAGAATCAAAAAAAAAATTGTATCAAAAGGCTTTTCCTAGCCAAAGTTATGGCTCTTTTACTCCAACTGCCAGTTTGGCCTAGAGAAACTCCACCAAATGTGGAGAACTGGAGTTAGCTCCAATTAAAAGTGGCAACGACCCCAGATTTGGCAGCGCGCTCCTATTTAAATGGGCAGTTAAATTTAATGCGTGGACGTGGTCATATGCACCACCGTCCAACCCGCGCCCTTAATGTTATAATAAACGGTTTTTACAAAAAAAACCGCAAGGATTAAGCCACCAGAAATTACGCCCCATTCACATGCCAAACGGTGGTATTAACTGTAAGCTTATTCGCAGAGTTTGCGTCGGTTTTTTTGTGCGGTGGTTACGTGCCTGAGGTTCTATGCCGAGAGGGCTGGCCCTTAGGGGTTGGCCCCCTTTTGGGCCCCGCCTAAACGATCCACAACAATTAAATATAAGTTCGAACAGATGAATTTCAAGAACCATAGCCGTGGCCCATTGGTCGGCTCGTTGCGTTGTTATCCGCCCGTCCCGGTTTCAATTCCTGCCGCGTAACAAAATTTTTAATATGCCAATTTCGTTCAACCTTGGGGCCACGTGGCGGCCTCCGGGCTGGCCACGCGGCGCCCTTTCATTGGATGCCACTGGAATATTCCCCAGAATATTTTGCAGAATATTCTACGAAATATTCCCAGAATATTTTGTGGAATATTATTTTTTTAAATAAAAATATTTTTTATAAAGTCCACTTTGGCATTTTTTTAATTGAAATTGGCGAATCTTTAAAGCTGAATATCTTCTTCATACGGCAACGGATTTGAGTGCCGTTCACGGCGTTGGGATCATATCGCCGAGCTCTTTCCATTCGATCTATTTTGGAGCAATTCTGAGCAACTTCATTTTTGAGCATTTTTCTACAAGAGACTTGATCTCTTGATCACACCTCCCAAATGGGAAGCTTTTGGACCCTCAAAAGCTTTCTGATTACTGAAACTGATGATTTTGAAACTGATTCTCCACTCTTCCACCCTTGAACAACTGAAATCTACCCGATTTCATCAACTGAAGCTTTTGAGAAAATGATAACCTGTCTCTGGAATCAACTGATCTACCATTGCTAAGATTGACGGAGTCATGATGCAAATGCTTAAAATTTGCAGAACAGCAATTGTAATCTGTAGAAAACAAACTTTCTCTACATTGATCAAACTTCCCATACGACTTAAAATGACTTTCACCTTGCAAACTGTTCCAATGGCGAATTGCACCATTCTGAAACCAACTTTTTCCCATGCTGAATTGTGTATCCTTCTTGCTTGCACTACTTTGCTTTGACACTTCATTCACTGCATTGGCTGACCCAAAAGGTAATTTGTGCAACATAAAATCATCTTCTTTCAAAGACAAACTGTTATCAAACTGAGACAAATCATTAGCAACATCAATAAAAGGCAAATGCTCAAAATCTGGTCGTTTCAACATCAACAAAGTTAGACTTTGACTTGCATTAACCAGTCTCTTCAATTGACTTGCATGGAGTAAACAAGATTCCAGCTTCTTCTTGTGAGCTCTCACAATGTACTCTTTACCATCTTTGAAAAAGTGATACTTATTTTCATGGTGATGAAAAATGGCCTTCCTGTCAAATAAATAAGGACTTCCCAAAACAATACCTGAAATATCAAGCGGCACCACATCAAGTTCCACTGTGTCAATAAAATGTGCAGTTATTGCAAAGCGCAATATGTACTTCCTTGAAACTTGCAAAAATGCATCCTTGCATATCCATCCAAGTGGATAAGGCTTCGGATGTGGAATGGTCTCAAGTTTAAGCTGCTTGACCAAATCTTCATATATAAGATTCGCTTGTGACCCACTGTCAAATAGTGTGTCAATTTTGGTATGTTTTGAAATTACCCTCACATGGAAAAGCTCTATCCTCCTCTTTTCTTCATGAGTATCTTTGCGACAATTCAAAGAGCTAGAACTGGGAATTGTGTCTTGCACCACTTCTTTCCCCTTATTGTTCTTTAAAACCATGGCTATACTTTTTGTCTCATCTCCTGAGTTTGACCCTAAGTCTTGCTCAACTGTTGCTACAATTTTCTCCTTTTCTTTGGTCTTGTTTTTTTTCTTGAATTTTTCTGGTTTCAGTTCAGGATGAAACTTCCAGCAATGATCTTCATCATGACTTGTCTTTGAAGAGTTCTTGCAAAAGAACTTTCCTTTTTCGTTTCTTGAATTTGAAACTCTCTTATTTCCTTTGTTTTTGAAATTACTATCCTCATCAAAAATATTCTTTCCTCCAGCTTCTAAATGTGTAGCCTGGACACAGACTTCATCTAAGCTGGTAGGATTGAACAATAGAATAGTATGTTGCAGGTAATTGTGCAAACCTCCTATGTATTTCAACAAGGTTTCTTGACTTTGTAAGTCTACTCAAAGTAGAAGTGCTCTCCTTCTAAACTCTTGGGTATAATCTTGCACATTTTGACCCTTAAGTTGCCTAAAATTTTGCCAATTCATGATTGCTTTCTGAATATGAGCAAGAGGATAAAACTGTTTCTTAATAGCAGTAATAAACTCATTCCAAGTTAGAGTTATCTTACCATGCTTTTTAATTTCCTCACTGGTCTTGGCTTCCCACCAAACCAAAGCTGCTCCATCCATTTGCAAAGAGGCTAATTGGATTTTTGTGTCATCATCATGCAAATTCTGAATTCTTAGATAGACTTCCAGCTGTCTAATCCAGTTATCCAATTTTTCTGCATTCACATCACCATTAAACATCGACAACTAAAACTTTACATCAAGCCAATGTGGATCTGGTGATTTTTTTTGTCTTTTTGTGTCCATTTTCGTGGTTGAAGAGACAGACAAGAGATAGTGATGATGATGGAGACAGGATCATCATTTCCATTCTTCTAGACTCATCTTTTGTCTTCTTCTCCGAAGAATCTCCTTCTTCTCTTTGGTTTCTAGACCCTTCTCCAGCAATCCTATCATTTCTCTCCTGGTATAGGATCCTAACCATCTCAGTCAAGTCCAAGAAAGCTTTTCTAAAGACTCTTTCTTCTTCCTTGGGATCCATTTCCTCATGTACTTCTCCTTCTCTGGAAGACATGTTTTTGGCTGATTCTAAGGCTAATGAGGATGAAATGGAAGGTGGATGCAATGGCACTCTATCCCTCCTTGGTTGAGGATTAACTTGTTCTCTAACCAATTGACCTTCCCCTCTTTGCAATTTCAACCTAGTAAGCATCAAATTTTGCAGAATAACACAATTTACTTGCACAAATTTCACAAACTCTTAAGCAAAACCTTGAGCTTTGATACCAACCTGATCTGAAATTGTGAGAACAAAGTATTTCTCATACAGAGATTGACTGTAGGGGCATTCATCGGATATTTCACCTTTCAAAGAAAGGATGAATCCGGAGGCTACCTGGCCCTTCTACAGACTCTGCCTAAAGAAATAAAATGTAATCACTGAGATCCGATCAATGAAAGTATTTTTTTTAAGTACAAAGTATTCATTGATCCAGCTTTAATGTGTGAATATGCAAGTATACATATTCTACAAATGAAGTATAATGGTTTGAAGATGAACTAATAAGTTTTGTTCACTGTTTAAACCTGCTTGGGAAAAGTTTTCTTATAAAAATTTACCGTTTAAAGGAGAAGAATCTGAAAATATGCAGCAAAATTATACAGTATGATAGCAAATAATTGTTTAAGTGGTTCACCCCTCTCTTGGGCTACCTCCGCTGGGTCCAAAAGCCTCTAATTAGGCTTTTTCCTCTTTGATTAAATGCTCAAAATGTGAATAAAACTATATATAAGCCTCAAATGGAAAAATACATTGCAAATTAAGATTCAGAAGGCTCAAATCAGTATAAAATGAGTAAACAAACACCTCCATTGGATGAAGGTAGTCCAAAACAGCTCTTCTTCCCTTAGGCCCTGGTGGCTCCACGACCAAAAACGCTGGTAAATTCTTTGTTAGAGCACCCTGATGGCTCTGAAAACACTTCCAACAGCTCCAGAATGATCAATTACCCCAGAATCAAAAAAAATTTCGTATCAAAAGGCTTTTCCTAGCCAAAGTTATGGCTCTTTTACTCCAACTGCCAGTTTGGCCTAGAGAAACTCCACCAAATGTGGAGAACTGGAGTTAGCTCCAGTTAAAAGTGGCAACGACCCCAGATTTGGTGGCGCACTCCTATTTAAATGGGCAGTTAAATTTAATGCGTGGACGTGGTCATATGCACCACCGTCCAACCCGCACCCTTAATGTTATAATAAACGGTTTTTACAAAAAAAACCGCAAGGATTAAACCGCCGGAACTTACGCCCCATTCACATGCCAAACGATGGTATTAACTGTAAGCTTATCCGCGGAGTTTGTGCCATTTTGTTTGTGCGGTGGTTATGTGCCTGAGGTTTTATGCCGAGGGGGTTGGCCCCCTTTTGGGCCTCGCCCAAACGATCCACAACAATTAAATATAAGTTCGAACAGATGACTTTCAAGAACCATAGCCATGGCCCATTGGTCGGCTCGTTGCGTTGTTATCCGCCCATCCCGGTTTCAATTCCTGCCGCGTAACAAAATTTTTAATATGCCAATTTCGTTCAACCTTGGGGCCACGTGGCGGCCTCTGGGCTAGCCACGTGGTGCCCTTTCATTGGATGCCACCGGAATATTCCCCAAAATATTCTGTAGAATATTCTACAGAATATTCCCAGAATATTCTATGGAATATTCTTTTTTTAAATAAAAATATTTTTTATAAAGTCCACTTTGGCATTTTTTTAATTGAAATTGGCGAATCTTTAAGGCTGAATATCTTCTTCATACGGCAACGGATTTGAGTGCCGTTCACGGCGTTGGGATCGTATCACCGAGCTCTTTCCATTCGATCTGTTTTGGAGCAATTCTGAGCAACTTCATTTTTGGGCATTTTTCTACAAGAGACTTGATCTCCTGATCAGTCATTTTCATCTCCGCCTAGGTTCAAATATAGTTTTTGTATGTCTTCCTATTTGATAGATGTTGTTATTTCCTCGGTTCCCTTCCTGCTCATGAAATGGAATTACCCATCTCATGAGCAACTATCGATTCAAACTTATGCTGGGAGTCTAATTTTAAATACCATTTTTATGATATTTTCCATTATGTTTTGATTCCTTTTCATGAAATACTATTTGGAAAAATTCCTCCCAAAATAAGTAATAATCTGAAAGAAGGACTATAATCAATAGGTCATTGGTTTGTTGAAGAATTATTTTCCTATGTAATGGTTTTTGGAAGTGAAGTTGGTCCCCATCTTCTACCCCGATATATCCCAGAAATACTTGCTTTGAGAGAAGTGGCTAATCAAGTTGTTTTGAATGGGCAAGCGAAAAATTTGAGTAAGCTGCAAAAGAAACTCAGGCCTAATTTTCCAATCAAATTTGGTGACATCAATATCCGAGAAAAAGGGCATGGATTCAAATAAGCCAAATATCTTGAGGAAATTTGGTTATTTCCTTTGCCTCATTATGATTATGATCCTCAAGGTTTCATAGGCATTCATTATATAACAATCAGTTATATAAAAAAAATATTCACAAGAAACCCCCTTTCAATGATATTTTTATAAACATTGATAATTTTCAATAAGTCATTGAAAGAGGAAAACTCTTAGATAGTCAAACAAGAGAACAATTGAAAGAATTTAGGGAGAAACTGTTCAAAAATTTCCTAAGGGAAAAGGCTCTACACCTCAACATTTCATTCAAAAAGTTAAAGTATACTGAATTTTTACAGTATAATTTGAACGGAGTCACTTCAAAACCTTCTATTGTTTATCAAAAGGGAAAAGGGGTAGAAATTGAAAAAATAGAAGGTCATGTTGTCACGGGTAAAGAAGCTGAAGTCACAACAATAAAAAAGTTGAAAGAGGAGCAAGAAAGTACATGAATAGCAAAGACTCTAGAAAAAGAAAAAAACCAACCGAACATGAAGATATTGTCACTAATTCTCTCGAGAAAACAGAGCAAAAGAAAGAAAAAAGTATAGAAGTCAAAGAAATGGAAGTATCTAAGGAGAAATAAAAACAGGTAGCTACTGAAACCAACACCAAGGAAAATGAGGAAAAAATGGAACCATCTAACAAGTTGGATACTATATGTGTCATATATCCTCAGGTATTAGTAACACTGATTTCTACTAAGATTATTTTTTGCTATACAACAACCCCCATTTGTTTTCACTAAATGGGGACCCTTAAAAAATAAATAGGAAATTTATTTGTTTGATTTTATCTTAGCCTAAGTAAAAAAACTTTAGGAAATAAAGTTATTTTCCTTTCCGCTTTCATTTCTTAGCATGCATTGCAAATCACATAGCTTACAAGCTTAAAAAAATTAAAATATATTAAGTTGTACAAGCTGCGAGATGCGCTAAATGTTTTCTGAAGTCATATAAAACTCCCATTACAAAAGACTTAAACATCGCTTTAAAAGAAAATCTCATCGCACCTTGTAAAACGATTAACTTATAACAATTCGGTAAGAGTTGCGATGAATCAGACCCGAAGAATCAATAAAGAAAAAAACATAAAAATTCAAGTGTCTAAAAAAGCGCATCAACATGATTCCTTAAGCACACTTCGCATTTTGCAACAAATAACTATAATGCAAGTTTCAGTACCGTATGGAAATTGCGATGTGTGATTTGTGCAGATCACATTTCGCGAAATTTATCGGTAACATAACTAATAGAAATAGTCTTGAGTTGCGATATGTGATAATTGATAGTTATTTCTCAAGTGTACAAAATGATTTATATCTAATCAACTAGATATAAGATCTAACATCTTAAATTGATTGATAAATATTTCACATGAAGGTGTGTAAGAGATTTGATTGAAATAATTATTGGTGATTAATGACATTTAATAGGAGTAAGGTTTGAAAGATTCATATCTACTTTGAGAATGTTTTGAATGATTGAATGTCAGATTTATGATTATATCGCTTTAATTCTATCCATCTCTTTATTCTCTCTATTTTTAAAGTTTGCTCTGTTTGCTTGAATTTAGGGAACCACTTAACGAAGCAAGGATAACAGAAATGAGCAAGAAAGGAAAGGAAATTTCTCAAGCATCATCTATTGAAGAACCATATATGTCTACCCTATTCTCAGATACTACCTGCAACAAGGATTGCAGAAGTTCCTCATGGGATGCAATGTATCAATTCTTCGAGAATTCCTTCCCCTTATTGCTATGCTACCGATACGTTGTGTACATTATTTGCAAAGCCTGATACTACTAGGTTTTCTATAGATTGGGTTCCATTAATTGATTCAATAATCAATTCTTTTATTCTGAATTTGGAAAAAATCCTATATGATAATTTAGCCAGAAGTATCATGGAGTATAGGAGTAAAAGAAGTGTTTCCTATCTGGAAATACCCCCCTTTTACATGAGTGCCTATGCCATGGATGCAATTTTATTTACTTCGAGTTTTCCTAATATGGGATAGAAATGGACGACCCAAGACCCTAATCCAATCCACATTTACCACAGAGCCCTTTGGGAATCATATTTTTATCTATTATTTTACAAAATTTTCCATAGAGTGATACTGCCTATGCACCAAATTATATTTAAGGAGAAAGCCCCTAGGATTCCAAAGAGGCCAGTACAGATATTTTTCCCGTTGCCAGATGGTTTTCCAAAGAAAGTTTCACCTATGTCAGGGTTTTCGGGAGTTATGCTTCTCCCCACATCCTGCCATATTGTGTTCCTGATAAGCTACTTGCTAGAGAGATTGCTTACCAATTTGTGGTAAATGGTATTTTGAAACAACTTAAAGTTGCTAAGAAGGCCATTTGGCCTAATTTCCCTTTATAGTGTGGTACTTTTTCACTTTTTGATATTGGTAATGCCTACAAGGAAGTTTCAAATGTTAATTTTTTGAATTTGGCTGTAATTCCAAAGCGGCCATATGACCCCAATGATGCAATAAAAAATTACATCACAAAGCTCAAAGTCAAGCCTTTTGTGAAAGAGATAGATAGATTTGATGATTTCTTTCAAGGTATTGAAATTTTTTGAGATGTACTAAAGTTTGCATCCATTCAACTTAATCAAGATGAATTGGAAGCCTTCCAAGAATACAGAAACAAGAGACTGGAAATGATTCCTTTGGATTTATTGACTATTGAAGATGTCAACAGACCGACTCCAAGTATTAGCTTGGATAATGAAGCTAAAGAAATTTCTAAAGATGAGTCAGGGTAATTAGAACATCAATCTCAGAATTTGGATCATTCTGATAATGAATCCGAAAACATAATTGACAGCCCAGAAAAGGTAAGTAATCAAGTAATCAAAGAGATTGAGATGCAAGATAAAGGAGGAATTAATGGAACTGAATCGTCTTCCCAATAATTTCAACACAACCAAAATACACCTGATCAGTCAGAAAAATCTCAGCCAAAGGATTTAAAGAGTGATTGGGATAAGTTTTATAAGGCACTGCAAATGCCTCAAACAAAGCCTAATACTGATCAATCTACCACTTTTCAGACACCAGAACATTCTCAGAAATTAGTGGAAACTGTTACTCCACTACAAAAAGTTCCTGAAACTCATGATCGAGAGATCATACCGGCCTACCCTACAGAGCATATAGTTTTAAAAATTGAGGAATTCTCTTCACTCGATGTCTTCTATAGTCCTAATCATAAGGCTATAGTCAAGAGGAGAAAGAGGAGAAGAATAGAAGATACAGTCTCAAATATTACAAATTAATTTGTTTACGTTTTATGGAAGGATCGTCTAGCTAATACTATTGAACATTTAACCAAGCTATCATAGTTTGCAGGGGCATATGCTACTACCACTATTGATAAGGCCACTGAAGTTAAAATGTTACTGAAGCAGAAAGAAGACAAAATACAATATTTAGAACGAATGTCAGAGTAAGAAAAGTCTAACTCCAACAAGAAAATGGAATTGAAAATGTCTCAATTTCAAAAGGATTTTGAAAGAATAAATTTACAGCATCAGGTGCAACTTACATAAAATAAAACACAACTAGAAGCAGCAATAAACAAATTACAAAGCCAGCCATAGCTAGAGAAATTCATAAAGGAAGCATTGGATGTGAATGCTAAACTAAAGCAACAAAAAGAAGTATTTTTCTAACAAGCTTCTATCACTACCTCTTATTATGATTCAAGTGAAATATTGATACAGAAAGTGGCTATACAGAAATTTGAGTGTGAGAAGATTGAGAAGAAAATCAACGAACACATTCAATGGAAAACATCAGACTCAGGAAAGGAAGCTGATCTACCCCAGGGAGAAAAATTTCACAAGGAAATCTTATTTAAGGATTGGGAAGCATAGATAAGGCAAGGAGACAAAGCAACATAAAATGCATCAAGGTTAACAAAGGAAATTAATGAATATGTATGTGAACAACTTTTGAAAGCAGAGCTTATCAAAGAGTCCACATCTGAAGTACTCTCAGAAATCAAGCAGTTGGAAACATAGTGGAAGAAAAAGATAGAAATGCGGGAAGAAATGATTAAAAATGTAAATAAGTTTGATCAAGAAAATTATTGGAATTTTCTGATCAAACCTTATCATCAGTGTCAAACCTTGCATTCTTTAATTGATTCAACACAAAGATCACATCCAACACTCTCAAATGCAGTATTCAAGGGACATGTCAGATCAAGAATTTTGCAGCTAGCTACTCTAAAACCCATGCTAGATATTTGTCAATTTCAGGATCAAATCTGAATGGAGGATCAAAACTCATAAGTTATATCGTTACTTTATTTTCTTAGATTGTAGTTAAATTTTGTCTTACGAGGATGGTTACTTGAAGCCTCCTCTATTTTTATGTAATAATCTATTTTTAAACATATTTATTTTAGTATTTAAACCCCTCTCATGCTTTTAGAGAAGGGTCCAGAAATTTGTCAAAAACATTTGCAAATAATTCACTTCTGTAAGTTTGTAAATGCTTTAATGGATTATTGTAACGCAATCTGTTATCTTTTGACATTTGAAGCTGTTTAACTGATGTTGCATTATTTACCCTTTAAATTGCTTGAAAGTGAAGATGAGTAGAAAATCTACTGTCAGTTTATATGAGTAGGACTTTGTACATATGGTACTTCTATTTACTTGTATTAAGCTTTTCTTTCTAGATTGATAGTTATATTTTTAATTTCATTATATATATGAACGCCATCATCAATGAATGTTAAATTCACATATGTACTAATATTTATCTATGATTTCTTTTTGGATATATAAGCACACATATGAATGCGATATGCTTTTCACAATTATTTTAATCAAACTATTTTGTTAAAATAATCATCTTTAAATAATTTTCGTCTCTTTCAACTGTTAAATATTCTTCATTACTAATAGTTGGAGGATATATTTTAAGATTGCATAAAGGAAGAAACACCCCGGGTATATAGTAGAATAGATAAGTGTTAGATAAATGCATATGATAGATTAAAATATTTTCCCATTGCATGTTATATAAACAAAACACACCCCAAATCATCCTTTTTGGGAAACTGGTCCCTTCATCCCCAGTCGGAGCCACCACACCAAATAGAAAAGGACTTACTCTAAGGTCTAGACTGGGTGGTTTCCCCCCTTGTTGTGGCAACGGAATTATGAGGCCTCAACATTTTTGGCACTAGAAGGAGGGAAATTGTGAATGGAAAGAAGATCTGATCAATATAAAAGTTAATCTAAGAGTCTCTCTCCCTCTAGATCCCCTTCAACTTCTATAAAATTATCTAGATGATAATATTTAATGTCTGAAGTTGAACATTCTTCTCCTAAGTCTCCTAGTGATACTCAACCCATACTGTCTCCCGATTTTCATCAAAATTCTCCCAAAGTTCAGCCTTTGATAGAAAAGTTAGAGGGAGTATCCATTTCTGCTGAAAAGTCTGAATCTTCTCAATCATCTGAGGTTAGTATTTCATCTTCTTTACTACCTAGAAGAATATTAACTCGACCAGAAACTCAAAAGAAAAGAATCCTTCCTTTTGAATTTCCCATCGATACTTCTTGAAGGAGAATAAAGAAGACTGAATCAGAGTCAATCACCAGCGAGATATTATCCAATAATCCACCCCATTCACCTCCATTACCTCCACTCACTTCCACAATTTCCATTCCAACAATCAGTGTTACTTTAACTAGTTATAGTACTTAGACTACTATCCCTTCAATTAGTTCTAACACTCAGTTTGCCTCTTCTTCAACTCAAAATCAATCCATCACATCCACCCAAGGACCAATGGCAGGCCAGGTACCCCCACCAAATGTACAACCATGGAACAATCCACGGGATGTACAAATGCCTACTCCTCTTCATCCTCTCCCAAAATATCCTGAAATATGGTTACCTAAATTTAATCCTGATGATGGTCTTCCAGCTGAAGAACACATTCATAATTACATGTTAGCCAATAATTTAAAATAGGTAGTTGAAGAAGATTGTGTTGTAATATTATTTCCATATACTCTCACAGGATCTGCAGGATCTTGGTATTTTTCATTACTTGCCCGCTCTATAACTAGTTGGAATATGTTCGAAGAACAATTTTTAGCTAAGTTTGGGGATGACAGAACCACTGCATCACTCATCAATGATTTATCAAATTGAAAGGCTAAAACAGGGGAGAAAATAAAATATTTTAATTCAATATTTAATAAATTTCTTAATAAAATTCCTGCTACAGCAGTTCCTGGTGCAGAAGTTCAAATTGAGTGGTATATTTCATCTCTTCCATCCAATATAGCCATTTTTGTTGATAGATAAAAAATACCTACACTCACAGAAAATATGAAGGAATCTTTATCTGTAGGGAAATGCATAATTGCTCTTGAAAAGAAGAATTCCCAAGAAGATAGGAAATCAAAGAAAGTATCCTTCAAAGATGATTCAAGAAAGAAGCTGTTAAAGACCCTTTTGATGTCGAAGGCCTTTATAAAGTTTTAAAGACTATGACAAATGAGATGGAAGATATCAAGAAACAAGTCGCTGAAAGTTCTAGCTCAAAAAAGACTTTCAGAACCTTTAAGAAAAATCAGTCTTCTAATTCTCAACCACTGAATAACATATCTAATGCTGAGTCTGATCAAGATACAGATGAAGAGAAAACAGAGGAAGAAGAAAATGAAGAAGAAGAAGAATAAGTTGAACTAAATGGAATGTGGGATTTTATCCTACCAAATGAGGAACAAGAAGAAGCTTTACCTGTGAGTACAAGGAGAAAAAATACTACTGAAGCAACACGGCCAAATAAAAAATAGAAGAATTCAATGCCTGCTAAAGATAAAATAGTAAGTAAAAACTCTACTTCTAAGGCTACATAAAGAAACCCTTTTACTTCAGATACTCCACCTACATAAAAAACAATGGTAGCCTCTGACACTATTGATTATAATGTAGTCTAGGATATGAAAAAGACCAGGGCCAACATTTCAATACACAAACTTACTAAGTTAAAACAAAAACAAAAAATCTTACTTAGAGATTTAAATGCAGTTCTTGCTTCAGCCTTACCTACTCTAGTAGTAGTCCAAGTTGCTAATCAAATGGGTAAACCGCCTTCTCCTTCAACTAAAATAGATGCTACAGATTTGATTATGATAGGTGAGCGATCCATCTCTCATACTCCTCCATTTCTTTTAACCTATGAGATCTATAATAAAAATGTCCATAATTTTTTAATAGACTCAGGGGATTCCTCTAATATCATGCCAAAATCAGTATGTGCTAAGTTGAACATAACTCCTCAGAGTTCTCCTGTTCACATAGTACAACTTGATAGAACTAAAGCAAAGGTTGTATGAGAAATAATTTTTTTTTTCTATCAGATTATCATCAAACCCCAAGGTTGCTCAGATAATCGATATATTGGTGGTTGATATTCTTGAGTTTTACAGTTTAGTGTTAAGTAGATACTGGTCTGAAAAAATTCATGGATATTTTGCAAGGGACTGGTCACATATGTGGCTACCACACAATGGAAAGCCAAATCAAATCCGGGTAGAGTGTGAAAATATCATGAAACATACAGTCACTGATCTTGAAGGAATGAAGGAACCAATAGCATTCAATAATAATATTATTGGAAACTACTTAGCATTATCATTTCTTGGAAATTTTAATGCTCAAACATCACCCTTTTTTGATAATGAAATTATCTCTCAAATCGAGTTTTTTTCCTAGACAAACACTTCCAAATGTAAAATTTTTGTAGATAAACCAGTAGTTAATTCTTTATTTTGGATTGATGGTTCTAAATCTAAAAATGGTGCAGAATCTGGTTGTATTTTAATAAGCCCAGAAGGAGAAAAAACCATGTTATCCTGCAGACTTGAATTCGATTGCACAAACAATATAGCTGGGTATGAAGCATTAATCCAAGGTTTGTACAAAGAAATTGATCTCGACATCAAATATTTGAAAGTACTAGGAGATTCGGAAATTATTTTTAAACATGTAAGAAATACCATTCATTGTCATTCTAGACATCTAAAGCGTACCAAACATTAGTCCAAGAATTGACCATTCATTTCTTAGCCTTCAATATTTCTTAAGTGCCTAGAATACAAAATGCTAGTGCAAATATATTGGCTAATGTAGCATTGAAATTAATTCCATCTCAAGAATTTAGTCTCGATAGATTTTCCATTGAATTAATTTTTAGACCATCTATTCCTGACAATATTACCAATTAGAGAGTATTTAATGATGATTCAGATATCATATATTTCCTTACATATGAAGGATCTTATGATAGTCAAATTTTAGATGAAAATGAACATGACATTCAGGTAAAGGATGAGAAAAATGAAAATCCAATTCCTAAGTCATTTGTCTAATTATAAGACCTTTATGATCTAAAAGATAGGTTTAAAAGAGTTACTAACTCTAAAACTCAAAGTTCTACCTTAATATTTGAGTTAGTAAATCTTAGAACTAATGATAAACCTCAAAATGTCAATTTAGGTCTTGGCCTATCTTCTGATGAAAGATTATCATTTATCAAGTTATTAAGAATGTACAAAGGTGTTTTTTCTTGGGATTACACTGATCTTAAAACATATGACACTTATGTGATTCAACACACTATTCCTATGATTTCAGATGAGAAACCTATACAACAAAAGTTGAGGAAAATTCACCGGAATCTTGAAAATCAAATCAAAACAGAACTGAATAAATTCCTTTGAGAAAAGATTATCTTTCTAGTTAAAATTTCTAAATGGGTTTCAAATTTGGTTCCTGTTAGGAAGAAAAATGGTGATATTAGAATTTGTATTGATTTTAGGAATTTAAACAAAGCATGTCAGAAGGAAAACTTACCATTACCAACAATGGAACAAGTACTGCAAATAGTAGCTGGTTCTGAACTTATGTCTTTCCTAGATAGATTTTCAGGATATAACAAAATCCTTGTACATCCAGATGACATATTGAAGACTACATTCGGGACTAAGTGGGGAACATATGCCTATCAAAAGCTGCCATTTGGGTTAATTAATGCAGGTGCCACTTTTCACAGAGCTATGGACATAAATTTCAGAGGACTCATCAATAAATCAATGGTTACTTATCTAGATGAAATTACAGTCTTTTCTAGACAAGCAACCAATCATATGAATGACATAAAGCAAGTCTTTGAGCGATGTAAAAAGTATGGACTTTCATTAAACCCAAAGAAGTCATATTTTGCTTTAGATGAAGGAAAATTTTTAGGATTCCTTGTGTCAAAGAGAGGTATCTTTATTGATCCTGAAAGAATTGAAGAGATTAAAAAAATTCCTTTTCCTCATAACAAGAAAACTATGCAGTCGTTTCTTGGACAGATAAATTTTGTAAAAAGATTTGTCCTTGAATTTTCGCAAATAGTTTTACCATTGGAAACCATGGTTAAGAAAAATTCAGTCTTTAAATGGGGACATAACGAAAGAGAAGCATTTGATTTAATAAAAAAATCAATTATCAATGCTCCATTCTTGACTACCCCTAATTTTCTTAATCCTTTTACTTTATACACCTTCTCATCAGATACATATTACACTGTTGTTTTAACACAACTTAAAGACCAAAAAATTGAAGCACCAATATCATTTTTCAGTTCCAATTTGTAAGGCGCATAACTAAATTATTCATTTGTTGAGAAACAAGCATTTGCTGTCTTTAAAGCTATAAAACATTTTAGACTATTTCTCCTTAAAACTCACACCAAAATAATAGTTCCATTCTCTGCAGTGAGAAAACTATTGATGCAAAGAGAATTAGAGGAGAAAAGAGCTAACTGGGTTACTGCTTTACAAGAATATGGTTTAGAAATTAGACCTTCTAAAATTGTTAGAGGTCAATGTTTTTGCAGAACGCTAATAGGAGCATCCCATTTATCATCAGAGACAGATTCAGGTAATAATATGCAAATATCAGAGGTAAGGCTTAACGATGTACAATCTCAGTATGCTGATCTCAAATTTTATTTGAAAAATGGATATGCCCTAACCCAATTCAGTGATAAAACAAAACATGCTTTGAGATTAAAGGCCAAGAAATATGAAATAATTAATGATGTATTATTTATAAAAAACTTTGATTCTATGCTATTAAGATGCTTAGAGAAAACTGAAGCAGAGAAAGTTTTGTAGGAACTCCATGATGGACTAGTTGGAGGACATTTTGGAGGAAATACAACAACACACAAAATCCTGCATGTAGGTTACTATTGGCCTACACTTTTCAAAGATTCTCATGAATATTAAAGAAAATGCAAAGTTTGTCAAAGTGCATCTGGAAGACAAAGGAAACCAACCTTCCCATTACAGCTAGTTAATATCGAACAACCATTTGAACAATGGGGATTGGATATAATCGGTGAGATCATTCCTAACTCTTCCAAACACCATAAATATATTCTCATAGCTATAGATTATTTTACTAAATGGGTGGAAGAAATTCCATTAAAGGTAGCCAACTCTGAGAATATTATTGATTTCATTGACCAATTTATCATAACTAGGTTTAGTTTACTTACTGCTTTAATGTTCGACAATGCATCTTATTTCTCAGGAGCTACTATGATAGAATTTGCAATCAAAAGAGGCTTTAAAATTAATTATTATGCAAATTATTATCCACAAGGGAATGGTTTAGCAGAATCCACAAATAAAAATCTTATTAGAATCATCAAACGAACTGTTGATCAAAACCAACGAAATTGGCATAAGTCATTAATATTTACTCTTTGGGCAGATCGAATAATTCAGAAAGCTTCCATTGGCACTTATCCATTCAATATTATTTATGGAAAAAAAATTGTTCTTCCTACCAATGTAGTTATTTGTAATATCCCAAAATAGGGAAATTCTACACTATTGGGAATATTTTAAGATATTCCAAATGTGGAGATCCAGCAATATGCAAACACAAAAATGGAGTAGTAGTGACACTCAACTAATAGAAATGTGAGAAATATCCATAGCCATATTATTAAGTTATAGTAGCAAATAATTAATACAATATCTTGAGGAAAATGTTACTCAAGATAGGCAATGCTCAGCCTCAAGAAACAAGTACATAAATCATGATAGAACACTGCTACACAAGTGTGCCCAAGCTATGACTACACAGTTTTATAAGAGAAATTGAATGCTAACATATGTAAAATACATAGGTGTAAAAATTTATGGCCCATATAACATTGGGAGTGAGGATATCAGCTCCCAAAGACTACCTCAAGTCAATCTTGGAAGGATTGGCTGTAATATACAAAATCTGCAAAATGCCGAAGTTGCTGGGTAGCAGCAGCAACTCAAGAAATGGAAAAAAGTGGAGAAGGCTGAAGATGCTGCATCTAATGAAAAGGCTTCCTCCAATGGATCTCTCAAGTGAAAGGCTGATCCTATCACTGGGGATCTCACCCTCCAAACAATCTGCAAAAGCCTCACTGCAAATTCTCACTAGAAATAATGGAGTTACTGAAGGAAACTGTGCTGTAGGGGCAAGGGAATGAGTTGGCCTAATGACAAGATCTGAAATAAGATCCAAGGGCTCCCAAATTGATCTCCCAAAGGAAAGAGAGGCTCCTTCTCTAAAAAAAGTGATGGAAGTGGTGTTGTAAACCCTCACTACAACACCCAGCAACACAACATTATTCTGCTGTAGAAATAATGCTGTACTGGAGGAGGATGCTTGGCCTTAAGCCTATATGTGAGGCAAATTAGTACAACTCCTTCAAGAGGCCTCTTAAGAAAGGAGAAGGATTCCTAAGCAGGAGATCCTCGTGCTAAGCAGCACTACAACTTAGCTAAACAGCCGGAGATTGCACAAAGTCTGAATAGACCATAAAATCAATAATACAGAACATGAATAACAATGGATGCCTTGCCCTCCTTTTGAAAAAGTGAAAGCACTCTCTCCATGGGTCCCACTCATTAGGATTTCCTTCACCAAATAACCCACTTCTCATTCATATTGCGCTGTCTATCATAGTTCTCTCCACCTCCTATCCCAGCGCTATTGACTTGGTCAAACTTGACCTTGTCTTCATGCAAATGTACCTTTTCACACATAAGGGTGTGAAATCCAGCTCTTATGACTATTCCCTTTCACATTTGAGGGATTTTATTCATTTTTTTAATGTGCATGGGCTCTCTCACCCATTTATTTAGCTGCTAGGTGATAAAAACAAAACTTTAATATTCCATTTAGCTGTGGGCTAAAATGGGAATATTACAGTCCTCCCCTCCCAAATGTTGCTTTTCCTCAAGCAACTGCAAGGATAGAACTCGAAAGTCTCCACTCAAGGCATGGAGTCTGAAATGTGTTGAGGAAAATCTTCCCCATGTGAATCCTCCATCCCCCAAGCAATCATCCATACAAAATGAGTCACCTCCCAACATGGCAACTCCTGAAAATCATCTTCGACCTTTGGCTCCTGCAATGCAGGTGGGCTAAAAATCTGATCTTGGTAGACAAAATGGCATACCCCATGCTTTCCTCCTCTCCATTTAGGATAAGTGTAGAGTATATGATGATCTTGGGCTGCAATAATATTTCCCTCAAGTGGCAAGATGAAGACTAGACCACTAGGGATCTCTTCCCCAACGTTATGAAAAATGTTGGCCCAAATCATCTCATATGTGATGAGTTGGAAGTCACCATCATATGGCATTCAATTAATCATATGGCTCACCTCAAATGGAAACAAATGTTTTTCTGTAGTGGCCAAATACTCTCTCATGCTCCCATTAGAACATGCAATGCAAACAATGTGGGAGATCTCTCCCCCAAGGGACACATCCAACCAATGTTCCATTCCCCAATCATGCTCTCAAAAAATATAATTACAACAGCAACATAAGGAACCATAATAAGAACCATTCTTGCTGCCATGTGTAGCAAGGGAGAAGGACAATGGTCCCTCAAGTGTAACCAACGCAGTTTGGCCCTCCACTGCAAAAGAGTGTGACAAAAAGTGTGGTCTCTCAACCAGTTGGTTGTTGTCCCACTCTCCTCATATGTTTGGAGAAAGTGAATGATGTGTGGTTCAAAGTGAGCATGCTATCAAAAATACATCTCCTCCCCAAGTCCTCCTAGGGAGTGGTTACCATCACTTCTCATGGCCTCAAGTAGACCATGAGGTCTAGAAAAAAGAATGCTCCTCCTTGGAGCAACATCCTGCACATGTATGGTTAAGGGATCCATAGATACATTATACAATTAATTATGCAAACAAACAATACCCTTACCATAAGTCTTTCTCATGAAAATGGAGTGGCTCATAGATGAGTCTCCTCTCATCCTCAAAGAGAAAAGAGGTGGCTGTGCTAACTCTTCCAAAGAGTTATGCATCTCCTCCATCTTCACATGATCCATGAAGTGCCTCCTCAAGTTCTTCAAGTGGTTCCTCCCACAAGAAGAAAAAAAATGTGATGTGGAAATCATGGTTTGCTCATGGTTCCTCCTGAAATGTACAACATGTAAAGTGGGGAGGATCATGCTCCCAATGGGCATCCTTAATCTCAAGCCCACTCTCCAAACAAAGCTTCCCCTAAACATAAGCATATCAACAATATATGGAAGCAAAGTACAATGAAAACAAGTTTCCAAATGACAACCGGAGAGTGAATCATAGTTCCACTCATGGAACCAGCGCAGTGCATCCTTTTCCTGCATCAAAATGAGAGATAACAAGTGCTTTACCAGCCACTTGTTTGCTGCCACAGTCATCTCATAAGATGGAAACATGAAGTTACAATATGGTGTCAATGGTGTACACCAAGAAACATGTGGCTTCCCCCACAAACCACCAAAAGGATAGCCAAAATCAATGCTACAAGTAGCTGCAAGTACATCATCATACAATATGAAATAAGAGATAATTCTTCTTGATACATGATGTTGCTCAAACAAGGAAAATAAGTACAATACAAAATGTGAAATTATCCCTCCTCCCTCATGTACTTGAGGTCTTGAGTTGAAATGGCTCAAATGGAATCTTCCCCTCACCTCTAATGTGTAGGGAAGTGGTTGTGACCTCCTATCTGTCATCATCTGGGCTATGCATCTCTCCATATGCTGAAATATGTCATGCTGGATGCCCTCCCAAGTGAACTCCTCTACCAAAGAAAGGTATGCATCATAATGCATGGAAGGGAAGTCCTCATGTGCTGCAAGTAGCAACTTCTCCTTGAGACTAGAAGCTCTAGTCAAGAAGACTCTGCCATATGAATAGATGACCACATCATCCACCATATATTCATGATCTATATCCGAGTCATCGAGAATCATGCATGCACCAAGATCCTTGGAGTACTCTACTAAGAGCTGAGATCTCCAATAAGGATCAATCCTTCTAAGAGACAGCGCTGGTGATTTGGCATGTGAAGCTCTACTCATGCTACTGCCTACTACTTTGACGCCAAATTTTTCCTCCAAACTCTTCACCTCTCCAAAATCCAAGAGCGGTGAATCCAAAGACAAGATGTCTTCCATCAGTGGTAGATTTGGTGGCCTCCCCTGTGGAATGCCTCCATGTAGTGAGACATTCAAGAGGGGACTGTACATATGGTTGGGAAACCTTGCCCTTGCCTTCATAGCAAAATATAGTCTCCTTCCTCCTTGCACCAGCTCTTTGAAATAGATAGGGGCATGTGCTCCTCATCAAGTGATGATGTCCTTCCTCCCTACCTTCTCCTTCCATCAATATCATCTCACAATCATGCTGCTCATTGATTTTACTTTGCCTCCCATATGTGAGATCCTGGGGAAATTCTTGCAATGGCACAAGAAACCCTCCTATTGGAGCATGTGCTCCTCCTTCCTCTGCATGAGGCACTAGATGTGCTCTAGATGTGACAGCGTTGTAACCCCCATCCTTTTCTTCATCTTCAATATGAATAGGAGGTAACTGATCAATAAGAGGTTCCTTCCTTGCAAAAGGACCCTTCATGCCCTCTTGTCCAAGGTTATGAAACAAAGATCTTGCCTCCAAAAAGGTATCATGCAAGATGTGATCTCCTCCAATAGGTTTCTGAAGTGGTTTTGAGTTTGCAAGTCCTCCCAACTTATGAAAAAGTTTCATTGGTTTGATTGTCTCATGTTTTATATCAAATCTTTCAGCCAATATTTTAGTGAACTTTGCAAAAGAAGAAGTATTAACATTTTTCAATGAAAATGACTCAAAAATCCACCAAGAATAGGCCTTACCTTCAAAGTGCAGTGCTGCAAATCTGATGGCTTCTTCTTCAGAAACTGGGTGTTGCTGCAAATAAGTACACAACTCCTCCACCCAAGCTTTGGCTGAGCAAGTTGGGGATCCATCAAAGGTAGATAGAGAAAATCTATCCATGTTATTCAGCTGGCTCCTCTCCACCTTGATCTTGCAAAACTCTTTGAAAGTAATATGATCTCTAAACTTCTCAGTTTGATACTCATACTCTTGCAAAAAATTACTAAAAATTCCCTTCTCCGGCATTTCCTCTTCTTTCATTTCTCTCATAAAAAACCTGGGCATTTGACTACGCTATGCATAATAGGGTGTGGCTGCATGCTCACACCTATCATGTACCAATATAGATCTGTCTCTAGATCCAAACTCCTCAGGAGATTCCATCTCTCCTCTCATCTTCTTAATATTTTCATTTATGCACTATACAGATTTTGGAAGAAGCTTTGTAAGTATATATTCCCTTTTTCCTCCACATAATGGAGTCTTCTTTCTATTCATCTCTCCTTCTCTGGATAGTTGCATGGTTGAGTTCCACAGGCTGAGCCAAGATTGAAGCTCTCATACCACTGTAATATCCCAAAATAGGGAAATTCTACACTATCAGGAATATTTTAAGATATTCCAAATGTGGAGATCCAACAATATGCAAAAACAACAATGGAGTAGCAGTGACACTCAACTCATAGAAATGTGAGAAATATCCATAGCCATATTATTAAGTTATAGCAGCAAATAATGAATACAATAACTTGAGGAAAATGTTACTCAAGATAGGCAATGCTCAGCCTCAAGAAACAAGTACATAAATCATGATAGAACACTGCTACACAAGTGTGCCCAAGACATGACTACACAGTTTTATAAGAGAAACTGCATGCTAACATATGTCAAATACATAGATGTACAAATTTATGGCCCATACAACATTGGGAGTGAAGATCTCAACTCCAAAATACTACCTCAAGTCAATCCTAGAAGGATTGGCTGTAATATACAAAATCTGCAAAATGCCAGAGTTGCTGGGTAGTAGCAGCAACTCAAGAAATGGAAACAAGTGGAGAAGGTTGAAGATGCTACATCTGATGAAAAGGCATCCTCCAATGGATCTCTCAAGTGAAAGGCTGATCCTATCACTGAGGATCTCACCGTCCAAACAATTTGCAAAAGCCCCACTACAAATGCTCACTAGAAATAACACAGTTACTGAAGGAAAATGTGCTGTAGGGGCAAGGGAATGAGTTGGAATAATTCCAAGATCTGAAATAAGCTCCAAGGGCTCCCAAACTGATCTCCCAAAGGAAAGAGAGGCTCCTCCTCTGAAAAACAAGTGATGGAAGTGGTGTTGTGAACCCTCACTGCAACACCCATCAACACAACATTATTCTGCTGCAGAAATAACGCTGTACTGGAGGAGGATGCTTGGCCTCAAGCCTGGATGTGAGGAAAATCAGTACAACTCCTTCAAGAGGTCTCTCAAGAAAGGATAAGGATTCCTAATCAGGAGATCCTTGTGCTAAGCAGCACTGCAACTCAGCTAAACAGCCGAAGATTGCACAAAGTCTGAATAGACCATAAAATCAGTAATACATAACATGAATAACAATGGCTACCTTGCCCTCCTTTTAAAAAAGTGAAAGCACTCTCTCCATGGGTCCCACTCATTAGGGTTTCCTACACCAAATAACCATCTTCTCATTCATACTGCACTGTCTATCATAGTGCTCTCCACCTTCTATCTCAACACTGTTGACTTGGTCAAACTTGACCTTGTCTTCATGCAAATGTCCCTTTTCACACATAAGGTTGTGAAATCTAGCTCTTATGACTATTCCCTTTCACATTTGAGGGATTTTATTCATGGTTTTATTGTGCATGGGCTCTCTCACCCATTTATTTAGTTGCTAGGTGATAAAAACAAAAATTTAATATTCCATTTAGATGTGGGCTAAAATCGGAATATTAAATTATTCCTTCTCTTGCCCTAGTTCAATTTATTGAAGAATCTCCTTCTTCTTCCTTGCAAGTAAGACAATTTCAAATTCTTAAGCTTGAAGAAGAAAGAGAAAAAGCTAAAGTTACTCATGCACATCATCAACAGATAGTAAAAGCTTCATTTGAATAAACTTCTGTTACTCCATTTTTTTTTCAAATTGGTGATCTGGTATTGAAATGGGACAAAGCACATGAGGAAAAAGGTAAACACACCAAATTTCAAAGAATGTGGTTAGGTCCATTTCAAATCATTGAAGAAATAGGTCCATCAACATTTTTATTGTAAGATCTATCAGGAAAAAGAGATTCTTTGTCTGTTAATGGACATATTTTAAAGAAATATTTTAATAGGAGGCAACCCCTTATATTCCTTGTATATTATTGTATTTTATTTTCCTTACGAAAATAAAAGTGGACTAGTATTGATTTTTGGCTTTTCAAATAAATATCTCAGATTTTTTTTTTTTTTTTTGATTTATCGCTTATAGAAATAAGAAGTGTTAAGGAAACAATCGAAAGATTCGAAAGTCAAATAGATTCTATTTTCACTAAAAGATGTAATTTTACTGAAGTTATTTATTCTCTGATGAACTCTCATCTTTATAAAGCATTGTCATTCTGTTATCAGTAAAATAAAAGAATCTTTAACATAGTAAAAACTCAAAAAATTATCATCCATAATTCTCAAAAGGACCAATGATTCACCCCATCGGGGAAAAATTATCAATTTCTAGAAACAAATTGAAAAATTATGCTAAAAAATCTTAAAAGATAATAATTCTCATCATGATCTTGTTTACCATGTTCATAGGGAAATAGTTGAACTGACGTTACTAATATTGTCTACCAAAAGAGGGTAATGACTTGAGATAATATCAAGAGGACAAGGGGTCTCATCAAGAGCCAAATTGATCAGTTTAATTACAACTAGTGAATGGAATTGTCAATATTTGGTTACCAAGCCAAGAAAATGGATTTTAAGTAAATAAAATACAATAAAAAATATCTACAAAATAGAAAAGAAAGTTCCAAAAGAGATCAAGTGTATAAAGTTGGAATTTATTTTTGAAGATTGTAAGAAAGACTGGATGGGACAATGAATCATTGCTAGGTAAAAGGTAACCCTGCCAAGAGCTTAAATTTCCTATTAGATCATAGGCTCTACCTATGATAAAAGAGTATATATTTATAAAGCTAATCTGAAAGAGCCACCTGCTTTATCTTTTTGAACTGAGTAAAGACTGATATAGATATTCATAGTACTTTTATTTTTAAAGAGGAATTATTATGAATTATAATTGAGAGAGATTTTATTTCTTAGTGAGATATTATTTATTTAAATTCATTCGTGCAACTATTTTTATTTCGAAAAAGTTTTTAGAAATTAAAAAAAACCAATCAGAGATAGCTGGTTCTCCCAAGTGAATTTCCAATTGGTGTGCTATACAACAACCCCCATTTATTTTCACTAAACGGGGACCCTAAAAAAATAAATATGAAATTTATTTGTTTGATTTTATCTTATCCTAAGTAAAAAAACTTTAGGAAATAAAGTTATTTTCCTTTTCGCTTTCATTTCTTAGCGTGCATCACAAATCGCATAGCTTACAAGCTTAAAAAACTTAAAATATATTAAGTCATGCGAGCCGCAATATGCACTAAACCTTTTCCGAACTCATATAAAACTCTTGTTACAAAAGCCTTAAACATTTCTTTAAAATAAAATATCGTCGCACCTTGTAAACGATCAACTTATAACAATTCGATAAGAGTTGCGATGAATCAGACCCGACGAATCAATAAAGCAACAAACATAAAAATTCAAGTGTCTGAAAAAGCATATCGACATGATTCCTTAAGCACACTTTGAATTTCGAAGCAAATAACTAAATGCAAGTTTCATTACCATATGGAAATTGCGATGTGCGATTTGCATAGATCGCATTTCACTTAAGAAATTTATCGGTAACATAACTAATAGAAATAGTGTCGAGTTGCAATATGCGATAATTGAAAGTTATTTCTCAAGTGTGAAAAATTATTCATATCTAATCAAACAGATATAATATCTAACGTCTTAAATTGATCGATAGACATTTCACGTGAAGGTGTGTAAGAGATTTGATTGAAAGAATTATCGATGATTAACGACATTTAATAGGAGTAAGGTTTGAAAGATTCATATCTACTTCGAGCATGTTTTGAATGATTGAACGTCAAATTTGTGATTATATCACTTTAATTCTATCCATCTCTCTATTCTCTCTATTTTTAAAGTTTTCTATGTTTGCTTGAATTCAAGGAACCACTTAACGGAGCAAGGATAACAGAAACGAGCAAGAAAGGCAAGGAAATTTCCCAAGCATCATCTACTGAAGACCCAGATATGTCTCCCCAATTCTCAGATACCACCTGCAACAAGGATTGTGGAAGTTCCTCGTGGGAGGCAATGTATCAATTCTTCGAGAATGAAAAGCCAAGGGTAATAACCAAAGTTTCTATAGTAAGCGAATCAGTTCCTTTAGACCCAACCTATTTCGACGTTGCATGCTCATTCATCCACAAGATAACAACAAGGCCAAAGATTCTCCCCTATAAAAATATGGTTAAGTGGGTAACTGACCACTTGAACATAGAAGACAGGACATTTAAGGATTCAAAGGGAAAAAATATCGGTTCATTCAAGGAAGAATATTTCAGGACAATGTACCATTTACCCACTTTGCAGTAGAACTATGACAAATATTTTTTTCAAAGCTTTAGAACGAAAAATCCAGACCTGATGAAAGTTATAAAAGAATGGAAGGATGACCAAGGCAAGCTTAAATGGGAAAAAATAGGTACCTACCCAATGGCACAAATTCCTTCCCCTTATTTCTATGCTATCGGTATGTTGTGTAGATTATTTGCAAAGCTTGATACTACTAGGTTTTCTGTAGATTGGGTTCCATTAATTGACACAATCGTCAATTCTTTAATTTTGAATTGGAAAAACATCTTATCTGATAATTTAGCCAGAAGTATCATGGAGTATAGGAGTAAAAGAAGTGTTTCCTCTAGGGAAATACCCCCCTTTTACATGAGTGCCTATGTCATGGATGCAATTTGATTTTATTCAAGTTTTCCTACTATGGGATGGAAATGGACGACCCAAGACCCTAATCCAATCCACATTTACCATAGAGCCCTTTGGGAATAATATTTTCATCTACATTTTTACAAAATTTTCCATAGATTCATACTGCCTATGCACCGGATTATATATAACAAGAAAGCCCCTAGGATTTCCAAAGAGGCTAGTACAGACATTTTTCCTGTTGCCAGATGGTTTGCCAAAGAAATTTTCACCTATGTCAGGGTTTTCGGGAGTTATGCTTCTCCCCACGCCTTGTCATATTATTTTCCCGATAAGATATTTTCTAGAAATATTTCTTACTAGCTTGTGGTAAATGGTATTTCGAAACAACTTAAAGATGCTAAGAAGGCCACTTGGCCTAATTTCCCTTTCCAGTGTGGTACTTTTACACTTTTTGATATTGGTCATGCCTACAAGGAAGTTTCAAATGTTAATTTGTTGAATTTGGCTGTAATGCCAAAGCGGCCATATGACCCCAATGATGTAATAAAAAATTACATCACAGAGCTCAAAGTCAAGCCTTTTCTGAAAGAGATAGATAGATTTGATGATTTATTTCAAGGTATTGAAATTTTTTTAGATGTACTAAAGTTTTCATCCTGTCAACTTAGTCAAGATGACTTAGAAGCCTTCCAAGCATACATAAACAAGAGACTGGAAAGGATTCCTCTAGATTTATTGACTATTGAAGATGTCAACAGATCAAATCCAAGTATTAGCTTGGATAATGAAGCTAAAGACATGTCTGAAGATGAGTAAGGGGAATCAGAGCATCAATCTCAGAATTCAGATCATTCTAATAATGAATCCGAAAATAGAAATGAGAGCACAAAAAAGGTAATTAATCAAGTAATCAAAGAGATTGAGATGCAAGAGAAAGGAGGAATTAATGGAATTGAATCGTCTTCCCAAGAAGTTCAACACATCCAAAATACACCTTATCAGTCAAAAAAATCTCAGCCAAAGGATTTGAAGAGTGATTGGGATAATTTTTCTAAGGCAATGAAAATGCCTCAAACAAATCCTAATAATAATCAATCTACCAGTTTTCAGATGCCAGAACATTCTCAAAAATTAGTGGAAACTGTTACTCCACTACAACAAGCTCCTGAAACTCATGATCGATAGATCATTCCGGCCTACCCTACAGAAAAGATAATTTTACAAATTGAGGAAACCCCTTCACTGGATGTCTTCTAAAGTCCTAATCATAAGGCTGTAGTCAAGAGGAGAAAGAGGATAAGAATAGAAGATACAACCTCAAATCGTACACATGAATATGTTGACGTTTTATGGAAGGATCCTCTAGCTGATCCTACTAAAAATTTAACCAAGCTATCACAGTTTGTAGGGGCATATGCTACTGCCACTATTGATAAGGCCACTGAAGTTCAAATGTTACTAAAGCAGAAAGAAGACAAAATACAAGAATTAGAATGATTGCTAGAGCACGAAAATTCTAACTCCAACGAGCAAATTGAATTGAAAATGGCTTAATTTCAAAATGATTTTGATTGAATAAATTTGAAGTAGTAATAAACAAATTACAAAGCCAGCCACAACTAGAGAAATTCATAAAGGAAGCATTGAATGTGAATGCTAAACTAAAGCAGCAACAAGAAGTATTTTTCCAACAAGCTTCTATCACTAAATCTTATTATGATTCAAGCGAAACACTGATACAGGAATTGGCTATACAGAAACTTGAGTGTGAGAAGATTGAGAAGAAAATAAATCAACACATTCAATGGCAAACATCAGACTCAGGAAAGGAAGCTGATCTACCCCAGGTAGACAAATTTCACAAGGAAATCTTATTTAAGGATTGGGAAGCACATATAAGGCAAGCAGACAAAGCAGCAACGAAAGCATCAAGGTTAACAAAGGAAATTAATGAATATGTATGTGAACATATTTTGAAAGCAGAGCTTATAAAAGAGTCCACATCTAAAGTACTCTTAGAAATCAAGCAGTTCGAAACACAGTGGAAGAAAAAGACAGAAATGTAGGAAGAAATGATTAAGAAATTAAATAAGTTTGATCAAGAAAATTATTGGAATTTTCTGATCAAACCTTATCATCAGTGTCAAACCCTACAGTCTTTAACTGATTCAACAAAAAGATCGCATCGAGCACTCTCAAATGAAGTATTCAAGGGCCAGGTCAGATCAAGAATTTCGCAGCCAGCTCAACTCAAACCCATGCTATATATTTGTCAAATTCGGGATCAAATCTGAATGGAGGATCAGAACTCATAAGTTATATTGTTACTTTATTTTCCTAGATTGTAGTTAAAGTTTGTCTTATGAGGATGGTTGTTTGAAACCTCCTTTATTTTTATGTAATAATCTATTTTTAAATATATTTAGTTTAGTATTTAAATCCCTCTCATGTATTTAGAGAAGGGTCCAGAAATTGTCAAAAACATTTGCAAATAATGCACTTCTATAAGTTTGTAAATGCTTTGATGGATTAATGGAACATAATCTGTTATCTTTTGACATTTGAAGCTGTTTAAATGATGTTTCACTATTGTACTCTTTAAATAGCTTGAAAGTGAAGAGGAGTAGAAAATATACTGTCAGTTTATATGAGTAGGACTTTGTACATATGGTACTTCTATTCACTTGTATTAAGCTTTGCTTTCTAGATTGACAATTATATTTTTAATTGCATTATATATTTGAACGTCATCATAAATGAATGTTAAATGCACTTACGTACTAATATTTGTCTATGATTTATTATTAGATATATAATAACACATATGAATGCGATATACTTTTCACAATTCTTTTAATCAAACTATTTTGTTAAAAGAATCGTCTTTACATAATTTTCATCTCTTTCAATTGTTAAATAATCTTCCTTAATAATAGTTGGAGGATATCTTTTAAGATCACATAAAGGAAGAAACACCCCGGGTATATAGTAGAATATATAAGTGTTAGATAAATTCATATGATAGATTAAAATAATTTCCCATTGCATGTTATATAAACAAAACACACCCCAAATCATTTATTGGGAAACTGGTCCCTTCATCCCCAGTCGGAGCCACCACACCAAACAGAAAAGGGCTTGCTCTAAGGTCCAAACTAGGTGGTTTTCCCTTATATTGTGGAAAAAGAACTCTGAGGCCTCGACAGATTCCTTGGGAATCATTATTGTTTAAATCGGTTTCTGAGTTAGAGCCAATTGCAGATGCTATCCTTTCTTTGACAATTTATTATTTTAATACTCAAACAAAATCAATTGTCAGAAGAACAAAGAAAAGAAAACATGATACTCTAGAGACTATATCTGAATTCAGGTGGTAGACTCAGGGAGACATAAAATAAAAAGCTTAAGAATATTCCCAAGCCTTAGGATCTTTTGTTAATTATAATCAATATCATTTGAATCAGCTTGCAACCTCATACGATGACAATCTACAGAAAATTAAAGTTTTAGAAGAAAAATGAATTATTCAATGAATAAAACTGGTAGCATAATTATGCCACTTTAGTTCAAGGATTTTTTCAACAAAGAGAAAACCTATAGAAGAAATTTTCAGAAACAATTGAAAGAAGCAAATGAAAAACATGAATATGAGATTTAGGAATTGAAAAAATTACATGAAGATCAAACCCACATCTGGAAACAAGAAGCATAAAAGAATTCTGCTATCATGGTCACATATTTGGAAGAGAAAATTGAATCTCTTAAATATAAACTAAATCATGATCTACACGAAACACAAAGTCTTAAAGTTTTCAAGTATCAAACTTTACAAATTTGTCTAATATTAAGGAATAATCAATCAAACTTCTATAAAAAGATAGATAAAATATCAAGATTTTATCAAGAAATTATAGATTTAAATGAAAGGATTGATTCATTGGTAGAAGAAGAAAAATCAATTAAAAACAAGTTTCTGTTTATTCTTGATTGGGAAAACAAATTTCAATCTAGTGAAATTCCAAAATTTTATAAGAGATAAAAGATTGATGCTTCCTTCCTTAAGTTGTAGGGAGAAAGAGGAAAAAAACCTAGAGCATGCATACAAACGACATATGGAAAATGTTTATTAATTTGGGAAAAAGGAACAAACTTTATAGAATAATTTGACCTATCAGGTGGCAAGTCATTAAAGGAAGTAGTTCCACGAGAACTTGTTATGGAACTCGCTCACAAAATAGAAGAAAAGATAGATCAACAACTTAGAAATCAGCCTCTTCGAGGGGGAAACCTACTTTACATTACATAAATGAACAATTCTTGGATGATACAAATGAAAAAAACTCCTTTCTATATATAGGAGTCCAATGGGTCACAATATAATCCTAGCTGACATAACAATAACAATGTAAGGGCAAAAAATAAAAATAGTGGGCTTCTATGGGGCACAATAATAACAATATGGGGACTACATGGGCACAATAATAACAATAAGGGGGGTATAATAACAATAAAAATAATGGGATACACTAGTATTATAGGGTACTAACATGCCTCTCTCCTTCAAAAAAAGTGTTTTCCTCAATGCTTGAGTAGTTCTAGATGCTTCTGTATAAAATTCTCATCCTCCCATGTTGAATCTTCAGCGGGTAAGTTCTTCCATTTGATGAGATGCTCTGAAATTGATCGATTACGTAGCTATTGTGTTCTTGTTTCTATGACTGCTTCAGGTTCCAATATGATTTTTCCTTCTTCATCAAGTTATGGCAATATTGTTTGAACTGAGAGCTTTTCACCTATAGCCTTCTTTAAGCAAGAAACATGGAAAACTGGGTGCCCTCGAGAAGATGCAGGAAGCTCCAGTTTGTATGCCATAGTACCAATATTTTGCAACACCTTGTAAGGACCATAATATTGTGGTTATAATTTATTATCCTTATAGCTTGCTTGAGGGACATTTTTTTGTGTGGTTGTAGCCATAAAATTATCCAGTCACCTACATCAAAACTTATTTTTCTATGACATTGATCTCCCTGTTGTTTCATTCGATTTTGCGCCAAAGTGAGGTTATATTTAAGAGATGGAGAACTTGTTGTTGATACTCGATGTGACCTTCCACTACTTGAACCTTAGAATTTTATCTTAAAGATGATGTGATGGATGGTGGATGATATCCATAAAGTGCCATAAATGGGGTCATTTTTGTTGCATTATGGAAGGAAGTGTTATACCACCATTCAGCCAAAGGTAACCACTTGACCCATTGTGTTTGTTTATCATATACAAAGAAACAAATATATCCTTCCAAACATTTGTTCACTATCTCAGTTTGCCCATCATATTGAGGATGATATGATGAGCTATGAGCTAATTGAGTACCCAAACAAGAAAATAATTTCATCCAAAAATTTCCAATAAAAATGGGATCTCTGTCGCTTACAATGATATTTGGGTTTCCATATAGCTTTTGAATTGATTCCATAATTGCATTAGCAATTGTACTGGATCTAAATTAATGAAATAATTCACAAAAGTGTGCATACTTGGTAAGTCTGTAAACTACCACCATGATGACAGCCTTTCCTTCGGACTTGGGTAAACCTGTGATAAAATCCATTGAAACCTCCTCCCAATGTTGAATTGGAATGGATAAAGGTTGTAATAGACCCAAGGTCTTAATTGTCTCAACTTTGTTTTTTTGGCAAACTAAAAATTCTACCATAAAATTTTGAATAATATATTTAAGGCCATCCCAAAAAAATTCCTTCTAGACCCTCTAGTAAGTTTTTAAAAATCTTGAGTGCCCTCCTAAGTGAGAGGTGTGCAATTCCAAAAGAATATTTTGTTTGAGTTGGGAATTCTTACAAAGATATAAGTGATCTTTGTACCATAATGAATCATTTTTCTAGCTAAATGTTTCAAATGTACTAGGATCTTGCTGCAAATATTGAATGAGTGTCCACACCTCTTCATAATTCTTCCTTTCATCCCTTGCTTCGGTTATCCACTCAAGTTGGATAATAGAAATGACACAAAGCAATGCTTCCACATCCTCATCCTTTCCTGAGAGTGCATCTGCAACAACATTTTTCTTCCCTTTTTTGTAGATGATTTCAAAGTCATAAACCAACATCTTTGTGACCCATTTTTGCTGCTCTTCTGAAGATAATATTTGTTCCAAATATTATTTAAGACTATCATGATATGTTTTATCTTGAAGTGTATTCCCATTAGATAAGGTCACCATTTCCTTAGTGCATGTAGTATTGCTAACATTTCCTTCTCATAAATATGTTTATGTAAATACTTTCCTTTGATTGGACCACTTTCAAAAGAAATAGTTCTTCCTTCTTGCATTAAAACCATACCAATTCCATTTCCTAAGGCATCACATTCCATAATAAACGTTTTTGTGAAGTCTGGCGTAGGTAAGACAGGTCTTTGGCACATTCCCTCTTTAAGATGTTCAAAGGCCTTAGTTGCTTATGGAGTCCAAGAAAATGAATCTTTCTTTAATAATAATGTTAGAGGTGTCGATATTCTCCCATAATCCTTGAAAAACTCACAATAATACTTTGTTAACCCTAGAAATCTTCGAAGATGCTTTATGGTTGTGGGGATTATCCATTCCTTAATGGATTGAATTTTGTTAGGGTCTACCTTAACACCCTCATGAGATATAATATGACCCAAATATTCCACCTCCTGTACTCCAAAGAAACATTTGGAGGTTTTTGCATATAATTGTTTCTCCTCCAATAGTTTGAGAACCCTGTCAACATGTTGAACACAATCCTTCCAAGGCTTTCTGTATATTAGTATATCATCAAAAAATACTAACAAAATTTTTCTAAGGGTTTGAAAATGGAATTCATTAAACCTTGAAATGTGGAAGGTGCATTAGTAAAGCCAAAAGAAATGAACAAGAATTCATAATGAACCTCATGAGTTCTGAATGTTGTTTTTGAAATGTCTTCAACATTCATTCTAATTTGATGATATCCAGAGCGAAGATCCAACTTGGTGAAGCAAATTTCTCCATGCAATTCATCCAGTAATTCATCAATGACAAGGATGGGAAATTTATCTTTAATAGTGATCTTGTTGAGCTCTCTATAATCTGGACACATATTCCATGATCCATCCTTCTTGTGCACCAATACTATTGGAGTAGAGAAAGAACTTTGACTAGGTTGAATTATACCAGTCTATAGCATTTCTGCAACCATACATTCAAACTCACTATTTTGAGCATAAGGATATGAGTAAGGCTTGATTTTTGGAGGAAAAATTTCTGGAATCAAATGAATAACATGATCATGATCATGAATAGGTGGGATCCCTTTGGGAGTCTCAAAAACCTTGGAATGATTGTCCAATACTTTTTGGAGATCTAGAAATAGATGATTTTGATGTTTGAACCTCTAGTGAGCATAATTGTGCAATTATGCCTCGTTTTTATTTCTTCAAAAGCTTTATCATGACATCAGAACTTATTATCTTTCCTGACTTCACTGCGATAGCCCGTAATTCAACTTCCATTCCTTCTGAAAAATTTCAAAAAAAGTTCCGAAAAATTAAAAGCTACCATCCCTAACGATTGTAACCATTGTACTCCTCATACAACATCAACACCACCCATTGGAATGGAGAGCATTGGACTATTAAATACATGTTCACCCATGGTTAGCTTGATATTATGGCACTTTTTAGAGCAATTTATAGTTCCTCCATTTGCAACCATTGCTTGACACTCTAGTGCTAGGTATAGGAAGCAATTAAATTCCTTGGCTACCTTACAATGAATAAAATTATGGGTACTACCCAAATCAATCAACACTTTTACATTTTTATTCTTGATATGTCCTTCTATCTTGAGAGTTTGAGGAGTGGTAATTACTGCCAATGCATTACATGATATGGTCAGATTCATTTCTTCTTCCTCTAGGGTTGGTTCTTGGTGTATAACCTCTTCTTTTGAAGTTTCTTGTTCCTTTTATTCCTCCTCTTCACAATCTATGTAAAGTAATTTCTTCTTAGCACACTTATGACCTTTAGTGTATTTTCTATCATAATTATAGCAAAGCCCTTTTTCTCTTTTATTCCAATTGTTGTGGTTTCAACCTTGTTCGTTGTGGAAATCTAGGAGTAGCAACACTTCCATATTTATAGTTGTGAGTGGTAGGCTTACTTATCACCAAAATTTTTCTTTCAATTTTTCTTGCCAACTTGAATGCCTTCTCCAATGACTCAGGTTCCCAAAGGTGAATGTCATGTTGGATGTTATCCTTTAAAGTACATATGAAGACATAAATCCTATGCTCCTCTGGATAATCCTTTACCCTTATATTCAATTCTTGGAAGTCCTCAATGTGCTTCACCATTGAACCCTTTTGCTTGAGATTTATCAATTGGTTAAAGAAGGTGTTTCTCTTTGTATCCTCATAATGTGCTATCATTTCCTCCGTAAAAATTGACCAAGTGACAATTTTTTACTGAGAGAAAAGTTATCAATACCATACCATTGCATTTTTTTCTAAATATAAAGTTGCAATGCGTACCTTTTGCGTGTTTTGCACATTATGGAGATCAAATTATTTCTCCATCTATAGTATCCATGTTACGAGATCCTTGTCATCAAACTTCCTCATATCAATCTTTGGAATATGGTGGGTCTTAAATCAAACATTAGAGTCTATGAAATCATGATAAACATTTATTTTGTTCTTATCGTGAGTTTCATCTACTACCTTTTCGCCATTAGGAATCATTTCTTGCAGCAACTTTGTCAAACCTTCCTTCAAACCTTCCATGTATGCTTTTGTAATGTTCCTAAATTAGCTGCAACTAATTGGAACATTAATTTTTCCTTGTTTATTTTTGCATTTCATGTTTATGAATAAATGGTAAAGGAGGACATGTAAAACTCCTAAAAATCAAGAATAAATCAATGCCTATGTGAACAAAGACATATCTGGGCCATTTAAATTATATATTGCAAGTGTGAATGGGTTGAATCACAAGAAGGGATCATATTGGACCAAGTCAAAAAATGCAGTCTAGATGCATTGAACCTCTTTGAGGGACAACACAATTCTAGAAGGAGGCTCTAATGTGAAAAGGGTTAAGTGATTCAAGGTGGTTTAGGGTTTGGCAAGACTCCAATATTATAAAGAGAAGAGGAGGGCAACATGAGGGGGTTGTTGAAGATTATTATTTCACAAGGAATTGTCTGCTAGGCATCCCTTGTTGGGCATTCCTGTTCAGGAATCCCACTTCCTTCATTGAGCAACTCTTGGAGGAGAATTGTACTAAAATTGTCCACTATCAGGCTTGGGCCAAGCTTCATCTTACATTACAGCGCTACTCCTGTTGAGATTTGAGCTTTCTTGTGAGTTGCAGCAAGTGGAAGACTAGATCTGCTTAGATCTAGATGATAGTAGTGGCTCTTCTCAGTGAGTGTGTCTTTTAACCTCCTGGAAGAGTTCATTTGCTGAATACACTTCATATATACATCTTGGCATCAGGCCAAATCATCTTCAAAAGCTACAATGTTGTATCTCTCCCTAAGACAGTGTTATTTGTAGATCTATAGCTGCAGGGTGTTTTTCTTGCATTTTGGAGGAGAGATCTCCGGTGATTGGATTCATCCTTCACTGTGGTGATCCATAGATTGGCCAACAAATCTATGCTCTATTTCAGATCTGATCTGTTATGTACTTGTATTATTCATAATTTCTGAATCATTCTGCAGATCTGAAGTTTTAGATCTCAGATCTACTTCTGGTGCTTCATGTTTTGAGAAAATCCCCAAGGGGAATGTATAGATCAACTCTTCTTGTACATGGATCTGTATTGGATCTATATTTTTATGTACATATTGGATATAGATCTGAAGAATCAATAAACTGCTGCTTCAGCCCTAAAAATAACATTGTCACTATTATGCAATCTTTTTACATGGTTGTAGCACCTCTTTCTTGAGGATTTCTTCTGTATTCTTTCATTATTCTTCTGTAAAGTGTATGAGTTATGCCCCTGATATTATTTGTCAATATTCAGACCTTATTTCAGTCATACCCTTCATAAAATCACGCTCACATGCTTCATTAAATTTCTGCATAATTCTAATCTTGGGAAATCAGGGTTTTCTAGCCTAGTTAGGAAAGGAGGAACTGTTTAACTTAGAAAAACTTATTTTTTTTTGCTGAAATTAGACATGGGAGTCCCTCATAACCATATATATCATATAAAACCACTTTAACATATTATTTTTATGCATATATCTAAATAAACACGTTTTAGGGCCTAAATCCTCACTTTTCCCCACCTTTTTCCTTGTAAAACGCTGTATAAATTTTCTGCTATATATTTTACTGAGTTCAAGTGTTTTTACACTTGTATGAGGTACATGGATGTATCTAAACATTGGTAATAACTCAGATTATTCCCAATCTGTAGTTGCTCCTAAAAAGGGATATTACAGTCGTATCAGAGCAAGATCTTTGGCTTAGATTGTGGCTTCAAGCCAAAGTGATGTAGAGAAAGGAGAAAGGTAATAATGATGAAGAAAATGGGTTTACTCTCATCAGATTTCAGATCTAAGAAGAACCTCTCCAAGGAGGTTGAACAAGAAAAAGAAAGAAGAAGCAATGAAACTCCTAGAAAGTTTCAAGAGTAGAAAGATCTTCCAATCAGATCTACAAGATCTATACATGAGGAATATTCTGAATCCTCATCTCATGGATATGTGCACTCAGCCATATCACCAAATATTCAACGTTCTATCTGTGATTTCTTCATGAAGAGGAAGAAAGGAGGTGTGCCTAAGAAAGAGACTCTTAGAGAGTATTTGGAGGAGTATGAAGCTCAGTCCAAGGAGTTCAAAGATAACTTGAACTTCCAAGGATTCTGCAAGATCAAGGAGGGCAAAGTCACAAAGGAGGAGCAACATGGTAAGGGTAGATTCTATCTATCTTTCTTTTATTGATCACCTAAATGTCCAGTCAGGGTTTGGGTGGAGGAGCTGGATCCTTGTTGGGATTCCCAACTCATGATGGAATACTCCAAGGACCTTTTCACATGGGGGGTTCTTGAAGGGGAAGTAAAGGATTAGAGGTTCAAGGTGGTGGATGGAATTATCTATTTCTATAACCTTATTCTTTTGGTTAGTGACTCCAAGCTCAAGGAGGGACTACTTGATGCCATCTATGAAATCCTGCTTTCCAAACCCACTGGTTTTGTCAAAGCATATCATACTCTCTTGGGTGGTTTCATATGGTAAGGATTCAAAGAAGAGGTGAACTCTCATATGAAGATGTGCATGGACTACTTGGTAGAGGAGGAGGAGTATAGCTCTTGGGAAGAGCCACCATTCACACCTCCTTATTCTTTGAGTGTGAGAGGGAACTCATCCATGAGTTACCCCACTGATGTAAAACAAGTGTATAGAGAGGCTTGTATTTATAAAAATTATAATGTATGTTGGCAAAGAAACAGGTCTCGCAGGCAAGACCTAGGTTCAGGGGTTGGAGCCAACAAGGGAATCCGCTGTAGTCTAGAACCACACCGGCATTGTCACCCTACTCCAGAGAGCAGAGAGTCTCACCCGAGGTGTGTCGCGACCACATGCAGAAGGGGAATCGATCGACAGCAGTGAAAGTATCCGCAACTCATGATTAACATAGAATTGATTGCATAAACATCATCATATACGTAAGAACATTCAGAGAGAGTACAGGTATTAAGAAAATAAAATTTTAAGTCATCGCAACCATCATGCATGCATGTGACTCACACACTAAGAAAACAACCTGCAAGTATATTGATATCTTCAACCAAGCCCACATTTACATTGCTTTCACAGGAAGAGCTTACAAGTCTGTTACAGACGTCTCATAGAACAGAAAGGTAGGTAAGAGAAACCTAGGAACTACAGAGAGATCATGCTCGGCTTGGGTTCCTTCTATAGCATCCGCTTGATCTCCTTCAGTCGCTCTGCATTCCTCTTCATTCCTTCAGCCGGGTGATAGCTATTTATTCACCTGCCATCGCAACTGTTAGTTCCTCTTGTGTTCTTCTTCAGCTGCTTCCAGCTTCTCTCTTATTGTCTGTGTGTTCCTCTCTCTGTCTTCTACTGTATATTCTCTTCGTCTGTACTCATGCATCTGCTTTCTTCAGCTATCTACCTGTTCCCTCACAACTTCGGTAGCTCCGCTACTCACCGTAGTTGTGACTCAATTGCGGCTACCATGTGTCATTCCATAACCCCAAAAAGCTGTTCTTTATTCAAAATTCAAAATATTCAAAACAAGTATTCAAAACAAGGTCCGCAACAGGCCCTGACCACAGTTTCTTGACTCGTCCCGAGTCAATTGCAACCCACTGTCTCTATCTCCATCACCCCGCTGGACCCCGTGGCCTGTTCTTGCTGTGCTCCTTCCATCTGCTATCCAAACAAGGGCCCCAAATCTGGGACTTTGCTGAATGTTGTGGCTTTAAGCTCAGTGAAGGTCATCATAGCTTTCTTCCATCCCTGCACCAAGGAATCTGTCTCTGCGGTAATCTTGGTGGCAGTTGCCTCCTCTATGTGTGCTGGTACAGTCCTGAACACCGTGCTAATCTGCGTTTCGGCCTCGGTGGCTAGCTGTTGCATTGTCCTGGCACTGAGTTGGAGGGGCGGGCGGAGCTCACGAATTACCTATTTGACCGTTGCTGAGCTGGCCTCTATTTGTTGGATCTGCACTTCTAGAGCATCTGCCTGGGCATATAACTGGTCCAACCACGCGGAGTCTGTGGCCTCTTGGAATTCCCTCGAAATCTGTTGTAGCTGCGCTGAAATTGGCTGTGTTTTGACGGTAAGGGCCATTGAGCACTCCTGAAGACCCTTCAGGAGGTCGTAAGCCTCGCACACCGCAGAGTTGAGGGTTTCCTGCATTTGAGTGGCCTGGCCCTACTTTTCTGCAACCTGTGCTGAATAGACAACCTCTAGGTTGGGCAGCGCTGGACGTGCGGCTAATGCTGCTTGAAGCTCCTTGTTTTCCCTGTGGAGGCCATTAAATGCGATCCAGAGGTGGAATGACTGTGCTACGATACTTGTCTCTGGGACATCGGCATGCAACTGAGTGTAATGAGCCCTGACAGTTGGCCACAGCTCTGAAAACACCTGGGTGGCATCGTTTATCTGACCTTTCAACTGCTCCTGTGCCGTTATGAGCTGGTCGCATTGTTCAGTAAGCGCGGTTATCTATTGCTGTTGTTCGGTGCACCTCTGATGTAGTTCAAAATGGAGCCTTTCATCCTGATGGGACGCCCTCTGGATGAAGAAGTAAAGCTGAGCCGTACCCCATGTTTCTAGGTTGGCGACCCTCGAATTACTTTGGTCCGGCTGCCTTTCCTGCAAGGGTTGCCCACTGGCAACTGATCGATTAGAGTGCTCTGGAGGGGATGACGGCGGAGTCTGATGAGGCACTGAGTCGACCATGTTCAAGTCCGACTATTCTTGTTGATCTGTCTGGGTAGTTTGTGGAGGTACCGTAGGCTCAGGCTAAGCCTCAGCTGAGTCAGCAACAATTTTTTCCATCTCGGGTAAATATATCAGATAAAGAAACTTGGGGTTCCCCAGCGGGGTCTGTTGAGAATGCAGCAAGATGATGGAGCTTAGTGAAATGAAGTCGCCTTCACTAAGTGGGCCCGCAGGCAAATTCTGGCGCAAAGTCTATTTTTTAGACTATGTCTATTTTTAGACATACAGAGCATAATTTGGGAATTCCAGTTGGAGATTCTTAAATTATGCGACATGTCGGTAGAAATAGATGAGACCCTTATTTTTAGGACCCAGGCTATTTTTAGACTGTATCTCCTAAAAATATGGAAGTCAAATATTATTTACCCTTAATAATATTTTGACTATAAACAGCAGTTTACTCTCTTGGAGCACTTCAGTTTGAGTCATGGAGGTAGCTCATGCAACTGACACAAGGAATCACGTGGTTCCTAGGGTTTGATGGCATCTTGTAAGTTTGACTTAGGTTAGGACTTCGATTAAGCGAAGTTTTGGAGGGATTAGGGACGGATAGTGGAGTTATTTAGGAACATTTTAGTTGAGACTAGTTGAGATTAGTTAACTAGCTAATCAACTAGATATGAGTGGAGTGAATTAAATAATATTTAATTCATAAATGATAACTCATTAGTCAACTCAAGAACACTTCGAGTTCACTACGGTGCATGATCGGTTCGGTGGAGACCGAGTGGAAGGGTAGATGAAAGGGGTGAGTAGAAATTTATCCTAATGGAGGATCAGTTTTGCATGGGATTTGCATTACACTTGGAGGAATTGTCCATGACAATTCTTGCTTGATCAAACCAAGGGGATTAGAACCTTGGATCTCTTCATATACGGGCCATGATTCTTGACTAGAGGCATCAAGGCAATTGGCGGGAGTTTTGAACCGGTGACTTGTTCAAACTAAGCTATGTGTGTGACTTTATGAGAAAGTACTGAGTACTTGTGAGGAGTATTGTACTTGTTTGGTTACATGATTTCTCCATTATAATATACACAATAGCTGCGGGGTTTTTCAGCTATAGGCTTTCCCCATACATACTGAGTTAATGTGTGATTGATTTGATGTGAGATTGCTTCTGTTATTTCCGCATATGACAATTAATTGTAGATGAGATTATGTGTTATGCATGCAATTCGAAATTGATGTGTAATCGGGTTACTATCCATTGAATAAGTGATTTATTCAGCTAATTTCTACAGGGTCGACTAGTGGTACTACTGCTGCAATATTGGAGTCAACCTTGGCCCCATGGTCCCCAATAAGTAGTTCTCGGATGATTGGGTCTGACACTGTGGCAGATGAATTGGATGGGGTAAATGAAGTGGTAGGTGGAGGTGGAACAGTACGTGGTGGTGGAAGGCGAATGTTGATGAACTCAGAGGGGTCAATGAGTGGTTCCTCTTGTATCGGCACCCATGTACTCGGTGGATGGGGTGGATCCTCCTCAGTGAGGTCTACCACCGGACTCGGCTCTATGATTCGAGCCCGCTTGGCCTGAGGGGTTTCCAAGGAGTCAGTGGTCTTGTGCTTTTCCCCCACCGAGGTCATCGTTGGACTTGGAGAGGTGAATAAAACAGTGGGGATGGGGGAGGTAATGGAAGTTTCATGGGGACGCAATGTGGATTGAGAGGACTGGAACTCAGAGAATAAAGGAAAAGGAGCAGCATTGCTTGAGATGACCTTGGTCACCGCATTAAAACTGCGTACCTGAGTCTCTAAGCGGCAGATGAGAGGGGCGAGCTGCTCGGTGGGATCCTGTGGTGCCGCCTCCACATCCGTCTTGGTAGGCCGTTGCTGTGATAACATCTGATCAAAGTTATAAATGGGTACCCCGTTGCGAATTTCCATCGTGACCCCCAGCCACAAACAAACTTTAGTGTGGAACACAGTATCTTCCAGTTGGAACTTCAGTGGCCGCATGTGAAATGTGTCCTCTGGCACACAAGTAAGTCGAATATAAGTATGCTTGTGACTGACCCCGAACCATACCTGTTCATTGTACGCATCTGGTAGGTTCCTGGGCACCCTTTGCTGGTTGGTCACCACGTCCATCATCAAGCCATACCAGGTCCGAAATGCCTCGGCATTAACTTCTTTGGAGTTGGGGTCAACCGATACCTTCCACGGAACGAAATTCATCGCTAGAGGTTGGCCCTCTAGAATCTCCACTGGAAACCTGACCAGGGGAGTGTGCCACTTCCACATGGCAAACACAACTATCAGATATCCGTAGATGAAGCTTGTAGCCCACTTGTAGTTTTCTTCGCACACGTCAAGCAGCTCCTTCAATAGGAAGGAGCACCAGTTCAACTTGGCACCCTGAACACAGTGCTTTGCAATGGAGATAGTGTCCAGAGTGCATTCGCCCTTTATGTAGTGCCTCATTGTCTTGCTGGCAATGAGGTAGCATGCAAATTTGATCTCGGGCTTATTGATAAGCTCTATCTTGGCTCCCTTCCCTCCCCGCCGTGTGCCATATTTGACATAATAGTCGGCATCTCTCGAATTCCTCGCTCGCTTGGAAGTAGTCTGACATGCAGTCGAGACATCCGCGCCATTCTGCGAAAGCTCTGTAAGCCTATGGATATCCTCGGCATGAATGGAAATTTCCTTATTCAACCACAAGGACACATTCTAGATGCGGCTGAGTAAGAACTTGGTGCACTGCATAGCTGGTCATGTGGTCCTGAAGACCGGAAGATCTCTTAAGTTCAGAAGAGAAGATTGTTGTAAGCCTTAGAACTCTGGTAGAATTCTGTTCGCTGAATGCCTGACTGCTGTGAAGTAATGTTCCATATACGCATTTCATTTGAGTGTCGGGAACTCAACAGAGTCCGAGAGATTGGCATCTATGAGGGCCGCATTGTCGTATTTTCCGATGAGGGACTCTATTTTGTGAATTCTGCTATCGAGCTCTGGTTCCACGACTGCTGGGTGGGCCTTTGGCATCTTTGCTCGACGTTGATACACCTGCAGAATTGGTCTCGGCGTCATGCTTCTGGACACTTCTGCTGCTCTGGTTCCGCTTCAATTGCTAATTCTAATTGTTCTGGCATTCTCGTGCTTTTTACCATTCAAGTTATGTAATTACCTGGCATGAGTGAGGTTGATGAGATCCCATGACGAGTTAATTCCTGCTGGCATTCTTCTCGGTGATAATCGTGCGATCAATCGCCGGCTGAGGTGTAGTCTAACAATTGCTGACGGTGGCATGGGGAAATGGGCGGATGCGATGACAGAGGTTACTTCGAATTATGGAAAAATAAATGTTGTAGGGTTACTTCTAATTATGGTAATTTATGTTGTAAATCTAGGCGATATTACGGACTGACACAAGTACTGACTGAAATGATATGGACTAACACTGACACATTGGCTAGTCCTACGGGGATGACACGTTGGACACGCCCCTCCCCGACCACAATCGGTTGAGGTGCGGTCCCTGCAACAGAGCGGTTATTGACGACTCACGCATGAACAAAAAATACTACCTATGCTCATCCCAGTTGTGGGAGAGCTTATTAAGCTACGCTACTCTACGGCTTCTCTCGGTTGCGAGAGTTATTAAAAAAAATGAAAGGACTTACTCGTGGTAAGGTTTCAGGCATGCGCCATTCACCCACCCAGGTAAAACCGTACCGTCCAGCTGAGCCAACCAAATGGCGCCAGAATCGCTAATCTCGACGACGAAGTAAGGTCCCAACCAGTGCATCTGCAGTTTTCCTGGAAACTTCTGAAACTTGCTGTCATATAAGAGGACCTTTCCGCCGACCTGGAATGTTTTTTTCTTGATGTGGTGGTTGTGCCACGCCTTCTTCCTATCCTTCTGAACCTTCTGGTGAAACTTGGCAAGGAACCAGGCTTTGTCCAGTTCTTGTAATTCATGTAGGCGCTCCTGGAGCGATGCTTCTTCCGAGAACTTGATGGAGGTGGCAATTAAAAGACTTGGTACAGTGAACTCGGCGGGAATCATAGCTTCCCGGCCATACACCAACTGGAACGGTGTCTGATTGGTCAAGCGCTTCACCGTAGTCAGGTAGGCCCATAGTGCAGCTGGTAGCCGCTCATCCCAGTCATCTCGCTGGGCGTTGCAGATCTTTGTCAGCCCCTTTTCAAGGATTTTGTTGAACGCTTCAACAGTACCATTGGCCTGCGGGTGGTACGGGTTGCTTTTGTGATGTTCGATCATGAATGTGTCCAACAGTGATTTGACCGTGTCATTAATGAAATGCGTACCCTGATTGCTGGTTAAACTTCGCGGACAGCCAAACCGGCTAATGATGTGTTCAAAGATGAATTGTGCTACTGTATCCACCGTGCAGTCACGTACCGTCGCTGCCTCAGCCCACTGGGTGAGGTAGTTGGTCGCGGTAATGATGTAGCGGGCCTTGGAGTGCCTGGCGACCGGGGCTATGGGGTCTACGAAGTCAACATCCCACTTCTCGAACGGCCGCAACACATGTACTGGGTGTAGCGGAAGCTCGTCCCTGTGAGAGGGCCTCCCCGTTCGCTGACAGACATCGCATCTCTTAACAAACATCTTATAATCGGAATGGACTGTTGGCCACCACAGTCCAGCTTGGAGCACCTTCCTCGTAGTGGGTTTCGCCCCCACATGCCCCCCCGCAACTCCGCTGTGGCATTCCCACATCACGGCTTCGCGTTTGTGGTCCAGGACACATTTGCGCAGAACCTCATCGAGGCCCAGTTTGTATAGCTGGCCTGAAATCAGTTGGTATTCGGCGGCACGGATGACCAAGTGCCATTTCTGGAGCGGGGTTTAGTGCTGAGGGCACTGCCCCGTGGTCAGATAGGTGGCAATGTCGGCCAAGTAATCCGGTACAGCTTCGACTCGGAAGAGGTCAGCATCCAACAACTGATCGTCGAGAGAGCCGTCGTTCTCCCCCGTCTCCAACCTGGATAAATGATCAGGCCTGACATTTAACCTCCCAGGCTTGACAATCACCTCAAACATGAATTCTTGGAAGAGTAGAAGCCAACGATAGATCCATCCTTCCAAAACAGGCTTATTGACCAGGTACTTCAATGCAGAGTGATCCGTAAAAAAATTAAAGTTGCCTCCTAGAAGATAGTGACAGAACTTCTGGAGTGAGTACACCATTTCCAAGGCCTCCCTCTCGGTAGTGGTCTAATTCCTTTCCACATTAGATAGTTTGTGGCTGGCGAAGTAAACTGGGTGGTCAACTATGGTCTCTCCAGGTTGCACCAAGACAACCCCAAGCACAATATTGGAAGCATCGATATGCACGTGGAACTACTTATCCCAATCGGGGTGAACAAGAATAAGCGCCATCACCAACTTTTCCTTTAGGGTGTCAAGGGCCATCCGACACTCCTCTATCCACTGGAATATTTCTGACTTCCGCAGTAGCTTTTCTAAAGGAGTAGTGATCTTCGCATAATTTTGGATAAATCGCCTGTAATACCCGGTGTGCCCTAGTAGTGCCCGCAACTACTTAACCGTTTCATGAGCTTCCATGTGGATGATCACGGCCACCTTAGCGGGGTCGATGCAGACCCCTTGCTTGCACACCACGTGTCCTAACAGAGTTCCGAAAGGAACTGAAAAAATGCATTTCTTCAAGTTCAAGGAAATCTGCAACTACCGACACCGATCAAACATGATACGTAACAGGGTGGCATGGTTCTTCAACAAACTGTAGACAGTCCAGTCATCCATGTAGACTTCCAGGAACTTGTGGATGTACTCCCAGAAAGCAGCGATGACGATCCAGGAAAACACAGCCGAGGCGTTCTTCAATATGAATGGCATCACATGGTATGCGAACAATCCCCACTCGGTGGTGAACGTCATCTTCGTCTTATCCTCTTCGGCAATACGCACTTGATGATAGCCCGAAAATCCATCCGTGAAGGAGTAAGATTCATTCCCCACAACATGATCCAATACTTCATCGCTGAATGGAGTGGGAAATGGATCATGGATGCATGCATTGTTTAGACTCCGGTAGTCGACACAGACACGTATCTCCGACTTGTCCTTCTTATTTTGAATGACGATAGGGCTCACCCACTCGGATTCTTCCACTGGAAAGTTAAGACCTGCGGCCAGCATCTTGTCAATCTCCATCTTGAACTTTTCTTTGATCCATGGGTACAGCCGATAGGGTCGATGCTTCATGGGCCTGGCATCTGGTTTTAGCACAATACGCATTTCTCTGATGTCACCTTTGAGACCCTTCAAATCGGTAACCGATGAAGGGAATAAGTCTTCGTATTCCTGGAGGAGGCTGAAGATTTCCCTTGTCGTATCCTCGTCCCAGTAATCCCCAGCCGTAGTCAGTTTGGGCTTTTCCGCCATACCGATGTTCAGCTTCTTCGTCTTCAACGGGAGTAAATGGATGACTTCAGTAGTTGGTTCTTCATTGAGGTTTCGCTCACCTTCCTTCTCTTCGAAATATAGGTGCCTAAGGTCCTCCAGACTGTCATTGTCTGGACCACCGTCGATCCATTGGCAAGAAAACTCACGCCTGGCCTTAGGATGTGATGCAAAGGTGCTCTCGTCAGTTTCTGGGTCGCGGAGAAACAATACCCCCTTAATAGCTTGTAATGCCTGGGACACCAGCTCTTTCCAAGGAAAAGCACCAAACAAATTTGTCCGTGACTTCTTTCCATGAGCTGGTTCCTCTTTTCCGCTCTTCCTCTAAGTACCAGGCCTGGGGGATGGTATCTAAGGAGTGGATGAACCGATGTACCCACAGCTCTTGCGGGTATCCTAGACTTTGCCACTGCTCCTCACAGGTCCTAAGGTGGTCCCGTGGATCGGAAGTCCCTTGGTACTTGTGCCTTCTTTGCGGGCCTTCTTCTTCTTTGAACCGCGCCCTTAATGCCTCCGCCACACAACTCCACCGCTATAGGGTGTTGTGGTGATTTTTCCACCACCTGGCTGATGTGGACTGTAGTGTGACGTCCAAAAGTGGTATACTACTCCCTTCTAGCACCATGTCCTCGACCTTTGTAATAAAGGTATTGACAGCTTGCATGTTTGACAGGGTGGGGTATTCTCTGAACTCAGCACCAATCCAATAGACTCAGGAAATGGTGGCACATCTCCGCGTGCTGGTCTCGTACCCCCCCTGCTGCCAGTCTTCCCAAGCTAGATCCGATCCCAGCTCCGAGCTCTGGACACTGCGCCAGCTGACGAAGCTAGTTGTGGTCGGGTTAATGTAATACTCTCGCTTCCCGACAGTCGTCTGATAAAGGTGGTCCATCATCTGAGCATCCTCCCGGTTGTCCACAGATTCTGTATATCGCGGGCCTTGATACGGGTCAAGAGGTTGAGTGACCCAAACCTCTCCATCTTCAAAGATCATCAGCTCCTTTTTGAGGTCGATGATGGCATAATTCTCAAAAGCCCAATCGATGCCTAACAGGGCGGGGTAAGGATCCTTGTCTCCAATAATACCAATAACCTCAAAATCCGTGTAATTCTTCACCCCCGCAATGTCGACCTCGATGCCTTCGAGTCGGCCGATCAGCACAATGTAGTACTGGTTCGCCATTCTGAGTTGGATTGGCGAGTAGGTCAGCCTTGGCCGTCCAAGATCCTCCCACGTCTTTCGCGGCAGGATGTTGACGTCAGACCCTAAATCAAGCATGGTATCGCTGATTTGGAATCCCGCAACCTGCGTGTTAAGCTGGAACTCTTTTCCCGTTCGTCGCTTGTTCTGCTTGACCCGCTGCACGTACTGGGGTGCTGTGTCCACAGGTTCCCTCGGCCTTGTATTCCCCTGCAGTGTGTCCCCCAGGCTACGCTTGAGCTGTTCCCGCATGGAAACATTATCAACAATCTTAAGGAACAGCTGAATCCATTCCACAATCAAGGTCCCCGTGGCACTTGGTTCTCCAGAGCTAGTCATCAAGGTACCTTAGGACCTCTTCTGCGCATCCGGCCGGATCAGTGGTTTCAGGGAGGTGGGCCAAATAGCCCAGACCGGCTCCTTTCCATGAGCGTCCTCTCCCGTCTTCTTGCCGCCACGCGTCACGATAACTACATTCTGCATGGCCAAGGTCGTGGTTCCTCGAGGTTTGGAGTTTACCAAATTCGTGCCCCTCTGTCGTGCCCGTTCTTCCCACTTCTTGATGAGTTCGGGACAATCCTCAGTTGCATGGGCATTTACGCGGCACTGGGAACACTAAGGATGTCGGGGAAGGGGACATTCCTGAGCCACGTGACCCTCCTGGTCACAGTTGTAGAATTTCACCGGACCTCATCCCCCTGTGTGGCCTCCACGTATACCACCTCCTCTTCACCTGGAAGCATCGTTAACCCTATAGGAGGGTCAGTCCAACCGGTCTGCGAGTGCGTCGAGAGCCCTGCACTACTCAGTGTTGTGAGTCGTGGAAGCACAAAAATCACAGTATACATTGTTTGGGATGTTGGAGTACTTTTGTTGTATTGGGCACATCTGAGGTTGATGCCCCATCGTCCGAAAAATCTCGCAATATTCCGTGGCGGTTGGGTTTGGTTGCGATGGGAACCCCGCATAAGGCTGTTGCGGCTGGTATACCCCCTGCGGATTCATCACCGTGCCACTCCCTGTGGGTGGACCCCCCTGGATTTCCGCGACAGAGGGTCCCACACCCATGCCACGCAGCCGATGACACTCGGTTGCGATGTGGCCTTTGACCAGGCAGTGAGTGCACCAAACGTTCGGCCTGGCTGGTCTTATAGGGTGCATCTCCTTGAGCTTTTTAGTCAGATTAGCGATCTGATGCTGCAATCCCACCAAGGAGCGATCCTGTGGGGCCGACCCTCCCCGATATTTCTGAGGGTAGCCTGCCATGGCCTTTATCTTCATGGCCTGTTCCAAAGCATCCTGTAAGTTGTCAATCTTCTATTGGGTGAGGGGGGTTCGCGTCAAGGGAAGCAGAGCCTTGATGAACTAGTCCCTCTGATGGTTCAGGTCGATCGGGTAGCTAAGTTTCCCGATCGCATCCTTGAATCAACACATCAGATCCCATGCAGTCTCTTCTTCTTTCTGCTTAATCTCCTAGAGTTGGGACAAACACTGCTGGTCCGTTTGGGGGAGTTTAAATTCCCGGAAAAAATCCCTCTTAACGTCTGCGATTACTGGATTAGGATGGGCCTCAGACCACTTGATAAACCATCGCAAAGCCCTTTCTCTAAGCGTGGTTTGGAACTCTATTAGCTTCCCTGCGTCTGGAATCTGTCGAGCCCTCCATATGGCTTCGCAGAGATACCAGTGTTGCTCTACATCATCGTTGCCTCGGTCAGAGAATTCTGGATACCGGGTGAATGACCCAGCCATACTTACTTGCGGAGGGTTGACCAGGATAAATCCTCCGGGTCCTGGTTGCGTGACTGTTCCGCTAGGGAATGCAATACTACTAGTGACACTGCTATTAACGTGTGTCACTGTCGACAATGAACTGTTGTGTGATTGACTCAATGCTTGTAACTTTACGAAAATATTACTGAAAGGTTGATAGAGTACCAGGGGAAGGTAGGGATCCTTGCTGTGAAAATTCTTGGAAGTAGGGCTGCCTGGAGAGATGAATGCCATCCACTCTTGAAACAACCGCTGCATCACGACGTACCATTCGCCATCGAAACTTTCTTCGGGCTGCACACCTGCATCATCTTCGTCAGTCATCGTCTCCCTTCCTCTCTTAGCTGGGATCCCATGCACCCGCCGCACTCCCACAGTGGTCCCTTCCCTTTCCAGGGTATCCGCCTGAGTGTCCATAATTCCTATCCTCTGAGGCGCCTCCTCCTAATTCTTCCTATCGTCTTTCCGTTGTCTTAACTCCCGCATCACCCTTTCTTGCCACCTATCGGCGAGCTGCGCCCGCTGATGTGCACGTCGCTCCCTCAATATCCTTGCAGCCACAACATCCATCCCCCACTTCCCCACTTCACACTTCGCGTAGTATCTATCTTTTCAGCCCTTCCCCCAGCACTGGAGGATTACGCTGCCATGCTCAACTTTTGGAATTCCATCAGCCCTTCGTCCACCATCAGGGCCTTAATCCACAGTGGAATCTCCTTAAGCAGCTTCCCTCTTAGCCCGAAACGGAAGATAGTTTCAGCCTTCGAGAAGGATTGGTAGCACTCTGCAGCAAAATATACAATATATCCGTCCAAAGTGGTCTCTACCCAAAAATCCACCGCCCGGGTCAACTCAGTATTTAACCGATGCAGAGCCACTAGATCCCTGTGCCCCCACTTACGGTTTATCTTCCGCGAGCTATCCCGAGGCACCTTCATCTGTAACCTCCGCAACCAATTGTAGAGGTCGCTAGGGAATTTTCCCCAAAGGATCTCGTAAGTATCGCTGGCAGAATCTGAGAAAAGGACAAGATCCTTGAGCACCCTTTCCTTTTGCTTCGTCAACTCCGCTTGCTGAGCAACGAATTGGTCCAGATGGTTATCCCACCATCTCTGTATTTCTCCTTCGAAGACCCTTGATACCATGATCTAATTCTCCTCATAACATGCGGGTCTCGGCAACGAAACCATTTGTTGGCGAAGAAACAGGTCTCGCAGGCAAGACCTAGGTTTAGGGGTTGGAGCCAACAAGGGAATCCGCTTTAGTCTAGAACCACGTCGGCATTGTCACCCTACTCTGGAGAGCAGAGAGTCTCACCCGAGGCATGTCGCGACCACATGCAGAAGGGGAATCGATCGATAGCAGTGAAAGGATCCGCAACTCATGATTAACATAGAATTGATTGCATAAACATCATCATATATGCAAGAACATTCAGAGAGAGTACAGGTATTAAGCAAATAAAATTTTAAGTCATCGCAACCATCATGCATGCATGTGACTCACACACTAAGACAACAACCTGCAAGTATATTGATATCTTCAACCAAGCCCACATTTACATTGCTTTCACAGGAAGAGCTTACAAGTCTGTTATAGACGTCTCATAGAATAGAAAGGTAGGTAAGAGAAACATAGGAACTACAGAGAGATCATGCTCGGCCTGGGTTCCTTCTATAGCATTCGCTTGATCTCTTTCAGTCGCTCTGCATTCCTCTTCATTCCTTCAGGCGGGTGACAACTATTTATTCACTCGCCATCGCAACTGTTAGTTCCTCTCGCGTTCTTCTTCAGCTGCTTCCGGCTTCTCTCTTGTTGTCTGTGTTTTCTGCTCTCTATCTTCTGCTGTATATTCTATTCATCTGTACTCATGCATCTGCTTTCTTCAGCTATCTACCTGTTCCCTCGCAACTTCGGTAGCTCCGCTACTCACCATAGTTGTGACTCGATTGCGGCTGCCATGTGTCGTTCCGCAACCCCAAAAAGCTGTTCTTTATTCAAAATTCAAAATATTCAAAACAAGTATTCAAAACAAGGGCTCCAACAATGTATCTCCTATATGTTTATATTTCTCTAACACTCATTTGCAGGGTATGGTGCCAAGATGGGGCACTAAGTATGATGGGCTTCATGGGCCTCTCAAGGCCATGAACTATGTCGGTGCAGGACATTCCTTGGGGAAACTTGGAAATCTATTATATTCCTCATGGTGTGATTATTTTACACCACCCATGATGTACATTCTCCAAGCATTCCCAAGGCATAAGGCAACAAAAAAGTGTTGGGGAAGGCACTTGTCATATCTTATTCTATGGCAGTTAAGGATAAAACTGCGCTGGTTGCACATGAGGGAACATCTCCCCTCTCATTTATCACACATGGCAGCTAGCATGATTCTAATCATGATCCCACAAGCTGAATATGTCCTTATCATTGTTGGGGGCATAGTTGGAGGAGAGGCACACTTGTTGAATGTGCCCTTGGGGGAAGGAGTTCCCCATTATTTTTGCATTGCATGCTTCAATGGGAGCATGAGATTTTGTATGGCCACTATGGTAGATCACTTGTCTCTTTTTAAAGTGAGCCATATGTTCGTTGGTAACATGCCTCTCATATGTATTGGGGAGGATTTCTTCTATGGATTGCCAAGCTGGGAGGTGATCCACTTCATTTGGATGATAGCATGGAGATGGGAGTCTTTCATGGATCATGAAAATCCCCATGATTTTCATCACTTCTATCTTGAGGAGGCCATGGATTAGCAAGAAGGTTTCCACAACAACCTTCCATTTCTTCATGATGAGAGCCCTTGGGTTTATTCACCAAAGGCCAACTTGCATATTGAGGGAGGACCATTGGAAGACAGAGCTATTGTAGGAGATTCATAGCAATGGTAGAGACTAATAGATGAGGAGGCCACAAGAGAAGAAGCGGAAGATTTGCAGCACCCTTGCAGTTGCTTGAGGACAAGCAACATTTGGGAGGGGGAGACTGTAATTCGTAAATTCGCTGCAGCTAATTAGAACATTAATTTTGCCTTGTTCATTTTTGCATTTCATGTTTATGAATAAATGGTAAAGGAGGACATGTAAAAATCCTAAAAATCAAGAATAAATCAATGCCTATGTGAACAAAGACATATCTAGGCCATTTAAATTATATCTTGCAAGTGTGAATGGGTTAAATCACAAGAAGGGATCATCTTGGACCAAGTCAAACAACGCAATCTAGATGCATTGAACCTCTTTGAGGGACAACACAGTTCTAGAAGGAGGCTCTAATGTGAAAAGGGTTAAGTGATTCAAGGTGGTTTAGGGTTTGGCAAGACTCCAATATTATAAAAGGAAGGGGAGGGCAACATGAGGGGGTTGTTGAAGATTATTATTTCACAAGGAATTGTCTGCTGGACATCCCTTGTTGGGCATTCCTGTTCAGGAATCCCACCTCCTTCCTTGAGTAGCTCTTGGAGGAGAATTGTGCTAAACTTGTCCACTATCAGGCTTGGGCCAAGCTTCACCTTACATTATAGTGCTGCTCCTGTTGAGGTTTGAGCTGTCTTGTGAGCTGCAACAAGTGGAAGACTAGATCTGCTTAGATCTGGATGATAGTAGTGGCTCTTCTCAGTGAGTGTGTCTTTTAACCTCCTGGAAGAGTTCATTTGCTGAATACACTTCAGATATACATCTTGGCATCAGGACAAATCATCTTCGAAAGCTACAATGCTATCTCTCTCCCTAAGACAACGTTATTTGTAGCAGCTGCAGGGTGTTTTGCTTGCATTTTGGAGGAGATATCTCCGATGATTGGATTCATCCTTCACTATGGTGATCCATAGATTGGCCAACCAATATATGTTCTGTTTCAGATCTGATCTGTTATGTACTTGTATTATTCATAATTTCTAAATCATTCTTCAGATCTGAAGTTTTAGACCTCAGATCTACTTCTGGTGCTTCATGTTTTGAGAAAATCCCCAAGGGGAATGTATAGATCAACTCTTCTTGTACATGGATATGTATTGGATCTATATTTTTATATAAATATATGATATAGATCTAAAGAATCAATAAACTACTGGTTCAGCCCTAAAAATAACGTTGTCACTGTTATGCAGTCTTTTTACATGGTTGTAGCACCTCTTTCTTGAGGATTTCTTCTGTATTCTTTCATTATTCTTCTGTAAAGTGTATGAGTTATTCCCCTGATATTATTTGTCAATATTTAGACCTTATTTCAGTCATATTTTCAGAAAATCACGCTCACATGCTTCATTAAATTTCTGCATAATTCTAGTCTTGGGAAATCAGGGTTTTCTAGCCTAGTTAGGAAAGGAGGAACTGTTTAACTTATAAAAAATTATTATTTTTTCCTTAATTTCGACATGGGAGTCCTTAATAACCATATATATCATATCCAACCACTTTCCCATCTTATTTTTACGCATATCTCTGAATAGACACGTTTTAGGGCCTAAATCCTCACTTTTCCCCACCTTTTGCCTTGTAAAACGCTGTATAACTTTGCTGCTGTATATTTTACTGAATTTTAAGTGTTTTTAAACCTGTATGAGGTAAATTTATGTATATACACATTGGTAATAACTCATATTATTCCAAATCTGTAGCTGTTCCTGAAAAAGGGATATTACTGCTTTTAGATCATTCTTCATGTATTCCATGTTTCCTTTCAGTTTTTATTCTATAAAATCAATATTAGATTCCATTCCATTCATATTAGCTTCCATGCCTTTCTTCAAACCATCCATTTTAGCTTATTTCATTTTTGGTTTCTTTTTGTGAGAGCGAAATTTGTTGCACTTGGTCTCGTAATTTTGATATATCATATTGCACTTATTCCTCTTCATGCATCATATTAGAGATTTATGAGGGATTAATGGGTGTGGAATTATTTTTGGGAGGAATTATAGAATCCAATACTGATAACAATGCTTCAATATGCCCTTAGAACCACTTCAAACTGATTTTTTAAACAAAGGTTATGCATTTTTTTTAAACACACTTTTCTTTTCTTTTCTTTTGAGGAGCTCGATATTGAACTTGATGTATCTCTGCGATTTCAGATCCAAAATATTTGAACTTTGGTCCTGTAGTAGCCCTCTGAGTCTTCTTTCTATTGCCATAGGTCACACCTGAATTATATTCTTCAAGACAAAACTATGCCCAATATCCCACAATGACCTAACTATGGACTGGTTCAGTAGAGAGAACTTGTATGGTGTGCCACGGGTCATTGTTTCATCCCTCAACTGTGAAATCAATACAAAAGAAACTACAATCCGTGCAATTTCAGCCACTTTTTACATAATTCTAATACGATGTTGAAAACGAAAGTTTTCATGATTTTCCCTCGACCACCTGTTTGAGATGAAATTGTGGAGCCTACACAAACCATAAATTCTTCAGATGATATCCCCGAAAATATAGCGAAACAATATCTAAAATTTCTACACGAAGTTCCTATGGATTTCGGCTCAAATGGGTATTTTTCCCCAGCTTCTAAACCTTCGTAGAAAAAACATTATAGAGAAAATTCCAAAATAACTTGTTTGCAGCAGAAAAAACCTAGAATCCAAAGCTTTGATACCAAATGTTATGAAACTTTCTCACAAAATAGAACAAAATATAGATCAACGACTTAGAAATCAACATATTTGAGGGGGAAACCTTTTTTATATTACATAAATGAACAATTCTTGGATGATACAAATGAAAAAACCTCCTTTCTATATATAAGAGTCCAATGGGTCACAATATAATCCTAGCCGACATAACAATAACAATGTAAGGGCACATCAAAAACAATAATGGGCTTCTATGGGGAACAATAATACAATATGGGGACTACATGGGAACAATAATAACAATAAGGGGGGTATACTAATATTAACAATAAGGGGATGCACTAGTATTATAGGGGCCAAGAATAATTAAAAGAATCTACAAAAGTTCTTGTTGCCAATGACGAGGTAGAAATAAAAAACGTTGAAATTTGGAGACAACAAAGTTTCCAAAAATTTCTGCAACTACCTTTTGAAGAAATCAATCTTATTGCCAAGTTTTAGGTCAAATATTAGAAGAAGAAGAAAAAGGTACATGGATTAATTTCCAACATCCAGATCAACATTAATCAGTTTCCTTCCATTTATTTCTCTGCACTATAAGAGATATTTTCATAATGGGAAACTTATATCCATGTACATGCACCTCACCTGCTATTTAGTATCAATTATGAAGATTCCGAAGATGAGGAAATGATGCATTCTTGCCTCCCAAATATCTATTGAACCAACAAATTTTTAGAATTGAGTATTTACTTTTAGAAAAATTGTTGATTTTCATGTTTCAAGACCCATTTTATTACTTTTTAGTGTTTATAGGCCTTTATGGGTTGGTGAAAAGAGTCCCAAATTGGTGAAGACTACAAACTTGGATGTTTTTAATCAATTTTGAAGTACTAACTTTTCTCAAAACCATTTTCAGTGTTCATGTGTGATGACCTATGGTATTTACGTCAATACATGATTTTAATTACTTAATAAATGCCTCTGATTTTATTCTATGACTTATGCTCTTTGGTTTTGAATGAAAATTTGATAATTCTGTTTAAGATTCCTTATGGAAATTTTGAAATTTACATATTTTTCTATTCAAGAATTAAAAAAATAGATTTACTTATTTCCAGTTGATTATTTCAATCTAATATTCAAATGTAGGCACATTTTCTCTCCTCTACGAGATAGAAATTGTTATTTATTTGCTTTGAATTGTGCATGTATAGATATTCCAAAAAATACCAAAATTTTTGTCTGAATAGTATGAAAACCCAAAAATATTTTTGAAGTTTCTATTTAAATCTCCAGCCAAAACTTATATGTTCAATTTTATGAATTCAATTCCAATTAGGAATTTAAATATCACGATATTATGTGTGGTGTTATGCTGATTTAAATATTTTAATTGCTGCTATTTAGATTGGTTAAAACATTGGTTAAATGTGCATGTGATATGGATATTGGTCAATGCATAATGTACACGACTTTGGAGCAAGTGTTTGATGAATATAATATCAAGAGAATATCTTTTGTTTCTATATTCCAGATATATATGTTAACATCAAGTAGTTCACATATCCATTGTATTGCAAAACCTTTTCCCTCTATATGTCCATATGCATATGATAGTAATAAGTTTAAAATATAAGCTTGTGAATCATTGATACATTGCTCTTGTTCAATGTTTCTAGCATTCATATGTTTTCTTAAGAAATTGGTAGCTTTATTGTCATTTCAAATGAAACAATTATAAACTGTTTTTGCAATTGTTTTTCTCATATTAGACATATCAAAACATGGTGCAAGTGTACAAATAGACTGAAACAAAGAGTCATCGCAGTCATTGATATTTTGTCCATAGATCAACAATCCTTGTTCAAGCAATTTTTTCTCAATTGACAATATTTCAAAGTGTCAAAGTGATAATTTGAATGGAAAAATGCATGATCTAATTGCTTTATATATTGAAGCTGCAATATCTATTGTTATCGGGTTTACAAGAAGCCTTTTTTCTTTTGTGCATCACAAAATGAATAAAAGCAAAATCCTTGAATATTTTTTTATTTTTGAAGACTTAAGTCGCAGGTCAGATCTAGAATTTTTTTGTAAAATAAATTATAACCTCCCGATTACCCGACCTTCTGAACACCCGACTAGAAAGTCGGGGTGACTATGATTTTTTTTTCATAAATAATCTGCCCGAACTCTTGACCTCTACATTGCTTGACTGTCAAAATACCCAACCTCATGAAACCACTCAACTATGGTATAGTCAGGGATAGGATATAATAAACGAATCACAAAACAGAACAAAAAATACCCTACTTTCCAACCTCCCGACTGTACGATCAACCCAAAAAAAAATAAAAATAAAAAATAAAAATCGTACAGTCTGCACAATAATATTGAAATTTTCACCAAATCAATTTTAAAAAATAATACTTTTCAATCTATGAAGCAATAGGAAGGATTGGACTAGGGGGATCCTGGTCTAAATTTTCCTTAAAGGAAAATGCAGTCTATAGTTTCTTTGATAAATAAAATCCATTTAGATCCTTGCCTTTCTCGCTCATAGAGAATGGCAATCACAAATTATATATTTCCATGCCACAATACCCCACGAGACCGCCAATACAACAAATAAGTGAATGGTCGGGGCATAAACATGTGTTACTTCATGACGTCATGTTCTTCCTGACTCCTGTCTTCTCGACCTAGTGGCAGTTGGCTCATTTTGAAGTTTGTAACTTGCGCTCCCTTCGACCACCTGACCCCTGAATTTCAACATAGTTAGTTCAACATATCACTTTCATGTCCTTCCACTACGCATACTACTTGACCTCTTGAGCTCTAACTAAGTGGCTCTCGACACCGTTTTTTCTATGATATTATGAAACTATTACTCCATCCTATGAACTCTTGGTTATCCTCTTGGCTTCTTGGACCTTGCAGATAATCCACATCCGATGTCCAATTGTACAACAAGAGAATCACGTTGCTCCAATCATAAGCTTTCACACATATATTCCTCATTGTAGTAGGATAAACCTTATCCAATTCTTTCCATGAATTCATCATTTCACCCCTTTGATCCATAATAAACACCCTTTATTATTATTCAAGAATGAATATGTCATGGCTATTTATCTTTGCACCACACAAAGCCTTCACTTGATATTTATGCACTCTCTCCAAAGACCAGGTTTGCTGCTACATGAAATTCCTCGAGCTAATCCTCTCTATTGTGGCCTTCTCTCAAGGATCCATTTTTAATATTCCCAATTTTTCCACAAGATAATTGGAATATTAGAGTTCTTAATTTCCATAATTAATTAAGTAAATAAGAGGGTGGGGGGACCCACAAACCCCAAAGATAAATAGAATCCACTTTTGATGTGTGTTTGTGGATATTTCAGATCCAGATCTACATAATGGAGTAGTGGAACAACTACTTAATGTGGAGATAATGTCTCATTAATGAGAAGATCATGGAGGTTGAAGCAATCGATTAAGATCTTAGAAGGAATAAAATGTAAGATCATAGAGAATTTATGATGAGAAGTGGTGCATTAATTCACACATGATGGAGAGGGTGATCATTACATTTCACACATGATGGAGATCATGGAGAGACAACGCAGTTAACATGGAGACCCATGTCCACATGTATAGTGCAGTCATGAGGTGGGCCAAGGCATGATAAGCTTCACAAACTATATAATGAAGATGAAGGAAATATAGAATGCATGTTTGAGATTATTATTGATGTATGATCTATTTAGATTTGGAATTGACCTTTGACATTCCATGCTTTCTTTGGATGTTTAGCCAAGATTGCAAGTGCTGTTTAGCACTGGGTGCTCCTGGTCAGGAATCCCACCTCTTTAATTAAGTAGCTCTTGAAAGAGTATTTTCATTTATTCATCATCAGGCATTGGTGCCATATTGTTCCTAATTTATACAGAACATCCATATTCAGAAATTACACATTTCTGAAGACCATTTTGAGAGGAGGAGGTAGTCCTTCATTATTTCAGTTGAGGAACCGGTGAAGGATTCATCCTATCACCTTGAGCTTCAAGATTAGCCTTCCGGTGCTTCAGATCTATATTAGGCATCAAGCCATCTATTATTCATCTCCCAACAACAACAATCCCATTAGGATTTGTGCAATCCATTCTTGTAGATCCAAGGGAGAAGGGAAGTTACTAGCATTTTAGCTAGTAATCCAGTGGAGGACCATTACTTCACATTGTATACATTATTTCCATAATTTCTGAGCTACATTGCACATCTTAGCAGCAGGTTAGAGAGCCTCCTTCTTTTACAACACAATTTTTATGAGCAGTTGTGTAGCAGTAGCTGCAATCTTCAGAGGAGGATTGAGGAGCTAGATCTTGAGCTTCTAGCTTGAGAATATAGTGAAGGGATTAGCCCTTCAAGCTTAGATATGATCTTGTGACATATTTTTAGATCTAGCTTTAGATATTCATACCCAACAGTTGCATAGTGAAACCCCAAGAGTGTGATTTTCTTAGATTGACAGATCTGAGAAATCCTTTCTGGGTTATCTTGGGTTACCATCATAGAGCCCAGATCTAGAATCTTGGCATCATCAGAGCTCCATATTTCCGTAGATCTGCATTTAAATTTTCAGCCTATAGTCATATATTCATTATCTGTTGAAGGGACAACGTAGTATTTTCTTCCAACAACTCTCTAGTTACAAAATGCCTACTTTGGCATCTTTTTAGGGTCATTCTAGGCCATCTCTTTGGCTAGATTACCTCATATTTTGTACACTATTGTAACTGAATCTTCTCCTATGAATAAAATGTCTTAACTATTATGTCTATATCTCTGTCGATCATAAACATACATGTACATTTTATGTGTTACAAATATTATGTTTTTGTATCAATGCGTTATTCCATTTTGGGATATTACAGTGGTATCAGAGCATGATCTTTGGCTCAGCTTGTGGACATTTTGACAACATAAGAAAAGCAGATAATAGAGATATACTATGGAGGGATTAATTTTTGCCTCATATTCCCTTAGATCTATGAAGGATATCTCTAAGGAGATCAATGAAGCGAGAAGAGAAAGGAAAAGAGAAACCTCAAGAAGGTTTCAAGATGAAGAAGGTCCTAACACTTCTTTTCAACAACAAAGAAGACCGGAGAAGCAAGGAGCTTCACATTATTCCACTAGATCCACTTTCTTTGAGAAAGAGGACTGGTCTGAATATGATGAAGGATTAGGGCATGAGACCCTAAGTGAGTATCTATCTGAATACAAGTCACAACCTAGATTATTGAAGGAGAATCTCTCTCTACAACAGTTTCTGCAACTCGAAGAAGAGAGGAGATCCAGAAGCATTAATAGAAGAAATAGGCATAGATTCTTCTTGCCGACATTTGAGGGATCTTCCACAAGCACATTGAGGGATTGTAGGGAATAATTATTTACATTCTTTCTGAAATATCCTATATCAGAAAGAGAGGTTGTGGAGTTTGCAGCGCTGCACCTAGATGGTGAAGCAAGGAATTGGTGGTTCAGTCATGTATCACACATGGAAGTATCTTCTTATGCAGATTTTATGCAAATACTAAAGAAGAAATATGGTAGGAAGAAACCAGAGACATCCCACATAGTGACATATCCCATCATCAAGGAGATAGTGCATGAACATTCAATAAAATATGTTCTCATAATCACTTAAGAGGAGGAGCCTCTACCACCACCCACTGCAGATGTGCTTACATTAAGAGGAGGATCACTTGCATCTTTGCAAGATGGTCTTGAGTTCTTGACATTTGGAGTCCCATGCATGATTGATGAGATGCATGAGGAGGAAGAGATAGATACCAGCGCTGGTACACTTGTACAAGTGCAACAATCACTCTTACCAGCAGTTGGAGAGACCTTTGCACCGGAAGAGGAAAATTTTGTAACCTTGCAAAATGTTTTGGAATCTTAGTTGATCCAAGGTATGCATCCATTTTCATCTCATTTTGTTTCAGTACCCCTTATTGAAACTTATGGGGACATGCCATCAGGGCCAATGCATGACCAAGGGTTAGAACATCATGCTGATTTGGAGCAGCATCATATCACTGCGTAGAGGATCCTTGATCTAATCAAGGAATAATGAAAAACCATCCTAGCTTGTCATTGATGAACTACATTCAATCCCTTGAGTTGAAATTTTGAGATTTAGAAAATGGGATGAGTCTGATCCTATGTACAATGGCTGGCTATGAGTTCAGCATTGTGCCTTGCTTTGAGACAGCACATGCATCACCTTGCAGATCTACAACGTTGTTAATCAGCAGCAGTGAGAAGAAGAGGATCCATTCCTTATGGGAGCAATCAAAAGGCAGCTTCATTCATGAAGAAGTGGAGGAAAAGATGATAGATGGTAGACATCTTGAGATGAGGAATATTTTCTCCTTTCTAGATGACAATTTCTCAATGAGCATCTCACAGCTCAAAGAGAAACTTTTACCTGCAGCAGATCCAAAACCTTATTGGTTTTGGAGGGCCATTGATGAGAAGAATATCTCATGGAGATGTCTCATTGGAGGTGCACTTCAACATATCATGGAGTGAAATGTTCTTCAACAGTTTCAGGAGGTTGGTGTCCTATAATGGGAGTGTGCCAAGTATTTGCAGAATGAGATCCATCATCCACATTGGGATGAATGGTTGATAGTATGGAGCAAGGGGTTGCCAAATCACTTGTAGATCTATGATACAGGGCATCAAGAAGCATGGTTGTGCTGGTTGCTCTTAGGTGTGTATGGTTTCCACCCAATGGATCATATTTTTCTGATTCATGCCTTACACATCACTATAAGAATGCAGAAGAAAAAGGCATGGTTACTTTCGTTGTTGATGAGAGAGTTTGGACCTCACATGATATATCTTATGTCCTTGTATTTACTCTTGTTTGGGATATATCTCATGTATTTACGTGTATTTCTGTTTGGGATGTATCTCATGTTCATGTATGTACTTGGGTTTGGGAGAAAGTATAACTCTCACATGATGTGGCATACGGGAGCTTGTTTGCACTATGTTGATGAGACATCTCACATGTCCATTACTATATTGCTGCTCCATGACTTGCATCATGATGATGTAAGGAGCCAGCAAAAATCCTTGTTGCTTTGGTTACTATTGGGAGAATATGGAATGAATTCTTCCCATGCATTGCATGACATTGATGGAGGATGGCAACAGGAGGCCTTACAACATTGGCTTCTGTTGGGGGATTATGGTCATTGTACATGGTATAATGAGGATGTGATGGGGCATCAAGATGCCTTATTAAGGTGGCTTCTCTTGAGAGAATATGGCTACTATATTTGGTACAATGATGATGTGATATGGCAGAAAGAGGCATTGCTGCGGTGGCTTCTATTGAGAGAGTATGGCTCTCACATTTATATTGATGTAGATTTGGCATGGCAACAAGAAGCATTGTTGCGGTGGCTTCTTTTGAGAGAGTATGGCTCTCTTCCTTGCTTTCACGATGATCTAGCATGGCAGCAAAAGGCTTTGCTGCATTGGTTGTTATTGGGAGAATATGGTTTTGACATTTTTTATGTTTTCCCATACGTCTCTACTTCTTGTTTTTCACTATGTTGATGTGATGCTTGATTCCTACATGGCCAATAGGGCTAATGATGTGAGCATTGATAGATGCAATATACTCTATGTATCATGGGTTGGAGAGATAGTTTATGAGTTGGGACTTTCCACTTTGGGAATGAACCACTTCATCTTACGTATCTCATGTGTAGAGGAGTTATTTGGTCATCATATGGTTGCCACTTGGAGATTCATTGATGAGGATGGGTATCTAAATTTTCAGTTGGAGGCCATTCTAGACATTCTAGAGAGGCAGCTTTGGAGCTGGACATGCATGACACATTGTGACAGATGGGAAGACCTTCCACATGAGGATGCCATTTGGAGGGAGGATGTTTGCTGTAGCAAGCACTTTTGCAATTGCTTGAGGTCAAGCAAGATTTTACTGGGGATGACTGTAATATTCCCAATTTTTCCACAAGATAATTGGAATATTAGAGTTCTTAATTTACATAATTAATTAATTAAATAAGAGGGTGGAGGGACCCACAAACCCCAAAGATAAATAAAATCCAATTTTGATGTGTGGATGTGGATATTTTAGATCTAGATCTAGATAATGGAGTAGTGGAGCAACTACTTAATGTGGAGATCATGTCTTATTAATGAGAAGATCATGGAGGTTGAAGCAGTCAACTAAGATCTTGGAAGGAATAAAATGTAAGATCATAGCACATTTATGATGAGATGATGGAGGAAGTGGTGCATTAATGCACACATGATGGAGAGGGTGATCATTACATTTCACACATGATGGAGATCATGGAGAGACAGTGTAGTCAACATGGAGACCCATGTCCACATGTACAGCGCAATCATGAGGTGGGCCAAGGCATGAGAAGGTTCACAAACTATATAATGAAGATGAAGGCAACATAGAAGGCATGTTTGAGATTATTATTGATGTATTATCTGTTTAGATCTAGAATTGACCTTGGACATTCCATGCTTTCTTTTGCTGTTTAGCTAAGATTGCAAGTGTTGTTTAGCACTGGGTGTTCTTGGTCGGGAATACCACCTCTTTCATTGAGTAGCTCTTGAAAGACTATTGTCCTTCATTCATCATTAGGAATTAGTGCCATATTGTTCCTACTTTCTGTAGAACATCCATATTCAGAAATTGCACATTTCTGAAGATCAGTTTGAGAGGAGGAGGTTGTCCTTCAATATTTTAGTTGAGGAATCGGTGAAGGATTCATCCTATCACCTTGAGCTTAAAGATTAGCCTTCCAGTGCTTCAGATCTATATCAGGCATCAGGCCATCTCTTATTCATCTCCCAGCAGCAGCAATCCCATCAGGAATTGCGCAGTCCATTCTTGTAGATCCAAGGGAGAAGGGAATTTGTAGCATTTCAGCTAGTAATCCAGTGGAGGACCATTCCTTCAGATTGTATACATTATTTCCATCATTTATGAGCTACATTTCACATCTTAGCAGCAGGCTAGAAAGCCTCCTTCCTTTACAACATATTTTTTATGAGCAGTTGTGTAGCAGCAGCTGCAATCTTCAGAGGAGGATTGAGGAGCTATATCTTGAGCTTCTAGCTTGAGAATCTAGTGATGGGATTAGCCCTTCAATATTAGATCTGATCTTGTGACATATTGCAGCCATCTATTTGTCAGATCTAGCTTCAGATCCGCATACCTAGCAGTTGTATAGTGAAACCCCGAGAGGGTGATTTTCTTAGATTGACAGATCTTAGAAATCCTTTCTGGGTTATCTTGGGTTTCCATCATAGAGCCCAGATCTAGAATATTGGCATCACCAGAGCTCTAGATTTCCATAGATTTGCATTTCCATTTTCAGCTTGTAGTCATATATTCATTATCTGTTGAAGGGACAATGCAATATTTACTTCCAGCATCTCTCCAGTTACACAGTGCCTACTTTGGCATCTTTTCAGGGTCATTCCAGGCCATCTCTTTGGCTATATTACCTCATATTTTGTACACTGTTGTAACTGAATATTCTCCTATGAATAAAATGGCTCAAATATTCTGTCTATATCTGTGTTGATCATAAACTTACATGTACATTTTTTTGTGTTACAAATATTATGTTTGTGTATCAATGCATTATTCCATTTTGGGATATTACACCATTCCGCTTCTATATCTAAATCAACACCTCGCCACTCTTTCAAAGTCACACTAAGACATTCCATGGCATTACCCCTTCTAATATTGGGTGATATCTACATTGAGGAATTACTATCCCATAGGGCTTCTTTGCCTTCAGGTAGGGAATTACTCACATGGTGACGTAGGTGCTCCTGCATCTCTTATATGGAATAAGCCTAGTGCCACTTTACAATGACCTCCCAACTCACTTTCCACACATCAACTATTCTAGAATGCACACGAACTCTCTCAGCAACCCCTCTAGACTACTCATGGGTAGCTGAAGAATTTGGATATTGATAGGGGCCTGTGACCCTCATTTCCAAATTCCCTGTGGTAGGAATGGACGCTTGTGCACAACAAAGGCTAAAGCCTATGGAAGTACCACAACAAGAAATGATTAGCTCAGGAAAATTTCCTTGGCCTTTCACATACTATTCGCATGCCAACACATTACTTTGTAAACAAATATCCTGATGTACACATTGATCAACTCTGTTGAACATAGGCTCTCTGTTATAAATTTATACATCAATATAAAGGGTCTCAGAACCCAATTCTTCTAACTCATCATGTTTTGAAATTATAATAGATCATCGAGGTCCTTAACTTCATTCATTGAATTATTTATGATACCATTAATCATTTAGGAAACACTGTTATTGTTGGGTGTGTGTTATATTATTTCCATGAGTATCTCTAGGCGAGAACCAAGGGGTAAGAGGGTAGCGGCTAGCCTCCCTATGCTTGCGGTAGATACAGTGCCCTGGGAAATGTTTTTTGGACCTATATTAAGTGGGTAGAACTGCAAATGGTTTTGTGCATAGGTTTACACATGGTTTTTGGCTTGATGGTTTTATTCTCATGGTATTTTGTAGATCTAGTCAATGGAACTACGTTTATGTTCTAATCCACGTTTAATGGATTGGGGTTTATGAATGCTTCGACATATATATATGTGTGTGTGTGTGTGTGTGTGTTGTAACATTGAAAGGAATATAACGAAAAATCAAGCTGGTAGTCCCGGTTTTGGGATCCAAGGGAAAATATTTGTGTGTGTGTATCTATCTATATATATATATTTTATGTTTTATGCTCTCGCTATTTTTTATTTTTTGTTTTAAGAGTTCGTTTGCAGATAATTTCTGTACAGGGTTAAAACCTACAATTATGGGACTCTTCTCGACTTTGAACTTCAGACACTCTGTAATTAATATTACTATATTAACTTATTTACTTTTATCATACAATCATAGGACACATGCACCCATGCATAATCATAGCCACAATAAATATACAAATAAGAAAAATATCCCTTCATAGTTGCATCACAGATATATGACAAAAAAAACATGTTGTAGTTGTTATTTGTCTATATCTATTACAATGACAATGCAACATAACCCATTAATTACAAATTGTAATCATACAATACTCATCTTTTTTGTTTGTAGTGAAATTGAATCTTACCCTCTATCCATGTTCTCTTTTCCAAATGCCTCTATTTATTTTGGAGCAAGCTTCTTGTCCCTCCATTACTGCTCCATCCTTATTGTTGCAATCTATCCATAAATTTTGTTCTCATTTGCTCCTTGTATTATCTCAAGCAAGCTTGAGCATGAATACTTTCCTCAGACCATTTAATTTTAGGAACCATCCCCTTTACTTCATGGACCAGTTAGCCACTAATTCCTATTGTCAAGTTTAGATATCTTCTTTGCACGATAAAATGTATCATCCCTGCCAGGAATACTCCATCCCTAGCTCTAGAATCCATGTCCTCAGAGTCATAATTTTTTTTTTTGTTATTCCAAATATTACAACATATGTACATTCCTTTTACAATGTAGCTCATATGAGAATCTGGGGTGGGACTGTCACACAGATAATAAAATTCCTGAAAACTAATAATCATCACAACTCCTTTTCTACTATTTATTCTTGTTCATCGATCTCATGTAAAGTGGAGAAAATGTCAAAGTGTTCCAACTGTTTACTTATTTGTTATAAGAAATAAAATTTCTATTAAAATAATAACTGTAAATATCAGTAAACAACCAAGAAAAGTAGTCCAATGTTTGTGCCTGTTAAAGTAAAAAAACAAAGACACAAATGTCATTGGAAAAATCAACGTAAAAGTATTTTTTGCCAAAAAAAACTTGTTTTCCCATCCCATGTAAGTAAATACCAATAAAAATAGGCTAAGATTGATTTTTTTTTATAAGAATAATCTATAAAATTACACTTAGAAATTAAAATTCAATATTTTGAAATTATAAATTAAAATCGAATAATGTGCAATTAGTTTCAAAATACTTAGACTTATTTTATCTTTGTTTTTAGGAATTAGGTAGGCCTAAACTTTCCTTCTGTGTATGAGCTTGAGCTATAAATTCATCTTCATCTTCACACATAACATTTTAACTAAATAAACTAAAAACTATATGCACCTAATTCATGTATGAAAATAAGCAGTGACATGCCACCACGTGGCTCTTGTTAATTATTATTGCATATTCCATAATTGGAATTTTATTCCAAGATAAGATTTTTATTTTAATTGAGTGTGTTGTGACTAATCTCATATGCATAATAATTGTGACACAAAGGTTTCTTATAACTCACTTCCCGCTCAAAAAAGCATGTCAATTTCAAAGTGCTTTAGGATGTAAGTCTTTAGGTTGATGTGATAAAATACTCCTTTGTTATGATACTAACTATTGAAATTCATAATTGTTTCTTTTTTACAATCCTTTTTCACCTATTTTGACCACCATAACCATCAATGGGCATCAAATCAGTGAATTCGAAGCTTGACAGGTATATAATTGCCTCATATTTCATATGTTACTAATGTTATTTATTATTTTCCTAATATTTGCATGAGCTACCAGATTTTAATGTTTCTGTAGCCATAATCTAATTATGCAGCCGAGTCCATTGTTGAACAGGATCCAAAGTGCCTACTGGAACAAAATATATATGGGAAGATAAAGATTAGTTTACTCAACATTTTCCTCCTATCTTCATGAATCGAATTTATGAAAGAAGGTTGCAATATAATGGTCAAAGGTGAAGGTCAATGGGTTAGCTACAACAAGCGAGCGAGAAGTGAAACAAACTCCTCACGATTTCTTTGTCAAATAGAAAATCGTGAGTGATTTCTGATAGGATATATTCTAAGATTAAATTAGTATTATGTTAGCTAAAGAAACTTTGAACATTTATGACAGAGGATTTATAAAAATCGCGTAGCAGATATGTTATGCATCGTTGTTATTATCTTATATTATGCAACAGTGAAATCTTGAACTCTATTTTAATATAAAAATAAGTTTTCTTATCTCGATGCATGGTTGATTTATCAATTGAATTGCGTGACCATATGCTTGTGGAGGCTCCCCTCAAACAGTAGGGGTTTTTCATTTATGTTATTTCGATTTCTGAATTTCATGATTAATTAGATGGATGCATCCCCTAACGTATCTTTATGTTGATTCTGAATTGATAAAAATATTAGATGTGCAATGTTCATGTGAAGCACATGATTGAATTCATATATAGCAAACAATTTGGTTATTTTATTAATCATTTTCTTTTATTGATTCAGGAGCACATAAATTGAGTTGGCATTGAGAGTTTAAACTTGAGAACAAGATTGTAATTTTGAGAATCAAAGAATTAGTTTGTAGGTTTCATTTTAGAGCATGAGTGTTGTGAGTTTTATTTTAAAGAAAGAGTGGTTTATCAATTTGAGCAAGTGTGAACATAGTTTAAATTCATTTTGATTTTTCATGCAAGAGTGTGTTATATTGATAACCGAGTTTATTCTTTTAGAAATCAAGTTTCTTTTAAAGAAAAATTTAGATATTTTGCAGAGTGTGTGTGTGAGTCTTTATGATTTGAAATTCATTTTGCAAGTGTGAAATTAATTTACGAGTTTAAGATCTTTATTGGTTGTGTGGATTTCATAATTAGATATCAATGTGATCATATTTCTTAGAATTAGTTTCAATGAATAATTCAATCATGTGCGTTAGCATTTTAACTCAATAATTAAGGATTTCTAGCACAAATAGTGTACTTACACTTCGTCTATTGATTATCCCTGGTCGATAATTTATGTAATCAATTTAAGACAATTAAATTGAAATTTTTTTTGGTGCGGTTATCGGGGAAGTGTAAATAGGAAACTTGTCCTTTTGTTTTGACAATATAAAAAAAACACACACACACATAAAAACATAAGAATGACATGCATAGGGAAAGAGATTCTAGAGGTAGATTTGTAAGTAGAGGCAAAAGTTTAATTCCAACAACACCACTCACCCCACCATGACCTCGTATCGCCACACCATCTACCGAAACTCGCATACCATCCATTGAAGGCATACATAAACTTCCCGAACTACTGATATCTGAAATCCAACCTAGAGATTCACCAACTTCATCAACAGAGGGTATAGTAAAAGAATAAGATCCTACATCCCCAACAGAAGGATAATTTTTCCTAACTTCAATTGGAGAACAACTTATAGCTTAAGAACTAGAATTCCCTAGTGAAGAACAGGAAGAAGAAACCTATTTTATTATACTATTGATAGAGGAACCAAAAGAACTAGAAGAGGAGAAAACAAACCCAATTTTGGAACCTTACATTAGTTCTCAAGAATCCACAAATGTTGGGGAAGGGGAAGGAGAAGTAAACAATGTAAATAGTGAACACCGTAGGATTGGAGGTGGAATAGGACCTAGGATTAGAGGTGGAAGAGGTGGAGGAAGAGGAAGAGGAGGAGGAGATAGAAGGGAAACAAATCCTGTTGGGTTTCCTATCTTCGATGAAGATACTACACTAACAATGAAAAATATTTCACCCTCTATACTTCACAACTTCCACGGATTAAGAAGTGAGGATCCTGAAACATTTATTTTTGAGTTCAAATTTTTATGTATATCTTACTATTTGCTCGACTCTCAAAAGTTGAAATTGTTTCCAAAACTCTTAAGGATGCAACACTAAAATGGTTCATAGGTTTAATACAAAAATCTACTAGAACATGGGAACAAATGAAAAATGAATTCTTAGAAAAATACAAATATTACTGCATGCCCCATAACCTTAAGGCTGAATTTTTCAAAATGATGCAAAGAGAAGATGAAAATATTGAGGATTTAATTGAAAATTTAGATGAAGACACTTTGAAATCTATCCTATTAAAATCCATTAGAGATGAATGGATAGATGCTGTCAACTTAAAGGGTAAATGGGATATTACTCAGCTATCATTACCATATATTTTTGAGTTATGCATACACATTTCAATAAGTAAGTCAAGAGTTGGAAAGAGTTCAAGAGATCTTGTTATCTCCATAATTAATAAATCTGCAACCAAGACAGTAAGTAGGGATGGAATACGCAATTTTCTTGATGATTTTAAGACAAATGTTTTAGGGAGTATTAGTGAACAAATAGACACCCTTAAAAAATACAAAACAAGAAAAAAACTGAAAATGTTGCTCTATCCATTTTTTTTCCCTAAGTGCAGAAATAAACATGCCTTGATAGAACGTCCTCTTGACTTGAAGAATGTATAAACTTGTGTTATATGTGAAGAAAATCACGATACTAAAGAATTTCCTTCAATACCAAGTCTTAAAGATGTTTACCAAGAGGAAGTAGTCCGAAATCAGGTAGACCCTATTTGTTTTGTTTCCAAGAGACCATGGAAAAATAAAGGATTTAACACCCAAACATATGCACCACCACCAAAAAAAACTGGACTGCACCCTTTCCCTGGAAATCTTGGCCTCAACCTTGGGAACAAGGATGGAAAAATCCTTATGGAAGATATCCTCAATACCCTCAACCTTATCCTAATTTTCCACCACAATATTTTCCTCAGTCTAGCCAACCACCTCAAGTTCAATTCCAAAATCTAAATCCACAAATTTCATTACCATTGCCACAAAGACCAAACCAATTATCTACCTAACCACTGCCGAACCCAAATAATAAAAATTCACAACCAGTTTACGACATAGAAGGGAAAAATTTACAGACCTATATGATAACTCCATTAGATCTAAACAATGTTTAACTTAGAGTATTGGAAAATAAGTCACCATTTGTTTTTATTTAGAAAAGTGAAAAGGATGATCATTCTAAGGAGGAGACATCTCTTCAGCAGGGTGAAAATCCTTAAAATAAGGATGACCACTCTGAGGAAGGGACATCTCGTCATCATAATGAAAATATTAAAAAACAAGCCACTCCTACACACTTTAATTATAATCCAATAAAATCAGCTCCCATTATGGAACAACCTTCACTATCTGTTTCAAAAACATCTTTTCCTAAAGATTACAAATTGATAAAGGGGTAGAAAAACATATTTTATTGCTTGACTATGATATGTTAGATGAATTGAAGAAATTGTTTGCATAAAAATTCCTTTGTTACAGGCCATTAAAAGAATCCCAATTTTTGCAAGTACAATTAGGGGGTTAAGCATTAAAAGACAAGGAAGGAAAACAAAAGAAGTCAAAAGAATTCAACTACTTGGAAAAATTGTAGATATCATGATGGGAAAAACAAAAATTCAAAAATACTTAGATCCGGGAAGTCCCATTGTGAAAACACACATTAATGGTGTTGAAATACCAAAAACATTGATTGTTTAGGATCAACCATAAACATCATGAGTAAACAAACTATGGATCAATTAAGACTTCCTAATCTTCAATATGCACCTACATTGTTACAATTGGCAGATATGTTTGTAATATCTTGTTTACTTCATGATTTTAACACCCAAGAATAACTTATGAGGACACCCATTGATCTTAGGAAGACCATGGTTAGCCACAACTGATGCTTTTATAAGTTATAGATCCGGTGACATGTTTATCTCTGATGGAAGTTCAACAAAGAAATTTACATTGTACTCACCTGCAAAAACGATGATAGAAGTAGAAAGTGAAGAATGGATAGATGATGATATTGATATATGACCAATTTTTGCTACTTCAAAATTAGATGAAGAAGATCAATTTTTAAAATTAATGGAAAATAATGAATCATATTCATACTGTGAACCTAGTCAAAAATTTCAAGAACAATGTAATATTGAATATTTATCATCTCATCAAATGTATTCACATTCTATGGAAAAAATTGGCAATTCTTTAATAGAAAATTTTCCATTGAAAACTATGAATATAAATCATAAATTGGAGGAATCTCAAAAGAAAGAATTAGTGAAAATGCTACAAGATCATTTCTCTGTTTATGCATGGGAATATACTGATATGAAAGGAATTAACCCAAGAACATTCCTCTGTTTTTGCATGGGAATATACTGATATGAAAGGAATTAATCTTGAAACTTGTATGCATCACATCTATATTGAAGAAAATTCCAAACCAATCAGAAAACCACAAAGGAGGATGAATCCAAATTGAAGGGAAATTGTTAAGGAGGAACTACAAAAACTGTTAAATGTGAACTTCATTTATCCTATATATGATAGTTAATGGGTTTCACCACTAGTAATTGTTCCGACAAAAAATGGAAAATGGAGAGTATGTATTGACTATAGAGAATTGAATAAAGTCACTTTAAAGGATCACTTCCCACTTCCTTTTATAAATCAAGTTCTAGATACATTGACATGGAAGAAATATTTGTCATTCTTGGATCAATATAAAAGCACTTTTACCTGTCCATGGGGAACTTATGCTTACAGAGTACTTCCTTTTAGATTATGTAATGCACCTGAAACATTCCAAAGGGCAGTTCGAGGAATTTTTTCTGATCTAATTCATGATTGTGTGGAAGTATACATGGATGATTTTACTGTCTATGGGAAATATTTTGAAGAAGCTTTTAACAATTTAGAAAAAGTTCTTACTAGATGTAAAGAAACAAATGTTTCATTAAGCCATGATTTTTTTTTTTTTATGATTTTTACTGAAGGGATTGTTTTAGGCCACCATATCTTGAGAGATGGAACCAAGTGGATGCATCTAAGGTACAAGAAATTTCTATATTATCAGTTCCTATTTGTCAAAAATATGTTAGAAGTTTTCTTGGTTTTACTGGTTACTATAGAAGATTCATAGAAAAATTTACAAAATTTTCTTCTCCACTTTTCAAATTATTAACAAAGGATATCAAATTCATGTGGAATTCTGATTGCCAAAAATCTTTTGAAACATTCAAAAGAAAATTTTCTAAAGCGCCAATTTTGAGGGGACTAAATTGGAAGTTACCTTTTCATATTTTCACTGATGCTTTAGACACACCCTTGGGAGCTATATTAGGAAAAAAATACTTGACCCCTTATGCCATATACTGTACAAGTAAAACTTTGACTCCTGCAAAGTTAAATTATACTGTCACTGAGAAGGAGAATTTAGCAGTTGTACATGCCATCAACAAATTTAGACATTACATCACTATTTATGAAACCTTTACTCACACTGATCATTTTGTAATCAGATACTTACTGAATAAATCAATTAGACATGGAATAATCACAAGATGGTTACTTTTGCTAAAAAAATTTAATATTACTATTTTGGATAGACCTGGAAAAAAACACAGTTGCTGATTTCTTGTCTAGGATCCAAAATGATAGTAATAATACTCCTGTAGAAGATGATTTTCCCAATGAATATATTTTTGCAGTATCTACTAAATCCCCTTGGTTTTCAAAAATTGCTAGCTACTTGGCTACATGAAAGTTACCGTGATACTTAGCTACTTGTGAAAAGAGAAATATATCTCAAACTAGTGCATCATACTCATGGATAAATGAATAATTGTACAAAACAAGACCTAATCTAATTATACGAAGATGTGTTAGAGAAGACGAAGTACCCAAAATACTAAAAGCTTGTCATGATGAACCATGTGGGGGAAATTTTTCTGATAAAAGATCTGCTTACAAAATCCTTCTCTTAGGATATTTTTGGCCTTCTATTTTCAAGGATGCCAAAGAATACGTTAAGAGATGTGATAATTGTCAAAGAAAGGGGAAACCTATCCTTTGAGATGAAATGGCTCTACAACCTCAGGTACCTAATATTTGAGATGAGATGCATCTATGAATCTACAATCCTTTGAGATGAAATGCCTAATATTTGCATCAACTACTGGATTTTGATGTTTCTGTAGCCAAAATCTAATTATGCAGTTGAGTCCATTGTTGAATAGGATCTAAAGTGCTAATGGAGAAAAATATATATGGGAAGATAACGATTAGTCTACTCAACGTTTTCCTCCTATGTTCATGAATCAAATTTATGAAAGAAGGTTCCATTTGAATGGTCAAAGGTGAAGGTCAACGGTTTAGATACAACAAGCAAGCAAGAAGCGAAACAAACGCCTCACGATTTGCTTTGTCAAATAGAAAATTGTGAGAGATTTATGATAGGATATATTCTAAGATTAAATTAGTATTATGTTAGCTAAAGAAAATCTGAACATTTATGATAGAGGATTTATAAAGACTGCGTAGCAGATATGTTATGCATTGTTATTATTATCTTATGTTTTGCAACAGTGAACTCTTAAACTCTGTTTTAATATAAAAAGAACATTTCTCATATATATGTGTGGTTGATTGACCAGTTAAATTGCGCAACCATTTGGTTGTGGAGGCCCCCCTTAAGCAATAGGGGTTTTTCATTTATGTTATTTCGATTTCTGAATTTCATGATCAATTAGATGGATGCATCCCCTAACGTATCTTTATGTTGATTTTGAATTGAGAAAAAAAGTAGATGTGTAGTGTTCATGTGAAGCATATGATTGAGTTCATAGATAGAAAACAATTTGGCTATTTTATTAATCATTTTATTTTATTAATTTAGGAGCACATGAATTGAGTTGGCATTGAGAGTTTAAATTGAGAGTAAGATTGTTATTTTGAGAATCATAGAATTAGTTTGTATGTTTCATTTCAAAGCATGAGTGTTGTGAGTTTTATTTTAAAGCAAGAGTGGTTTATCAATTTGAGCAACTGTGAACATAGTTTAAATTCATTTTGAATTTTCATCCAAGAGTGTGTTATATTAATAGCTGAGTTTATTTTTTTAGAAATCATTTTTTTTCCAAAGCACATTTTAGATATTTTGCAGTGTGCATGTTATTCTTTATGAGTTGATTTCATTTTGCAAGTGTGAAATTAATTTATGAGTTTAAGATCTTTATTGGTTGTGTGGATTTCATAATTAGATATCAATGTGATCATATTTCTTAGAATTAGTTTCATTGAATAATCCAATCATATATATTATCATTTTAACTCAATAATTAAGGATTTCTAGCTCAAATAGTGTACATACACTTCGTCAATTTACTAGCCTTGGTCAATAATTTTTGTAATCAATTTAAGACAATTAAATTGACAAACACTAACATCCATATCAATTACAACTCTTACAACCAAAGTTATACATCTACAATTAAGATTCCATTACAAATTAATGTTCTTTATAGATTTAACTAACTTTCCTAGTGCTACACATTTTGTATAGTTTAAGATTTTTATATTGATTATCTACAAATTCTATATTATAGTCCCTTAGCTCACGATTTTTTCTCCAAAAGAAAGTGTTAATGGCAAGAGGTACTATCTAAATAAAATTTCCCAAAAATAAAATAAATAGTAGAAGTCCAAATAAGTCAAGCTTTACTTGTAAGATATTTGTGTATACTTAAATGTGAAATTTATTTTAGTATATACAATCTTCTCCCATATAGGATATACAAAATAATTGAAATGCTTTGGAACACTATTTTATGCCTAACATTTTAGTAATGGTGATTATGTTTTGTAAACTCTTTAACTCGTCTAAATCCACCACCCTTCCATTCGAAAAAAAATAAAAAAATCCTACATCATGGATTCCTCTACATATCTTGTATATAACTTGTAGGGTGTACAAAATTATTGGAATGTTCCTTGCACCTAACATGTCAATAATAATTATGTCATGTACATTAATTTAGCCATAAGAGGTATGCACTCGTATCATGCAACCTTATAGGTGTTATGATATGCATGCTCAATTTATTTATAATTAAAATCAATAAAGGGTCGAACTATAAGTTTAAGTGTCATTCCCTTGGGGACATGTAATTGCTATATATTAGAGGATGTTTATGCCTCATGAACCTAAAAACTTACTTGTGAATTCATAAGGCTTGCAAAATCTAATTCCATTATCATTATAAATATAATTGAATAAAATGTATGGAAAAGCATATATAAAAACAAATTCATCCATACATGTATGTGTTAATGTGTGTGTATATATTATAATAAATGTTTTAGGTGAATTCAAGCATACCCTTATCTCTATTTATGTCAATGGGATAAGTTATTTTCAAATGATTAATATTTTATATATTGATGAAAGGTCATTAAGGAGTATACTATAAAATGATCAAGCATACAAACAAGGCCCTCCAAGTTTATAATTTGATATGTTATTGAATTCTATATTTATGAAGTGTTTCTTGGAGAAATAAGAGGTGTGGTAGAGTGTATTATGTGATATGACAATATTGGAAATTATTTAAGTTAGTGATGGTGCAAAGTTTAATTAATGTGTGGAAGTGGGTAGAAGATGTGATTTTTGAGGTTTTTGACTTGGCCCAATTAAGTATTAATCGATTTTTTGTGCAATCAAACTTATGTGTGAGGAATACAATGATGAGAGACCTTTGTCACATCCAACATGGGTTTGAAGGTAAAGTAATATTTTTAATACATCAAACAAAGAATAAAGATAACAAGTTTTAGTTGATACATTATGTATTTAGTCAATAATATGACAATCAATACAATCAATGATTTATGCATAAATATAATGATAATTAATCCTTGATTTTTAACATTAAATGGTTATACTTGGAAGGAGAAATAATAACATATGGGATTGTTCCAAATGGATTTGACGTTGGTATTGGCAATATCTTGATTCAACTTTGATGTAAATCTCACTAATGTTATAATGAATCGCCAAGTTATTTTCTATGACAATATTTATTTTGTTCTTACGAGTTTTTTTGAGTTCCTATTTATGATGTTGATGGTTGGAGACCTTGTCGATTCATACAAGGAATGAATTATTTTGTTGTTCACAGAGAAGGAAAATCTCATTGAATACATAGTAAATATTAAAGTGGGCTAAAATAATTTCAAATTAAGTCTTGTATTCCACATTAATCTCCAAATGAAAGTGCTAAAAATCGTGTGTATTTGTGTTTTCACAAATAAGTTTTAAACCTCATACCAAGAAATCCCATAAAAGTAGCTTCATGTCATAAATAAAACAACTAGGTGTAATTAATATAAATAGTTTCAATTTTTTAGTTAGTTTTATGCATAATTTATTAGAGTATATAATATTCCTCCCCCTAAATATTAAATGAACAATACCATTACTACAACATATCCATATAATGTGTTATCTATTTGGTGTAGCTTGAGTGGTTATGAGGAAATTTGTTTCCCTCCTCACTTGGGTTCAAATATCGCTTTTTGACATGTTTGATTTTAACGAGAAAATTATTTATGAGCTTTAAATTATTTATATATGAGTTGTTGTCCTATACTTGTGCCCTAAATAATATAGGGTTTACTGTGGATACCATCCTATGAATGAGGAGAAGTGCCCAGGAAGTTTCTCCATAACATATAACTTGGAAAAAAAATATCATGCTAGACAAAAATTTGATCCTTATTTTCCAAATAAATTTTCCAATGATTGAAACAAGAACATATCAAGTATAAAACATGTGTGCTAGTTTTTCATAAATCTTGATATCATGTAGATACCATATGATCAAATTAAAGTTTCATATTGCATGTGGGAAACTACAAATTTTGTGATGCTTAGTAGCATCATAAAAGCAAGTGATGCACATCCTATCAGACATTCACAACTTATTCACTTAAATAGGGTATAGTTTGATATAAGGATCAATTGTTCCTTTATGTAAACTTGAAGTCTTGTTTGGATTGGTTTAATTTCTATAGAGATATCACCAAGAAATGTGTTATAACTATTAGACACCTAAATCCTCTATGGGTAGGTGTGGAAGTTGAATGGACAAAAGGAGTCCAAGTGACCTTGGAATGTGGAATCCAAGAGTCACACCATTGTATTATAAATATACATCATATTAATGGTAATAGAAAATCAAGCCTATTTTCCCTACTTATGTGTGTTTACCATGAGTGTGTTTAACATGATATCAAAACTAAAGATCTACTACCTACTTATATGAATGATATGCTTTGTTTTTTGTGGCCTCTATATCTATTTTGATGTCACCCCTGCCTAGCCTAAGCAACTTCACTGCGTAGAATTCAGGCCTGCTTCTCTAACAATTTGAAACTCTTATAAAGGGTAGATTGGGCGCTTTATATATTCCAAATTGTAAAATCTGCCCCTGTAATTCCTTCACTATGGATTCCCTGACCAGGTTGCAGACCTGCCTACCTGTCTTCTGTCGCCCCTGAGATTTCGTGAATGCAGGTTATATAAAGCCAGCGTTATAGCTTTATAAGCGAGCAACATCATAGCTTGGAGCCTGTGTGATTCTCTTCTTGGGTAAGTCCCTTCGATTTGTGCGATGTACTGGTAAATTTTTGAATTACAAATGTCATAAGCTGGTTAACATTGTCGCTCTATGTTGAATGCATGCGTTGTATTGAATATTGAATGTTTCTCTCATACTAAATACCTTCCGGTGCATCCTCACACAACTTGGCCTCACACCATGGCTTAGCCTCCCCACAGTCAGCCCTCAACCCTTGGTGTTCGACCCTCCTGTGGCTTGGCCCCTCTACCCACACTACTCTGTGCTCCCAGTCGCCATATCCTCCAATTGTCAACATCCACAATCCTCATCTAACTCACTACATAGGTGACTCCTCACCTCCCCACGACCCTCAACACTGCGCGACCTCATTCACTGCTACTACCACCAGCCTTCACTTCCATCAGCCTTCACTGCTACTGCATGACTTCACGCTACATCTTAGACCACCACTCTAGCCCAACCATCCATCCTTTGTGCCTCTCCTACGCACAATCAACTCCCTCGACTGCGTCCTCGGCCCTCTTCTTGACCCTCTTCGCACATCAGTTAATACATCAGAGTGGTTACTATGACCTTTAGACTCCTACGCATAGTTGCAATAAACACCACACTGGTTTAAATATCGCTCCCTCTCTCATATGGTAGGCCGCTCATAAAACAAAACACCCACTACACATTGGTCAAAGTTTGAATGTTTGGAATGCCACCATATGAAGTCTCCATGCATAATTAGTGGGGATTCACACACAATGTTTAATCCAACAATGTAAAAAAGAGATCGTTGAGAGGTGTATGTCATATGGGTCGATTACATCACGAATCAAAGTTTAAAATTTGCATTGGTTTCAATTTCTATACGGTGGAGTTGAAGTGTTTAAGGGTGCCATCAAACACTGTCGAAGGCTTATATGATTGAATGATGTGTGTTGGGTTTGCTTTATAGACCTTGAAGCGATGGCTCATTTCATATGAGTTTGAATAAAATTTGTGTCAGTTTGGACGAGATTTTTGACTAGTGCCCTCTCATATATTTCGTGGTTCGCAAGCTAATAAGAAATGAAAGCATGTTTGTGACTCTCCCATTTCGGCATCGCTTGAGAGGTCTCCCCCTGTATGACCCTATGCCTTTGTTTTCATGTTAGTGGTTGTAGTTGTGTTAACAGTTGAATTCAAGACGAATAAGGGGAAGACTCTCGGTCTTCTTCAAGCAAAACTTGACTCCTATTTCCAAGCACCATTGTATTATGATTAGATGTATGTATGGTATTAATGGTAGATGTTGAGAAAGAGTGATTTGAGCCAAGAAACCACTCACATGTTCTAATTTGAATATTTAATCTTTTTGGAGGAGAATTTAGTTATTACATATTGATTAGACATTGTAATGTGTGCACTGTCCTTTTTGTTGCCTATACAAGATCTGGGCGTTGAAGGGATACAAACAGTTTGGTTGTATGAAGTAGTGAGTATTTCTCATTAGAGGTTCATTCTCTACAAAATAGAGTTGTTGGTGTAAAAAAATTCTTTGAAGAGGAGAGAAATCATTAGTAATTTTCACCTTAAAGGACTATTGCAAAGTGGTTTTTTGTTGTACATTTACAAAAATATTTTGCAGTGACATTGTAGTGCATTGAAATTGTGAGTGGGTATTGCTTCTTAGTTCATAGTTACAGTCAGTGTTTTAAGGGTAATTTTAATTAAGGATAAAATTGATCGGATTACTAAAGTATTAGAGTCCTTGAAAACTATGATACATTCCACCGATCATGATACAATAAAAATCAACAAGAACACTCTCTATGATATTGAAACCTGTCTGCAGAATACACATATAAAAAATAGATTTTTTGGAGCTTGAATCATAGCTTCAACAGAAGAGTCATTATTCTGAACTTGTTTATGTTCAGAAAATTGAAATGGACTCCTATAAGCAATAAGTCAATAATGTTGCAGTCGATTCACATTCAGTGCCTAGTTCAAAAGCATATTTGTATGCAGATGCAGATGTTCACACTTCACTTCCTAAGCCCATCATCAGACCTTTGGAAGAGCTTGTCCATAATAAGAAAAGAACCGGTATTGGATATGACAAGGAGTTGTCCTTTCATATTCCGGACTACTTCAAGCCCATCAAATTTCAGAGTGCTAGATTTCTTTATGACAGTTCACCTTCAACTATTCCAGATCCTGCTTCTCTTCCATAGCAGCAACAACAGATTGTGAAATTCCAACACTGTGATCGAGTTGGCCATATGAAAGATCACTATTTCTATCTTCACCTTTGCAAGCATAGTGACCGGCACACCCATTCTTCACATAGATGCTTCAAAAACAAGCCTCCTGCAAGAAAAAAGATTCATCTTGGATGGATCGCTTCTTGGAAATGGGCATCAACAACCAAGAAGATGTTTAAGTCATATGTCAGAACTTGTTCTAAAATATTGAATAATCTTGCAGTTGATTTTTTGCCATCATCTCACCTTGTACCTGACAGGGGGGAAAATGATGGTCATCTACAAGCTTCGAAGCCACATCAAGCGAGCTTTAGACACAATATCCCATTCCAAATTCAGAGTTATAGCCAGAGACACAACAAATCAAGTGAGCTTGAGCCACAATTTCTCATTCCAAATTCAGAGTTGTAGCCAAAGACATAGATGCCCATGGGCATGCCTTTGGTTGGTGGACAACCTTAAACCATCTATTGCGAGGTTGATATTCTTCCTCTTCAAAGAATTCAAGACACTTCCTCTAGCAGAAGACTTCAGCTTCTTGCCAGTTTTGGAAGAATTCCAGGAAATGCATCAAGCATTCCAGAGTTGGTGGTCATCCTTAAACCATCACAGGTTGTATACCTCCCTTCTTCTAGGTTGAAGGTCTCCTCTTCAAATATGAGGGACACTTCCTCTAGTAGAAGACCTTAGCTTCTTGCCATATTTGGAAGAGTTTCGGGAACTGCACTAAGAGTTCTAGTGTTGGTGTTCATCCTTAAACCACCTCTTTATGCCAACATTTTAGAGAGCTCATTTAGCGTAAGTGCTGCCATGCATACTTTGCATATTTGTATGATAGGTCTCTTCTTGGATTCACACATACCCATTCATATTAAGGGGGGGAATGTTGGACACCTAATCCTCTATGGGTAGGTGCGGAAGCCTAATGGACAAAAGGAGCCCAAGTGACCTTGGAATTTGGAATCCAAAAGTCACACCCTTGTATTATAAATATACATCATATTAATGGTAATAGAAAATCACGCCTTTTTTCCCTACTTGTGTGTGTTTACCATGGGTGTGTTTAAGAATAACCAATCATTGGTAAATGCGAGGACATGCAAGACCACAACTTGTATTCCCTTATGTGATTGATAGGGTCAAAAAATATTATGATTACTTGATCTATTATACATAATCATATCATTATGTTGTAGCAACAAGTCCTACTGGTCCATCACACCTCTAGTTTTTCTAGCGACATTCAGTCAATAGTAAAAAATGGACTAAGTGGTCGAGTAGGAGGTCAAGTAAGGAGTATACTATGAGACTAATTGAACCTTTGAATGTAAAATATAACATTCAATTAGGGTGCAAAATAGGGCATAAATTAAGGGGTTCAATATGTGCTCTAATCAACCTATGTGGACCTCAAATTCCTCAGTTTAAGGAAGTTTATCACATCTTGGTGCTACATAAGATGGCCTTATGGGTTGATCCAAGTATGCAATGAATCATGTATTATGTATGGAAATATTTTGGTTTATAAATGCTCAATTATGATTAAATTTTGTAACAATCTCTTTAGACATCACCTCTCTCTTGGAATGCTAGCTCTTTAATTTACATAATCCTGTAATTCTTCAACAACCCTTTAGAGCTAGTGGTTTGAGAACTAGCATGCTGTCTATAACTCTCATGGAAGTTGTTGGTGCTTCTAAGAGTTTCATTTTTCTAATAAATCGACTTAACGTAAATATGAGAATAGATTGGTAGGTAAACCATATGAGTTCCAAGCCATAGAATGTGGTTCTAAATGGCCATAATTATGAAAATTGGGCACAATAAATGGAAGTTTTGTTGAAGAGTAAAGTAATGTCGTAGTTGAACAAGACTACAATTCCAAATATGAAGTATGAATAGCAAAAGTTTTCCATTGATGGAAAGAAGGATGAGGCTTTAGAAGTCACAACAACCTATGTCTCTAGGGAGATTCACTTTCATATATGTGGGATCTACCAAAATGTTTTTTTTTGTTTTGTTGTAAGTTAGGCTAATATATATTATATATCAAAAAAAATTTACATAGGCATTGGGATAAGATGGCTAGCACTGCTTAGCCAATCCCAGCCTTGGTGGCATTCAAAAAAGTGCAGGTTTGGGACAACCTCATAGGAGGAAACCAGCCCCTAGAAAGAGACAAACATACATGATCTACAATAATATCCGTAATACATAAAAATAAAATAAAATGTGATGCATCCATAGTTGAAAAAAAATAGAGGTGAGATGAGGTGTTGTGCATTCATGGTGTTCCATCATCATCTTCTATGGTGGGGTCCTCCTCCTCAATTAAGCAACCATAATCACAAGCATTGTCCTCCTCCTTAGCGGTGGGCTCGTGCAGGGGCTTCAAGACTGTTGCGTAGTATATGGGAGCATCAGGGTGCTCTGTGTCTGGAACTTTGTTCCATACTCCATTCAAGTCCATGCTCCATACATCCGTATCCTCCTTTGCAGGCTCATGAATTGGAAGTGGCTCAGTTTTTCGAGGAGTGGGCGACTTAGAGTGTGAAATGGTGGACTTCCTGGGACCTTTGCTGTTAGGTCCCTATATTATTAGTGTATTCCCTTATTGTCGTTAGTGTAGACCCATTATTTTTATTGTTGTACCCCTGTAATCCCAATATTGCTATTATTGTGCCCTTACATTATTATTGTTAGGTCAGCTAGGATTATTTTGTGACCCCATGGACTCCTATATATAGAAGGAGGTTTTTTGATTTGTATCATCTAATAATTGTTCATTTATGTAATGTAAAGGAGGTTTCCCCCTCAAAGTGGCTTATTTATAAGGCGTCGATCTCTCTTTTCTTCTATTTTTGGAGCTAGTTTCATAACAATTGGTATCTGAGCTTTGGATTCTAGGGTTTCGCTGCTCCAAACAGGTCATCGTGGAATTTCCGCTATAATTTTTTTTCTACGAAGGTTCAGAAGCTGAAATTTTTATTAGGCGAAACAAAAATCTTGAGGAACTTCATGTAAAAATTTTAGATCTTGGTTCGCAATATTTTCAGAGATATGATCTATGGAAGTTAGGGTTTTTTCAGGCTCCCAAATTTCATCTCAAAGAGGTGACCGTGGGAAAATCGTCATAACTCTCTCTTTGAGCATCAGATTGGAATTCTGTAAAATGTGGCCATAATTACACGGACTGTGGTTTCCTATGTATCAATTTACAATGGAGTAAACAGTGACACCTGTCACGCTGTACAAGTTCAATCTACTAAACAAGTCCATAATTAGGTCATTGTGGGAGATTGGACATAAATTTTCCTTGAAGAATCCAAATCAAGTCAGACTTGTGGAATTCGAAAAGAAGATTCATAGGGCTACTACAGGACCAAATTTCAGATATTGAAGATCCAAAATCACAAAGATAATTCAGTTTCAATATCAAGCTCCTCAAAAGCAAGAAAAATGTGTGTATAATTTTTTTGAATTGCATAGGTCTTGTTTGAAATAAGTTTGAATTTATTACAAGGGATACTGTAGAATATATATCAGTATTGGGTCCTAAAATTCCCCCTAAAAAGACTTTAACACCCATTAAGCCTTCACAAGGCTCTAATATGACTCATGAAGACGAAGAAGTGCAACATGACATATCAAAATTACAAGAGCAAGTGCACCAAATTTCTCTCTCGCAAAGAGCAACAAAAAATGAAATGGAAGTTTTGAAGAAAGGCATGGAAGCTAAGGTGGATGGTTTGAAGAAATGTGTGGAAGCTAATATGGATGGCATGGAAGCTGACATGGAAGCTAAGATGGATGACATGGAAGCTAAGATCGATGAAAAATGGAAAACATGAAGAATTATCTAAAATCATACATGGAAGGTTTGAAAAAGTTGATACAAGAAATGTTTCCTAATGGTGAAAAGATAGTAGAGGAAATTCATGATGAGAACAAAATAAATGTTAATCGTGATTTCATAAGCCCTAATGTTGGATGGAAGACCCACAATATTCCAAAGATCAGTATGAAGAAGTTTGATGGCAAGGATCCCGTAACATGGATACTTAAGATGGAACAATATTTCGATCTCAATAATGTGCAAAAAACACAAAAGGTATGCATTGCAACTTTATATTTAGAATAAAATACATTTGTATGGTATCGACGACTTTGCTCCCGTAAAAAAATTGTCACTTGTTCAATTTTTACAGAGGAAATGATAGCATATTATGAGGATACAAAGAGCAACACCTTTTTTTAGCTAATTGATAAATCTCAAACAAAATGGTTCAGTGGTGGAGCACATTGAGGACTTCCAAAAATTGAATATAAGGGTAACTGATATTCTATAGGAACACAGGATTGATGTATTCATAGGGACTTTAAAGGATAACATCCAACATGAGGTTCACATTTGGGAACCTGATTCATTAAGGTTGGAAAGAAAAATTGAATGTAAAATTATGGTGACAAGGAAACCTACCACTCACATCTATAAATATGGAAGTGTTGCTACTCCTATACTTCCACAACCTACAAGGTTGACACCACAACAATTGGAATAAAAAAGAGCAAAATGGATTTTCTACAATTGTGATAGAAAATACACTAAAGGTCATAAGTGTGCTGAGAAGAAATTATTTTACATAGATTGTGAAGAAGAAGAAATGAGTCTGACCATATCGTGTAATGCATTGGTAGGAATTACCACTCCTCAATCTCTCAATATAGAAGGACATATCAAGAAGAAAAAGGTAATAGTTTTGATTGATTCAGGTAGTACCCATAATTTTATTCATTGTAAGGTAGCCAAGGAATTGAATTGTTTCCTATACCCACTACCAGAATGTCAAGTGATGGTTGAAAATGAAGGAACTATAAATTGCTCTGGAAAATGCCTTAATATCAAGCTAACCATGGGGGAATATGTATTGAATATTCCAATGCTTGCCATTCCAATGGGAGGTGCTGATGTTGTACTAGGAGTACAATGGCTACAATCCTTGGGGACGGTAGCTTTTAATTTTCAAGAAATTTTCTTGAATTTTTTTCAGAAGGAAAGGAAGTCGAATTACGGGGTATCGCAGGGAAACCGAGAAAGAAAATAAGATCTAATGTCATGAAAAAAATTATGAAGAAAGAACAACGAGGTGTAATTGCACAATTATGCTCACTAGAAGTTCCAACATCAAAATCATCTATTTATCCAGATCTCAAAAAATTCTTGGACAATCATTCCAAGGTGTTTGAAACTCCCAAAGGACTCCCACCTATTCTTGATCATGATAATTTTATTCATTTGATTCCGGGAAGTGTTCCTCCAAACATCAGGACTTATAGATATCCTTATGTCCAAAAGAGCGAAATTGAACGTATGATTGCAGAAATGTTAGTGGCTGGTATAATTCAACCTAGTCAAAGTTAATTCCTTGCTCTAGTAGTATTGGTGCACAAGAAGGATGGATCATGGCGCATGTGTCCGGATTATAGGGAGCTCAATAAGATCACTATTAAAGATAAATTTCCCATTCTTGTGATTGATGAATTATTGGATGAATTACATGGAGCAATTTATTTTACCAAGTTGGATCTTTGTCCAAGGATATCATAAGAATTAGAATGAAGAAAATTTGGAATATTACGAAAACAAAAATTTCAAACTCGTGGGGGTCATTATGAATTTTTTTTTTGGTCTGCCTTTTGACATTCACAATACTTATATACGTTCAAGGTTGATGAATTCAATTTTCAAACACTTCCTTGAAAAATTATGCTAGTATTTTTGATATGCTAATCTACAACGAATTGGAGGAAGGATCATGTTCAACATGTTGACAGGGTGCTCAAACTATTGCAGGAGAAACAATTATATACAAAAACATCCAAATGTTTCTTTGGAGTACAAGAGGTGGAATATCTGGGTCATATTGTATCTCATGAGGGTGTTAAGGTAGACCCTAACAAAATTAAAGCCATTAAGGAATGGAAATTCACCACAACCATAAAGCAGTTGCGCGGATTTCTCGGGTTAACAGGCTATTATCGCAAGTTTGTTAAGAATTATGGGAGAATAGCAGCACCTCTAACAACATTGTTGAAGAAAGATGCATTTTCATGGACTCCTGAAGCAACTAAGGCCTTTGAACATCTTAAAGAGGCAATGTGCCTAGCACCAGTCTTAGCTACGCTAGACTTCACAGAAACCTTTATTGTGGAATGTGATGCCTTAGGAAATGTAATTGGTTCTGTTTTAATGCAAGAAGGAAGACCCATTGCTTTTAAAAGTCGTCCAATCAAAGGAATTCATTTACAGAAAGCTATTTATGAGAAGGAAATTTTAGCAATACTACATGCACTAAATAAATGGTGACCTTACCTAATGGGAAGACACTTCAAAGTGAAAAATTATCATGATAGTCTTAAACACTTTTTGGAACAAAGACTATCTTCAGAAGAGCAACAAAAATGGGTCACAAAGATGTTGGATTATGACTTTGAAAAAGGGAGGCTAAATTTTGTTGCACATGCACTCTCAAGAAAGAATGAAGAGGTGGAAGCATTGCTATGTGCCATTTCTATTATCCAACCAGATTGGATAACCGAAGCAAGGGATGAATGGAAGAAGGACGAAGAATTATGGAAACTCATTCAAAAGTTGCAGCAAGATCCTAGTACATATGATACATTTAGTTGGAAAAATGATTCCTTATGGTACAAAGATCACTTATATATTTGTAAGAATTCCCAACATTCTTTTGAAATTGCACACTTCTCCTTTAGGAGGACACTCAGGATTTTTAAAAACTTACCAAAGGGTGAAGAAATAATTTTTTTGGGATGGTCTTAAATTTGATGTTCAAAAGTTTGTGGCGGAATGTTTGGTTTTCCAGCAAAATAAAGTTGAGACAATTAAGACCTCGGGTCTTCTACAACCTTTATCTATTCCAAGTCAATGTTGGGAGGATATTTCAATGGATTTTATCACAGGTTTATCTAAGTCCGAAGGAAAGAGTGTCATCATGGTGGTAGTTGATAGAATTACCAAGTATGCACACTTTTCTGCATTATCTCATCCGTTTAAAGCAAGTATAGTTGCTACTGCATTTATGGAAACAATTCAAAAGCTACATGGAAACCCAAATATTATTGTAAGTGATAGAGATCCCATTTTTATTGGAAATTTTTGGATGGAATTATTTTCTTGTTTGGGTACTAAAATAACTCATAGCTCATCTTATCATCCTCAATCCGATGGTCAAACTGAGATAGTGAATAAATGTTTGGAAGGATATCTTTGTTGTTTTGTATTTGATAAAAAAACACAATGGGTCAAGTGGTTACCTCTCGTTGAATGGTGGTATAACACTTCTTCATATTACGTAAAGTAGCCATTATGGCACTTTATGGATATCATCCACCATCCATCACATCATATTTAGAGAAAATTCTAAGAGTTCAAGTAGTGGGAGAAGATCCATCAGCATCAACAAAGTTCTCAACTCTTAAAGGATAACCTAAATTTGGCACAAAATCGAATGAAACAACGAGAGAAAATCAACATTGTAGTGAAGTTTTGATGTGGAGGCTAGGTATTTTACGTAACCATGAAAACAAATGTCCTAAAACAAGCTAAGAAGGATAATAAATTATCGCCAAAGTACTATGGTCCTTACAAGGTGTTGAAAAATATTGGTACTATGGCATACAAATTGGAGCTTCCTGCTTCTTCGCGAGTGCATCCATTTTTCCATGTTTCATGCTTAAAGAAGGTTATAGGTGAAAAATTTCCAGTTCAAAAAATATTTCCAGAACTTGATGAGGAAGGAAAAATCATATTGGAACCTGAAGCAGTCATGGAAAAAATAACTCGACAGCTACGAAATCGACCAATTTCAGAGTATCTCATCAAGTGGAAGAACTTACCCACTGAAGATTCTACTTTGGAGGAGGAGAATTTTATATAGAAGCACCCAGAGCTACTCAAGTGTTGAGGACAACACTTTTTTGAAGGAGATGGGCATGTTAGGTCCCTATATTATTAGTGTAGTCCCTTATTGTTGTTAGTGTAGCCCCCTTATTGTTATTGTTGTACCCTTGTAACCAAAATATTTTTATTATTGTGCCCTTACATTATTATTGTTAGGTCGGCTAGGATTATATTGTGACCCCATGGAATCCTATATATAGAAGGAATTTTTTTCATTTATATCATCCAAGAATTGTTCATTTATGTAATGTAAAGGAGGTTTCCCCCTCGAAGTGGCTTATTTCTAAGGCGTTGATCTCTCTTTTTTTCTATTTTGGGAGTTGGTTTCATAGCATCTGTTTCCCCTTGGTTTCTCATGGGTTAAGGTTGTCTCTTCCTTGGGGAAATCCAACATTTGAGAGTCCTTCCTAATGTTTCTACCAGAAGAGGAGACCTCCATGGAATTTAGGCGATGATTCGGACCTCGCTGGTATCGCCCCATGAACGCGCCTCTTTGGCTGCCCCTGATGGGATTTTGACGTTGATACGGGGCCATGGGGAAGCTAACGAGAGGAGCAGGAAGATAAAAAGAAGGAGCATGAGCAACAATGGTGTGCGTCGGGGCAGGGGGGGTGCACAGCGAGGGAGTCTATCTCACGTGATGCGCAGCGGGGAGAGGTTGGGTTATCCATAGGGATGACCGATGTTGGGGGATGCATAACCAAGGGCACGCATCGTGGCAGGTATCAGAGGGAGGAGCGCACTTCCGAAGGGCATGCGTCAGAGTGAGCACGCAGTTGGGAGAGTGAGCAGAGGAGCTGGGGCAACAACAGGATAGCAGGGGAAAATACAGAGAGGGCTCGAGAGACCGAAATGAGCAGCAAAGGAGTGGCATATAGAGGAAGAGCAGGGCTATTTGAAGACCTGAGGCACGAGTGCAAGTGTGGGGAGGGATTGTGACACGCTCACATATTCTATGAGGGACAGGCCAAGTGTGACATCATGAGGTTCAGGATGAGGCTAGAGATCAGGTGCATCAGAGCACCGTTATGATGATTGCTGAAATGAGTTCCCACATCAGGTTGAATCTGGAGTGGCAGGGTGTCGTCAGCTTGTGCATGGGAGGCTTTGTCCTCACACGAACAAAGCATGTCACCCGCATTCGAGGGGATCTACCAAAATTTTATATATAATAATTTGAAGACTTTTTCTTAATGTGGATTAAGAAAGAATTTTTCTCTTCGAATGTTCCCTTTTTCGAAGGAATTGAATACTATTTAACCCCAATTAAGAAGCTTCAATTGAGATTGATTGAATAAATAAAATATTTTCACTGGAAAGTTGGTCGATTATCTTATACCTTTGATTCCTTTTATCATTTACTTTTTTAAAGGAATAAGAGATATTTCTTGGTGAAGGGAAACTTTAGGTCAAGTAACATGCTCATTTACTAAAGGGAAAGTGTTGATTGAATCATAGAGAAAGAGGTCAACAAGACAAGGAAAATGACCATGGCAAGTAGATTGATAAAAATAAGCATGATGAAAATACTTCAACTAATAAAGGTAGAAAGGAGAATATGTTGCTACTATTGTGGGAAATTGAGACATCTAGAGAAGGCTTGTTAACAGAATTTTGTGGACTTAGAGGAATAAGTGCAAGAAATTAAAGGAGATGTGTCAACTAGAATATTAGTAGAATAATAATACATTTAGCATGGATTAGAATATAATCGTAGGTCATTAATTGAAACTAGAAAACCATTGGAAAAACATGTAAAGGTGAAAATTGTTTGCTGAAAACCACCAAAAATGGATGAAAAAATTTCCCAAAATTATTTTCAGGGGCATTCACCCCAAACCCCCATGCAAGCAGGATTTTTCCTTCATGCTAAACCCCCCAGCAAGGGGGGTTCACCTGCCCTGTGACCCCACTGCTACTCTTGGAAAAGTGTCAATGGTTGTGCAAAGAATATAACACATACAAAAATTTCTCAAAATGGTTGTTTTCTTTGCACACAAGGGGTCACGAAATTACATGATCAATAATCCAAGGTAATAATGCCCATTATTTCTCTACACCAAGAGAACTTATCAGTACTCACAAAGTTTTTTAATGAATATGAAACATTCTTCAAAGTGTCCACCTTTTCCAATAGAACCTTCTTGTCTTCAATCATTATACATACCTTCTACCATACCATTAATGTGTAGTACTCGAAGGCCCTTCTCTTTGATATGTCCCAGAAATTGATGCTAGAGTATAGTATTTTCTCCATAGATTGTAGGAGATTTCCCTTATTTTGCTCGACTCTCACAAAAAATAGAATTATTGCACCCATCACTAATAGTGCTTCACAACAACTTATACGAAGTTCCAATCCAAAATCCCCTAAAAAATACCATTTCTCCTCAAACTATCCTACAAGTATCTTTTTCAAACACTATCTTTACATCCGCATCTCTATTATTGATTAAATAAACCATAGTTTTGGCCAATCCTGGGATGTGCAGAACATTAGGGAGCATCCTAATCCGTATACCCATGAGTTTCAAATTGAATTTTCATTTTCCCAGACATTAATGCTAGAGTATAGTATTTTCTCCATAGATTGTAGGAGATTTCCCTTCTTCCGCTCGACTCTCACAAAAAATAGAATTGTTGCACCCATCACTAATAGTGCTTGACAACAACTTATACGAAGTTCCAATCCAAAATCCCCTAAAAAATACCATTTCTCCTCAAACTATCCTACAAGTATATTTTTCAAACACTATCTTTACATCTTCATCTTTATTATTGATTACATAAACCAAATTTTTGGCCAATCCTGGGATGTGCAGAACATTAGGGAGCGTCCTAATCCTTATACGCATGAGGTTCAACTTGAATTTTCTTTTTCCTATGATTCTAGTTGAAAATTTGTATTTAAAGAAAACATCACTGCCATCATATCTTTCATACTTGTAAAACCACTCCCTATGAGGAGTCATATGAAAGGATGCACCTGATTTGACTAACCATGTCTCATGATCTACATGTGTACTTGAAGATGCCAAATACACATCCCCTCCTTCATCTGAGGAGGTTTTTTCTTCTATAGAAGGAGCATCATTATTTCCTTTCCCTTTCTCAACAATTTTGGATTTGTAGTCTTTCTTGTAATGCCCTTCTTTTCTACATCTCCAATATACCTTTTCCAAGAGATTTGGGTCTTCCTCTAGATTTATATTTCCCACTTAATTAGGAATTATTTTTATTTTTATTATGGGAGAATACCTTTAAATACAAAGAATTTTTGTTCTGAATTTCCATATTTTCCCATCTCATCTTCTCCGATAATAAGGATGAGACTACATCGTCGAAACTCAAATTAGTTGAATTACTAGCTATGGAAACAACTAAACTATTCCATGAGTTTAGTAAATAACACAATAAATTGATGCACTTATCTTCATATGAAACCTTAATATCAATAGATAATAGCTAACTTACCATAGTATTGAAGGTTGAAATATACTCTCTCATTGAGTCTCTATCCTTCTTCCTCAGGTTATATTATTTCTTCCATAGCAACAATTTGTTCACTAGGGACTTAAACTGATATCAAGTCCCTAACTTGTTCCACAATGCCTTCGATGATATCTTATCCTAAAACATATGTTAATATTGAATATGAGAAAGACAATCACATTATGCTCATTTACTTTCAATTCAAATTGGTTCAATTTTTTGACCACATCCCCATTGGTGTAGTACCCAAATCCACAATGATCCATTAGTCTTGTACACTGAAAAATTTCCCATTTTGAGCTTCCATGGCTCAACACTTTTCCTATTAAAGTTTTTGATTTTTATATTTTAACTACATGCCTCTTACTTTCACCACAAGAATTTATTCTGCGCATCTCCTACTATAACAGGGTTGATCACAAGTTTAAGCTAAACCCCTTAGCCACAAAGGAATCCCCATGAAACCAATTTATCTGATACCAAATGTAGGTTTTAGCACTATACAATTAATTATTGAAAACATATCTATAATTAATGGAAATGATGTAATGACAAAACACACACATTAATAGAGAGCTTTTATCCTAAAAACCCAAACCTAGAAAAACAACATTTTTTTTTCCAGTTAATGTTTCTATAGAATATTACAATACCACATGTATGTATTATCGCACACAATTCATAAGTATCCACTCCATTTACCATAGATTATAATACAATCATATTTCCTTAATATAAAGTAAAAAAATATGGGAAAACCGACCATATGCCACAAAAATTGATGAAGGAAAAAATGTGTAACAAAAACTGCAAAAAAACAGACACAAAATCACAAAAAAAAAAAATTTGGGGGGCGTTTCACCTGATACAGTGTACAATGTGTGTCAATGTTCATGCAAAGAATATAACATGTACTCAACACCTTATATGCCCATACTCTTCAGAGTGAATGGATAGTCCACTTTGATAGAACCCATCACATGGCTAAGGATGCTTCTCTATTTTCTTCATTTAAGGAAGCCCATACAAATAAATATTTTTAGTCGATGATTATAAAAATGCTAATGCTAGTCAGGAAAAGTTATATATTGTGTACTTAGTCTGAGTATCAAATTGTTACCTATACCTAAACTTACCTAGACTAGCATGAGAGTAGAATTTTGGCTACATTAGTTTGTTGTGAAGGACATGAAGAACAACTTCATTGTTTTCATTGAAGGATTCTTGGACCAAAAGGATAGAGTATATAAGTTCAGTAACCTTTCCGAGAAATAGCTTATAATAACTATGCGCATAGTCCACATCGATGGCCAGAGAAACTTGTGGCATGAATAGCTCAAACACATAAGTTTTCAAAGCTTTAAACTAATGGTAAAATATAGCATGGTTTTTGATCTACCCATAACTATTCCCCTTGATGAAGTATGCGAAGGACGTATGATTAGCAAGCATCAAAAAGCTACTTTTTAAATAAGAAAAGCTTGGAGAGTAAATATCTAGTTGCAACTTGTCCATAGTGACCTATGTTCAATGAAAAAGCCACAAATATTCAATGTAAGGTCAATTTTGAAATTCATTAAAGAATTTTCCAAGTATTCTTTGGTGTATGCATTTATAAATAAGAGTCATGCCTTTGAAATATTCAAGGAATTTAGGGCACTTCTTGAAAGCAACGAAATCGACTTGTGAAATTTTTAAGATCTGATAATGGAGGAGAATATATGACCAAGGAATTTGAAAATTACTTATCACTAAATTATATCTATTGGTAGATATTAGTACCTCACACACCATAACAAAACAACATTGTTGAAATAAAGATTCCAACTTGGCTGAAACGATATATTGGTTGATTGGATCAAAAGGTCTATAAACTCATTTTCAGAAAAAGTTCTTTGTGGCTCAAACCATTTATTAAAATTGATTTCAACTAAAGTTACAGGGGATATGATTCTAATTGAAAAAGTGGAACAAAAAGGAAATCCTTGTTTAGACATATTAGAACCTTTGAAGTTGTTTCATGGGTTGATATTTTGAATAATAGAAGGAATAAGCTGGATGAGAAGAATCATGCCCATATCATGATGGGCTACTCTAAAGTGTTAAAGGCATAAATATTGTTTGACTCTACCAAATAGGTGACCATTCACAGATGATATATTGTCTTTGATGAGAAAACCTCAAGTATTACTCTAGCTTATTGAACTATAATCCATCATAAATTTTATGAAATTATAGATCGATCAGTTTCCTTATAAGATAATTGACTGGATATTCAACATCTCTATGTAGCTTAATCAACAATTGAACTTCCACATTGAAAATTGACCATAAACCTTGGTGTCCTTCCTAATGAACTTGGTATATATATTCCTTCAATGGTTGGAACTTTCCTTCCTATATGTCGCACAAAGATAATTGAATTTGTTAGAGTTAGTGCTAGAAATACCAATGATTGAAGGAAAAAAAAAATCCAAAAATAACATGGTAGTGTTTTTATAATGACACATGTGCACGAGGCATGTGATCTAGAAACATATCTTGCACATGGTAAAATTGAATGGGAGAATTCTAGTGCTAATGAACATCATTTATTGATGAATAAAGGAACATGGGATTTAGCTCCTTGAATACAAGGAAAAAGCAAGGTAAAATGTTAGTGGGTCTTCAAGACAAAATTTACATATGAAGGTGTTGTTGAAAATCATAACACTAATTTGGTAGCTAATGGTTTTTCTCAACAAGAAGCATTGACTACATTGAAACCTTTAAACTGGTTACAACATTGAGCTTTGTTCTACTAATATTTCACTTGCTATCTAGTTTGGATGGGAGGTACATCAAATGCACTTAAAATGTGCTTTTATCCATGGTTTATCCTCCCCACCCAGGTTCAATCACAAGTGACATGATGAGCTTTGTTGTAATGGCTTCAAGCCTTGTTGTTGAGTTTAAGTATCCCCTCAAGGGAAAAAAGAATGTATATTCCTCATGGAGCATATCTACACACACAAAATTCATTTCTATCATTATAACCATGATGCATTTTATACATTCATTCATATATTTATGAGTTTAAGGTTGATGGGTATAGCTTATTTTAATGCATACAATTTTGGATGTGATTTTCGTGCATGTGTCTTGCAGTATATTGGCTTGAATTGATCCAACAATGGTTGTGGGGTGGGTCACCACACATTGTATAGAGGGTGAGACCATATTGCGATATTATATAAGGTTAAACAAATCATAAGAAAAAAATCTCTACCAATAATCCAATTGATTAATCAAGCTTGTTAAGGTTTCTTAGGGATATATTGTTATTTTCCTTAGGTAATTGCATTTCATCATTTACATATATTGAATTCACCCCACAACATCATAACATCATTAGTAACATATGCTATTATATAGAAATAATAATATCATTATTAATGCAGTGAAGCATAAAGGATCAATAGAAGAAAGACATTCACACATATAGAAAGCAGGATTGGTTGTAGACTAGGGGAAAACCCCACAAGGTGGAAAACCCTTTCAAATTATTCTTCTTATTAGATTGACATAAAAATTTTAGCAAAGAGAAAGTACAATGATCCAATTTTTTATCCATAAGGCTATCCAACAAAATCAACCAAACAATATCCAAGAGATGAACCCAACACCACTATTAAACAAAACCACTGTTCACAAGCATGTGGTGAATTTCCAACATCTGCGATCAAGTGTCAGAATATGCGGTTACCTGTCACAAGAAACCATAAGTCTCGATCGCATGGAGTTGATGGTCATGCATGCGGTTGAAGCGTTTCAGATGCATGTAGATGCTTGTATGCATGCAGCTACAAATGAAAATTTCCTATGACAACCCTGCAACCGCATACTTGAAACCCTAATTTTCATATGCGAGCTTCAAACCTTACAATCTCATAGATATACGAACCAATATCCATGAAAAAACTTCAGACCTATGCGAGCCAATCAAAATAAGAGAGAAGAAGAAAATGATTGATGATGTTCTCTAAATGAGGATCACTTGACTTGTATTTATAGCCATCTAAGGGTGTCCAATTTACTTTTAGGGCTAACCTATCCTTTTGATAACGTGTGGGTTTCAATATTAAAAATATATTTTTCCTTAACAAATTAAATTCTTCTATGGGCTAGGAGGGGTATTCCTTGATGAGGAATATTATCCGAAGGATGGAATTTGTCCTTGAGCTACAAAATTAACACTCCTTAGCTAAGGAGAAATTACCGATTGTAACTTATGCCTCATCACAAATATCTTATCATCATCAAATGTCGTCTTTTCTCATATCTACTATTATCTACTTATCCCTTCCCATTTATGCTCATATCTACTCATCCTTTCTCATCTCTTCTTATCTCTTCTTATCTCTTCTCATATGTTGAACACTCTCGAATATAAAAGAAGAAGAATTTGACATCAGAGGAGACTCAAAGCGACCACCATATATCCATTGTGGAGCCACTGCTACGACCTGGCATCACTGCCAGCAGGGATCCCATTGCTACTAACCGAGAGACTCATCATCGGGGAGTTCCAAATAAACCCACATCATAGTTAGGGAGCCCAGATCAACCCTCAACAACATAAGAGAGCTTAGATCAAATTGAAACAACATCAAGGATACCTGCTTAACCTGGAACCAAATTGGGGAGCCCATCTCAACCCTCTATCGACATACAATAGGTGGGATACGGCTCACTAAAAGGTGAGGATCACAACTCTCTTATTATCTCTAACAATAGGCTAGACACTACCCACCAAGAGGTGATGATCAAGACTCCCCTATTGTTAGTTAATATTCCCAACTTTACCCTCAAGAGTTAGTGGTATAACACTTGCATCTTCTCACTTGGGCATGATACTACTTACACAATAAATGGTGAGGATCACAAACTATCCCAAGTCACCTCTCAACCCATTGGAAAAATGGGGAGGAAAAATCCCAACAAGCCCAACTTGTGGGTAGGATGCCAAATGGGGTATACAATAGAGAGGATACTACTTACCATGAGGTAAGTATCACAACTACCCTTTTGTCTAGAGTTCCCTCAACCCCAAGAGCTCTTCAACTCATTTCCTTACCCTAGGAGCTCATATAGGGGGGCAGAGCTAGCTTAGTTTCCTCGACAAACCCTGACCCTTACCTAAGAGGGTCACATTCATTAATCCATGCTACTCTCATATCAACATGCTCATATTCGGTACTAGCTTAAACAACTCACTGAAGAGTTCAGTCACACTGCCCCACACATTACCAAGAACAAAAATACTCTATATTTTCCTATTCATGTAGGACATCAAATAAAATATTATGCTATAACAAAAATATGTCACAAAAGGATACCTTAGTCATCCTCCCTCGTATGGAGGCAACAACCACAAGCCCGAGCTTGTCTCATACAAAAAAATTGTATCAATCTATGAAGATATGTCAGTTCTAGCTATATATGGGATTATTTTCCAATCAGATCTATCGTAATATATTATTGTTGTATCTATAACCTGCACAACCAACTCTCCAAAGAGCTTCCTAAACCAAACTACCTCGCATATAGCCATGCTAGAAACAATGTACTCAACCTCAGTGATGCTTAAAGCTACAAACTTCTATTTTCTGCTCATCGAAGATATCATGGCAGATCCCAAGCTAAAGTAACACCCAAATGTGCTCTTCTTATCAATAAAATTTTTAGCCCAGTCAACATTAGTATATTTTAGACCAAGATTAATCATCCCATGTAGGTTATTTCAAAATATGGTCTACGAAAACCCAATTTGTTTGAAGCAGCTCAGAAATGAATTCACTTAATTATTTCACTGCAAAGCATATATCCATATGGGTTTTCACAAGGAACATCAATGCCTAAACCAAGTTAGGTATAACAACATCTATGCATAATTCATTGAAATTCATTTCCATCGGGGTGCCCAAGGATTTGCACTTGGTCATTCCAAATCTCTCCAATAACTTCACAACATACTTTCCTTGAGAAAGGAAAATTTATTTTGGTCTCTTCCAAAATTATAAAATCCTAGAAAGTAATGCATCATGCATGCTAATGTCCTTCATGTCAAACTCAGAGGCCAACTCCCTCTTACTTTGATCAGCAGAGGCTCATTACCTTTCAAGAATAGATCATTAACATATAAAAAAAAATCAAAGGCATACCTTGGACCATTTTTAAGTAGAGGTTTGGATCAACACTGCTTCCAATCTTCACCATGTAACTTTCAATACACACATATTAGGTTCAGGAGCTTGCTTAAAATCATACAATTCATTCTACAAACATAAAAATGATCCAACCAATATACCCAACCTCAAATAAATCAATATTATGCAATCAAATCAATCAAGTCTACTTATCAAGCCTTAAATGCCATACCAAAACTAATATTAAAGCCATGAAAATTTCTGCCAATATCACTATTAAACTGTTCAATCCAATTCCCCAAGTACCAAGTTACAACCTTGTCTATTGTTATGAAAAAAATGTCATTTACTAAGTAATATCAAGCCAAACTTCACATATGAACATGTCATCAAACATTCATCAAGGGTTAGTGTCATATAAGTGTAAATTCACACTTCATGGATCATAATCACATCATCACTTCTTTATCACATTACTCAACCATCAATAAGGCATCCAGCTCAAAAAGAAGAAAAATAGAAGATCTATTATTATTAGGGTTACCACATAACAAAAATCAATGTTTCTAGCATGTTTTATAAAATTAGGAAATCCACTATGTCTAAAAAATGTAAGATACTTTCCAAATATCAAGTGCACCAATATATCACATTTACTAAATATGAAAATTACTTTCATATGCATGCATGCGTCATTGATGAAGGTGATATTCTCTTCATACCTCAGGTCTTACCTTTCCATCCAATATTGCAACTAAATCATAACGTTGAAACAATTTACTACATATATAACTTGTAACACTTATTTTTCATTATCAATTGTAGTGCTTTCATATTGTAATTTCAGGATGTTATTTTAAAAACTTAAAAAAAATTCACCAAGTACCTCTTTCCTTTTCCAACACCAACTCTGCTATTCTTGCACTAGCTCTCTTTTCCCGCACCTTAGATGATCCTTATGCTTATCACATATCATCTATAGGTTATAATAATTCATATACTCAAATATTCATGCAGGAAGTAGAAGAAATAATCAAAACAATAAGTCTACTATCACAAAGAAATAACATAAATCTAGAAGGTACTTATCTTTAATGAGAAGTGATCATATCCCTCTTGAGCCAACCTTCAAGAGACATTATTGTCCATTATCCATATAACAATGTTGCATTCAATATTTCCAATCATCTTCATTAACAACCAAGACTAATTGAGACTAAACCATCTTGGGTTACACAAGTGCTAGAACAACTTCTCACTTATCCTGCTAGGGTTTCAAAACTCAAGCCTTTATCATACTCTAGAGTTTCTTCCAAACCCTAATCTCATGTAATTCATCAAACCTTAATAACTAGATTTCCTAGGGTTTACTTCAAACCCTTTTAGGTCTCCTCCATATTCTCTTGCTTACATCAATCATGTATTCACAGGGGTGATATTCAATGACTTTAATTCAACCTATCTCTGATACCATCTTAATTTTTCTTATGGATATACTCTTCTTTGCTTTAGATAATTGAATTTCTTCATTTACATATATTTAATTCACCCCACAACATCATCACATCATTATTAACATATAAAATTTTATAGAAATAACAATATCATCATTAATGTAACAAAACATAAAGGAGCAATAAAAGAAAAACATTCACACATAGAGACATTAGGGTTGGTCAGAGACCACGGAAAAAACCCATAAGGGGGAAAACCCTTTAAAATTCTTCTGCTTATTAAATTTTCATAAAATATTTAGTAAAGAGAGAGTAAATTTATCAAATTATTTATCCCCAAGACTATATAGAAAAATCAACCAAACAATATCCAAGAGATGAACCCAACACCACTACTAATCAAAATAACTATTCACAAGCATGTCGTCAACTCCCGACATCTGCGATTAATTTTCAGAATCTGCGGTCACATGTTAGAAGAAACCCTAAGTCCCAACCACATAGATTTAATTGTCATGCATGTGGCTGAAGCATTCTAACAGCACACAGAGGCTTGTATGTGTGCGTTTACAACCGAAAGTTTCCTGTGTGTTAGCGCTCTACCAGATCTATGAAGGTTGAAAAGGAGTCCGACAAAGGTAACTATAGACCAAGATCTCATCAAGTAGATAGCCCTACTAGGAAGAAGACGAATCTCTCCAAGGGATAACAACCAAGAGTGCTGGATCAATAAGGTTTTAGGATAGGTATAGTAGCTCTGGGGTTTTGATTGGTTGATTTGGGTGCTGGAAGAGTGAATTAGGTCAAAGAGGAAACAAGGTCAGAGAAAAAGGACTAGCAATTGCAGACATCTGACGGGGTAAGGTAGGTAGGTACTTTAACACTTTAAGGAGTTTTGATGGAGTGAATTAGACTGATGAGGTGCTAAAAAGAGCATGACATACATGAATTCTTTTTAAACTAAAGAAATGAAACACTTTTATGACGATTCTCCCAAAACAGAGCATTAAAAATGAATTCTGCTGATCTCACTTAAGAATCAACCAAACTATAGAAATGACATGATCATGGAAAGTAAAAAACATTCAAACATATGTAAATAGAAGAATAAACTATGTCAAAATACATTACCACAATAATCCTACCAAAATAGTTGCAACTATGTCAATAAAATCCTGCCAAAAGTCTGATACAATAGTGTTCTATGATCAATACAACAACATCCAACCCTTGCAATGAGAAAGGAGGTGGAAGATATAGGCCAAGAAAAAATTCTCCCACTCTCAGGAGTCGAATCCTTGACTTGTGGAGCTAATCCCAAAAATACTGAACTGAAAACCCAAAGATAAGGGAGGTCAACAAACTCATTCCTAACTTTGGTGAACTGATTCATTCATCCAAAAATATACTCTTACCTAACGTATTTACCCTATAGTAAGTAAAATTAACTCAATTACATTTACATAATCAAATTAAATTATTAAAATTCACGAATTCTTTAACCAAACTGAGAAAATCTGGAAATTTTTGAAAAAATCAACAAACTGGCAAAAGCGCAGCGCCAAATTCAAGGTTGAATTTGAGGGACTTACTGAAGTCAAAATTGAGCTCCTGATAGCTCATTGGAAATATGTTAACCTGTTGTTTCCAAAAATTCCCTTGTTTTTTGAAAATGATGAGCTTAAGTCCTCCAAAAGTGCAATCTCCCAACACTTCTCCAAAGCGTAGCGACAACCTCAAAATAGGGGCAGAAAAATGATTTTTTAGGTGTTTTTGGCCATTTATCCTTGCCATTTTGTCAAATTTTTGAGTGCCAATTGTCAAAATTGAATGTATAGGGCCTTATAAATCCAACGTTGGTGGCCATTTTTCATTTGGAGGCTCATAGAGAAAGCGCAACACCCTAGGCATTGTGCTTTTGACAAGCTCACTATGCTGAATTTCAGTGAAAATTTGTCAAAATGTAGAAAATTACAAAAAGTTGCCCAAAAGATCTCAAAAATGGTAGATAGATTGTTCAGGAAGTGTCTTAGGCAATCAAGGAATCATAAAAAAGAATGCCAAGTTTTCCCTTGTCCTTTTGCTTGGCTAGGGTTTCCTTCAATTTGTCCTTCAACTGCTTGATTTTTATGTTGTTGATCTGATTCCTTGTCTTGTACCTATTGGGCATGTTTCAAAGAATGTATTTGTCCATGTTGAAATTTTGAAGGAGATTCTCTAGGTGTAGGTTCACTCTATCAAGCCAAACCTCTCTATCATCCTCAATCTCTTTTGCAATCCTCTCCTTAAAAGTGAGGTTTTCATCCTCAAGTTTCTGTTTTTCCAGTGCTTTTTCAAGACCTCTTGTTCTTGGTCTTTTCCTAGTGGTGTGATAAGAATCATTGGTGGTTTTCCTCTTAACCTTTAGGAGCTCAAATTCCATGAGAAATTTCATGTCATTTAGCTGTTTGTTCTCTTGATCAAGGTAATAGATCACATATCTTGTTGTGTCCAAGTTATCCTGTAGTTCTTTGATTTGGGCATCCTTCTCTTTGATGATCAAGTTTGAGACTTGATGGTTATCTTGGATATCCAAGTCTACCAAATAAAACTCTGTTTCTTCTTCATGAAGATCTACCTCCTTATGAACAAATGCATTATCCTGATGTACCTGCTTTACTGATGAAGAAGGCAAGGTCCCTTTCACAATATGTGGATCAAACACTTGTCTAGGTCCCCTCTGATAGGTTTTGACCTGTTTTTCCTTTTTGGTATTCTTCACTGCAGCCTTGCTAGATGACCTTGTTTCTTTTTGAGGCACTGATATTGGTGGTGGAATTGGTCTAGCAGGCTGATATGGTGGAGTAACGAAGACATCAATCTTAATGAAGGTCTCCCAAGCAATGTTCAGCTGATTGAGATGACGAAGGACAATTATCTTGATAATAGAGTGATGAAAAAGGTTGTTCATCTGATGTTCTGGCTCTTTGCTCTGCACTTTATATGCCATCTCGTCAATGCTCCTGTACAAATAGTGAGGGATGTTGAGCAATTTCACCCTTGTTAAGTGCATGAGCAACTTGATGTGAAATGATTATAGTCGGGAGAATCTTATCTCACAAATGAAGTATTTCATGATGATCTTAATCATGGGAGAAAATATGTCAAGTAGGTGGATGAAAGGAAAAACCTTCTTGTTCTTATTTTTGTATCTTGGCTTGAGGAATGATTCATAGTGTTGGGCATCTATGTTTATGGCCTTGAACCATTTTTCACCCACATTGGGTATCCTTGTGGATACAACAATAATATCTATGGAGATGGTAAAGTTCACCCCTACAATGGTCACTTGATTGTCTTGAAGATTGGAGATGAAAATCTCTTGTCAAAGCAGGGTGATGTTGAACTCTATGGACTAGCTCACATAAATCAAAGCAACCCACATGTTTGAAGAAGTTGAGTGTCATGGGTGAGGCCATTAACTCTCTAGTGTCGGATGGCTCAAGCCTCAAAATCCTCCCTCCCTTTTGTGGTCTTCTTTCCTCTCTGTCCTCCTCCATGAAATGTATTTCCTCCTCCATGTGTTTGTTTTGTTTTTGAAAACCCTAGGAAATGAGAAGGGGGGTAGGAAGTAGGTTTAGGGAGTGGAAATGAGTGTAAGAAAAATTAGGGAATTAGGGAAGGGTGTTAGGGAGCTTAGGGAAGTGGTAAGGGATAGAAAGACTTAGGGAAATGGGGTGGGGAAATTTATTACAGGGATAGTGAGGCTGCCTAGAAAATTTGCAGCCTAGGATTAGGGTTTTGGGAAATGAAGCTTGGGAATAAGGAATAATGCTATGTAGGGATAGGGGATATTTTTTTTGAGACATGGGGGGTGGGGTTAAAGTGTGTCTAGGGAAAACAATTTAGCATGTAGGAGTAAAAATAGGGTTTCTTAGCTTTAAAACATGAAATTATACATGAGGAGGGTTATGATCACAAATTTACCATCATGCAATCATAGGAGGGCATGAAATGATGTAACTTACTTGCCAGGAGATGTACATAACCTCAATTGATGATTTGATTTCTTGAAAGAAGGTTTGAGAGCTTGTAGAAGAAGTTTGACAGGAGCACATCGCTCTACAAAAGAGTGCAACATTGAATGCAGGAGCACAACACTCTTCACAGGAGCACATCACCAAAATTCCAGGAGTGCAGAGCCAAACCCGGGAGCGCAGCGACTCCAATTTTTTTTTTCCTTCTTCACTGAAAATTCGATTTTTTAGCTATGTGAAGTGAGGGCTCGATGGATGAGAGTGAAAATGAGCCTCACCTTGGTATTTGATGGCCTTTATACCTTGATGAAATTCTCAAAATTGGTATTGGGACACACTTTCATTTTTCACACTCAACTTAAGCATTGCAATTTTTACCTTTCATTTAATCTTTTGAATTTGATCAGTTGGTGGATTTTTTGAACAATAATAATTTTGGAACTTTGAATTTCTTGGCAATTGGAACCTTGAATTTGCAGCTAATTTGGAACCATGAGTATTTATTACATTTAAAAAACATGAAATTACATATTGAAATTTAAATAAAATTTACAAATTAAGCTTTACATAATAAAAATGTGTTTATTGTCACTCTCTTACTTGCTGGTATTTTATGTATGCAAATGGTAGTTTGATGGACCTTGAAAATCCTAAGACCTAGTGGAAACCCTGACTGAATGAAATTCATGGTGAAATGACTAAAAAGGTGATAAAAACTCATGACTGATGGACACTTAGCAAAGTGATGAAATGAGCCAGCAAGTAATGAAATTTTTGAAAAGAGTGAGGTTTTTAGCTAGGACTACCTCTAGTGACCAAAATTTTGCATGATGACCTAATGGAATGACACAAATTTCTGAATGGGAACCTAAAATGATGTGAAAAAGAGATATTTTGATCACTAGTGGTAGGATGCAAACATTGACACTAACGCTATGAAAACCCTGCGACTGAAGACCAAAAATCATAATCTACACGTGCGAGCTTCAGACCCTGGAATCTCAAGCCTGTACAAACCAATATCCATGAAACAACTTCAGATTTGTGTGAGCCAAACCAAAGAAGAGAGAAGAAGAAAATGCTTGATGATGATCTCCAAATGAGGTTCACCTGACTTGTATTTATAGCAATGCAAGGGTGTCCAATTTCCTATTAGGGCCGAACTATCCTTTTGAGCACATGTGGGTTTCTATATTAAAAATATATTTTTCCTTAACCAAATTAAATTCTTCCATGGGATAGGAGAGGTCTTCCTTGATGAGGAAGATTGTACAAAGGAGGGAATATGTACCTGAGTTGCCAAATTGACAAAGCTATAGGTAATAGTGAAAATTCAATTAAAGGAAGGGTGAGGCCATGTTGTGATATAAATGGGGTTAAAAAAGAATAATAAAATAGGCTCTAATAATAATAATATAATTGACTATCAATCTATAGGTACTACTAAACATTGCGTTAAAAGGTAAGATATTGTTCTAGGTCCTTTATAAAATCTAAGTAGGGAGTTAACAAAGTCCCTTGGGGAACCCACTATTTCTTTGCATATTGGCATATAATGCATGGACACATCATAATGGTGGTTGTAGGAGGAAATTAAATCTAATATAGAGAGAAGATAAAGCTAAGAGGTGTGGTTATATGTTATGAATACAACACACAAGAAATAATTTAACCCAACACCCAAGAAAACTTGCAATTGGCTTATGGATACCATGAGATATCCAATCCATCAAAGATAGTGCGATAGAATATTGATTGAGTATTATATTCATGGGCGTTAGGATTAATTATCACAAGAATGAAATAATTAGACACAAAGCCCAAGCACACATTAATTCATGGGATTACCATAGGGAAAACCCAAGGACAAACTTCAATATTGAATTTGATCCGAATTTAATAAGGAATGAAACATAACAAAAATATAATCACAAACACATATATGAAACATAAATAATATTTCATTTCATTAATATCAAATACTGAAAATTCTTACATACATAATTGAAAGGAACTAGCTATGGCGATGGTAGCTTATCTCTGAGAAGAGATGTGGCGGCTACATGCCTATGAACTTGTTACAATAAGGCTCAAGGGCCTTTTTATTATTGAGCAATAAGAGAAAACCCTAAACAACCAAAACCCCAACTCGAGGAGATGTAACATCAATATTTTATGGGCCCCATTGGGGTTAGTTGGGAAACCAACTTCCTAGGGTTGTAACTTGGTCTCATTATCTCTGTTTGGTGTGTATGATACCTTGTTGGAAATATCTCTATGAGGAATATAGGTTTTGTTACAGTTCCCTACCTCTGGCTATGAGACTGCAATAGACCTCAAAAAAATGTTGTTTAGGGGGTCAAAATTTCTCTGAAAGTTCAGGACTTGAAAATTTATAAAATTAGTAAATAAGAAAATTGATGAAATTATCTAGGTGGAATAGGCGGGTGACCAACAATATCTACTTGGATTAGAATGGAAGTTCTTAATATAATAAAACTTGGAATTGTCCTATGGATACCACGAGCTATTCAAGCCATCAAAGATAGTGTTTGTAACACCCCCTTAGCACATCTACCCAAGCAACCAACCAACCAGGGTAAATATACGACAAGAGGATACTATATTGAGATTCAACTTCCTAGGTGACCTTAAGGAAGTGGAACCAACGAAAACATAACATACATACCTTTTACAATAACACCAATACCCCTAGGATGTAACCCAACCATTCACGCCTCTTACCCTGGGTTACACTGACATTTTGACATCTTTGAGCCATAGCCAGAGGCACATGCTTGCATGAATGCGTCTACGAGGCTATAGCCTCATGCATAACACTACATGGCAGTGGCTAGGGCCCCAAATAATCAATTCTATGCTAGTGTCCCTGAGATTTGAGCCACATTTTCAAGCTCAAAATCCAATGCTTTACCCAGAACTCCATGAAAAGTTCAGAGATGATAAATAACAACAGGACAATGATACAGAATAAATCACATCAATAAGAACTCATCTGGACCCCTCCTAGGCATGACATGCATTTTTTCAAGCATGTCACAAACATTGAAACTACAGGTGTAAACAACAAATCTAAGCATAGGGGTCTCATACTTATCTGATAATCACTATGAAGCATTGATACCTTACATCATTAGCTACAATACAATCTATTTGACCATAGATACAATGTGCATTCCTTTACAAATAAAAACATGGGTGAGCCACACATCATCACTTTCAACATACGTGCTTATTACCAACATAATAACAAAATAAATACCATGGATACAACAAAAATAGGATCCACATATAAACCATACATTTATACATCAAATACCAAAGGAATGAGCTTCTCAATAATGAAGATGAAAACCAACCGGAGATGGGACTTCCATGTTCCACCCAACCATAGATTGGCTAAGCCAAATCTCTCTTTAGAGAATCATCCTCATGACATATTCCAAGCATGAATGTGGGATCTCATAAAACACATAAATATAAAACTAAGCTAGGGATTCCAGAGGCCAAACCACCTCAACCCTCAACCAGTGAATCCACCTCACGGTCGGACATCACAACCATCACAAATTGGTCTCTATCTAAGTTGTCCCAGGGCTCTAGAGTGTTTCTTCCAGCCAAGGCTACAGGACTAGTAACTCAACCCTAGTTGTTTCCGGGCTCTAGAGCATTTGTCCAACCAAGGCTCTAGGACTAGTAACTCAACCCACTTAGGGATCCAGAGTGTTTGTCCAATGAAGGCTCCAGCACTAGTAACTCAACCCAACAATTGTCCTCCAGGCTCTAGAGAATTTTTCCAACCAAGGCTCTAGGAACTAATAACTAAAACTAAAACTAAGGGAATCATGAAAACCAACCAGAAAAGAATCAATGGAAATAAACCCACAACACTATGACTATCCAGGAAATGGAAAGACTAGGCAATCCATTGTCAATCCAGGCATTCCTCCATGGCAATGACATATCATGACCAAGAAACCACATGCATACACCATGCATGCCAAAACTAGTGAGGAACACATACATGCAACTCGATACCTACAATAAAAAACCGTTGTAGCTGTTGATACCTGTTAGTGTCAGTATTTGCATACTTCCATCAGTGATAAAAAATACTCTTTTCATATCGTTTTAGGAGTCCCACTCAGAAATTTTTAATAATTCCGTTAGGCCATGTAAAAAATTCACTCACTGACGGTAGACTTAGTCATAAAATATCACTCCTCAAAATTTATATTTTCTGGCCCACATTCATGTATTTTTGAGCATACTTCATTCATGAAATTCTATTTCATCATGTCATTATTTCAGTCAAAGTCACCATGGGGTCTGGTCATTCAAGGTCCCATTAGGTCACTAAGTTTCATTTTCCAAGGTTCAATAAAACACCATTTCATTTTCATAAGGCCAAAAAACATGTGAGAGTGATTGAATAATATTCCTTTATCATCTGAAGAGGATTTGTCAACATGTAAAGATGATCTCCAAGGAATATTTCCAAAGTTCTAATTTTGATTTCAAGTTATGATTTTTATTCTGCAATGTAATTTTATTCAAAAACAGATATGTAATTTATTTTTATTTTTATTTACTTTTATGTTCGTTATATGTAATAAGTACTATTCCCAAGCTGCCAAGTCAAATCCATATGCCAAAATTAACACCAAAAAAAAGCAATGTAAAGAGTGCCAAACTCCAGCATCATCAACCTGCAAAGAAAAGTCAAAGTGTAAAGGGCACTTTTCAAAGTTTTCAAAGGTGAAATTGAAACATTAGAAAGATGGGTTTAAATTAAAAGATCAATTTCACTCAAGTATTAAAGCCCTCATAGCATCAAATTCAACTTCATTTGTCTCCTACCATCATTGAGAAAACTTAGCATAACTCAGAAATCAAGTTTTGAATGCAAAATTAGAAAAACAGGGGAGGCGTTACATGCCTGTCAAAGGGAGGGCACACCTGTGTGTGGCTCGGCACGCCTACTTGCTCCGCTGCTAAAGAGAGGGCACACCTGCTAATGAGAGGGTGCGCGTGCTTGTGGCGCTGCGTGTTTTCCCATCTTCCTCAGCAATTTCCAGAAGGGCCTCCAAACTTCTCAAAATCATCCTCAATCTCTCAGCATTGGTTCCTCAAGCCTCCAACAGGAAATTAAGCTATATTTGATTCATTCCTATTCTCTATCAAATCATTTTGTGTTGTGTGAAATTTGTTAAAAGAAAAATTGGTGTCTTTATTCATTTAAAACCCTAATATTCCTCAAAGACCCAATTATAGTTCAATTTCAGTCCCTAAACCTTCATAACCCTTCCCACATTTCAATATATGCTTTCCCAAATCCTTACATTAACATCCCCTTTCCTTAAAACCCTAAGACCTAGATACACTATTTTCCTAGGCTCCCAATTCCCTACACCTATAATTAATTCCCTATTCCAAACCCCTCTACATCCATACTCCCTGTACCATCCCTTAAACTCATAAATCCCTAACCCCATCTCCCTCAATTACCCTATCCCATTCCATATTCCTAAAATTACATTCCACCATCATCACACCTCCCTAGGGTTTTGACACTAAAACACCATGGAATAAGAATAAAACAAGCCATAAATTAAGGGAGAATAAACATAGGAGGAGAAGTCACACAAAGGGGGAAGAATACTCATATTAGAGCCAAAAAATACCAGGGAACTCTTGGCATCTCCTATGGTTGTGACATGTTTCAATCATGTTGGATGTTTTGAGTTCGGTGAGAAAATTCAGAAGGTCCAACACCATGTTAGGTTGAACAAAATTTTCATTTCTAATCTCCATGACAACCAAGTTACTCAAGATGGTGTCACTTTCATTGTGTCAACTACCATAATCTCAACTACCACCGAGATCCCAAATGTTGGGGAGAAATGGTTCAACATAAAGACTTAGAGGAGCATTATTATGAGCCTTTCATCAAACCTAGGTACAAGAATGAGAGAAAGAGGATTTTTCCTTTCTCTTACCTCCTGGAGAGATATGCTCCCATGATGAAAATCATCATGAAATACTTTTCATGTGAAGGTAGATTTTCTAGACCTTATGCCTATCACATCCGATTACTTATGCACTTCACTAGGGTAAATATGCTCAACATACCCTACCACCTCTTCCAGAGCATTGATAGGATGGAATTTATTGTCCAGAAGAGAGAGTATGAACACCAAATGAACAATATTTTCCATCACTCCCTCATCAAAATCATAGTCCTCCATCACCTCAAACAATTGAACATTCCATGGAGTTCATTCATAGTTAATGAAATATTCACTTCTCCACCTATTCATCATGCCCAAGATGTACCTTCATCATCTCATCCTTCCACATCCATTCCTCCATATCAGCCCACAATACATTCATTGTAATATCCCAAATCTGGAACAGCTAGCAAGGAATGACTGGAAAACGCATTTTCCAGTAATGGTTTCTACAAGAATTGAAAAAAAGACTTGGATCCCTTAGAAAAATGTGTCTAAGTGCTAAATCCAAGAGGAGGCTCCAAATAAATCCTTCTAAGGTGGTTAAACAGATCTCCCACACTTAGATTTCCTTAGAAAGTGCCCGGTGAAGGGACTACAACAATAGATGCACAAGAGCTGGAATGACAGTGTTATTTACAACCATGAACACATGAAGATCTGAATAGCCAACAAATATATGATATAGCAGCAAAAGAGTACAAGTTCTTGAGGAAACATCCACTCAATAAAGGCAATGCAAGCCTCAACAAGGCATGTACATGAAATGGAAGAACACTATTATTTTTGCATAAACCCAGGCTAAGAGGATGCATTTTATAAAAGGTACTACTCAATATTACATAATAACTGAAATATATGACATGATATGGCTCAAATACAATAGGGGAGCAAAGCCCTAACCCTTAGAAACAATAATACATCAATCCTCTGAAGGATTGGCTGAAATATACAATATGGAAAAAATGTCGGAGTTGTTGGGTAGCAGCTGCAACTCAAATCTGGAACTGAATAGAGAAGGCTGAAGATGATAAGCAATATGAAGTAGACCTCCTCCAATGGATCTCCAAAGTGTAAGGCTGATCCTTACACTTGAGATCTCACCCTCCAATCAACTTGCAATCCCTCACTGCAACTGCTCCATGAAAATAACACAGTTTAAAAGGGTAACTGCGCTGTAGGTGGAATAGAATGACTTGGCCAAGTGCCAAGATCTGCAATAAGCTCTAATAGCTTCCAAACTAATCCTCCAAAGGAAAGAAAGAGTCTCCCCCTGAAAAACAAACAATGGAAGAGGTGTTGTGACTTCTCACTACAACACCATGCAACATAGAATTATGTTGCTGCATCAATAACGCTGTCCTAGAGGAGGATGCTTGGCCTCAAGCCTAGATGTGAGACAAAATAGTACAACTCCTTCAAGAGGCTTCTCAAGGAAGGATAAGGATTCCTAAGTAGGACATCCTTGTGCTAAGCAGCACAACAACTCAGCTAAACAGTCGGGATTGCAGAAATGTCTAAGCAGACATGAAATCAATAATCATATGCATGTATAACAATTGCTGCCTTGCTCTCCTTTTAAACAAATGAGAGCTCCCTCCCCATGGGTCCTACTCCATTAGGGTTTCCTCCTTCAAGTAATATTCCCTCCTCTATCTCTGCGCTGTCCCATAGATGCTTTCCACCTCATGCCTCTACGCTATTTGACTTGGTCAAACTTGACCAAGCCTCTTTGCAAAATGTCTTCTTTCACACATGAGGGTGTGAAATCTAGTTCCAAGGCTGATCCCATTTCATACTAGAGGGATTTTATCCATGTTATTATTGTGTTTGGGCCTCCTCACCCAATTATTCAACTTATAAGTGAAGATAGACAAAATTAATATTCCAATTTATTGAAGGAAAATTTTTGAATATTATAGTCCTCCCCTCCCAAATGTTGCTTGTCCTCAAGAAAATGGAAGGATAGAACTGGAAAGTCTCCACTCAAGGCATGGAGTTAGAAATTTGATGTGGAACATATTCCCCATGTGGATCCTACATCCCCAAGCAATCATCCAAACAAAATGAGTCACCTCCCAACATGGCAACTCCTGAAAATCTCCTTCCACCTCAGGCTCTGGAAAAGAAGGTGGGCTAAAAATATTAAAATGGTAAGCATAATATCCTACCCCAATATGTCCTTCTCCCCACTTACGACAAGTGTAGAGTGTGTGCTAATCCTGGGCTGCAAAAGTATTGCCATCAAATGGAAAAGTGAAGAACAGTCCTCCAAAGAGTTCTCCTCCAACAATGAAGAACAAGTTGGCCCAAAATGTTTCATCCATGATGAATAGGACAAGATCATCATAGAGCATCCAAATGAGAATTTTGCTACAAGTTTTACATGATAGTGCATGATACAAACAATATCTCAGAAGGATACAACGCAGTCTCATTCACTGCAACTCCAGAAAATAGTGTAGCAAGCAGTGTACAAAAATCATCTCATCTACTAATGAATAGTAAATGGCTAAATATGTCATCAATACATGATCAAGTACTTGCCCATGATTATACAATGGATGAATATCAATCTCATGGCCCACCTCAAAAGAGAACAAACATGTGGTTGTGGTGGCCATACCTCCTCCCATGCTCCCATTAGAACATGTAGTGCAGAAAATGTGGGGATTATCTCCCCTCAAGGACACATCCAACTCATGTGTCTCCCTCATAATCATGCCTCTAATACAAATCAGATCCATATCAACAAATGAATTCATGATCAGCAATAAAATGAGGAAAGTGTTGAAGGTTTCATGTAGTGCAAGGAAGTACCAACAATTTTCCCAACAGTGACAGCGCAGTTTTCCTAACTGCTGCTTCAGAAAATTTCAAGGCAAGATGTTTCTTGATACATAGTTAAGCATTTATGTCATCATTTGGCAAATAGTTGGACATAAAAACTGAACATACATGGAATGAGAAATTTTTTCCCAAGGCCACATAAAATATGGATGCCTCCATCATATAGATTGGCCCAACTATGAACATGGAGCAATATGAAAAGCTTTCCCTCTTGTGAAGCAATGCACTGCATAGTAATGGTAAGAGTATGAAAATCAATGAATGTATACACAAAATTCTTACCATATGCCGGAAGTAATATGGTACATGGATCCATGAGTGAGTCCTCCATAGTTCTTGGGCATGCTATGAAGAAGAATGTACCATGTGCTGCAAGAAGATCCTCTCCTAAATGCTTGGAAATCCAAGTCAAGAAGAATATGCAATAGTGACCATCATCATCACTTCCTCCTTGTTCACCAAGTGAATACAATGTGAAGTGATCCTAGGGACACTCCATTCATAAATATCTGCTCCAAAGTGACAGTGTTGTGAGCTCATGCAAATAATCTTCTGTCAATACCAAGCTCTGTTCTTTGACATGATCCTTGTCAAAGAATCCTCTAGTAATGTTGCAATACATAAGAAGTTCTTCCCAAGGTGGAAGCACCTCTCTATCATCGAAAGCCAAGGAGATAGTGCCATCTCCTCCTCCTACAACATCATGCAAAGGGTGAGAGAAAATATGGTCTTGCTCTCCCAAGAACAAGCAAAGCAACAAAAGATTTTGCTGCCTCCCATACTTCCATCATGCAACGCATATGATGAAGACACAATGAATGATGTGAGTACCACCTCAACATCATGCATCCCTACTCTATGCTGCTCAATGATGCAAGCATCCTGCCATCTCTCCTCCATCCTCATACTCTTAGGAAGAGTGTATGCCAAGTGATGGCCAAACTCTTTCAAGAGTAACCAGCGCAATCAAGCTTCCTGCTGCCCGGTATCATAAATCTGCAAGTAGCCTCCCATCTCTTTGCTCATAAACCACATCCACTCAATCACTTGTGGATGCTTTCTCCTTATCTTCATCTTGGTACTCCTCCCATGAGGGCTACCATTCTCCCGAACCAAATCTCTGTCTTTGCACTTCATGGGATCTTGAAATGCAACCTTCTCAAGGATCAATGAGACCCTATAAGGACCAAAATAGGTGGTAGGAAAAAACCTCCCATCATGATGTGTATGGCTCAAGGAATGTCCAATACAAGCATGAGAGATGTTATCCATCTAAATATGTCCTCCATCTTCTATCTGCTCCTGTGAGAAAGTAAGGAATTCATTGCACTCTATGGTGTGTTGAAGTGCACCTCTAATGAGATCTATCCTTGAGACCTCCCTCTCAACAATAGCCTTCCAAAACCAATGAGGTTTTGGGTCTGCTGAAAGTAGAAGTTCCTCTTTGAGCTGAGAGGAGCTCATTGAGAAAGTGTCATCTTGAAAGGAGAAAGGGTTTCTCACTCCAATATGTCTACTATCTTCCTTCAAGTCTTCAAACCCCAACCTCAAGTGTGATGTACTATCCAACAATGGCTTATGATAATGATGGTTTGATTCCTCCTTGAATGTTTCCATGTTGCACAACACAGTGCAAACAAGCTGCTCTATAGTAGCAACGGGGTTTGACCCTTGGTCATGTAAAAGTAAATCTCCACAATTATCAAAAGAATTTGCTGCAACAATAGATTGTGGAAATCTTGTCATACCTTGATGATAATTTGGAACTTCTTGTAGGGCTGCAAGAGTTCCTTCCTCCAAAGTGTTGGCTGCCCCAACTGTTGATGCATGTAGCTGCTCCTCCATGAGAGTGACAACGTTACCACAAGGATCTTCCCATTGAAACTCCTTGAGGTCTTCTTCAATACCTCTCATAGTTTGGAAAAGAAGTAGGGAGACCTCCTCTTTCGTCATTCTTCCAAGTGGTGGAGTCATGCTTTTGTCTTCTATGTATAATCCCTCTTTTTTGTGAGGGTAGGAAGTGCATGGTCCTTCCTATTCTTCTTGCTCATCCTCCTTGGGGAGGTTCTTCATGGATCTGGAATATGATGAGGTAAAAGTAATCTTCTTCAGCTTTATGTTATTCTTGGGCTTAGACTCACAGGCTGAGCCAAGAAAGTTGCTCTGATACCACTATAATATCCCAAATCTGGAACAGCTAGCAAGGCATGACTGGAAAACGCATTTTCCAGTAATGGCTGCTACAGGAATTGAAACCAAGACTTAGATCCCTTAGAAAAATGTGTCTAAGTTCTAAATCCAAGAGGAGTCTCCAAAGAAATCCTTCTAAGGTGGTTAAAAATATCTCCCACACTTAGATGTCCTTAGAAAGTGCCCGGTGAAGGGACTGCAACAATATATGCACAAGAGTTGGAATGACAGTGTTATTTACAACCATGAACACATGAAGATCTGAATAGCAAAAAAATATATGATATAGTAGCAAAATAGTAAAAGTTCTTGAGGAAACATCCACTCAAGAAGGGCAATGCAAGCCTCAACAAGACATGTACATGAAATGGAAGAACACTGTTATTTCTACATAAACCCAGGCTAAGAGGACGTAGTTTATAAAAGTTAGTGCTCCATATTACATAGTAACTGAAAGATATGACAAGATATGGCTCAAATAAAATAGGGGAGAAAATCTCTAGCCCTTAGAAACAATAATACATTAATCCTCCGAAGGATTGGCTGAAATATAAAAAATGGCAAAAATGTCGGAGTTGCTGGGTAGCAGCTGCAACTCAAATATGGAAATGAATAGAGAAGGCTGAATATGATAATAAATATGAAGTATAACTCCTCCAATGGATATCCAAAGTGGAAGGCTGATCCTTACACTTGAGATCTCACCCTCCAATCAACCTGCAATCCCTCACTGCAAGTGCTCCATGAAAATAATGCAGTCTAAGAGGGTAATTGTGCTGTAGGTGGAATAGAATTATTTGGCCAAGTGAAAAGATATGCAATAAGCTTTGATATCTTCCAAACTAATCCTCAAAAGGAAAGAAAGAGTCTCCCCCTGAAAAACAAGCAATGGAAGAGGTGTTGTGACTTCTCACTGCAACACCCTGCAACACAGAATTATGTTGCTGCAACAATAACACTGTCCTGGAGGAGGATGCTTGGCCTCAAGCCTAGATGTGAGAAAAAATAGTACAAATACTTCAAGAGGCTTCTCAAGGAAGGAGAAGGATTCCTACGAAGGATATCCTTGTGCTAAGCAGCACAGAAACTCAGCTAAACAACCGGGATTGCAGAAATGTCTAAGAAGACATGAAATCAATAATCATATGCATGTATAAAAATGGTTGTCTTGCCCTCCTTTTAAACACATGAGAGCTCCCTCCCCATGGGTCCCACTCCATTAGGGTTTCCTCCTTCAAGGAAAATTCCCTCCTCTCTCTCTGCACTGTCCCATAGATGCTTTCCACCTCATGCCTCTATGTTGTTTGACTTGGTCAAACTTGACCAAGCCTCTTTGCAAAATGTCCTATTTCACACATGAGAGTGTGAAATATAGTTCCAAGGCTGTTCCCCTTTCATATTAGAGGTATTTTATCCATGTTATTATTGTGTTTGGGCCTCCTCACCCAATTATTCAACTTATAAGTGAAGATAGACAAAATTAATATTCCAATTTATTGAAGGAAAAATTTGGAATATTACATTCATCATCATCAGATCAATCTCCTTCATATATTTCACCACCATCATCTCCATCCCACATTGATACTGGGTCACCTAGCAGAGCTGAGATCAATGAGCCTAAGCAGGCTAATGTGCTTGAGATAGAGCCATTGTAAAAAACATACCAGAGGGGTCATAGGCAGGTGTTTTCTCCACAGATTGTGGAAGAGGACCTACCTTCTTCACAAACAAAGCAAGTACAAAAGGGGAAAGAAAATATGGTAGAGGAGGATGTACATGAGGCAATCATTCATGATGAGGATGACCCCCATGAGACAGAACATGATTTTGACCTTGTTGACCTAGATGAGCATGATGATGATGAGGACATCAATGTAGTCATCAAGGGGAAGGATGCCAAGATTAGAGAGCTCCAAACTAATCTTGACAGGTCCAAATTTTTCATAAAATTCCTTGAGTAGGAGAACCAACAGTTGAAGACAAAGCATGTCATTGTTGAGGTCAAATAAATCGCAGCTCAAAGGGAAGCAGAAAAAGCCAAGGTTTTGTTAGAAAAGACACTTTAAAAGTATAGTTTTCTTGAAGAACAGGAAGAACAAGTGCCAAGGAGAAGGCCTCAGACTAGAGGGATAAAACGAGCTCTAGCACTAGAAAGGAAAAAATAGGTTGAGCTTGCTGATCAACTAACCTTGAATGAAAAACTTGCAATGGGAATCAATGAAAACCGAGAGCCATGGATTGATAGAGCTAACCAGCAGCTAGAGAATATTTTGGAGAAGGTAAACAAAGATAATGACATACCGAGGAGGTCAAACATTATTGTTGTGTAGGTAAATCCCCTCTGCTGACAGAGGTGATCCCTCTAGCCCTAGGGTGGGTCTAGTAGCAAGAGGACATGCTAATGTGTCGATTCCTAGTTAATGAATGAAATTGAGTCGGGATAGATTGTCCTACCTTTGATCCAATGCACTTTTCGTAGTTGTGGCGACAGAATCTTGATCTTCCTCCCGACACGTTGTGGTCCTTTAGCTATGGTACTCAGGTGCCTGCACAAAGATCAGATAACAAAAGTAGCATACAGAACAATGTTTGCATTCATAACTATCTAATTGGTCAAGGAGAATTAAATGTATTGCGTAAGATCAATCACATCAACACAAGATGGAAACCAAAACATCAGTCATGTATATATTAAGAGAAAGAAAGAGATTACAACCAAATGGGCCTTAACGTCACATCCTCCTTCAGCGGGTCCAGTCAAAATGAATCTCGAGTATTCATCAAGGAATTTGGACGTGGCGAGGCAATAAGCCTAAGCTCTCTCTCGACAAGGGTCTCTCTCTTTGTTCTATCTCACACCAGCTATATCAGACTGTTTCAACTATTCTCAAAATTGTTCAGCTATCCAAATCATTTAGCTAACTGCATCTATGTGAGAGAAATGTATTTATAGAAGGAGAGGAGGAGGTTGGGATCCCTTAAATGGTGGAAGGGAGGCCTTATCCTTTGGGAGTTTTTCCCAAAAGTAGGGAACAAGAAGCCAAAGGAGGGTGCTCGACATTATTTAGTCGAACCACCCATGCTGAATCACTCATGAAGTGGTTGGTGTTGGTGTCCAGGTATGAAAAATGTTCAACCCTTTTCCACATAAATTATTAAACCGAAGGCATTATTTCTTTCAAGAATAACGACACAGTATATGCAGGAGCAATCACATGACCTGTTGTAGATCACAGGTTTAAATCCATAACACACAGTCTACTGTAACATCACTTAAAGTAAATTGCATAATTAAAAAGACATCCACAACAATTGAAATATTATATTGTAATAGAAATAATGAAATCAACTAAAACATGGAAACAATAACAAGAAAGGAAAACAAAACACCTGATCAAAAGAGTGGGCCCAACTCTCTAATCAGGGCTGCGGTAAACTCACAAATTACAGGTGAAACAACAAGCTGTTGTGCATTCAATTAATGGAAGAAGATATTGTTACAAAATATGTATGTAATTGGGCTTAACCTCGATTCACAGCCCATAGGCCCTCTTTATACAAATGTTTTGGAAATCCCCGATTCCCTTCAGCAACTCAATATTTACAAAAATATACTTTGTTACAACGACAACCTAGTTGCCCAGAAAGAAACCATAAAAAGGCCCGAAATAATGCTAGTGTGAACAGAGTCTGTTACGCTGTAACAAAAAATGAAGGTAGTGCTGGAAATGATGGGTTGTTCCACGACATACAACTGTAACTTTCCCGCTTTGGCCTAATCTGTAGAAATATCAGAGTTAATATTGCAAAAGGGTAAAACCTCCATGACAATTACTTTATTAATCAAATATATGAAAGATAAAATAAAGGGGTTTACCTCATGCGTTTAAGAACAATAATGGTACAAAGAGACAGAGATAAGGGATAAAATGGGAGAGAAAAGTATACAAATCTGGTGCCCAACATCTCCCCCCAATTGGTCTATCTGCATGTCCTCATGCAGCTCGTCATCTCCTCAGATCTGGATTGGATTGACAGTGACTGGCATGAAGCTGTGTGACTGGCATGAAGCTGTGTGAGATCATATTCTTTATCCATTTCCATCCCTGGTGGTTTATATCCTTCTGTCAAAAAAACATCCTTCCACCAATATGGATCAACATTATATGCAGGAGTATATCGTTTAGCTAGAAACCAGATAAGGGGAAACTGAAACCTCAGCCCCATCCATATGACCCCACAGGTATGAATACATGCTACAAAACGTGGCATCCTCTCTAGAGCCCGTGCAAAGTTAGGTACCCCAAATGGTTCTCGTCCTTTGACGGTTGATGATGACAACATCTACCTTTTCTGACAACTATCCAGCGCTTCTTTGTGGAACATCGTAATCTCTTAAACACATAGAATAACACACCATTTTTGGGTTTCCAACATGTGTTCTCAATGACCTTCAATCTATAGAAATGTGTAATTCTTGTTATATATGTTTGAGTACTGACCATGCTCCTTCCTCATCATTAACGGTCTTCCGATTTGATTTTCTTCAAATGTATCCCAGGCCTTTATCCACTTAATCTGATTGATGGTATAGGAGGTAAAAGCTCTTAAATGAATGTCCCCCATGAATGGAATGGGGTTAAAGGAATGATCATGCCTCAAGAAATACCCATGCATGTAGAGCTCACACATTAAGTGTTGTCCTATGATATCATGAATTTTTAAAATACAGAGAAATTGAATGGGGTCCTCAATTTCGTACCAAATCTCCTTATATATACTTTCAAGACAAAAGAAAAGAAATTTCTCGTGAAGGAATAAGGCATAGCTATGTGAAAGAGGTCTGCAGGACATTACCTGATGTGCCAGGGAGAACATATTCTCATTATCAGATTGCAATAGCTGCACTTGCTCTTCCAATTCTTCTATCCTGGCCTTTTGTTTAACTTGTTTTAGCCGCACTTTATATAACTGATCTATGTATCTTGTGACAAATCTGGCAGCCTGTTCTTGAAACCATACTATTTATTTCCTATGGCCATTCACAGCAGACTGCCACTTACGGATCTCAATGGCCAATAAAAATTCTCGGCCTTCAAACAAATCTTCAATCGAGCCAGTCAGGGTGGCTCCAGAGGAGACCTCGATTTTTGGCTTTAATGCCTTACATTTGAAGATTTTTACCTTATTTTTCAACTGGGAAACTTTCCTTTTCAACTCTTGAACCTCCCTTTTTAGCCTCATGGTTTCACTGAACAACAGCTGATACCTCTTCTTGAGAGGTAACCTTATTTTCTTACACTTTTCAATCCATTCCTATTTGACAATAGATTTAGTTTTTGTGCCTATGACAGGCTCAGGAGGTGGCGGAATGTTGTCGGTATTTTTAGTGGGTTCTTTTGTTAAGCCTTTATGGTTGGGCTCCCTATCTTCAGGGGCTTCTTCCTATATATTCCCTACAGGGACTCTTGACATCTGGTCAAAAAATCCATCGACCACTCTGTGTTCCAGTGTTTCCACAAGAATCCTATCTTCTTTGTGAGCCTCTAAGTACTCCAATAGAGATTCAGTGATTACTGGGCAGATCTTGGCTGTGTCAATAAGTTTAAGCGCTGGTGGAACAACTACTTCCTCCATTAATCATTTGGGTGAGCGGAATCCCCTCACTCCTCTAGGCATCATGGACTGGAACAGAGAACGGGGGACAGACTCATCATCCTCATTTCCGGCGTGAGCCAGAGCTTCGCGCATTACTACCTCAACTAGGGTTGATGCTGGTTCTTATGGGGTAGCATCGATTCCTAAACTTGTTTCCCTTCTATCCTCTCACTCTTTGTTCATCATTTCTTCTTCTAGGGTTGATACTGGTTCTTGTGTGATAGTATCGACCTCCTGGTTTATTTCTTCTCTACCTTCCTGTTCCTCATGAATTACTTCTTTTTCCATAGTCGATACTAGTGCTTGAGGGACAACATCGATTTCACAGGCTGATTCCTCTTCTAGCCGAATTGGGGGTGGTTATTGTGTAGCACCCCCACTTATTTCAAAATCCATATCTGCTTGGGCAGGTGATGCTGTTTCTTGCAAAACAACATCACTTTCCATTCCTCTGTCCGCCATTTCATTCCCTTGTTTTTCATTAACAAAAGTTGACGACTATATGACAGTCTCGACTTCTTGCACGATATCCATAATTCCTTCATCTGTGGCCTCCTCAGGCGAGGCTGGTTCTTCTATGACAACCTTGGCTGTGTCGCCAACTGTCTCCTCCATTCTCATTTCTTTAGGTTCTTCTTGATCAACCTCTATTTCCACTTCTTCGGGTTCCTCCTGATCAACCTCCATTTCCATTTTTTCGGGTTCCTCTTGATCAATTCCTTCTGAATGTTCTCCTTTTTCAAAACCAACCAGAGAAACTGGTTCCTCTTCTCTAGCAGCAACAACGGCTACTATCTCTTCTTTTGAGGATCCACAGGGTTCCGTCTAGGAGACCCGAAGCCTATTTATCACATGCATGACCAATAAACACACCAATTTGTGGTTGGAAAGCACTGTTGGCGTCCGACGCGAACGCCGAGCGGACTATGCCATGTGTTGCAACTATTTCAATAGGAAGGAGGGCATGTTTAAGGCATGCACCTGAGCTTGTGGAAATCGAAGGTGTGTTAGAATTTTAAAATGATACTTAAACAGAGTTGTGGCCTAGCCTTTGCAAGTTATGTATTTTATTACAAAACCTGCGACTTCATTCCAAGGATATGGCACAGTCTTGCGCTCATATCTTCTGCCCATTTGAATGACACTTTCCCCTGCTTGTAAGAATCATTCGAGAAATTCCGGGAGAGAAAATATTTGAGCAAACCATTGATGCCCCTGCTGTCTCAACCCGCTAACCTTTGCAATTACCTCTTCTGTGACATGAACTTCCAATCCTCTGACCCACGAGTAATTCTCGTCTAAATTAAGTGAAAGCTCCATTGTAATTCCCCTGTCAAACCCCTGCAATCTATCGAAGTAGGTATCCCACCCTGCATCAACAAATATTTTCAATACCTCTAGATTGCTGCAGACTGAAGCTTTGTTTTCAGGCTCATGCCGCACAACCAGCCCACCCATAATGTGGGGACTTATAGCAGCACTTCTTGGAACAACAGACCGTTGGGTGAAATGGTGGATACCAAATTGGAAGAACAACATGGTGAAAATGAAAGGTGGTAACGGTAAATACGGATGGTAATTCTTGGAAACTGAGAAAAATCATAAAAGAATATGGTAAGTGTAATGAATAAAAATAATAATTATTTCATATGGAGTGGAAAAGACATATTACGGATCCCAACTCGTATTGAATGATTATACAAAATGTTGATAGGGATCGTAAGATGTACCACACATGGGCTGTCATAATGATTTATGAGGTCATTATTACGCTGTCCTTGAACTATGACGGCACCCCCCCAACTTAAATTTTTTCCTTCTACGGCATTAAAGTCTTCACATGGGATATTTAATTAAATCTGTAAAAGTCACATGGAGGCATACCTCGCGGCCTACCTGGATGAAGTGACAATTGGTAGGATGACGATGCAGTAATGATGCAGAGGGAGTAACAACAGTACAAGTAACAACATCCAGAGTAACAACATCTGGAGTAATGGCAGTGCGAGTAGCAGCATCCAGAGTAAAAACAGTGCGAGTAACAACATCCGGTGTAACATCATCTGGAGTAACAACAGTGCGAGTAACAACATACAGAGTAACAGCAGTTCGAGTAACAACATTTGGTGTAACAAAATATGGAGTAACAACAGTGTGAGTAGCAGCATCGGATTAAAAACCATGCAAGTAGCAGCATCGGAGTGACAGCAGTGCGAGTAACAACATCCGGTGTAACAACGTCTGGAGTAACAACAGTGCAAGTAGCAACATCAGAGTGACAACAGTGCGAGTAGCAGTATCAAAGTGACAACAGTGGGAGTAACATCATCCAGTGTAACATCTGGAGTAATAGCAGTGCAAGTAGCAGCATCCGAAGTAATAGCAGTGCGAGTAACAACATCTGGAGTAACAGCAGTGTGAGTAGCAACATCGGAGTATTAGCAACCGAGTAACAACACCATGAGTAGCAGCAACCGAGTAACAACACCATGAGTAGCAGCAATCCAAGTAACAACACCATGAGTAGCAGCAACCGAGTAACAACACCATGAGTAGCAACAACCAAGTAACAACACCATGAGTAGCAGCAATCCAAGTAACAACACCATGAGTGGCAGCAACCGAGTAACAACACCATGAGTAGCAGCAACCGATACTTAGAAAATTTTTCTTTGATTTTTACTCCTTAGTAGTAACTCCTGCAAAAAGACAATAAGATAAACAATATAATTCTTTATTCTTTTATTTTATATATATATATATATATATATATATATATATATTAATTTAGTTTTTATATTTACTTTTACTTTTATTTTTTATTTATTTTTTTATATTTTTTAAGATGAGGATGCAGAGGAAGATTTCTCTGCGCTAATAACCTTCAAACCAAATTTCTCAGAGAGGTGTTTGACAAAATCATCCTTAGAGGCCGGGCGGTGGTATAATCTCAGGCGATGTCCATTGACTATAATAAAGGAAGCACGTGTATCATCAATTGTGACTAGCCTAACTGTTTGTAATATCCTAAATTTTCACATCATATTTGGAATATTAGAGTCTTTGATTTTCTTAATGAATTAAGTAAATAAAAGGGTGGAGGGACCCACAAACCCCAAAGATGAATAAGATCCACTTTTTGTGTGTGAATGTGGACTAATTAAGCCTAGATCTGCAAAAAGAGGTAGTTGAGCAACTACTAATGTGAATGAGATTGGAGATCATGTCTCATTTAATGAGAAAGATCATGGAGGGTTGATTTAGTCAACTAAGATCTTGAAGATGTCAAACAAAGGATCATTGAGCATTAATGATCAAGTGGTGGAGGATGATGTGCAAATGAATCACACATGATGGAGGTGGCATACATTGCGCCTAGACTATTTGGATGATTTGGTCAAACAACGCAGTCCCACTTAGAGGATCTTGTCCACACGAGACTGCGCAGTGGATATTAGGGCCAAGGCTTGGGAAGGCTCAACATTATAAAAGGAGATGAAGGCAAGGGTGAAAGGCATCTTGGATTATTTTGATGTATGATCTTTTAAATCTGGAATTGTCAAGTGACATTCCACTGCATTCTTGGGCTATTTAGCAGAGATTGTAGGTGTTGTTTAGCACTGGGTGTTCCCGGGTGGGAATCCCTGCTCTTTCCTTGAGTGATATCTAAGGGAGAGGTTTGTACTTCATTATACATCAGGCTTTAAGTTCCATTTCCTTTTTCTACTTTCTGTGGAACATTCATATTTAGAAATCTGTAGATTTCTGAAGATCAGTTTGGAAGGTGGAAGTTGTCTTCAGTACTTCAGCTGGAGAACAAGGTGAGGGATTATTCCCATCACTTGGGCTTATAGATCAGCACTCTTAGAGCTTCATTGCAGATCTGGCATCAGGCCAAATTTTATTGACCTCCTAACAATAGTATTCTCTCCAAGAATAATGCTGTCCATATTGCAGATTTGAAAGGAGGAAGGAAGTTGCTAGTATTTCAGCTAGAAATCCTGTGAGGGATCATCCCCTCACATTGCCATCAGTATCACCATCAGCCTGGAGTTTATTGCAGCATATTTCAGCAGGTAGGAGACCTCTGTTTCCCTCACAGCACAGTTTTCAAAGGCAGTTGTGTTGCAGTAGTTGCAATCATCTTTTGGAGGATTGAGAAGCTAGATCTAGAGCTTCTAGCTCATATATCTGAGGAAGGGATCATCCCTTCAAGCATAGATATGATCTGAGCACACATTTTAGCCATCTATTCTTCAGATCTAGCTTCATATCTGTATTTCCCAGTAGATCAAGGATCAAACCTTGGGGAGGTGATTTTTCCAAAGTTGCAAATTTGGAAAATCCTTTCTAGGTTATCTTGGGAATCCATCACAGTGGCCAGATATTGAATCTTGGCATCATCAGAGCTCCATTTTTTAGTAGATCTTCATTTCTCTTTTTAGCCTGAAACTCCATGTTTATATTCTGCTGAAGAGACAACGCAGTATTTGCTGTAGAGCCTCAACAGTTACGCTATACCTGCTTCACACATGTTTTCAGGGTGATCCTAGATCATCTTTTTGGCTAGATCTACCTATATCTTTTACTTGTGTAACTGATTCATCTCCAATATAATAAAATGGCTGAGCTCTTTTTGCGTATTCTGATTTGTACTTAGATTTATTGTTTATCTAGCTGTAAGTTCTTATATTGTGTGAATTATTACTGCATTCTCCCTTTTTGGGAAATTACAGTGGTATTAGAGCATGATCTTTGGCTCAGCTTGTGGAAACTTCATCTTTTGCATTGAAAGAAGAAAATATAGATGAGATATATCATGGAGTATGTGAAATTTGTCACTCCTTTCTACAGATCCATGTAATATCTCTCCAAGGAGGTCTATCAAATGAATGAGGAAGAACAGAGAGAAGATCCAAGAAGAAGATGTGATGAGGAAAGTACTTACTATCAATAGCAAAGAAGACCGGAGAATCCTAGATCTCCTCATAGATCCACTATACCCACTTTCTTTGAAGAAGGTGAGGGATAGAAGTGAAAAAAGGAATGAACCTGAGACTCATGAGACTCTCAGTCTGTATCTTGAAGAGTACAAAGCAGAGTCTAGAGCTTTCAAGGAGAAGCTAACTCTCTAACAATTCTTCCAGATTAAAGAAGAAAGAGGATCCTATAGCAGCAATAGAAGGAAGAGGAAAAATAGATTCTATTTTCCTACATTTGATGGATCTTCCTCAAGAAATGTCAAGGCTTGGAGGAGGGACTTAGATTCATTTTTCAAGATACATCTTGTGGCTGAAGAAGAGTTTGTTCAAATTGCAGCACTTTGTCTCTTAGATGAAGCAGACGATTGGTCGTTTGGGCACCTGGAGCATGCAAAGGTGACCAAGTATTCAGATTTATTTCACAAATTGAGGAAGAAGTTTGATGTGGAGAAGACACAATTATGCTACAAAGGGGCATCTCCCTCTCTTGTCACTCTGGACAAGAGGTCACTATTTTCACCACCTGCTGCAGAAGTACTTGTATCTAGAATAGAGACACTTGCATATTTGCAAAGTAGTCTTGAGCTCTTGAATTATGAAGTCCCATGCATGGATCAGGAGATACATGAGGAAGAGGAGGAAGATACCAGCACTAGTAAACTTGAAGAAAAGAGGCCATCACTCTTACCAGTATTTGGAGGTACTATTGTCCCGGTTGGAGGAACTCTTGTGCTCTGTCAAGAGGTTCCCACATATCAGTTGATCCAAGGTATGCATAAAATTTCAGCACATATTGTTTCAAGATCAATGCATGACCAAGGATTAGAACAAAATGTTGATTTGAAGCAGAAACATATCACAACACAGAGGACCCCTGATCTAATCAAGGAGGAGACTGAAAACTATCCCTGTTCATCATTGCTGAGATACATTCAACCCCTTGAGTTGAGATGTAGAGTTTCAGAAAATGGGATTAGCATTATCCTATGTACAATGGCTAATTATGAGATCAGTATTGCGCCTTACTTTGAGACAGCATATGTGTTACCCTACAGATCTACAATGCTGTCACTTAGTAGCTGTGAAAAAGAAAGGGCTTCATCATTCTTGGAGAATTATGGAGGTAGCTTCACTCATGAAGCAATGGAAGCAAAGATGACAAATAGTAGACATCTTGAAATGAGAAACCTTTTCTCCCTTATAGATGACCCTTTCTCAATGAGCCTCTCATTGCTCAAAGATAAACTTCTACTTGCAGCAAATCCAAAACTTCTTTGGTTTTGGAGGGCCTTTGATGGAGAGAGAATCTCATTAAGAGATCTCATTAGAGATGCATTTCAACATTTCATGAAATGCAAGGTTCTTCAACAATTTGGGAAGGTTGGAATTCTACAAAGGGAGGATGCCATGATTATGCAGTACCTCATTCATCATCTATATGGGAATGAATGGGTAAGGATAAAAAGCAAGGGGTTGAAAAACCACTTGTAGATTTGTATGGGCTAGCATGCTTGGTTACGTTGGTTGCCATCGAGAGACTTTTGTCACTCTCCAAAGGCTCTTATTTTTCTGATCCATGCCTTGAAAAACACTTATGAAATGAAGAAGGAGGCATGGCTGCGCTGGCTGCACTTGGGTGAGTATGGTTACCACCCAATAGCTCATCATTTTCTGAATCATGCCTTGTGTATCAATGATAGATTGCAGCAAAGAGAGGTATGTTCATTTTGGTTTCACTTGAGAGAGTTTGGCCACCACATGAAATCTATTATGTCTATGTGTTTTGTATTGTGTAAAATTTGGCATAATGATCTCATGATGTGCATTGATGATGTTAATTTATGTTGGGCTGATGTGACAATTCATATGTCCATTAGTATGCTTTTGTTTCATGATGCAAATGAGGTAGAGAGGAAGCAGCAATATCTCTTGTTGCTTTGGTCACTTTTGGGGGAGTTTGGCTTGTCCATCTTACATGGAGGAGATGGAGGATGGCAGCAAATGGCATTACTCCGGTGGTTACTCTTGGGAGAATATGGTTTGACATCTTTGTCTACCCATATTGCTCCTTCCCTTCTTCTTTTTCATAACTTTTGGATGATGAAGTTTGGATCCAACAGGGCTAAGTATGAGAGCATATCAATGCTCAATCTAATTCATAAAACATGGGATGAAGACTTTTATTATGTAATGGAGCTTTTCCTTGGTGAAAGGAACCACTTTATTTTATGCACCTCATGTATTGATGATGATGTTGGACATCATATGGTTGTCACTTGGTACTTCATGATGAAAGGAGGACATCTAACCAAACAGTTGGAGGTCATTCTTTATGCTTTTAAAAGACAACTTTGGAACCAAACATGCATAACCTATTGCAGCATATGGAGGAAGCCTTCCTTATGTGGATGCCATTTGGAAGGGAATAGATGGCTTTGCATCTACTTTTGGAGTTGCTTGAGGACAAGCAACATTTTTCCAGGGGAGACTGTAATATTCAAAAAATTTAACATCATATTTGAAATATTAGAGTCTTTGATTTCTTAATGAATTAAGTAAATAAAAGGGTTGAGGGACCCACAAACCCCAAAGATGAATAAGATCCACTTTTTGTGTGTGAATGTGGACTAATTAAGCCTAGATCCACAAAAAGAGGTAGTTGAGCAACTACTAATGTGAATGAGATTGGAGATCATGTCTCATTTAATGAGAAAGATCATGGAGGGTTGATTCAGTCAACTAAGATCTTGAAGATGTCAAACAAAGGATCATTGAGCATTAATGATCAAGTGGTGGAGGATGATGTGCGAATGAAGCACACATGATGGAGGTGGCATACATTGCACCTAGACTGTTTGGATGATTTGGTCAAACATCGCAGTCCCACTTAGAGGATCTTGTCCACACGAGACTGCGCAGTGGAGATTAGGCCCAAGACTTGGGAAGGCTCAACATTATAAAAGGAGATGAAGGCAAGGGTGAAAGGCATCTTGGATTATTTTTATGTATGATCTTTTAGATCTGGAATTTTCAAGTGACATTCCACTGCATTCTTGGGTTGTTTAGCAGAGATTGCAGGTGCTATTTAGCACAGGGTGTTCCCGGGCGGGAATCCCTCCTCTTTCCTTGAGTGATCTCTAAGGGATAGGTTTGTACTTCATTATACATCAGGTTTTAAGTGCCATTTCCTTTTTCTACTTTCTGCAGAACATTCATATTCAGAAATCTACATATTTCTGAAGATCAGTTTGGAAGGTGAAAGTTGTCTTCAGTACTTCAGCTGGAAAAAAAGGTGAGGGATTATTCCCATCACTTGGGCTTATAGATCAGCACTACCAGAGACACATTGCAGATCTGGAATCAGGCCAAATTTTATTGACCTCCTAGCAACAATATTCTCTCCAAGAATAACATTGTCCATATTGCAAATCTGAAAGGAGGAAGGAAGTTGCTAGTATTTCAGCTAGAAATCCTATGAGGGATCATCCCCTCACATTGCCATCAGTCTCACCATTAGCCTGAAGTTTATTGCAGAATATTTCAGCAGGAAGGAGGCCTCTGTTTCCCTCACAGTGCAGTTTTTAGAGGCAGTTGTGTTGAAGTAGCTGCAATCATCTTTTGGAGGATTGAGAAGCTAGATCTAGAGATTCTAGCTCATAGATCAGAGGAAGGGATCAACCCTTCAAGAATAGATCTGATCTGAGCACACATTTAAGCCATCTATTCTTCAGATCTAGCTTCAGATCTATATTTCCCAGCAGATCAAGGATCAAACCCTGGGGAGGTGATTTTTCCAAAGTTGCAGATCTAGAAAATCCTTTCTGGGTTATCTTGGGAATCCATCATAGTGGCCAGATATTGAATCTTGGCATCATCAGAGCTCCAGTTTTGAGTAGATCTGCATTTCTCTTTTTAGCCTGAAACTCCATGTTTATATTTTGTTGAAGAGACAACGTAATATTTTCTACAGAGCTTCATCAATTACGCTGTACCTGCTTCACACATGTTTTCAAGGTGATCCTAGCTCATCTTTTTGGCTAGATCTACCTATATCTTGTACTTTTGTAACTGATTCATCTCCAATATAATAAAATGGCTCAACTCTTTCTGCATATTCTGATTTGTACTTAGATTTATTGTTTATCTAGCTGTAAGTTCTTATATTGTGTGAAGTATTACTGCATTTTCCCTTTTTGGGATATTACACTGTTCCATTATCAAATACAACGTCCACCTCATAAGGTCCCATCCAGCGAGTGCAAAGCTTTCCCTTAAAATCCTTGAAGCGGGAGTCATAGAGTAGTGCCCAATCTCCACTCTGAAACACCTTGTTCTTAATAAAATTATTGTACAAATTTGATAACCCAACCTCGTTTTTCAATTTCTCCTTATTTCTCCCATAAATTTAAATGCCCATTCCCATAGCCATACATTCAACAAGTTGGAAAAATAAATATTTTCTGAACACACAAATTTTGGAAATTTCATAGTGCTGAATGCAGAAATAAAAACTCAGAAAATTAAATCAACCACACACAGAAAATAGACACGTTGATTTTTGGTCAACTTGACCCTGGAAAACCCCCTACAACTCTTGGGGAAAACCAGTTCAAAAGCTCTCTTTTATTTCTAATAAATATCCTTTACAGTGAGACATAAATACACAGTAAAAAAATTACAGCAACCTCTTAAATGTACTTATCTCGAAAATCATGCAAAACTCCACCTATTTTCGTGCCCACACAAAACAGAAATTACAAAAAACTTTGCAACATTAAATGTTGTATGGAAAACATAGAAAAACATGTTGTACAATTGTACAGTCTCCTCAAAAATAATGCTGTACGGAACTGTGGTACGCCTGTGTCGATTTCCATGTTGTACGACTGCCTTGAACCTGCTGTACGACCTTGATTTTTGTGTTGATTTTATGTTGTATGGAAATTAGAAAAACAGTCCCTCAAACTGTTGTACGACCTCCTTAGGAATCATGCCAATATAGCAGCAATAAATTTTGTTCTTCTCTCCTTGATTTTCGTGCCCTCCTGCCTTGAAAACCGTGCTCTATCTTTGATGTACAGATTTGCTGAATTTCCTTAATGTTTTCCTCTTCCTCTCACTGCTCAGAAATATCCTTTTCTTTATCTTCTCCTCTCTCAATCTCCTCATGAAAGAAAGTATGACCTTTTCCCTCCTTTTCCTCCTTTAACCTATTAACCTAACCCTAAGTGACTTTTGGGGAATCCCTAAATCTAATGGTTGAGATAGCTTTAGATCTATGGTTGAGATTAAATGCTCATTTAAATTTCACTTTCTATTTTTTAATTCACCACACTTTAATAAAGACCCACTTAGTCATTTATTTCCAAAGTCACTTTTCCCTTTCTAATTTCACATTTACTTTATTAAAGTCACTTTAAAATTAGCAACTTTATCACTTAAAGTCACTTTTAAATTAGATTTGACTTTATAACTTTATAAAGTCACTTTAAGAGAAAAATTAAATTTTTTTGGACACTTTCCCTAGGCCAAAGATCAAAGCCTTAGGGAACCACCTATCCTTCGGTAACCAAATTTCAACACTCTCTCTTACCGAGGAAGGTGTTCCTCAGCACACCCTTCTTTTCTCTGAAGTAGACATGCTTGCCTTAGTGGTAAGGCTTTGGTAAGAATATCTACAACCTGCTCATTAGTGGGAATATACTCAAGCTTCACAACTCCCTTCTTAACATAGTCTCTAATGAAATGATATTTGATCCCGATATGCTTTGACCTGTCATGAAATACTGGATTCTTCGTGAGTTTAATGAAACTACGATTATCACAATATATCATTGAAGGTCTCAATGGTTGACCAAATAAGCCAAAAAACATCTTTCAAAGTTAGATGGCCTCATAACTAGCTAGACTTGCTGCCATGTACTATGATTCCATTGAACTCAATGCTACTGACTACTGCTTTTGGCTGAACCATGACACCACTGCCAAACCCAACCCAAAACAACACCCTGAAGTGCTCTTCCTATCAGAAACACAACTTGCCCAATTAGAATCAGTGTAACCTATCAATCTCATTCCATCCCCCTACCTATAATCTAGACCATAATCCATTGTCCCCTGCAAGTACCACAAAATGGGTTTTGCAGCAAACCAGTGCACCCTCCTCACCTCACACATGAACTGACTCATCGTGTTGACTGCAAAACATATATTTTTTCTAGTGTTGACCAAATACATCAAGGAACAAATTAGTTGTCTATACAAAGTGGGATCCACCAACTCAAAATTTGAAGCATGAAGCTTTGTCCAGTTGGTGATCATCAATGTCGACATGGGTCTACAATCCTCCATGTGGAATCTGCTAAGGATGTCCACAATATACTTCCCCTGCCCCAAGAAGAAATGCCCCTCCTCCTGCCACACCTCCAAACCCAAAAAGTAATGCATCAAGCCAATGTCCTTCATCTCAAACTTTGACGCAAGATCTCTCCTACAGTGCTTTATGAGTCTCTCTACACCCGTAATGATCAAATCATCCACATACAACACCAGAATGAGAGGCTCCTCACCTATCACAATAAAGTAAAGGTTCAGATCTGCATCACTCTTTGTGAAACCCATCTCCTGCAAGTATGTATCTATCCTGGAGTACCAAACTCTAGGAGCTTGCTTCAGGCCATAAAGGGCCTTCTTCAGTATGCACACATGGGACTCTTTCCCATGCACCTCAAAGCCCTATGGCTACTCAATGTACACATCTTCTTGTATGAAGCCATTCAGAAATGTGGTCTTCACATCCATTTGGTGGATCTTCCAAACCATCTCTGTTGCTATCGATATGATGGAGCGAATCGAAGTATATCGAGCCACGAGAGCGAAGGTCTCCTCATAATCAACTCCCTCTACCTGGGAGAACCCTCTAGCAAAAAACCCTGCTTTGAATTTCTCAATGCTTCCATATGCAGCATGCTTTACCTTGTAAAGCCATCTGGAAGTAATCATGGATTTTCCCTCAGGCCTTGGAACCACCTCCCAAACATCATTCTTCATGATAGAAGAATACTCCTCTTGCATGGACTCTCTCCAGACCTGCTGGCTAGCTGCCTCCTCATAGCTAGAAGGCTCAGAGTCAATGATGTTGGCAACCACTGCCATATAGCTACAGAACCTATCAGGTGGTCTGCCCTCTCTGACCAGCCTCTTTGGCCCAGCAACAGATGTGGCCTCTCTCAAGGTATCTTGAAGCCACTTGGGCTTCCTCTTCCCTGAGCACACTTCTCCCACTGAAGAATGAAACTCCTCCTCCTCATCATCAGGAGCCTGAACTCCTAACTGTCTATTTTCTATCATCCTGCCTGAACCTGAACCTATAGACACTAAAGTACTGTGTGAACTTTCCATTAGTGGAATCCCTAGTGAACTGCTTTGCATGCTGCCCGAAGAACCACGCATCTGACTCTGTAAGCCACTGCTCACTGATGGACCTAACACAGTGATCAATGTACCTCTGGATCCTCCTGATCCTTGCCCACTATATCCCTGTCCCTGGCTCAACTGCTCCTGAGGGTCTGGCCAATCCAGATACTCTATCTCCCGTGACCTCCTGAAAGCCCTGTCCTCCTCTAACTTCACATCCCACCTGAAAAAAACTCTCCTTTGTGTAGGAATATAAATCCGAAAGGCCTTCAAGGTCTCCCTGTAGCCCACAAAGACACCCTTCTCTGCGGTGGGCTCTAGATTGGTCCTCTTCTCCTTGGGTACGTAGGAGTATGAAATACACCCAAAGATACGAAGATGACCAACATCGGGCTTCTTCCCAGAAAAATCCTCCTACGGAGTCACATGCCCCAAGGCACGATATAGATTCATGTTCTGCAAATATACAGTAGTGTTGTAGGCCTCTTCCCACAAAAACAATGGTAACCCCTGATCATGTAACATGGTTTTGGCAGCCCCAACGATGGATTTGTTCTTCCTCTCCACAACCCCATTCTGCTGGGGGTTGTAAGGAAATGTGAACTCCCTCCTAATGCCTGCCTCCACACAATACTCAACAAACTCACCAAGGGTGTACTCTCCTCCATTGTCCAACCTCAGTGACTTCATCTTCCAACTTGTCTGAGTCTCCACAAGAGCTATGAACTCCTAAAACCGCTTGAAGAGCTCACTCTTGGTATTCAAGAAATAAATCCAGTTCCTCTTGGAGTGATCATCAATGAATAAAACATACTACTCATATCCACTCAAGGAAACATGAGACATCCAACTGCTCACATTGGAATGAATCAAATCAAGTATCCCAGTCGATCTGCTATCACTGTTGGGAAAAGTGGATTTGGAAAACTTTCCCATAGCACATCCTCTACATGTATCAAAGTGATCAGTACTGAAATCTGGCACACCTGTAGTGATATCCCGCAATTTCCTCAAGGCTCCATGATACAAGTGCCCCATCCTGTGGTGCCAAATCTCACATAACTCTGAACTACTAGCTCTACTTTTGGTACTACTGCTCAATGCCAAAAGGGGCTGAAATGAAAAATTGTACACCTTTGCATGGGGTACATCAATCACTCTAGCTGACTCAGCTGGAGTTCCCTTGGGGTATATCGGCACCTTTCCTCTCCTGAAAAATATCTCATATCCTCTGTCCTCCAATGCTGAGATAGATATGAGGTTCTTCCTCATCCCTAGCACATATATAACATCTAACACCTTCAAGGGAGGTTTGGGTTCCCTATCAAATTTCAATGTCCCTACAACGACTACTCTAACAACGTTGTCATCTCCAAGTACTAACTCTATATCAGTGCCACTCTCTGAAAGCTCTGAGAAGTACTCATGGAATCTTATCATATGACGTGAAGCCCCATTGTCAACATACCAGATACCTGAATATTCTCTGCTAGTGGAGGGAAATTCACACTCCCTCTCAACCTCCGTGGCAGGTGATCCTACACTAGTGGACTCATAAGCAATGAACCCAAACTCTTGATCAAAGCTATTTGTAAATTCCTCTACTCTGCTGATGCTGCCATGCTCTGGTTCTTCCCCTTCTTCTTCTTCTCCAGATACAAAACTACATAATGTCCCATCTTCTGACAATTCCAACACTTCACCTTGGAATAGTCCTTCTGCATGTTCCCCTGTTTACCTTTACCTTTTCCTTTGCCCCCACCATTGCTTGTGGAAGCTTGCTTCTTTCTTTTTCCTTTCTTGCCTCCTGCCAACAGTGCTACATCCTCATCCTGATCAACTAGTTTGGCTGCCCCAAGGTGGATATTTCTGATTTCTGTCTGTATGAAATCATCCCAGAACCTCTCCCAAGAGGGAAGGGTATCATGTGCACAAACCCCATCAACAAATTTCAGTCATGAACTAAGAAGGCCATTCACTGCAATCCACACCAACTCAGTGGGTGGAATGATCTCTCCAACTACTGCCAATGCATCTCTCACATTAGTAATATTTGTGGGATATCGAGTTGCACTATCAATATTACCCATCTTAATGGTCTTTAGCTTCTCCCTTAGGACCATTTTCCTATTCTCATTGGTACTCTAGTAGAGATTCGTCAATGTTGTTCACATCTCATGAGCATATCTCTTTCCTCTCACATGAGGACTACAATGGTCTTTGATTCCATCCAGAATCAGTCTCTTACCCTTGTTATTCTTCTTATTAAATATTTCCAACTGAACAACATCAGTAGGCACATTAACAGGGTTTTGTGTGGTATGCACCATGATATCCCAGACTTCTGCATCCTCAAAGAGCTCTGCATTCTCTCCTTCCATACATTGTAGTTGCTATGCCCATCCAACCTATCATCCACCCTCAAGCCAAAAGACATGCTTGTTGTCCTAATAAACTGAAAAAGACACTGTTGTAGTAAAGGTACTATTTTTTGTGTGAAAAATCATCTTGCTATAAATTTTCTTCTTGTTGTCCCAAACTGCACTTTTCAGCAAACTTGGCTTTGATACCATGTACAAATTTGATAACCCAACCTCAGTTTTCATTTTCTCCTTATTTATCCCATAAAGTTAAATGCCCATTCCCATATCCATACATTCAACAAGCTGGAAAAATAAATATTTTCTGAAAACACAAATTTTGGAAATTTCATAGTGCTGAAATGCAAAAATAAAAACTCAGAAAATTAAATCAGCCACACACATAAAATAGACACGCTGATTTTTGGTCAACTTGACCCTGGAAAAACCCTCTACAACTCTTGGGCAAAACCAGTTCGAAAGCTCTCTTTTATTTCTGATATATATCTTTTACAGTGAGACAGAAATACACAGTAAAAAAATTACAACAACCTCTTAAATGTACTTATCTCGAAAACCGTGCAAAACTCCACCACGATTTCGTGCCCACACAAAACAGAAATTATAGAAAACTGTGCAGCATTAAATGTTGTATGGACAACATAGAAAAATGTGTTGCACGACTGTACGACCTCCTCGAAAATAGTGTTGTACGGAACTGTTGTACGATTGCCTTGAATCTGCTGTACGACCTCGATTTTTGTGTTGATTTTCTACTGTATGGAAATTAGAAAAACAGTCCCTCAAACTACTATACGACCTTCTTGGGAATCGTGCCAATATAGTAGTAATAAACATTATTCTTCTCTCCTCATTTTTCGTGCCCTCTTGTCTTGAAAACCGTGCTCTGTCTTTGCTGTACGAATTTGCTGAATCTCCTTGATGTTGTCCTCTTCCTCTCACTGCTTAGAAATATCCTCTGCTTTCTCTTCTCCTCTCTCAATATTTTCATGAAATAATGAATGACCTTTTCCCTCATTTTCCTCCTTTAACCTAACCCTAAGTGACTTTTGGGGAATCCCTAAATATAATGGTTGAGATAGCTTTAGATCTAGGGCTGAGATTAAATGCTCATTTAAATTTCACTTTCTATTTTTTAATTCACCCCACTTTAATAAAGACCCAATTAGTCATTTATTTCCAAAGTCACTTTTCCCTTTCTAATTTCACATTGACTTTATTAAAGACGCTTTAAAATTAGACTTAGTAACTTTATCTGTTAAAGTCACTTTTAAATTAGATTTGACTTTATAACTTTATAAAGTTACTTTAGGAGAAAATTAAATTCTTTTGGACACTTTTCCCTAGGCCAAAGATCAAAGCCTTAGGGAACCACCTGTCCTTCGGTAACAAAATTTCAACACTTATCGTGCCATTTCATTCTATGCTGCTGAATAACAGTAGTTCTCTGGACAACCATTGAACGAATTTCATCTAGTTCATTGAGGTAGGCCAGTCGATGTTTCTGGGCATCTGACATATCCAAACCAACTTCAAGAGATGTTCTGAGTGTACTAATTTCAAATTCTATTGGCTACAACGAGGATTTCCCATAAACCAACTCGAATGGGAAAAACCCAGTTGTATTCTGCCACGTTGTTCTGTACGCCCAAATTGCTTCAAGGATTTTCTAAGCCCAATCCCAGCGATGGTATGCCATAGTTTTTTTCAAGATATTTTCCAATGCCTTGTTTGTGCTTTCCACTTGTCCATTCGCCTAGGGGTGGTATGGAGATGTCACCCTGTTCTTGACCCCATATTTCTGCATAAGATTTGCTGTCATGTTTGATGTGAACTGTGCTCCTCCATCTGAAACAACCTCTCTTTGAGTACCATAATGAGCAAAAATTTCTTCAAATAGAAAATCTGAGACCACCTGCTCTGTTTCTTTTGCAACAACTTTGGCTTCTACCCACTTAGTCACGTAATCAGTACAGACTAAGATGTGGACTTTTTGTTGGGAGGGTGGGTTAAAGGGTCCAACGAAGTCAATAGCCCATTTCTCAAAAGGCTCGAGGACTACTTATGCCTGCAAAGGCATTTCATCAGCTCGACTGGGCTGCCCCATTCGTTGGCAACTATCACACCTCCTGACATAATTATGTGCATTGCGAAAGATATAAGGGCAGTAATATCCCATATGTAGCACCTTATAGCCCGTTATTTTGTCTACAAAATTCCCTCCACAAGGGCCATCATGGGAAACTTTCAATACCTCATAAATATCATCCTCAAACAAACAACGTCGAATCTGCTTATCTGCTCTTGTATGAAAAAGGTATCCTGCCATCCAAGAATATCGGGCATTGTGATGAATAATTTTCCATTGTTCCTTGTATGACAAATGAGGAGGCACTTTCCCTGTAGCAAGATAGTTATCAATATCTGCATACCACGGAGGTTTAGTAGAAACTGAAAAAAGATGTTCATCAGTAAAACTATCTTCTATAGGTTTGCATTCATCATTATTATCCATTCTAGATAGGAAATCAGCAACTACGTTACCTTTTCCTGGTATATCTACTATTGTGATATCAAATTCTTGAAGAAATAGCAACCATCTTGTAACATGGCCATGAGTAATAGGTTTATTTATCAAATACCTAAGTTATGCGTGATCAGTATGGATAATAGTAGAATACCCGGTGATGTAGTTTTGGAACTTATTGACAGCATAAATGACAGCCAGGAATTCTTTTTCTGTCACCGTGTAATTTAGTTTAGCAGGAATTAAATTCTTGTTGACATAGTGAATTGCATACGGTGTTTTACATACTTGTTGTCCTAAAACGGCCCCTATTGCTGTCTGAGAAGCATCAGTATGTATGTGAAATGGTAATGCCCAATCAGGTCCCCGGAGGATTAGAGCAGTGCAAACCAGCCCTTTAATTTTTGTGAAAGTTGTCTCACAATCTTCAGTCCACAAGAATTCTGCATCTTTTGTTATCAATTGAAAAAGTGGATGTGCTATTTTTGAAAAATTTTCTATAAAGAGTCTGTAATAACCAACACAACCAATAAAGTTACGTACTAGTGTGGGTGTTTTGGGTACCGGAAAGTGTAATATTACCTCTACTTTAGCTGGATCAACTTGAATTCCAGCAACTGAGAGAAAATGTCCCAATACTACTCCTTCCTCCCTCATCATATGTAATTTGACCGTACTCAAAGATACATGGGTATGCATACATATTTTGAGTACTTTATCCATATTTTCCAATCCTTCCTCAAATGAATTTCCATATGGAGTAAAATCATCCATATAGATTTCAACGCTATCATTGACCAAATCAAAAAAGATTCCCAAGATTTCCCTCTGGAAAGTAGTAGGAGCATTACACAGGCCAAAATGGAGGACCCTGTATGCAAAGGTTCTCCATGGGCATGTGAAATTTGTTTTATCCTGGTCTTCCAGGGCTATTTGGATCTGGTTATATCCACTGAATCCGTCTAGGAAGGAAAATAACTTCTTCCCAGCCAAAGTATCTAGGACTTGGTCAATGAATGGAAAAGGGAAATGGTATTTTTGCGTTGCCTTATTTAGTTCCCTGTAATATACGTAGATCCTCCATTTACCACTCTTTTTGGGAACAATAACTAGCGGAGATACCCATTGGCTATCTAAGATGGGGTAAATGAATCCTACATCCAATAATTTTTGTAACTCTTCCTTGACAATGTTTTTGAGATCAGGGTTCATTCTTCGTTGGGGCTGTATTACAGGGCAGTAATCTTCTTTAATATAAATATGATGAGTACATAAGTTGGCAGGGATCCCCTTCATGTCAGTATAATCCCAGGCAAAACCTTCCTGATGATCTTGAAGGATTTTCAAAAGCTGTTTTGTCTGGGATTCAGACAGGTTTGGGTTGATGTTAAGTGTTTTACCCGGTTTTGTCTCAATTGGAATACTATCATGGGGTGAGGTTACAGGAATGTCTTCAATGTCATCTTCTGGTTCAATGTTTTCTTGTGTTTCACAACTCATAGTAGATTTTAGAATCTGTCGATTTGAATCAGAAATAGAACTGGAATCATTAATAAAAGTGTTAATGGAATTGTCCTCGGTTTCTGTTTTGAATTGAAGGGCCTGCCCAATAGTGAGGACTGGTCTAACATCTTCATTTCCAGGTTTAGGCTCTTCTACAGGTAGAGGTTTCTGACTGGTTAATAATTTTTCAGATGGGCTAGGCTCCGCAAGGGGATAAAGAGTAAGATTCTTTGTAACTGTCCCATTTGATATGATCATATGCCCAGATCGACACCCTATGTATGCATCTATAGTTGCAAGACAAGGTCTTCCCAGGATCATTGGGTGACCACCAACTGAAGATCGAGTCTGTAATACAAGGAGGTCCACAGGGTAATGCCATGAATCTACTGAAATAATCACATCCTCCAATTTCCTTACTGGTTTAATTGTAGACCTATCTGCTAGTTCTAGGATAGTAGGGGTTGGTTTAATGTTTCCAAGACCTAATGTGTTTATTGTTTCAGAGATGATAATTTTGATGGAAGCTCCCAAATCTATCATTACGTTTGGGATTTCAACCCCATTGATCTGTACTGTCAGAATCAGGTTTCCTGGGTCTCCGTATTTTATAGGCATGATCTTTCCCAATAGAATGTCGGATAATCTACCCATAACATGAATGGTTAATGGATCCTTAGGTTTCTTCCCTGGTTTCTTAGAGTAGTATGAAACCATCTCCAAAAATAGAAGAAAAGAGATATCAATGCCTTAGAAATAAGCCACTTCGAGGGGGCAACCTCCAATACATTACATGAATGAACAATTCTTGGATGATACAAATGAAAAAACCTCCTTTATATATATAGGACTCCATGGGGCCACAATGTAATCCTAGTGGGGCCACAATGTAACCCTAGCCGACCTAACAATAATAATGTGAGGGCACAATAATAAAAACATGGGGGTTACAGGGGTACACCAATAACAATAAGGGGGGATACACTAACATAATAAGGGACTACACTATTAATATAGGGACTTAACATGCTCCTCTCCTTCAAACAAGTTTTTTCCTCAACGCTTGATTATTTATTGATGCTTCTATACAAAATTCTCATCCTCCCATGTGGAATCTTCTACAGGAAAGTTCTTCCACTTGCTGAGATTGTAATATTCCTACTTAGCTTAAGCTAAGAGGAATATACATTTTTGTTTTACTTTCTATTGCATGAATAAATGAATAAAGGAGGACATGTAAAACTCCTGAAAAGATTGAATAAATCAATGCCCATGTGAAAAAGGATAAATCAGGGCCATGTAAATAAATTACTTGCAGGTGTGAAAGGGGTTTGAGCTGTGAGACTGGGTCAACCTTGACCAAATCTACAGCGCTGTCTAGATTCAATGTACCTCATAAAGGGACATCGAAGTTCTAGAAGGAGGCCCCTCATGTGAAAGGAGCTAACTCATCAAGGTGGTTTAGGGTTTGAAAATGCTCTCATCTTATAAAAGGAAGGGGAAGGAAGCAAGAGAATGTTGTTTATTGTCTATATTTCTGAGTATCTTGTCTGTTTAGACAAATACTATTCTCTGTTGTTTAGTGGAGAATTGTGCTGCTTAGCACTTGGAGTTCCTATGCAGGGATTTCACCTCTTCCCTTGAGGATTCTTGGAGGAGTTTTTGCTGATTTGATCCACTATCAGGCTTTGGGCCAAGCTCTACTTCCAATTGCAACGCAGATCCAGTGAGGGTTTTCTTGCTTTTGTAGGCTGCAGCAAGTGGAATTCTAGATCTACTTAGATCTAGCTTGTATTGGAGCCTCTTCTCAGTGAGTGTGTATTTTAACCTCCTGGAAGAGTGCATCCACTATTTGAGCTTCATATTTGTATCTTGGCATCAGGCCATCTATGTTATTCAAGCTACAGTGCAGTTTTCATTGAGGAACTGCGTTATTTTTAGTAGAGGTTTTGCAGGGTGTTTTGACCCCATTTTTGATGAGAGATCTCTGGTGCTAGGCTTTGCCTTCCACTTTGGTGATCCATGGACTAGCTTGATGATCCATGTTCTATTTAGATCTGATCTATTTTAATGTAAATTCATCTTCATAAATTCCTAAATCATTTTGCAGATCTACTCTTTGTAATGCATGATTTGGTCAAAACCCCAAGGGGATCTTGTAAATAAATATTTCTAGTTTCCAGATCTGAAATGGATCTGATGTTTTTTCCACAGATCTATCCTAGATCTAAGATGTAATTTTCAGCTGACTTAAAATAACATTGTTGAGCCATTTTACAGTTTATATATGTGTTGCAGCCTTCTTTTCTGAAGATTTCTTGCTCCATTATCTCCTGTATTCTACTGTATATTGAAAGAGCTTCATTGTAATTCTGATTTTCTGTTGTATGTTCATAAGTTGATCTTATTTTATGGCCTCCTGCTCATTCTTTCCAAGACTGCGTTATTTATGAAGCAGTTTGTTGTGCATAGCTGCAGGCCCTCTTGTAGGGTGTTTTTTCAGCTTGACTAGGTGGTGGGAGATTTGTTTACCACACCTATTTTGATTTGTTTTTGCTCCCCTTTTGGATCTAGACCCCAGATATGCTGATCTAAGGGATCCAAGGGCTATAAACTCATTTCTGTGCATCAATCTCACAAGAGTGCATTATTTCAACAGGATTTCTGTGTTGTTCTAGATTTGGAATATTACAGTGGTATCAGAGCTCCTTTCTTGGCACAACCTGTGCTTTACTTGGAGCACCACATCCATGTTTCATTCAGAAGAAGATGAACCTCTTACTGAGAGGGAGAAGAGGTATTAGAACAGAATTCACAAGAAGTTTGATTACACTATTGATGATCAAGACAAGGGTAAAGCCCCTGAGATTGCAAGTGATAAAGAAGGAAAAGAGTTTGCAAGAACTTCGTTGATGGCCATGCAAGATATTGCTAGAGAGATCAAAGAGATGAGGATGGACATGAAGAGGGAATCTCCTAGGAGATTTCATCCTGGGGAAAGCTCTGGCATGTCTCATCATTGGACTGGTCAACCAATGAACAAGCCACAAGCTCCACAATGCTCCACTATGCCTACCTTCTTGGCTGTGGAGAATGAAGGACCACCATAGCAAGCATCTCTTGAAGATTACTTTGTGGAATATGATTCTCAAAATCAGATATTCAAGGACCACTTGAGTTTCCAAGAGTTTTGTCACCTCAAGGACAAGAGGAGGCCAAGGCATCAATATAGAGATGGTGGGTACTTCCCTAATCATGATAGACATCACTCTATGGGTAGATTCTTTTTGCCCAAGTTTCATGGGTTATCCACCAGTTCTGCCAAGGCATGGGTGGAAAAGCTGGACATCTACTTTCAGTTGAAAAAAGTCCCCGAGACTGAAGCCATCAATATTGCAGCGCTGCACTTTGAGGGTGAAGCACACAATTGGTGGTTCCATGGGTTGTATACATTAGGACATACCAATGTGACTACCTATTCTGAATTTACTAGAAGACTGGTGGAGAGGTTTTACAGGAAGAATCCAGAAGCACCCTTCGTAAGCCTTGCAAAGCTAAAGCAATCAGGGGATGCATAAACTTATATCTCTGAGTTTCTGAGATTATCTGTCATGGTTCCTGATTTGTCTGCAGCAAGGAGGGTGTACATGTTCATCGATGGCCTGGAGGAACCTTTGCATGGGTTGGTTAAATCTACCAAGCCCATCACTTTGCATGAGGTCATTGAGAGGGAAAGAGACGTTCAAGATGCCTTTCCAAAAGCCAAGGCAACTTTCCAGAGCAAGGACCCTTACCTTTCTAAAGGGAAGGGAGAAAAATCTGCTCCTTCCAAGGAGAGATCATTCAAGAAGCATCTTGATATTGAACTCAGGAGGGAGTTGAGAAAGAAGAGGTTATGTTTCACTTGCCAAGAGTCATGGGAACCGGGACATAGATGTGCTGCTGGGAAAGCACACTACATAGATGTCTTCTCATATTTTGAGGAGGAAGATGAAGATGATGGACCAAGGAGGGGTCACAGTGCTGATAATGTTGAAGAAGAGCCAACACCATATGGAGATGGGGATGGAGCCTTTGCTCCAACAGGTGGGACTCTTGCATCTTTAAGAGGAGTGACTAAGTACTTGAACCTAAGAGTACAAGGTTCAATCATGAATCATAGGGTATCTGTACTGATTGACAGTGGGGCAACCCACAACTTTATTGATGCTCATATTGTGCAAAGGAGAGCAATCCCCACTGATAATTTTGAGGAATTCTATGTTTTGGTCCCAGGAGATAGGACCATGCAATGCATGCAATATGTCCCCTCACTCTCATTCACTATGGGATCCTACACTCTAGAGGATCACTTTTTTGTAGTTGACATACCAGACACCAATATCATTCTCGGTGTCCAATGGTTGATTACTTTGGGAAAGGTCACCACTAATTGGAAATCTTTGTAGATGGAGTGGGTGGACTTGAAGAGTGGGAAACCCCAAATGATTCAAGGCATGCACACTTATCCCTCACCTAGTACTTCCACTGAAACAATAGAGATGGATTTGCACAGTGGAAGCAGTGATCTCACAGTCCTTTCTCTTATATTCATGAGAATGCTGCAAGGGACATTCCTATCTAGTGGCAAGCCACCTGGGATGCCACCAGATTTAGATCTTGTGGGGGAGGCCTCACAAAGTGCTGCTCCAAATCTCGATCTAGGAGGGATTTGAGAAATGAGAGACCAAGTTACAGTGTTGGAAGGCTTGGGACAGCTCAAGAATGAGGGGGATCTTCTTCCTGCACCACTATCACCCTCTCTCTTTTCTGAATCTATGCTGTGGGAAGAGAAGAATGGGAGGATCAGCCTTCCAAAACACAAATTTGGCATGAGAAATTTCAAAGAGGAGATCAGCAACATGACAAGCACTTCCATGGATGTATCATCAGCGCTGTCATTATTGAATAGTGTGGATCTGTATTGGGAATCTCAACTGCTTGTAGAGTATACGAAGGATCTCCACACAGGTATGATATTATATGACATGCAGCAAGAAGAGGGCTAATTAGTCCAAGGGGGATTCATCTATCATCATGGTAGGGTCTTCTTGGCTAGAGCTTCCAAGCTCAAGAAGAAGATACTACAAGGGGCACTTGAAGAATTATTTCTCATCCATATGCATTCAATGAAGATCTATACCCTGATCATGAGGAGCTTTGATTGGGAAGGCATGAGAGAGGAATTACATTTGCACTTTCAAGAGTGGATTAGCTATGGAGGATTGGGGCAGCCAATGGACTCTTTGCAAGAGTCATTTTATCCAATTTTTCCTTTACTTGAGAGGAGGGAAATGCTCATGCACAAATCCATGTGTATGAAGGACTATGATGGCAAAGGATTTGATCATGCCAAGAAAGTTTTATTTTCTGATTCATTTGCCATGTTTTTGCAGGCTATGACTCCTAAAGGGAGTGAGAGATCATGTGGATCTCATGAATTTTGGTGGGCAAATAGAAATTTTGAACTTGGCCACTCCCTAATTGTGCAAAGGGAGACTCCTTCTCATGATGGGTGCTTTCCAAAGGCACCAAAATTATTTAACATCTTCAGCCATGTTAAGGTGGCTCATGTAGCAAATGTGTTGTGGGAATGACACTTACGACACCTTGATCTATTGCAGGCAGGAGATGCACTGCGCTGGCATCACATGTGGGATTTTGACCCACCTCCTCAAGCTCAGATTTCTGTTTGCATATATGTAGTCTTGCTTCCATACCTGGATGATATAGTTGTACTATTTATGGGATTGTATGGAGGGGGGATGGGCAGTTTGTATGTACCACATGGATTATAACTTCTCCCTGTACCACGTGCTACATGTTTCGGATGGAGCATTCCTCCATCTATGTTTATTTCTATTGAATTCTTCACTCCTGGTGGGATGGACTATGCACATCTTATGTTGACCTTGGAGGAACAATTCATGATGTATTGGCTTGATGAGCACTTGGATTATGATGAGGATTGGATCATTGATGGTGCCATCAATGGAGGAGGGGAAGTACTACAACTCTCACCCTATTAGTTGCTTGAGGACAAGCAACGTTTTGGAGGGGAGGAATGTAATATTCCTACCTAGCTTAAGCTAAGAGGAATATACATTTTTGTTTTACTTTCTATTGCATGAATACATGAATAAAGGAGGACATGTAAAACTCCTGAAAAGATTGAATAAATCAATTCCCATGTGAAAAAGGATAAATCAGGGCCATGTAAATAAATCACTTGCAAGTGTGAAAGGGGTTTGAGCTGTGAGACTGGGTCAACCTTGACCAAATGTACAGTGCTGTCTAGATTCAATGTACCTCATAAAGGGACATCGCAGTTCTAGAAGGAGGCTCCTCATGTGAAAGGAGCTAACTCATCAAGGTGGTTTAGGGTTTGCAAAGGATCTCATATTATAAAAGGAAGGGGAAGGAACCAAGAGAAGGTTGTTGATTGTCTATATTTCTGAGTATCTTGTCTGTTTAGACAAATACTATTCTTTGCTATTTAGTGGAGAACTGTGCTGCTTAGCACTTGGAGTTCCTATGCAGGGATTTCACCTCTTCCCTTGAGGATTCTTGGAGGAGTTTTTGCTGATTTGATCCGCTATCAGGCTTTGGGACAAGCTCTACTTCCAACTGCAACGTAGATCCAGTGAGGGTTTGCTTGCTTTTGTAGGCTGCAACAAGTGGAATTCTAGATATGCTTAGATCTAGCTTGTATTGGAGCCTCTTCTCAGTGAGTGTGTCTTTTAACCTCCTGGAAGAGTGCATCCACTGTTTGAACTTCAGATTTGTATCATGGCATCAGGCCATCTATGTTATTCAAGCTACAACGCAGTTTTCATTGAGGAACTGTGTTATTTTCAGTAGAGGTTTTGCAGGGTGTTTTGACCCCATTTTTGATGAGAGATCTCTGGTGCTGGCCTTTGCCTTCCACTTTGGTGATCCATGGACTAGCTTGCTGATCCATGTTATATTTATATTTGATATATTTTAATGTAAAATCATCTTTATAAATTCCTGAATCATTTTGCAGATCTGCAACTTAAAAATCAGATCTACTCTTTGTAATGCATGATTTGGTCAAAACCCCAAGGGCATCTTGTAAATAAATATTTCTAGTTTCCAGATCTGAAATGGATCTAATGTTTTGTCCACATATCTGTCTTAGATCTGATATGTAATGTTCAGCTACTGAAGCTCCTTAAAATAACACTTTTTATCCATTTTACAGTTTATATATGTGTTGCAGCCTTCTTTTCTGAAGATTGCTTGCTCCATTATCTCTTGTATTCTACTGTATATTGAAAGAGCTTAATTGTAATTCTGATTTGCTGTTGTATGTTCATAAGTTGATCTTATTTGATGGCCTCCTGCTCATGCTTTCCATGACTATGTTATTTCTGAAGTAGTTTGTTGTGCATAGCTGCAGCCCCTCTCGTAGGGTGTTTTTTCAGCTAGACTCGGTGGTGGGAGATTTGTTTACCACACCTAGTTTGATTTGTTTTTGCTCCCCTTTTGCATCTAGACCCCAGATCTGCTGATATAAGGGACCCAAGGGCTGTAAACTCATTTCTGTGCATCAATCTCCCAGGAGTTCGTTATTTCAGCAGGCTTGCTGTACTGTTCCAGATTTGGAATATTACAAAGATACTCTGAAATTGATCGTACTTGTTGAGTTCTTATCTCTATGACTGCTTTAGAACTTATTTTGATGTGATTTTGATCTTCATGTTGTTTCATTAGATTCTGCACCAAAGTTAGGTTATCCTTTGAGAGTTGGAGAACTTGTTGTTGATGCTCGATGTGATCTTCCACTAATTTATCATCCATATTAGCTATTATTTGATTCTTCAAACCATCAACCTTAACCTCCATTTCTTCTTTTAAACCATCTATGTCATCTTCGGTTTCTCTTCATAAGATCGAATTTTTTTGCACTTGGTACCGTAATTTTGATATCTCATACTGCAATTCTTCCTCTTCATGCATCATAGTATAGATTTTTGAAGGCTTAATTGGTGTTGAATTCTTTTTAGGGGGAATTTTAGAACCCAATACTGATATCTATTCTTCAATATGCCCTTGAAATAAATTCAACTAATTTTTTTTTTCAAACGAGACTTATGTAATTCGAAAAACATACACACCTTTTTCTTGCTTTTGAGGAGCTCGATATTGAAACTAAATTATCTCTGTGATTTCGGATCTTAAATATTTGAAATTTGGCCCTGCGGTAGCCCTCTAAATCCTCTTTCTAATGCCATAGGTCTGACCCAATTTGGATTATTCAAGGCAAAGTTATGTCCAATCTCCCACAATGACCTAATTATGGACTGGTTCTATAGAGCGAACTTGTACAACTTGCCATGTGTCACTGTTTTCTCCTTTGGCTCTGAAATTGATAGAAAGGAAACTACATTCCATGTACATTCAACCACTTTTTACATAATTCCAATCCGATGCTCAGAGAGAGAGTTATGAATATTTTCCCACGATAACCTCTTTGAGATGAAATTCAGGAGCCTGAAAAAGACCTAACCTCCACAGATCATATCTCTTCAAATATTGTGAACCAAGCTCTGAAATTTTGCGACAATTTTCCTCAGGATTTTGGCTTCGTGCCCTAAAAATTTCAGCTTCTAAGACTTCGTAGAAAACAATTTATAAATAAAATGCCACGATGACTTGTTTGGAGTAGCGAAACCCTATAATCCAAACCTCTAATACCAAATGTTGTGAAACTAAATTAAAAGTAAAAAGAGACATTTAAATGCCTAAGAAATACAGCCATCAAGGAAATTAAATACATTACATGAATGAACAATTCTTGGATGATACAAATGACAAAACCTCCTTTTCTATATATAGGAGTCCATTCGACCACAATGTAATCCTAGTGGGGCCACAATGTAACCTTAGTCGACCTAACAATAATAATTTGAGGGCACAATAATAACAATATGGGGGTTATAGGGGTACAAAAATAACAATAAGGGGGGATACACTAGCATAATAATGGACTACACTATTAATATAGGGACTTAACATATTCTCTAAGGTTTTTTGTATATATTGGTACATCCCTCATAGCTTGTAGCAGGGGTATTTTAAAAAAATGATTTTGCAGTTCCCCTAGGAAATCAAACTCTGCTTGAGGGTTTGGTTTGTTCAAGGTTAGTCTTTTAGGATATGGAAGAGAAGTTGAATGACCTTGATTAGGAACATATTGGGGAGGTTTCTGATTCATTATGTTTTGGGTTGATTCGTCCCCCACTGTCCTCCATTCTGGTTCTGTATCTTCATTATCAATGTGTTCTGTAATAATAGGTGAAGTGGGTGCATTTACTACCCACCCAGATCGTAGGTTTATCTCATTAAGTCCAGCGGTAGAAATGATGTAAGATGGAAGGTTAAGAGTGTCTATTTTTTGAACCCATTTATTATTAGGATCTGGGTTGGGCTGGATAGGAAGCTGGGGTCTAATGGCTGGGTTTCCTGGAGGTACATTGGAGGGAAACTGAATTTGTTGTTGAGGCATAGACTGAGGAAAATGACCAGTAGGAGAGGGTCCACGCTAGTTCTAATTCCATGAAGGATTCATATTGGCCCGAGGAACCCATTGTTTCCAAGGGGGATACTGATATTGAGACCACACAACTGAAAAAGGTGCAGATTGGGGACCCGTATTAAAATTATTAAAATAATGATATGGGTCTTGAAACATACCTGGATTCATAGCTGGTGGTCGAGGTTGCCATGGCTTCTTCTGCCCCATGAAGTACAGCTGGTCTACCATGCTTTCTTCACTTTCCCCTTGAAAAACTGCCTTTAGTCCGGGAAAAGAAGGACATGAGCTAGTCGCATGAGTCCGTTCACAGATTACGCAGGCTTCTACTGTGTTTAATGGGCATTCCTTCAAAGGATGCTTCTTTTTGCATTGTGGGTAGAATATAGCCATAGTTTTTTCCAACTCCATTTGTTTCTATTTTTCTTGCAAAGTGTCCATCTGGGTAGATAATGTGCTCAAGATATCAGTCCTTAGGTTGTCCAGTAGGTTTCCAATTTCTACCTTTGTAACCCCTCCACCGGAAGTCTTTGATGACTGAATTCCTTGTCCGCTCCTTGTAGCTTCCCATGAACACTTAATTCAATATTCACAGATGGTGTCAAAGTATTCTTTTGAAATATCCCATTTTCCTACTATGTTCAAAAGATGCAGGGAGTCTTCCCTAAGTGCTCGGAGAAGAATGGTATTTAGAATGTCCTTGTCTAGGTCACTATGGCCAGACCTCTGTAATATGTACTTGAATCGTTCCACACAGTTCTCCATTATTTTGTCCTCTTTCTGTGAAAACTTAAATATTTCCTCCTTAATGTCACTGGACTTACAGTAATCTTGGTATTTTTCCAAGAAAGCTTCTTTCATCCCTTCCCATGAGGTAATCGTGCTCCCTCCTAAACCCATGAACCATCTCAGGGCTGTCCCCTTCAAGGTAGCAGGAAATATTTTCAATTTCTGAGCATTAGAAATATAATTGTATCCTCTAAAAATAATGTCAAATTCGAAGAGGAACGTATCAGGGTCTTCAGAAGAAAGCCCATGGAAACTAGGCAAAGTTGTTAAAGGGATGGGTCTCATTGGTGCATCACTTGTAACGTTTCTGATCGGAAAATCAATAGAGGAACTTACAGGTGCCATAAATACCCTCCAATACTCACTTGGAATTTCGATTGGTTTTGCAGCTGGTACTTGGAGTGAATCAAATGTAGGAGGTTTCAATGCACTTCGTTGGTCCCTTGGCGACTCAAAACCCTTCAAGAATTCTCTCTCCAAATCAGAATTTCTTAATTTGACTGTAGAAGGTTTTACAACACTTCCTTGGTCTCGTGGTAATGAAAACCCTTTTGGGGGTTCTCCTTCCCAATTAGAATTGCTCAGTTATTCTGATCCTCTACTTGCTATTTCTTCCCCTTCTGCTGATGGTAAGGATATTTCTCCCACATATACCTTATTTATTAAGCCTTCCACCGTCGAAAGAATCCCTTCTGGTACTGTGGATGGCACTGGTTTCTCCACAAACTGCCCTTCGAACTTCGTCTGAACTCTTACCCTGACAACAACACGAGATGATGCCTCAGATCTAGATTTTTCAATGATCTCCTGAATATATGTCTTCTTTTCCAGATCATTTCCTTTCTTTGGGGGTCTTCCTTTGCCCCTCTTATTCAGATCCTTGTTTATACAAATTGTGAAGAGGGTTCATCAAAGTAACAAAATCGCTCAAGACCCGAAGCAGGGTGGATAGCTTCCTCCTCGGGATGAGAGAGTAAGTTTAAACAGACAATATACCAAAAGAAAATAAAAATCGAAGTTCAGGACCTAAAATAGGGTAATAAAATACCCTCCTCAGGACGAGAAATTGGCCCTTTAGAAAATAATCAAACAAAATAGAAAGCTGGAAACTATGCCCAGGACTTAGGGCAGGGTAGCAAAATGACCTTCCCAAGACGAGGGATCAATTTTAATGAAAAAAAAAGAAAAATAAAAACAACATGCTATGCTCAAGTCTTGGAGAAGGGTAATAGACGCCCTTCCAAAGACGAGAGATCAGTTCTAAAGAAAAAAAATAAAAAGCAGGAAAGAAAACACAAAGCACTACACTCAGGAATTTGAAGTAGGGCAATAAATTCCCTCCCCAAGACGAGAGATTGACCCATAGACCAATTGCAGATCTTGTTCTTGCACCTGTTAGCCTTCCTCGGCAACGACACCATAATTTTGGTGTCCAGGTATGAACAATGTTCAACCCTTTTTCCACATAAATTATCAACCCGAGGGCATTAGTTATTTCAATACTAACGACACAGTATATGCAGGAGCAATCACATGACCTGTTGTAGATCACAGGATTAAATCCATAGCACACAGACTACTGTAACAACAAGTAAAGTAAATTGCAGAATTAAAAAGACATTCACAACAATTGAAATATTATACTGTAACAACAGTTGTTATCACTCAAAAAAATTTCAAAACCTCATTGTGTCAACTCTAGTTTTGATCATGGTCTCAAAATGGGTTTGAAAGTCATTTTAGGTTTTGGTTAAGGGTAGGTTAGAGTTTTTTATAAGTTTAAAGGTCACCATTGAATTCAAGTAAAGTCTTTAGAGGTCCATTCCATGATCAAATACTCACATTTTCCATTTAGGGATCATTTCATAAGGTTTCGGGTTAAACTCTTGCAATTAGCCAATAAACCTCTATTTCGTAGCGCCGCTATTTCAAAAAAGAGGATTTGCACTATGAAAGCGTTGATAATTTCGTAGCGCAAACTGTGAAAAATACACCATGGGCACTACGAAAGCGCGGTTTCTTAATCGTCTTTTCAATTAAGCCAAATCTGTCAGAATCCATTGGGGAATGATAGGATAGGGGTATGGTGAGTCGGTTAGAGATTAGATTCATTGTACTTACCTATCTCACAGTCATCATTGTCATGATAGGTCATGAGTGAAGCATCATTTAGTTACGAGATGACACCTTAAATTCAAATTTTTGCCTAATTTGGTAATTCTCGTTTTCATTTGCTTCCATACAAGTGTATAAGCTCTGAAGTTGTCAAAATAAGCTTGTGGGTGTTCTATACAAATGCTATCTTCATGGAAAATTTTAGGGGCTAATATTCGCAAGTGGGCTAATTTTCCATGCTTTTTCCAAAAAAGAGATTTGCCAATTTCCATTTTTTATAAAAATTATTCGCCCAAATTTTACAATAGAAAATTATTTTAATTTAAAAATCACCAACATTATATACAAAGTATATATAAAATAATTATAAATTTGAATAATTTTACAAATATATCAATAAAAATTTCATAGTTTTCATATTAGGGACTAGTGAGATTCGCCAATGTTTTAAACTTCAAAATATTTTTCCATCCTTAAAATTTTCCTTAGCTATCTTCCATATTCTCAAGCGAGGCTGATCATATATTCAAGTGAGGTTTTTTTACAGATTCAAGAGAAGCTAACAGGTTTTTATAAAGAAGCATGGCAGAGGAGAAGACAGTCCAAAAAGGGGGACATTGCTTAAGATATGAGCCTGAAAATATGAAGGCTATAATTGAAGATCAAACAGTGATGGAGGCTTTTAGCAAAGTTGGTTGTCTTCGGTTTTGTGAAAATCTGCAGGGTTGCCACACTCAGGTGTCTAAAGAATTTTCCTTACACTTTAGTGGAACAACTACTAAGATTGGGATGTTAAATGTGCCAGTTACTCCTGAGATCATTACTTCTGTGACAGAAATACCAAGGGGGCAAGAGAATTGGTTTAAAGGTTTTAAGTTTGACATGGAACCATGCAAGGAATTCATGAAACCTGAGTATGTAGATATGGACCTGAATAATTCAATACCTAGAAGCTGTATCAAAGGCACCTATGCCAAGATGATGTTCAACATACAAAGATACTTTACATGTGAAGGCAGGTACCATAAATTTATACTTATCATTTCAAGCTACTTATGCATTTCACAGGTATGATATCACTAGATTTTCCCTTCTACTTGCATATGAGCCTTGCCAAAATGTCTGATAAAGTACAAGCCAAGTCTGATGGTTGTGAAACATCTTTGTTTCATCATGGTTTGATAAAGTTATTGGTGTTGAATGAGCTTCAGAAAATAAGAAGGGATTGGTCTTCTTTTTTGTTTATGAATTTTTTTTAATTGGAAAACCTAACCCCAACTAGAACCCTAAACCTAAAGGAACTCCTTCAATACCAGTAGCAGAGTCTAGTCAGCTTGTGGTTGTAAAGTCAAATAGGTTTGTAAAGTTGAAACCAAGGAAGAAAGTTTAGGAAAGGACAGAGAAGAAACAAGTTCTTGTTGCAGCAACTCCATCACCTGCAAAACAAAGGTCAAAAAGTGTCAAAGAGGCAAAACAGAAACAAGTTTCCAGCAAGCAGGAAATCAAGAGAATGACAAGAAGCCAAGCAATGGCATTAAAGGGAAAAAAAATTGTTTCAGGTACAGAGGATAGCCCAATAATTAAAGGAAATTTAGATAATATTCTTCATGCAATTGATATAGAAGAGACACCCATCGTGCAGGTTGATTTCATTGGAGTAGATGAATACAAACAGAAAAAGGCTAAGTCAACTAAGAAACTTGAATTTGAGGGTGAAAATTCAGCCTTTATCTTTCAAGCAAGGAAGCCTTTAACTAGGCATGCTAAGAAGCTCAAGGAAGGCAACAAGGAGGTCCAAGAAAATGTTGAAACAACCAGAGTCCCTAAAGAGGTGGTTGATCTCTCATCACCAATAGTGGAGCATGCAGCTAGCAAGACAATGAAGGGAAAAGAACAAATGAAAGAGTGTCAACATCTTGAGGAGATATTGAAGCTAGAAAACCAAAAGATTGCAATGATGAAAAAAGGGCCAGAAAGCATAGTATTGAAAACACAGAGTTCAAAATAATGAAGGCACTTTCGGAAGGTCAAATTGTTTCTAGGTCTGAGATTCCAAGTAGTGCAGAACAATTTTTTACATGGACAGTTCCAGCCATCAAGGAAGAAAAAATTGTCAGCGTGATCAATACTCACTTGAGGGCCAGTAATAAAAGACTAAGAGACCAAGTGGAGGATTTGGAGCTGCAGTTGAAACTGATTCAGGATGAGCTAAGAAACAAAGGTGTAGAATGACAAATTATTAAAAGGTCAAAAGCTAAATCAAATGGAAAATGAAGAACAAACCTCATGAAAATTGTGTTTTTAGTTCATATGGCTATTTTTTTTTATGAAACCAGAGGTTTTCTGAAGTTTTGGCACATTTTTGGTTTGAATTTTGAAGAAATACGAACAAAACTGCTCACTCAGCAGTTTCGTAGCGGAAACAGTGCAAAAAGGGTGAAAAGCACTACGAAATTGCCGTAGCAGATTTTTTCACCCTTTCTCATAAATTTTTGGAGGGAAAATGTGTGTATTATGACCTGAAATTGCTAGGGAAGTTGTGTTAAGTGAATATGAAGATAACCCTGGAGGAAAGAAAACAAAACTTTGAAGGAAAATAAGTTAAAAGATTGCGCTACGAAAAGCGATACGAAACTGTGTTGTTTTCGTAGTGCAGGTTTGTTTCTGCTATTTTGGACAGTTTTATGGTGATTTTGTACAGATGGCACTTAAGGATGATTTTAGGCATATGTTATTTCATTTCCTGACAGTAAATAACCTCGAAGTCATGGGTTCATAGTGGTCAGAGTGTCTCAAGAATACAAAGAATCCTAAGCCTAGAAAACAGGGGACAATTTCCTAGTTTGCAGGAGATCAAAATTACGGTCATAAAGTGTTGGAGCTTATCATTTGGATTCGACCTTATGGGAATACAATTGGAAAATGATGTAATCTAGTTTAGATTAGGTTTTTATGAGTAGAGTTAAGGAGTTTGAGTCCTATTTGTAATAGGACTGTTCATTAGGTTTGCAACTATCTTTTTGTAATAAATACCATGTCACATGGTTAGGAAAGGTGTCAAAAAGTAGGAATTAGATGTATCTAGCTCAGGATAAGGTTATCCTATGTTGTAAATGATCTATAAAGATGAAGAAGTCAAAATTCTAAGAGTTGGACATTTTTTAGCAAAAATATTGTGTTTATTGTAAGTGACTAGTTTTCAGCTTAATACAGGGTTTTCTACTTAGCCAACTCAAGATTCATAAAGATTTCTAGTGTGTTCTTGTTCTAATGGCATCTTTTTAATATCCTATTACAGTGGTGTTTGCTTATGTTACTTATAATTCATCATTGATGCTCTGACTTCCTTCATAGACAAACTGACTGTGTGTTTTACAGTTTCACATGTGTTTCTCAGGACTAGAAATCTGATATGCCTTGACTTTCATGCTGAGTAGATTTTTTTTTTTACTGAAGCTATTTTGACTCCATAAGCCCAATCTGCACTTGCTAAAGTGATTTACAACCAATTTATATCATTTATCTGCTTATTACCCCACATAGAGTTAGCCATCTATATTTCTATCAAAAATCATTAACCCTTGAGAGAGTCCTCTCAGGTTGAGGAGGCTAAGCCTCAATCAAAAGATTGGTTTGAAACAGTTACATAAGATTGATTTGATTGACAGCCTATCAGGTTTGATTTAGTGATAACATTTTGGTGCGTCTGCCGGGAGTCGAAGATTATGCTTTCCTGAGATTTTGAAGCTAAACTTCTGAAGGTAGCAGGAGCTCAGAAAGCTTTTCGAGGCTGCGCCTACCTTGGTGACTCCATTTAAATTTTATATGATTAAAGGTGGCTTCGAGAAGGAGATACATGAGGAGAAATCCTGACCCAGATCCACCTACCATCATGGACAATCCAAATACCATTTCCAGAGGCACTAAAGGCATTTATGAAATATCAGGTACACCATCACATTCGAAATCCTTGTCCTCTGAAATTTTAAGAAGTCCTAAAGATAAAAGAGTTGATGATAAAATTCAGGAGGTTTTTTTTAGATCATAAAGTGAAAAGGAACTAATTGAAATTATCTTAGACTTGCATAAGAGAGTAATTGACACCTCATCTCTAGTAACACAGGAAGACAAAGAAGAATTTTGGGAAGCTGTTACTTCTGAGTTGTTGTTGGAAAAAGGGTCTTTAGATAAATTCAAAGAGCTTGACCCTTTTGAAGTATTGTTGAAAAGTAAAGCTAGTTTTCCCCTTCCAAATTGGAGTTCAATTATCAGTGAACCATAAATATCAAATAGTCCTCCTCATAGTATTTTTTCATCCTCTATTTCTGCCATCCCTAAAACTACTACGGTCCCTTTAACCATGGCTGGAAATGTGCCTCCTCCACCTGCTGCACCTGCTAGATATGACCCTCTTGTTCTTCCAGCTGTATTACATGATATCCCTAGAAAATATGCTGCTAGAATCAAAACTTGGGGAAGTGATGAAGACATTACAGCAGAGGAACATGTGGATCAATTTAATGATTTTATAGACAGGGAGGAGGTTGATGATGAATATGTTAAGTTGAGGTTGTTTGCTCAGAGTTTTACTGGTGACGTTAAAAAGTGGTATAAAGCCTTACTCTAAGAATGATTCATAATTGGAATGAGTATGAAGATGTTTTTATGAGAAAATGGGGAAATAGAACTAATCCAGTACAAGCCCTCACCGAGTATAGTACTTTGAAGAGAGCAACTAATGAGTCTGTTCAAAAATTTTAAAAAAAGTTTAATAAAGTGTTAGACTCTATTCCTACTCATTTGAAACCACCGCAAGCCTTAGCTCAAATGAGGTATGCTGAAGCTTTTTATTATGAGTTTTCCATACTGTTGAGAGAAAGGGAATGCCCTACACTTGCTAAAATGCAAAGTGATGCAGTGAAGGTGGAAGTTAACTTGATAGCAACTAAAAGGTCAAAAATGGGTAAGACTAAGTTGAAAGAAGAAGAGAAGCCTTCCTCCTCTACCTCTCAAGATAAGCTGGATTCAATGATGAAAAAAATGGAAAAGTTGATGGATAGATTATCCCCTGGGAATACCTCTGCTCCTCCTACACAACATGAACCTCAATTCAGAAACCCTCAGTTTAGGAGACCTCAGAATCAACAAAGGCCAAGGGAAAACAAAAATGAGTAGCTTGATCCTCCAGTGAGACCTCCTTTCCAGTAGAATTTGGTTGATGAGGAAGATGATCCTGAAGTTCTTGAGGAGTCTATTCATTTTTTTGATGAAGAAATGTCAAGAATTTTCTTGACTAAAGAAGAGCATGATAAATCATATCAAAACAATCATGAAGAGGAAACATTAGACTATCTAAAGGGGTATCAACATGCTATTTTCGAGATGCAGAAACAATATAATCTCAAAAATAGGAATGTGCCTATCATTGCAAACAAAAAAAAGCCTAAGAAGGATACACCTAAGGTTGCTGATGGAAAGAAGGATGATCCTAAGGTCACTGAAGGTAAGAAATATACACCAGTTGTTCCTCCTATCAAAGAGCCTAAAAAATTTGTTTCTATTTTCAACCTTGAGAGTGAAATTTCTAAGATTAAAATATCAGTCCCTTTTGGTGAGATTATCAAGGTAGATGAATATAGAAGCAAGATTGTTAAAATGTTAAATTCACAACCAAGAGCTGCTAATATCTTGAATGTGTTAGAAGTCCATCCAACCATATATTTGGGTCCAAGGCTAGAATATGAACAGAATGAGGAGGTCCCTCCTTTTTATGTGAGCCTTATCATTCACGACATGGCATTTCATAATGCTATGTTGGATTCAGGGGCCTCTCACAATATTATGCCCAAAGTAATCATGGAAAGAATGGGGTTAGAAATAACTAGGCCATATAAAGACTTCTTTTCTTTCGATTCGAAAAGAGTTCAATGCATTGGTTTAATCAAGGATGTTGTTGTTGGTATAACACAAGTTCCTACTAAGACTGTAGTCATGGACATCATGGTAGTAGACATTCCACCAAATTTTGGCATGATGTTGTCAAGATCACTGGCATCAAAAATTAAAGGTGCAATGCAGATGGATCTTACTTATGCTACCATTCATGTTTTTGGTGAGCAAAGAAGATTGTATCGAGAGACAATAATGGCATACATGGTGAGTAGTAAAGATAAACCCAAAATTTTTCCAATTTATGCTCTTTATACTAAAATTGGTTCTGCTATTCGTTTCAATGAGTTGAATAGTGAAACAGAAGAGGAGAGAAAAGAAGAAAATCAGAGTTCCGAAATTCAGCAGTCTGAAAATCAGCAAGTCAGCGATAAGGAGGTGGAAGGTTGGTGGTCATTTCATTTTGATGGATAAACAAGTAGAGAAGGAGCAGGAGCAGGGATTTGGATTAAAAATCCAAGTGATGAGAGTAAGTTCCTTTCCTATAAACTGAACTTTGATTGCACAAACAACATGGCTAAGTAGGAATCCTTGATTTTGGGTCTAAAAGTTTTGAAAAGAATGAATGATCAAAACATTTCTGTTTTTGGAGACTCAGAATTAGTCATTAAACAGGTTGAAGGTGTTTATCAAACAAAATATACAAGGATGAGAGCATATAGGAACTTGGTTTTAGACATTTTAGAAAACTTTCAAGCCTATACATTCATGGTCAAAACTAGAGAACAAAATTTCATTGTTGATTCCCTTGTTGTCTCTGCTAGTATTTTCATTATTCCTATGCATTCCATAGAAAAATATGAGGTTGAGATTCACCATAGACCAACTATTCCTGATAATATTACTCATTGGAAAGTTTTTGAGGATGATCAACAAGTGAAAAACTTTATTGAGCTGAAAGAAGAGTTTTAAAATGTACAAGTAGATAAGAAAAATACGCTGAATCTAAAGGGAATTCTGAAGTTTTGCAATTAAAGAACAATTTCATACCAAACAAAGTCATACCTCTAGAAAAAACTTTTTGATCAGAATGATGTTTTTAAATCCCCTAAGTTACAAGCTTATGATGAAGAAGTTGAGAGTTGTAACCTTGGTACAATAGCTATGCCCAAAATGATTAAACTTTCAAAGTTTCTTTCAGCTGATATGAAGTTTAAGTATGTTGAAATGATGAAGAGATTCATAAATGTTTTTGCTTGGAATTATGCTGATTTGAAAGAATATGATCCCACCATTATTCAGCATACAATTCCCATAAAGGAAAATGAAAATCCCTTCAAGCAGAAGTTGAAAAGGATAAATCCACTTCTCATGCCATTGATTGAGAAGGAGGTCAAAAAGCTCTTTGATGCTAAAATCATTGTCCGAATTAGATTTTCAAATTGGCTTGCGAATTTGGTTCCAGTTAGGAAAAAGAGTGGAGAAATCAGAATATGTATTGACTTCAGAAATTTGAATAAAGCCTCCCTGAAGGACAATTATCCCCTCTCGACGATGGACCAAATTTTGCAAACTATTATTGGTTCTCAAATAATGTCCATGCTTGATGGTTTTTTAGGTTATAATCATATTATTGTACATCCTGATGATCAGGAAAAAACATCCTTTACTACGCCATTTGGAACTTTCATGTACGTCAAGATGCCATTTGGTCTTGTTATCACCCTGGTAATTTCTAAAGATTGTGGGCTTTTGATTTTTAGTTTAAGAAAACTAGGGGTAACCACAAACCTACTTTGGAAATTTAGGATCTAACCTTGCTAAATTTCAAAGAGAGCTCTCTCTTTATGATTTAACTTTGTTTTTGTTTAATGTTTTAGGCTAGTTATGATAGAACAATTGGTTTTGGTTTTGAAATGTTTGGTGGAAAATAAGATTACTTAAAGACAAATTAAAGAGGGATCTACTAGTACATTGGGCTATGGAGTCAAAGTCTAGGAATCAGAACTAGAAGGCAAGGCCAAAAGGATGCTAATGTATTCAGGGCAAGGTAGATAACCCTCAGAGATTTGGATAGATTGTTTTGATGAAATGGCTTGCTTCGAGATAAAGGGAAATGAAGGATCCTTTGATGCAGAAAAAGAGGAAGGAGGCAGGGGTCAAATGGGACTAGGAGCAATTAAGGATTCCTAAATCCGAAAATTAGCATAAAACATTTAAATGGTTAAGTAGTTAAGATAGGGAATTTTTACACTAATCCTGAAGTAATACTCCTAATTAATCATTAAGATTGAACAACATATATGAAATTGTATGTAACTCAGAATGGAAACAATGACAAGATAGATGCACTTTACTCTTCAAATTATTGCATGAATCTTGAATTATGAAGTCCAATTGGTTGTTTTCCATACTGCTGCTTTGAAATAACACATGTGAGCCTCCAACATACCAGCAAAATGTCTATAATGTTCTTAGAAATTTTATTCCACTCTAAACACTTCATAAACTGAAGTATTTATACAAATGTTTATTACAAATACCTAGATAGATCTAGGAATAACTCTAGGAAATATAAAATATCTTTACATATTAAGAGGGACAACTGCTTAACAACTTTAGCAAGCTGTCTTTTTATCTAGAAAATATAGAACTATCTTATCTAACAAAACTGTTTGTTGAATAGCTGTCCATGCTTGCTGGCATATTGAAAAATATCTTTTTGGAAGATGACTTCAATGATACTCTTTCCACTTATACTCTTTAACATTGTACTTCATCCCTGATACTCTTTCATGCTGTTTATTTATAATTTCACTGATGTAAAAAGGGAAATTACAGCAGTCAAAATCAGCTGGTTGTTTCTTCTCTCTGAGACACTTTGACTCTGTCCTTTCGCTCTGATACTCTTTAAACTGATATTTTAACCTTTAACTGCTGTAAAAAGAGACTTCTCAGCAGTAACAAATCAAAATCAAATAACTGTTTTATTTGTTTTCTTCTCAGACTGACTGCTTCATCTGCATTCTCTTTCACTGTTTTGCTTCTTTGCTGTTACAACAAATCTGTAAAAGTCTGCCATTGTTCAACATCTGGTTACACTTTTTAATTTTCTGAAGTTCTCATCAGTATCAGTATACTTGGAAAAATTTGGTTTGATAACAAATAGATGCTTGATTTCATGTTGAAGGAAAAACAAGTCTTCAATATACTGGAGAACAACTTTCGCTGTTGGAGAGCCCTGTGGCAGTGGCTTATTAACCTGTTCTTTGGAATGGTCCCTTATCTTTTTGTCATATTCTTTCTGGTTCATCAATTTATCATTGAAGACATGGATGTATGGAATACCGGCTTGTCTTAGCATAGTGTACTTTGCTAAAAACTTGGTAATGGAAAAATTCATGGCATCGCATTTTTCTTTCAAGTTGTTCATTAGAGTTTTCTTTGTAAATTTTTTTTTGATTTGCAATATAGTCTCTGTCCTATCCTGTATATTCAATTCTTCTAGCTCTGTCCTGTTCTTACTGTTTAAGAAAGCGATTAGCTTCAATGCCTGTGCTGGTTTATCTGCTAATTCTTCTGTTGTCCTTTGTATTTCAACCTGAGCTGCTAGAAGGAGGTCTCTCTGTTCATATATTATCTGGATTGACGGCCACTGAAGATGTATAGCCTCAATTATATTGGTCCATAAGTAATTTCTTATATAATAAATCTGTGTAGTGAAACTCAAATCCTTTTGAAGGCTTTTGACTTGCTCTTCAAGTCTTTTGGCTTTTTGTTCATAATTATTGGCATTAATCAATGTTGCTTTGTTAGATACCTCCATATTCTGAATCTTTTTCTTCAAACTGATAATTTCATTAGTTTTCAATGTCATTTCTTCCATTGCTTTGACAATATTCCCTGCATCATTTGTCTGCTGCACCTGTGATGTTGAAGATTCCATATTGGAGGTGGTAGCTGATTTCACTGACACTGTAGTTGCCAGTGGCTCTTTTGGTGCTAACTTTTTTCCCAGTGTAGAAGGAATAGCAACTATAATAATAGGTATGACTGTTGGAATGGTGGAAGTATCATTTTTCTTCACAGTTTCTTTTTCTTTCATAAGTATATCCATTTGACTTTCCATACCTTTGATTTGGGCAGTTAGCTTTATGATCAACTGCATCATATCCTCTTTTTCCTTCTGTTCTTGAAATATCTCCTTACTCTGTGGGTGCTCACTTTGAGGATGTTTTAACTATTTCCTTAAAGCAATAATATCATCATTTTTCTTCTTGATCAATACTTCAGCAGCTTGTACATTTGATGGGTCAACTCCTATTTGTAAAATCAAATCTTCTAAGGCCTTGATCCTTAGATCTTTTGCATATAAAGAGCCTTTGTCAAGTTTCATTTGGTCTTGCAGGTTGATAATGGTATTCTGCAAATTGGTCACACTCATTTCTTTTGTCACCACAATGGAATATAGCATCTCAGAGCTATGTCTATGGAATTCTATTTGATCCAATTCATGCACCTTTTCAGTATCTACTTCAAATTCCATCTTTTTTTAGTCAGCCACTGTTTTTGGGGTTGAAGTAGTTGGTTGTAAATAGGACATGATCATCTTATTTGAGGAATAATAAAATGATGTAAGCAATATGTCCTAATTTCCTGGCTTCTGTTTGAGAAATTGAGAATGAATCTCACTTTTGATTTCCTCATTCCTTTGTTTTATCTGCTTATATCTTTCTTTTATGTTCAAATCTTTTTCTTCTGTTGTTTGAGAAGAAGAAGCTTCTATATTAACCTGCTTTCCAATCATCTAAGTGTCTGATTCTTTACCTGCTGCTTGTTCCCTTTCTATCTCTGTTAAAGTCTCTTTAATTATCTCTGTGGCTTCATCATTACTGAATTATGTTTCATTGTTATCTTCAACCTCAATAACTTTCTCTTTCCCTATGGAACCAAATCTGAGTCTTTTGTTGTAGATAATCTTGAACTTAGTATCTGTAGTAGTTTATGTTGTGTAGGCTCCCTCATCTCTGCCTCTTTTGTTTGAAGATTCTGGCTATTTAGAAGTTACCACAACAAGTGTGGTATCTATTTTTCTTATTTGTTGTTCATTTACATTTAAATCTACCAATGTATTTCCTTCCCATCGTGTCTGATTAGCAAAATTTTCAATATCAAGCTTTGGCTCATGTATAAAGGGAGGTAGTTTACACTTGATCCTTATACTGCTTAAAAGACCTTGAGGGTCATAATTCCAAGGAAAACTCACTTGAAATTTCAGCTCTGATAATATTTTTTTCTATCTCTTTCTCAGCATCTCTATTATTCACTATGAAAGGACCAATATGATTTTTTAATTTGAACTGGGTCTTCTTTTTTATTGCCATGATATTGATGGCATCAACATTCAAAACCTGTCTCAAATACTCTAGAGAAAAGACTATGATAGTCAAAAACTTAGGTAATTTGTGTGGAAGCAGATTGGTTCCAAAGATTCATAATTCAGTGTGTTTCTCATACAAGTACCAATCAACCATTTTGCATTCATTTGACAGTTGTAATATCCTTTTCATTTCTTCACTTACTCTAGGCTGTTTTGATTTATGTAGCAAATTCATAGCTGGCCTGATAAACAAATCTGTAAAATATGTGTAGCTATATTCACTTCCTTCTTTTCTCAACAGTGATGTCCAAAAGATAACTGATAGAGGTTGGCCCTCTACATTCATTTTCTGTAATGCTATTGGAAAGTGATCAGCTTGTGAGAATAAGAACTAGTGAAATAAATAGGAAGAATATATGAATACCCCTTCAGTGGGTAACTTTGTCAATTCATAATGTATAGAATCAGTTATAAACCTAGCAAAGTCAAAGATCATAGCAAGAGGTTGACCATGAGATAAGGTAGACAAAAACCCAAGGATGGACTCATTAGTAAAATCATCAATGAAATAGCCCAATATGAAGGATAACATAGAAATTACATTCCTAGAACATTATGGAAACTTGGAAGTGGAATAGGGAGGATTCAGCTTTGGAATATCCACATGACTAGGCATGAAGTTCTGAAATTTCATGACTCTTTTGGGGAAATCCAATCCCAAATATAGTTGTGTTAATGCTTCAATGGATAGTGGAACTTCCCTAAGGTCAAACTGAAGTTGTAACATCTCATTAATAGACTCTGTAGTGATAGAAAATAAAATCTCCCTATCAGCATTCACAATTGATCTTTGGTCTGGAACATAGTACTTTTGGCACATTCTTGCCAGGTCTTATCCAGGATGTGTTACTGGGACTACATATTTGGGTAAATTTGTATCCCAGAGAGGCATTTCTTCTTTGTCTAGGAACTTTTCATGACACCAATAATGAAATTCTAATAAGTTAAATTCTGCTACTGGGTCTACAATTTTATAATCTACATCAACCAAGGGGATGACTTCTTCAGTAGACACTGGTGGCTGAAGGGGCTTAAAAGTCACAGTGGTTTTAGTAGTGATTGCAGGAGTAGATTTTGGGGCTTTTACTGCTTCAGACTTGGGAGGTTTGGATCCTCTAGCTTTAACAGGTTTGGAGCCTCCAGCTTTAGGTGTCATTTGCTTTTTTGTCATTTTGAGATAACTAAAGCAAGATTATACAGTTTTTTATAGTTGATTTTTCTTCACCATAGGGTAATTGAGTAATTTTATAGGCAAGGATGATGGCAGTGGGCAATTCAGTGCTCAATTTAGGAATTTGGGACACAGGAAACAAGTTTGAGATAGAAAACACAGGTTTTCTGAATGACTGGGGCTGCAACAGGGATTTTTTGAATATTATGTAGGTTTAAAAACCTTTCCGAGCCGTGGAAATAATCTTTCAAGGATCTCAGACTGAGAATTTGACTTAAAAAGGAGTTTTTCTGTAAATGGCGATTTCTGGGAAAAAATTGCAAGTGTTTTCCCTCTTTTTTCAAGGTTTTGGATGCTAAGATGGACAAATTCACACTTTATAGCTTGATTGGTTCAAGTTGGCAGCTTTAATCGTGAATTTTGCAGGCAAAATTTGGGAAAATACATGTTTTGCAGGTATTTTGATACTTTGAGAAGGTTTCTAAAGCTTTGGTGGTTCCTGCAGATGGTTCTGGACCACTGATGCAGAGACTGAATTTAAATTATCTTTAAATAGTGGAACAACAGTTGAATTCGGGTTTCTTCTCTGGGTATAAGTCAAAAATTTTGAGAAATAGGATTTTTTTCACAATCGGGTGGCTTTTCACAGTCAGGAATGCACAATAACATTAATAAAAATCATAACAAAGGTTTTATCCTTTTATATAAATCTTTAAAAACTATAATAAATGTGGTTCAAATCTGTGGCGGGAGCGGTTTTCTGTTTGTGAACGCGAAAAATCGAAAGTTGTTTTCGCGTTGGGTTTGGGTTGTAAATGGTTTTTCTCAAAACGAACGTGATGCAATCAAAAGGCGACACGTCATCAGAGGCGGTAATGGGAAAACTGCCCATTTCATGCTCGTTTGGGCATTTGACAAACGTTTGGTTTGTGAGCATGAAGATCATCGTCCACCATTGGATTTGGAGTATGTGAGTGAAGGGTTCAGATTAAATGGGAAGCTGCGACTGAATGAAGGGTGGGACCGGGGATTTTATATGCACGTGTGTAGTTAATATAGATTTTAAACCTTTTATAACATATCAATGGGAAAAGTTTTAATCATATATAGGCGGGGTTTATATATGCACAATAATGGGTAAAATATTTATATATAAGGTTTTAAAACTTATATATAATGTTTTTAATGAATACGGAGCGGAGGTTTTAATTTTATTAAAATAAACCTTAGTTTATTTCAAAAAAACCTTGGGTTATAGAATTATGCGGGGAATAATATGTTTTATTGAAAACATTCATAATATATCTTAATAAAACATAATTGGGTGCAGTATTTAGTTTATTTATACAGTAATTAAACCTTTTTTGAATGGTTTAAAGACCATAGGGGTGGGATATTTATGTAATGTTAGTTTTATTCCAAAGGGGGTATAATTGGGATTTTTTATTTAAACATGTGGATAATTAACTTTGGCAAAAAAGCTTATAATAGTGGGTTTTTGGGAATATTTAAATACAAGGGGCTATATTGATAGGATAAGGTATTTTATAAGGAATTAAAAAATAAGTTAGAAGTTAATATGGCCAAGGACAATGAAAAACACCAAAATATATTCATATGAATAAGTAAAGTGATAATGTAAAAAGCAAAGCTTTATCATTTATAACTTGACCACTTTGACCTAGAATATAATATTTTTGGAGGGTTTTATGTTTTTATGAATGAAGGAGATTAATCAAAAGGGGATTTTCTTTTACATTAAGTAAAATGTCTTTACTTATGAAAGTGTAATGGATGAATGTAGAGTAAATGATGATAATTAGGGATTATTATAGGAATTCAACACTTTTAACTTAACATTCATTGAGCCTTGGGTTCGGTCCCAACAGAAGCCAGAGAAATGCTCTGAGCCTCTTTGACTGAAAATCTAGAATGCAGAATAACTATAGGGGATGGGAAATTAGTTATTTTTTCCTGGTGATGAATATTACAATGATTTTCCCACTTATTTCTACCTACCCAACTTTAATCTAACATTTTTTTCTTCCATTTTGCAGGTTCATTTGAGCTAGCAACCTTGAACATTTTATTCTTTTGAAAGAAATAAAAACTATCTAACTCTACCTTATTTCATCCGAGGGCTCAGATTAAACTGATGAGCTCCTCTTTATTCTCTACCTATCTACTGATTAGTCAGGATTAAACTGTCTGACTAATCTTTATTCACTATCTACAACAATAAAATTGAAACATAACAAGTCAAGATTGAACAGTTCAACTCATCATGGATTATGGAATTTATTGACACTCTGCCATAATCATCAGTAACAAAGTAAAAAGGAGTGGCATTTGGACTTGCACACTTTCATGTTTTATTTCTTTTTTCTTTGGGGTATATTATTTTTTCTAAGTCCTTTGATTTTTATTTTAGGCCTTTACCCTCTTTTTTATTTTATATTTTTTTATTTTTTACAAAATATGGGAAAACAACTTGTAGAAAGCAAGGTATGTACATATTTTTACAATAAAATCATAAGTCAATTCAAAACTATGAATCCTATACTTATAGGACCCTAACAGCGACTTCACACAGGGATGGCATTTCCTAGTGAAATGTCAAGAACTCCAAGATCAGTAGCCTTCCATTTTGACCATGATGATCCTGTAACTATCTTTTGTTTTCTGCAAAAACTCATACTTATGAAATTTTACTCTTCAAAGCTTAGGGCCTTCACTCCAGCTTAAACACTACTATTCTTCTGAGTTAAACACTACAAATTGCAATGGATATTTACAATGATATAAAAGAAAATTAGGACTAACTATTAGTTAACTCAGAAGAATAGTAGTGTTTAAGTATTCTACCATTCACTGGTCCTTCTGGAATGTCTGTTCCATCCAAATTTCTGATAAAAAATGCATTGTTACCTCTGTACCCATAAATGACATAAGGACCTTTCCATAGAAAGTCAAACTTTCCATGTTTTCCTTTTTCTTCTCTCCTGGAATCCCATTTTAACACTTTATCTCCTACGGCAAAGTCATCTTATTTAGTTCTTTTATCAAAGATTTTCTTGATTTTCTCTTGAATGACTTGAGATTTTTCATAGACTTCTTTCCTATTCTGTTACAGATGGATAGTTTGATTTATCCTTCTTTGTATATCATTGAGTTCTACCTGTGCTTCTTGGATAACTTTCATGATTGGAACACCTAAAGATGATGGGAAAACTACATCCATCCCATATACAACTTGGTAAGGAGATGTTCTAATTGACTTCTTGGTAGTAATTCTATCTGCCCATAAGGCATATACTAACTTTTTATTCCAAGTTTTCTTATTTTCTTCAAGTAGTTTTTTTATTATACTCACAAGGCTTTTATTTGAAGAATCAGCTAGACCATTACCCTGAGGGTAATAAGTAGTAGAGTGGCCTAGGGTAATATGATACTTGTGGCAAAAGGCAATAATTTTCTTAGATTTAAATTCAGCTGCATTATCAATAATAATTTTCTGTGGGCATCCAAATCTAGATAAAAGGTTGTTTACTATGAAAGAGATAATGACTGAATCAGTGGATTGTCTGGTAGGAATGGCTTCAATCCACATGGTAAAATAATTTTTGGCAGTCAATATCCATTTGTGTTGGCCAGAGGATGGAGGGTGAATTTCTCCAATGAAGTCTAAACCCCATTGTTGAAAAGGCATTTCAGTAGAAATAGGTTTGAGTGGTAAAGGTAACAACTTCCTTTTTCCTTCAAAAATCTGACATTTGAGACATGAAGTAACAAATTTTTTTACATTAGCAATTAAGGTAGGCCAGTAGAAATGAACTCTAACAATATTATCTGCTGTACTTCTCCGGTATAAGTGTCCTCCACAATCACCTGCATGAAATTCTCCAAAAAAAAAATCAGCTTCTGATTTTAGTAAACGGTTCAGTAATATCCCACTTTGTTCTTTCCAATAAATCATATTATCTAGAATACAATATCTCGTTGCTTTAAGTTTGATGAATCTAGCTTTAGTTCTATTTAATCCAAGAGGAGCTTGTAAATTTGTAAGTACAAATATAATATCTGAGTACCATGGTGAGTCTAGAAAGGCTTCACTAATCAATGGAGTCGCCATCTCTTCCTCGTCATCAATCTAGGCAATAAAATTTATATCCAAAGCATTACAATTGGATTCGGCCATTAGTCTGGCTAAACCTTGTCATTTTATGAGCTTGGTTGGTTTAATCTCTATGTCATATTCAAGGATAGTGGCAATCCACTTTCCTCTTCTTCCATCTGGCCCATCCTGTGTTAAAATATCTTTGACAATAGCGTTGGGGACATAGGAAATAATTTGGGAGTAAAGAATGTACACTCTGAAATATTTTATGGCTTTAACCAAGGCTAAAGTTTTTTTTCCATTATGTTATATCTCAAAGGCGCATCTCTAAGGGTTTTACTGAAAAATGCTATAGGCTATTCAAAACCTTGGTCATTTTTCTGCAGTAGAATTGCAGCTATGGTATGTTCTGAGGCAAATGAAAAGATTATAAAATCTTTCTTGAAGTTTGGAATGATTAGGACTGGAGTTTTTGTTAAAGTATGTTTAATGGATTCAAATGATTGTTTTTCTTCAACTTTCCATTTTAAAATAGAGTCCTTTTTTAACATGTTGTTCAGTTCTTTGATGATTCCTGCTAGATTAGATATAAATCTTCTCAAAAATTTAATTTTACCTAAAACTTCTTGTAACTCTTTGATGTTCCTAGGTGGTTGAATGTTCAATATGGCTTCTATTCTTGTTGGATCTATCCTAATACCTTCCTTTGAAATTATGTGTCCAAATATTTTTCCTTCCTCTACTCCAAAAAGGGTTTTCTTAAGATTTAATGATATACCAAATTTTCTACACTTAATGAAAAATTGTCTCAGATGATCCAAATGTTCATTATTTGTCTTAGAAAAAATGGTAATATCATCTAAATAAATAACCAAAAATTTATGTATTTCCTTAGCAAAGGCTATGTCCATAGCCCTCTGAAAGGTAGCCCCAACATTCATCAAGCCAAAAGGCATTTTCACATACATGAAAGTGCCCCATGGAGTGGTAAAAGCAGTTTTAGCTTGGTCTTCTTTTTGAACAAGTATCTAGTTATATCCTAGGAAACCATCCAATAAAGAAATCCTGGAAGAACCAACTACCCTTTGTAAAATATGGTCCATTTTGGGTAAAGGGTAATTGTCCTTCAAAGACACTTTATTAAGATTCCTAAAATCTACACATAATCTGATTTCACCAGTTTTCTTTCTTATAGGTACTAAGTTAGAAACCCAACCAAAATATCTGATTGGTGCAATGATTTGAGCATCATACATGCGTTTAACTTCTTTTTCAATCAAAGGTAATAAGACATGATTAATCCTCCTCAATTCTTTTTTAAATGGTTTCTGATCATATTTTATAGGAATATTGTGTTGAATTATGTTTGTTTCATATGATTTTAAATCTTCATAACTCCAGCCAAACACATCTTCATATTCCTTTAAAAGTTCAATGTATTTTTCTTTTTCTTGAGGGGGTAAAGATTTTGACAATTTGATCATTTTTGGTTTTGTTTCTGTCCCAATGTTACATTCTTCAATGTCAGACTTGACTGGTTCCATTTTAGGCTTTTTGGGCACATCATTGGAATCAAACAAGTCCTCCAAAGGAGTTAAACCCTTAGGTAAGAAATTATCTTTTAAATCTAACATTTCAATTTCATATTCAATTATTTCCTCTATATCTACCTTCTCTAAGTTACCTATGTCAGATTGAGTAAATACAGTGGGTTTGGTAAGTTTACATACATCTATGTTATTTATTTCAAAATTAACATTTGAATCTATATTACATTATGAATCTAAATTACCATCAGTGTCTATCTTACAATTTTGAAATTCATCCTTATTATTCAGAAAATGGTAAATCTGTTCATCTTCAGAGAAAATCTGCCAGTATTTGACATTGTCTGGGACAATGGGTCTATATTTAACTTCAGTAGTATATCTATGTGTTGGTTGAAAAGGTAAATTACATGTGCTAGCAAAAGTTGCTAAGAAATGTGCTTGCAAATTTTGGTTTCTAGGAATAGTAGCAAACTTACATTCTAGTAAATCATCAACCAAATCAATTACTGCATCTCTATATCTGGCTAATCTAGGATTATGAACAGAATAATCTCCATTTACTTGCTTAATGAATAATTCTGAATATCCCGTGATTAAAATTCTCTTACCTCCTAAATTTATGATGATTTGGATGCCTAAGATAAGTGCCTCATAATCTACCATGTTGTTGGTGCATTTGAAGTTGAGTCTAAAGGCATGTCCTTCTGAATGACTGGTCTCAATGTTTGTGATCAACACTCCAGCTCCTGCTCCTGACTTGTTCACTGAGCCATCAAAGTCTAAGTGCCAAAGGGCTTCATGAAAAATATTATCATTGTTTGGTTTAGGCTTTATGTCAATTAATTCAGTTTGGATTTCATTATTATCAAAGTTACATAAAATGAAAGAATCAAGATCAGTTGGTGTTGAGTAAATTGGGTAATTTATTGATCTCTCAGCACTGCTAACCATGTATTTCATTAGATTTTCTCTGTAAATTTTCTTAGGTTGTCCAAACACTATTATGGTGGCATAGCTCATGTCTAATTGTAGATATCCCTGCAACTTAGCTCCCCATGAGCGAGAAAGAAGCATACCATACTTTGGTGGGATATCAACTACTAGAATATCCATAACCATACTTTTACCAGGATACTGAACCAAATTCACACATAAGTCTTTTATCAATCCAATGCACTTAACCTTGCTTGAATCAAAAGAGAATAAATATTTATAAGGCCTTGTTATTTCTAAATTCAGAGTTTCCATGATAGCTTTTGGCATTAAATTATGGGAAGCTCCTGAATCTAACATTGCATTGTGTAAAATCTGATTGTGAAGAGTAAGACTAATATAGAAGGGAGGAAATGATCCATCTGAATGCTTACCATTTACTTCAGGGCCAAAAATTAATTCAGGCTGATCATCATTTAAATTAATAGAATCTTCACCATCATTCATATTCAAAGTTTCAGTAATTGTTGATTTATATAAGTCATTTTTTACCAATTATGTCAAAGGAATTGGTATTTTTAACTTAGCTATTTCATATTGAATATTAAATGATGATTGAGACTTACTAATCTGAATTAGTTCATCTTTAGTGACAATTAATTGAGTTGGTTTTTCATGAATTTCAACAGATGTAATTTTATCTTGAGTTGTTCTTTTGTTTTTTGTCTGAGTTTCTTGACTTTTGCTGTCTTTAGTTTTCTTTTCAGGGACAGATTCAGGGGCAACAGAAGTTTTTTCAGATTTTGAACTTTTAGCAGAAGCTTTGGTATTAACAGTTTTGAGATTTGATGATTTATAATCAACAGGATTCTTCTTTGGATCAGGAATTGCTGATTTTACTGAACTAGGGACTTTAGTAGTGTTGGCCTTTTGGGAATTATTGGAAGATTGGGCCACTTCTTCAGTGATTTCAACAATTTTTGGACTTGGTGATTTTTTGGGACTGGGAGGATTGGAATTTTGCTTATTTTCCCTTGGGAGAATTTGCAAAATCTTTGTTTTTGGAGCTTCTACATTATTTTTAGTTTTATTTTGTGAAATGTTCTTTGTAGAAGTTTCGTTGTTTTTTCTATTTCTAAGGTTATACTGACTGTGAATTTCATTAATAGCGAAGTCATAACCTTGTTTGAAATCAAAGGATTCACTAGATTCTACTTTGAGTTGTTGAAGCTCAAAAAGTTCTTGATCCTCCTGAGTGAGGAAAATAGTGTTTTATTCATCTATCCCCATTACTATCTTGATGTCATCCTCATATTCATCATTATTTTGAGAACTTTTAGCATAGTTCTCTTGGAATGGGGGCCTAATGTTTTGATCTGGAGTAGCTTCTTTAGCTTTTCCAGGGTTATTATTTTTTCTGAAGTTGGGATTTCTGATTTGTGGTTGGTTATCCCATTGTGGTTTTCTTTCAATATTTTATAATCTATCAACCACCCTTTCTAAAGTTTTAGCAAAGAACTCTAATTTAGCATCTGAATTTGATGTTTCTTCTTTGATTGTGACTCTCCTTTCATTCCTAAGTGTGGCCTTTTTGGCTAGAATATTAATTTCTACACCAACAACATCTAATTGCATCTGTTCTAATGTTTCAGCATTCCTTTCTCTTAGTTGGTAAGCCATATCTAGATCAAATCCATCAGGAAATTTAAGAAGTAAAGAATAGGGCGTAGGTTTAAGATCAACAGGAATGGCATTATAAACATTGTTATACCTAGTGCAGTAGTCCTGAACAGATTCATTAGCATCTCTCTTTAAAGCATCAAATTCAGATAAAATTTGCAGGGGGTTCTTTTTATTTTCCCATTTACTTAAGAATGCTCTATGAAATGCAGCTAAATTAGGTATACTACCAACAGCTAAATTTTTAAACCATTTCTTAACCTCTCTTGTTAAAATTTGAGCAAACAACCTCATTTGAACATCTGATTCATCTATTTCATAGATTTCACAATAATCTTTTATTCTTGTAACCTGTTGTTGAGCAGTATATTGTGATTGGCCATCAAATAGTGGTATATTTTTCTAATAATCCTGGGGCATATCATGGAGGTTTTGGGGTAATACAAGGGGAGCATACCTAGTAGCCATGGATTGAAGTTTTGTTGAACTAGGAGGTACAATAGTAATGATGGGAGCAGTGATGGATATGGTAGCTGATGAGCTGAAAGCTATGCTTGAAGAGCTTGGAAAATAGAATGGTATATATATGGAATTATTTGGAAATAAAGATGTAGTGCTTATAAAACTAGTGGATGCAGTGGATTGAGTGAATGAGGGGAATAATATCCTAGGCTGCAAAGGCAACTTAGGACTAAATTTTTGTGTGGATGAACTTGTAGTGGAATCTAAAAATGAAGTGACAGCATACAGAGTTGAATCTACTGTTGGAATTATTGTTGTGTGCAATTGAGAAATTGGAGGCTTAATGTGAGATAATAAATGGGATAATTTAATAGCTTCATCAACGTCTTTAATCAGTGTAACATTAATCCTTTATATTTGACTTTGAGATTCAGATTTATCTGATTTTATTTTTGCTGAAATAATATTCTGTTTTTCTTTCAAGAAAGAAGTAAAAATAGGATCTATTACAGTATCTTTTAAATCAGTTTCAGATTTAATTTTAAACAATGATTGTTCAAAATTGAAATCAAAATCAATATCAGATAAGCTCACTAATTCTTTGGGTAAAGAATTAGCTTTTCTTAATGGTACTTCAGTTTCTAAATTAACAATTTGTTTTTTCTTTTTATTTTTTCCAATCTGTTCTAGGTTATCTACTATAACTGCAGGCTTAGGATCTAGATTAGACCTAGTATAGTAGTTTTTTCTAGAAGTTAGAATGAATGTTTATGAATACCCACAACCCTTTAAAAATAATCTTAAAGTAAAAAGATAAATGAAAGATCTTCCTTTAAGACTAAATTTAAAATTGGAGATTAGTTAGTTCCCCAGTATGGTCGCTAGTATGTTATCACCCTATTAATTTATAAAGATTGTGGGCTTTTGATTTTTAGTTTAAGAAAACTAGGGGTAACCACAAACCCACTTTGGAAATTTAGGATCTAGCCTTCCTAAATTTCAGAGAGGGCTCTCTCTTTATGATTCAACTTTGTTTTTGTTTAATGTTTTAGGCTAATTATGATAGAACAATTGGTTTTGGTTTTGAAATGTTTGGTGGAAAATAAGATTACTTAAAGACAAATTAAAGAGGGATCTACTAGTCCATTGGGCTATGGAGTCAAAGTCTAGGAAGGAGAACTAGAAGGCAAGGCCAAATGGATGCTAATATATTCAGGGCAAGGTAGACGACCCTCAGAGATTTGGATAGATTGTTTTGATGAAATGGCTTGCTTCAGGATAAAGGACAATGAAGGATCCTTTGATGCGGAAAAAGAGGAAGGAGGCAGGGGTTAAACGGGACTAGGAGCAATTAAGGATTCCTAAATCCGGAAATCAGCAGAAAACATTTAAATGATTAAGTAGTTAAGACAGGGAGTTTTTACACTAATCCTAAAGTAATACTCCTAATTAATCATTAAGATTGAAAAACATATATGAATTTGTATGTAACTCAGAATGGAAACAATGACAAGATAGATGCACTTTAATCTTCAAATTATCGCATGAATTCTTAATTGTGAAGTCCAATTGGCTGTTTTCCAGACTGCTGCTTTGAAATCAACACATGTGAGCCTCCAACGTACCAGCAAAATGTCTATAAGGTTCTTAGCAATATTATTCCACACTAAACACTTCACAAACTGAAGTATTTATACAAATTTTTATTACAAATATCCTAGAGAGATCTAGGAATAACTCTAGGAAATATAAAATATATTTACATATTAAGAGGGACAACTGCTTAACAACTTTAGCAAGTTGTCCTTTTATCTAGAAAATATAGAACTATCTTATCTAACAAAACTATTTGTTGAATAGCTGTCCATGCTTACTGGCATATTGCAAAATATATTTTTGGAAGATGACTTCAATGATACTCTTTCCACTTATACTTTTTAATATTTTACTTCATCCCTGATACTCTTTCACGCTATTTATTTATCATTTCATTGCTGTAAAAAGGGAAATTACAACAGTCAAAATCAGCTGGCTGTTTCTTTTCTCTCTGATACACTTTGAATTTGTCCTTTCACTCTGATACTCTTTAAAATGATATTTTAACCTTTAACTGCTGTAAAAAGAGGCTTCTCAGCAGTAAAAAATAAAAATCAAATAACTGTTTTATTTTTTTTTCTTCTCAGACTGGCTGCTTCATCTGCATTCTCTTTCACTGTTTTGTTTCTTTGTTGTTACAACAAATTTGTAAAAGTCTGCCATTGTTCAGAATCTGGTATTTTTACACTTTTTAATTTTCTAAAGTTCTCATCAGCATCAGTATACTTGGAAAAATTTGGTTTGATAACAAATAGATGCTTGATTTCATGTTGAAGGAAAAACAAGTCTTCAATATAATGGAGAACAACTTTTCCTATTGGAGAGCCCTGTTACAGTGGCTTATTAACCTGTTCTTTGGCATGGTCCCTTATCTTTTTGTCATATTCTTTCTGGTCCATCAATTTATCATTGAAGACATGGATGTTTGGAATACCAGCTTGTCTTAGCATTGTGTACTTTGCTAAAAACTTGGTAATGGAAAAATTCATCGCATCGCATTTTTATTTCAAGTTGTTCATTAGAGTTTTCTTTGTCAAAACTTTTTTGATTTGCAATATAGTCTCTATCCTGTCCTGTATCTTCAATTCTTCTAGCTCTGTCCTATTCTTACCGTTTAAGAAAGTGATTAGCTTCAATGCCTGTGCTGGTTTATCTGCTAATTCTTCTGTTGTGCTTTGTATTTCAAATTGAGCTGCGAGAAGGAGGTCTCTCTGTTCATATATTATCGGGATTGATGGCCACTGAAGATGTATAGCCTCAATTATATTGGTCCATAAGTAATTTCTTATATAATAAATCTGTGTAGTGAAACTCAAATCCTTTTGAAGGCTTTTGACTTGATCTTCAAGTCTTTTGGCTTTTTCTTCATAATTTTTTTGGCATTAATCAATGCTCCTTTGTTAGATACCTCCATATTCTGAATCTTTTTCTTCAAACTGTTAATTTCATTAGTTTTCAATGTCATTTCTTCCATTTCTTTGAAAATCTGCCCTACATCATTTGTCTGATGCACCTGTGATGTTGAAGATTCTGTATTGGAGGTGGTAGTTGATTGCACTGACACTGTAGTTTCCAGTGGCTCTTTTGGTGCTAAATTTTCTCCCATTGTAGAAGGAATAACATCTGTAATAATAGGTATGACTGTAGGAATGGTGGAAGTATCATTTTACCTCACAGTTTCTTTTTCTTTCGTAAGTATATCCATTTGAATTTCCATATCTTTGATTTGGGCAGTTAGCTTTATGATCAACTACATCATATCCTATTTTTCCTTCTATTCTTGAAATATCTCCTTACTCTGTGGGTGATCACTTTGAGGAAGTTTTAACTGTTTCCTTAAAGCAGCAATATCATCATTTTTCTTCTTGATCAATACTTCAGCAAATTGTACATTTGATGGGTCAACTCCTATTTGTAAAATCAAATCTTCTAAGGCCTTGATCCTTAGATATTTTACATATAAAGAGCCTTTGTCAAGTTTCATTTAGTCTTGTAGGTTGATAATGGTATTCTGCAAATTGGTCACACTCATTGATTTTGTCACCGCAGTGGAATATAGCATCTCAGAGCTATGTCTGTGGAATTCTATCTGATCTAATTCAAGCACCTTTTCAGTATCTACTTCAAATTCCATCTTTTTGTAGTCAGCCACTGTTTTTGGGGTTGAAGTAGTTGGTTGTAAATAGGACATGATCATATTATTTGAGGAATAATCAAATGTTGTAAGCAACCTGTCCTGATTTCTTGGCTTCTGTTTGAGAAATTGAGAATAAATCTCACTTTTGATTTCCTCATTCCTTTGTTTTATCTGCTTATATCTTTCTTTGATGTCGAAATTTTTTTATTCTGCTGTTTGAGAAGAAGAAGCTTCTATATTAACTTGCTTTTCAATCATCTGAGTGTCTGATTCTTTACCTGCTGCTTATTCCCTTTCTATCTTTGTTAAAGTCTCTTTAATTATCTCTGTGGCTTCATCATTACTGACTTCTGTTTCATTGTTATCTTCAACCTCAATAACTTTCTCTTTCCCTATGGAACCAAATCTGAGTCTTTTGTTGTAGATAATCTTGAACTTAGTATCTATAGTAGTTTCTACTGTGTAGGCTCCCTCATCTCTGCCTATTTTGTTTGAAGATTATGGCTGTTTATAAGTTACCACAGCAAGTGTGGTATCTATTTTTCTTATTGGCTATTCATTTGCAGTTACATCTACCAATGTATTTTCTTTCCATTCTGTCTGATTAGCAAACTTTTCAATATCAAGCTTTGGCTCATGTATAAAGGGAGGTAGTTTACACTTGATCCTTATACTGCTTAAAAGACCTTGAGGGTCATAATTCCAAGGAAAACTCACTTGAAATTTTAGCTCTGATAATATTTTTTTATCTCATTCTTAGCATCTCTATTATTCACTATGAAAGGACCAATATGATTTTTTAATTTGAACCCGGTCTTCTTTTTTATTGCCATGAAATTGATGGCATCAGCATTCAAAACCTGTCTCAAATACTCTAGAGCAAAGACTCTGATAGTCAAAAACTTAGGTAATTTGTATGGAATCAGATTGGTTCCAAAGATTCTTAATTCAATGTGTTTCTCATACAAGTACCAATCTCCCATTTTGCATTCCTCTGACAGTTGTAATATCCTTTTCATTTCTTCACTTACTCTAGGCTGTTTTGGTTTATGTAGCAAATTCATAGCTGGCCTGATGAACAAATCTGTAAAATCTATGTAGCTATATTCACTTCCTTCTTTTCTCAACAGTGATGTCCAAAAGAAAACTGATAGAGGCTGGCCCTCTACATTCATTTTCTGTAATGCTACTGGAAAGTGGTCAGCTTGTGAGAATAAGAACAAGTGAAATAAATAGGAAGAATATCTGAATACCCCTTAAGTGGGTAACATTGTCAATTGATAATGTATGGAATCAGCTATAAACCTGGCAAAGTCAAAGATCACAGTAGGAGGTTGAGCAGGAGACAAGGTAGACAAAAACCCAAGGATGGACTCATTAGTGAAATAGCCCAATATGAAGGATAACATAGAACTTACATGCCTAGAACATTCTGGAAACTTGGAAGTGGAATAGGGAGGATTCAACTTTGGAATATCCACATGACTAGGCATGAAGTTCTGAAAAATCATGAATCTTTTGGGGAAATCCAATCCCAAATATAGTTGTGTTAATGCTTCAATGGATAGGGGAACTGCCCTAGGGTCAAACTGAAGTTGTAAAATCTCATTAATAGACTCTACAGTGATAGAAAGTCAAATCTCCCTATCAACATTCACAATTGATCTTTGGTCTAGAACATAGTACTTTTGGCACATTCTTACTAGGTCTTGACCAGGATGTGTTACTGGGACTACATATTTGGGTAAATTTGTATCCCAAAGAGGCATTTATTCTTTGTTTAGGAACTTTTCATGACACCAATTGTGAACTTCTGATAAGTTAAATTCTATTACTGGGTCTACAATTTTATAATCTAAATCAACCAAGGGGATGACTTCTTTAGTAGACACTGTTGGTTGAAGGGGGTTAACAATCACAGTGGTTTTAGCAGTGATTGCAGGGGTAGATTTTGGGGCTTTTACGGCTTCAGACTTGGGAGGTTTGGATCCTCCATCTTTAATAGGTTTGGAGCCTCCAACTTTAGGTTTCATTTACTTTTTTGTCATTTTGAGATAACTATAGCAATATTATACAATTTTCTATAGTTGATTTTTCTTCACTAGAGGGTAATTGAGCAATTTTATAGGCAAGGATGATGGCAGTGGGAAATTCAATGCTCAATTTAGGAATTTGGGACACAGGAAACAAGTTTGAGATAGAAAACGTAGGTTTTATGAATGACTGGGGCTGCAAAAGGGAATTTTTGAATATTCTATAGGTTTAAAAACCTTTTTGAGCTGTGGAAATAATCTTTTAAGGGTCTCGAACTGAGAATTTGACTTAAAAATGAGGTTTTCTGTAAATGGAAGTTTCTGGGAAAAAATTGCAAGGGTTTGCCCTCTTTTTTCAACGTTTCAGACACTAAGATGGACAAATTCACACTTTATATCTTGATTGGTTCAAATTGGTGGCTTAAATCTTGAATTTTGCAGGTGAAATTTGGGAAAATACTTGTTTTGCAGGTATTTTGATACTTTGAGAAGGTTTCTGAAGCTTTGGTGGTTCCTGCAGATGGGTTTGGATCACTGATGCAGAGACTAGCTTTAAATGATCTTCAAATAGTGGAACAACAGTTGAATTCGGGTTTTTTCTCTGGGTATAAGTCAAAAAATTTGAGAAAAAGGATTTTTTGCACAGTCGGGCAGCTTTTCATAGTCGGGAATGCACAATATCGTTAATAAACATCATAACAAAGGTTTTATCCTTTGATATAAATCTTTAAAAACTATAATAAATGCGGGTCAAATCTGTGGCAGGAGCGGTTTTCTGTTTGTGAACGCGAAAAACCGGAAGTTGTTTTCGCGTTGGGTTTGGGATGTAAATGGTTTTTCTCAAAACGAACGCGATGCAATCAAAAGGTGACACGTCATCGGAGGCGGTAATGGGAAAACTACCCATTTCACACTCATTTGGGAGTTTGAAAAACGTTTGGTTTGTGAGCACGAAGATCATCGTCCACCGTTGGATTTGGAGTATGTGAGCGAAGGGTCCAAATTAAATGGGAAGTTGCGGCTGAATGAAGGGTGGGACTGGGGATTTTATATGCGCGTGGGCAGTTAATATATGTTTTAAACCTTTTATAACATATCAATGGGTAAATATTTAATCATATATAGGCGGGGTTTATATATGCACAATAATGGGTAAAATATTTATATATAAGGTTTTAAAACTTATATATAATGTTTTTAATGAATATGGAGTGGAGGTTTTAATTTTATTAAAATAAACCTTAGTTTCTTTCAACAAAACCTTGGGTTATAGAATTATGTGGGGATTAATATGTTTTATTGAAAACATTCATAATATATCTTAATAAAACATAATTAGGTGCGGTATTTAGTTTATTTATACAATAATTAAACCTTTTTTGAATGGTTTAAAGACCATAGGGGCGGGATATTTATGTAATGTTAGTTTTATGCCAAAGGGGGTATAATTGGGATTTTTATTTAAACATGTGGATAATTAACTTTGGCAAAAAACCTTATAATAGTGGGTTTTTGGGAATATTTAAATACAAGGGTTTATATTAATAGGATAAGGTATTTTATAAGGAATAAATAAATAAGTTAGAAGTTAATATGACCAAGGACAATGAAAAACACCAAAATATATTCATATTAATAAGTAAAGTGATAATGTAAAAAGCAAATGTTTATCATTTATAACTTGACCACTTTGACCTAGAATATAATATTTTTGGAGAGTTTTGATGTTTTTATGAATGAAGGAGATTAATCAAAAGGGGATTTTATTTTTCATTAAGTAAAAGGTCTTTACTTATGAAAGTGTAATGGATGAATGTAGGGTAAATGATGATAATTAGGGATTATTATAGGAATTCAACACTTTTAACTTAACATTCATTGAGCCTTGTGTCCAGTCCCAACAGAAGTCAGAGAAATGCTCTGAGCCTCTTTGACTGAAAGTCTAGAATGCAGAATACATATAGGGAATGGGAAATTAGTTATTTTTTCCTGGTGATGAATATTACAATGATTTTCCCACTTCTTTCTACCTACCCAACTTTAATCTAACATTTTTTCTTCCATTTTGCAGGTGCATTTGAGCTAGCGACCTTGAACATTTTATTCTTTTGAAAGAAATAAAAACTATCTAACTCTACCTTATTTCATCCGAGGGCTCAGACTAAACTGATGAGCTCCTCTTTATTCTCTACCTATCTACTGATTATTCAGGATTAAACTGTCTGACTAATATTTATTCACTATTCTATAAAAAATAAAATTGAAACATGACAAGTCAAGATTAAGAAGTTCAACTCATCATGGATTATGGCATTTATTGACACTCTGTCATAATCATCAGTAATAAAGTAAAAAGGAGTGGCATTTGGACTTGCAAATTTTCATGTTTTATTTCTTTTTCTTTGGGGTATATTATTTTTCTAAGTCCTTTGATTTTTATTTTAGGACTTTACCCTCTTTTTGATTTTCTATTTTTTTTTTTTTTTTTTACAAAATATGAGAAAACAACTTGCAGAAAGCAAAGTATGTACATATTTTTACAAGACTCTCATAAGTCAATTCCAAATTATGAATCCTATATTTATAGGACCCTAACAGGTCTCATGAATGCAATAGCTACCTTTCAAAGGGCAATGCACATTGCATTTTTTGAAGAGAAGGACAAGATGGTGGTTGTTTATCTTGATGACATAACAGTCTTCTCAAGGAGGGAAGAAGATCACTTGAAACACCTAGAAAGAATTCTGCTGAAGTGTAGAAGGTTTGGTATCTCTCTAAATTCCACCAAAAGTGTTTTTTATTTAAATTCAGGTAAATTACTTGGACACATCATTTCTAAAGATGGAATTAAGATTGATCCAAGCAGGTTCAATACAATTCAGAAGGTGGATTTTCCAAGAAGTAGGAAGGAGATACAATCTTTCCTTGGAAAGGTAAATTTTGTAAGGCGATTTATTCCTAATTTTGCTGAGATTGTGAAGGCAATAACAAGGATGCTGAAGAAGGGGGTTGATATTAAGTGGACAACAGAAGCAAGACACTCATTTGAAGAAATCAAAAGGGCACTCACATAAGCACCGGTATTGATTAGTCCATATTTTTCAAAGGAATTTCTGGTTTTCACTTTTGCATCAGAGAATACTATTGTTGGAGTTCTGCTACAAAAGGGACAGCAAGGTATTGAGCAGCCAATTTCTTTATTTAGTAGGACATTAGCCAATTCTGAGCTGAAGTATAATATCTTAGAGAAGCAGGCATATGCCTTGGTGAAGGCTATCAAAGATTTCAGAATTTATATTCTGCATTGTCATATTGTGGCGTTTGTTCCAAATACTGTTGTGAAAGACATCCTCACTCAAGCCGACCCTAATGGTAAAAGGGAGAAATGGATTTCCAAATTGCTATAGTATGATACAGATATTAAGCCAACAAAATTGGTCAAAGGGAAAGGCTTAGCAAAGCTAATGGCGCAGTCAAAATTTGACTATCTTGACATAAATTTGATTGTAGAAATATCAGAAATTTCAGATGATGAAGAAGAACTAGTTCCTATTGAAGAAAATTACATCATTTCAGATTAGTACAAGGAGGTTGTTTTTGTCCTACAGCACAATAAAGCACCTGTTGATCTAGCAAAGTCCAAATCAAGGTTTGTTAAACTGAAATCTTTGAGATATTTTATTTTTGACAGAAATATGTTTTGGAAGGATACTGGTGGAATTTTGTTGAATTGTTTGCTGGAAGAGGAAGCTGATAAAGTAATTGAAGAATTCCACAAAGGATATTGTGGAGGTCACCATCATTGGAAGGCGACAACGAACAAGATTCTAAGAGCAGGGTATTATTGGCCTACCATGTTTAAGGATGTCTACAGGAGGGTTGCTACCTGCCATGAACGCCAGATTTTCAAGGGTAAGAAGAAGCTTGTACCTTTACCTTTGATGCCTATCTATGTAGAAGTGCCATTCCAGCAGTGGGGGCTAGATTTTATTAGGGAGATTCATCCATCATCATCAGGTCAACATTTCTGGATTCTTACAGCGACTGATTACTTCACCAAATGGATTGAAGCAATCCCAACTAGGCAAGCAAATGATTCTGTGATTATTTATTTCTTAGAGAATAATATCTTGTCTAGGTTTGGTTGCCCCATGAATATTATAACTGATAATGCATAGGAATTTAAGTCTAAGAAGCTGATCAATTTTTGTCATCAATATCATATTACTCTTGGGCATTCTACTGCATACTATCTGCAAGGGAATGGTCTTGCTAAGTCTTCTAACAAGAATCTTGTGAGATTCATTAAAAATGTGTTATAGGAGAATAAAAAGGCTTGGCATTTGAAGTTGAAATATGCCTTATGGGCTGATAGAATATGCACAAAGAGGTCAATTGGAACTTCACCATATGAATTGGTATATGGCGCTGAGACTATTTTTCCTACATCACTAGGGGTACCTGTCATGAAGCTGATTCAAGGGCTAGAAGAGGAACCAAATGCAGTCCAGAGGAGAATTAATCAGCTGATAGCCCTGCAAGGGAAGAGAAATGAGGTTTATAATAGAAATCATCAATCTCAAAATAGAATCAAGAGGACATTTGATAAAAAGATCAAGGAAGAAAGTTTTCAAATTCAAGATGAAGTGCTGAAATGGGAGGCTAGAATTGAAGAGAAAGGAAAACATGGTAAGTTTGAGAACTTATAGAAAGGTCCTTTCAAGATAACAACTTTTCATGGAAACAATACTTACATACTACAAGAGATGGATGAAAAATCATATGTTGGAGGACCTATCAATGGCAGGTTTTTGAAGCATTATTCTTCCTAAAATCTGATTGATTATTCATGTCATTGTACATATTCCATTTTATGAGTTTTTTCTGCTAATAATGAAAAGATAAAACAACAAGCTTGAGCCCGAGGTGAAGGCCATTAGAGCTTGAGGAGGAAGCTTGGAAATTTCAAAGTTTTTTCTATTTTTTTCAAGAAAATGGATAGCAACACTGGAACTGCTAGTTCTTAGTGTACCACAGGGGCACACTATCCCAAGTGGAGCCACTATTATCACTCAAAAAAATTTCAAAACATCATTGTGTCAACTCTGTTTTTTATCATGATCTCAACATGGGTTTGAAAGTAATTTTAGGTTTTGGTTAAGGGTAGGTTAGAGTTTTTATAAGTTTAAAGGTCACCATTGAATTCAAATAAAGTCTTTAGAGGTCCATTCCATGATCAAATACTCAAATTTTCCATTTAGGGAAAATTTCATAAGGTTTCGGGTTAAACTCCTGCAATTAGCCAAGAATCCTCTATTTCGTAGTGCCGCTAGTTCAAAAAAGAGGATTTGCGCTATGAAAGTGCTGATACTTTTGTAGCGCAAACTGTGAAAAATACACTATGGGCACTACGAAAGCGCGGTTTCTTAACCATCTTGTCAACTAAGCCAAAATCTATCAGAATCCGTTGGGGAATGATAGGATAGGGGTATGGTGAGTCAGTTAGAGATTAGATTCAATGCACTTACCTGTCTCATAGTCATCATTGTCATGATAGGGCATGAGTGAAGCATCGTTCAGTTACGAGATGATACCTTAAATTCAATTTTTTTCCTAATTTGGTCATTCTCGTTTTCATTTGCTTCCATACAAGTGTCTAAGCTCTGAAGCTGTCAAGATAAGCCTGTGGGTGTTCTATAAAAATGCTATCTTCCATATTCTCAAGTGAGGTTGTTCCATAATCAAGCGAGGCTGTTTTACAGATTCAAGAGAAGCTGACAGGTTTTTCTAAAGAAGCATGGCAGAGGAGAAGAAAGTCCACAGAGGGGGACATTGCTTAAGATATGACCCTGAAAGTATGAAGGCTATAATTGAATATCAAATAGTGATGGAAGCTTTTAGAAAAGCTGGTTGTCTCTGGTTTTGTGAATAGTTTCAGGGTTGCCACACTCAGGTTCCTAAAGAATTTTCCTTACACTTTAGTGGAACAACTACTAAGATTGGGATGTTAAATGTGCCAGTTACTCCTGAGATCATTGCTTCTGTGACAAAAATACCAAGGGGGAAAGAGACTTGGTTTAAAGGTTTTAAGTTTGACATGGAACCATGCAAGGAATTCATGAAACCTGAGTATGCAGATATGAACCTGAATAATGCAATGCCTAGAAGCTGTATCAAAGACACCTATTCCAAGCTGTTGTTCAACATACAAAGATACTTTACATGTGAAGGCAGATACCATAAATTTTATACTTATCATTTCAAGCTACTTATGCATTTCACAGGTATGATATCACCAGATTTTCCCTTCTACTTGCAAAGGAGCCTTGCCAAAATTTCTGATAAAGTACAAGCCAAGTCTGATGGTTGTGAAACATCTTTGTTTCATCATGTTTTGATAAATTTATTGGTTTTGAATGAGCTTCAGGAAATAAGCAAGGATTGGTCTTTTTTTTTTATTAATGGTTTTGAATTGGAAAACCTAACCCCAATTAGAAACCCTAAAACTAAAGGAACTCCTTCAATACCAGTAGCAGAGTCTAGTTAGCATGTGGTTGTAAAGTCAACGAGGTTTGTAAAGTTGAAACCAAGGAAGCAAGTTGGGGAAAGGACAGAGAAGACACAAGTTCTTGTTGCAACAACTCCATCACCTGCAAAACAGAGGTAAAAAAGTGTCAAAGAGGCAAAACAGAAACAAGTTTCCAGCAAGTAGGAAATCAAGAGAATGACAAGAAGCCAAGCAGTGGCATCAAAGGGAAAAACAATTGTTTCAGGTATAGAGGAAAACCCAATAATTAAAGGAAATTTAGATGATATTCTTCATGCAATTGATATAGAAGAGACACACATCATGCAAGCTGATTTCATTGGAGTAGATGAACACAAACAAAAAAAGGCTAAGTTAGCTAAGAAAATTGAATTTGAGGGTGAAAATGTAGCCTTTATCTTTCAAGAAAGGAAGCCTTTAACTAGGCATGCTAAGAAGCTTAAGGAAGGCAATAAGGAGGTCCAAGAAAATGTTGAAACAACCAGAGTCCCTAAAGAGGTGGTTGATCTCTCATCACCAATAGTGGAGCTAGAAGCAACATCTTGAGGAGAGATTGAAGCTAGAAAACCAAGATATTGCAATGATGAAAAAGAGGACCAGAAAGCATAGTATTGAAAAAACAGAGTTCAAAAGAATGAAGGCATTTTCGGAAAGGTCAAATTGTTTCTAGGTCTGAGATTCCAAGCAGTGCAAAACAATTTTTTACATGGAAAGTTCCAGCCATCAAGGAAGAAAAATTTGTCAGAGTGATCAATACACACTTGAGGGCCAGTAATAAAATACTAAGAGACCAAGTCGAGGATTTGGAGCTACAGCTGAAATTGACTCAGGATGAGCTAAAAAACAAAGGTGCAGAATGAACAAACCTCATGAAAATCGCATTTTTAGTTCATATGGCTATTTTTTTTTATGAAACCAGAGGGTTTTTAAAGTTTTGGCACATTTTTGGTTTGAATTTTGAAGAAATCCGGACAAAAATTCTCACTCAGCAGTTTTGTAGTGCAAACAGTGCAAAATGGGTGAAAAGCGCTACGAAACTGCTGTAGCAGCTTTTTTCACCCTTTCTCATAAATGTTTTGAGGGAAAATGTGTGTATTATGACCTGAAATTGCTAGGGAAGTTGTGTTAAGTGAATATGAAGATAACCCTGGAGGAAAGAAAACAAAATTTTGAAGGCAAATAGGTTAAAAGACTGTGCTACGAAAAGCGCTACGAAACTGTGTTGTTTTCGTAGCGCAGGTCTATTTCTGCTATTTTGGAAAGTTTGATGGTGATTTTGTACATATGGCACCTAAGGATGATTTTGGGCATATGTTATTTCAGTTCCTGAGAGTAAATAACCTCAAATTCATGGGTTCATTGTGGTCAGAGTGTCTCAAGAACACAAAGAATCCTAAGCCTAGAAAACAGGGGACAATTTCCTAGTTTGCAGGAGATCAGCAATAAAGTCATAAAGTGTTGGAGCTTATCATCTGGATTTGACCTTATGGGAATACAATTGGAAAATGATGTAATATAGTTTAGATAAGGTTTTATGACTAGATTTAAGGAGTTTGAGTCCTATTTATAATAGGACTGTTCATTAGGTTTGCAGCTGTCATTTTGTAATAAATACCATGTCACATGGTTAGGCAAGGTGTCAAAAAGTAGGAATTCGATGTATCTAGCTCAGGATAAGGTTATCCTATGTTGTAAATGATCTATAAAGATGAAGAAGTCAAAATGCTAAGGGTTGTAGATTTTTTAGCAAAAAGACTGTGTTTATTGTAAGTGACTAGTTTTCAGCTTAATACAGGGTTTTCTACTTAGCCAACTCAAGATTCATAAAGAGTTCTAGTGTGTTCTTGTTCTAATGGCATCTTTTTACTATCCTATTGCAGTGGTGTTTTCTTATGTTACTCAGTATTCATCATTGATGCTCTGACTTCCTTCATAGACAAATTGACTGTGTTTTACAGTTTCACATGTGTTTCTCAGGATTAGAAATCTGATATGCCTTGACTTCCATGCTGAGTAGATTTTTTTATTTTACTAAAGATATTTTGACTCCATAAGCCCAATGCGCACTTGCTAATGTGATTTACAACCAATTTCTATCATTTATCTGCTTATTACCCCACATAGAGTTAGCCATCTATATTTCTATCAAGAATCATTAACCCTTGAGAGAGCCCTCTCAGGTTGAGGAGGCTAAGCCTCAATAAAAATATTGGTTTGAAACAGTTACATAAGATTGATTTGATTGGCAGCCTAACAGGTCTGATTTTGTGATAATAGTAGTAATTAAATCAACTAAAACATGGAAATAATAACAAGAAAGGAAAACACAACACCTGATCAGAAGAGTCGGCCCAACTCTCTGATTAGAGCTGCGGTAAACTCACGAATTATAGGTGAAACAAAAAGCTTTTGTGCATTCAATTAATGGAAGAATATACTGTTACAAAATATGTATGTAATTAGGCTTAACCCCAATTCACAGCCTGCATGCCCTCTTTATACAAATGTTATAGAAATCCCCGATTACCTTCAGCAACTCAATATTTACAAAACTATACTTTGTTACAACGGAAACCTAGTTGCCCAGAAAGAAACCATAAAAAGGCCCAAAATAACGCTGGTGTGAATATATTTTGTTATGATGTAACAAAAAATGAAGTTAGCGCTGGAAATTATGGGTTGTTCCATGACTTACAAATGTAACTGTCCCGCTTTGGCCGAATCTATAGAAATATCGGAGTTAATATTGCAAAAAGGTAAAACCTCCATGAAAATTACTTTATTAATCAAATATCCCATGAAATATAAATAAATGGGTTTACCTCATGCGTCTAAGAACAACAATGGTACAAAGAGACAAAAATATGGGATAAAATGGGAGATAAAAGTATACAAATCTGGTGCCCAACAGTTGGCAATGGAAACTTCGCTTCTATATTTAAAAAACTTTCCAAAAAAAACTCACCACTGGCATTCCACTGAGATAGAGCACCAATGGGCATAGGGCCTAGTGTTAATTTCCTTTATCGACGTGAGGCCATAACTGCCTGCCAGCGCCAACCCAAAATCATGTGTTTTTGATGGTATGTTCCAGGAATAGTCAAAAGAGGAAATGTTCTTCTCATGGAAAGGGATGTAATGACACTTTTTGAAAGGAACGACACTACATATAAGTCATAGAAATGGTCCTCCAATGTGCGGGATAGGGATTGCAGGGACAGTGACAAAATGATGTGTAACAGATGCCCCCCTAAAGCATGAGGTCCGAGAGGGAGGGAGGAGTGAAATGCTTTACGAGAATGCGTTCGAACCAAACACCACTGTCGGAAGACCTGTAAGTACAAATTTTGAGATTGCAACAAGATGATGAGCTTAGTGGAAAGAAGTCACCTTCACTAAGTGGGCTCGCAGGCTATTTTTGGCTCAAAGTCTATTTTTAGACTATGTCTATTTTTAGACATATGGATCATGTTCTATGAGTTGCAGGATGCTATTTGTGGATGGTTGGTCAAGTCGGAAAAATATATGGACTTCTATTTTTAGACATACTGGGCAGAATCTATTTTTAGATTGCCAGTCTAAAAATAGATATGTCGAATATTATTAGCTCTTAATAATATTTGCACTCTAAACATTATCTTATCCTCTTGGAGCACTTTAGTTAAGTGCACAGAAGTGGCACATGCAGCTGACAGAAGGAATTATGCTATTCCTGAGGGTTAAGTGAAGCTATTGCATGGAGACTTCAGTTAGAACTCATGTGACAGAGTTTGGTGGAGTTGATTGAGGAAGTTAGTGGAGTTGTATTCAGTTTAACTAATCTAAACATAGTTGAGCTTTTTGTATCCAAGTTAACTAATAGATACAATTAGTGAGAGTGGTGTGAATTAATTATTAATTAATTCACTAATTATAAACTCATAAATCAACTAAAGAATACACCAGTTAACTTCAAAGGTGATGGACAAGCCGTGATACCAAGAAGAGGTAGGAAAGAAAGAAAGACTACTGGCCAGACCATACCAAAAGGAAAGCTGCACCACACATTGATGGAGATGCAATGAGGATTGCGCAAGACACTGTGGATTCCCTAACTGCATTGCGTAGCCTCAGTGCTAACAGTGGAGTAGGTTGGAGCATGTGTTTTGTTAGGATCTGAAGCCAGGTAGTGTGTAACAATTGGAGATTGTACTGAGATATTGTGAGGAGTTTGTACAATGATTGTTACATGATCTCTATCATTATAATATACAGATAGTTGGGGGTTTTAAGCTTTAAGCTTTCCCCTAAATACTGTGTTTATATGTGTGATTGTTTATGGTTTTGATGTGCGCATGTGATTGTTTATATTTCCGCAATTAATGATCAATAGTAGAAGAGGTTATGTATTATGCATGAAGCTCAAATAGTGTGTGATCAGGATAATCTCAGTGAATATAAACAATCACATGCGCACATCAAAACCATAAACAAGGGACTGGTTGAGAAATAATCGGGGAAGCAGGTGAAGGCTCTTAGGAGCAAAAATGGTGGTGAATTCATCTCTGGAGAATTCAAGGACTTTTGCAGCGTAGAAGGAATTCGAAGAGAGCTCATAGCACCTCATAACCCACAACAGAACGGGGTTGCTGAGTGGAAGAACAGAACGATCGTGGGTGTTGCACGGGCGATGTTGCATGATCAGGGCCTACCCATTCACTTGTGGGCGGAGGCATGCAATACTGCAGTATATGTGCAGAACTATTGTCCTCACAAGATACTTGGAATGAGTACACCCGAGGAGGCGTTTTCTGGTAAGAAGCCTGATATTTCCCATTTGAGGATTTTTGATTCACCTGTTTACATTCATGTGACAAAGGATGCCAGGAAGAAGCTGGAGCCGACCGCTGAGGTTGGGATATTTGTGGGGTACACTGATACGCCCCACAACTATCGTGTGTATTTTCTAGACAGTCGCAAAACTGTTGTGCGACGGGATATCAAATTTCAGGAGGAGAAATCCATGAAGTGTTCACTTGAGAGGGAGCCACACTTGCATGCAGATGAGGAGCTATTAGTTCCTAAGGATGAGTCTCAGGATGTGGATCAGCCACAAGAGGAGGTTCATGGAGTGGAAGAGACCACTCAGGCAGCGCCAACCATCAGAGGGAGGAAGCGCACTACAGAAGCTGAGCGAATGGCTCAAGATGCAGAGAAGGTTGTAGGAGCACCTACAGCACAGTGCAGATAGATAAAGTCACCTGATCGGTACACTGGATACATGGTTCTTGTGAGAAAGTGTATCGTGACAGAGCCATCCTCCTTCGAGGAAGCTTTGGAGGATCCCGCATGGGTAGATGCCATGGTGGAAGAGTATGATTCGATTGTCAGAAACAGTGCATGGGAGATTGTCCCGAGACCGGAAGGGAAATCAGTGGTGGGTTCGAGATGGATCAGCATGTGTGCTAAGCAGAAATCGACGGAGTGGAGAAGGAAGAAGGTGGGGATTTGTTGCCCGAGGCTTCTCACAGATAGAGGGGATCGATTATGAGGAGACCTTTTCACCTGTCGCAAGGTATTCTTCCATACGGACAATTCTTGCTCTCTTAGCGCAGATGGGGCGACACATTCATCAGATGGATGTGAAGACTGCGTTCCTCAATGGGGTGATTTAGGAGGAGGTGTACATAGAGCAGCCCGAAGGTTTCGAGATATTCAATGGCGAGTCGCATGTGTGTAGGCTCAAGAGAGCGCTGTATGGGTTGAAACAAGCACCTCGTGCATGGTACACATGGATAGATAGTTATTTCACCAGACTTGGATTCTCCAAGAGTGAGGCGGATCCTAATCTATACCAGATTGTGGTGGAGGGTAAGTTGCTGATCATTGTACTTTATGTGGATGATTTGATTTTGATAGGTGATGAACTATTGATACACTCATTCAAGGCTGATCTTGCAAAGGAGTTTGAGATGAAGGACTTGGGCCTCCTTCATTATTTCCTGGGATTGGAAATTTGGCAGCGCAGTGGTGGAATATTTGTTTCTCAGGGTAAGTATGCCCGGGAGATACTGGAGAAGTTCAACATGCATGGCTGCAAGCCTATTGATACTCCTCTTCCTGGTGGTTGGAGGAAGGAGGATGCTACTTCAGCGGAGGTAGTGGATGCCACTGTTTATCGACAATTGGTGGGGTCACTTATGTATCTGGTCAATACACGACCCGACATATGCTATGTTGTTAACTAGCTTTCACAAGATATGGTTAAGCCAACCAAGCTCTTTTGGAAGGCAGGAAAGCATGTATTGAGATATCTCAGAGGCACATCGGGATATGGATTATGGTACAGATAGTCGGATGAGGTGAAGCTATGTGGCTTCACGGATGTAGATTGGGCAGGGAGTCCAACGAACATAAATAACACATCTAGAGGGATTTTCAGTATCAGGTCGACATCAGTTTCTTGGTACAACAGGAAGCAGAGATCCGTGGCACTCAGTTCAGTAGAGGCCGAGTATATGGAAGCGAGTTTGGCTGCATGCGAGGCTATATGGATGAGGAAGATCATGGTCGGGTTGTTCAATTCACACTTGGATCCTACTGTGATTTATTGTGATAATCAGAGTTGCATCAAACTCTCGGTTAATCCAGTATTTCATGATAGATATAAACACATTGACATCCGGTATCATCATATCATAGATTGTGCGTAGTGGAATATCATGTTACTTTCATACATTCCTACGGAGGATCAGGATGCTGATATCTTGATGAAGGCGCTCACCAGGAGAAAATTCGAATACCACAGAGGCAGGATAGGGGTTGAAGATAATCCATATCTTGTTGAGAGGGAGTGTTGAGATTGCAACAAGATGATGAGCTTAGTGGAAAGAAGTCGCCCATCAGTGGGTCCATGATTTTTGGCGCAAGTTCATTTTTAGACTATGTCTATTTTTAGAGAAAGATCATGGTTTCATGAGTTGCAGGATGCTATTTGTGGATGGTTGGTCAAGTCGGAAAATATATGACTCTTATTTTTAGACATATCGGGCGGAATCTATTTTTAGATTGCCGCCTAAAAATATATATGTCGAATACAGTCGCACATAATATTTGACTAAACATTATCTTATCCTCTTGGAGCACTTCACAAGGGTCAAGGTACATGCACACAAGGAATTACGTTTATTCCTAGGTTGGTGAAGCTTGGCTACATGGAGATTCTCGTTAGAACCTATGTGACGTAGTCAGAGTCGATTGAGAAAGGTGGAGTTGTCTAGACTTTAAATCATAAATAGTAGAGCTAGTTGTATCTAGTCTAACTGATTGATACACTAGTGAGAGTGGTGTGAATTAATTATTAATTAATTCACTAATTATAAAATCATTAATCAACTAAAGAATACATCAGCTAACTTCAGTGCATGGACAGTTTCAGTGGAGACCAGTGAAGAGATAGGTGAAAGAGCAGTGTGACTATCAGTTGTGACTATACTCGTGCATGAGTTTGCACCACACATTGATGGAGATGCCAATGAGGATTGCGCAGTACACACCAGGTGGATTCGAACTCATTCAGGGCCATTATTCATCTTGGATTGCGTAGTAGAGGCAGGCTAACAGGTGGAGCAGATTGGAGCATGTATTTTGTTAGATCCGAGCTTGTGTAGTGTGTAACAATTGGAGATTGTACTGAGAGCTTGTGATGATTTTTTACAATGATTGTTACATGATCTCTATCATTATAATATACAGATAGTTGGGGGTTTTCAGCTTTAAGCTTTCCCATAAATACTGTGTTTATATGTGTGATTGTTTATGGTTTTGATGTGCACATGCGATTGTTTATATTTCCGCAATTAATGATCAATAGTAGAAGAGGTTATGTATTATGCATGAAGCTCAAATAGTGTGTGATCAGGATAATCTCGGTGAATGATTTAACAGTTATTCAAATTTATATAACAAATACAACTGATATCTATGATACATGAACATGTGGCATGGGTGCAACCATCCATAATAGAGTACATATAAACTGAGATCCGAGGTATGGACGCAGCCATCCAAGAATAAGGATCAACAAATAGACTCAGGTATGGTTGCAACCATCTAACCAAAAGAGTCATGCATATAGTCATGATAAACCACAATATCCAAAAACCTGGATCTTATTAGAAAAAACCAAGTGTCTTGCGCTCGATATCGACCCGAACAAGTACAAATTCAAGCATGTGAATATGTGAGCTGAAGTCAAACATGCAAGAAAGTCACCGGATTACCAGCCAATGATGAAAGTTGTTAACAGGCATGAGAGAAACCACCAATAATGACAATGGCTTTCAAGGTACGACTAGTACAATCCACATAATGTGAACATTGATCTGGCATCGAACACCCACATAATCACTCGATCGAAGGCCAATGATGTGGACCTGTCATCAAATGCGAAGAACTTGCCATTAAGGCATGCAAGCTCCAAGATACCGGAAGGGAGTCTCTAGATCAACTTCTTGGATAATGAGCTAAAGTTGACAGGAAGTGACCTGGTCGAAGGAGGGCCATAATGTTTCCCACATCATTGACACGAGACATAGGAACACGATGATAGTGAATCAGGACCAAAAAAGAGAATCAGAGGGAGGTTGAAAACTGCAAAAAAAAACTTCTCTTGAACATATCAGTGACACAACTCTGAATTTGGAAGTATTTGACATCAAGGTATCTGAGGCCATGATGACATGGAAAATAGTAGAAGCGAGGTCAAAACAGATTACCCAAACCCATGGAGGCAGAAATGATGAAATGAGATGTCCCCAACCCGACACGAATGTAGATGAGTGTCATGTTCAGGAGCGACATACTGCCATCACGACTGAGAACTGGTTCCATTTTCCCCCACAATTGCTAGCGAGTACCCCAATTATTTATGAAAAACAAGCTTGAAGGGGATAACATGTGCTTGTCATGTAGGTTTGTCATTTGGGCAAATCCATCCTAGTACATTTTACGAGCCCTAGGAAGGAGGAACTCGGTAACATCATGGTGACGGTGTCCGACGTCATTTAGGGTTTAACAAGTCTGACAAAGGAAGAACTTGACATATTTTCATGTTTAGAGAGCTTGAAAAGAAGCAGAAAAGAAAACTCCAGCAGTCCCTTTTCATAGGTAGTCTCATAGATCCGAAAAGGTAGAAAACTGTGTCCGAGAGAACCTCTTAGTTGCGATAGGCTAAGGTATTCCTTTTTTTAAAATAATCTATCCCAACCCGAAAAAGGGGTATACGTATACTCGGTACATATCGTTTTGTGGCTATTTAAGGAGTTCAAAAGGACAAGAGTCTCAACAATATTTTCAATTTTAGAGAGTCAGAAAAGAGTTGAAAGATGACTCCAACAGTGACTTTTTCATGTTTTTACCGAGTCCGAAAAAGTATACAATACAAATCATTACTTCATCATCATCATGTTGAGGACCTGTCGTTGCACAAGAGACGCACATAAAACCCATTTCTCGAAATAACATAGAAAATAATAAAAAAATATGCTGTAACACCTAATTAGGGTTCTGAAAAGTTATAAAATTCCAAATATGGTAAAAAATAAATTACTTTTCACTTTTACCTCTTGTGAGCAATTTGTCACCCTTTTTCACTTCGATTTTGCGGCATTGACAGCGGGCAATCCGAAAGACCAATCTCAAATCTGAATGTTCCAGGTAAGAACTCACATCTTTCCCTGCATCTTGATAGTAATTTTATTACCTGCAATCCCATTTTTGCAGATCTATGGGAGGATTTTTCAAAATTTAGGGCTCGGCGATCGGCGTGAGTATTGGGCACAGACTTGCACCAACCGGCCTAAAAATTGAACGAGGGTGCGCCAACTGCAGAAGTCATTTTAAGAATGTAAATACAAACAAGAAGGCCTAATTTGAAAATTAAAAAGCTTTGGATTTTTCTAATGACAACCATATGGATGTTTTTGTAGGTGTGAAAAGACAAAATGGTGATTGAATGGAAAGAACGAGAACACAGTGAAGAAGATGAGGAAGCCATGGGCAGTAGGAGGTGCATGGAATCTCTTAGATATTGTGGGCTCAATAAATTCTTTATGGGGCCATGTCTTAGAGCTCAACCAGAGCTGTTGCACTACTTGATTAGTGTCTGGGACGTTGATCAGGAAAAATTCATTATTCATGACCAGGAACTTGAGATTGAAGTCTCAGATGTTTATTTCATAAACGGACTGTCACGGAGGGGGGCAGTACCAATCTTGACCGACACCCAACCCTCAATGGAGAACATGAGTATGGTTATTGATAGGGTGTGCCCAGGGGCAAGGAAAGGATCGGGAAGAAGAAAAGTGGATATCCAAACTATTCCAGATTAGGCACTAAGGTTAGTGTTGCACACCATCACACAAGCTGCTGGATCGCAGGCTCTACACGAGGCCACAAAAACACAACTACTTCTTGTTGTATATTGCATGGCACTGACCCTCTACAACTGGGTAGAGGCGGTAACAATCAACATGAAGCGTCAACTGACAAAATGCAATAAAACGAAGCTGAAGCAGTTCGGCTATGGATCCATATTGGTATCATTCATCTTGGAACGGTTACCAATATTCCAGCATTAGGAGGTAATAGTTCCGACACCACCAGCCCAGGAGCCATGGAAGGCCCATTGGGCAGATTTGATGCCAAGGTTAGGGGACAATCAATATATGTCTTGGAGACCGGAGTTATTTGAGTGGCTCCACTGATAGCTGATTTTCGTGGAGGATTGGACCTACTCTGGCATAGATTTCAGTGGTGATGCAGATCTCCCACTCCCAGAAGTAGAGGATTGGGATGAAGTACTAGGTAAGACTCATTTTTTATTTTGATGAGTATTATGATTTTTTTTGTTTTGTTATGAGTGTTCTAACATTAATCCATTTAATTGAAGATGTTGGCCCAGAGAGACGTGCAGGTATGTCCCCGATAGAGTGGAGGATTCCTTGTGACTTTGATGTGGCCCCTCATGGTGAGGGAGGCGAGGAGGAGGAAATAATATGTAACCTGGAGGGAATCTCCTGTGGGATCCCGGACTATGCACGTTTCGATGATGTTCCTTGCGCATACCAGAGACACACTGCAGGGGTGTCAAACATGTTCACCACTTGTTGAGGCAGCCTGTATGGGAAGTGACGTGTTATCATGAGCGTCACATCGAGTAGACACCTAGGTTTTATTTCCACATATTTTTGAGAGACATGATGTCTCAGGATGTAACCGAAACAAAAATATTTTTGAACTTATGATGCACATGGATGCAAACAGTCGATATATATATACATCTATTTTCCTATATGGATCTTGTCATGTGATGATGATTTTTTCAAATTACACAAATGTCTATCTAATAAAATGTTAACTATTGTATCAGTTAATGCATTCATTCGTCTAGGAATATGTTGATATGTAATGTAATCAAAATGTCTTTCCAGTAAACAAACATGAAAATACAACCTTAAGATGTGAGGGTTTCTAACAGAATAATGTGCATTAAGTTGACTAACAACAAGCTATCAGTCTAGGTTAAAAATAATTGCACGAATGTAGAGGGTAATGGCCTCGGTTAATAGTTCAATAACAACACTATATTCAGTGACATTGTCTGTAGTTCATCCTAGACAGATACCTTGAAGGTCTATCAACTCACCAACAGGATCATAAATCACCCAGGCTGCTGAAGACAAGTTCCAGATACTGTGGGAAGCACCATCCATGAAACCGACATAAGGGGTAATAGGCATCTACACAAAAAGAAACGATCCAGTAAGCAGGAAAATGCTCGCAAAGCACACCAAGCCAAAAAAGTACAAAAATGAAAAAACACCTATGTACAAAAACATGCACGAATGACTCATGCATAGTAACTTTTAAGATACAACCCATTTCTGGGCTGATCTATAGGATGAAATTCATAATCAATAAGCTCATAAGCCCCATTCTACAAAACACATTTAACAATGTAGGGCCCATACCACATGGGTTGAAATTTTCCTGCCCCCAGCTTATCGTGAGCTTGGTCATACATGAGGACGAGGTCTCCTGATATGAAGGAACGAGGAGAAACCGACTGGTCAAAATGATCTTTGACCCACTTTTTTTGTGTTTCAATGACCAGAGCAGCCAAGCGGCAAGTTTCATCCAACCTTTATAAATATAGAAGATGCTCTTCTTTTGGTGAAGTATTCAGCAGCAATTCACCGACTAGTTTGAGGGAAGGTATTTCACATTCAATTGGAAGGGTAGCTTCTAGACCGTAGACAAGCTGGAATGAAGTGAATCTTTTTGCATCCTTAACTAAGGTTTGGTACGCCGAAAGAGTCGAAAAAAACATGAGATGCCATTTTAATTTGTGCATCCCAATCGTACGTTGAAGTATAGTGACGAGAACTTTGTTCACGGCTTCAACTTGGCCATTGGCCTGAGGATAGTACGACGTTGAGCTGTTGTGACGCAAACCCAAATTGGAAGTCAACTTCGCCACCATGCAATGCCGAAAATGGGAACCATGATAGGTAACAATGGCTTGAGGGACACCAAACCTAGAAATGACACGATTGAATAGAAATTGTGTTGTTGTCTTACCGTCGGCCATAAGTGTAGGCATTGCTTCGGCCCATTTGGTGAAGTAGTAAATGAATAAGATGTTATAAGCATGAAACCATGCTGAGTGAGGGTTACACGTCATAAAATTAATGCCCCACTTTTCAAAGGGACCAATGGTAATGATAGGGTGGAGATGGGAAGGTGGCGCACACATCTTGCATTGATAGATCTGGAAATCATGGCACTTGCGGACAACAACAATGTAGTATTTAAAGATGGTGGACCAGAAATATCCAACAAGAAGAATTTTCTATGCAGTAGAATATCCAAACATGTGACTGCCACAGGCGCCACTGTGACAATCATGCAGGGCCTTCTCAGCCTCCTCGAGAGTCAAACACTGGTGGAGAATGGAATCAACTCTGATGTGGTAGAGAGTATATATGGCTATGCGATAGGGTTGCGATTGAAGATAGATGCGTCAACGAGCATCCTTCGTTAACTCAGATCAGAAGGTAGAATTCTGAGGATATATGATGATATCACCGTACTAAGGATCAAGGGTGCTAATCAGAAAAATCATGTCGTCCGGAATGCATTCCTCGGAACCAGACAAGGCGGAATCAGAAGGGAGAGAGCAGATAAAATCGGTGAAGACTAATGACTTCTTTGACTTGGTAGTAGTGAACTCCAAATAAAACTCTTGGAGGATGAAAATCCACTTAGAGTACTTTCTCCTCAGCAATTGACGGGTCAATATGTAAGTCATAAGGTTGCAATCAAAAAACACAATCACTATACGCAACAGAATATAGTGACAAAAACGTTGAACAGCTTGAAAAACAACCAATGCCAACTTCTCGACATGTGCATATCACATTTTAGTATCGATAAGGTTACGAGACAGATATTAAATGACATGCTCGTCACCAACATCATCGTCTTGTACCAAAACCATGGCAATCGTGTTGAATGCGACGACCAAATAGAGGGAGTAGTCACGATGATAATTCAGAGGACACAAAGACTTTGTATGTCATAATAGGCGTTTGAAGCAGAGGAGAAGGAACCTGAGAAGTGAACCTCTTGAGACACGTAGACAGGGCCCAAAGGCCAGGCATAAATGAGGAAAGATGATGACTATTGTCCCAAGGAGGATCCTTGAGAGACATAGTTTCCACGATGGCTTCGTCGAAGGGAAATATCTCTTTCAAGGGATCAGGCGAATCCGAATCATTGAGCCGGGGGGATTGAGAATAAGTATCAAGAGACATTCCCAAAGGAGCATGATCAGAAGGCGGAGAATCCAATGCCGAGATAAGTTCACAATAATCAATCTCTATCGGACTTAACGACATCGAATCTCCAAATGAATCAATCTTCTTGGGTGAAGGTATGATCCATGGATCGTCAGACCTGGAGATCATATTAACCTGAACAATGTTGGGTGGAGGAAGAGGAAAAATACCCATGAGGGTGGGATCTTTGAAGAGACCTGGCCCTACACTTGTAGAAATTTGAATAACTGATATATTGTTCACCGAGATTCTCCTGACCACACACTATTTTAGCTTCATGCATAATACAGAATCTCTTCTACCATTGATCATTACATGCAGAAATAAAATCAATTGCATGCACACATTAAAACCACAAAAAATCATACATATGAACACAGTAATTCATGGGAAAGCTTAAAGCTGAAAACCACAACTATCTGTATATTATATGTCATGGAGATCATGTAACAATCATAGTACAAAGCTCCTCACAAGCTCTCATGCACACCTTCAATTGCTACACACTATCAAGCTAGATCTAGAAAAACACATGCTCCAATCTTTTGCCACTTGATAGCCAGCCTCTATTGCGTTATCAATGCTATGGGATGGCTTCATTAAATAGATAAACCACCTGGCTTGTACTACGCAATCCTCATGGGCTTCTCCACCTATCTGTGTGTTGCAAATAGCAACAATATAGTCACAACTGATAGTTAACCTGCTCTTTCACCTATTTCTGCACTGGTCTCCACTGAAACTATCCATGCAATGAAGTTAACTGATGTATTCTTTAGTTGATTAATGAGTTTATAATTAGTGAATTAATTAATAATTAATTCACACCACTCTCACTAATTGTATCAATTAGTTAAACTGAATACAAATAGCTCAACTATGTTTAGATTAGTTAAACGGAATACAACTCCACTAACTTCCTCAATCAACTCCACCAAACTCTGTCACATGAGTTCTAACTGAAGTATCCATGCAATAGCTCCACTTAACCCTTAGGAATAGTGTAATTCCTTCTGTCAGCTCCTGTGCCACATCTGTGCACTTAACTGAAGTGCTCCAAGAGAATAAGATAATGTTTAGAGTCTAAATATTATTAAGAGCTAATAATATTCGACATATCTATTTTTAGACTGGCAATCTAAAAATAGATTCCGCCTAGTATGTCTAAAAATAGAATTCCATCTATTTTTTCTGACTTGACCAACCATCCACAAATAGCATCCTGCAACTCATAGAACATGATCCATATGTCTAAAAATAGACATAGTCTAAAAATAGACTTTGCGCCAAAAATAGCCCGCGGGCCCACTTAGTGAAGGCGACTTCTTTCCACTAAGCTCATCATCTTGTTGCAATCTCAACACTCCCTCTCAACAAGATAAGGATTATCTGCAACCCCTATCCTGCCCCTGTGGTATTCGAATTTTCTCCTAGTGAGCACCTTCGTCAAGATATCAACATCCTGATCCTCCGTGGGAATGTATGAAAGTAACATGATCTTCCACTGCACACAATCTCTGATATGATGATACCAGATGTCGATGTGTTTAGATCTATCATGAAATACTGGATTAACCGAGAGTTTGATGCAACTCTGATTATCACAATAAATCACAGTAGGATCCAAGTGTGAACCGAACAACTCGACCAGGATCTTCCTCATCCATATAGCCTTGCATGCAGCCAAACTCGATGCCATATACTCGGCCTCTGTTGAACTGAGTGCCGCGGATCTTTGCTTCCTGTTGTACCAAGAAACTGCTGTCGACCCAATACTGAAAATCCCTCCAGATGCGCTCTTTCTGTCTATTGGGCTCCCTGCCCAATCTGCATCCGTGAATCCACATAGCCTCACCTCATCCGACTGTCTGTACCATAATCCATATCCCGATGTGCCTCTGAGATATCTCAATACATGCTTGCCTGCCTTCCAAAAGAGCTTGGTTGGCTTAACCATATCTTGTGAAAGCTAGTTAACAGCATAGCATATGTCGGGTCATGTATTGACCAGATACATAAGCGACCCCACCAACTGTCGATAAACAGTGGCATCCACTACCTCCATTGGAGTAGCATCCTCCTTCCTCCAACCACCAGGAAGAGGAGTATCAATAGGCTTGCAGCCATGCATGTTGAACTTCTCCAGTATCTCCCAGGCATACTTACCCTGAGAAACAAATATTCCACCACTATGCTGCCAAATTTCCAATCCCAGGAAATAATGAAGGAGGCCCAAGTCCTTCATCTCAAACTCCTTTGCAAGATCAGCCTTGCATGAGTGTATCAACAGCTCATCACCTGTCAAAATCAAATCATCTACATAAAGTACAATGATCAGCAACTTACCCTCCACCACAATCTGGTATAGGTTCGGATCCGCCTCACTCTTGGAGAATCCAAGTCCGATGAAATAACTATCTATCCGTGTGTACCAAGCACGAGGTGCTTGTTTCAACCCATACAACGCTCTCTTGAGCCTGCACACATGCGACTCGCTGCTGAAGATCTCGAAACCTTCGGGCTGCTCTATGTACACCTCCTCCTCAATGACTCCGTTGAGGAATGCAATCTTCACATCCATCTGATGAATGTGCCACCCCATCTGCGCTGAGAGAGCAAGAATCGTCCGTATGGAAGAATACCTTGCGACAAGTGCAAAGGTCTCCTCATAATCGATCCCCTCTATCTGTGAAAAGCCTCGGGCAACAAATCTTTCCTTGTACTTCTCCACACTCCCGTCAGCTGCCTGCTTCACTTTGTAGATCCATCTCGAACCCACCACTAATTTCCCTTCCGGCCTTGGGACAATCTCCCATGCACTGTTTCTGACAATCGGATCATACTCTTCCACCATGGCATCTACCCATGCGGGATCCTCCACATTTTCCTCAAAAGAGGATGGCTCTATCACGATACATTGACTCATGAGAGCCATGTATCCAATGTACCGATCAGGTGACTGTCTCTGTCTGCGCTGTGATGTAGGTGCTCCTACAACCTTCTCTGCATCTTTAGCCAGTCGCTCAGCTTCTGTAGTGTGCTTCCACCCTCTGATGGTTGGCGCTGCATGAGTGGTCTCTTCCACTCCATGAACCTCATCTTGTGGTTGATCCACATCCTGAGACTCATCCTTAGGAACTAATAGCTCCTCATCTGCATGCAAGTGTGGCTCCCTCTCAAGCGAACACTTCATGGATTTCTCCTCCTGAAATTTGATATCCCGTCGCACAACAGTCTTGCGACTATCTGGAAAATACACACGATAGTTGTGGGGCATATCAGTGTACCCCACAAATATCCCAACCTCCGTAGTCGGCTCCAGCTTCTTCCTGGCATCCTTCGTCACATGAATGTAAACAGGTGAACCAAAAATCCTCAAATGGGAAATATCAGGTCTCTTACCAGAAAACGCCTCCTCGGGTGTACTCATGCCAAGTATCCTGTGAGGACAACGGTTTTGCACATATACTGCAGTATTGCATGCCTCCACCCACAAGTGAATGGGTAGGCCCTGATCATGCAACATCGCCCGTGCAGCACCCACGATCATTCTGTTCTTCCACTCAGCAACCCCGTTCTGATGTGGGTTATGAGGTGTTATGAGCTCTCTTTGAATTCCTTTTGTGCTGCAAAAGTCCTTGAATTTTCTAGAGATGAATTCACCACCATTTTCGTTCCTAAGAGCCTTCACCTGCTTCCTCGATTCTTTCTCAAACAGTCCCTTGAACTCATAGAAATTTGAGTATGTCTCGCTCTTCTTCTGCATGAAGAAGATCCAGCACTCACGAGAAAAATCATCAAAAAATATCACATAATACTTGTGCTTTGCTGTCGAAGCTGTTGAGAAAGGTCCACACACATCTGTGTGAATTCTCTCAAGGATCATCGTGGTGCGACTATCCTTCTCGTGAAAGGTGGCTTTCACAAATTTTCCCAAGGTACACCCCTTGCACTGATCTGAATGCGCAAGAGTACCCTTAGGAAGCCCAGTAGAAATATGCTGCAGTATCTTCAAAGCTCCATGGTGAAGGTGGCCCAATCTCCTGTGCCACAACTTGCCATCATCCCGGCTCACCACTCCTTTTGCCTTGCCTGCCATTGCTGCGTAGCCATCTACCTGCAATTGATAAAGGTTCTTAACTTGAACCCCTATACTCCAGGTCTCACCAGTTGCATTACTACGCAGGAACGCCTTTCCCTCGCTAAAGACAACATCATATCCCTTGTCTTCTAACATCGCCATAGAGATAAGATTCTTCTTCAATCCTGGAACATGCATCACTTCCTTCAATATGAATGGTTTACCAGACTCCCTCTCAAAGGAAATGGTACTGATACCGGTCGCACTGTATCTACCATATTCTCCCATCTCGATGTGCACTCCAAGATCTTTCTCGTCGAGATTAGTAAACAAAACTCGATCTCCTGTCATGTGAAAAGATGCACCATTGTCAAGAAACCACACTGAACCCGTCACACTTGAAACCAAGCATGTGATCAGTGAAAAATCCAGCTCAAACTGTGAGGCTAAGGCCTCTCCAGCTGTAGTCCCAACAGCCTGCTTATTTTTCTTCTTCTGTGGACAATTAGTGGCGTAATGTCCGTGTTGGTGACAATGAAAGCACTTCACCTTGGACATGTCTTGCTTCTTGCCTTTCACACCAGAATGAGAAGCTTTCTTGCTCTTCCCCTTCTTTTCTTTGGCAGCCAAAGCACAATTCTCTTCATCAGAGTTCTTTGATGAAGATCCGTCCCTGGTACTCCGCCTTATCTCCTCTTGCACAAGATCCGACCAAAGTCGCTCCCATCCTGGCAATTTCTCCCGACCATTGATAGAGTCCTGATAGGAATGCCAACTCTTCAGAAGCCCAAGGAGAGCCAAGCTCACCAAGTACTCATCATCAACAGTAACCCCCACACTTCCCAGCTCATCCCTGCATTGGATGAACTTCGTGAGGTACTTGGGCATACTGTCACCTTTCTCCATCTTTATGTTCCTGAGTTTGTCCTTGAGCGCCAACTTCCTCTGGTCGCTCTTGCTTTGGAATAAATCTGTCAAAGATTTCCACATCAAGAATGGAGAAGCCTTACCATGAAGGCTGGATACTATGTGATCCTTCACACCTTCCAACAGAATCCTTCGACACTTTGTTGTCTTCTTTTTCCATGCGTCAAGTACGGCAGCATCACTATAAGTTGGCTTTGGAATTTCTGCATCTATGAACTCCTTCAACCCATTGTCATCTAGCACCGCCTCCATCATGTCCTTCCATGCAATATAATTCAAGCTGCCCTCAAGGGAATTCTCCAATCGCAATCTTTTGAAAGACATCTAAACTTTGACACCAAGAAAACACTGTTGCAAATTTGAATTCCACCAGCACAAAACTCAACCGCTTCAATGTTTTGCAATTGTTCCAATGATCAATATCGCTCTGATACCATGTAGAAATTTGAATAACTGATATATTATTCACCGAGATTCTCCTGATCACACACTATTTTAGCTTCATGCATGATACAGAATCTCTTCTACCGTTGATCATTACATGCGGAAATAAAATCAATTGCATGCACACATTAAAACCACAAAAAATCACACATATGAACACAGTATTTCATGGGAAATATTAAAGCTGAAAACCCCAACTATCTGTATATTATATGTCATGGAGATCATGTAACAATCATAGTACAAAGCTCCTCACAAGCTCTCATGCACACCCTCAATTTCTACACACTATCAAGCTAGATCTAGCAAAACACATGCTCCAATATTTTGCCACTTGATAGCCAGCCTCTATTGCATTATCAATGCTATGGGATGGCTTCATTAAATAGATAAACCACCTGGCTTGTACTGCGCAATCCTCATGGGCTTCTCCACCTATATGTGTGTTGCAAATAGCAACAGTATAGTCACAACTGATAGTTAACTTGCTCTTTCACCTATTTCTGCACTGGTCTCCACTGAAACTGTCCATGCACTGAAGTTAACCGATGCATTATTTAGTTGATTTATGAGTTTATAATTAGTGAATTAATTAATAATTAATTCACACCACTCTCACTAATTGTATCAATTAGTTAAACTGAATACAAATAGCTCAACTATGTTTAGATTAGTTAAAATGAATACAACTCCACTAACTTCCTCAATCAACTCCACCAAACTCTGTCACATGAGTTCTAACTGAAGTATCCATGCAATAGCTCCACTTAACCCTTAGGAATAGCGTAATTCCTTCCGTCAGCTCCTGTGCCACATCTGTGCACTTAACTAAAGTGCTCCAAGAGAATAAGATAATGTTTATAGTCCAAATATTATTAAGAGCTAATAATATTCGACATATCTATTTTTAGACCGGCAATCTAAAAATAGATTCCACCCAATATGTCTAAAAATAGAAGTCCATCTATTTTTTCCGACTTGACCAACCATCCACAAATAGCATCCTGCAACTCATAGAACATGATCCATATGTCTAAAAATAGACATAGTCTAAAAATAGACTTTGCGCCAAAAATAACCTGTGGGCCCACTTAGTGAAGGCGACTTCTTTCCACTAAGCTCATCATCTTGTTTCAATCTCAACAACGCTCTCGTAAGGCATAGGAATTTGATCGACATAGAAAACATTGTTCTCAGAAGAAGAAGTGAAGAGCAACAATTGATCGAAAATAATGATCTTTCCTTCATGCTGAAATCACAAAACACGAAAGAGAGTGAACGGAACACACAACATGGAGTGGGTCCAACTACGATCGAGGACAAGACTGTAATTGTGCTTGGCATCAACTACTTCAACCTTGATGTTGACTATTTTCCCTTCTAGAGTAATCGGTAAAATAGTGATAACACCAAGAGGTTTAGATTCCCTTCCATCAAATGCTTCTAGAGAATTTGGAGATGAATTCAGAGTTGGAGAACCAATTGCTTTCTAGCAGGAAGATGACATGACGCATGTAGACGCACCCTCGTCCACAACCAAACAATGGATATTCAGTCCATTAATTCCAACTTGGACGATGAGTGCAAGCTGATGAGGGAGACGCGAGACGAAATTCTCCAAGCCAAAAGTAATAAGGCTCGAATCAGCAGGTTCAACCCCACCAATGGTAGATAGCAAAGCCTTCCGTTGAGACAGACAACTCTGAAGTACTTCTAATGCACACATCGCAAATGGCACCTGAGCCAAATCCTCAACAATACTGTAATGTTGAGTAGCATGGGTGATAGGATTGTAAGAATACTTACAGAGTACACATTTGGAAGGTGTTCATACAATGGAATTAGTACTGGGCCTTTCAATCTAAAGAGGGTTAGAAGTAGGTGGAGGAGGAGGACCATCAACGATCTCTTTCCCTGCTACCTGATGCGGTTCGGTATAACTGTAATATCCCTTTTCAGGGATATCCCTCAAACACAAGCAAATTCCAACGAGAGAAGGACTGGGAGGGTGTTTACCAGATATTTCACCTCTGAGAAGAGGGTGAGATCTGAAGGCTACCTGGCCCTTTCCAGACTCTGTCTAAGAATATGAGGAAAACACACCAAGTGGTATAGAACTAGAATGCCCGAAGATATAAAATAATAGTAATGCAGACATACAATAGCATAGATAGAATGTATAACAAATTCTCTAGAAATATAGAGAGAAAATGGTAAGCCATTTTATTATACTGAGAAATATAATGAAGTATAATAGGTGATCAGAGTGATGGCACCTATACTTGCTCTAAGGAAAGTGAAGAAATACTCTTAGAATGTCCAAGAAATGGTTGCTCTCTGAACTGCATCCCAGCTGCTGGAAAACTGCTGTGTAGTTGCTATTGCTGAAATGAAATGATGATTTTGGGTTGATCCCCTTTCCATAATGAGCTGAAAATATGGGATCCACCTCTACTCATCAATCACAGCAAAACCCAGAAATCATATCTGAAATGGATGACCCCCGAAAATCACCCCCTTGGGGAATTACGTTGTCCTCCAAGGCTCTATGCAGAGGCTGAGTAGAAACCACTGAAATGCAGCCTCAAACTCCACCAAAGTCCTCCAACAGGCAAGGGTTGATCCCTTGCTCAATCTCCAAGCTCAAAACCCCTACAAGAAACTCAATCCGGAGCTCCCCTAGAATGGACTGCGTCCTCCCTCTCAAGACTACGCAGTCTCTGAATGCCCAGCTCCACAAGAAAACCCAAACATCAATCCTCCCACAAAATGATGATGAAACTACCTTGCCCGAGCAGGCACTCGAAATCCCCTAGGGCTAAGGGTGAGATCTCCAATCGGAGACACTTGATGCACTAAATAGTGTTGCAGACAGGCTAAATAGCCAACGTGCTCAAGAAGTTGAAGTGACTAGCTCAAATGCACAAACTCCAATGAAAAAATGAGGAGGCTCCTCCCTCTCTTATAACTTTGGCCTCTCTCAAAACCCTAAGGCCCATCTCCTCAACGTAGCCTCCCTCTTGCCACGTGCTCCTCTCCATCTACGCAGTCCCTTCTAGTGCATACGTGGGCCCCCTCTCTATGTGGTACTTGGCCCCCCTTGGCTCCCTTTAAGTTACAACATTGTGCTACTAGGGAGTGAATTTATTCCCAAAGTGAGTTATATCCCCCTTTACTTACCTTTTTATTTATAAATAAACTATAGAAGGCAAAATTGAGCAAAATCGAATATTCCAATTAGCCATGGCTAATTAGGGATATTATAGTCTCCCCCGGAAAATTTTTGCTTGTTCTCAAGCAACTGAAGTGATGGATGCTACAAAATTTTATCACTCTCCCAAGTGGCATCCTCATCCGGCAAATTCTTCCACCTCACCAAGAATTCCCAGACTATCCTGCTCCATAGCTGCCTCTCCCTGGTATCAATAATAGCCTATGGATGCAACACCAAATGCCCCTCATCATCCGTGGGTGGTAGCTCATCTGTCACTGTCACCTACTGCCCCAGTGCCTTCTTCAGGCATGACACATGGAAAATGTTATGAATCTTGCTGCCTTGGGGCAGCTCCAACTCATATGCAACCTGCCCAATCTTGTGTATCACCTTGTATGGCCCATAAAAGCGGGGCTTGAGCTTCTCAAATCCCTTTTGCTTCAGTGACGACTGTCAGTATGGTTGTAATCGTAGGTAGACCAAGTCCCCTACCTCAAACTGTCTCTCCACCCAACCTCTGTCAGCATATAGCTTCTGCTGGTTTTGCACTGTAGCCATATTATCCTTGAGAGCTCGGAGAATATCTTGACTCTCTTGGATCCAAATATTGGCTCTTGGAGCCTTGCTAGCACCAAATATCACATCAGCAAAAGACAAATAATGATATCCATACAAGGCGTAAAATGGAGACATACCAATGGACATGTGATGTGTAGTGTTGTAACAGTACTCTCCCAGATGCAGCCACTTCAGCCATGCTCATTTTTTCCCACTGACATAGTTACGCAAGTAGCCCTCCAGCCACTTGTTAACTATCTCCATTTTCCCATCCATCTGTGGGTGATAATTGGTACTCGGTGTCAAATCCGTCCCCACCAACCGGAAAATCTCCTGCCAAAATCCACCCATGAAGTGGCTGTCCCTGTCACTGGTGATGGTCTTAGGAAGACCATGTAGCCTGAAAACCTCTCTGAAGAACAGCTCGGCCACCTGTTCTACTGTGTAGTGCACGGATATGGTGAAGAAATGTGCATACTTTGTCAGTCGATCAACGATGACAAAGATACAATCCTTGCCCTGCACCATGGGCAACCCTGTGATGAAGTCCATCGAAATACTCTCCCATTTCCCCTCCAGAATGGGAAGAGGCTGCAATAATCCTGTGTGATGACTCATCTCCCCCTTGTTCCTCTGGAAAACATCACACTCCCTGATGTGCTGGAGTACGTCCTCCTTGAGGCCCTTCCATGAGAACCTCTCTCTAATGGCCCTGTAGGTTTTGGTAAACCCTTGATGGCCGGCCAATGGTGAATCATGTGATACTTGAAGTATCTTCTTCTTGAGCTTAGATCCCTCAGTCAAGAAGATCTGTTCCCTGTAGTAGATGATCTCATCAACCACCCTGTACCTGTCATCCGCCACCTGTCCATCCAGAACCTCACATGCAAATCTGTCCTTGGAGTACTCTACTAAAATTCGATCCCTTCAGTCTGTATCCAAGCTCATAAGAGACAACGTGGCTGGTCTACGTGAAAGGGCATCTTCTACCACATTGTTCTTACCCTTGACATACTCAATGTTAAATTCATATGCCTAGATCTTACTAATCCACTTCTGCTGCCTCTCCTGTAGCTGCTTCTACTCAAAAAAGAACCTGAGGCTGTCATGATCAGTCCTCACCCTGAACCTGTTACCCACTAAATATTGTCGGAATTTGGCCAATGCATGCATAATGGCCAACATCTCCTTGTCATATATAGAATACAACCTCTCGTGTGGAAGGAGCTTCCGAATCTCAAAGGCTATAGGGTGACCTCCCTGCATCAATACTGGGCCGATCCCCTCTCCCGACACATCACACTCCAAAACAAATGGCTGCGTAAAATCCGGAAATGCAAGCACAGGGCAGCTACTCATCACCTCCTTGAGCCTGTGAAAGGCTCGCTGCGTTGTATCCAACCAACTGAATGCCCCCTTCTTCGTCAAATCTGTAAGGGGTGCAGCAAGCTGTGAGAAACTCTTGACGAACTTCCTGTAATAAGTATAAATGCTAATGAATCCTTGAAGTTTTGTCATATTCCTCAGCTCCGGCGAATCTCTGATGGCCCTGATCTTCCCCTCATGAACTCTCACTCCATCCACCCCTATGATGTGTCCCAAGTACAACATCTTCGTCAACCCAAACTCACACTTGGAGAGCTTGGCATAGAATTGCTGCTCCTGCAAAATGCGCAACACTGCCTCTATGTGTTGGAGATGCTCCTCCCAAGTCCTACTGTAAATGAGGATATCATAAAAGAACACCAACACAAACTTCCTCAAGTGACTATGGAAGAAGTGATTCATGCAAGACTGGAATGTCGCTGGGGCATTGGTTAGCCCGAAGGGCATCACCAAAAACTCAAAGTGCCCATAGTGATACCTGAAGGTAGTCTTGGGAATGTCCTATTCCCTCATGCGAATTTGATGGTACCCCGATCTCAAATCAATCTTTGAGAAGAACTGGGCTCCTCTCAACTCATCCATCAACTCATCGATCCTGGGTATAGGGTACCTGTTCTTTAGGCTCTTCTTGTTCAGGGCCCTATAGTCAATACACATCGTCAAGGTGTCATCCTTCTTCTTCACCAACACTACGGAAGAAGAAACAAGACTAGTGCTCGGCCGAATGTGCCCAAGAGCCAGCAAATCCTGGATTGCCCGCTCAATCTCATCCCAATAGGCTTTGGGATGCCTATAGGGGGTAGTAATCACTACTTGTATGCCCTTCTCAAGTTCAATGGTGTGCTCAAACCCCCGGTCTAGTGGCTGTCCGAGCGGAATATCCCCAAACACTGTGGCATACCTGTCAAGGATGGAATGTATCTCTGGGTGCACCGTCTGCCCTGTAGTCCCTGCCGCTGATGCACGCAGCTCCACTACCCACTCTACGTCTCCCTTACGAAATATTTCCTCCATCTGATGAGCCGAAACAGTCTGAGGTGGATATGTGTGTTGTCCCCATATCTTCTCATGCCTCCCTGTCTTCTCATCATCCCGCTCCATCTCTAGGGCCTTCCAATATGTAGTGACCTTCCCTAAAGTGATAAGCCACTGAACCCCCAGTACCATGTTGGTGTCCATAATATTGACCATGAAAAATGATCAGTCAGTGTGTAGATGCCCATCGTCACTGATAACTCTGGAACATAATGAGCACACATCATGGTCTGATCTCCTGGGACCAAAACTGAAAATCCATCGAATCTCTTAGTCTAAATACCTGTCCACTCAACCATCTGTGCATCGATGAAGTTGTGGATTTCCCCACTGTCAACCAAAACTGATACTTTTTGGCCACGTACTGTCCCCCATACGCTCAACTTCAAATACTTGGGAACTCCTCGCAATGCTGCAAGGGCCCCTCTGGTAGGTGAAAAATCCGCACCACCTGCTGCTGATGGTGGAGGTGGCAAAGGATCTTGTGGTGCATAACTATCTCTGACCTCCATGTCATCCTCCTCATCCTCTTCCCCACTGCTCTCGGAGAAGACCTCAATAAAATGTGCTTTTCTAGTAGCACATTGATGTCCCAATGCCCACGACTCCTGACAGGTAAAGCACAACCGCTTCTTCTTCAGCTCCCTCCTAGCATCATCATCCATATGTGCCCATCCTGGATTCCCCTTTGGAGGCGGAATCCTCACGTCCTTCCCTTTGGGCTGGAAAGCTTGTCTCTGGCGGTAAGGTGTCTGGGTCCTGGGTAAGGCATCCTGTAAATCCCGGGTCCTGCTAATAGCGTCCTGGAGTGTGGTTGGTCTAGTAGATCTGACTAGACCTCGAAGTGGCTCTGCTAACCCCTCGACAAACATGTAGATCATCCGCACCATGGATAGATCTGTCACCATCACTGAAACCCGCAAGAAGTCTACAATGTATGTCTCTGGGCTCCCAGTCTGTTTGAGCCTCGTCAGCTCAACAAAGTGCTATTCCGGATCCCTTCATTTAAATCTCTCTATCAACCTCCTAGTGAACTCGGCATATGTTGTCACTATATAATGTCCGAGTGTAACCATCCCATGGAACCATTAGTCCTGGGCCTCACCATCCAAATGTAATGTCACCACCTTGACGGCCTCCGTCTCCGACATCTGGTTAAGCTGGAAATAGATGTCCATCTTCTCCACCCAAGACTTCGCCGAACTGCTTGATGAAGCATCAAACGTAAGCAAGTGGAATCTGCTAGCTGTGTGGTGGGTATCTCCATCATGATAATGCCGGTGCCCTCTATGATGGTCGCGGGGTCTACTGTCCCACTGGAGTTGAACAAAATCTTTGAACGAGAGAGAATCCTTGAACTCCTACCCATAGGCCTGATACTCTGCAAAATAATCGCCCATATGGACAGGCTCTATCTCCTGCTAGGCTCCTGCCCCTGTGTCTGCTCCCAGAAAAGTGGGCATGGTAGAGTGTGTAGGTGCATGTGAAGCCATATGCTGAGTAGTATCATGCTAAGTAGCACCATGCTCCGGAAAATGGTGGGATGTACCCGATCCCTCACCTACCTGGAAAACCCGTGGGGTCTCACGCTGTCTAGCCTCCACATCGGTGAATCTATGACCCATCACCTCAATCTTTCTTGCTAGATCCTGCACCGATTTGAGGAGTGCCTCCCCAAAATTTTTTGCCTCACTATCATCTGCCATCAGCTCTCTCTGCTCTGAATCTAACACAGGCTCCTCCTGCTCTGTGTCTATCACAGGCTCCTCCTGTTCTGTGTCCACCACCCGAACACAATCTCCGTCTTCGTAGGTGTTCTCCAACCTACGCTCAAGATATCTGTACTTCCTGCCTCTGTAAAAAATGTAGGGCTTCTTCCTTGGTGTCATAGACAACTAGCTCCACAGGCTGAGCCAGAACTATGCTCTGATACCAATGTAATATCCCTTTTTAGGGATATCCCTCAAACACAAGCAAACTCCAACCAGAGATGGACTGGGAGGGCGTTTACCAGATATTTCACCTCTGAGAAGAGGGTGAGATCTGGAGGCTACTTGGCCCTTTCCAGACTCTGTCTAAGAGTATGAGGAAAACACACCAAGTGGTATAGAACTAGAATGCCCAAAGATATAAAATAGCAGTAATGCAGACATACAATAACATAGATAGAATGTATAACAAATGCTCCAGAAATATAGAGAGAAAATGATAAGCCATTTTATTATACTGAGAAATATAATGAAGTACAATAGCTGATCAGAGTGATGGCACCTAGACTTGCTCAAGGAAAGTGAAGAAATACTCTCAGAATGTCCAAGAAATGGCTACTCTCTGAATTGCGTCCCAGCTGCTGGAAAACTGTCATGTAGCTGCTACTGCTGAAATGAACTGATGATTTGGGGCTGATCCCCTTGCCAGAATGAGCTGAAAATCTGGGATCCACCTCTACTCATCAATCACAGCAAAACCTAGAAATCATATCTAAAATGGCTGACCCCCGAAAATCACCCCCTTAGGGAATTATGCTGTCCTCCAAGGCTCTACGCAGAGGCTAAGTAGAAACCACTGAAATTCAGCCTCAAACTCCACCAAAGTCCTCCAATAGGCAAGGGTTGATCCCTTCCTCAATCTCCAAGCTCAAAACCCCTACAAGAAACTCAATCCAGAGCTCCCCTAGAATGGACTATGTCCTCCCTCTCAAGACTGCACAGTCTCTTAATGCCCAGCTCCGCAAGGAAACCCAAACATCAATCCTCCCACAAAATGATGATGAAACTACCTTGCCCGAGCAGGCACTCGAAGTCCCCCGGGGCTAAGGGTGAGATCTCCGATCGGAGACACTCGATGCACTAAACAATGCTGCAAATAGGCTAAATAGCCAGCGTTCTCAAGAAGTTGAAGTGACTAGCTCAAATGCATAAACTTCAATGACCAAATGAGGAGGCTCCTCCCTCTCTTATAACGTTGGCCTCTCTCAAAACCCTAAGGCCCATCTCCTCAACGTAGCCTACCTCTTGCCACGTGCTCCTCTCCATCTGAGCAGTCCCTTCTAGTGCATACGTGGGCCCCCTCTCTACGTGGTACTTGGCCCCCCTTAGCTCCCTTTAAGTTACAACGTTGTGCTACTAGGGAGTGACTTTGTTCCCAAAGTGAGTTATATCCCCCTTTACTCACCTTTTTATTTATAAATAAACTATAGAAGGAAAAATTGAGCAAAATCGAATATTCCAATTAGCCATGGCTAATTAGGAATATTACAATAACCTTTCGACTGGGTAGCTATGGAAAAAAATGCAGAACCATTCATAATTAAAACTTGAGAGCCAAATGGGGTAGAGGACTGAGGTTTCTCTACCAAATGATTCTGTTGTGATGGAAATGGTTCTTTTAGAACAACCGGAGTTTGTTGGATGCCTTTGAGAAATCGACTGACTTCGGCTCGTTGAGGACAGTCCTTGGTGTAGTGCTCTTCATCACAAATCAAGCAAAGATACTTCGGTTTATGCTGCGAACCATCATCAGCACAAGATTTCTGAGAATCCTATTTCGGGGTATCGGCTTTGGCCTTACCTTTACCCTTATTTTTACCCTTGGAAGTTTTATCCGCTGGATTGGCCTGAATGGCATTCAATTCTGCAGTTTTACCAAAATTCAGGGTTGGCTGAGAATAAATATCATTGGAAGGAGTAGATTTTTGCTTCCCAAGATTTGGAGGAGAAGACTTCCGAGAAGTTTGAGACACGAAACCAATGGTACCATTGATGGGTGGCGTTGCCGGTGCTTTGGAATTTCCAGGTCTAGGAGCATTAGGCAAGAGATCGTACAACGTGCTGAAATGAGAGCACACAAGATCAAGGTACTGGGCACAAGCAATGGCTTGTTCCTTAGTAACGCATGCCCCAATAGCAATGTCCTTAGCAATAGGATTGATGAAAGAGGTAGTGAACCAATCAGTTAGAAGCTGATCAGGAATCTCAAACTTGATCAGGCGACGACGATGCCTCCACTCATGAATATGATATGATATATGAGTAGCTCGATCTTGCTTCAAGGATGTGTGGAGGTGCGTCCCAGTTTCATATCGAACACATAGCTAAAAGTGCGTGAGAAACGCCATGGCTAAAGAATCGAAATCTTGAAATATGCCACGAGATAACTTGATGTACCACTTGGCAGCGACATCAATAAGAGTCCGTTGGAAAAGACAGAGTCAGATAGAATCGTCAACCCAAGAGTTAGAGGAACACCAAATATGGTATGTCATAACATGCGCTTAGGGGTCTTCTCCAGACTTGACCTCAAATTTGGGACAATCACCAGGAATTTTGGTTGGAACTGGAGGCCAATATGGGTTATCAAGGATCATTTCGTTCGCCAACGTTGCAAGAAATGGTAATTGAGGATTAAAAGGCATCACAGGTCATTGATAAAGACCATTGTTATCATTCCACCCATGTTGAGAGAAATTCTTCCCCCATATGTTTTTTCCTGGAGGATTCTAGCCATAGGGGTTATAAGCCTGATAGTTCTACCTATAATAGGGTTGAGGACCAGGATACTGATTCTGAGCATACCACTGAGGTCCTAACTGAGCAACATATGGATTTTTCTATGGAACGTAAACATTGTATTGAGGTGGATTATACACTATCTGGGATTGAATTTGAGGGTAATAAGTGAAACCTTGGGGTGCACTATATACTTCCTGAAATTGACCTTAAGGAGGGTAAGTAGCACCTTGAGGTTGAGCAGGTTGTCCCTGCAGGGTAGGTTGAATGGGTTGAACCGGCTGCTGAGAAGGTTGAACAGGTTGAACTGACTGCTGAGCAGGTTGAACAGATTGAACCGGCTGTTGAGCAGGTTAATCAGGTTGAATCAACTGTTGAGGTTGGACAGGCTGTCCCTATGGAGCAGGTTGGCCTAGATAGTGAGGGCCACTGAGTTGCCCGTTTGGAAGAGGTTGGCCCGATGATTGGGATGGGCCAGGTTGCCCCTGAAAACCATGTTGATCCAACGCAGGACTGTAGGGTTGTCCTTGTTGCACAAAATCTTGGCCTTGCTGAATGTAAGGTTGCTGCTGTTGCACAAAAGGTTGTTCCTGTGGTGGACACATTTTCCCCCCAGGAACATAAGATGCTCTTGGTTGAAATTGAGGTTGACCAAATGGACCGTAAGGTTGTCCTTGTTGGATCGAAGGTTTTCCCTGTAAGGGTTTTCCTTGCAGAATGTAAGGTTGTCCCTGTGGACCAAAGGGTTGTCCCTGTTGGATTGAATTTTGTCCTTGTAAGGGTTGTCCTTGAAGGCTTGAGGGTTGTCCCTATAAGAATGGTCCTTTATGGTAAACAGAATGATAAGGATCAGTCAAAGGAAAATAAATGGGTTGATTGGGATCAATCGGAGGTAAATATACATGATTAACATATACATCATAATGACGTGGAGGATTTCCAGGAGCTTGCAGCTGCTGAGAACCCTGAGGTGTGGAATTCTGTGGCTAAGAATCAGGAGAGGGAGCATACCATCGCTGAATATCCAACAGATAGTCATCGAATGTATAAGTAGAAACCATAAGTGAAATGCACATAGGATGGGTTTCCACAATGTGAGGCTATGATCCACTCACGGCGGGCCTAAAAGGAATCGTGGGATTGATAAAGATAGACCTGCGAAAATCAGAAGACCCTGACGACTGAGTCGTACTAAAAACCGGTGTAGATGAAGCCACACAAGCGGTAGGTCAGGCCAGGATATATGTAACAATGACCGACAAGATGGGTGTCGAAGGCGACATTCCTAATGTAGGAAAAACCAAGCTTCCAATGGGAGCCACTGTATTGGACTGTGCCATGGATGCGACACCAGAAATGACCTGACCCAAAGTATGATAATCAGGTGGAAGAGACACTAATTGAGGGGAAGTTTGACTGGAGACATACAGGAAATATTCTGGGAAAAGATGATATTCCCCAGTAGAAACATGAAGCTATTCACTGCCGACAGGACTGGAAGAATCCATATCTGACGAAATTGTAAGATCGTCAAAAAGACTACGAGGACTAGGAGTTAAAGCAATGGCTAATAATGGCGATCCCGAAGTAAGAGATGGGAATTCTTCCTCGCTCCCAAAACCAAACCAAGCACCCTAAGGTGGCCAATTGAAATCAACCGACCCTTCAGGAGGAGACTGGGTAGCGAGAGGCAGGATACTTGGGAGGATATGCTGCGAAGACTTGACAGACCTAGTGAACTGAGGTGTTTCCAAAAAAACGTCAGGAAAAGGACTACCACTAGGAGGCAATGAAGAAGATGATGAAACTGGTGGTTCTGCCACCGTGACACTATTTCAAAACATGAAGAAAACGAGATAGCCTATTCGAGGCTTCAAGATAAAAAACTAAGGAACTACAAAAAACAAGCCAAGCAGAAAAATTTAATGGGCATGAGATCATAGGCAGTTAATTTTATGACATTGAAACAAAACTTTGTTGTTTCATGTTTTAAGAGTCAAGAAACAGGCAAAATATGACTCTAGTCACTTTCAGATTGAACGAGCATGAAAGGACAAGTGCTCGATGATTTTTTCACTTTTAGAGAGTCACGAAAAGACCAAATTGACCACTCAGGTAATCTAATCAAGAGGTTCTACCAAGTTTTCGTGAACTGCCATATACACCTTGGTGATCAAATGAAAGAGAAATGACCAAGGACTTGACGTACATGCAGGTAGTCTCCCCGAATGTTGTGTTCGGTGTATCATGGTTACAGGGTGGTAGACTCGGCTTCCTATGGATAAAGTATTGCAACCTATGAGGGTCTCCCTTTATATACATGACGGTACGAGGATCACAAGTCCGTACTAGTGTTGTCTAATGCCAGGTGGCGACCAACAGCTACTAGGTTTAACGATGCCGGAACACGTCACTAGCCTAGACCTCTAAAATATGTGTGTTAGGTTTCAATGCTTCCTTAGGTTGATTGAATTCATTTTAAGTTTGATCTTGAATTAATGTTTCAATTTCAAGGCCTTATCGAATGTGATCTCGAATTTATAAATGCATACTACATGCAAAAGAACATCATTTCCATTCAATGAATGCTAGCAAAGAGAAGGATAGGAATCTATGAAAAAGTAGCAATCAATGAAAACATAAGAATAATCTCGCTAATGCATCTAATACAACCAAAAGAGAAAATGAAAACTCTTCCCTAGTTCGGTAAGAGCTAGTTATGCAAAAGAACTTGTCCATTTTCAATTTAAGCGAAAGAATGCAATTTTATTTTTTTTAGATGAATGAAGCACACAATTCACTGTTACACTAAAAAGAAAAACAAGTACTAGTTTTGAGCACTACGAATGTAAATATTTAAAACAAATAAATAAAATGCAATACAAACATAAAACACACTCAAAACAATGGTTCACTCTTCCAAGCAAACGAAAGGCTTTCAAAACAATCCAACGGGCAATGTAATCTATGTTCAAAGTGACAAAATGGACAGTCAAACGGAAAAAAAAAAGTGATCATCCAACGAACCAAACACACGAAGAATCGAGAGAATGAAAAACAAAATCAGTCAGCGAATTGAAATGACAAAAATCAAAGTGACTCGAACTTAACTCAGAAGGCTTAGTGAGGAGAGGGCCAAACAAACAACACAAGACACATAGAAACTCTAGGGCTACAAACTCCACTGATAAGATGATGGAAAAACAACTGAGAAGACCGAGACTACAAATTCAAACAATACTAATAGACCAATTGCAAGGTAAAATACCAATCTAGAGCCAAGAACTACTGACAAAAACTCAGTCAAAAAGGTCAAATCAAACCTACAGGATTCAGCGCGACTGTTAGGCTATAATCCGCGCCTAATAGGGGTTGGTGCACCTATGAAAAAAACAACATGCGCCAATCGGCGTGACTGTTCAAGGAAAAACCATGCCAAGCTAGAAAACCATGGGAAAAAATAAAAACACTGAGTAGAGGTCATACTTGACACTCTGGAACTGAAAAGGATGGTTTAAAACAGTCTAGAAAGTCAAGCAAAGTAGAAAAACGATTAAACGACCAAAGTTGACTCGACAAGCCAAACGCTCAAAAAACAACAAGGCCACAAACACACACTGATCCCTAGTGGAGTTGCTAACTTGTTGTGTAGGTAAATCCCCTCTGCAGATAGAGGCAATACCTCTAGCCCTAGGGTGGGTCTAGCAGCAAGAGGGCATGATAATGCGTTGATTACTAGTTAATGCATGAAGCTGAGTCAGAAAAGATTGTCTTACCTTTGATCCAACGCAATTGTCGTAGCTGTGGCAGCAAAATCCTAATATTTGTCCCGACACGTTGTGGTCCTTCAACTATGGTACTCAGGTGCCTACACAAAGATCAGAGAATGAAAGCAACATACAGAACAATGTTTGCATTCATAACTATCTAATTGGTCAAGGAGAATTAAACGTATTGCATAAGATCAATCACATCAACACAAGACGGGAACCAAAACATTAGTCATGTATATATTAAGAGAAAGAAAGAGATTACAACCAAATGAGCCTTGACGCATCCTCCTTCAATGGGTCCAGTCAAAACGCGTCTCGAGCATTCGTCGGGGAATTTGGACATGGTGAGGAAATAATCCTAAGCTCTCTCTCGACAAGGGTCTCTCTCTCTGCTCTATATCATACAGGCTATATCAGACTGTTTCAACTATTCTATAAAATGTTCAGCTCTCTAAACCATTACTCTAGCTGCATCTATGTGAGAGAGATGTATTTATAGAAGGAGAGGAGGAGGTTGGGATTCATTAAATGGTGGAAGGGAGGCCTTATCCTTTGGGAGGTTTTCCAAAAAGTAGGGAACAAGAAGCCAAAGGAGGATGCTCAACGTTTTTCAGTCGAACCACCCATGATGAATCGCTCACGAAGTGGTTGGCAATGGAAACTTCGCTTCTATATTTAAAAAAATTTCTAAAAATAACTTGGCGTGGGCAGTCCACTTAGACAGAGCGCCAATGGGCGCAAGGCCCAATGTTAATTTCCTTTATCAGTGCGAGGCCATAATTTCCTGTCAATGCCAACCCATAATCATGTGTTTTTTATGGTCTGTTCTAGGAATTGTCAATAGAGGAAATGTTATTCTCATGGCAAGGGATGCAATGACAATTTTTGAAAGGCATGACATTACATATAAGTCATAGAAATGGTCCTCCAATGTGCAGGATGGGGATTGCATGGACAGTGACAAAATGTTGTGTAACAATTATGCCCAAAGAGACAAAATTGCAAAGGCCAAGCTCAAAAGAGCTAATGCAAAATTTGAGGCTTTGACCATGCAAAATGAGAAAAGGAATTTGGATATACTTGCAGAGGCTTCACTCCAAGCCTAGTCACACCATCAACACTCACTTGAAATTTTTTGAAAGGTTTTGGGTCATTTTTTTCAAATTTATATCTTTTTATTGTGTTTTTGGACAATCATGTGACAGAGAAAATGTCAAACGCGCAGTGCCCTTAGCGTTGCGCTCTTTTTTTAGCCATATTTTGACCAAAAGGCCACCACCATTGGATGCAAAATGCTAAGAAACCCGCTTTTCCAGCCTTGGTTTGCAAAAATAGCAGGTCAAAATGTCAAAAAGCAAGCAAAAAATCATGTTTCTGCCTCATTTTTGGCCCTAGCACTGTGTGCTGAGCAGTTTTAGGAGGATTGAGTTTTGATAGAGAAAATGAGATTCATTTTGAAAACTGAAGGCATATCTAGAAAACAGTCTTGAAGGGCTTTCAAACAAACCATCTTGGAGCCAATTTGGACTCCTACAACCCAGTCAAAAAGAAAATTCAAGATGGAGGGCGTGCTTGACAAAGAGAGGGCGCGCCAGGCAAAGAGAGGGCGCGTTTGACAATTTGATGATATTTTTGAATTTTCATTGAAAATTTGACTTTTATGTTGAAAATAATTATTTCACCTATGTAATTGAGGATGGTAAATGTAATTATGATTTGGATAAGTTACCTATGGGTAGATTCATGATGTAAATGTAATCATCAAAGTCAAAGGAATCAGATTCAATGTAGTTAGGGAGGAGTCACTTGCATCTTCCTACACTACAACTTTCAGTTCAGAATTTTGTGGATCAGGGATTCGACCCCTTAGGATGAGAGAATGTAGTTTTGATGTCTATATCTTCCCTTTCTTCACTCTTAGCAAGGGTTGGAATCAGTTGGATGCTAATGTTTTGATCAAGGACTGTGTAATGAATTTGGCAAGAAATTAATGAAGAATTGCAACTGTTTCTTTGGGATACCTGTGGTATGAATGTTTGGCATTGTTTTTTATTTGTTATCATTTATATGAATTTTTTGTATCTCATAAACCATTTCATGTCTATTATATGATAATTTTCAAGTTTATAGGCCGAATACATGTTCTTCATGCTCTGTTTTGGGAAAGTTGTCATAATTTGTCCATTTTCTTTAGTTTAGGAAGAATACATCTCCTATGCTCTTCCTAACTCCTCATGAGTCTAAAACCATCTCACAAAATAACCTTTAAGTGTTAAGCCTTCTACCTACCTTGCCCCATCGAATGGAATGCAATTCCATCTCATTTGCTCAACCTAGTCCTCTTGACCTGATCCTTAGCCAGCAAACCCAATCGAAAAAAGAAAAAAAACCTTCTACATTTCATAGCTAGCCTAAAACCTTTTCATCCAGACCTATTGGTTGGGATTTTTGTGGAGAGAGCCCTCTCTGACTTGGTAGGGCTAGATACCAAGCCAAACGATTGGTCTATGGTTACCTCTGTTGGGATCTCTTCTTCAGCCTTAGAGATCTGGCAGAGTGATAACATACTGACACCGTTGCCAGGGATGAAAAATTTATTTTCCCTAGGTGTACGATAATAAATTTTGGAATTTGATCCTTTGGATGATAAGGTTAAGTTTTAGAAAGGTTGATTCGATAGTTGTAGTGATAAGATTGTAGAGTTGGCTTCCAGAATGTATACAAAAGAAAATCTCGACCCTGATCTACTTGATCCAGTAGATGATCCAGAGAAGATCTTTCGAAGGCATAGATATCAAACTGCAGAAATTCAATTAGGACCAGTTCCATTGGTAAGATCGGTTTCCCTACCTTCTACGTTACTTTCTCTTGAAGATATACTGTATGATATGAAGTTTGAATTGTAATTTTTTAAATCCAAATATGAAACCTCTTTATCCAACATAGTATTTAATCCTTTAAGATGATCTGAGGTCAATTCATTGTCTGAATTAGACCTTAGTCCTCTAAAAGATTGGTTTTTCGAAGAGATTAAGCTCGAATCTGACATTGACATCAAAGATTGTATCCAATTCTACCATCAAGAGGAATTTTCTGTTTCAGATCAACCTCAACTCAATCAATTGTAGTTTATTCATCTGCACCTTCGAACTCATCATTCATACCTACTACTTTAGTACCTAAAACTTATGTTCCTTTACCTATTCAGCCAATCCCTCTTGTTGTCAATCCAATACTCCATTCAGCAGGAATCATGGCAAGATTTTCCCCATGTATCTTACCATCCCAATTGAACAACTTAACTTAGGGTTATGGCCAAAGAATCCATCATATCTGCAAGAAAACATATTGTTAAGGTCACTGACTTCATAGATTTGGAGGAAGTCAATGCTGACAATGAAAAAATGAGGATTATAGCCCAGAGTTTGTCTGGAGATGTGAAATTTTGGTTTAGGTCTCTCACTACTAATTCCATTGCCACACCAAGCGAGCTCACTGATTATTTATAGCCTGGTGGGAGGTAAAGAAAAATCACTTACAATTGCTTGCTAAGTATGAGAACATTAAAATAAATCTTAATGAATCAGTTCAAGATTTCAATAATCACTTTAATAGGATTTACAATGCAATTCCCGTTAATATCAAGCCTCCTCCAGGTTTAGCCCTCATACATTATCCAGATGCATTTGAGGTTGACATGGATTACCAATGAAAGGAAATAAATCCAACTACACTGGAAGATATGCAAAATAATGCGATCATCGTTGAAGCAAATATGTTGATGAAGAGAGCTAGAGATAGGAATGAAAGGAGAGTTACTATTAAAGATGAGCCATCCACTTCATTTTCCGATGCTAAGATGGATACTTTGATACATACTATTGAACAGATGGTCGAAAGGATGTCCATCACAGAGAGACAACCTGAGATTAGAAATCCTAACTATATAGGTCAAAAACAGCCTCAGTTAAGGATTAAGCAAAGAGAACAATGGGCTCCTGAACAACCACCACAACAGAAACAACAAATCAGGACACCCTTGCAGCAGAACTATGCTCAAGGAGAATAAGAAGACGAAGACACAATTGTTGAGGAAAACCTCCTTTTTAAAGATGATGATCTGCCTATGTTTTTGGCTGAAGATGAGGAGTATTTTGAAAAGAAATACTAGCCTAAAGATGAATATTTTTTTCTTGCTAATGATTATGAGTTAGAGACCGAATCAAATTATTACTGGCATGGGTACCTGAATGCACTTAGTTCACAAAATAGGCAGATGTAATTGAGGAGCAGAGATGTACCAGTTAATCCCATTCAAAAGAGAGTATCTCAGCAAAAACACGCTCTAGCAAGGCTAAATCCTTTGAGAAATCAGAGTAAGGGAAAAGAGCCTATGATCAAAAATCCAAATAAAGTAAATCAGCCATCCACAAGTTCAACAAATAAGGAAAAGGAAAATTATAAGAAAGAAGTTCCATCAAAGGACCATGCTAGACAACGAAACATCGTCATTAAAGAGGTAGAAAAAACTATTCTCTTCAGTTTAGATACATAAATTTCAAAGTTAAAAGTGTCTATCCCCTTAACCGAGATTGTTAAGAACAACCAATACAAGTCCCATGTTGCCAAGATGCTTAAAGTAGATCCTTTTCTGACATGGTAAATGTTGAAGATGATCAACCTGAACTCATTTTTGGTCTTGCTATTGATGGCTAATTAGAAGATAGTGAGGTTCCTCATTTTTACTTGATTTTAAGAATCCACCAGTGCATTTTACATAATTCCATGTTAGACTCTAGAGCCTCCCACAATCTGATGCCAAAAGCCATAATGGAGAAGTTGGGCCTCCCTCGACATTACTCATCCCTACCATGATTTATACTTCTTCAATTAAGGTAGAGTCCGTTGTATTGGTATGATTAAATATTTGGTAGTATCCCTAGAGCAGATTCTGGAAAATAATGTTCTAATGGATGTGGTGGTAGCTGACATACCTCCATGCTTTGGCATGCTTCTCTCAAGATCCCAGGGGGAAAAATTACGAGGTGCATTGCAATTAGACTTTTCTTATGCAACTATCCTTGTTTTCGGGAAATTGAGAAAATTGTACCATGAAAATAAGATCAAATATATGATCACAAGAAAATAAAAGCCCAATAATCATCCGATAAATGTTGTACATATAGATTTAGAGTCATTCATTTTTTTTAATGATAATGGCTTAAATGGTGTAGATAGCCAACTAGTATATGTAGAATATGTTCTAGAAATCCATAATTGTATTAGAGAAGTTATATAAAAAGAAAATATGAATCTTCCGAGCTTATTAGAACAACCATCAGAAGAAGCATTGAAAAATTCAGAAAAATAATCAGAAGAGGTAGTGAAAGATCAAGAACATCCATTGGATAAAGTGGAAGAAAGTCCAGAAAAGCAGGAATATATAGTTCGGAAAATTGAGCCAAAACAAAAATCAGAGTTTCCGCATTTAGAGGATGAGAAGGATGAGAATGGTTTATGGTCCATGGACTTTGATGGTGCCTTGGGGAAAGACGGGGCATGCATTGGAATTTGGGTCCACAACCCTTTTCATCAGCAGAATAAGGTCCCTACAAATGTAAGGTTGTGTTATTATAAATTAGCTTTTGATTGAACTAAAAATGAAGCCGAATACGAAACATTGATTACTAGCTTAAAGATCTTGAAGAAACTGGGTGCAAGAAGGATTTCGGTGTATGGTGATTCAGAAATTGTGATCAAGCAAGTCAAAGGTGAATATCAAGCTAACCATCCTCGAATGAGACAATATAGGAATGTTGTACTTGATATTTTTAAAATGTTTCAGGAGTGTATACTTAAAGTGGTGCCAAGTGTTATCACTCCAGTAATTCTCTAGTTGTGAGATTTTTGGTTTCTAGTTGAGAAAACTAGAGGTAACCACAAACCAACTTTTAAACTCTAGGATATAGCCTTCCTAGAGTTCAGAGAGGGATCTCTCTATAAATTTTAACTTTGTTTTGTTTTATAAAATATTAGGCTAGTTATGATTGTGCAATTGGTTTTTGTTTTGATTGGTTTGGTGGGAAAAATCACTTGAAGAGATGGAAAGTGGGAAATATATTTGTTTGGCTGAGGAGTCAAAATTCAAGAAAACATAACTAGGATCAAGGCCAAAAAGTCAAATGTTTTCAAGGCAAGATAGATAACCCATGAAGATCTTGGAAAGTTGTTTTGTGAGGTGATATGATCAGGATAAAGAGCAATAAAAGGTTCTTTTATCCGGAAAAGGGAAGTAGTAGGCAGAGGTCAAATGAAAGAGGGAGCAATTAACGGTTCCCTACTCTGGAAATCAACAAAAAACATAGAAATGACAAATAGTTAAGATAGGGTGCTTTTAACAAATCCTGAAGTAATCCTCCTATTTATTCATTCAAATTTAGAACACATAATGGATTGCATGTAACAAAGAAAGATAACAATGAAAGGTAGAAAATACTTTACTCCAAATAGCTCATCACACAAATCTTGAAATATGATGCTAGTTGATCTGATCCAATCTGCTACTCAAAATTTGAAACAAAAAAAGCCTTCAAGTCCACAAAAATGACTATAGGAATCTTCAGCAATTTATTCCACAATAATACTTCTAAAGATGAAGTATTTATACATAATTGTTTACAAAATATCCTAGAATGCTTCTAGGAATTATCTAAGGGAAATAAAAATATCTTTACAAAAATAATAGAGACAGCTGCTCAACAAATCAACAAGTTGTCATATTAATTCAAATAAAATAGAAACTGATTGTGGATAAGATGCAGCTGGCTGCCTTGGTGTCTTCCTTGCTGGCTTTAGCTATTTCGAGTTTGTTTTGAAATCTAATCTGCTTATCTGATACTATTTCATTGATTCTCTTTAATCTCTGATACTCTTTAACCATTCCTAAACTATGTTTACTGTTGTAATAAAAATCTGTTTTGACTACAAATCAGCAAACTGTTTTCACTGTTTGTCTTTCTACCTTCTTAACTTTCACAGTAAATCTGTTAATGACTGCCAATATTCCTCACTTGGAATTTGTATTTTCTTCAGCTTCCTGAAGTTTTCATCTGCTTCTGTGTACCTGGAAAAAATTGTTTTAATGAAAAACACATGTCTTATCTCATGCTACAAGTAAAATAATTCCTCAAAACTCCCGAGTAAGACTTTTCCTGTTGGAATGCCTTGTCCACCACCTGATTTTTCAACTTTCTCATTGGCATATTATCTGATCTTTTTATTGTAATCCTCCCGAGGCATTAATTTGTCATTGATGACCAAAATATTAGGCAAACTTCTTTGCCTCAAATTCTCAAATTTGACCATAAAGCTGGTTATGGTAATGTTCATGTTCTCACACTTTTCCTCTAACTACTTCATCAGGTTCTTTTTTGTTATAACTTTCTTTATCTCAAGGACAGTTTTAGTTCTATCAGTAATTTCAAGTTCTTCCAACTCTTGCATGTTATTGTTGTTGAGAAACTTTATCAGTTCTAAAGCTTGTTCTGGTTTGTTATCCAATTCCTCTCTAGTCTTTTGGATCTCTTCTAATGCTGCTTTGAGTAGATCTCTTTGTTCAAAAATAACTTGAATGGAGGGCGATACATCATTTATGCCTTCTATGATCTTGTTCCATAAATTATTTTTCACATAGGAAATCTGTTCCTTTAAGGTCAATTCTTTCTGTAATTTCTTCAATTCTTCATTTAATCTGATGGCATTTTTCTCATGAGTTTTTGCATTAATTTGAGCCAAATTCTTTTGATCTTCAATATTTTCAACCATCTATTTCAACTTCTTAATTTCACTTGTCTTAAGATACATTTCTTCCATGGCCTTTACCAGTTTTCTAGCCTCATCTGTAGGGTGAGCTATTGTTGTAGATGACTTTGTAGCTGATGTTACGGATAATTTCATTGGCACTGCAGTAGCTAGTGGAAGTTTAGGTGCCAACTCTTCAGCTAGAGTTGATGGCGTAGCTGTAGTAACCATAGGGATGACTGTAGGTGCTTATTTTGTTTTTGGTGTTTCCTTTTCCTGGACAAGCTTGTCCATCTGAATCTCCATTTCTTTTATTTGTGCTGTAAGCTGAAATATTATGTTCATCATATCATCTTTCTCGTTTTGTCCTTATATTATTTCCTTGGTTTGAGGATGTTCACTTGGTGGAAGTTTAAGATGTTTCCTCAAAGCTGCAATATCCTCATTCTTTTTATTTATTAATTGTTCTGCTGCCTTGACATTTGCTGGGTCAAATCCAATATGTATGACTAATTATTCCAAATATTTTATTCTTAGGTACTTAGCATACAAGGATGATTTATCCAATTTCATCTGATATTTCATGTTTGAGATGGTGTTCTGGAGTTTCTGAGCACTCATGGCTTTAGTTGTAACAATAGAGTACAACATTTCTGAAGTCTGTCTGTGGAATTCAATCTGATCAAGAGCATGAATTTTTTCTATTTGGACTTCCAAATCAACCTTCTTATAATCTGCCACTATCTTTGGAGATTTCATTGTAGGCTACAATACTGACATGATTAGCTTTTTGTTTGAATAATCAAAGGCAGACATAAGTCTGTTTTGCATACTTGGTGTTTGTTTTAGATATTGAGAATAGCTATTGTTTTTTATTTCTTCATTCTTTAACTTGATCTATTTCTAATTTTCTTTGATGTCTAGATCTTTCTCCTCAGCTGCCTGTGAGGATGAAGCTTCCATGCTCTATTGCTTTTCTATCAACTGTGCATTTTCATAGTCAACTTGTTCTTCATTCTGATTTTCAGTAACTGGCTCATTAATGATGACAGTGGCAACATCTGTGTTGGTATCTGGAAGATCTGTTTCTTCAACATCAATGGTTACTTTTTCTTTACCTACTGAATTTGTTTTGAGCCTTTTATTATATCTGATTTTGAACCTTGTTTCAGTAGTGGTTTCAACAACATAGGTACCTTCTTCTCTTACTCCCTTAGTGACTTTCTTTGTTTGCTTAGCAATCTCTAAAGTGTGACTAGTATCACTTTTCTTCACTGCATCTATTAAAGTATTCTCTATCCATTCAGTCTGATTGGCATATTTTTCTATCTCTGGTTTTGTTTCATGAATGAAGGGTGTTAACTTACATTTAACCCTCATTTTACTTAGAATCCCTTGTGGATCGCATTCCAAGGAAAGCTTTCTTCAAATCTGCACTCCAATAATTATTTAGCTGCTTCTGCCTCTGCATCCCTATGATTGCAAATGAATGGTCCTAATTGATTCTTCAATTTGAATTGTGTTTTCTTCTTTGCTGCTAAAAAATTAATAGAATCAGAGTTTAATATTTTCCTGATATACTCAAAGGCAAAAACTCTCATTGATACATGTTTGGGCATATTATAGGGAAAAAAATTTGATCCAAACACTCTAATCTTAGTATGTTTTTCATATAAGTACCAATCACCTGTCTTGGTTTGCTCTGACAACTGTAAAATCTTATTCATCTCATCACTTATCCTTGGCTGCTCTGTAATTTTTAATATTTTGATAAATGGATGGATGAATGAATCTGAAAACTCTGCATATGTGAACTCTGTGGACTCTTTCCTGATCAAAGAGGTCCAGAAAATAACTGAAAGAGTATTTCCCTCTACATCAAGCTTTTGAAGAGAAAATGGAATTTTATCTGCTTGAAAATATAATAACATGTGGAGGAGGAAAGAGGTGTACCTGAACACTCCTTCAATTGGAAATTTAACCAATTGGTCATGGATACTGTTTGCAATATATCCAACATAATAAAAAATAACAGATGGAGGTTTTCCTAGGGTAAATGTAGATAAGAAACCTAAAATGGATTCATCTGTGTATTCATCAGTGAAATACCCTAGAATGAATGAAAGCATGGAAATCACATGCCTTGAACCCTCTAGAAATTTTGAAGTGGAATATGGAGGTTTAATTTGAGGACTTTCTACATGTAAAGGCATAAATGTTTGGAAGATTAGGAATCTCTTGGGAAAATCTAGGCCAATATATAGCTTGGTAAGGGCCTCTATGGACAAAGGGATTTCTTGAGGATTAGGTTGAAGTTGTAGCATTTGGTTGATGGATTCGACAGTAATGGTAAAAGGCACTTCTTTGTTGGCATTTACTATGGCTCTCTGCTCAGACACATAATATTGTTGAAATAACCTAATGACCTATTGACATGGATGAGTTACTGTGACAACATATTTGGGCAAGTGTGATTCCGAAATATGGACTTCTTCTTCATTATCTAAGGATTTTTCATAGCTCTAGTTATGGATGTCTAGCAGATTAAATTCAACAATTGGGCCTGCTATTTTGTAGTCAACATAAGCTAATGGAATGTGCTCAATGTATATGACAGGGGGTTGTAAAGGATTTACAATAATATCAGTCTTAGAAGTCATGGCTAGAGTTGATTTTGGTACTTTGGAACCTTTAGGATTGCTAGAACTCTGCTTTTTAGGCATTTGGGCTACTCCTGCAAGATTAGACAGTTTGCAGAAGTAATTTTTACTTTTGCAGAGGTTTCTTGGATAAAAATAGGCAATGTATGGTCTCTTTCTTGGATTTATTCTTCAATTTCAATCTTCAATAGGTTTTTACAGGCTTGTACTGGTTTAAAACAAGAAACAAGGGTTTCCTGAGTTTTTCAGTGAATGATTGGACTAAAAAGTCTTTTGAGATTGGGCACAGAGGCTTAGGATAAATTCAAAAGGTTTCTGGGCTCAATTTAGTGTTTTAAAACAGGGCATAGCATAAACAGGGATTTTTAGGAAATTTTGATAGGGATTGGCCTGTTTTTTGGACTTTTTGATAGGGTTATGTGGTTAAATTCGAACTTAGAATTTATTTTTCTTTTAACAAGTCTTTTCAGATTGAAACAGGCTTAATTTTCTTGAAGAAAACCTATTATACACAGGTATTTGGCTTTGAAGACAGTTTCTGAAGGTTTTGAACGGGTTGAATGGCTTCTTTATGATCTCTGGAACAATGCAAAGCTCCTCTGCAATATTTAATGGTAACAAGTTTGAAATTTGCAGTTTTTGGCATAAAAATGGTGGAAAAACACTTGTTTCACAGTCAGGGGGCTCAAATAGGGTTAACGCGCAGAAAGAGAGGAAATGAACGCATTTCCAATGTTTTTTAGGCATATTAGGTTAATCGGTGCCAACAATTAATGGAGTTCAAGTCATGAAAACTAGGGGTTTTCGGGCTCAAAGGGTCTAAAACATAAGTGGTTATCGTGTGCCATTTCAGTGGTAAATGGTTTCGAAGGAAACGAATGTGATCCAATAAAAGTGAAACACGTGGAGGAGGGAGAAAATCCCAATACCGCCCATTTCGCGTAGAAATGAAACGGGGAATTTTGCACAAGTTTATTTACGATATTGGGTTTACGCCATTAGATCTTGGGGTTTGATTGCGAATGGCCCAGATTTATTGGGGAAGTTGCATCGGGGTTTGGTAGTGGGGCCGGGGTATATTTATATGCGGGGATGGGTTTTAAACCTTAGAAATAATCATTTAATAAGTTTAAAACCTTAGGTTTGAATGATATGCGGCGGGGTAAGGTTTATGTGTTAAATTAAACATTTACCAATGTTTCAATCATACATATGAGCGGGTTTAATATTATATATTTTTTCAATGTTTGACAGTTGTTTAGAACTATAGGGGGTGAGATATTTGTTTTATTGATATGTTTTTAAACCAATGGGATAAGGCGGGATTTAATATTTCACACATGGGGTATTTGAACATTGGTTTAAATGTAAAATAGAGGGTTTGAGGGTTATTTTACATATAAATGGTTTAATACTATATGAGAGGGAATAGTTTTAGGGAATTAATAAATAAATTATAAATTAATATGAAAATAAAGGGATAATGTATAAAATGAATAAAATACATGTTTTAACTCTAATTTAAAGTGCGAATAAACATAGCTTTTTCTTTGTTTGTATTACTTCACACTTTAACTTAGGATAAATGTATTTTGAGGGTTTATGAATGATTTTTGAAAGGGAATGCAATTAGTTATTTAGGGTTTCATTTTTACTAAGTAAAAATGGGTTTTTATTTATGAAAAAGGGATTATGATTATGAATGAAGGATAAATGTTGATGAATGTGGGTTTTGTGTAGGAATTCAATATTTTTAACCAATTAGTCGTCTAGCCTTGGGTCCGGTCCCAACAAAAGTCAGAGAAATGCTTTGAGCCTTTTTAACTGATAGTTTAGAATACCGAATAACTGTAGGGGAGGGGAAATTAGTGATTTTTGTCTGATGATACTTTATTACATGCTTGCACAACTGCTTTCTACCTACCCATCTTTATTTCTAACATTTTTTACTTCATTTTCATGGGTGCATTTAAGCTTTCAACCCCAAATCCATTTTCTTTTAAAGCATAAAAACTATCTAAGTATAACCTTATTTCATCTGAGGGCTCAGAATAAATTGTTGAGCTCCTCATTTATTCTCTAACTATCTACTGATGTGTCAAGTTTATACTGTTTGACATATCTTTATTCTCTATCTAAAACATGAAATCCAAAGCATGAAAATTTAAGATTAAACTGTTTAACTAATCATGGATTATGGAATTTATTGACAATTTGCACATAATCATTATTCTTGCAATAAAAGTAAATAGTAGTGGCATTTTGACTTTCTCACTTTCAGGTTTTATTTTCATCTCTTTTTCTTTTGGGGTCTATCTTTTTCTAAGTCCTTTGATCATTCTTTTAGGACTTTTTACCCTCTTTTATTTTTTATTATTTTTCATTTTTCAAAATATGGGAAAACAACTTGCAAAAAGCAAGGTATGTACATATTTACAAGACTATCATAGTCAATTCAAAAATTATGAATCCTATTATTATAGGAGCCTAACACCAAGGAATCAAAATCTCATGGTAGATTCATTGGCTAAAGCTGCAAGCAATTTTGAAAATCCCCATCTTTTCAAATAGAAAATTTGAGATTCATGTGAAGCACCGGCCCACTGTTCCCGATAACTCACGATATTGGAAAGTTTTATGGGATGATAAGCAGATAAACAACTTTCTCCAAGGTGAAGAAGAATTTGAGAATTGTTCTATAGATCATATTTTTGATAAAGATGACCAAGATATAGAAGCAACTCAGATGGATATACTACAACTGAAAGACACCAATATTCCAAAAGGTATCATACTTTTGGAAGAATTGTTTGACCAAGATGACGTAGCAAGGAAGCCTACAAAAAAGGGTGTTGAAGAATTAAACATTGGGACAACCGACAAACCAAAGATGGTGAAACTATCGAAGTCCTTATCTCCCTAGGTAAAGGATGAATATGTTAAATTAATTTCTGAATTTTTTGATGTTTTTGCATGGGAATATGAAGATTTAAAGGTGTATGATAAGAACATAATTCAACACACTATTCCAATCAAGTCCAATAAAAATCCCTTTTGTCAAAAGTTGAGAAGGATAAATCCTAGATTGTTGCCATCAATTGAAAAATAGGTAAACAAAATTTTCAAGTCTGGTATCATTGTCCTGATCAGATTCTTTGATTGGATTTCAAATTTGGTCCCAGTGAGAAAGAAGAATGGAGAAATCCGGCTCTGCATAGATTTTAGAAACTTGAACAAAGTGACCCTCAAGGAAAACTATCCACTTCCGAAGATGGACCATATACTTCAAAGAGTTGTCGGTTCTTCCCCGATGTCACTGTTGGATGGTTATTCAGGCTACAACCAAATTCTGGTACACAAATATGATAAGGACAAGACATCATCTACAACACCTTGGGGCACCTTCAAATATGCCAAAATGCTATTTCACTTGAAAAATGCAGGGGCCACATTCCAACGGGACATGGACATAGCTTTCACCAAAGAAAAAGATATTTTCTTGGTTGTTTACTTAGATGATTGGACAGTGTTTTCACATTCTGATGATGAACATTTGCACCATTTGAAAATTGTGTTCGAGAGATGCAGGAAGTTCGAAATATCACTCAACCCAAAGAAAAGCCTTTTTGCCATGGAGGAGGGAAAAATATTTGGTCACATCATCTCCAAGGATGGGATACGAATTGACCCTTCCCGTGTTTAAGAAATTTAGCAGATTTATTTCCCTAGCAACAAAAAGGAATTACAAGCATTCAACGGTAAGATTAATTTCTTACGTAGATTCATTCCTAATTTAGCGGTGCATCTTAGAGAATTGAAAAGCATGTTGAAGAAAGATAGTAATTTGAAGTGGTCTGAAGATGCCTGGAAATCTTTCCATTTAGTTAATTTTGCCTTGACCATTGCCCCAGTTTTGATAAGTCCTGATTATACTAGTGATTTCATAATTTTTTCATTTTCTTCTGAGCACACTATGGCAATAGTCTTAATGCAGAAAAGGGACAAAACATAGCTACCAATTTCATTTTTCAGTCGCAATATCAGAGATGCAACCCTTCACTACAAGATTATAGAGAAATAGGCTCTGGCTTTGGTTAAAGTGATGAAAGATTTCAGAGTTTACATATTACATTCACGCACTCTTTCCTATGTACCTAATGCAACTGTGAAATAAGTTCTCATGCAGACAGACCCAGAACGTAGGAGAGGAAGATGGATAGAAGCTTTACTAGAGTATGACCTTGAGATCAAGCCCACCAAGCTGATCAAAGGTCAGGGCTTAGCCAAGATCATGGCTGAGTCAAATCTTCATGCCCTTGACATTAATTGATTTCAACTTTGTCTGAAAATGAAGAAGTGACTCTCATATATTTTTATCATATTCACAATATTCTGATATTTTTTATGTTTTGAAACACCTAAACCCTCCTGTAGGCATGACTAAGAGTTAAGGAATATCTTTGAAACTCAAAGCTTCAAAGTATTGCATAATGGATAATGCACTTTATTGGAAGGATCTCGAAGGTGTGTTGCTGAATTGTTTGGTTGAAGAAGAATCTAAGGAAGTGATGAATGACTTCCACAAAGGAGATTGTGGGGGCCACCTATATTGGAAGATCACGACCAATAAAATATTAAGAGCAGGATATTATTGGCCGAGACTTTTTGCAGATGTTTACAAAGCAGTAATGAGATGCCATGAATGCCAATTTTTTTAGGGAAAGAGAAAGATTCTCTCATTACCTCTTCAACCTATTCCAATCCATGCACCATTTCAGTAGTGGGGCCTAGATTTCATAGGCGAGATTCACCCAGCATCATCTGCTTAGCACAAGTGGATATTGATAGCCACAGACTAATTTAAAAAATGGATTGAAGCAATCCCGACCAAGCAAGCAATAAATTTTGACATCATTCAGTTTTTAGAAACTAATATTTTGTCCCGTTTTGGTTGTTATACTAATATCATCACAGATAATGTGGCAACATTTAAGTGCAAGAAGATGACTTAGTTCTGTGACATATATAACATTAATTTGGGACACTCTACAACCTACTACCTACAAGGTAATGAATTGGAAGAGTACTCTAATAAGTCATTTATCCGTATCATTAAGAAGATTTTAGAGGCGAATAAAAAGAATTGGCATAAGAAGTTGATTAATGCATTGTGGGCAGATTGGGTGAGTAATAAAAATTCTATTGGTATGTCTCCTTTCCAAGTTGTTTATGGTGTCGATACTGTGTTTCCTTCATCATTAGTATTCCCAGTAATGAAATTGATACAAGAATCAGGGACTGAGGAAAATGACATACAACGTCGTATTAATCAAACGATGCACCTTCAACAGACAAGGGATGAAGTATTTCAGAATTCTTCAAAACTTAATGACAGGATAAAGAAGATTTATGATCGGAAAACTAAGGAAGAAAAATTCAAGATAGGAGATGTAGAACTCCACTAGGATGCCAAGAATGAAGATAAGGGTAAGCATGGTAAATTTGATAATTTATGGAAAGGGCCATATCAAATTTCAGCTTTTCGGGGACAAAATGCTTATTTGCTTGAAGAGATGAATGAACACGAGTGTTTAGGAGGACTAGTTAATGGTAGGCTCCTAAAACACTATCTTTTCTTAAACAAATTTCTCGATCAGTTTTCCATATCATTGTAAATATCAGTTACATTTTCTGCAAGTGTGAAGTAGAGAGTCTTTGGAGTTTGGGGCCCAAAGTGAAGGCCATGGAGCTTCACTGATTTTCTTCCATTTTCAAAAATTTCAGTTTTCAGTCAAGTAAGTTAGTATTGAGTCAATTTTCAGTCATTTGAGTTTGCATTGAGTTAGTCTATTTCTTCGAGTTATTAGTTTTTAGTCATGTTTATCAGTTTGAGTTTTTGACCGTATTGGCCCAATGGAAGAGGCACTGATCTGCAAAATCTAGAGTTCTATGGTTCTTGACACCTCTTCCATAGTTATCATTACCAATAAGGAAAATTTTAGTGTCATTATTTTCATACTGCCATCAGTGATAAAAATTACTCTTTTCATATCATTTTAGGAGTCCCAATCATAAATTTTAATCATTCCATTAGGTCGTGTAAAAAATTCACTCACTGATGGTAGCCCTAGTCATAAAATATCACTCCTCCTCAAAATTTATATTTTCTAGACCACCTTCATGTCTTGCTGAGCATACTTCAGTCATGAAAGTCTATTTCATCATTTCATTATGTCAGTCAACGTCACCATGGAGTCTGGTCATTCAAGGTCCCTTTAGGTCACTAGGTTTCATTTTCCAAGGTTCAATAAAACACCATTTCATTTGCATAAGGCTAGTAAATATGTGAGAGTGGTTGAATAATATTCCTTTATCATCTGAAGAGGATTTGTCAACATGTAAATATGATCTCCAAGGAAGATTTCCAAAGTTGTAATTTTGCTTTCAAGTTATGGTTTTTATTCTGCAATGTAATTTTATTCAAAGACATAGATGTAATTTATTTTTATTTTTATGTAATTTTATGTTCATTATATGTAACAAGTACTATTACCAAGCTACCAATTCAAATCCATATTCCAAACTGAACACCAAACAAAAACAATGTAAAGAGTGCCAAACTCTAGCATCATCAACCTACAAAGAAAAGTCAAAGTGTAAAGGGTATTTTTCAAAGTTTTCAAAGGTGATATTGAAACATTAGAAAGTGGGTTTTAAATTAAAATATCAACTTCACTCAAGTATTAAAGCACTCATAGCATCAAATTTAACTTCATTTGTCTCCTACCATCTTTGAGCAAACTTAGCACAACTCAGAAATCAAGTTTTGAAGGTGAAATTAGCAAAACAGGGGAGGCACTACGTGCCTGAAAAGTGAGGGTGCACCTGTGTGTGGCGTTGCGCGCCTGCTTGTTGCGTTGCACACTTGCTAAAGAGAGGGAGCGCCTTTTTGTGGCCCTGCACATTTTCCCATCTTCCTCAACAATTTCCAGAAGGGCCTCCAGACTTCAAAAAATCACCCTCAATCTCTCAACAGTGGTTCCTCAAGCCCCCAAAAATAAAGTAAGCTACATTTTCTTCATTCCTCTTCTCTACCAAATCATTTTGTGTTGTGTGAAATTTGTTAAAAGAAAATTTGGTGTCTTTCTTCATTTAAAACCCTAATATTCCTCGAATACCCAATTATAGTTCAATTTTCGTCCCTAAACCTTCATAACCCTTCCCACATTGCAATATACCCTTTCCCAAATCCTTACATTAACATCCCCTTTCCCTAAGTCTTAATTTCCTTAAAACCCTAAGCTCTAGGTAGACTATTTGCCTAGGCTCCCAATTCCCTACACCTGTAATTAATTCCCTATTCCAAACCCCTCTACATCCCTACTCCATGTCTCATCCCTTAAACTCATAAATCCCTACCCCATCTCCCTCAATTACCCTATCAAACATTATGCCCAAAGAGACAAAATTGCAAAGGCCAAGCTCAAAAGATCCAATGCAAAAATTGAGGCTTTGACCATGAAAAATTGGAAAAGGAAATTGGATATACTTTCAAAGGCTTCAATCCAAGCCTAGTCACGCCATTAGCACTCACTTCACCAATTTTGAAAGGTTCTGGGTCATTTTTTGCAAATTTCTGTCTTTTTATTGACTTTTTGGACAGTCATGTGACAGAGAAAGTGTCAAACGCACTTGAACAAAATCCCATCACCATTGGATGAAAACTGGTGAATACATATAAGAAAACCACTTTTCCAGCCTTGGTTTTCAAAACTAGCAAGTCAAAATGTTAAAAAACATGCAAAAAATCACATTTCTTCCTCATTTTTGGCCCTGGCGCTGTGCACCGAGCAGTCTTGGGAGGATTGAGTTTTGACAGGGAAAATGAGCTTCATTTTGAAAACTGAAGGCATATCTAGAAAGTAGACTTGAAGGGATTTTCAACAAGCCATCTTGGTGCCAATTTGGATACCTATAACCTATTAAAAAATAACCTGCAAGATGGATGGCGCATTTGACAAAGAGAGGGAATGCCTAGGAAAGAGAGGGTGCGTTTGACAGTTTGCTGATATTTTTGAATTTTCATTGAAAATTTGACTTTTATCTTGAAAATAATGATTTAACCTATGTAATTGATGATGGTAAATGTAATTATGATGTGGATAAGCTACCTAGGGGTAGATTCATGATGTAAATGTAATCATCAAATTCAAATGAATCAGTTTAAATGTAATTAGGGAGGAGTCACTTACACCTTCCTACACTCCAGCTTTCAGTTCATAATTTTGTGGATCTCATCCTCAACTCAGGGATTCTACCCTTGAGGATGAGAGAATGTAGTTTTGATGTCTATATCTTCCCTTTCTTCACTTTTAGCAAGGGTTGGAATAAGTTTGATGCTAATGTATTGATCAAGGACTATGTAATCAGTTTGGCCAGAAATTAATGAAGAATTGCAGTTATTTCTTTGGGATACCTGTGGTATGAATTTTTGGCATCGTTTTTTCTCTGTTATCATTTTTATGAATGTTTTGTAGCTCATAAACCATTTCATGTCTATTATATGATAATTTTCAAGTTGATAGGAAAAATACATGTTCTTCATGCTCTGTTTTGGGAAAGTTTTCATAAATTGTCCATTTTCTTCTGTTTAGGAAGAATACATCTCATATGTTCTTCCTAGATCCTCATAAGTCTAAAACCATCTCACAAAATCACCTTTAAGTGTTAAGCCTTCTACCTACCTTGCCCCATCGAATGGACTGCAATTCCATCTCATTTTTCTTGACCTAGTCCTCTTGACCTAATAATCATCTAGCAAACCAAGTATCCAAACTCTCTAAGAGTGCTCCAAGAAAATTATAAGTATCCAAGAGTATGAAAGATAGAGAGAATAATGAGATAAATCCAAAAATGCACTGACCAAAAGCATACCAACTGATCCTCAAAAGCCTTTTTTATCAATGAGGCCTCTATTTTCTTCATTTTTCATGATTTTCCTTCATTTTCCTCCTCACATGCAACCTATGACCTTTAACTTCCTTTTCTCCTATTTTCCATTATTTTCATAAATAAAATGCCAATAATTGCCTCATGCCTTTCCAAAGCCTTTCCATTTACTTTTCTAATTTCCTTTAGCCGTAATAACCGAAGTGACACCCACTAGGATGTTTTCCCCACTATTCAACTTGGAATATGTGGCCCATCATCTTGGTATTATATATTTTACACGTATTTTTAACCAGGGATGTTATAGAACCTCCCCCCTTGGGGGAAGACCGTCCTCGGTGTTCAATGACACCTATAAACCAACAAACCCATGAAAATAAAACATACTGCCTATGGAGCTTTATAACACAACTCATCGCAATATTCATAATGAATAACTTGCTCAAAAGAAAAAATCATCATGGAAATCATACCGTGTACTGGCGATTTATAACAAAAGTCATTACGATATTTAAAATAGTATACACACATTTTATAAACCAACAAATAAAAGGATATGATGTATGTATCATCAAAAATGGAATCTAGAGGATCAAACCTCTACCATCAAAGTAATACCAGGATTCACCTCCTTCCCAGGAAGTCCAGAATCCACTGCTAAAGTCAAATCTGCATCCAATTTCCAATGCTACAACATGCGAAATTATAATGACCAAAACAAATCCATCCCCGTCCTTCCCCCCTTTGCTACACAGTCCCTTGGGTGATCCGGTCACCCATTCCGTGCAATCACAAACCTTCCAAGTTCTGCTGGCACCCGCATCCTAGGTACTCCATCCCTTGGAAAGGCTTCCTCGCATCGAAAAGTAAAACAATCAAGGAATAAAATTGCCTCAAAAAAATCATACCGGTCATAACATGCTCATGGAAATCAATGGAAGTCGGGAAAGATAATAAGCGCTAATGTCATGAAAAATCTTATGATGAAATAACAATGAGGCGTAATTGAAAAATTATCCTCACTAGAAGTTCCAACATCAAAATCATCTATTTCTACAGATCTACAAAGACTTAGACAATCATTCCAAGGCGTTTGAAACTCCCAAAGGACTCCCACCTATTTGGATAATGATCATGTTATTCATTTGATTCCAGGAAGTGTTCCTTCAAACATCAAGCCTTATAGATATCCTTATGTCCAAAAGAGTGAAATAGAACATGTGATTGCAGAAATGTTAGAGGCTGGTATAATTCAGCCTAGTCAAAGTTTTTTCCCTGCTCCTATAGTATTGGTGCACAAGAAGGACGGACCATGGCTCATGCGTCCAGATTATATGGAGCTCAATAATCTCACTATTAAAGATAAATTTCCCATTCCCGTGATTGATGAATTATTGGATGAATTACATGGAGAAATTTATTTTGACCAACTTGGATCTTCATTCAGGATATCATCAAATTATAATGAAGACTAAATATATTCCGAAAACAACATTTCAAAATCATGAGGGTCATTATGAATTTTTGGTCATGCCTTTTTTCCTTACAAACACACCTTCTACATTTCAAAGGTTGATGAATTCCATTTTCAAACCCTTCCTTAGAAAATTTGTGTTAGTATTTTTTGATGATATACTAATCTACATCAAGTCCTGGAAGAATCATTTTCAACATGTTGACAGGGTGCTCAAACTATTGGAAGAGAAACAATTATATGAAAAAAAACTCCAAATGTTTCTTTGGAGTACAAGATGTGGAATATCTGGGTCATATTGTATCTCACGATGGTGTCAAGGTAGACCCTAACAGAATTAAAGCCATTAAGGAATGGAAAGTACCCACAACCATAAAGAAATTGTGAGGATTTCTTCGGTTAACAGGGTATTATCGCAAGTTTGTTAAAAATTATGGGAGAACAACAACACCTCTAACAACATTATTGAAGAAAGTTCATTTTCATGGACTCCTAGAGAAACTAAGGCCTTTGAGCATATTAAAGAGGAAATGTGCCTAGCACTGGTCTTAGCTACGCCAGAATTCACAAAAACCTTTATCGTGGAATGTGTTGCCTCAGGAAATGGAATTGGTGCAGTTTTAAAGCAAGAAGGAAGACTTGTTTCTTTTGAAAGTTGTCCAATCAAAGGAAAGTATTTACAGAAAGCTATTTATGAGAAGAAAATGTTGACAATACTACATGCACTAAAGAAATAACGACCTTACCTAATGCGAAGACACTTCAAGGTAAAAACTGAACATGATAGTCTTAAACACTTTTTGGAACAAAGACTATATTCAGAAGAGAAGTAAAAATGGGTCACAAAGATGTTGGGTTATGACTTTGAAATCATCTACAAAAAGGGAAGCTAAATGTCGTTGTAGATGCAATCTCAAGAAAGGATGAAGAGGTGGAATCATTGCTATGTGCCATTTCTATTATCCAACCAGATTGGAAAACCAAAGTAAGGGATGAAAGGAAGAAGGAAGAAGAAGTGTGGACACTCATTCAAAATTTGCAGCAAGATCCTAGTACATCTGATACATTTAGTTGGAAAAATGATTCCTTATGGTATAAATATCACTTATATATTTGTAATAATTCCCAACTAAAACAAAATATTCTTTTAGAATTGCAGACATCACCCTTAGGAGGACATTTAGAATTTTAAAAAACATAACACAAGGTGAAGAAAGAATTTTTTTGGGATGGCCTTAAATTTGATATTCAAAAGTTTCTGGCAAAATGTTTGGTTTTCCAGCAAAATAAAGTTGAGACAATTAAGATCCCAGGTCTTCTACAACCTTTATCCATTCCAAGTCAACGTTGGGAGGATATTTTTGTTATGGTCCCGTGATTTGGCAGATTGGTAAACCAAATGACAGGGCAACATCAAACCAAATTTGGAGCCCTAGGACCTAGCATTCCTAGACCCAGAGAGGGCTCTCTCTATTATCTAAAGGATTTAAACTTGTTTGCTTTTTGTATATTTGATTTTAGGCTAGTTGTTAAGTATGTTTTTAGTTTGTTTTGGGTTTTTTAGGGGAACTGATCAAAGGATAAATAGATAAGAAGTTCTTCATATCAACTGGGCTATGGGGTCGAAAAGGTCGAGACTGTCTCAATGGTGGACAAGGTATTACTGCAGGGCCGATTTGGTCGAGGTAAATGGATTATTTGGGTGAAAATGAAATGATATGGGCATTAAGTTTGTGAAAGACAAAGAGATTTTAAGCATAAATAGTTAAACAACAAGCATTCATGAGGTAGGGCTGACCATTAATCTCTATGAATGAAACTCAAACTGATAGATGCAGAAAATAAACAATCCAGTGATACATAGAAGTATAACACCCTCTAGCTTTGGGAAAATCACCTTTAGACTTTTGGGAAAACAAATAAGACAAACAAACAACTCAATTTATGAAGAGGAAACTCCTAAACATCATATCTTGAGCTATTGTGAACTTTGAAATAAGACTGCAAAGCATGGAAAAGGGACAAGATCAAAACAAGACCTCTTTGACTTAACTAAGACAATCAATAATTCAGAGAGAGATTTCAGAGATGGAGTTTTGATTAGCTATTATTAAGAAAGGCATACCGTGAATCATACTAAACAGCATACATAATAGCCATTAATGAAACTGATAACTAGTTCTTAGGGTATCAAAGAGCAATTAAGAATTATTTGACATAACTAAGAAAGACGAAAATTTTTAAGCTGTAATGAATCAGGAAATTTGAGGTGCCTCCATGGGCATATCTCAAACTTATTCTTTACTGAACTACAGCAAGCAAGAAGCATGAAAACATGTATGATAAACTAAGAAAACATAACAGATAAGGAACACAATACCATTCATCAAGCCATTGAATCCTACATACAATCCTCCTCCACCATCAAAGTCAAGCAAGAGATCATCCACTTCATAAGACAAAGTATTTCTTCAAAGCTTGTAATGCTATGTATTGCTCTATAACATCAAGTTCAACCTCAGGTTATAATGAATCCTCTTGGATTATATAGGCCAAAGAGGAGGAAACCCACCTAGAGCAACTAGAAGGCCATTGGCCTAATACAAATATCTGATTTTGTCCTTGAATGTTTTTAGAGGCTAGGCTAAATTAGGATATAAAGGCAGTTGTTCCTTTTGCACCTTTCATTTTGATGCCTAGTCTGCTAGAGGCTTTTTGCCAAAATACTGCCACTCTTGGTTTTATGAGACTGATTTTGAGAGCTGGGCCATATTTTTGGGAACAAATTCCATTGTAATTGACCTAAAGCACTGGAGGCAGTATTTTTCTAACTTTTGTACTCTTTTTTCCCTGATGGAGGTTTTTTAACATTATTGGTGTTTTGAATTACAGGGATGAATCATGTATGTCTTATGCTCTCTAAAATCTGTATTTCCCTTAGTCCTTAAAATAGTCAATTGTTCTTTTTACTTGAATTTTTTCCTTGAAATGTTCCCTTGCCCAAAACTAATTTATGCCATTTATCCTAGCACCCCTGCAGAGATGCATTGATGAAGATACTTTGATCACTGAAGGCCTTTGCTAATATAACATGATGATAATGCTTGAAAGTTCACTTGATCATATTTCTTCAGAAAGGGAAACTCTTTTTCTTTTCCTGATTTGAACATTTGTGAGCTCTGCTTAAAAGAGACAAAGCAAGATTTAGTGGTGTGTGACCTAAGGATAGACCAAGGTTTTGTTTGTTGAGTGAGAAGAAAATGATGGCTGACATGATGATGAAAAATAGGGTTTTTGGCTTTAAAACAGTCTTGCCAAGGAATTTTCCCTAAAACACCACCACCTAGACCTACAGACTTTGTCACAGTTCTTGAATGGCTTCTTAATCATGAGTAGGTTATCACATGACAAGATGATTAGGGATAGAGGGGTAGACACTTTGTCAAATGTTGGACAGTGGGTTGTATGAAAAACAAGGGATTTTGATGGTAGAGAGACAAACTTATGACAACTACAGACAGGGAAGCTTTTCTGAATTGTGATAGGTAGGGAAAATGAAGACTATTCTCATCATAGGCCGAAAGAGGAGGGGTAGGAAGACAAAAAATTGTTTGAGATGTTTTCTAGATGACAAATTGACAGATTGAGATTAGCTTCTAGAAAACTCAGCCAAGGACTCTAGTTATCAAAACATGCAAAAATACTAATGATTAACAGTGGCTCCATTTGGGGAGGGAAACTCCTTTTTAGGAGGTGTCCAGAATTGCAGATCTCTGGCTTGTGAAGACCAATGCCTTATCCATTGGCACAAATTTCTCTCTTTCTTGATGCTATTTCTGAAAATTTACAGCATGATTAGCATCAAAGTCTTCTCTACCTATCCAGCTATAGTTCCTAACATTTTTTCTTCTTTGGTGCACTTGGACTAGCAACCATTTGACATGATATTTTTGAAAAAAGGAAAACTATCTAATTCTACACTTATATCTTCCGGGAGTTTAGATTAAACCGATGAACTCCTTTGATTCTCTACCTATGCTAGATCAACTGTCAAGATTAAGCTGTTTGACATGATTTCATTCACTAAACTAAAACATGAAATTGAAAAATGACCAAATCAGGATTAGATGGTCTAATTTGTCATGTGTTGGTGGCATAAAAGACAAGCTACACACAAACATTATTTTCACACAAAATGAGATTTAGAAAAATCAGGGCTAGGATACATAGTTTGTTTTTCATCCCTGTTTTCCTCTTTGGTTCTGTCTTGAGCGTGTGGAACCAATATCTTTTCCTAATCTACTTTTATTGATAAGTCAAGCTTACACAATTTGACTATCACTTCTTTTACTAACTTATCAGCAATCAATTTAAAACATGTCCAGTTACGATTAGGCTAGATAAATGAACAAGATATATTTTGAGCACTAGTAGTGGCATTTAGATTTGCGCACTTTCAACATGACTATTTTTTGAACATGGGGCTTTTCTTCTATTTTTAAAATTTCCCTCTTTTTCTATTGTTTTTGTATTTTCCGTCTCTACTTTTTCTTCAAACAATCTAGGACTAAAAAGATGCTCACAAGGTTGAGCTAATTTTTCACACCTATCTATCTATCCTAATCTAACCTATACACAATATACATTCATTTAGTGAAATATCTCTTCCAACAAAGCCAATGACACAGATGATTCCATGAGGGATTTTGTTTCAGCTTTTTGAGAGTGCTGAAGAAATGAAAAGGCCACTTCCACCTTACTTGTTTTCGAACAGTAGTGCCTAAAATTTTTCTCACACTCTGCAACAGACTGTTCCGGGCAGAGCACACTACTCCTTCAGATTTCTCAAGGAAAACAACAAATGGATCTTGGAATAATACCTGATCTAGAGGATTGATATATAAGCTTCATTGAGGACTACTCTTTCTTCCACTTGGTTATGTTTGGGAATCTCTTGGGAAATAAAATCTTCCCCTTTCTCATGACCACTTGAACTGTTAGACTCATCATATATTGCAGTGTAGTATTCTTTCCAAGCTGATGTGTTCTGATTAAGTGGACTGAAAACTATGTGAAGGTCATCATGTTGATGAGCAGGGATAAACTTTGGTAGTAAATCCTCTTGAGAGGATAGGGTGACAATTCTCATGTGATTATCAACCTCTATTTCTTCATCTACAATTTGTAACTAAATGGAACTTGGTGGCTGAAAATCTAGAGTTAAGGAGGATTCCATGTCCAAAATGATTTCCTCAACCATTTCAGGAGAAGGCTTCTCATTGACAACTTGCTCAAGAATTTCATCATCCTCCTCAACCTTATCATCAAAGCTGAAAGACTGCTGATTTCCGATTATGTGAAAGTTATTGCTAATGAGTTGATATGAAGTGGAACAAAGGGTCAGAGATCCTCCACTTACTTCTGAACTTTCAAGGCTTCCCTCATCAGTGCCATACGTGACCTGTATTGGTTGCTTACTTTTTTCAACCTGATGATAGCGAACTTCATCCCGCGAATCAACTGTTGATAGCTTTGCAAGGTTAGCTTATGCTTGAATATCATAATCATCAGTATATTGAACAAACCTTGGAGAATCATTAATATAAGTAATGTCACCATCCATACATATTGGACTATTAGATTGTTTCTCTTCGACTTGATTTACAAATCTATTTTTTGACTTATGGTATGCAAGATCAGAGGCTGACTGTATGTTTATGAGTTGATATATCTCTTTTTTAGTTAAAAAGGGAGGCATTTTTATCGCTCTTTGGATATAGTTACAATAATCCTCTTTCTCTTGGGAAAGCTGATTTAGAGGATGAATGTATTTTTGGGCCTTACCTAAGAGAGATGATGAATCATCACTTGTGCTTTTAGATAAATCCTGTGGGTTCTCTTTCATTTCTTGATTGGTTTCCTCCTCAACCAACTTTTCTTGGTGTTCGGGATAGTTAGCATGTAATTCATGAGTTGCTTCTGATAGATTTTCAGGAGGCCGATTTTCTCGTATGAACTCAAATGACTCAAAGCATAAAGGTAGAGATCCTACAGGTTTTTATTTTTCTTCCATTTTAGATTTTGTGATTTCAAGATGGCTGATAGATTTTTTAGAGCATTCCTCTATGTTTTTATTTGAAACTTTCTCATTAGGTACATTTTGCTTGTTACTCTTGTCTTGTAATGGTTGAGTGTTTTCTTCACTAGGAGAAAGTGTAGGTTGGTTTGAATAAGTAGTGTTAACCTTATCTTTGTGTCTTTCTCTTTTCCTGTCGAGTAAAGGCATCAGTTTGCTGAATGTATATACCAATTTTTCCAACTTTTCCACTATTTTATCACTTGGATCCATCTTTTCTTGATTTATGTGAGAGTTAACTTGAGCAAGGGTTTCCTGAATAACTGCTAAGAGATCTTTAGGATGAAAATTTCCTTTCAAAATCTGGAATGAATTAAAGCATAAGGGTAGAGATCCTAAGGGTTTTAATTCTTCTTCCATTTCAGATTTGATTTCATCCTCAATCAACTCTTCTTGGTTGTTAAGATGGTTATCTTGAGTATGAAAAGCACGAATCTCCTCTAATAGATCCTCAGGCTGCCAATTTCCTAAGTCTTCATCAATGTTCACAAGGTGTTGTATGAGGTCATCAGATTGATCACAATAATTTTCTACCAATGATAGAGATGGACAATGCCCTATATAGTGTTTATAAAATTCTTTGTGGAAATCCTTTAAAGAACACAAGATGCCAGGTTCTAGCCATTCATACCAATTTCTCGACTTATCTTCTAATGTTGCCATAAAAATTTTCATGAGGCAGTCCTCATGCCATTCAACCTTCAACCTCCATATGTGTATATGAAATTTGATGAGGTGTAACAAGGGGTCATCAACCTTTTTATCTCGAAAGATAGGTAGGTTTTTCATCCAATTTATTTCAGGCATTTTGTGTGGGAATCTAGGGATATGTTCTCTACTCATTGGAGCATATCTCTTTTGTATCTTGGGATCCATCTTTGTTAATCAGAAAGGATCACTGTGTCTTTTTAACCAGTTTAGAGTTCTCTACTAGTGGAGTCTTTTGGTCTATTGAGGGTTGTGGAGTCGCCAGGTGGAAGATTTGGACTTTGCTGTCCACCATCAGCATGATTGGAATTGCTCAATGCATTCCCAGGAGATTTTCTAAGGACTAGTGGAGTAATAGGCCTACTGGAGGCTAGTGGAGTCCCTAGGTGGATGTTTTTGTTTTTAGAGATATGTGTTTATGGTCCACCACCAATAAATGATAAAAATCCAATCTAGGGATGTTTTTGGGGTTTTTATTAGTTTTTATATGTAGCCCTGAGGTTTGTAAGAGTTTCCTATAACTGAATCATCATTTCTCTAAGATGGTGAAAGAGCTAGTTTCTACTCTTCAGACAACGCTTAAGTTTTCTAAGTTTGACTGAGATCTCGAGAGGTCCTAAGGGATACCTAGGATGTTTTGACTCAAAGTCCCACCATGATCACCATTATGTTATGGTCCCGTGATTTAGCAGATTGGTAAACCAAATGACAGGGAAACATCAAACCAAATTTGGAGCCCTAGGACCTAGCCTTCCTGGACTTAGAGAGGGCTCTCTCTATTATGCAAAGGATGTAAACTTGTTTTCTTTTTGTATATTTGATTTTAGGCTAGTTTTTAAGTATGTTTTAAGTTTTTTTTGGGTTTTTGAGGGGAACTGATCAAAGGATAAATAGATAAGAAGTTCTTCAGATCAACTGGGCTACAGGGTCGATAAGGTCGAGACTGTCTCAATGGTGGACAAGGTATTACTGCAGGGCCGATTTGGTCGAGGTAAATGGATTCTTTGGGTGAAAGTGAAATGAGATGAACATTAAGTTTGTGAAAGACAAAGATATTTTAAACATAAATAGTTAAACAATAAGCATTCATGAGGTAGGGATGACCATTAATCTCTATGAACGAAACTCAAACTGATAGATGAAGAAAATAAACAATCTAGTGATACATAGAAGTATAAGACCCTCTAACTTTGGGAAAATCACCTTCAAAATTTTGGGAAAACAAATAAGACAAACAAACAACTCAATCTATGAAGAGGGAACTCCTAAACATCATATCTTGAGCTATCGGGAACTTTGAAATAAGATTGCAAATCATGGACAAGGGCAAGATCGAAACAAGACCTCTTTGACTTAACTAAGAAAATCAATAATTCAAAGAGAGATTTCAGAGATGGATTCTTGATTAGCTATGAGTAAGCAGGGCATACCGTGAATCATACTAGACAGCATACATAATAACCATTAATGAAACTGATAACTAGTTCTTAGGGTACCAAAGAGCAATTAAGAATTATTTGACATAACCAAGAAAGATGAAAACATTTAAGTTGTAATGAATTAGGAAATTTGAGCTGCCTCCATGGGCATATCTCAAACTTATTCTTTACTGAACTACAACAAGCAAGAAGCATGAAAACGTGTACGATAAACTAAGAAAACATAACAGATAAGGAACACAATACCATTCACCAAGCCATGGAATCCTACATACAATCCTCCTCCACCATCAAAGTCAAGCAAAAGATCATCCACTTCATAAGACAAAGTATTTCTTCAAAGCTTGTAATGCTATGTATTGCTCTATAACATCAAGTTCAGCCTTTGGTTACAATGAATCCTCTTGGATTATATAGGCCAAAGAGGAGGAAACCCACCTAGAGAAACTAGAAGGCCATTGGCCTAATACAAATATCTGATTTTGTCCTTGAATGTTTTTAGAGGCTAGGCTAAAGTAGGATATAAAGGCAGTTGTTCCTTTTGCACCTTTCGTTTTGATGCCTAGTCTGCTAGAGGCTTTTTGCCAAAATACTGCCACTCTTGGTTTTATGAGACTGATTTTGAGAGCTGGCCATATGTTTGGGAAAAAATTCCATTGTAATTGACCTGAAGCATTGGAGGCAGTATTTTTCTAAATTTTGTACTCTTTTTTCCCTGATGGAGGTTTTTTGACATTCTTGGTGTTTTGACTTACAGGGATGAATCCTGTATGTATTATTCTCTCTAAACTCTGTATTTCCCTTAGTCCTTAAAATAGTCAACTGTTCTTTTTACTTGAAGCTATTCCTTGAAATGTTCCCTTGCCCAAAACTGATTTGTGCCATTTATCCTAGCACCCCTGCAGAGATGCATTGATGAAATGAATTTGATCACTGAAGGCCTTTGCTGATATAACATGATGATAATTCTTGAAATTTCACTTGATCATCTTTCTTCAGACAGGGAAACTCTTTTTCTTTTCCTAATTTGAACACTTGTGAGCTCTGCTTAAAAGAGACAAAGCAAGATTTAGTGGTGTGTGACCTAAGGATAGACCAGGGTTTTTTTTATTGAGTGAGGAGAAAATAATGGCTAACATGATGATGAAAAACATGGTTTTTGGCTTTAAAACAGTCTTTCCAAGGAGTTTTCCCTAAAACACCACTACCTAGACCTACAGCCTTTGTCACAGTTCTTGAATGGCTTCTTAAGCATGAGTAGGTTATCACATGACAAGATGATCAGGGATAGAGGGGTAGACACTTTTTCAAATGTTGGATAGTGGGTTGTATGAAAAACAAGGGATTTTGATGGTAGAGAGACAAACTTATGATAGCTACAAACAGGGAGGCTTTGCTAAATTGTGATAGGTAGGGAAAATGAATGATATTCTCATCATAGGCCAAAAGGGGAGGGGTAGGAAGAGAAAAATTTGTTTGAGGTGTTTTCTAGATGAAAAATTGACACATTGAGATTAGCTTCTAGAAAACTCAGCCAAGGACTCTAGTCATCAAAACATGGAAAAATAATGATGACTAACAATTTCAATGGATTTTATCACAGGTTTACCTAAGTCCAAAGGAAAGAGTGTCATCATGGTGGTAGTTGATAGAGTTACCAAGTATGCACACTTTTGTGCATTATCTCATCCATTTTTGGCAAGTACATTTGCTACTGCATTTATGGAAACAATTCAAAAGCTACATGGAAACCCAAATATTATTGTAAGCAACAGAGATGCCATTTTTACTGGAAATTTTTGGACGGAATTATTTTCTTGTTTGGGTACTCAACTAGCTCATAGATCATCTTATCATCCTCAATCTGATGGGAAAACTGAGATAGTGAACAAATGATTGGAAGGTTATCTTTGTTGTTTTGTATCTAATACAAACACAATGGGTCAAGTGGTTACCTCTGGTTGAAAGGGAAATGACTGAAAATAAGCTAAGCTAACTTGCTGAAAATAAACTGTAGAAAGGAAACTAATTCTAAACCACACTTAACTTGGAAAAACTGTTAAATGAACTATACTTATCCTATGATATATCTACCATGCTCTTATCCATGCAAATAAACTATCCATGACTTAATTCTAACGAAAAATAGTTAATTTGTAGCTTAGAGGAAGAAAAAGGGCTAAAAGAGGCTAATGGGGGGTTTAACACATGAAACTAGGTTTGGAAGCGGAAAGAGGGGGTTAAACCCTTAGAAAAATTTATTATAATGTGAGAAATGACTTTGGAGCGGAAAGAAATCAAAAGTGTGATGGCAGAGTGCGATGGAGGACAAAATCCGCGATGTGCGATGTTGCAATTGCAACTTCGCAAGTTTAAATGGATAGCAATAAGGAATTAACAAAATAAACTAAATTGTGCGAAGTGCGATAAGTGACGTGGCAGGTCACAAATTGCAATATCGCAAGTTTAAATGGATAGCAGTAAGGACTTAACAGAATGAACTAAAATGCATGAAGTGTGATTTGCGATGCGGTAAAGGTTGTGGGCTGCGATTTGCGATGTGGTAATTTTAGCGAAGTGCAATTTGCGATACGATAAAGGTTGCAGGCTACGATTTGCGATGCAAATGACGTGACGGTGAAAAGAAGAAAAGGAAAATTTGCAATTTCCGATAAGCGATGTCGCAATATTGCAATCTCAAGAACAAGGGGTAAGAGTTAAAGGTAGAAGCTAAGAGTTGCGAAGTGTGATTCACGATTTCGCAATATCGCAATCACAACAAATGAGAGGTAAGTGTTAAAGTAAACGTTAAATGTTGATATTTGTGAAGCACGGCGTATGGTGGCGAGAGTCTCGAGGAGGAAGGCGAAGGTCGGGTTTTCGATGGTTTTCAAGCATTTTTGTGTTAAAACAAATACAGTGACAGTGGCCGATAGAACGAAGGAATAAGGAAGGCAATCAGTGAAGAAGAGCGTTAAGTCTTCAAGGCAAAAGGTAGGTGGTGCGAAGTGCTATTTGCGATTTCGCAATATCGCAATCACAAGGAACGAGTAGTAAGTGTTAAAGCCTAAAGGTAAACGTTAAATGTTGTGATTTGCGAAGTGCGACGTACGATGGTGGGAGTCTCAAGGAGAAAAGACAGAGGTCGGGTTTTCAACAGTTTTGAATGGTTTTCACGTGTTTTTCGTAAGAAGGGGAAGGCAGTGAGAATAAGTGGGAAAAAGAAGAGTGTAACAACAGTGCGCAAAGCATAACATCAGAGATGGAAGGAAGATGGAAGATGAAGTGGGAGGTGCTGGAAAAATTCTCATGGGCTATGCTTCCCGTACCTACAATCAACCTACCTATTTATGTAAGAATGGTAGACAATATGTTCTTGAAAATACAGGAAATGATCTAATCTATTTCCAAGAAATCATAAGCGAGAAAGCATTTTTGGTCTGTGGGGAAAGTTCTACCCTCCTCGAGCTGTATTGATATAGTTGAGAGGGGATGGTTGGCCTCACAACTTTATGGAGTTTATCAACTATTCTACCATTTGGTAAGCAGATTAAATCTACAACAAAAAACAATGGGAAGCAAACTAAAACATCCATAAAAATACCAACAAACTAGATAAATTCTCAGAAGAAAAACTAGCTAAATGACATGAAAGAAAATAATGAAACAACATAGAAGCTGGGGCACATGGATTGGGCCCTAACCCACAAGCCTAGCCCTATGAACTTAAATCAATCAAATGAAATCAGTTTTCTCATTTCATAAAAGAATAATTGTATACATATTTGAAAGTTTTGATCCCTAAATAAAGCAAAAAGCTTCAATAGTTCACTACAATAATTATGGATGGAAGTGAGACTAGGATAGACTAACTCTTCCTAGCTCTAGGTCTGCTCTATTTATTCTACAGGGTAGCTACTAACAACTCCCTAGAAAATGTTTATTGAGTCCACTGGACTCCAAGTAAACCAAGACTGAGTGCTCTCCTCTTTGAGTTGCTCCACTGCTTCTGGAATTCGAATTGCTGGAGAGAATCCTTAGGTATCCTTCAACTACTTGTGGAATTCGAATTGCTGGAGAGAACCTTTGGGATCCTTCAGCTGCCTTTGAGGGTGGAAAATCCTCCTATAATTTCTCCTTGATGTCTCCTCCAATTCTTTGTGATAAAATCTTTATAAAAATGCTTAATAAATCATGATTCTCTGTGCTCAACCTTATATTAGGCACTCAGAGTATGTTATCCTTAATCACCACCTATACTAGCATCATAAACCCAAATAATAATAAAAATGAAAGAAAAAGAGATCTAAGAAGGAAAAAACATGAATATTAACCCCTCCAAATATGTCTAATGATGGAGCTCATCATCACCCCCATACTTAATGGTTGCTCATCCTATGAGCAACTTATCCTTTCCCTCCATTTCCTTCAATGCTTTGAAAAGCCCCCTGATTTCCTGAGGAATAAGTGTGGGAGTTTCCCCAAGGGGGTAAAATCTATCATTATTTTCTGCATTCTCCCATTCTCCATCATGTGCATGTGTGTCCTCTTCATCAGTAAACCCCAGCAGCAAAGGTAGGTTGAGCTTTAGTCCCAACCATCAGATCTTTTTGGCCGGCATGGCCCTCTTGTATAATCGTGCCCTTTCCAATGCACCCCTCAGTCTTTCTGGAGTATGATACTCCATGTTCTTGAGGTATGTGGGAGGTTGTTCCATCTCCTATGGCTAGCCATAATGCACTCCACTTCTATGTGCCTATAAACATCATCAAAGTGGCCTATCACCTGGTTTGAGTCTGAAGGTAGCTTTCAACCAGTGTAGGGTCCTTTTCAACCTCTTGATGGTTAAAGATGACTCCTCTTGGGCTGAAAACTTCTGGTTTGAGATATAAGGGTTCTCTATTTCTTCTTCCCATGACCTTCCATATCTCTTTGGCTCTATTGTTCTCATTCACTATCCAAGATGCTAGAGCCATTAACTGCATCTCCCCCATTGTAGGATTGCGTTTTGGAAATACTGAGAGGGGGGTGAATCAATATTTATTTTCAATTGTTAATTTTACCAGTTAGATTACCTATATTTAGAACACAAAATTAACAATAATAATAAATTCTTTTATTAATTTATTCTTTACAATAAATCAAGTACAATATATGTAGGGCTCCAACCCTAGATGAAGACACCAATATTCAATATCCCAGGCTCCAACCTGTATTTTCCAAGCACCGACTTGGACTTCCAAGGCTCCAACCTTGTCAATTCTGAGGCACCAACCTCAAGGGCTCCAACCCTATATCTGGTACAGGCTCCAACCTGGTCTCTTGAGTACTCCTATCCTTTAGGGCTCCAACCCTATCTTCCAAGGCACCAACCTTGTCAATTCTAAGGCACCAAACTCAAGGGCTCCAACCCTATCTTCCAAGGCACCAACCTTGTCTCTATGAGGCTCCAACCTCTTTCTTCATTTCGTCAAGATATATTTGGTTATACTTATGGCTCCCAATGTCTTCTTCAATGAGCCTTGTCAATATTCACTTAGTCTTCATTGTAGTCTCCACATTACGTCATCAATGGCAACCATGATGTTTTCACATGAAGGTGTCTCCATTTTCCTTCATGATACCCAATCAAGGATCTCTAAGGCCACCTCATGATGGCCAATGCATAATGCTCTCCAAGGATGCCTCCAAGTAGCTTCTGCAAATAGATCTCCAATAATGCTTTCCCAAGATGTCTTCACAATATCTTCAACAAGATTCTTGATGTTGGCTTCAAAGGATGTTCTCCTATACTCCTTCAGAAGTTCTTCACTTCAATCAGGCTACTTCAACAATGCTTCTTCCAACAATATCTTCTCAACACAAATGCCTTGGTAATGCTTTAATATTGTTGCTACACAAGTTATTAAAAGAGGCTGCTTCCTGGTCTTTAATAAATTCCTCAAAAATGTCACCAAGTTTTCAAAATTCCTCCAATGGTGTTTCAATTCTGTTGCTTCAAGGTTTGCCTTCAGGAATACCCATTTAGCAAATAAGAGTTCAAAAAGTGCTTCAATTATGCTTCAGCCAAACTTCAATTAAGGTTAAGTATTTTTCCACAGGTTCAAATTTCAATAGGATAATGAGAGTTTGTGCCACAAGTGCAAGCGATTATCAAACCAAATCTCAAGTCATAGCTCCACAATTTCTACTATATATACACAAGAATAAATTCTAAAAATAAGGCCAAGTTATAGGCCTGATTATGTTACAGAGGAGCCGAATTGCAGGTCTACACCTGTTCTCAGGAGGTCAAAATTTGCTGGTCTTTACAAGCCTATTTCAGGCTGAGATCAAACCAAAAATTGTATTTCCACTAGTCTGAAAAGAGTATCACCACAGCTTCAAAAGGTGGTTACCACATATCTGTTTTAATCCTTTGTAATTAACCTCTGCAGATCTAATGAGAAGTGTCATCACAGGCTCAAAGATATATGCTATTATAGGTTGGAAATATGTGCCATCACAAGTCTATTATATTCATAATAATGTACCTTCAAAATATTTCCACAGGACTGAGAAACAATCTGCACAAGATCAGAGCTTCAATAGAATTTTCCCACACAATGATCTCCTTTTATTCTCCTCGACCTCTTCTTTTTCTGTGTTTCTTATTTGTATTTCTCACTGAAATTTATACCTCAAATGATAAGTTTAGACGTCAATATATACTAGGTTTTGACCTTTAAAGAAGAGACGCATCTCTTGGCCATGAGGCATGAGCCTACACAAGTCAGCTTAGGTCGGCTCACTTGACAGAAATTTACCTTAAACTTGAAAAATCAATAACTTTCAAATCGCTTGGAGTTTCGGGCTGAGTAATAGCTCGTTGGAAAGGAAAAATTATGCTCTTCAAGATGGCATAGGTTTCATTAAGGAATTTTTCCTATAAGGTAGAAAAATATATTTTTTAATTTGATTGATTATTTAAGAGTGCAGAAATGGAGGCAGGGAAGAATGCCTTTGAGTGTAGAGCCTCATGGTTTGATTTATTCATTGATTGTCTTCATAATCATGCCTTAGCCTTCTTCAACATAGGGTCACCATCATCATGTCCTTGCCTTCTTCAACATAGGTTCATTAGGTCAGTTGTCCTTAAGATAGTGCAGAGATATTGCATCAACCAAATGTAGCATCATTATGTACTTTTCATCATAAGGACATCAAGCTTCACATCATTGGAGATTTTTCATGTCATCGTCAAATTATCGGAGGTAGAACATGTAATCATGTAGTGTTATCATCAAGGTAATTGGAGGTGGGACATATCATCGTGTGTATGTCTTATAGTCCTTCATCAAGTGCAGTGATATGGTAGTCCTCCATTATGATCATCAAGATACATGATTGACACTTCATTTGTGTCTTGACATATTAAACAAAAGTTGTAATCACTTGTAATAATCCTCTGGCATCTTCAAGAATACTTGCCATCCCGGTCACTGACATCATCAATGACAACCTAGATTAAAAATATCACCCTTTGTCATTGATGGAAATATTCTTGCCCTTTCAACATTCTCTCCCCCTTTAACATAAATGGCAAATGGGGTGCCCGAATACTCCCCTTGTCAAGCTGCTTCTTTTCTTCATGAACTGTAGTCCTTCATAGGTATGTTACTCCAATGCCATGGTGCTATTTCTTCTAGCAATATGGTCAATGATATATGTGTTTGTATTTCTTCATGTGTTGTACCATCTCCCCCTGTCTAGACAAATTCCTTTAGCTCATGAAGGATTTCTCACCTTGTGTAATCAAGTAGAAGACATCATCATAATATCATGCTTTTATTCAATGGAGTTACTTTCGAGAGATGATTTATCATTATTATCCATGTGTAACTCATCAAGGATTTCATAGGGCCCACTCACAGATCACTTTCTGCAAGAATACTCAAGAACCACAAACTCCCCCTAACTGTATGCGTGATCTATTTTTGGCAGGGTTTCATCATCAAATTCTTGGAATATCAAGGATGACTTCATCTAGTCAAAAACATGTGTTGTTCATTGGAGTGTTCAAGAGACTTCCAGATTCAACTTGTTTCCTTCTCCATACTTGTGTAGCTTTCTTCTCTGGCATGGTTCTAGCTTGTGCAGGGGCCCAAGTCAAGTTACAATTGCGTGTCATATGTCCAATGTTATGGCAATCGAAGCATTCTATTTTGTTCATGAATAAGAAATCATGACTTCTTCTTGCAAAATTGCTTCAAGGAGATTGACGGGGGCCATTATATTTGTCTTTGTGATATGCCCTACAATATTTTTCCATGTGTCCAAAGTTTGTACAAGAATAGAAATAACCAAGAAATATACTTTGGTACCTCAGAGATGGAGTTTTCCTTGATGTACTTTTGAAGTATTTTTGCCTTGGGATTCTTTGATTATTTTCATTGCCTTTTGTATTCTTGACACTATCTGAAAGTCTCCTTGGAATAGAATTTCTTCTGTTGTTGTCTTGATTCTTCTCCTTACCCTTGCTGGAACTGGGAGCATCAACATTTCTTTCTAGGTTCCTCACATCTTTGTTGTTTGAAGCATTATCATTCTTGCTTGAGGATTCACCTGCATATCCAAGACCTGATTTATCAAGGGGAGACCTTTGATGACTTAGGATGTCATCTAGGGTTTGAGAGCTTTTCAAGTTCTTATTCAAAAGGCCAACTTCCTTTTTAAGAAAGACAAATTCTCCTTTCAACTTTTCACAATATTCATCTTTCATAACTAGTTGCTTCTTCATTTATTCCATCATCCTTTTTGCTTCATGTGCTTCGATTTTAAGGGAGATGATATTTGATTTCATTATGAATAATTCTTCATTCTCCTTTGCTAGACTACTATCCATTTCTTCTTTTATTCTTGTAGCTTCACATGTTTCGGCCTTGAGAAGATTGACATCTGATTTTAGTTTCAATATTTCTTCATCCTTTTCTTCTAGTTGGCATATCATGATGTTTCTCTCCTTTTCTAGTTCATTAACTTGTCCTTCTATGAATTCCAAATTTTCCATCACCTTCTTGGCTCCTTGCGCTTGTTTCCTTGCTTCTTCTGGTTGAGTTCTAAGAGAGGAGACCTCTTCCTTGTATTGACTAGTCTCTGCTTCAAGATTGTTCAAGCTCTTAAGTCTTTGTTCAAGGTGGCTTGACAAATTTTCTTCCCTTTTCTTTGCCTTATCCAATTGATTTTTCATAGATATGACTTCTTCATGATGCTTTCTTTTTTTTAGATGAAATTCCTCTTTAATTTTGGCGAGCTCCTCATCTCTTTCTTGTAGTTGAAGTTTAACAAAGTCAACTTCCTTCCTTGTCTTGTCTCGGTTACCATCTTGCACTTTCTTCTTAAGTTCCTCATTTTCATTTTTCAAACCGTTAATCTCTTCCATGGAAGCCATAATTTTATTCAAGAGATCTTCTTCAAAGTCTTCTTTATTCTCTTCATCCTCTAGGTCTTATTTAGCCTTGTTTTCATCTCTCTTATCTTTAGCTTCCTTGATGGGTTTTGGATTTCCTTCTTGCTTTCCATTATCTTCTTGACTAAAGGTCATGGTTAATGCTCCTTTTGAGTGAAGATCTTGAAGTTTGTCCCATATGCCTTTTTCTGATGAACATTTTTCCAAATTGGCCTTCATAGAATCAGGTAGCCCATTCAAGATTGCTTTCATTTCTCTTGTATTATACTCCTTGGATTATCCTTCTATCATGCTATCAGTAATCATTGATTTCCAAACTTCAATTCCTTGAGTCTTCAAGAAATTCCTCGCTCTTTCCACCCATATATCAAAGTTTCCATTGAACAATGGAGCCTTCGCAAATTTATTTACTTCAATTTCAATGGTCGAGGAAGACATGTATTTAGGAGGATTGGAGATTTTATTTCTTGGCTTTGCCATTTGTGTTCTAATGATAAACCTTCAAGCTGTTAGGCTTTGAGTGAAGGTACTGGATCTGAAACCAATTGTTGGAAATACTGAGAGTGGGGTGAATCAATATTTCTTTTCAATTGTTAATTTTACCAGTTAGATCACCTATATTTAGAACAAAAAATGAACAATAAGAATAAATTCTTTTATTAATTTCTTCTTTACAATAAATCAAGTACAATATATGTAGGGCTCCAAACCTAGATGAAGACACCAATCTTCAATCTCCCAGGCTCCAACCTGTATTTTCCAAGCACTGAATTGGACTTCCAAGCCTCCAACCTTGTCAAATCTGAGGCACCAACCTCAAGGGCTCCAACCTGGTCTCTTGAGGACTCCTATCCTCAAGGGCTCCAACCCTATCTTCCAAGGCACCAACCTTGTCAATTCTGAGGCACCAACCTCAAGGGCTCAAACCCTATCTTCCTAGGCACCAACCTTGTAAATTCTGAGGCACCAACCTCAAGGGCTCAAACCCTATCTTCCAAGGCACCAACCTTGTCTCTATGAGGCTCCAACCTCCTGCTTCATTTCGTCAAGATATATGTGGTTATACTTACGGCTCCCAATGTCTTCTTCAACGAGCCCTGTCAATCTTCACTTAGTCTTCATTGTAGTCTCCACATTACGTCATAAATTACAACCTTGATATTTTCACATGAAGGTGTCTCCACTATCCTTCATGATACCCAATCAAGGATCTCTAAGGCCACCTCATGATGGCCAATGCATCATTGTCTCCAAGGATGCCTCCAAGTAGCTTCTGCAAATAGATCCCCAATAATGCTTTCCCAAGATGTCTTCACAATATCTTCAACAAGCTTCTTGATGTTGGCTTCAAAGGATGCTCTCCTATAATATTTCAGAAGTTCTTCACTTCAACCAGGGTACTTCAACAATGCTTGTTCCAACAAGATCTTCTCAACACAAATGCCTTGGTAATGCTTTAATACTGCTGCTACACAAGTTATTAAAAGAAGCTATTTCCTGGTCTTTAATAAGTACCTCGACAATGTCACCAAGTTTTCAAAATGCCTCCAATGGTGTTTCAATTCTGTTGCTTCAAGGTTTGCCTTCAGGAATACCCATTTAGCAAATAAGAGTTCAAGAAGTGCTTCAATTATCCTTCAGCCAAACTTCAATTAAGGTTAATTATTTTCCATAGGTTTGAATTGCAATAGGATAATGAGAGTCTATGCCACAAGTGCAAGCAATTATCAAACCAGATCTCAAGTCATAGCTCCACAATTTCTGCAATAGATACACAAGAATGAAGTCTAAAAATAAGGCCAAGTTACAGGCCTAATTATGTTATAGAGGAGCCGAATTGCAGGTCTACACCTATTCTCAGGAGGCCGAAATTTGCTGGTCTTTACAGGCCTATTTCAGGTTGAGATCAAACCAAAAATTGTATTTCCACAAGTCTGAAAAGAGTATCACCACAGCTCCAAAAGGTGGTTACCACAGATCTGTTTTTAATCCTTAGTAACTAACCTCCACAGATCTAATGAGAAGTGTCATCACAAGTTCAAAGATATATGCTATCATAGGTTAGAAATATGTGCCATCACAAGTCTATTGTATTCATAGTAATGTACCTTCAAAATTTTTCCACAGGACTGAGAAACAATCTGCACAAGATCAAATCTTCAATAGAATTTTCCCACACAATGATCTCCTTTTATTCTCCTCGACCTCTTCTTTTTCTATGTTTCTTATTTGTATTTCTTACCGAAATTTATACCCGAAATGATAAGTTTAGACGTCAATATATACTAGGATTCGACCTTTAAAGAAGAGACATGTCTCTTGGCCATGAGGCATGAGCCTACACAAGTCGGCTTAGGTCGGCTCACTTGACAGTGTTTTAACTTAAGCTTGAAAAATCAATAACTTTCAAACCGCTTGGAGTTTCAGGCTGAGTAATAGCTCGTTGGAAAGGAAAAATTATGCTCTTCAATATGGTGTAGGTTTCATTAAGTAATTTTTCCTCTAAGGTAGCAAAATATTTTTTTTAATGTGACTGATTATTTATGAGTGCAGAAATGGAGGCAGGGAAGAATGCCTTTGAGTGTAGAGCCTCATGGTTTTATTTCTTCGTTGATTGTCTTCATAATCATGCCTTATCCTTCTTCAACATAAGGTCACCATCATCATTTCCTTGCCTTCTTCAACATAGGGTCATTAGGTCAGATGTATTTAAGATAGTGCAGAGATATTGTATCAACCAAATGCATCATCATTATGTACTTTTCATCATAAGGACATCAAGCTTCACATCATTGGAGATTTGTCATGTCATCATCAAATTATCGGAGGTAGAACATGTAATCATGTAGTGCTATCATCAAGATAATTTGAGGTAGGACATATCATCGTGTGTATGTCTTATAGTCCTTCATCAAGTGCAGTTATATGGTAGTCTTCCATTATGATCATCAAGATACATGATTGACACTTCATTTGTGTGTTGACATCTTAAACAAGAGTAGTAATCACTTGTAATCATCCTTTGGCATCTTCAAGAATATTTGCCATCCCGGTCACTGACATCATCAATGACAACCTAGATTAACATTGCGGTCCCAAATCTCCAGTTTTTTCAGCACAAATTTATGCATATAAAACACTGCCATCTTTGCCTGATCAACTATGTTGGCTTGTTTGTATAACTTCATGAATTGCCTACAATCTTGGAAAGGGAGTGATCCATGGGAGGCTAGAGTTTTTATTTGAAATATAAGCCATTATTATTTTTGGTACACAACATATGAGTCAGAGGGGAATCTGTGCTGAAGGGATTTTATGCATAAGTTCGCCATGGTGTCTAATTGCTCCTCTTTTTGCTGAAATTTATCTTTTAGCGCTAAATTCTCTGCCCGTGCCTTCTGTAGCAGCTTCTTTAGAGATATTTTTTCAATTCTTTCCTCCCCCCTTGGTGATTATTCAATGATGATTGGGCTTAGGGGAGAAGTTTTAGGCTTTTTCTGATTCTTGCCAGCTCCGGAATACCTAGAGGTATGCATTTTTCTTTTTGCACTCAGAGGAGCCATGGTGGAAGTTATCTTTTTGTGGTGAGGGGATATGACGTTGTGTTGTGAGTTTGTGTCTTGCCCACTTTCTGCCATCTCTATGAATTTTATGGCCATCTCTTCTATTTTTATTTGGCCATTTGTCTCTCTCTCTCTTCTTCTTCTGGTTATTCCTCCTCTTCTTCTAGTTATTCTTGTTTCTTCTGGTTCTACCCCAGGTTTCTTCTTTATTTTTTCTTTTATGGTTCTTATTATTCTTCTTCAAGTGTTGCCTGCTTCTGTCGATCCTTTAACTCTAAAAATTTTCAATTCACTGGCTTGGATGAGACGACATCTCCTTTTATTAGATGACACAACTAAATTTGGAGTGCCAATATAACTCCACTCAGCTCCAGTTCTGTCATAAACAATTGGTTTCTCCTCCTTGTTAATTCAGGATGGAATGTGAATTTTCCTCCCATCGTTCTCCTCTAATCCACTGATTTAAATTTTTTCTTTTGCATGCCTAGGTGGCATGTACTCCCAGTTTTATTCCAGCCTTACATCACAGTGGTGGCCGAGTTAACTGGCCACCTTTCTGCCCCTCAAACTCTAAGTTTGAAAATTAATTATTTCTGGCATTTATGAATGTGTATCAAGGGGTGAGAGCTTATACCTGAGTTTACCTATTGTTTCCAAGGCGGTTGCAGGAGCTGGAGGTTTGAGGAAATCCTTTTTAGATGCTACATTCTTCACCATATTCCCGTTCTCTGAGTGAACAGCTTGCTGAAGGAGAAACTTCCTGAATGAGATGCTAATATTTTTTCTGTAGTTTCTCTCTATTGTGGATGTCGTCTGGGGTGCTTGATATGCCATGAGTGGAATTCTTGTTCTCCTGTAGTCTGTTATGCAACTTCCCTTGTTGTTCTTCTTGGCAGTCCATGAACAACTTTGTTTTTGAAGGAACTTCTTGGTGTTTGTAGCAGTCTATTTGTGTGTTGCTTATCTTGCTACATTGTGCTCAGGAATGGAGGAGTGTGGTGTATGGAGGTGATGGAGGAAGTTATGAAGATGAATGGAGTGAATGATGGGATGGAAAACAATATGGAAGAAGGGAAAAGAAGATGAATGCTTCCTTGTGTTTTCCAAAAATCAGTAACAACCTACAAAACGACAAACACAGAAAAACATAGTGATGCAGATGATTTTTTTTTTCCCGAAAGAAAGTGGGTTTCCCCCCATGAAGGTTTTAAACCCACAAACTTTCCTTAGGCACCTCAGGGAGGTTTTCACGCATGGATCTTTATTCTTTTTTCCTTTTTTTTTGGGCAAGTGAGCTGCCTCCATCGAGGTTTTCAACCCACAAGTTTATTCCTTTTTTTTTTTCTTTCTTTCAGGAAGTGTGGGAAAATATGGATTTTCCCATCACATACACCTCTCTTCTTATTTAATTGATGAATTATGCCCTTGAAAAAGGCTTCTTGTAAATTTTAAGTCTGTGACCATTGACAAGCAAGGGGATCCCTTCCTCATCTATGGTCCTGATTTGAACTACGCCATTATCAAAAAATTTCTCCATTGTGTAAGGCCCCAACCATATTTTCATAAGCTTTCCTTTGAATTATTTAAACATTTAATCACATAATAGTGCATAATAGCCTTCTTGGAAGGTATTTTCTTTGATGTTCTTGTCATGCCATACCTTCCTTTGCAGCTGCACAACCTCTGTGTGAAGAAGTGCTTGCAATGAACTCATCCAATCCATTTAGTTGCAACAAACTCTCTTTTTGGGCATTTGTTAGATCTAGATTTAATTCAAATGAAATTCTTAAAGTATTTAATTCAAACTCAACTGAAAGTAGAGCTTTATTACCATTGACTAGTTCATAAGGAGTGAATCTTGTTGTTGTCTTCAAAGTGGTGTTGTAGGCCCAAGTAGCTTCTACCAATATATCTGCCCAATATTTTTTGCTGCTGCTCATAACCTTGATGAGGATGCTCTTTAAAGCTCTATTAGTTACTTCTACTTGGCCATTCGCTTGAGGGTGATAGGCAGTAAAAGTTTTATGCTTAATTTTGTGCTTCCTCAAAAGACTCTCAATGAGGTGAGAGGTGAACTGTGAACCCTGATCGGTGACTATTTCTCTAGGATATCCAAATTTTTAAAACACATTCTCCCTCAAAAATTCTGCTACTTTTTCTTCGGTTTCTACCTTCACTGCTTTTTCTTCAACCCAATTTGTCAGGTAATCAGTGCAAACTATGATATGCTTCTTTTGTCCAGATGGTGGATCGATGGGTCCAAAAAAGTCCATGCCCCACTTTTCAAATGGCTCAAGAGCCACTTGAGAGTGTAAAGGCATTTAATCCCTTTGTGTGGGTTTCCCCATACTTTGGCACTGGTCGCACCTGCTAATTTATCTTCTGGAATCTTGGTGAAGGGTAGGCCAATAGTAACCCAGCTGCAAAAAAATTTAAGCGGTTCTCTTTGCAGCAAAAGTGGCCTCCACATAGGCTATCATGACATTCAAAGAGGATATCAAAAAATTCTTCCTCCCTCACACATCTTCTTAGGATTTGATCAAGGCCTAGCTTAAAGATATTCTCCCCAATCCATGTGAAAGGAGGGCTTATTCTAATGATTATGCTCCTCTCCCTGAATGAAAGATTAGGAGGGAGTCTTCCAGCAACCAAGTAGTTGACTATATCATCAAACCATGGTGAGAGTGATGATATGGCAAAGAGGTGTTCATATGGCATCTGGTCATCCACCATTCCTTCTTCACTTGCAGGGAGAAATATCTTGGACAAAAAATCTGCAACAACATTTTCCTTTCCAGGTATATCAACAATAGTCAAATCAAATTTGTTGTAAAAGTAACAACCATCTAATTATTCTAGCATTAACATCTAGTTTATTAATTAAATACTTGATGGCTGCATGGTCAGTGTGAACAAAGGTCTGATATCCAGTGACATAATTCCTGAATTTGTTTAATGCATGTACAATGTCCAAAATCTCCTTCTCAGTAACAATATATTTCAACTCGACTTTGGACAAATTCTTGCTGATGAAATAAATGACATAAGGGATTTTGTCCTCTAATTGTCCTAATGTTGCCCCTATAGCTTTTTCAGATGAATCAGTGTGGATGTGGAAAGGAAAAGTCCAATTTGGACCTCGGAGGATGGGGGAAGTAGTCAACTGCTTCTTAATGAGCTCAAAAGCCTCTTGACAAGGACCAGACCAAATAAACTCAAAATCTTTGGCCAATAACCCAAATAATGGCGAAGCCATCTTGCTGAAATCTTTTATGAACCTTCTATGGTAACCAGCTAAGCCTAAGAAACTCTTGACATATTTCTTCTTTTGAGGAGCAGGTACCCTTTTGATGATAGTGATATTGTTTGGGTCTACCTATATTCCTACTTGGGATATGGAGTGTCCTAATACAACCCCTGCTTTCTTCAGGAATTCACACTTTTATGGGCTCAAGGAGAGATTCATCTCAATGAATCTTCTTAGTACTTTACCCAAATTGGAGAGAGCTTCCCGGAAGTCATCCCCATATGGTTTGAAATCATCCATGAAAATTTCGATAGAGTCATGGACTAACTCAGAAAATATGCTCAGGACAGCTCTCTGGAAGGTGGTTGGGGCATTACATAACCCAAAGGGTAGGATTCTATAAGAAAAGGTACCCCAAGGGCAGGTGAAAGTAGTCTTATCCTGGTCTTCAGGGTTGATTTGAATCTGATTGGACCCACTAAACCCATCTAAGAAGGAAAATAACTTCTTCCCTGCAAGGCCATCCAGGACTTGGTCTATAAAGGGAAAATGGAAATTGTCTTTCTTGGTAGATTTGTTAAGTTCTCGATAATCAACACAAATTCGCCACTTCCCATTCTTCTTTGGGACTAGGACAAGAGGATATACCCACTCACTGTCAGATATAGGATATATGAACCTCATATCCAATAGTTTCTATAGCTCTTATTTGACTATGTCCTTTAGATCTGGGTTCATTCTTCTTTGGGGTTGTCTCACGGGCTTGCATCCTTATTTGATGTAAATGTGATGTCTGCGTCCCTTTCATGTCCTTGTAATCCCAAGAAAAATCTTCAATATTTTCTTTCAAAAGCTGGCGTAGTTGCTTCTCTTCTTCATTTGAGAGGTTTGGGTTGATTTTCAAAGATCTGGATGGGCCAAACTTGATAGCCTTGGTGGTTTCAGAGGTTTTCTCAACTTATTTCACTTCCATCCAAGGTTGGCTTTCAGACTCTTTGACTAGGGTTTCGAGAGGAGTATTAGTGTAGGACTGGTTTTGAATGGCATGGTCGTTGATTTCATCTTCATCAAGCTACCCCCCTCTAAGGATAACATCTATGGTACACATAGGGGAAATTTTATATAACTAATCTTCTTCATCCTCCAACCATATAGGGATATCATGATTAATGGAAGGCCAGGCTAGAGGATATAACACTAGCTGTTTAGACAAAGGCCCATTTTTTATAGTCATGTTTCCGGCCTGACGACTAATATAAGCATTTGTAGTGACTAACCAAGGTCTCCCTAATATGAGAGGATAACCATTAAACTTGGTTTTTGGTTGCAGGACTAGGAATTCTGTAGGATACTCCCAAGAGTCAATGGTAACCATAACATCCTCAACAATTCTTTCTGGAGTTACTGTGGACTGATATGCAAGTTGCAGAACTGTTGTGGTTTTCCTTAAAGTCCCTTGGAGATTAAGTTTCAACATAGTTTCCTTGGTCATGATATTTATGGTAGCCCCTAAGTCGATTAGAGCGTTGGGGACTATGACACCATCTATATGTACATCAAAAAATGAACTACCAGGGTCCAGGTTCCAGGTATTTTGGAAATATCACCTTCCCCAACATCATGTCAGACAATTGTCCTACCACATTGACGGTGGGGGTATCTCTCTTCCTCCTTCCAGGATTCTTGAAGCACTTTTCTTTGATGAGCCTATTGTAGATAGGGACATCCTTAATGGCTTGGAGAAGTGGTATATTTACACACAATTTTTCCAATTCTCCTAGGAGTTCAGTCTCCTCTAGGGTGTGCTGACTAGGGTGGATCAAGAGCTCAGGAAAAGGACGTTGTTGGATCTAAGTGTTATCTTCTTCCTTTTCCTCCTCAAACTCTATAGGTCGAGATGGGGGATGGTTTTCTAGGAGTACTCTTCCTGACCTGAGATTAACCTTCTGTATCTCCACATAATAAGCTAGATGGGATGTTTCTCCACTAGGAGCCTACCGTGATTTTCTGTTGTTTGGGTTCATATTGGGTTATGCAGGTATAGGTAGCCTAGGTGGAGCAGCATGAGTAAGCTGAGGTTGAGGCTGGGGTGGAGGCATTAGAGCAGGTATTTTATTTTGTTGAGGCCTCCACCCTTGGGATGGATTGTTTCACTAAGGTTGTTGTGGAACATACTGTTGAAATGGTTGGTTTATTGGCTAAGGATGATATGAAGGGTTGGAAGGCCAAGTAGGAGGTGTAGACCAAGATGGAGGAGTGGGGGTGTACCAAGGTTGCATGGGTGCACTCTTATTGTTGTAATAGTAAGAGTGAGGTGCACCTTGCATACCTTGTTGATATGGCCGAGGGCCCTGAGGCCTTCTCTGGTTGATGAAACAGAGTTGCTCTAGCATTGTTTCTCCACCTTGATATACAACTTTAAGTCCGGTTAAGGAGGGACACTTGTCTGTGGCATGATTCTCTTCACAGACTAAGAAAACCTCTATGACATTCAATGGACATTCATTTCTTGGGTGTTTCCTAGTACATCTAGGACAAAATATGGTGAGGGCTCTCTTTGCTTCCTCTTGCTTCCTTTTGACCTGCATTGTGTCCATTTGCAAAGAAAAAGTGTGCAGCATGTCACCCTTCAAGTCCTCTAACATGTTTCTAATATCATTTTTTATGAAGGCGAAGAGGAAGGGGTATTGGATGTACTATGGCTAGCTCTACCCTTCTTCCTCAATGCCCTAGAATGGTTCCGGAAGACAATTTTGATTATTTCATAGGGTTTTTGGTAGATCTCCTCCTGATAACATATTCAAGGTTTCTATCATCTCTTCATTGATCCATCGAAGAAGTAAATTTTGAGTGAGTCAGGATCAAGAGTACAGTTGGATCTCTTATAGTTCAATTGAAACCTCTCTTCATAATCCTCTACGGATTCATCAGGACCTAGAGTCATCCTAAATATCTCATCCTTAGTTTCCTTGGACCTACAGTAGTATTTGTACTTGTTGTTGAAGGTCTCTTCCATCTATGCCTAGGTAGTGATGCTATCCCCAGGCATACCCATGAACCAGTGCAAGGCTGCATCCTTAAGGGTGGATGGGAATAGCTTCAACTTCTGATCATTAGAGGTGTAGTCATAAGTCCTACAGAAAACAAAAAATTCAAACATGAATGTGTTAGGTTCCTCAAAGGTAAGTCCATGGAAGTGTGGAAGAGCTGAGGGGCTAATTTTTTTCATCTTAATGTCCCCATCTACCTCTCTTATGGGAAATGCTCTCTGGGTCCTAGCCATGGTTAAGATGGGTGAAGTAGGTCCCTCAGTTGAAACAAGGTCTTCTTCTTCTTCCCCAATAGGATCCTCAAAATATTCAGGAGGTGGGGTTCAATCTCACTGCCACTGAAGAAGAGTGAAGGGTGGATAGGAGGTGATGTGGGGGTTTTAGGTAAGGTTTTTCTTTGAGTATTCCTAGTCCTACGAGGCATGAAAATCAGATTTTTTTTACTTTTTCAATATTTCTGAAGTGACATGAAAAGAAAGGAAAGCAAGAAAATAATGATAAAGAAAAATCAAAATATCTATTAGACACCTCCTCGGCAACGACACCAAAAAGTGGTGAGCTCTGGTATTGCACCAAGAGTGCCGCAACACCCAGGGGCTATCCTACTTTACTTTATCAACCGAGGGTTTATAAAAAATTTGAGGTGATAGTGCTATATACACATCAGATGCATTATGTTCATGTCATCCTCTTCTTCTTTACGAAAGGGTGCTATTTCTTAAATTATGAGAACAACTGGAAAGTAAATTACTGGAAGGAAATGATAGAAAGGAAATTAAACTAAAGTGCTGAAAATAAATGACAAGAATGAAAATAATTAATTGGAAGAAAGGGAAATGACTGAAAAGAAACTAAGCTAACTTGCTGAAAATAAATTGCAGAAAGGAAACTAATTCTAAACCACACTTAACTTGGCCAAATGGCTAAATGAATTCTACTTATCCTAGGATCTATCTACCATGCTCTTATCCATGCAACTAAACTATCCATGACTTAATTAAAACTAAAAAGAGTTAATTTGTAGCTTAGAGGAAGAAAAAGGGCTAAAAGAGGCTAATGGGGGGTTTAACACATGAAACGAGGTTTGGAATCGGAAAGAGGGGGTTAAACCCTTAGAAAAATTTATTATAACATGAGAAATGACTTTGGAGTGGAAAGAACTCAAAAGTGCGATGGCAGAGTGCGATGGAGGACAAAATCTGCGATGTGCGATGTCGTAATCACAACTTCGCAAGTTTAAATGGATAGCAATAAGGACTTAACGAAATAAACTAAATTGTGCAAAGTGCGAAGTCCGACGAGTGACGTGGAGGGTCGCAAATCGGAAGATAGAAATTTTAAATGGATAACGGTAAGGAATTAACGGAATGAAATAAAATGCACGAAGTGCGATGTATAGGTTACGGGCTGCAATTTGCGATGTGGTAAGTTCAACAAAGTGCGATTTGCGATATGGTAAAGGTTGTGGGCTGTGATTTGTGATGCAGATGACGTTGCAGTGAAAATAAGAATGAGAAAAGTTTCGATTTGTGATATGCAATGTCGTAATATCACAATGTCAATAACAAGCAGTAAGAGTTAAAGGTAAAAGCTAAGGGTTGCAAAATGCGATTTACGATTTCGCAATATCGCAATCGAAATGAATGAGCAGTAAGTGTTAAAGTAAACGTTAAATGTTGCGATTTGCGAAGTGTGACGTACGGTGGCAGGAGTCTCGAGGAGGAAGGTGGAGGTCGGTTTTTCGATGGCTTTCAAGAGTTTTTGCATTAAAACGAGTCCGACGATGGTGACCGATAGAATGAAGGAATAAGGCATGTAATCAATGAAGGATAGTGGTAGGTCTTCAAGGCAAAAGGTAAGTGGTGCGAAGTGCGATTTCACAATATTCCAATCGCAAGGAACGAGCAGTAAGTGTTAAAGGTAAACGTTAAATGTTGTGATTTTTGAAGTGAGATGTATGACGGTGGGAGTCTCAAGGAGAAAAGGTAGAGGTCGGGTTTTCGGTGGTTTTGAATGGTTTTCACGTGTTTTTCATAAAAAGGGGAAGGCAGGGAGAATAAGTGGGAAAAAGTAGAGTGTAGCAGTAGTGCACGGAGCGTAACATCAGAGATGGAAGGAAGATGGAAGATGAAGTGGGAGTTGCTGGAAAACTTCTCCTGGGCTATGTTTCCCATACCTACAATCAACCTGCCTATTTATGCAAGAAAGGCAGACAATATGTTCCTGAAAATATAGGCACTGATCTAATCTATTTCCAATAAATCATAAGCAAGAAATCATTTTTGGTCTGTGGGGAAAGTTCTACCCTCCTCGAGATCTATTGATAGAGTTGAGAGGGGAAGGCTGGCCTCACAACTTTATGGAGTTTATCAACTATTCTACCATTTGGTAAGCAGATTAAATCTACAAAAAAGGACAACAGGAAGCAAAATAAAACATCAATAAAAACACCAGCAAACTAGCTAAATGCTCAGAAGAAAAACTAGCTAAATGACATGAAAGAAAAGCATGAAACAATAGAGAAGCTGAGGCACATGGATTGGGCCATAACCCATGAGCCTAGCCCTTTGAACTTAAATCAATCAAATGAAATCAGTCTGCTCATTTCATAAAAGAATAACTGCATAAATATTTGAAATTTTCGACCCCTGAATAAAACAAAAATATTCAATAGTTCACAACAATAATTCTGAATGGAAGCGAGACTAGGATAGACTAACTCTTCCTAGCTCTAGATCTGCTCTATTTATTCTACAGGGAAGCTACCAGCAACTCCCTAGAAAATGGTGATTGAGTCCAGACTCCAAGTAAACCAAGACTGAGTGCTATCCTCTTTGAGTTGCTCGACTGCCTCTGGAATTCAAATTGTTGGAGAGAATCCTTGGGGATCCTTCGACTGCTTGTGGAATTTGAATTGTTGGAGAGAATATTTGAGATCCTTCGGCTACCTTTAAGGGTGGAAAATCCTCCTATAATTTCTCCTTGTTGTCTTCTCCAAGTCTTTGTGATAAATTCTTTATAAAAATGCTTAATAAATCATGATTCTATGCACTCAACCTTATATTAGGCACTTATAGTATGTTAGACTTAATCACCACCTATACTAGCATCATAAATCCAAATAATAATAAAAATGCAAGAAAAAGAGATCTAAGGAGGCAAAAAGGTGACTATTAACCCCTCCAAATATGTCTAATGATGGAGCTCATCAATGGGAGGATGAGAATTTTATACAGAAGCATCCAACGCTACTCAAGCATTGAGGACAACACGTTTTTGAAGGGGAGGGGCATGTTAGGTCCCTATATTACTAGTGTAGTCCCTTATTGTTGTTAGTGTAGCCCCCTTATTGTTATTAATATAACCTTGTAATCGCCATATTGTTATATTGTGCACTTACATTATTATTGTTAGGTCGGCTAGGATTATATTGTGACCCCATGGACTCTTATATATAGAAGGAGGTTTTTTCATTTGTATCATCCAAGAATTGTTCATTTATGTAATGTAAAGGAGGTTGTCCCCTCAAAGTGGCTTATTTATAAGGTTTTTATCTCTCTTTTCTTCTATTTTTGGAGTTGGTTTCATAACAAACACTATGTAAGCAAGCATGCATGGAAAATACACAAGCATGAGAAACACATAACTAATCATGCACTCATGAAAACATGTTTAAAACAACACCATCAACACTTCCATGGAGACATCACTACCACCATGGCCAACACAACACAGATGCAACAAGCACATACACCATAGGTATGACAAACACATATGAAGCCAAAAAAATAACATGACCAACACTCCGCCCATCCAGTCCAAGGGTTGAACCATGCTCTGATACCACTCTATAACACCCCCTTCCCACATCTACACAAGAAATCAGACAGCTAGGGTAAATATGTGATGAGAGGCTACTATAATGAGATTAAACCTCCTAGGTGACCTTAAGGAAGTGGAACTGATGGAAACATAACATATAGACCTTGTACATGAACAACAACACCCCCAAGAGATAACCCAACCATTCAGAACTCTTACCCCTGGGTCACACTAACATTTTTACCTCTTTGAGCCATAGCCGCAAGTATAGGATTGCATGCTTGTGTCCAGGAGGCTATATCCGTAGGAATAACATTTCATGTGAGTGACCATGGCCCCAAATACTTAATTCTGTGCCAACATCCCTAGGGTTTGAGCCACATTTTTAGGCCCAGAACCCAGTGCTCTGCTCAGAACTTCATGAAAAATTCAGAGATGATAAATAACAACATGACAATGATACAAAATAAATCACATCAATAAGAACTCATCTAGACCCCTCCTAGCCATGACAGAAATTTTTTCAAGCATGTCACAAACATTGAAGTTACAGGTGTAAACAACCGATCTGAGTGTAGGGGTCTCATAATTATCTTAGAATTGCTATGAAGCACTGCTCCCTTACATCATTAGCTACAATAAAATATATTTTACTATAGATTTAATGTGCATTCATTTACAAGTAAAAACATGGAGAGAGCTACACATCATCATTGTTAACATACATGCTTATAACCAACATAATAACAACAAAAATACCATGGATACAACAAAAATAGGATCCACATATAAACCAATACATTTATACATCAAATACCAAAGGAATGAGATTCTCATTAATGAAGGTGAAAACCAACCAGAGATGGGACGTTCACGTTCCACCCGAACATAGATTGGATGAGCCAAATCTCTCTTTAGTCAATCACCCCCGTGCCATATTCCAAGAATAAATGTGGGATCTCATCAAAAACATCAAACAAAAAAAAAACTAGGGCTTCCAGAGGCAAAACCACCTTAACCCTCAACCTGTGATTCCACCTCACATTCATACATCACAATCGTCAAGGATTGGCCTCTATCCAAGATGTTTCAAGGCTTTATAGTGTTTGTTCCAACCAAGGCTCGAGGAATAGTAAATCAACCCCAGCTATTTTTGGGCTCCAAAGCGTTTTTCCAACCAAGGCTTTAGGACTAGTATCTCAACCCACCTAGGGATCCAGAGTGTTTTCCCAATCAAAGCTCCAGGACTAGCAACTCAACCCAACAACTGTCCGCCGGGCTCCAAAACATTTGTACAACAAAGGCTCTAGGAACTAATGACTCAACCCACAACTAAAGTAATCATGAGAACCAACCAGAAAAAAATCAATCGAAATAAACCCACAATACCATGGATATCCAGGAAATGGAAAGGTTATGCAATCCATTGTCAATCCAGGTAATCCTCCATGCCAATCATAGATCATGACCAAGAAACCACATGCATACACCATGCATGAAAAAAATAGTGAGGAAAACATACATACAACTAGGTACCTGCAATCAAAACCCGCTGTAGCTACTGATTTTGATGCCCACTTGCGCTTTCCTGCTCTTCCTTTTCCTTCTTGCTCCAAATCACCAAGTATCCACATGCTCCAATAATCCTCTGAGTATCCAAGAGTATGAGAGAGAGAGAGAACAATGAGAGAGCTCAAAAAATGCACCGACCAAAAACTTACCAACTGATCCTCAAAAATATTTTATCAATGAGGCCTATGCTTTTCTTCATTTTCCTCCTCACATGCAACCTATGACCTTTCACCTTCCTTTTATCCTATTTTCCATTATTTTCATAAATAAAATGCTAGTAATTACATCACGCCTTTCCAAAGCCTATGCCAATTTCCTTTAGCCATAATAACCAATGTGACACCCACTAGGATTTTTCCCCACCATTCAGCTTGGAATATGTGTCCCATCACCATGGTCTTATGTATTTTACATGGATTTTTAGCCAGGACTGTTACAAATTTATAGAATATTGGTTGAGTTTTGTATTCATGGGTGTTACGATTAATTATCACTACAAAGAAATAAATAGATAAAAATCCACAATCACACATTTGTTCAATACAATAGACATTGGGATCACCCTAGGGAAAACCTGAAGAAGAAACTCCAACATTGAATGGCTATGGTTAATATTTATTTCTTAACAATTGCATAATTTACTATGGTGTTTGGCTCTCTATAACATTATAGATTACTGTCATAAGAAATAATGTAGCATTCATTTTTTTTCTCTACAAAAGAACCCCTTCTCAATCGATGTGTATGGGATTATCGGTGACATTGGATTTTCTAGGAGTAGTTGGAAGGCCATGCATCCCTGTAGTATAAATTTCATGAATTTCAAGTTTTAATCCAAATTTAGAAATTTCACCTCCCGATGAGGTTTTTTGGATCTAATGCTTGTGAATTTTCAAGTTTAGGGCTATAGCTAAAATACATATTTACAATAGTAGTAAGTTAAATATCATATTTCACTTCTGGCATCAACCCCAATACAATAGGGTGTCCAAGAAAAAATATACCAAACTTATGCAAACAAGTTTCAATGCTTAAGGGAAATATTTTCAACCATGAAGAAAATTTGAAAAAAATCACATGTTTTGACATAATTTATAGTATAAATATTCCATATTATCTTCTAAATATTAATATTAACAATCTTAAAAATTTTAGCCTCAATTTATGTCAAATCAATAAAACATACAAGTTTTGGAAATTACCAAATCATGATGGCAATGATAGCTAGAAAACATGAAACTAAATTTTGGACATTTGAAACTTAAAATATATAAAGAAGAAATCAAGCCCATAGACATACTCATAGCTTAACACAAGATGATATAATTATCTAAGATCTCTAAAATCCTACCGAGGGAAAACCACAAGAACCCTTGCCACACCAAAGATATTCCAAAAAATTACACTCACTACTTGCAAGTCCACCTTGGCCTCATGCAAAATTCCTCTTCTCTTCCTCCTCAAACATTAAAACCATAGGGCTTATCACCAAACCTTATTGCCTTCTTAGTAAAAAAACCCTAACCTAAGAAATCTCCAAGAATATTTCAAGAAAACCTAGTACTAGATACAAGAGAGATGAAATGAAAAATAAAGTAAATAAGAGAGGAAGAGGCCAATGCTCTTCTCCTTACATCTCCAATGTCACAATCATGTTAAGAATGCATCTCTCCTTTCTCTATTTATATGAAAGGTGAACGGATTTATGCAATATCAAGTAGACCTTGTCCACCAAAAGCCACCTATAATATATGATTAGATCCACATAGGTGAATCACTATCTCAACAAGTGACACATGTCTAACTCAAAGGTGATGATTATCCACAAGCACGCCTATAAAAGATGAGTTTTGTCCCTCCAATTTTCAATGCTTCTCATCTAAGGGATACAAAGCTCCAATGCATATCTTAGGCCATATGCATCCTTTGTGTCCACCCACATGTTGTATCTGTTTCTCAAAGGCATTTCTTGGCTGCAAAACTGCGTCGAGAAACCAACTTGACCAAAGTTTAGGTTCAAGCTGGCCCTCAAACTAGAGGGGGCTCCCTTAAGTGTTACAAGGATTTTTTTTAACGATGTTCATTGTCACTGGAAAAAAACCTATGAAGCACAATGACTAGATCTATAATTTGTATAATTAGTTGTTGATGAATAGCTAATTTATTTCCAAAATAAAGTCCTCTCTTACTGAGGTTTGATCAAAGTCCCAATGTCCAGATCCGAAAAAATAACATAGCTTAAAAGAGTTTGGTAGATGAATAAAAGAGAAATAAGATAATTAAGTATTCATACTGAATACTTAATAAATATTATTTACTAGATGTGTGTAGGAAAACTTATACAACCAAATAAATATACATTCAAGTGATGACAGAAGGTGACACTTAAATGATGCAGAGGATATTTTTCAAGCAAGCTGTCCAATTAGCTAGTCTCCATAATGATGATAAATTTGCAGTGGAATGTCAGGGAGGTTGATACTCAAACCTAGACTTGCCCTATCTACTATGTTACATTGAATGTATGCAGAAAAAATTATGAAATCACATGGAAATACATACATGAGAAACACATTATTTCATGAAACTAAAGACAAAATACTTCAATTTAAAATTCCGCAATAGAAGTATACAAAAAAATGGCATGGTTTTGGCATCAAAATCCAACCCTTTTACAATGAAAATCAAATAATATATATATAACATTACATCAAGCTAACTATCTATATCTTTCTGGAAAAAAAATTTGAACAATATACTAAAAATGAAAAACAATCTCTGAAAAAATGCAGGAAATTTCGAGTTGTTTGCAAGTCTTCTGCCTTGAAATCTTGAGTTGCTTAAACTGTCTGTTGGAAAACCACACTTTTATCCCTAGTTTGTTGATCATCTGCTGCTAGGTATTTTTTGAGTGCTAATATCTCTGCCTCTAAATCTAAATAAGAATGACTATTGATCTTCCTCCTTCAGATACTAAAATCTTGTCCATAATCTGGTCGACTGATCCTTTTTATAGAATTAATTAACCCCTTGTCTCTTGATAAAATATTTTGATAATTCAATTGATTATCTTTCAGGCGCTTAATCATTTTGTAAAATTTGGAGATTATTTGGAAAGCATTGATTTTTTTGTCACTCGTTAGTTTTCAAAAATATTAATTTTAGGTTTTTGGGAATAAGATATTTTAATAAAAACATTTCCCAAAAATCTATAAATTCATATTTCCATATTTCAATAAAAATAATTCTTTCATGTGGTTTTGAAAAACCATGTCTTTAATAGAAAACCATGTCTTGCTTTGACATGTAAAACTTTTCTTTTCTTTATGAATTTCGTAAATAAAATCTCGAAATATTTTCTTAAATAATATTTTCTCTGTAAAACCATCCATGGTTTTGAAAACTATATCTTGCAATACTTATCCAATGTATACTTTAATTTTATTTATGAATTTCATAAATGAAATTTACAACAATTTTCCCAAACTTTCACTCATAAGATCATTCCAGAAAAATACAATTATAAAAATATTCACTCCATTATTGCCTTTGATGCAGACTTTATATTTTTTTAAATTTCCCACCTCACATTTATAAATTCAAATCATTGTGGTAAATGGTATGGAAACGATATTGCGAGGGGTAGTACGTGGTAAATGGTTTAGGATGGAGAGGGGGTCCGCATGACATGAGATGTGAACACATGTAAAAGGAAGTAAAAATGGAAAATCTTTGCGAGGGGTGTAGGTTAAAATTAAGATAGTCGGGGGTCCCACAAACCATGATTTAAATATTTCACACATCTTGAGGTATTATATATTATGGTTTTTTAATGTGTGAAATGTGGGGCGGGGACATAGATTTGAATTTACTTATTGATTTGAATTATTGATTTTAACTTTCTACCCCCATAATACATGGTAACAAATGTGGTTCTCGTACTTAGAGCTTGGGGATGAGTCAATATTTTTAACATAAGTTTAATATTTTAAATAAATAATTTTATAAAAATATAATTATATATATTTTATAAAATTAAATATAATTAAAATAAAAAATATTATAAAGAATAACCTAGAAAATTTTATAAAAACCAATTTTTCCAGCGAGGTTCACATATACTTGAGGGTCTATCTAGGAAACCAATAAGAAAAATTTAGAAATTTTTTGTAACTTTTGTTGGAAAAGAAAAAGTTACAACATCGGCTCCAACTGGAGAGTGCTTCCCCCTATGGGATGCAAAGAACCTTTAGAACTGTACCTTGAATCTCTTGGGCATGGAATCAGTTCATCAGCCTGTAATATGCAACTGCATTTGCAAAATGAAACCATAATATCTGCACTAATATAGAGACCGACTCACACTAAAATATGAAACTGGAAACTGCTCAAGTGAAACAAGTACCGACTCACACTGAAATATGAAACTGGAAATTTCTCAAGTGAAACAAGTAACACTGCAAACTACAACTAAAATAAACTGAAAAAACTGTTGAAGAAAAATTGTACATCAAATGCCTTGAAAAAAAACTTATCTATTCACACACCACTACTTAATTGAGCTGAAATTGTACATTTTTAGGTGTAATCATGCTTCCAGTGCAACCATGTGAGCATCGGATTAACTAGAAGAGCACCTTGCATGCAGCTGAAAATTTGAAAAATATTTATAATGTGAAACTCAAATTCCATGAATTGTTGATACTTACAGGTGAAGATTAGTAAGTCGTTGAGACATAAAATAGTGAATAACTCTTAAGTTTGCATAGTCATTTTCCTTGAGAGGAAGAAAAATATATTGTTGACTACAACCATCTTTGAGCCTTGCAGAAGCACAACATAAAAGGCATTTGAAATTTGGAACTTTTGGAATCACCAAATAAACAATTAAATTGGATCTGTCAGGTTAAGGAATTGCAACAAATATCAAATGCCTACTCCTTGTTCATTATCAAGGAATAGATCTAGTCTTGATCATTCTACAGGGAAATGTTTCTTCGTTACTTCGCTCCTCGATAATGACACCAAATTTTTTTATAAGTTAGGCTAATCTATATTATACATCAAAGAAACTTTACATCGGCAGTGGGTTGAGATGGCTAGTTGTGCTTAGACTATCCTAGCCTTGGTAGAATTAAAAAAAGTGCAGGTTTGGGACTGCTTCCTAGGAGGAAACCAGTCCCTAGAAAGAGACAAACAGTCATCATCTACAATAAGATCCGTAATACATATAAAAACAAAAAATTTTTGATGCAACCAAAGTTGACAAAAAATAGAGGTGAGTCGAGCTCCTACGAAGTCATGGTGGTCCATCATCATCCTCTGTGGTAGGGCCCTACTCCTCAATTAGGAAGTCATAATCATGTGCATTGTCCTCCTCCTCAGCGGTGGGTGCACGTAGGGGATTTTGGATGGTTGCGCAGTTGATGGGAGCTTCAGGGTGCTCTATGTCTTGAACTCTAGTCCGTAATCCATCCAAGTCCATGATCCAAATGTCCGTATCCTCCTCCACAGGCTCGTGAACCGGGAATGATTCCATTTTCTGAGTGGGCAGCTCAAAGTGCACAATGGTGGAATTACTGGGACCTTTTCTTCCCCTTGGTTTCTCCTAGGTTAAGACTGTCTCTTCCTGGGGGAAATCTGGCATTTGAGAGTCCTTCTTAACATTGCTGCCTAAAGAGGAGCCCTCCATGGATTCTAGGGGATGATCCGGACCTCGCTGATAACGCCTCGATAATGTGCCTCTTTAGTTGTCCTTGATGGGCTCTTGTCGTTGACACGGGGCCATGTGGAAGATGACGAGAGGAGTAGGGAGATACGAAGCAAGAGTGCGAGCAGAAGTGGTGCGCGTCGGGGGGTGCACAAAAAGGGGGTACACAGTGAGGGAGTCCACCTCGGATGACATGAAATAGGGAGAGGTCGGGTTATCCACAGGGAGGAATGATGCCAGGGGGCACGCAGCCTGGAAGGTATCAGAGGGAGGAGTTCACTTCAGGAGGGCACACATCATGGGATGCACGTCAGAGGGAGTGCGCAGCTGGGAGAGGTCGCAAAGGAGCTGGGGCAGCAACAAGATAGCAGGGGAAAAAATAGAGGGGTATTGAGAGACCGACTTGATCAACAAAAGAGTGGTTGATGGAGGAAGAGCATGAACATTTGAATACCTAAGGCACAAGTCAAGTGCGGGTAGGGATTGTGACATGCTCACAGATTCTATGAGGGACAAGCCAAGTGTGACAACATGAGGGTTAGGATGAGGCTGGAGATCAGGTGTAATAGAGAACCATTATGAATGATTGCTGAAATGAGTTCCCACATCAGATTGAAGTTGGAGTGGTAGGGAGTCGTCAGCTTGTGCATGGGAGGATCTATCCTCACACAAACGGAGCATGTCACCAGCATCCAGGGGAGTTTGGTTCTATTGGAGGAGAGTGTGACAAATTTCGCAAAGGATTTCATCCTAAATCTATCAGAAGTTGGAGTGGTAGAGCGTTGTGTGGCTGCCCACTCCTTTGTTGGCCAAGTACGGTATGGTTCCAAGTGAGTGAGACGGTTGGCTAACCTCTAGTTAGTGGAGACCTTTGAGGAGGAAGAGCCAAGGAGGATGTGGTTGGCCACTTGGATGATGAGTTGTGAATCTCCTTCCATCTCCAAAGGGAATAAGTTAAGCTGAATGGCTATGGTAATTCCCTATATGAGGCCTTCCAGCTCCACAGAGTTGTTTTTTTCCCACTCTAGGTTTCCATAATATGCATGTAGGGGTGTGCCTCTAGAATCTCTAAATATTCCCAAAATCCAACTTCTCTTGGGTTTCCTTTGGAGGCTCCATTGAAGTTGCATTTGAAGAAACTGATCGGGGGGGGGGGGGGGGGGGGTGTTCCAGTGTTCAGGAGCGCAGGTCCTACCTGAGCACGGGAGGGATTGTCCTCAGGGAGTTCAATTATTATCTGCTAATTGTTCCAAATGGTGCATTCAACAGAGGTTATCGGGAGGTCATCCTTCTCCTAATGAGTTATGGAAAGAGTTTCTTCTAAGTTGATGTGAATCTTGGCCCAAATTTGCTCTTGATTTGAGGATTTATCCTTAAATATTTTGCTATTTCCTTCTTTCTAGATGTTCCATATTAGAAGGCTTAGAATTAGCTACCAGAGACGGTTTAGGATATTGCTGGAGTAGAGGTTATCCTACCACCTGCTGATGGGATTTGTGATGTTGCCCCAATCACAATTGAATCTTTTGCATAGGATCTCAATCCTACCCCAGAAGGTGTTGGATACAGTGCAGAGGTCCAACAGGTGGTCGATGGTTTCGAGGTCATTCTGACATAGAGGAAACCTTGAAGGACCCATAAAACCTATCTTAATGAGATTCTCCCATGTGAGGATACATATTTTACTTAGCAGTCATAAAAATGTAGCAACTTTGGGCCATAGCTTGGTTGTCCATATCTTCTTCCATATCTGATTTGTGGGATCAGGATTCAGTGGTTGAATGAGGTGGTATGCTTCCTTGGTTGAGAAATTACCGCTTGGAGAGTGGCCCCATCTGAGTATGTCTGCCCCTTGCTGTGATATTATTATTCTTTTTGTTGTTAATTCCTCCCAAATTTCTTAATGATGTTCATTGTTCTAGTCCGCCTTCCATCTGTCTATGTGGAGCTAGTTCCTATAGCCTTGAGTTATTTCATTAGTCCAAAAATCATGGACACAGTTTTGTTATCTTTCATGTAAGACCATGCTTTACATGGGATGGGGGAAGATCGAGGAAAAACTAGGAATTTTATACCATGAGTCTTCCCATAACCAGGCTTGAGCGCCATTGTGTAGTTCCCAGAAGCTATGTATTTGAATCATATGTTTTTGTTGAGTAGCTGCCTTCTAGATTTGGGATCCTCCAAGATTAGTATTGAATCAGATGAGTTCCTCCTTGGGCTAGTTTCCTGCATATTTGGCTTCCCATAGTGTCGCCCATGGTATGTGTGGTTTGGAGACCCATTTCCACCATGTCCTGGCCCCTAAGATATTGTTGCTGTGCTCCGAGTCCTATATACCAAGTCCTCCCTGAGTTTTCAGCATACATACTTCAGTCCATTTAACCAGTTCCCATTTTTGCTTGTCTTTGGAACCCCCCCAGAGGAAGGTTTGTTGAAGGTTTCACATGGATTTGAGGACCCATTTTGGTGCAGCCAAAAAAAAAAAGAGGTAAATGGGCAGAGTTTGAAGAACATATTTTATGAGGACCAAAAGTCCTTCTATGTTGAAAGAGCGATGGGTCCATGAGGACAATTTGGTCTCCATTCTATCCAATAGTTCCTGCCAAGAAGAGTGTTTGATGGCTAAGTCTGTGAGGGGGGTGCCTAGGTACTTGGATGGCAGAGAGGTCGTGGTGAATCCAAGGATGCAAGATATGTTGCGTTGGGTGAAAGGCGACGTATTGAAGAAGAAGATTTGAGATTTTTCAGGATTAACAGTGGTTCCAAAGGCTTCAGAGAAACAGTCTAAAAGGGATCTAAGAATGCAAGCTTCCTGCAAGAGGGGTGTCCCATGATCATGTTTTCATCCACGAATTTTTGATGGGATAAGGGAGAAAAATTGTGTAAAGTAATGCCTTGAAGATCATGAGATCGGATCAAGCACTTGATCAGGCATCCCAAGCCCTCGGCCATAGGGAGAACAAGGAAAGGGGAGAGAGGATCTCCTTGCCTTATGCCTCTAGAGGGTTTGAAAGTTTTTAAGGGGATACCATTGACAAGAATAGATATGAAGGGAGAGGTTATCAGGCGCATGATCCAATGAACCCAAGTTTGATTGAAGCCAAAGGATAGGAGGAATTGCTTTATGTAGTTCCAGCTAAGCTTGTCAAAGGCCTTGGAAAGGTCAATTTTAAGGAGCATGCCAGGATTTTTAGAGGTTTTTAAAGAGTGGATGACTTCATGGGTCAAAATGATGCCATCAAGGATATGGCCGCCCTCCACATAACCCGTTTTCTCTGGAGAGATGAGTATGGGAAGAAGCTGTTTCAGTCTGTTAGCTATAACTTTAGAGATGATTTTGTAAATGACATTGCAGAGTGCTATAGGTTTGTACTTACTTGGGGAGGCAGCATTGTCTTCCTTTGGAATGAGAGTGAGGAAGGTTGCATTGAGGGCAGGTAGAATCCAATGGGAGTTGCATGATTTCTCCACTATGCCCTAAACTTCCTCTTTGATAGTGTCCCAAAATAAATGAAAGAAGTTGGTGGTAAATCCATCTGGCCCAGGTGCTTTCCCTTCTTTTAATTGGAAGACTGCTTGTTCAACCTCTATCAGTGTTGTGGCATTGAGCATCATCTTGTTATGTTCCTCATTGGCTAGTTTTGGAATATGTTGTGTGATTTTATCAATGGCTTCCTGTCGCTGAGTATTGGATTCTTTGAGGATTTCCTTGAAGTGGTTGAGCAGTTCCTCTGTGATGTCCTCATGTTTTTCAAACATCTCCCCATTATAATTCTTGAGAACTATGATTCTATTGTGCATCCTGTGCTGAATTGTGAATTGATGAAAGAATTTTGTGTTCCATTCTCCTTCCTTGAGCCAGCTTATCCTAGATTTCTGTTTCCATAGGATTTCTTCTTGCCTTCTTCTTTCATCAAGTTGGGCTATTAGTGAATTTTCTTTGGCCTCTAAGTCTACTGATCTTCCTTCTGAGATGATTTTTTTTGGAGCCGTTGCATTTACATTTACAGATGTTTTTGGTCTTTGAATATGTTACCGAAGGTGGTTTTGTTCCACAGTTTCAGTTTCCATTTGAGCATCTTCAATTTCTATTGGAACTAAAACATTTTTGTGCCCAGGGGTGGATTAAGGGAGGCCCACTAGTTCGAGATAAGGTCTTTTAACCCTGGAAATTTGAGCCAAAATTGTTCAAAATTGAAAGGTTTTGGTGTGGATATACCCGGTCAGAGCCATTGAAGTTGGATTGGCCAATGATCAGAGCTAGAGGTTGGGATGATGGTGGTTGCAAGCTCTCCTCCCAGATGGATGTAGTCTTCCGTGATGAGGAAGCGGTCCAATCTTGAGGAGATTTGATTGGATCCTCCCCTCCGATTATTCCAAGTGAAGATGTCATTGGTTTTTTGTAGATCAATGCGACTATTTCCTTGGATGAAGTCCTTGAATTTGGTGTTGTCCAAGTCCAGATGAGCTCTTCCTCCTTTTTTCTCCTAAAGGGTTGTTATCATGATAAAATATCCTCCAATCAACCAGAGAGGGTAGGTTCGTTGGTTTTTGAGATAAGCTATACAGATTAAGATTTCTATTTTTTGTTGTGCTAGCTATGGGAAGTAGACATTCGTGAGGTGGACATGAATTCTAGTTCCATTAATATGGAAGGAAGCTTGTATGAAGTGTTGATGTGCTTGCCTATTCTCTAGGGTGATCGAGGAGGGGTTGCAGACAATCGCTAGTCCTCCTGAATCTCCATTTGCATCGACAGCTAGGGTGTTGTAGCCTTTCCAGAGTCTTTTGAAGATTGTGTCTAGAGTGGAGCTGGAGCATTTGGTTTCTTGCATAAAGAAAATCATGGGGTTTTCCTCAGTAATTATTTTCTTGATTATCAGGTTCTTGGAGGGTATATTTAGCCCTCTGATATTCCATGAGATGATCTTAATTGAGGTTTTTGAGGAATTACAAAGTAGAACCTTGTTAACTTGGGATATCACTCTGATTCTACTAGCTCTTTGTGTAAGTTGACCAGTCGCTGCAAGTCGGTTCTTCTTCCTCAATTTTTTGGATTATTTCAGAATTAGTTTAGTATTCAAGAGTGTGCCTCCTTGAATGCCTAGGGATGATAGCTGTTGGGCTCTAAGGAGGACTTCCTCCAATTTCTGGATCTGATGTGGTGGGATTGAGAGAAATTATTTCCACTTGCACGCATCTTTCAACCCCATGATGTCGAGGTCCCCATAGTCAATAATCTCTGGTTATTCTTCAATTGCTTTAGGGATTGATTCTAGGGCCGCGCCTTTTCCTTTTCCTGAGCTCTTCATTATGTGCATTGTAGATTGGGGTATCAGGAGGTCTTCTAGTTGGGTTTCGGTTTGTTGGGTCTCCAAAGTCTAAGGCTTTTCCTTCAGTGGTCGCTCTACATCACTTAGGATTTCATTATCATTCTCATTCAGTTGGGTGAGGACATCGAAGGTGTTTCTTGATGCTGGAGTACTTTTTCTCTGGTTCTTATTTTTCTTCCTGGTATGTCTTTTCCTTCAAGCGAATTTCGTGAACCCTTCTATGTCTTTGTATTTGGAGTCATTAGTTAGAGTAGATATTTGATTTAGGGGGCAATCTCTGAACAGGTGCCCATGCTGGTGGCATTTCCTACATCTAAATGGAATATGTTCATAGTCTATTGTTTGAATCCATTCATATTCATCATGGATCAGGCTTACCTCATCAAGGAGAGACTTTGCAATGTTCATATATACACATATCCTTGCGCAGGGTACATGTCGTTTGCTCTTTGTCTCTTCCACTATTTTTATGAATTCTCCCTGAGCGTTGCCAATGTGCTGAAGAGTTAGCTCATCCCAATAGTATTGAGGTAGGGTGTAGAGCCTGACCCAAACGGGAACCTATTTTAATTCTTGTTTATACGAGTTGAGGTGTTTGACCCAGTTGCACAAGTATAGGCTTGAAAAGTTAAAGAAATAGGGCCCTCCATCTAGTATTTTGTTTTTGTCTTTGATATAGTTTAAGATAACATTGAAGAAGCCTTTTGCACATATTTGTATATCGATGTGGCCCTTAGGTTTCCATTTGGAAGGAATCCAACTTAGAAGGGATTTTTCTGTAGGCCAGAAACTCATAAACTTTCCTATCAATGCATAGTCCTTCATGTATTAGATTTTTCCATTGATGTGATGTGCTAGGAGCTCGATCGTATTTCTTGTGGCGGCTTTGGGAATACATGTGGAAGAAGTAACTTTGGTTTCTTCTTCAACAGCTCCTGTTGGTGATTTCGCAGTGGGTGTCATCCCATTTGGGTTTGGGAATGGGCAAGAGTTGTGCTAGCAATCGTTGTCAGCCCCTGCTGTCGTTGCATTAGAGGGTGAACCAAAGGAGGAGGGAATCATAGTCCCCCCCAGTGATGTTCGTCATTTGAGAGTCTATCAACGCTTCAGAAGAGGAGAGTGGGCCCAAGGTTGGGGAGGGAGGACTGCTAGGGGTAGTCTGCACCAAACCCACCAAACCCTAGGTCATGGCGATGGTGTTCAATAAACTCTAGGTCACAAAGCGCTCAAATATTTTTCCCAATGATGCCAAATGTTGTATCTATTTCTTGAAGGAATTTCTTGGCTGTGAAATTGCCGCAAGAAATCAACTTGACCAAAATTTAGGTTCAAGCTAGCCCTCGAACCAAAGGAGGATTCGTCAAGTGTTACGAGGATTTTTTTTAATGTTTTTCACTATCACTAGACAACAGCCTATGAAGCACATTGACCAAATCTATAATTTGTTTAATTGGTTGCTAATGAATACCCAATTTCTGCCCAAAATAAAGTCCTCTCTTGCTTATGTTTATCAAAGTTCCAATTTCCAACTTCAACAGAATAACATAGCTTAAAAGAGATTGGTAGATGAATAGAAGAGAAATCAAATAATTAAGTATTCATACTGAATACTCAATCAAAACGATTTAGTAGATGTGTGTAGAAGAATTCTACAACCAAACAAATGTACATTCAAGAGATGACATAAGGCAACAATTAAATGATGCAAAGGAGTTGTTTCAAACAAACTGTTTAGTTAGCTAGTCTTCATAATGATGAAAAATTTGTAGTGGGTTGTTAGGGAGGTTGATACTCAAACCTAGCCTTTCCCTAGCTCCTCTGTTACCTTGAACATATGCAGAAACATATTATGAAATCACATAGAAAGACATACATGAGAATCACATTCTATCATGAAACTAAAACCATAATGCTTCAATTTAAAATTATGGAATAGAAGTATTTAAAAAAATGACAGGGTTTTGGCATCCAAAGCCAACCTTTTTACAATGAAAATCATAGAATATATAGAGCATTACATCAAGCTAACTGTGTCAATATTTTTGGAATAAAACTTTGAACAATATACTAAAAATAAAAACAATCTCTAAAAAAATACAGGAATTTTGGAGGTGTTTGCAATATTCTGCCTTGAAATCTTGAGCTGCTTAAAGTGTCTACTGGAAAAATGCACTTTGATCCTTAGTTTGTTGATCTTCTACTGCTAGGTGTTTTTTGAGTGCTAATATATCTGCCTCTAAATCTGAATAAGAATTAGTGTTAATCTTCCTCCTTTAGATGCTAAAATCGTGTCCATAATCTGGTTCTCTGGTCCTTTTTATTGAATTGATTCATCCCTTGTATTTTGATAAAATACTTTGATAATTCAATTGATTATCTTTCATGTGCTTAATAATTGTTGTAAAATTTGGAGATGATTTGGAAATCATTGATTTTATGTCACTCTTTAGTTTTCAAAAATATTTATTTTAAGTTTTTGGGAATAAGATATTTTAATAAAAACATTTTCCAAAAATCTATAAAATTATATTTCCATATTCCCATAAAAATAATTATTGCCTATGGTTTTGAAAAACCATGTCTTCAATAGGAAACCATGTCATGTTTTGACCTACAAATTTTTTCTTTTCTTCATGAATTTCATAAATCAAATCCCGAAATATTTCCTTAAATAACATTTTCTCTGTAAAACCATCCATGGTTTTGAAAACCATATCTTGTAATATTTCTCCATTGTAGAATTTAATTTATTTTATGAATTTCATAAATGAAATTTACAACAAGTTACTCAAACCATCAACTGTTTCCATATTTAGTTTTTCCCACCGTTGGTATACTTATGAATAAATGAAACTTCATAAATAATTCTCATTTTTAGGTGAAAACCATTTACTGGTTTCCTTCCCATGGTTTTGAAAACCATGTCTCCAACCATGTTTGGTAAATCATGAAAATATGTTTTCAACTCCCTTTTTTAATTATGTAAAAGCTTTGGATAAGAGATTATCCAAATTTTCTCTTCGCATGCATTTTCTTCTTCATAATTTTTTTCCTCATATCCATAGATAACAACATTCATTTGTTTGCTCTGTAAAATTTCATTTTCACCTCTTTAAAATGCAAACAACATTCATTTGTCTGCTCTGTAAAATTATTCCATAGGGAGGAAAAATTTCTTTATAACATTGGAAACTCCATGATTTGTATTGAAATGTACTTCTGGAACTTGTATCCTCATTTTACCTGCATGAAAATATATTTCAATTGTTTACCTAGCCTCCTCTTACCTCAAGCTTTCACTCATAAGCTCATTCCAGAAAAATATTTCCCTCCATTATAGCCTTCGATGCAGACTTTATAAATTTTTAAATTTTCCACTTCACATTTATAAATTCAAATCATTGTGGTAAATGGTATGGCCTTGGTATTTCGGGGGATAGTAGTCCCCCTGCGCCCCCCTACAAATCATTGGTTTAATATTTCACACACTTAATGTGTGAAATGCATGGCGGGGACATAATTTTGAATGTATTTATTAATTTGACTGATTGGTTTTGACTTTCAAGCCCCCATAATACATGGTAACAAATGTGGTTCTTGTACTTAGAGCTTGAGGATGATTCAATATTTTTAAAATACATTTAATATTTTAAATAATAATTTTATAAAAAATATAATTATATAAATTTTATAAAATTAAATTTTATTTAAAACAAAAACTATTATAAATAATACCCCATAAGCTTGTATAAAAACCAATTTTTCCAGCAATGTTCACATATGCTTGAGGGTCTGGCCAGAAAACTAATTAACAAAACTTAGAAAGTTTTTGTAACTTTTCTTGGACAAGAAAAAGTTACAACACCACCTACATGTCCATTCCCTTATCCAAATCTAGGATAAGTCAAGTACGTGTCTCCATGTAAGCATCCAAGTAGTCTCATGGCATCTAAGGCTTAATACACTTTTCCAAAATTCCAAACAATCCTCCTCCAATGCAAGGCCTCCTCCAAGCAAGCCACCCACTCTCCATGTGTAAATCATAATAATGTCATATAGATCCATAATTATGTAGGAATATAAGGAAGAATGACATACAAGCACCCATATCAAGTCTCACAATTAATGATTAAACTAACTCCAATGTGCTTTCCCATGATGGAACAATCAAGGGAAAACTATAGATCCTGTGCCCCACATCACCTAAAGCACCCTTAAACATGTTGTAAATTCTTTCAAAGTAACCTTAAGAGATAACAATCCCTCTTTATAGGGAAACTGTTTTTTCAAACGCTAGTGGTCTGCCTATACATCTCAAACTTCCACTGGGGTAAGCACTTTGTCAAAATGTTAGAAATCGACAACTTTGTAATGTAATCAAGGGACACAACACCCTTTTTCACCTAGTTTGTCAATAAATTACACTAGATGTCAATTTTCTTGGAATGATCATGAAAGGAATGATTCTTAGAGACTTTGATGCAATTCTATTTATCACAACAGCTCCAAACTCCTTATCTCCCAACCTAGCCACTAAATTATGTATCCATGTTGCCTGAAAACTCACTGAACGTGATACTATATACTCTACCACAATTAAACTAAGTGTAACTATTTCCTACATCTTACTAAACAATGATATCAATCCTGACCCTAGGCTGAAACAAAATCCATATGTTCTCTTTGATGAATCATTTCCACTAGTCTAGTTCGAATCACAAAATCCATGGAGTAATAATTTTTCATTTCATATATACCTAATGCCCCAATGAATAATGCTCTTTAGATATATGAGCCCATGCTTCACAACTACCCATTTCATCTCTCACACAACAACCATACACTAAATTAGTGTATTTATAACAAATAAAATGTATGTACATGTATTCACAAGACACATCGAGGATACAATCTACATAATGAAGGTTCAATCATATCATTATCCTCATCTTGAGAAAAATTCAAATTTAATTCCATGGGTGTAGCCAAGGGTTTGAAATCTTGCATATGGAATCTCTCCAAAATATCGAATGTGTACTTTGATTTCCCAAGGAAGACTTTACCTAGACCTTAATAACCTACAACCCTAGAAAACAATGCAATATGCCAATATCCTTCATGTCAAATTCACCTAACAACTTCTCCTAAATCCATACAATGAGCTTCTTTATCTACCTATAATGTTCAACTCCACATATATAACCAAGACAATTAAATAAATATTAACCTACAAGTATTAGATATTTGGATCAACAACAATATTGGTGAACTCCAAGTCTAATAGGAACTTATAAATCCTTAAATACCAAGCTCATATGCCTAAAGAACATTCTTCAACCTACAAACATGAGTATCATGAGCATGTATATCACATCCACCTGATACAACTACCAACCAAAACATGCCACAAGTGGAGGAATAATATATATAGAATTGAATCTAGAAACTAGTGCAATTGTCTCATCATAATTGACCCCTCTTTGTATGAGAAGCCTATTGCAACAAAAACAAATGATCTATATTTGTCAGTACTTTCGTTAGATACATGTTTTAATTTGTGCAATAACCTAGAATTAATCACTAATTTCCCCTATGTTCTTGTTAAAATCTCCCAAGCATCATTTTTAAAGATAGATTTATACTATTTTATCATGTCCTCCCACCACTCCCTCATCTCATAGGCTTTCTCAAAATTAGAAGGTTCTTCTAGCTTCTCAAATGATTGTACAAATTCCACAAGATGAACAATTAACTTGTAAATGTGACCCTCTCTCATCCCTATAGCCAAATTCCTAAGACTAGCTAGATTATGATCATCAATTGTACAATATTGTCCTTTAAGTGAAAATCTAGACTAATGATATACCATATAAGAAATTAATTTTTTAATTTATTCTTGAAATCAAGAACAAACAAGGCATCACTCAATTCTGGAACATCACTTGATGGTGTCTAGAAGGAAATGGAAACTATTTCTCTCATAAGATAAGTAGTATCATCACCCATATCCACATTCATGCCTCTCCCTTACTCATTACGCTTGTTGAAGAGTGAATTTTCATATTTCACATGTCTCAATGTCCCACTATCGACATAAAATCTTATTACACATTATTTTGTCACCATGACATTTTACTATCTATATGGGTTCATCAATACCTATATAATGCTCCCTTAAAAGTATACAACCCTAAAGTTCCTAAACCAAGTCCTGGATTTGGAGAAAAGCTTGTAAAAATCATAAAAATACTTGTACCACACTTTTCCTTAACTTTACCTGCGGCACCGCATCCTTTTGCTCCAAAAAATACGGAGCTGACCGCACGTTTTCTTCATTAAAAGTGCGGACCCCTGTAAAAGGTAATTTGAAGGTGAAAGTAAATTCTAGAAGCCCAGCTGGTCGAATATTCTCCCAGCTAGAAGCTTCTAGAATGTGTTATCTAGTCGAAGCCTTACTCCCTCCATTATCATGAACATTCATTCCTTCATAAAAGGAGCCTATTCCTTGGATTTTGGAACTTAATCCCTTGATAAGGGGACTCTATCCCTTCCATTTTGGAGCTGTAACCACTTTCCTTCTCCTATAAATTGAAGCTTTGGTTCAGTCTCAAGGGTACTTACTGAGATTGAAGATTGAAGATTGTACATGCTCACATATGTAAAAATTCTCTATGTATTTTGTATACACTTAGTACTTTCTTTGTACTTAGTACTTGTATTAGAGAAGGGAATTGATGAAGAAACATACTCTTTTTGATAGTTGCGAGAACGATTACATACTCGTAGTTATACTGGTTCAAAGAGTAGAAGGGCTTGTCAGACCAAAGGGAAACGCTTGTTCTAGACCCTGAAAGGACCAGTATGACATCAAGGCAAACACGGTTGTAAGAATCCTTCTTTTATTAAGAGATAATACAATTGGATCTTGTTTTCTCAATAAGTTGTTTATATGTTTACTTGAATGATTTATTTCTTAAATTCCTTGATCATTAAGATAGATTTGTGATTTGTGAATTAGTATATGTTACAGGTGCTTTTGATTATTTTCTATGTTTTTGTTTGCAGATCTCGAGAAGTGACTGCTTGGAGCAACGGAAAGAAGAATTCAACTAGAATTGGACCACAGGTAGGTCCTCCCTTTGTCATATAGAATTCTAAATCATATATAATCTAGAGAAAGTAGTTTACATTTGTCGTGTTTGTTTCTAGCTATCCTTGTGATACTAGGGAGATCTTTCTTGTTCGCAAGAATGATTTATCCGCCTAACAAAATGGCGACTCCATTGGGGATGATTTCTTGAAATTTTTTTTCTTATTATTTTTGAGTTTGACTTTTGAAAGAATTTTTCTGATTTTGATTAGTCTACACTGGGTTGGGCAATTATTTCAGTAGAATCCCTTAAAAGTACTTTAGAAAATTTTTTTTTCTTTATGTTTTCTGGTCTCCGCACTTTTTCTTTGAAAATAGTGCGGTAACCTTTGCAGTTTCTCTGTGTAATCAGTGCGGTACTACACCTTTTTATACTGAAACCTGAGGACTTCAGAAATTTTTTGAAAAATTTAATATTCTCTTTTCTGGAACCAGCTTACATGATTCTCTGTATTTTCCCAGACTTGTCTTGATTGTCAAAAGCCTTGTGTGAATTTCTTTTCAACAATTTTACAATCTCATCAGTCTCCATTATGTTAATTGGGTGTTTTGAGTTTCTTTTTTGGAGAAATTCTTAATTTGATTTCATTTGGTCATTACTTCGAGGTCTGTCTCAGTCTCTTAACAAATTTGCATCTTTTTTCTTTTGTCTGAGTGTTAATCCCCTTTGAGTGTTTTTATTTTTTGATCTTTGGAACTCTCACCCAATTTTCTTTACTTGCACTTGATTGGTTCTTTAGATTACATTAGAATCATCTCGTGTCTGAGAATTATTTTGCATAGATCACATTTTCATAATTAGAATTCTCATTTTCAGAATATGAATGAAAAATGTGCATAGATTACATTTGCATAGTTTTCATGTGAATTGTGCATGGATTACAATTGCATAGTTTACATTATGGAAAAATCAATTGTAATTTTAGGTCAGTTTCTTTGATTTGAATTTACATGTTTTTATGCTTGTTTTACAAACATAAAAATAAAAAATTGGAATTGATTAACATTAGTTTTTCTTAATGAAATTAGTGCATTAGAGAATTTGTTATATTTTCTCTTATTTATCAATTTTTGCATTGTTGGAAGTGAATGGAAACTCTCTCCTTACTTTAATTAGGATTCATCGAATTGAAAATATTACATTATCGTATTCGATTGCATTCAGTTTTGGGTCGGGTCATAATACCATTGGTTTCATATCCATTTACCCTTTGAGTAATAACATCCCAAATAACACAACGCTTAATAAAATTCATCTAGGAATTTTTTACATTTTTAGGGCTCTTTCCACCAATCTAGCTTAGGATTAGTGCTTTGGAATAGGTTTTAGTTAACTTTCCAAAGAAACTAAACAAACAATAGCATCTTGCAGTAGGAAAAATTCCAATTTTTGCATGTATGCTCTGGGAAGCTCCTCCTAAAGGAGTTCAACACGAGATCATATCCGAACCAGTGAGGTAATCAATCCTTCCTCATTAGGAATGACAAAAGATATACACGTATTAACAATGGTAAACTTCAGATAGACCATTGTCGAGGAGCCTGGGGTCACTTGTCGGTAAACCTTGGATTAAGTCAAGGAGCCTTCAAGGGGATTGAACTAGTTACTCTGCCCTTGCGTGTATGTCGGATCGTAGACTGTTCCCCCAGGTATATTTGTTCCCATTGGTGACCTTAGTGGCCATAAAATTTAGGATTATTTCCCAAGGTGACGGTGGAGGGAATATCCCACTGTACCTGGAGCAGACGTCAACTAGACTCACTTAGACTCTCCAGAGGGTTCTCTTCACTCAAGATGGTTTAAGTGGAGAAAATTGCACCGGTCTATTTCATTAAGTAGGTTGTTGGGGTAACTGTTCCAACCACCATTTCTGCATTAAAATTCTACGACGTTGGATTACATCACCAACTAGTGTTTTTATTGCGGGAATCTACTGTTTTTGTGTGGTTTGACACCTAGATTTGATAGCGCGTGTTCATTTGTTTTTAATTAATTTTTAGGGACCATAGGTGTGAATTGTGAATTTTAATTATTTAGGTGTGAATTATGAATTGTTAATTTTATTTTTGAATTATTAATAAAATTCACTAAAGTTGAATCTAATGGAAACTGTTTCGGAATGTACCAACCAAGGAATCCCTCTTAATGAGAATCCTAGTACTTTTCCTTGCTTTGGAAATGTTGGTCCTTATTATATGGCTACATTTCCATTACCTGGATTTAAAATAGGTTTACCGATATGGTTATTTTCAACTTCGTTGGCCCCGAATACCAGTTGTTCCACCTCAACCGAATGCTTCACCTCAACAAAGTTCACCATCTCAACATCACCAACCTCATGTTGACCCTTTACCTTCTTCGCCCAATATTTCTTCCTCCCTTTCTTCCTCTTCGCTTGGTAAAAGCCTTGACGCTAGTAACCAGGTGGCTAAGAAGAAGAAGAAGCAAGATAAGAAAGAATTCAACCAATCACCCATGGCTGTAAGTGTTAGTAGTGTTGAGGAAACCTCCAACATGCATCGTAAACCAAAATTCCCTTGCAAGCTTTGTAAGGGTGACCACTTCCTTATCAATTGTCCTGGTATTCCTAAGGTCTTGGAAGTATGGTCAAAAAAATCCCATCAACCAGTGATAGTCAGGTTCCTGGGAAAAAGGGTAAAGTTAGGTTTCCTTGTAGGTTATGCAATGGGAGTCATCAAACTCACATTTTCCCTTACATGGATGAAGCCTCAAAATTGTTAGAAAACCTTACTATTCCACAGCAAAAACTTCCAACCGGTTACTATCAACATTCTCCCAACCTACCGTCAACTGACAGAGTGATTGATCTAATTCCAAGTACAGTCAATCCCACTTTTCCATTGGAGAGTGAAACTGATATCACTCAGGTTGATGATCCATTAGTTGATCAAGTGGTCGACTCAATTTCACATTCGTTCGATCCCACTCTCCCTGTAGAGAGTGAAATTCATACTGCTCAGGTTCTTCTTGTTACATTATATGCTTCTATGCTAGGGGGCATTTCACCTATTCCTACAGAACCCCCTCCAAGTATCGAGGTATTTTCCTTTGATTGGAATAGACTGACAGAACCTCTTCTTCCTTCCTCCATCCCTTTCCAAATCATTATGAAGGCTTTTGGTACAAATGTACACTGCACACATGTAGATGAAGGTGCTTCTATTAATATTTTATCCTCAACTGCTTGGCAAGCTTTGGGTTCCCTCAGCTTGTGCCTGTTACACAGAATCTGTCAGCTTTGAACAGAACCATTAAGGAACCTTTAGGGATCCTTCCTAATTTTTCTATTACTCTGGAAGGTAAAATTGTCTGTATTAATCTTATGGTAGTTCTAGGCCCCTTAGATTTCAATTTACTCCTTGGGTGAGACTATGTTTATGCAATGAAAGTTGTCGTATCGACACTCTTTCACGTGATGTATTTCCCTCACAAAGGAAACATTGTGACTGTTGACCAACTTTCATTCACTAGTCTTGATTCGACTACCAATAATCCGACACCCCTAAATGTTTTTCAGGGGTTAATTATGTGGCAACCAGTCCCATGTTTTCAGTTACCAATGCAAGCGAGCCTCTCACTGTTTGCTTGACTTTCTTTGAATTAGATCCAGTAATTGACATGGAAAACCCTATGTGGATTATTTGAACACGATGTTCTTATCCCTATTGAGTCCCTTGACATATGTCCCTTCCAGAGAAATTTTCTTCCATCTGATGAAGACCTCTTGGAAGCCATGATCAAGGTGCATCCCTTGACATGTGTTTCTTCCGGTTGGAAGCCATGATCAAGGCCCTTATGAGGATAGTTCCTTTTACTGTGTCAACCTCATTAAAAAATGAAACATATCCATGAGGATAGTTCTTTTCCTATGCCAACCTCATTAAAAAAATGAAACAATTCACCTTGAGCATAGTTCCTTTTCTTGTGTCAAGCTTGTTAAAAAATGAAACAGGTTTCGTTGAGGATGGTTCTTTTCCTGTGTCAACCTCATTAAAAAATGAAATAGGTCCTTATGAGGATAGTTCCTTTTACTATGTCAAACTCGCTAAAAAATTAAACATGTCCCTTGAGGATGGTTCTTTTACTATGTCAACCTCGTTAAAAAATGAAACAAATCACTTTGAGGATAGTTCTTTTCCTGTGCCAACCTCGTTAAAAAATGAAACAAGTTCCCAGAGGAGAGTTCCTTTTACTGTGTCAACCTCATTAAAAAATGAAACATGTATTTGAGGATAATTATTTTCCTATGCCAACCTCGTTAAAAAATGAAACAGGTTCCCATGAGGAAAGTTCTTTTTACTGTGTCAACCTTGTTAAAAAATGAATTAGTAGGTTATGTAGCTAGATTGTAGAGAGTAGATATGAGGATACTTCCTTTTACTGTGTCAACCTCGTAAAAAATGAAACAAGTTTCCTTGAGGAGAGTTCCTTTTACTATGTCAACCTCGTTAAAAAATGAAACAGACCCATGAGGATAGTTCTGTTCTTGTGTCAACCTCATTTAAAAATGAATCAGTGGGTTATGTAGGTAGATTGTAGAGATTAGATTGATAGATTCCATGAGGATGGTTCTTTTCCTGTGTCAACCTTGTTAAAAAATGAAACAGATACTAAGAGGAAAGTTCCTTTTACTGTGTCAACCTCGTTAAAAAATGAAACAGATCCATGAGGGCAGTTCTTTTCCTGTGTCAACCTCATTAAAAAATGAATTAGTAGGTTATGTAGGTATATTGTAGAAAGTAGATAGATTTCATGAGGATTTTTCTTCTCCTGTGTCAACCTCATTAAAAAATGAAACAGATACCAAGAGGAAAGCTCCTTTTACTGTGTCAACCTCGTTAAAAAATGAATCAGTGGGTAAAGAGGAAAGTTCCTGTTACTAAGTCAACCTTGTTAAAAAATCATTCAGGTATGAGGATGGTTCTTTTCCTGTGTCAACCTTGTTAAAAAATGAAACAAATCCTCTCCTATCAACTCGAGTATTTCATCTAATCTCATACATGAACCTTCATTCCGTCCAGCTATTAGTAACTAGTAGTCTTCTTAGTTGAATGCAATGAAGCTTGGGGGGCATGTGCTCTAGCAAGTTACACTTGGGGGGCATTCAAACTTATCTCAAGCATGATTTTTCCTTTGTTTCAATCTTGTGTAAAAATGAAACAAACCTATTCTCAAGAACAGTTTTCCTATGTTTCAAGCTTGTGTAAAAATGAAAACACTTTCAAGCATGATTTTTCCTTTGTTTCAAGCTTGTGTAAAAATGAAAAAAAACTTTTTCAAGCATAGTTTTCCTACGTTTCAAGCTTTTATAAAAATGAAACATATCTTGATTCCATTTCGGTTATTATTTTCAAGACTCAATAAACTCATGAAAATCTCGAGCTTCTTTTGCTATTCTTTTCATGCTCATAAAACGTACATAAAAATGCCGAGTTCTTTCCATCTTTTCCTGCTCGTTAATTAAATTGAAATTCAACCATATGAGTACACTTTTTATCCCTTTTTCGAACTCGTTAAAACTTATGAAAAATAGAAAACCATGAGTACATTTTTATCCCTTTTTCGAACTTGTTAAAACTTATGAAAAAGAAAAAACCATGAGTACATTTTTATATCTTTTTCAAACTCGTTAAAACTTACGAAAAAGCGAAAGCTATGAGTACGTTTTTATCCCTTTTTTGAAGTCGTTAAAACTTACGAAAAAGTGAAACAAGATGAGTATACTTTTATCACCTTTTCGGACTCTTGAAAATTACGAAAAATCGAAAACCCTAGAGTTCTCTTTTAAGCCATTTTCAGGCTCTCTAAACATGAAAAGATTGCTGAGTACTTGACTATTCGAACTCGTTAAAGGAAATGAACAGTCATCCCTTCAGTATAAGTTTACCCCTTTTCCGGACTGAAATGGACTATTTACGAAAAAGGTATACGTTGACTAATCATGGTCTATAGAGTTCTCTCTTGTATTATTTTATCCTTTTTTGGGCTTGAGAGACTAAATTTATGAAAAAGTACACCCACAGAGTTTCTTTAAGTTTTTCTTCCGACTCCCTAAAATTGAAAAACACCGAGTTTCTCCTATATTGGACTCGTTAAAATTTAACAGTAAAGGACCTGTAAATTAAAAACAGGAACGAACCACTCCTTCATAGGGTTCGATTTTAAACTAAGTTGGACTCATTCGAAGGATGAGCTTATATAACAAGCAAATGTTATCCTCCTCAAGTGTCAAAAATACAGAGGTACTTGCCAGAAATGGTGGGGGAAAAAGAGAGAAAATGGATCCAGTTGTTTAAATTTGATTAAAAGCAGTATACCACTCTTGAACACGACACTTTTTGTCACAATTCTACCTAGGTTGAGAAAATCCTTTGCCTATCAGTTAATCAAACCACATTGAAAGTCTTCAGCCGGTTTCTAAGTATTAGCTTTAGGTCAATTGTTACCAAACCATCTGCAGTTTCGTTATGTGTTCAAGAATACAGTTCAAGCAAACCATTCATCTGCAAACATGTCTCCATTCGCGTTGACCATCCCTGAGTCAGTCCTTGCAAAATATTTCTTCAAAACTTGATCTAATGGTTTCGTGTTGTGGGATTTCCTACGACGAATCACTTTCTATTGACGACAACTCATATTCTAGGAATTTGATCTAGAATCCTATCAGTACCATGGAATTTTCATGCCCTAATGGCAGATTTCTCTCCTTCGACGACAGGTTACATCATTGATGTCTGATCGGATGATTCTATGAAGTGTTCGACTTAAAACAATTTATTCACACTTCATAGATTGTATTGAGTACTTTGAGAACCATTTTCATTATTGGTGGTTTCTCTCACACTTGTTAACAATTCACATCATTGACTGGTAATCAAGTGGTTTCTACCATGTTCGACTTCGACACAATCAATCGCATGGATAGAATCATACTAGTTCGGGAAGCAGAAATCAAGACCCTGGATCTAGTTTCCACCATCCAGGCTACGAGGATATTTATTGTTCATTATGTAGTAGACTATTCATGATATATGGTTGCGTCCATACTGTGTCTACTATTGATGTAATATTATAATCATTTCTATATCAAAACATTTTAGTTAAGTTTTGATTTAGTTAGTTTTTTCTCTGAGTATGGGAATGCCTACCTCAACGATGATATATATGTGTGTGTGTGTGTGTGTGTGTGTATACATACACAGACACACAGACACACACACATAGGTATATATATATGTTTGCATTGAATGTTTTTACAGGTTCCAACCGGTGTTGCCACAAGCCAATCCTCGGAATGGTCAAGCACTTCACTCTTCGAATTATCTCAGACTTCCCGCTTTAGGGGGCAATATGTTATACATTATTTTGTCACCATGACATTTTACTTTCTATATGGGTTCATCAATACCTATATAATGCTCCCTTAAAATTATACAACCCTAAAGTTCCTAAACCAAGTCCTGGATTTGAAGAAAAGCTTGTAAAAATCATAAAAATACTTGTACCACACTTTTCCTTAGCTTTACCTGCGGCACCGCATCCTTTTGCTCCAAAAACTGCAGATCTGACTACACATTTTCTTCATTAAAAGTGCAGACCCCCGTAAAAGGTAATTTGAAGGTGAAAGTAAATTCTAGAAGCCCATCTGGTCGAATATTCTCCTAGTTGGAAGCTTCTAGAATGCATTATCCAGTCGAAGCCTTACTCCCTCCATTATCATGAACATTCATTTCTTCATAAAAGGAGCCTATTCCTTGGATTTTGGAACTTAATCCCTTGATAAGGGGACTCTATCCCTTCCATTTTGGAGCTGTAACCACTTTAATTCTCCTATAAATTGAAGCTTTGGTTCAATCTCAAGGGTACTTACTGAGATTGAAGATTGAAGATTGTACATTCTCACATATGTAAAACTTCTCTATGTATTTTGTATACACTTAGTACTTTCTTTGTACTTAGTACTTGTATTAGAGAAGGGAATTGCTGAAGAAACATACTCTTTTTTCTAGTTGCGAGAACGATTACATACTCGTAGTTAGACTGGTTCAAAGAGTGGAAGGGCTTGTCAGACCAAAGGGAAACGCTTGTTCTGGACCCCGAAAGGACCTATACGACATCAAGGCGAATTCGGTTGTAAGAATCCTTATTTTATTAAGAGATAATACAATTGGATCCTGTTTTCTCAATAAGTTGTTTATATCTTTACTTGAATGACTTATTTCTTAAATTCCTTGATCATTAAGATAGATTTGTGAATTGTGAATTAGTATATGTTACAGGTGCTTTTGATTATTTTCTATGTTTTTGTTTGCAGATCTCAAGAAGTGACTGCTTGGAGAAACGAAAAGAAGAATTCAACTAGCATTGGACCATAGGTAGGTCCTCCCTTCGTCATATAGAATTCTAAATCATATATAATCTAGATAAAGTCGTTTACATTTGTCCTGTTTGTTTCTAGCTATCCTTGTGATACTAGGGAGATATTTCTTGTCCGCAAAAACGATTTATCTGCCTAACACATCCAACACTAAACACAATGTTACAAGATTAACATGAGAACATGCACAAGGTAGTTTTAAACTAAAAGGATTATTCCTATACCCTTGCTATAATTTTTGCAACTTGTTTCTTTTTCCTCCTTTCCTTCTTCAGTGGACAATAGTTTGAATAATGTCATCGTGACATGGGAAACACATCACCTTACTCGAGTCCTTCTTTCTTGTAGCCTTTATTTCTACCCTTCCTCGTCATCATGATGGGACAATCTCCTCTACTTCCTTTTGCTGCCTTGAATATGCTTGCAACTTGATTTATTATTGCACACAATCATGAAAAAGCTTTGAAAATAGTGGCAGATTCTCACAAGCATAAGCACCTTGGAAAAATCACCTCTAATATCAAAACAATTCCTTTCAAAGCAATAGACACGAAATCCTTATCCTCCACCTTCATCTTGAAGGTTTACAACTAATATTTGAACCATGTGATCCTTGTTAAATAGCTCAACATAGTGTTTGTCATACTTATGTTCATAGCTAAAAACCTATTTTGCAAGATTGTTTACTAAGAGACACATGATCTTCGAAATAAAACAATCAAATCCTCACACATGTCCTTACATGTCTAATCTACAATGTTAAGGATGATATGATCCTTCACTAATTCAAGGATTTGTCTACTTTCCTTGGACTGCTTCTTATGATGAGTGGAAAAATTCATAGGATTAGAGTGTTCTATAAAAATTTTCTCAACATGATCCTAAATATCGACTTCCTCTATAAGCATCTATAACGTAAGCTTCCAAGGAAAAAAAATGGAAACTCCATCCAGCTCATCACACTCTCTAATGTTGAGAGTCATCCTATGCATCCTAAAACAATCATTGAATGTATAAGTGAATAGTATACGAGGTATACAAGAGTTATCCTAGGGTCAAATATTTCTCCCAAACAATATCGAAATCTACACCTAGACAACCTATAAATGGTAAATCACCTCTCGCATGTAAAATGCAACCAAAAGAGCAATTTCAACAAAAAATATTAGATACCATGAAATATTTTGGTGAATAACACCTTTTATTGGAAATTCAAATATTTCACCTCCCAAGGGAGTTTCCTAGATCTAGTTCCTATGAATTTTAAACTTTAGGAATACATTGAAACTGAATTTGTAGCATAAAAAATGCAATCTTAACATGACCTCGACATTGACAATATTGCATTACAAGACCATGGATAAAAACGTTATCGATGTGCATAAAGTTCCATATGTGCTAAATTTTGATATATGCTCATAGAGGTCTTTGAGTGACCATATATAGATGGAGACAAAGATAGAGATAGAGAAAGCACATAAGAAGCAAAACCAAAACTCTTGAGAGGGATGCCTTAGAGGAGGGTACAAGGAGAAGGGAAGAGTATTCAATCCGATGGCCATTATTTTAATTCAATTCAAACCTAATACAATAGGCAATCCAAGAGAAAATATGCCAAGCTTATAATTTTTTGGAAATAATGAGAGGGGGGTGAATAGATATTTCTTAGCAATTAACACTTTATAATCCTTTTCAGAGAATCAATTATTATTAATGTTCTTATTCAAAAATTATAAACAATAATCAACAGTTAAAAACACCATACAACAATGTAAAAATATAAAACAGTAAACACAAATTTCTTAGGTGGAAAACCCCCTTCAGGTCAAAAACACCCAAACGCTTCTCTAGTCATTGTCTTCTTCTCTCTTTAAAAGAAATATTAATTACATCAAGGTTTCAGCTACAACTGAGGGATGCGTCAATCCCCTAATTCATAGGCCACAACATGCAGGACACTACTAACCCAGTATATCCTACTGCAACCATAAGGACACCCCAAATGCCAATAGATCAAGCCACAACTTGATGAGTGCCCCAACACTCTGTTTACTAGCTGCTGTCAGAAAGGATGCTTCGTTGTCATGTTAGTTTATTAGCCACAACGGAATGGACACCACAACTCCCTATGCAAGCTAGAACTTTCCCTAGCACCACCCTGCCACCCTGAAGTGTTCTCATTCCACAACTTGAAGGTAACTCCAATCACCCAAAAGAGTCTATAGATCACGTTTCACAATTTTCACACTAGATACCCTGTACTCTGAATCAATTTAGAATAGTTGTAAGAAAGATGTAGAATAAATGTCAAACCCTGGTAGTTGTTGAACACTGTTCCCACACAATGGCCACCTCACAAAGTTACACATCAAGCTATCACTGTATCACTATCATTGCACGCTGTATGTCACTATCACTAAAAATCACTACAAAAGTGCTAGATATCATTGCATGTCACTGCTCATGAATGAATAGTCATTAATGGACAACCACTGATATCATCAGGCTGCACATGATGTTGCAAGAATCTGGAACTGCTATCAAATAATGGCACAAACCAAGGTTCCTTAGGTCATCCCGATGAACTGCAATCAATGCTTTCAAACTCTATCCTTAGAGAGCTACCAACATACGTGTAAACATTAATCATACACTGTTATCCATTACTACTTCAATAAGCTATACAATAAGGTAATGTATCCTCAGAAACTTGATATCCTGTAAGGTCATAATTATGTTACTCAAGTTTATCTTAGGTTATTACAATCATTGTCAACTCAAGGTTCTACTAGTCAAAGTCAATATCACATATCAATAATTTTTTATGTCAGTCAACCATAATTTTGTATGTATAGTATCAAGTCTAGTCAAAGTAAAAAATGTCAACATATGTGTTAATTCTATAAGGTCTACTCTTACTAATTCTAATTCAAAGAAAAATTTCACCACACAAATCCAACCCATTCACAGTAAGTCAAATCCAAGGTAGTTGTCACTTGATGTAGATAACATCAACTGTCATTAATTTAATAAGTCAAAATCAATATACTAGTTATGCCTAGGTCTAAGTATCTTAAAGGTGAATTTCAAGCCAAAGACAATTCTAGGTAATATAGTTAAGTTATAACATCATCAAGTATCACTTGATGTCCATTAAATGTCAATTCTATCATTTTTTAAGTCATAGTTAACCGATTAAGGCAAGCACCTGCTATCAAGGTCTTACTGTAGATTATCTGCTCTAAATCGTAGTCACATCAAAAGGATAAAGAATACCAACAATCATACATATCCTTGTCTAGTTGCTGCAATAAAACAATGAGAATCTTGTACGTATACCTCTACAATCATAAGTTCACTATTAAGGTATAATATTATTGTCAAGTAATTGTATGCTAGGTATATGGGTTATGTCATTATTCAAGTCTTATATTTAAGTTGTAGTTGTTCACTAATCTATTAAGGTGAGTTCTATTTCAATTGTTTTCCCATTACATACTTCATTTGCCAATGTTTTATCACTAGATAAGAATAATGAAAATCCTAAAAACAGTCAAGGTTTCAAGTCAATGTCAAAGTTAAACATCTTATCATAGCATGCTCATCAAGGTACATTTCATTACAAAGTCACTTATCTTTGGTGGGTAATGATTGACGATCCAAGCTATATTATAATTTTGTCGCTATTAAGACTGATCTTCAATATATATTGTTCCTACAAGGTTTCCATAGATGATATGACAGATCATAAGTTGAAACTGCTATTGAGTGATGTTGTCTTTTCCCATAGGCACATGTATAAGTAAGCAGATATTTAAACACTTAACAACTGTCAACATAAATAAAAATTTAGAACTTCGCTGATATATGTGACCGAGAGTACATGGATAATTTAATCATTTTATAATAACACCTTCAAAATCCAATGGATGGAGGCCTATCTCTTTGGGCTACCTCATTGCCTTAATAAGGCTTATAATCATGAGCATCTTCAAAAAAAAAATTGAAAAGGTAAAAGCATTAACTACTGAGAAATAGGCTTGCGACCTTGCCTTCACCTATACTCAACCAATACTAATAATTTTTTTTAAAAGCAACTACAAAACCATATCTTTGGGAGGGCCAAAGCTTCACAGGATTTTTAACTACACTGGGAAACTCATCTACCAATCAGATCCAATTTTCAGTTCTGTTCCTTTCTGAAGCTATACACACTTCCTTCTTGGATAGATTCACTTTCTACAAGAGGTTCGAAGGGTATAGAAACATGGAGAACTATGTGAAAAAGGTTCGTTGAGTTTTTGAAGTGAAGAGTGATAGTTTGTGTTATTTTATAGGTTAGGGAGGGGTGTCTTGTTGAGGATAGAAGGACTTCATTTAGGTGAATGTTAGGTGTCTTAAAATAAATTTTATGTTTAATAAATGTAATTTAATTTAGTAATTTTTAATAACTTGTTTATTAAACTCTAAGTAATTGTACACTAACCCTCTTTGGTGTGTTATGTAGGTGACACATGTGTGCAGTAAGTCAATGATTGATTTATTGTCTTCGATTCTTGAAATTATTCAACTTATACGTGGTGAGATTAAAGTGAGAATCCATGTCATATATTGACAATCATTGGTGAATATGGTATCATATCTCTACCCACCAGGGTTTTAGCCCACAAAACTGGTCTTCAATTTAAACTCAAATTTCTCTCAAACCAGAAGGAACCACAAGGCGTACCATATATTAACGGAAAAATATTGACAAGGAGAATATAATGACATAATATAGTTAAGTTATGTCACAATCAAGTATCAATTGTTGTCCATTAAATGTCAATTTTATCATTTTTAAAGTCACAATTAATGTAGAAATTATACAAACATATGTATATCAATAGATTCAATCTGATCAAGCAATGTACTAAAGCTAGATACTGAATCCTTCTACAAATCAATTGCGGAAAATAAACATGATCACCAATCACAACAAGTAAAGAAAGAAACAAGTCAAACCACAACACAGATATCTTCCCAGTTAAAGCTTATTGGTCAAAATCCCTCTATCATATATTGTATATTCCACAATGAATCATGAAACAATTACAATGCACTCTTATCATAAGAGTCTCCTGAAATCTGCCTATCGTCTCACACTGATACAGATAGAATCAGGCCAACACTTAGACAATTCTTAGCCTGTCTTCAGCCTGCCTTGTTCATGCAATTCCTGATGAATGAAATTACTATTCTTTAGGAATCTCATCCTTCCTCAACTGCGCTGAGTATCATGGGCATCCTGTGGTGGTTTAACTGCATCTGTGCAACCTGCTAATATCACAACTGATAATTAACTTCCCTTTAACCTTTGTCTCAAGTAGATCTCCACTGGAACTGACATGCATTCATCTATTAATAGTAAATCATCAGTTGCATGGCATATCATTGATTGTGAATTAACTAATATTTAATTCACTTGATCTCTCATTAGTGCAACAAACATTTACAACTATTTCAACTGACTTTAACTCACTTAACTGATCACTCATGCATTAAAATCATGCACTTAACTACAACTTGAACTCTAAAACACATAGAATCACTCTGCATGCCTCACCAACTACCCTGAACTCAAACTTCATGAGCTAACTAAGTTTATCAAACTCAGTTAAATATTACAAGTGATTATGAGATAAGATTACATTTTATTGTCCATTTTAATTAAGGGATAATTAAATTTAGCACATATCAAATTTATTAAATAAATTGAATTTCACACTAATGTATCGCTAGGACCCATCACTACACGACCTGTGGTCCCACACTAGTGTAGGTGCTATCATGTTGTTTCTAGATGCCAATTTCATTGTTTCTTGTTGCAAACTTCAACACTCCCTCTCAACAAGAACGAAATGTCCTTGCATGAGACATGCAACACTTCTCTAATGTTTCTCGTACATGAAACCCTTGCATGCAACACTTCTCTAGTGTTTCTCACACATGCAACTTTTTCATGCAACACTTCCGAAATCGAATAGCCTCTAAGCAACTGAATTAGTATAATGCATCTGTCATCATAGTCTTTTGACTACTGCTAGCTACTGCACATGTCTACTGGAATCTCTACGCTGTTGACATCTGCATCCATGCACTTTTCACTGCTGCCAACTATGATTTGCACTCCAATATCTGACACCTGTAACTCTTATTTATGTCCTCTTGACATCTGACTACATCAATCTAACTGATCCTTCTACTACTGTACTATGGGCTCCTCGTAGCCAGGTTCAATCCATGAGATGCACCATCTCTAGGACCCTATGCAAATTTCTTCTTGGGATTAATATTGCACATTGCCCCACCTCACACTTGGAGGTATAGCTGCATGCACTCCCTCTGCCCATCTGGCTCGAAATTTCTGTACTTGAGTGGTTTCTGCCACTCCATGATCCTCCGCATGTGGTTGCTCCACATCTTGAGGTTCATTCTTTGGAACCAAGAGTTCCTCATCTGCATGAAAATCAAGCTCCCTCTCAAGGGACAATTGCATGGCTTTATTACACTTCCCTATGGTACATTCCTTGCATGTGTCTATCTGCACAAGAGTACCCTTTGGAAGCTCCGTAGAAATCTACTGCATGACCTTCAAAGCTCCATGGTGTAACTCACCCTCATCCTGACTCACCACTTTGTCTGCTTTACCCATCCATGATGTGCAACCATCTACATCAAGTTTATAGAGATTATTCACATGAATACCAATATTTTTGGCTTGTCCTATTGCTTTGTGTTGAAGGAAATATTTTCCTTCATTGAAAACAACATCATAGCCTCTATCCTCCAACATTGCGACTGAAACCAAAATTTTCTTCAAGCCTGGTACATGCATTACATATTTTAATAAAAAATGGTTTACCTGACTTCTCAGGAAAGTAACTATACCAATACCAGTAGCACTATACCATCTGTCGTCACCCATTTCTATATGCATCTGGAGGTCCTTCTCCTCCAAGCTATTGAAAATTTCTTTGTTTCCCTTCATGTGGAAATATGTACCATTATCCAAGTACCACCCTGATCCCATCGCACTTGACACCATGCATGTGATCAACGAGAAGTCCAACTCAAATTTCAAGGCCAAAGCCTCACCAGCTGCAAATCTTGAAGCCTTCTTGTTCTTCTTCTTTTGTGGACAATTAGTGGCATAATGTCCATGCTCATGACAATGAAAGTACTTCACTCTGGACATGTCGCGCTCCTTGCCTTCTTCGCCAGTCTCAGATTTGGAATAGGATTTCTTTCCCTTCCTCTTCTTCGCTTTATCAGCCAAGGCACAATTTTATTCATCATCTTCCTTAGATGAAGATCCATCCCTGATATTCCACCTGAATTTTTCTTGCACCAAATCCGACCAAATTCGTCCCCAATTTGGAAGTTTCTCCCTCCCATTGACAGATTCCATATAACTATGCAAAATCTTAGGAAGTTCTATAAGAAATAGGCTCACCAAGACATTATCTGTGACAGTAATTCCTACACTCCCAAGCTCATCTCGACATTGGACAAACTTGGTCTAGTATACCAATATAGTGTCGCCTTTCTCCATTTTAATTTTTCTGAGCTTGTCCTTCAGTGCCAATTTTATATGATCACTGTTGCTATGAAATAGATATTTCAAACTCTTCCACATTTCATATGCGTCACTTTTCCATGGAGAATTTAGACAAAGTGGTCTCATACTCCCTCCAGTAAGATCCTTCTCACCCTTGCAACCTTCTTTTTCCAAGCATCAAGAAGAGTATAATCTCCTACAATGGGTTTGGGAATGTCATTATTAATGAATTCTTTCAACCCATTTTCCTCCTATATTTCTTTCATCTTGTCTTTCCATGTAATATAATTGGAACTACCCTCGAGTGAATACTCCAATCTCAAGCCATTGAAAGATATTTAGATCCCGATTTTCCCGTTGCACCAAGAATACTTTTGCAAATTTGAATTCTATTCAGTCACAAACTCAACTTCTCCTCCTCTATAGTGATTTCCTATGCTACGATACCATGTAGAAATTATACAAACATATATATATATATATATCAATAGATTCAATCCGATCAAGAAATGTACTAAATATAGATTTTGAATCCTTCTACAAATAAATTGCGGAACATAAACACAATCGCTAATCACAACAAGTAAAGAAAGAAACAAATCAAACAACAACACAAATATTTTCCCTGGGAAATATTACTGCTCAAAACCCCTCTATGATATATTATATATTCCACAAGGAATCATGAAAAAATTACAATGCACTCTTCTCACAAGAGTCTCCTACAATCTACCTATCGTCTTACACTGATCCAGAAAAAATTGGGCCAACACTTAGTCAATTCTCAGCCTGTCTTCAGCCTGCCTTGCTCACATAATTCCTGGTGAATACAATCCCTATTATTTATGAATTTCAACCTTCCTCAATTGCGCTGATTATCATGGGCATCCTATGGTGTTTTAACTATATCTGGGCAACCTGCTAATATCACAACTGATAGTTAACTTCCATTTAACCTTTGTCTCAACTGGGTCTCCACTGGAACTAACATGCATTCAATTATTAATAGTAAATCATCAGTTGCATGGCAAATCATTGATTGTGAATTAAATAATATTTAATTCACTTGATCTCTCACTAGTGCAACAAACAGTTACAACTAGTTCAACTGACTTTAACTCACTTAACTGAGTTAACTGATTACTCATGCATTAAACTCATGCACTTAACTTCATCTTGAACTCTAAAACACATATAATCACTCTGCATGCCACACCAACTACCCTCAACTCTAAATTCATGAGCTAACTGAGTTTATCACACTCAATTAACTATTACAAGTGATTATGAGATAAGATTACATTTTATTGTCCAATTTAATTAAGGGATAATTAAATTTGACACATATCCAATTTATTAAATAAATTGAATTTCACACTAATGTATCTCTAGGACCCATCACTACATGACCTGTGGTCCCACACTAGTGTAGGTGCTGTCATGTTGTTTCTGGATTCCAATTTCACTGTTTCTTGTTGCAAACTTCAACAGTTAACCAGTTAAGGCAAGCACCTGCTATCAAGGTCTTGTTTTAGATTATCTTCTCTAAATCACAGTCTCGTCAAAAGGATAAAGAATACCAACAATCATACATATCCTTGTCTAGTTGCTGCAATAAAACAATGAGAATCTTGTACATATACCTATACAATAATAGGGTCACTATTAAGGTATAACATTTCTAGTAACTGTATGCTAGGTCTATGGGTTATGTCATTAGTCAAGTATTATATTTAAGTTGTAGTTGTTTCACTAATCTATTAAGTTGAGGTCTATTTCACTTTTTTTCCCATTACAAACTTCATTCGCCAACGTTTTATCACTAGATAAGAATAATAAAAATCCCAACAACAGTCAAGGTTTCAAGTCAATGTCAAAGTCAAACATATTATCATAGCAGCTCATCAAGGTACATTTCATTAAAAAGTCACTTATCTTAGGTATGTAATGATTGATGATCCAAGCTATATTATAATTTTGTCACTAATAAGACTGATCTTCAATAGATATTTTTGCTACAAGGTATCCACATATGATAAGACAGATCATAAGTTCAACCTACTATTGAGTGATGTTGGCTTTTCCCATAGGCACATGTATAAGTAAGCAGATATTTAAAGACTTAACAACTGTCAACATAAATAAAATTTTTAGACCTTCACTGATCTATGTGACCGAGAGTGCAGGGATAATTTAATTATATTCCAATAACACCTTCAGAATCCAATGGATGGTGACCTATCTCTTTGGGCTACCTCATTTCCTTAATAAGGCTTATAATCATGAGCATAATCAAAATTTGTTTTGAAAAGGTAAAAGCATTAACTACTGAGAAATAGGCCTGCGACCTTGCCTTCACCTATACTCAACGGACACCAATAATTTTTTTTTAAAAGAAACTACACAACCATACCTTTGAGAGGGCCAAAGCTTCATATTATTTTTAACTACACTGGGAAAAATCATCTATCAAGCAGATCCAATTTTCAGTTTTGTTCCTTCCCGATGCTATACACACTTCCTTCTTGGCTAGATTCACTTGCTACATGAGGTTCGAAGGGTATAGAAAATTGTAGAGCTATGTGCAAAAGATTCGTTGAGTTTTTGAAGTGATGAGTGATAGTTTGTGTTATTTTATAGGTTAGGGAGGGGTGTCTTGTTAAGGATAGAAGGAATTAATTTAGGTGAATGTTAGGTGTCTTAAACTAAAATTTTTTTTTAATAAATTTAATTTAATATAGTAATTGTTAATAACTTGTTTATTAAACTCTAAGTAATTGTACACTAACCCTCTTTGGTGTGTTTTGTAGGTGACACATAAGTGCAGCAAGTCAATGATTGATTTATTGTATTTGATTCTTGAAATTATTCAACTTATACATGGTGAGATTACAATGAGAATCCCTATCATATATTTAAAATCGTTGGAAAATAAGGTGTCATATCTCTACCCCCTAGGGTTTTAGCCCACAAAAATGGTCTTCATCTTTAAACTTAATTTTCTCTCAAACCAGAAGGAACCACAAGGCGTACCATATATTAACGAAAACATATTGACAAGGAGAATATAATGACATAGATCTTTGACCCAAACTCAATGATTTGACCTACCAAACAACCTTTACAAAGTTGGGGTACAACCTTAGTCCAGGGAACCCAAACCCTAGGACTTGGGTTTTCAACCATCCAACAGTATAACTGCTATATTGATGTAATATGATAATTACTGAGAAACATTCATTATCCATTCGACATCAATGACTAGTTTTTTTGGTCAAAGTCAAACCCAGACAACTCCATTGGTTGACATCAATGAAAACACCATTTAACATAATTTAAGCTCTTAAGAACACTATTTTCAAACATAGATCATATTTAATATTCATTTTATTAAAATAAAATTTACAACTGTAATTTTGCGATATTGTATTTACAATCAATCTTAGTACTTTTTAATGGTTTTAGGTTTAACTTATATTAAATTAGAAAATAATACAAATGCTAAAAATTACCAAATCATGAAGGAAAATGTTTGTTAGTAAAATATGAAATAACACAATTTTGGACAACATGAATCTTCACACACACACACACACGAATATATATATAAACAAAAAAAACAAATAATCCCATATACATACTCATAGCTTATCACAAGATGATATAGTTCTCAAAGCTCTCTAAAACCTTAGCTAGGGAAAACCATGACACCCCTAAGCCACACTAATGATACTCCAACAAGCTATAACCACTAGTAGCAAGTCCTCCTTGACCTCAAGCAAGATTCATCCTCTTTTATTCCTCCCCAAAAATTACAACACTAGGGTTTATCACCAAACCTTAACTTCTTTCTTGGTAGGGGTAGAAACCCTAACCCTAGAAATATCCAAGAAGCTTTCCAAAAAACCTTGTGCTCCAAGACAAGAGAGATTAAATATGAAGAAGAGTAAATGTGTGTGTGTGAGAGAGAGAGAGAGAGTCCTCTCCTCACATATCTAACTCAAGCATGATGATGGATGAGCTCTCCAAGCATACATGCAAGAATGATTTTGTCCTTACTTTATCTATATAAAAGGTGAACGGAGATTTACAATATCAAGTGGACCCTTTCAAGTACAAATAACCTACAAGATATAAGTGTATCCACACAAGTGAAGCACTCATACAATGAAAAACCTACAGGATACAGGTAGATCCACACAAGTGAATCACTCCTACAATGAACAACCTACAAGATACATGTATACCCACACAAGTGAAGCACTCCTACATTGAGTGACACATGTCAAGCTCGACGGTGATGATGATCTACAAGAAAGGTTCCAAGGCACGAGTGTTGTCCCTCCAAGGTCCAATGCTTCTCGTTGAAGTGCTCGAAAGCTCCAACATATCTTGTAGGCCATTTGCATATTGTAGGTCCACCCACCTACATGTCTACTCCCTCAACCCAAGATAGCATAATTTTTTAGTTTTTGGAGTAGCAGCAGGCATGTAATATTCCGAATTGGAATTTAATATCTAATACTAAGAAATTGAATAGGAATAATAAATAAACTGGAATTCATACACAACAATTAAAACACGAAAAATGTCCAGCAACACAATATAAGCCATTTTATTAATTTTATGATAAAAGAGTACAAAAAATGAGCTAAAATATTGGAACCTGGGCTTGCTATGCAAGTTGAGAAGAACCTAGAAAAATGGCCTGGACCCAAGTGGTATAAATGGTCACAAAGTGACCTGCACACTACCAAAAAATAATTTATTGTTCGCCATTGGTTGGAATTTCGATCTTAGGGCTGAAAACTCCTTGGAATACTATGAAAATTTAGCTCTGAAATCCTCTCCAAAAACACAGAAAAACCCAAAAATGGTTTGCCCTGAATCTAGATGATGAAGAAGCCCTCTAAAATGGTGCAAATGGCTCTTTGGATAACTATACGCCCAACTAGGTTTCTGAATTGTAAAACACTCACAAAATTCTAAAAAATTAATCCCAACCTCTACACACCAATCCCAACAAAAACCAAAAAAATTTTGGCCCAAATTTGAGTAACACGGATGACCCCAAAAATTGTGAATGACTATGCTAGGTAGAATATTCACACTGCTGAAAATTCTCTGCTCAAATCTTCTCCAAACAACTGCTAAATAGCCACCCAAACTCGACACAAATTCTCCTTTAAAAATACGCTTTCTCTCCAACCCCAATTTCTCCTAGAATCTGATGCTCCTCTCTCCCATGCAATTGTCAACCAATGAGCTCTATGCACTGTATAAATGAGATAAATTCAGCCCTGGAGATTCCCTCAATATACGCCCTTCAAAATTCCAACAAACTCCTTCTACATCCAAGGGAAAACTCTTTCCAAAAGCCCAAAATATCTAACCCATTGTTTCCACTCCAAAAGATGTACCACAAATGGCTCCCACTCCTAGGACATGCACATAGCTAATCTGATCTTTGCAATAAGCTCATGGGAAGCCCTGAATTAGACTCCCAAACTTCATCACTAGGGAGACACTCGAAGTTCTATGAAATGAGGGTGGAATTTCTGCTCTGAATTCCTGTGCTAAAAAACACTTTTCTTATTGTGCTAAACAATGCCAAGAGAAGATGAAAGGTGAAATGTAATAGTCAAAATATGGTCAAAAAATGAGCCCATCCTCCTTTTATAATTTCTCCCCATGCTTCTAGACTTCTTATTATTATTTTATTTTGGGGGGGGGGACATTTTCCACTAAGTGAATTTTGCCTCCCTTTTAATAAAATAATAATTTGACGCCAATCTCCAATAAAATAATTGTTGTCACGTTTCTCCAAAATAATATTTTCCCCTTTTAATTAATATTACCAAAATTGGTCGAAATTCCCATGCTAAAAAAATTAAGGATATTACAGTCCTCCCTGCCAAAAATTAGTTGTATACAAGAAATTCTTGAACAAGTCCTCCCCCCTATCTGTTGATTCAACCTGTCACTGCAAACAATACCAGGGTCCCAAATGTGCCATTGAGCCATCCCTGGCCCATGCACTATCCTGTCATAAAGGAATCCATTTATAAAAGGATCCCAAGCCATCTTGATCAATGTTAACCACCCCTTACACCACCCACTATCCAACTATGTATAAGCTTTAGAATCCCTTTGCATACTGTCCATGAGTAGATTTTCACAATAATATAAATCCTGATCAACTTCCTCGTGAAGCTATCCTATTGATTAGTCAACCTCATGCACTTCAGGAGTAGGCTCCTGAAGATATAATCCAACCCTTGTGGAGATGAATTCTCGTCCACATGAGCTCCTCTTGATCTCCTCTTATTAATCATTCCGCCATGTTGGTGAAGTCCCCCATGCCAAAAAAAAAACCACTAAAACCTAATTGGAGATTGGAATGATCTTCCCTTATAGAAACCAACTCATCGTTAAGGGTGGTTGGATTAATAAGTCCTGGGATGCCATGATCCCATTCCCATCACAGTGTGAAACTGTCCTGCTAACATGACAACACCTCGGTCATGACTGACTACCCAACATGTTCGTAACAAAGCCTCTTCTCCTATAACTATCAACCATAATATATGTGATGATCGAGGTTATGCCCAACCTACCAAGGCGGCTTAGCAATGGCAGGGCCTCTTATTCCATAGATGGCCCTAATCTTGAAAAAAAACCCACCTCACCTTATGAGGAATACCTCAATGATTCCCTATGTGTTATCTTTAGAATGAACCTTATCACCTACTATCCTAACCATACTCACTAAGAAATGGAGTATCCCCCCAATCAATTGGATCCATGGATTCCATAGCCATACTAGAGGTCCACAACCCCCAATTCTCATTGCCTGTTATTGTGACATGATGTTAGCTATTGGGACCCCTCTGTGCCTCGTCTTTGTCCCATATATGTATTAAATAGATGGGCACCGAGCATTAGGAATATTTATTGCATATGAAAAACTTCTCTGCTCCTACCAGACTAGATAACTAAATATTCTATCGCAATTCCTGATGATGTACCCAGATACTTCCTAGAGTCTAAGAATCTTCCTTCCAATGAGGACTACCATCCCCTGTACTTCATGCTCAATAAATGTTGTAGGTTTTCCTACCAAAAGTGCACTCTATAACTCACTCACGATCACCTCTCTAGGTGTGAACTCAAGGGTGGAACATACTCTACCTCTGCAACAAATCACACATTCCCCAAGGTTGTACCTATTAGCAAGTGCCTTCACCAAATTTCCACACTGAGAAGTCCCCTTGTGGATACTTTGTGTCCTATTCAAATGTCTTGAGTGAGCCTCCTGTGCCATGTTGCTCGCAACGAAGGAATCAAGGTGAAACACCCAACTCCTCTGCACGTGCAAGTAATGTGGAGGAGATACAAGCGTGTGAATCCCTATGGATATCAACAAATGATGCTCATTTGTGTCCCCATTGTTCCTAGGTGAGCTACAGCTAATGACATACTTGTCGTCCCTATTAGGTGGTCTCCCTGGAGGTAACACTCCAAAATCCCATGGGCCAACTTCACACACAACTACATAAAACCAAGTATCCACACACTCCTCTGCATACGAACATGCACCTCTGTGACCCTTGGAACACAACTACACCTAGTTGCACACCTATGTGAAATTTTGGACACCACTACCAGTTTCCATATCAGCTTAAATAAGTTAGCATCCCTCTTGTGACGAATTAGTTGTCACTCCATGCATAAAATTGAGGTGGTGTGAATCACTTCTCCTACTCCATAGTGCAAGCCCACACATCACGACACTCCACCATGCACCTTTGCACTCCTCTATACGACACTGCTCATTATTGCATACTCCTACACACCACTGGATTCCATGGTCTAAGGCTGAGGAAATATGTGTCAGTCCACACCATGCCGGTATCACCATCTCCACTATCGCATTACCATACCCTCTGATGCATGGATCTCCCCTTAAAATTCCCCCTGAGATAATCGAGAGGTGAGTCTCTCTATGTACTAGTGGCGATGCCACCACTGTGCTACTCCTAAGTGACGTTTGTGTCCCAAATAACTATAGAGAGTCATTGGCCCCAAACAAGGTATTATCTGGTGTCCTGTCGATGCTCCGAAAAAATATTTCCATGGTATGTTGATCATCCTACAATCCAATATATGTTCAACAGGCCTAGACAACCCACATAGTCTGCTTGCTCCCGTGTCAATTAAATTTGTCGCTATTACTTATGGAGATATGAAAGTTTGTGGGCACTCGGTCATCAGATCCATCGCACCACTAGTACCACCAGTAACCAATCCCATGCTATGCTAGGGAATCCCACCTGGATCCCAACAATAGTCTAGCCCTCGACACACCCTTGAGATCCTCTAGTAACACATGACCCCTGATGGACTATGCTCTTAGCCATGGATATATCCATGCACCTAGTTGGATCCATGGGATAAAAACTCAATATCTCTTGCCATCCAATCCCAATATATAGATCGAATGCACGAACATCCATACACAAAAAAATCCCTCCATTCAGCAAATGTTGCACCCTGCGCAGTTGATGTTGCCTTGTCTTGCTAGTCTGTTCAACACATAATTTTCCTAGGTAACACGACCTTTATCTCACCAACTTGTAGAGGCAACCCAAAACTGTTGTGAGCCCCATCGATGAATGCCTGAAGAGGGATACTATGGTACTCCAACATACACCCCTCTAGCTGCATTGTTAGGGATGTTAATCATTCCCCAATGTGACTCAGTCAGCTTGGGGACTGAATTGGAAAAAACTACTCTCATATCCTCCAGTTCATCATTCTATCGTAAAATGACCTCCCAGAATATCTTAACCTTCTTCCCCAATGCTAAAAGTTTTACCCTAAGCCACTGAATCTGCTGTGTGCGACGATTTTCAAAAATATCTGTTATAGTTCTGGATCCCTCTGTACCTATTGACACGTCATCAATGGATACATCTATTAACACCTCATCAATGGTGGATATGTCTCTCGAAACCTCACAAATCTGTTGTGGGATGCTATCACCCAAAAACTCGGACATGACCCTAAACAACTCATTAATGGATACCTCAAAAATGGATGGCACCTAATCAATGGTGGACACCTCTGTGTCTCCTAGCACCCATTAATGGATGGCCCTATGGATTTATTCTCTAATCTCTCCCCCAATGTTTTAGCTGAAGCTATCAAAGGAATATCCAACAAGGGTGACTCCTATGCCACTCTAGCTATATCTATGTGCTCCTCCTGCGTGCCATCAGCCTCATTCTAAATCTCTTACTTAGGATCATGATATCTAAATCCATGCCTCCACCATTAGAAGTGCCTCCTGTCTCACCCTCTAAGTGTCCCCGCCTTATCCATTTCTTTTGAGGAGGATTTGTGCCCCGATTATGTCGAATTTCACCACATGGTGTAAATGGCTTCACCCCCATGGCATGCACACCTCTAGTGTCTCTGTCATAAGGATGAAGATGGTATTGGTCCATCATCTTCCTCAATTGAGCTAACATCTCATCGTTCCAATGGATCCCATCCCAAATTTTCTGTATATTCCCTCTCATCATTTGTTTGACTATAGCTCTGCCAATCAACAATGCATGCATTCCCAACTCTTCCATGATATTGCTGGATTTCCCACAACTTGCCAAGATCATGCTATGATACCATTGTTATAATTCTAATTGGAATTTAACAACTAATATCAAGTAATGGACTAGGAACAATAAATAAACTAGAACTCATACACAACAACTAAAACAACAAAATTTCCAACAACACAATCTAAGAAATTTTATTATTTTTATGATAAAAGAGTACATAAAATGAGCTGAAATTTTGAAACATGGGCCTTCTATGCAAGCTAATTAGAACCCAAAAAATGGCCCAGACCCAAGTGGTAGAAATGGCCCTAGAGGGATTTTTTCACTACGAAAAAATAATCTACTATTGGATGCTGACTAGAATGTTGATCTCAAGGTTGAATACTCCTCAGAATGTTCTAAAAATTTAGCTCTGAAATCCTCTCCCAAAACCTAGAAAACTCCAAAAACAGTGTGGGTTGAATCAACACGATGAATAAGCCCTCCAAAATGTTGCAAATGGATCTATGGTTGGCTATATGCCCTACTAGGTTTCTACCTTGTATATCGCTCAGAAAATTCTGAAAAATTAACCCAACCTATACACACCAATCCCAACAAAACCCAGAAAGGGTTTGGCTCAATTTCGGCTAAACCCAAAAAGTGTGAATGAATCTGCTAGGTAGAATCATGGCACTCTTTGGAAATACTTTGCTCAAATATGCTCCAAAAAACTTCTGAATGGCAACCCAAACTCCACACAAATTCTCCTTTAAAAATATGATTTCTCTCCAAACCTAATCTCTCCTGGAATTTGCTGCTCCTCTCTCCTATGCAAGCTCCAAAAATTAAATATGCACATGGTATAAATCAAATAAATTTGGCCCTCAATATTCGCTCAATATTTTCCCTTCAAAATTCCACCAAAATCTTGCTACAGCCAAGGGAAAACTCTCTCCAAAAGCCTTGAATCTCTAACCCACAATTGATGCTCCAAAACATGTACCACAAACTCCTCCTATGCCCAAGAAATGTGCAAAAATGAAACAATATCCTGCAATAATCTTAAGGGAAGCCTTGAAATTGGACTCCCAAAATTCCTCACTAGGGAGACACCTGAAGTTCTTTGAAATGAGGGTGGAATTTCTGCTCGGAATTCCCGTGCTAAAAAACACTTTTATTCTTGTGATAAACAACCCCAAGAGAATATGAAAGGTGAAATGTAATAGTCAAAATATGATAAAAAAATAAGTCCATCCTCCTTTTATAATTTCTCCCCATGGTTCCAGACTTAATTATTATTTTATTTTGGGGTGGGGGGGGGGGGGGGTGGCGGGGAGGGGATTTTCACTAAGTGAATTTTTCCTCCCTTTTAATAAAATAATAATTTGTTGCCAATATCTAATAAAATAATTCTTTCCATATTTCTCCAAAATAATATTTTCCCCTTTTAATTAGTATTACCAAAATTTGGCAAAATTCCCATGCTCACAAAATTGGAGAAATTACAGATTGCAGGTCCACCCACCTACATGTCTACTTTCTCAACCCAAGCTAGCATAAGTTGTTAGTTTTTGGAGTAAAAAAATAGAGGTGTTCTAGTCGTAGATGATGCTAAGGGGCTAAGGAACACAAGATCTCCAAAATCTATAAACGTTTTCGCGAGATAGGATTGGGAAACGCCTTAATTAAATTAACTAGCCAATAATTTAATTATTTTCTAAGTCTAACTTAGAGAGTTGGTTACTTAAAGTTAATTAATTAAGGTAATTCAATTTTTCTCTAGATATTTATATTGATGGAGTCCAAGTGATCTAAGCCCTTGATCGATATTAGATCATGGTCATTGGTTTCCCAACAAAATATTATAAGAGAAAGTTTGAGGGCTTGGAGAAGAAGCATCCAGTTAGTTTGACCAATTCGACTTACCCAATTTGTAGCATTTATCATGGGCGCAAATTAAGCTAGGGAAGGAGTCAAGGGATAATTTCAACAAATATTGAGAGAAAATATCTGAGCAAGAGATTCCCAATGATTTTCTTGCATCAGAGTGGTAGGAAAAGGGAGGCCAAATTATTTTCGAAGGAGGCCGAATTCTGCAGCGTTTGTTATCCATATTCATAGTGCGAGTTGTTGGAAGGAGCATTCATTCAGTTGCTAGTGCCTTTACCCATTCCCAAGAGTCAAATCAAATTGATTCGAGAGGTAGAAGAAGGCAGGACAACTTGCCTAGAGGTGTTATTGTGGAAAAATTAATTTTCTAGAGGTAGTAGTGCATATACCCAGTCATGCGGTGTGAATTTCTAGGGAAGTGCGAGTTTCCAAGAGAGGGCCAGGTCAATTGCAAAGGGAGACAAGGGTGTCTTCGATATTATTTTGCGAGGATAAAATTGTCGGAGTTCGACTAGATTGGAAAGCATTTGTACTCTCATACTTTTCCAAAGACATAATAATAAAACCCTTATTTGTTGCTTTGGTTTTCCCTTCGAGGTTTTTCGAGGGACATTTGTCCAAAAACAACAATGTCATTTTTGTGTGTGGGTGCATCTATTTATTAGTTTTGTATTTTTATTTCTGTAGAATTTTTATTGTGAAGAATGCATTAGTGATTTAATTTTTATTTTTTGAATAATCTATTCAAAAGAAAAATAAACTACTAGCAGTTAGAAGATTAAACTCTGGTTGTTGCATTCAAGGAATATTCACATGATATCAGAGTAGAAGATCAAATCAGAGAGGCTCTAGGAAGAAAAATTTGTGCCGATTCAAAGAGAGATATGAAGCACAAATTTCAGATCTGTACAGACTATCTAGGCCGATGCTAATTGCCGAAGGCAGAAATTCAATTTCCATACAAACTATCCAAGCCGATGCTAATTTGCCTCAGGAGTAGTAGCAACAGGCAGTAGAATTGTCAGGAAGGGTTTCCAGTGATTATATTAGTGAGTTCGCAAAGCAAATATAGTGCAGTGATTTTGCAGCAAAGTTTTTGCAATAGTAGGTCAACGCAGGGTAGGAATAGAAAAGCACATAGAGGGAATTTCCAATAAATTTCTCAAATGGTTGTCAATTTTCCAGTTTTAGGATATGAGGTTGCAATTTCTAGCAGAAGAAGGTCGTAGAAGGCTTTCCAATCTAGCTAGTGTGTACTTTAGGGTCAACAACGCGTGTGCCAGTGTCAGAGAAGGAAATATGTAGGTAGAGCGAGTTTCCTAGAGAGGAGTAGCAACAAGTGCAAGTTATGGGAAGGAAATTGGAGGCAAGTACGGATTATCGAGGAGAAAATTTGCACATTTCCAATAGGGAGTGCGAGTGAAGGAAGAAGGTCGAGTTATTTTTTTGGAAGGAGAAGGATATCTCCCAATTTATTTCTCCAAATTTTTTTAGTTTTTGAAGAGATGGCCATAGAAATATCAAATATCAGGACATATTAGACAAAGCCTCCAACTTTCAAATTTGGATGGATAAGATGCAATTCCTTATGGAAAAGAAAAACTTGAAGGAATATGTGAAAACAATAATTTTTGCAGTTTAATTTCAACGAATTCACTTCAGAACCTTCTATTTTTTCTGTAAAGGTAAAATGGGTAGAAATTGAAAAAATAGAAGGTTTTGTTGTCATGGGTAAAGAAGTTGAAGTCACAACAACAAAAAATTTGAAAGAGGAGCAGGGAAGTACACGAAGAGAAAAGACTCCAGAAAAAGAAAAAACAATTGAACATGAGATTATTGTCACTAATTCTCCTGAGAAAAGATAGCAAAAGAAACCAGAAAGTACAAAAGTCAAAGAAATGGAAGTAGCTAAGGAGAAAGAAAAACATGTATCTACTGAAACCAACACCAAGGAAAATAAGGAAAAAATGGAACCATATAACAAGTTGGATACTATATGTGTCATATATCCTCAGACATTAGTAACACTGATTTCTACTAAGATTCCTTGGGAATCATTCTTGTTTAAACCGATTTCTGAGTTAGAGCCAATTGCAGATACTATCCCTTCTTTAACAGTTTATTATTTTAATACTCAAACAAAATCAATTTTCAGAATAACAAAGAAAAGAAAACATTATACTCTAGAGACTGTATCTGAGTTTAGCTGGCAGGCTCAGGGAGACGTAAAAGAAAAAGCTTAAGAATCTCCTCAATCCTTAGGATCTTTTGTTAATTATAATCAATATCATTTGAATGAGCTTGCAGCCTCATATTATGGCAATCTGCAAAAAAGTAAAGTTTTAGAGGAAAAATGAATTATTCAATGAAGAAATCTGGTAGCATAATTCTGCCACTTTATTTCAATGATTTTTTCTACAAAGAGAAAACTTGCAGAAGTATTTTCAAAAAAAATTGAAATAAGAAAATGCAAAACATGAATAGGAGATTCAAGAATTGAGAAAATTACATGAATATCAAACCCACATATGGAAGCAAGAAGAATAAAACAATTCTACCATCATGGTCACATATTTGTAAGAGAAAATTGAATCTCTTAAATATCAACTCAATGAGAATCAACATGAAACATATAGTATCAAAGTTTTCAAGGATCAAACTTTACAAATTTGTCTAATATTAAGGAATAATCAATCAAACGTCCGTAAAAATATAGATATAGTCTCAAGATTTTATCAAGAAATTATAGATTTAATTGAAAGAATTGATTCATTGGTAGAAGAGGACAAATCAATTAAAAACAAGTTTCTGTTTATTCTTGACTGGGAAAATGAATTTCAATCTAGTGAAATTCCAAAAATTTATAAGAGAGATAAAATATTGATGCTTCCTTCCTTAAGTTTTAGGGAGAAAGAGGGAAAAAAACAAAGAATGCTTACAAACGACATATGGGCAATGCTTATTAATTTGGGAAAAAGGAACAAACTTTATAGAAGAATTTGACATATCAGGTGGCAAGTCATTAAAGGAAGCAGTTCCAGAAGAAATTTTCATGAAACCCGCTAACAAAATAGAAGAAAAGATATATCAAGGACTTAGAAATCAGCCTCTTCGAGGCGGAAACCTCCTTTACATTACATAAATGAATAATTCTTGGATGATACAAATGAAAAAACCTCCTTTCTATATATAGGAGTCCAATGGGTCACAATATAATCCTAGCTGACATAACAATAACAATTTGAGGGCACAACAATAATAATAGTGGGCTTCTATGGGGCACAATAATAACAATATGGGGACTACATGGGCACAATAATAACAATAATTGGGGCTATAATAACAATAACAATAAGGGGGCCATAATAACACTAAAAATAAGGGGATACACTAGTATTATAGGGACCTAACATGCCTCTCTCCTTCAAAAAAATTTTTGTCCTCAACGCTTGAGTAGTTCTAGATGATTCAGTATAAAATTCTCATCCTCCCATGTTGAATCTTCAGCGGGTAATTTATTCCATTTGATGAGATGCTCTGAAATTGATTGATTACATAGATGTCGTGTTCTTATTTCTGTGACTGCTTCAGGTTCCAATATTATTTTTCCTTCTTCGTCAAGTTCTCGAAATATTGTTTGAATTGGGAGCTTGTCACCTATAGACTTCTTTAAGCAAGAAACATGGAAAATTGGGTGCACTCGGGAATATGCAGTATGCCATAGTACCAATAATTTGCAACAACTTGTAAGGACCATAATATTGTGGTGATAATTTATTATCCTTCTTAGCTTTCTCAAGGGGAATTTTTTTGTATGGTTGTAGCCGTAAAAACATCTAGTCGCCTGCATCAAAAATTATTTAGTTGCGATGTTGATATGCCTGTTGTTTCATTCGATTATGTGCCAAAGTGAGGTTATCCTTTAAGAGTTGGAGAACTTGTTTTTGATGCTCGATGTGACCTTCCATTGCTTGAACCTTAGAATTTTCTCTTAAAGATGATGTGATGGATAGTGGATCATATCCATAAAGTGCCATAAATGGGGTCTTTTTTTTCTGTAGTATGGAAGGAAGTGTTATACCACCATTCAGCTAGAGGTAACCACTTGACCTGTTGTGTTCGTTTATTATATACAAAGCAACCAAGATATCCTTCCAAACATTTGTTCTCTATCTCAGTTTTCCCATCAGATTGAGGATGATATGATGAGCTATGAGCTAATTGAGTACCCAAACAAGAAAATAATTTCGTCCAAAAATTTCTGGTAAAAATGGGATCTTTGTTGCTTATAATGATCTTTGGGTTTCCATGTAGCTTTTGAATTGTTTCCATAAATGCAGTAGCAATTGTACTGGATTTAAATGGATGAGATAATGCACAAAAGTGTGCATACTTGGTAGTTCTATAAAATACCACCATGTTGACAGTCTTTCCTTTGGACTTGGGTAAACCTATGATAAAATCCATTGAAACCTCCTCCCAACGTTGACTTGGAATGGATAAAGGTTTTAACAGACCCGAGATCTTAATTGTCTCAACTTTATTTTGTTGGAAAACGAAACATTCTGCCACAAACTTTTGAATATTATATTTAAGGCCATCCCAAAAAAATTCCTTCTTGACCCTCTGGTAAATTTTTAAAAATCCTCAGTGCCCTCCTAAGGGAGAGGTGTGCAACTTCAAAAGAATATTTTGTTTGAGTTGGGAATTCTTACAAAGATATAAGTGATCTTTGTACCATAAAGAATCATTTTACTAGCTAAATGTTTCAAATGTACTAGGATCTTGCTGCAAATTTTGGATGAGTGTCCACACCTATTCATCATTCTTCCATTCATCCCTTGCTTCGGTTATCCACTCAGTTTGGATATGATCAGGAGATCATATCCAAGTTATGCAAATTACTCAAAATTGAAAGTGTTCAAAAGTGGTTGCAATTTGAACGACCGGAAAGGCCTCGTCACTGCGATTCTGGTGCTATGAACGGTTCTCAAAACGGAGGTCGTATGAAAAAGTTATTGAGGTTTAAAATCTCCAGTAAACTTCAAAACTGAGTTGACCAAGTTTGACCTTAAAAATTTGAAAAAATTAAAAAAGAATATTCCAAGGAATATTCCTCAAAATATTCCTTGGAATATTCCATCTAGGTGAATGATTTTTTTACAAGTGGCAATTTGTGGTTCGAAGATAGTTTGACTGTAATGCACCAAACGATTGGCAGGCCGCCACGTGGCTCAGGAACTATGTTATAAATTTTTTATGGAGGCTCGAGGATTTGAACGCCCGACCTCTCGTGCACAGGTACCACGTCCAACCAACTCTTCCACAGATTATTTCTAAATATCACATGGTTTCACGTTTTATTTAAAGTTTAAACAAAATCCATTTTTGGTGGTAAAGGGGGCCAGCCCCCACTTTAAAACGCTCCATGCGACCAAGGGCCAAAGACCAGGTGCTAACGAGAATGGCAGATTTTTTAATGTGGTTTAATTAACCACTAAAACGTGGCTTAACCAATAATATCCTTCATAAGCGCCTAAAACACACTTAGCATTAAACTTATCTTATCCGTCCATAATATGAGTTTAAGTTAAACTAATCTAGTTTTTAAGTTGGCGGAATTTATGGTGGCGTGTCATATTTGGCGGAATTGGCCAATCTAACTGCAGTTAAACTCAACTTCTCCACATTTAGCGGAGGTTTTTGGGGGACATTGGGCAGTTTTCTTGTTTCTTCCATAACTCCCTCATTATTGAACGAAATTGGATGAAATTTTAGTCAATTTTGGGTCTCTTTTGCCTCCTTAGCACTTTGGGATAATTTTAGGTGGAATGGAGGTGATCTTCAATAGCTTTTGCTTCAAGGAAGATGAAGGAGCCATCAGGGCCACCATGAGACAAATTCAGTTTGAGGCCTAATCATGGGAGTTAGAGCCCTTTTCCAGAGTTCCAATAGTCTAAATTAGATAATTAAGATGTTATGAATCTTATGAAATGGTTTGCAGAGCCTGTAGAGAACGTTTGAAGGAAGAAAAGCTTCATTAAAGTTCCAGGGGCCATTAGTGCCAGCTTTTGCCAGCAGCAGTGCAGGGCTTAGCCATATTTTCTTGAGGCCATTTGCAGTGAACAAGTGGTCATTATTGACTGTAAACATGATTATGAATCTAATAAAAGAGGTTTAAAAAAGTTTTGATAACTTCTAGAGGTCGAAAACTCAGCAGAGAATTTTTCTTTGACCCTAGTGCCAGGGGGTGCCGACAGTGTTTGGAGGCGAAACTGGAGCAGCCAGAGGCCGTTTTTGATGAAAAAGTAGTATAAATTGGATATTTCAGAAATTTTGGAACCAATGGAAGTGGTTTCAGAACATTTTGAGAACTTCTACAGCTCAAGAAGTTGATGTGAAGTTTTGGGCAGCCCTGGGCAAACCGTGGAGGATAGCCTATTTGGGGAATGCAGTGCTCAATTTGAGCAATTTATCAGTTGGTATTTGGTTTCTGATGTGTATTAGATACAACAGTAGTGGTTTCAGTGAAAAAAACATAATTCTAAGGGATTTTGTGCCATTTATAAGCTCAAAGTAGCTTAGTGCACTGATAGAAGGAATCGTGTCAACAAGAGCCTAAAGCTGTTTTTCAGAGTTTGGACAACCAATTGAGGGATATTTATGGTATTTTCAGTCCTTTGCACCAATATAAGGAATCATGTCAACAAGAGCCTAAAGCTATTTTTTAGAGTTTGGACAGCCAATTGAGGGATATTTATGGTATTTTCAGTCCTTTGGATCATTGTTGTATTCATTGGAATTAAGTATTTACTTGTAAAAAAACTTACCATAATCTCAAAGAGCTAAGTCATGATGACAAAGCTCAAAGGAGACGTAGCCCATGAGATTTTGGGTGAAATCCTAGATTAAATTTTTTTTTTGTGTTTGAATGATTATTTGCTGCATTATGTTGTTGTCATACATGTTAAATTACAGCAATAAAAAATGAAGTTAAGACACATAAACAGTAAAAATTCATACACCACTTTCAAGTAAATAATTCTGCAAAATTATCAAGTACAAGCTAGATCATTTTAATTAAAAAAATGAGTGGTAGGTTCTTGAAATACATACAAGTTATCCAGACCATTTTCAGATCAGGATAATAGAAATGGCACAAAGAAATGCTTCAATATCCTCATCCTTTCTTGAGAGTGCATTTGCAACAACATTTTGCTTCCCTTTTTTGTAGATGATTTCAAAGTCATAACCCAAAATCTCTATGACCCATTTTTGCTGCTCTTCTAAAGACAATATTTGTTCCAAAATTTATTTAAGACTATCATGATTTGTTTTTATCTTGAAGTGTCTTCCCATTAGATAAGGTCACCATTTATTTAGTGCATGTAGTATTGCCAACATTTCCTTCTCATAGAGAGGTTTATGTAAATACTTTCCTTTGATTGGGCGACTTTCAAAAAAAATGGGTCTTCCTTCTTGCATTAAAACCACACCAATTCCATTTCCCAGGGAATCACATTCCACAATAAACGTTTTTGTGAAGTCTAGCATAGCTAAGACAGGTGCTTGGCACATTGCCTCTTTAAGATGTTAAAAGGCCTTAGTTGCTTCTGGAGTCCAATAAAATGCATCTTTCTTTAGTAATCATGTTAGAGGTGTCGATATTCTCCCATAATCCTTAAAAAACTTGCAATAATACCTTGTTAACCCGAGAAATCCTCGAAGATGCTTTATGGTTGTGGGGATTTTCCATTCCTTAATGGATTTAATTTTGTTAGGGTCTACCTTAAAACCCTCATGAGATACAATATGACCCAAATATTCCACCTCCTGTAATCCAAAGAAACATTTGGAGGTTTTTTCATATAATTGTTTCTCCTCCAATAATTTGAGCACCTTGTCAACATGTTGAACATGATCATTCCAAGACTTGTTATATATTAGTATATCATCAAAAAATACTAACAAAAATTTTGTAAGGGTTTGAAAATGGAATTCATCAAACCTTGAAATGTGGATGGTGCATTAGTAAATCCAAAAGGCATGACCAAAAATTCATAATGACGCTCATGAGTTCTGAATTCTATTTTTGAAATGTCTTCAGTCTTCATTCTAATTTGATGATATCCAGAATGACGATCCAACTGGGTGAAGCAAATTGCTCCACATAATTCATACAATAATTCATCAATGATGGCGATGGGAATTTTATCTTTAATAGTGAGCTTGTTGAGCTCCCTATAATGTGGACACACATGCCATGATCCATCCTTCTTGTGCACCAATACTACTGGAGAAGATAAATAACTTTGAGTAGGTTCAATTATACCAACCTCTAGCATTTCAGCAACCATACGTTCAATCTCAGCCTTTGAGCATAAGGATATGAGTAAGGCCTAATGTTTGGAGGAACACTTTCTGTAATCAAATGAATAACACGATCCTAACCATGAATAGGTGGGATCACTTTGGGAGTCTCAAACACCTTGAAATGATTGTCCAATACTTGTTGGAGATCTGGAGAGATAAATGATTTTGATGTTTGAACCTCTAGTGAGCATGATTTTTCAATTATGCCTCACTGTTATTTGTTCAAAATATTTGTCATGAAATTATAACTTATTATCTTTCCCTACTTCCCCACGATACCCTGTAATTCAACTTCCTTTCCTTATGAAAAAAATTACAAGGAAATTTCTAGAAAATTAAAATCTGTTGTTCCCAAATATTGTAACCATTGTACTCCTAATACAACATCAACACCACCCATTGGAATGGAGAGCATTGGAATATTCAATACATATTCTTCTCCCATGGTTAGCTTGATATTATGGAAATTTCCAAAGAAATTTATAGTTTCTCCATTTGCAACCATCACTTGACACTCTGGTGTTGGGTATTGGAAGCAATTAAATTCCTTGGCTACCTTACAATGAATAAAATTATGGGTACTACCCGAATCAATCAACACTATTACATTTTTGTTCTTGATATGTCCTTCTATCTTGAGAGTTTGAGGAGTGGTAATTCTTGCCAATGAATTATAGGACATGGTCAGATTCATTTCTTCTTTCTCTAGGGTTGGTTCCTTGTGTATATCCTATTATTTTGAAGTTTCTTGTTCCTTTTCTTCCTCCTTTTCACAATCTATGTAAAATAATTTCTTATCAGCACACTTATGACCTTTAGTGTATTTGCTATGACAACTATAGAAAATCTCTTTTTCTCTTTTTTCTTCCAATTGTTGTGGTTTAAACCTTGTTGGTTGTGGAAGTCTAGGAGTAGAAACACTTCCATCTGTATAGTTGTGAGTGGTAGGCTTCCTTTTCACCATAATTTTTCTTTCATTTTTTCTTCTAAACCTGAATGCCTTCTCCAATGAATCAGGTTCCCAAAGGTGAACCTCATGTTGGATGTTATCCTTGAAAGTCCCTATGAAGACATAAATCCTATGCTCCTCTGGAATATCCTTTACCCTTATATTCAATTCTTGGAAGTCCTCAATGTGCTTCACCATTGAACCCTTTTGTTTGAGATTTATTAATTGGCTAAAGAAGGTGTTGCTCTTTGTATCCTCATAATGTGCTATCATTTCCTCCGTAAAAATTGACTAAGTGATAATTTGTTTACGAGAGAAAAGCTATCAATACCATACAACTGTATTTTTTTATAAATATAAAGTTGCAATGCGTACCTTTTGTGTGTTTTGCACATTATGGAGATCAAAGTATTGCTCCATTTGTAGTATCCATGTTACGGGATCCTTGCCATAAAACTTCCTCATATCGATATTTGGAATATGGTGGGTCTTAAATCAAACATTAGAGTCTATGAAATCATGATTAAAATTTCTTTTGTTCTCATCGCGAGTTTCATCTACTACCTTTTCGCCATTAGGAATAATTTCTTATAGCAGCTTTGTCAAACCTTCCTTCAAACCTTCCGTACCTTCCTTCAAACCTTCCATGTCTACTTTTAGATCATTCTTCATGTCTTCCATGTTTCCTTTAATTTTTTCTTCTATACCATCATATTATCTTCCATGCCATTCATCTTAGCTTCCATGCCTTTCTTCAAACCATCCATTTTAGCCTCCATTTCATTTTTTGGTTACTTTTTGCGAGAGAAAAAATTGTTGCACTTGGTCTCGTAATTTTGATATATCATGTTGCACTTCTTCCTCTTCATGCATCATAATAGAGATTTATGATAGCTTAATGGGTGTGGAATTATTTTTGGGAGGCATTATAGAATACAATACTGATAAAATTCTCCAATATGCCCTTGGAACCACTTCAAACTGATTTTTTAAACAAAGTTTATGCATTTTTTTTAAACACATTTTTTCTTTTCTTTTTAGGAGCTCGTTATTGAACCTGATGTATCTATGTGATTTCAGATCCAAAATATTTGAACTTTGGTCTTGAAGTATCCCTCCAAGTCTTATTTCCAATGCCATAGTTCACACCTGATTTATATTCTTCCAGACAAAGTTATGCCCAATCTCCCCCAATGACCTAATTATAGACTGGTTCAGTAGAGAGAACTTGTATGGCATTCCACGAGTCATTGTTTCATCCTTCAGATCTGAAATCAATACAAAATAAAATACAGTTCGTGCACTTTCGACCAATTTTTATAGAATTCCAATACGATGTCGAAAACAAAAGTTACCATGATTTTCCCTCGGCCACATGTTTGAGATGAAATTCAGGAGCTTGCACAAACCCTAACTTATTCATATCATATCTTCGAAAATATAGTGAACCAAGATCTGAAATTTTCACACGAAGTTCCTATGGATTTTTTCTCAAATGGGTTTTTCCCCTAGCTTCTGAACCTTCTTAGAAAAAATGTTATAGCGAAAATTGCAAGATGAACTGTTTGCAGCAACGAAACCCTAGAATCCAAAGGTTTGGTACCAAATGTTATGGAACTTGCTCACAAAATAGAACAAAAGATAGATCAACAACTTAGAAATCAACCTCTTTGAGGGGGAAACATCTTTTACATTACATAAATGAAAAATTCTTGGATGATACAAATGAAAAACCTCCTTTCTATATATAGGAGTCCAATGGGTCACAATATAATCCTAGCCGACATAATAATAACAATGTAAGGGCACAACAATAACAATAATGGGCTTCTATGGGGCACAATAATAACAATAAGGGGGATATACTAATAATAACAATAAGGGGATACATGTATTATAGGTACCAAGTGTTGAGGTATAAAAGGTGTCTTTTTAACTCCTATTTATCCTATATTAATTATCAATCCAGGTACGAATTTTTATCTCAAGAGTGTACTCAGTCTGAGGCTGCAATTCAATCTAAGAGTAATGCTCTTTAATGTGCAGTATAGGGTCTTAAATACAAGAGTAAACAGATGCTTGAAAATGAAATCTAATTACAACAATATGAAACTCAATGTTTTCAAGTTCAATTACTCACTCAACAATCATGAGTCAAGGATGCAGTAGTAATAACTCTTTCCTCTGTCAACTGATGTAAATGAAATCAAATATGAACAAGGTAATCAATCTGAGAACATAGGCAGTAACAACCAATGTCCTTTACAGTTGATGACCTTACACTCCACACTAAAGCAATTAAATGGAAATTGTAACTGTGTTAAATCACTAATGTTGCTAATGAAAATAGACTAAACAAGCTCTTTGTAATAACACTCTAAAGAAAAACCAAACTCTTGCAAAAAAGGAATAAAAATTAAAGCTAATTAACAGAAATGAACAGCCAATCTATCTAATGGAAATGAACAACAAACTATTTAATGGAAATGAACAACAAACTATTTAATGCAATGAACAACAAACTATTTAATGGAAATGAACAACAAACTATTTAATGGAAATGAGCAGCGATCTCGAATAGCGAAGCTATGTATCTGCAAAGCATAAAAATAAAAATTATAAAGGAATAAATACTCTTGTTATGTGGAAAGTAAAATCAACGCGATTCACTGATGCAACACACCAATTTCATAAATCATTAAACAGTAAGCTATAAACCAAGATAACTGTGAAGCAATGCGGTTAAAGGAAATGAGAACTAATGCAAACCATCACACGACTGGAATTGGAAAGTAAAGGTACAAATAGCTAGTGGATCCACTAGGGTCGGGCCCTTAGCCGCTAGTGAAGCACCGCTAAACTACTCCAGTATCAAATAATGGAACGGCAACCGAATTATGTATTAATCATATGTAGCAGAGTTTACAAGCAATCACACTCTGTTTTAATTAACGAGAGTCAATGAACAATTATGAAATTAGAAAATGAAATCTAAATAATCATAACATGTCTCATCTTGTGATTTCTGCAAAGCGTTGTTCTTTTATAACAGCGAACAGATGAAACAAGAAGTACAGATAACTTTGAGCAGCGATCCCTCAGGATCGAGAGATCCTGAGGGATTCGCTCTATATTCCATTTCCAGCTATCGTTTTGTCTTCTTGCACTGATGCCTCATTGTTCCTTTCTTTACTTTGACTGTGCACTTCAATCTTGATCTTCTTGTCTCGATACGGCCTTTTGTTGAAGGGACTTTAGTTACACATGCCTTGTCGTTTCCTCCCGAATGGTGGATTTCCACTTCATCTAATTCCTATATAGAGGAAAAGACAATGTTTCGTTAATTTTGCAATAAGCACTAATCTCCTCCATTCTATTATAATTCTTCAATATATTAGCATTCTAGAATATAAAGGAGTCATTATTAAAGGAAAAAGATAAAGAAATACATGGAAAATGCATACCTTTTCCAATGCTCAACACACCCCCCTGCTTACCCTTTTGCATGTCCTCATGAAAACCATAATTTACATGTAAAGAAGTTAGAGAATAGGCTGGAGATGGTTTTTCATTAAGTGGTCTAAAACCATGATTTGCATATAAAACTTAAAAAACATGCCCCGTCTGCCCTTCAGGTAATTCATATTTGGCCTTATAGTCTGCTGCAGGATACCATATAATAGGGCTTCGAAATCTACAACCTAGCCAATACGGGCCTTCCCTCAAGATGAGGTTACTATAGATAACCAGGTGGTTGGCAACTAACTCAAAAATTTTGTAATTGAATGGCTCTTTGTCTTGAATATTCTGAATGGAAATATTCCATCGGAGTTTAGTTGCTAGTACGGCCTAGTCTCTAATGGACAGAAAATATTCTACCCCATCCAGGATGATTACTTTGTGGATAGGTCCCAATGTTTGGATCACACCCTCCTTTGTCATTAAGCTTTTCTGCCTAGCCCACAATTGTAATGGGTGTCACGGTTCACCCCTAACCCAAGGGTCTAACCCATTTTCTTGTCTCTAAAAAGTGTTATAGGCCTTGAGCCATTTTAACTAGTTAAAAACAAATGAAATGAATGCTTGATATTGGATATCACCCACAAAAGGACTAGGATTTGTCTCCATTTCCTCAGCCAATATAAATTTGTGCAAATAAAATTCACAGAGTAGGCACTGAACTTTTACTCCATAGAGTTTGCAACAACTTATAAAATCATCTACAATTTTTAATTCTATAGGTTTTCCTGCCTTAACAACCTTAATTTTTAACTGCAAATATCTTTCTAATAAAAACAAAGCATAATTTTTGGCGGGGCATCTACATGCTAGAACATCTGTGTATAAAGAACAGAGAGTATCCATTTGATTCCTGACCGTTTTTAATCTATTCCTTACCTCTTCAACTTTCTCTTCTGCCTTTCGACATTTATCGAAAGCTTCTGCCTCTGATGCACTGATGTCCTTTAATTGCTGTTGTAGCTCTTAGTATTTCTTCTTGGGAATAGTATCTTCTTCAAGCTTTTCTCTAGCCCTCTAAGCTTGTGCTAGATCCTCTTGGAGTTTTTCTATATCAAGGTCATTTAACAAAACATTTTTATTGCAGCCTTGTGCACTTTTGGTTGAGGTAGCTGTCTCTGGAATGGATGCATGTTGTTCCTTGCCTTCTTGAATGGATATGGGCTCAGCTTGAGTCTCCATGGCCTTTGAATTTTGGGGTTTCGTTGGGATGGCTGCATCCCCCATTTTCGGGGTGCTTTTAGAGTTTTTTCCCATTTTTAGAACCCTAATCCTCTACCTGAGTTGTTTTACTAATTTTTGGAGCTTTTGTCATTCCCTCCGCATCTTCTCAAGTTAATTTGTCTTATTCTTCTTCTTGGAAGGAACAACTGTTCCTTTCTTTGTACTTGGTTGCTCGGCTAGGGTTTGTTCTTCAGTGGTCATGCCCTCACCCAGGCTTGCTTCTATGCTTTCAGTGATCACATTCTCCAGGCTAGGTTCCTCAAGGGAAGTAACCCTAGTTTTTTCTACCGTTTCCTGAGGGGTTTCTTCTTCTGCCTCTTCCTCATCATGCATTTCCTCATACGTGTCCTTGCCGATGAAAAAATGTTCCTGCAATTGTTCTATCTCAATATTGAGGTTGATCAGACTCTGGAGTTGTATATATTCACTCATATTGGCCAAAATTTGGGCCAATTCACTCTCCTGTAACGAATTCTATGGTGGGCTTGCACTGGAGGTTACGGGAGGTTCTGCTTCCTCCCTTTCTTCTTCACTGGTATGGTTACTTTCTTCTTCTTCCTAATCTTCTCCTCTTTAAAGTTGTGGGGGTTTCTCTTCTTCCTGATCTTGTCCTCCTTCCAGTTGCAGGGGTTTCTCTTCTTCCTGATCTTCTCCTCCTTCAAGTTCCAGGGGTTTCTCTTCTTCATAACTAGGTAATTCCACGGGTTGGGTGCTGCTACCCTGAAGGCTTCCCAACATTCCCCTGCTTCGTCTTAATCTGGAGGACTGTCTATGTTTCAGAGGTTTGTTTGGTGTGCTGGTGACTCTTTTTCATTTTGGTGCAGGTAAGGCTGTTCCTCCGTCAATTGAGAATACCAATTCTTCCCAGCTAGTCTGATGCTGGGAAAGACTATAACTAACTATTAATCAAATTAGATAGTGGTGGCTTACTACCATACCTGTATGACGGGATTTGCTTATGCTTTGAGCAGCGTCATGTAATAAAAAATTTAAAAATGCAGGCAAATTCACAGTGCATTTATGTTTTAGTACTGCTAATAATTTTAGGTGGCATGGTCTTACCACATCCTTTCTTCCATCGCATGTAATGTAGCTTTGCACTACTCTGGCCAGTTCTGTCCATGGTTCTCCCAGAGTTGCTGGCTGGACTCCTTTTCCTTTGACGATCAAGGTCTGTCCTTCGTCTCGAAAGATGTTCATGGCCTCTTGAAGTTTCACTTTTTTATGGGTCCATATGGGTCCAACTACCAGTAGACCAGATACCTCGGAAATTACTGCATCTGTCATTGTTATTTTCCTACCTCTTACCATGGAATAACTCTCCTGCAAGTTATGCAAAAATTCGATGGCCACAGTTTCATGGGGCTGCTGCATTCGTGTAAGGTATGTAATCCCATCTTTCTCTCTCCAGAATTTCTCGTGCAACATCAGAGAACTTGTGCTTCGCTACGTACTGCTTGTCCTCCCATTTTTTCTAAATCCTATACACTGTTAGTTCTTTACAATAATACATAGAAATGGTAATGGAACAACACCCTGTGCATATCAGAAAAAGACCATTAAAATTTCTATTTCCGGGAATTGATGAATATAGCGAATTGACCCATATGCAGGCATATTTAAAAGTCACCCATACCCCCATGAATTGTGATAGGTTTCCCTCAACCGTAAAATGGAGGAGAAATGTACTGCAGGTAGTTGTACAGAATAGAAAGGCATGCATACTTATGATATGATCAAAAAAAATATTGAATTACTGAAATCGAGGCATATTATGAAATCGTGAATAGATATGAAATGCTATTTAATGATTCAAAAATAAGTAAAAGGACAGCTGACATAAATAAAAGTGCTTATGCAGTCATTATTCACTTAAATCATTATGATTGATTTATAAACAATTTTTCATGTATAAAGGTTCAACAAAGGGGGTTAGGATCATAATCTCATTTGTAATTAAGATAAAGATATAAGAAAAGGGTTTATAATGGCTATTGAGTTGTGAAAATATGACTCCAATACCATCAACAGAGATCTGTTGCCAACAGGTGTCCATAACCTTGACAAAGTTGCTTTTTCACCCATGGAACCATAATCCTTTATATATGCCTAGGAAAGTGCTTTGTGATGTCATGATGGAGGCCAATGTGCTAGTTTGGGAACTGGATGAATCACAATGCCATTCACTAGGAAGGAGTGAAAGGTGGGCAGGCCGGTTCGTGATGAGACCTCCTATTCCAGGGAATTTTTATTTTTCTGAGTTTCCCACTGGATCATGTCCCTGGTGTGGTGGCCATAATGGGAATGCCACTTCACTGCTTCCTTATGATCATGGTAGGCTGGCTCATGATGAGACCCCCTATCCTCCATCTGACATATCATAGAATTGTTAGTAATCATATAGATATATTTTTTCTTTTCTTTTCTTTTTATATAGCACTTGCATATTTATGTAAAAAGGATGGCTCAAAAGTCCTTAAGAGTAGGGATGGTGGAAGAAGTCTGAACATCTCAATAGAGGAAAGTATTCCCTTATTCTTATTTAATAACAAATGTCAAAGAGAATTATGTGGATTAGGGAAGAACCAACATGATAAAAATAATCAATCAAATTAGTTCTAGTGAAAATAAAGACAGCAAAGTGATATAGATATTTGTGTCCTTTCCTTTTTTCTTATCAATACAAAGCAATTTCTTTAAAGATTACAATTTCTCTTTCATATGTTGATTCCAGTAACCTCTAACTTTTGTGTCCTTGCATAAATTGGTATGTTTGCCTTAAAGGATCATGAAGAATTCACAAAAATTCTCAAAATATTGTTCTAAGAAAGAAAAATGCACTCAAAAAGGGTTGTTCCTTAGATGGAATAGTTGTTATTCCTTAAGAGGAACAACAAAAACTATCTGCGGAAATGTTGTTCCTTTTGAAAGGAACAAAAAAAACAATCGAGGGAAATCATGTTCCCTTTGAAAGGAATAGCAAAAGCAATCGGCAAAAAATGTTGTTCCTTTTGAAAGGAACAACAAAAATAATCAGTGAAAATGTTGTTCCTTTTGAAAGGAACAACAAAAACAATCGGCAAAAATGCTATTCCTTTTGAAAGGAAAAACAAAAACAATTAGCGGAAATTTTGTTCCTTTTGAAAGGAATAGCAAAAACAATCGGCAAAAATGTTGTTCCTTTTGAAAGGAATGCCAAAAACAATCATAAAAAATGTTGCTCCTTTGGAAAGGAACAACAAAAACAATCAGCAAAAATGTTGTTCCTCTGGAAAGGAAAAACAAAAATTATCAGCAGAAATGTTGTTCCTTCTGAAAGGAATATAAAAAACAATCGGCGGAAATGTTGTTCCTTCTGAAAGGAACAACAAAAATAATCAGCGGAAATGTTGTTCCTTTTGAAAGGAACAACAAAAACAATTGGAAAAAATACTGTTCCTTTTGAAAGGAACAAAAAAAAAATTCAGCGGAAATGTTGTTCCTTCTTAAAGGAACAACAAAAACAATCAGCGAAAATGTTGTTCCTTTTGAAAGGAACAACAAAAACAATTGGAAAAAATGTTGTTCCTTTTTAAAGGAATAGCAAAAACAATCAGCAGAAATGTTGTACCTTTTGAAAGGAACAGCAAAAACAATCGGAAAAAATGTTGTTCCTTTTGAAAGGAACAACAAAAACAATCAGCATAAATGTTGTTCCTTTTGAAAGGAATAGCAAAAACAATCGGTAAAAATGTTGTTCCTTTTTAAAGGACAACAAAACAATTGGAAAAAATGTTGTTCCTTTGGAAAGGAACATCAAAAATAATCAACGGAAATGTTTTTCCTTTCAAAAGGAATAGCAAAAATATGAATATGCAAATGCGTTGTTCCTTAAGAGGAACGACTACTGTTCCTTAAGAGGAATAGCACGAAAAATAAAAGCAAACAAAATTGTTGTTCCTTTAAGAGGAACAACACAAAAAATAAAATCTGTACAAAAATACAAGAAAAATTAAAAACAAAAGCTTATGTACAAGTTTCATAAATAAAGGAATTATTTAGTGAATGAGTGTTGAGGAGGAATTATCTTCCTTAGCAAGAATCTGCATTGTAGAATCTCCCCGTAATTTCTGGTAAAAGGATTCCCGATTAAGCGGTTTATGGTAAAGTCATACTCGATGACCGTTTGTTTTGAAAGAATGTCCAGATCCATCAATGGTAGTTAATGTAATGGTGCCATTGTCATGCACTTTATGTATCTCATAAGGTCCAAGCCATCGTGTCTAGAGTTTTCCGGGGAAATCCTGAAACCTGGAGTCGTATAGGAGTGCCCAATCTTCTTCTTGAAATATTTTCTTTTTAATGAGGGCATCGTGCCATTTTTCTCTCTGCTGTTGAATTAATGCAGTGTGCTGGAGGGCAGAGAGCCTAATTTCATCTAACTCATTGACTTGCTGTAATCTGCTGACCTAGGCTTCATTTAAATCCAAACCCACCTCCTGGGTTGTTCTTAATGTTTGAATTTCAAATTATATTGGAAAGATGGGTTCTTTTCCAAATACCAATTGATATGGTGAATACCCAGTGGTATTTCTCCATGTTGTTCGGTATGCCCACAAGGCTTCCGGCAATCTTAAAGCCCAATCACATCTGTGTGATGCAACTATTTTTGTAAGTATAGATTCTATCACTTTATTCGTGCTCTCTACCTGGCCATTTGCCTGTGGGTGGTATGGGGTCATGATTTTGTGCTGAATGTGGTAATTTTTTAATGTTGCAGAAATTTTATTACCTACAAATTGCAATCCTCCATCTGTAATTACGTCCCTTGGGAGGCCATATCACACAAATATTTGGAAAAGGAACTGTATTACAGATTCCTTTGTAGCTCTTGGAAGTGCCTCTACTTCAACCCATTTAGTAACATACTCTGTTGCAACTAGTATGTATGTTTTCTGATTTGATGGTGGGTTAATAGGACCGATAAAATCGAGCGCCCAACATTCAAATGGCTCGATTACTAACTGCGGATTCAAAGGCATTTCATCAGACTATCTAGGGTCTCCTGCCCTTTGGAAACTATCACAGGATTGTACAAACTTTTTAGCATCTTTAAAAATTGTAGGCCAGTAATAGCCTGTTTGTAAAACCTTGTGCCCAGTCCTGTGATCTGCAAAATGTCCACCACATGGCCCGTCGTGGCATGCTTTCAGGATGTCAAATATTTCGCCTTCTCGAACGCATCTTTTGATGTGCATATCTGCTCCTGTATGAAATAGGTAGCCACCAATCCATGAGAATCGGGTATTGCACTGCACTATCTGTTTTTGTTCATTGGGTGTTAGATGCTTAGGTAATTTACCTACTGCTAAATAAATTGCAACATCAACATACCATGGGGTTTTGGTGGTAACAACAAACAAATTTTCATCTGGAAACTAATCTTCGACTGTTGCTGCGTCCGTTGGTTTTGGTATTCGTGAGAGAAAATCAGCTACATGATTCTCTTTTCTCGGTTGATCCTTTATTGCGATGTAAAATTCTTGCAATAGAATCAACCATCTTGCTACTCTACCATTTGTAACAGGTTTATTTGCTAAAAATTTTATGGCAGAGTGATCTGTATATAAAACTACAGGATACCGAGTTATATAATGTCTAAATTTATTTACAACATGTATTACAACTAAAATTTCTTTCTCAGTCACAGTATAGTTAAATTTAGCAGGAGATAGATTCTTGCTAATATAATAAATTGCATATGGTTTTTTATCTTCCTCTTGCCCAAGGACTACTCCAATGGTTGTGTCTGAGGCATTAGATGAAATTTGGAATGGAAAATCCCAATTTGGGCCCCTTAGCACTGGGATTGTTGATACAAGCTTTTTCAGATCCTCAAAAGCATGGTCACATTTATCTGTCCAAATAAAATCAACATTCCCTATTAATGCATATAGAGGTGCAGCTATTCGAGAATAATGTTCTATAAATCTTCTATAATAACCATAAAATCCAAGAAAGCTATGTACCTCTATTTGTGTGGTGGGAGTAGGTATTAACAAAATTATCTGAATTTTAGCTGGATCTACCTATATTCCAGTTGCTGAGATATAATGACCTAAGATGCGTCCCTCGATCATCATCATGTGACACTTTTCATGGCTTAAGCAAAGCCTGGTGTCAATACACGTTTGTAGTACCTTTTCCAAAGTTTCTAATGCTGGCTCAAAATCATCTCCATAAGGTGTGAAATCATCCATATATACTTCGAGCCCTCCATTTATTAAATCTGAAAAGATGCTAAGAATGGCCCTATGAAATGTGGCAGGGGCATTGCATAGGCCAAAGGGTTAAACTCTGTAGGAAAATGTTCCCCATGGGCAGGTAGAAGTAGTATTGTCTTGGTCTTTAGGGGCAATCTGAATCTGATTGTATCCACTAAAGCCATCTAAGAAAGAAAATAATTTCTTTCCTGCTAATGTATCTAATACCTGATCAATGAAAGGAAGGGGAAAGTGGTCTTTCTGGGTTGCTTTTTTTAGTTCTCTGTAGCCTACACATATCCTCCACTTTCCATTCTTCTTTGGCACCACTACTAGTGGAGAGACCCACTTGCTATCAAATATTGGATAAATAAAGTTGACATCCAAAAGTTTTTGTAATTCAGCTTTCACAATATCCTTAAGGTGAGGGTTTAATCTTTGTTGGGGTTGGCGAATGGGTCTAGCATATTTTTCTATATAAATGTGATGCGTACATAACTAGGGGTCAATTCCTTTCATGTTTAGGTAATCCCATGCAAAATCTCCCTTATATTTTTTCAATAGTTGGACCAACTTCTCTTCTTGTTCGACAATCATATTTTTGTTAATATTCATAGTTTTTCTTGGCTCAATTTCTATAGTTTTTCTATTGTAAACAAAAGCAGTGGGTATTGATTGATCATGAATGTATTTTATGGGATCTTATTCCTCTTCATTATCAAATGCTGCCTTGATCATGTGACATTGCAAATGGGATCTGGTTTTTGGTTGGTTAATGAAACTGTTAATGATGTCATCCTCTATTTGATCTTTAAAGTCGAGGGCATCTTCTATGGTTAATTGTGCTCTAATGTTTTCTATGAGGTATGATACATGTTTTTTCTTTGCTTTTATTATTGTTAGGCTTGGCTGGGCTGGAGGGTATAAAGCTAAATTCTTGACATAACTTCCTCTAGTTATAGTCATGCTGCCTTGTCGGCAACCAATGTAAGCATCAGCAGTTGCCAGCCAAGGTCTACATAAGATTAAAGGGTGTCCATCTAGCCGGTTTTTGGGGTTAATAATCAAGAATTCAGTAGGGTATTCCCAGGAATCTATAGATACCATTACATCATGTAGTGTGTCTTTTGGCTTGACTACCGATCAGTCAGCCAATTCCAATAAGGTTGTTGTTGGATCTAATGATGTAATGCCAAGTTTTTGACAAGTAGTGGTTGTTAGGATATTAATTACAGCTCCCAAATCAACTAAGGCATTTGGAAATGATTGTCTATTGATTTGCACCATAATTGTAGGATTTCCTAGGTCCTCATACTTTACAAGTGCTTCTCTTCCTGATAGTAAGTCAGATAGAGTGCCGACTACTTGGACTGTTGGGTTAGTTGTTGTTCTCCTCTTTGGCTTCCTTATACATAGTTCTTTGATGGTATTTACATAAATGGGAATATCTTGGATAGCTTGGAGGAGTGGGATTTTTATACAGAAAATTTTCAGTTCTCCCAGAAGATCAAAATAAATATGTTCTATTGGATGAGGTATGATTAGTCGTTCTGGGAATGGTGGAGAAGAGGTGGTTGCTTTCTCATGATTTTGTTGTCTAACGTCGTTCTCCTTTTGCAATGTTTGTTCTAAAGGTAATATATTTTCAACTTGAACATTTTTGTCTCCCTCTGATTGTATTATGCACCCAGACCTTAGTTTAAGGTTGTTGCACTCCCTTAACTCATTTTCTAGTTCTAGTGGTTCAATTATTTGAACAGATTGAACCAGCCTACTATTAGGGTTCGGGTTGGGTTGGGCTGGGAGTTGCGGTATTAAGTTGGTCTGCGGATTTTGCTGTAATGTAAATGGTGCTGGCAGTGTAGGTGGAGGGAGAGGAATCGTTCCATCTGGTTGATTCATAGATTTTTTCCAGTTTGACTGTCAGGCATGACTCTGTGACGTGGAGGGGGACCATTGTGTTGGATATGCATTATTTTGCCAAAATGGTGGACAGTAAGGAAATTTCGGCCAATTGGTTTGATTTGTTTGATTTGGCCATGGTGGTGTAGGAAATGGCTGCTGTGACCAACTGGGAAAGGGTGGTTGATTTTGCCACATTCCATTATATTACTGAGCATTATACTGAGGAGACTAAAAAGAAGAGGATGGATCAATGGGCATACCTATTTGTCGTGGCTGCCACTGACGACGCTGATTGAGTAGGTATACCATTTCTGTTTCTTCTTTCGCTTCTTTGTAGACTGCTTTCAATCCTGGGAGTGAGGGGAAACTTTTTGTAGAGTGATCTTTCGTGCAGATGGCACAGACTTGGACTGTATCTAGTGGGCACTCTTTATGGCTATGTTTCTTTCTGCATCTAGGGCAGAGTATTTCCAAATTTTTCTCTGCTTATACTTTCTTTTGTTTAGCTTGCATGATATCGAGTTGCGTTGTAAGAGTCCCTAGAATATCAGTTTTGAAATCATCTAGTAGATTGCCAATTTCTGTGCAGGTTATACCTCCACTGGAGTCCTTGCTATCCCTTGTGATCATGCCACGTTCTGCTGGTTTTAGTCTTGTGCTACCTCTCGAACTCCTAATACATAAATTAATAATGTAAACAAAATTTTCATGATATATGTCACCTTTTCCCATGATGTTTAATGTTTCAACCCATTGTTCCTTCATCGCTTTAATTGTTGGGAAAATACCGAGAGGGGGGGGGGGTGGGTGAATCAAGATAGAGCATACTCGTAACTTTTTATTTTTTCTTTTCTTCTAAAATCCCATACGCTACTTTTCTGAAGCCAACTAGCGTATACACGTGGATATCCTTCATAAAACTCGCGTATATACAAAGATCTTATTATGCCATTAATTATTTACTTAGATCTATGGAAAATTCATTCTTCTGATGATTAGATAACAGTAAGCATGTGCAGTAATAACAGAATAAACCATCACACATAAGAATCACACAAGAACACTAGGATTTAAGTTGGAAACCCAAGTCGGGAGAAAACCACCGCTGCCGTCATCTTAGTCTTCGATATTTATTATGTAAAAAAAACATGTTAAAACCATGTACTGGCGCAGACTCATACCAAAGACGTTGTGCACTCCACCGTGTATACAACCTCTCATGACAAATTTCTCCTAGAAGGGAGCTACGACCGTTTCCTTATTTACCAAATTTCTCTCCTCGGAAGGGAGCTACAACCCCCCTGCCTGCTATCACCACTCCGGAAGGGAGCTACGATCCCCCGTCTCATTTACTGTACCACTCCGGAAGGGAGCTACAACTCCCTGACTGAAGGCTACAACCCTCAGCACCACCATGGACCACGTTTCATCAATTTTCATACTGGATCCAATAGCTTCAATTGATCACAACTTGCAGGCCATTTTTCATCATATTTTCAGACTGGACCCAGTCCACACATTTAAGCTCAATCATACATCAAACTGAAACTTATACCCTTATCAATTCATTCAATGAATCATCAACCAATAAATCAAAAACTTGATCTTTTCTCAATCATAGTCAGCAACATAATCAATATTTAGAAAACCCAGATTTGTATGAATACATCACAGACAAATAACAGTAATACAGCAGAACAGATCATACATTTCATACCACATACTTCAGCAAACCCTAGTTTTCATATGCGCTTTCCTTTCACTGATCCGGCGTATATACGCTCTTTCATGTATATAAACCCGCGTATACATCTGCACATATCATAGAACTAATTTCACAACCCATACGCGCTTTCGCTTAATCCAACCCGCGTATATACGTGCTTACTCTGTTACAAACTTGCGTATAGATCTTCAGACATTTTAGGTCAGCACAATTCTTCAGAACAGATGCATAGCTCAGATTTTACCCTTCACTTCAGAAACATGTTCGCCTCATCTCAGATCTAAACATTCCATAAACAGCTCTAGAAGATACAAATACATTTCAGATCTAGAGATCCCTCTTCATCATTTTCTTCACTGGTGCATTATGAAACCATATCTATCATTCAACTGTTACCCATTCCATACAGATATACTTCAAAGAGAAGTATTCATTAAAACCCAGACATCTTCCAAATTCTTGCACAATGATTCTCTTCTCCTTATATAGATTTAGCCTTTGTCAATACCATGAGCCAAAACCACATTACTTCCGATGGTATTCCTAGATGGGATCACATAAACAATCCAGCGCTCAATAAAATGGGTCAATACCATGGTAGTAACCCCTGTTTTTACACATTTAGAGCGCATTTGAGCATACGCGACTTGGCACGTACTTTTCCGCGTGCATACACTACTTCTCCTAAACAAACCCGCGTATGCTTTGTGTCACACACTTTTCATCATTGTTCTGGACCTTACTGATATTTCTTTCTCTAGTACTTCTGAGTTACTTGTAGAACATCAGATTTACATCATTAATAAACTCATCAAGCATCAAGGACAACTTCATCAAGTAGGTTGCCATCATCTTCATCAAGTGGGTTGCCATCAAGGACAACACTCTGCATCATATTGCCAACATTAATTAATGTAGTTTTTAACACATTATCAAGTAAGGGTAAAGATGCATAAGGTGATCTCTGGAGGTTGTATTGAAAGCGTTCTACATATTCCTCCAATGTTTCATTAGGTTTTGTTGTCATCTGAAATATTTCATCCTTTAATTCCCTAGACCTACAATAATCCTGATATTTCTTTAGAAAAGCAGCTTTCATCTGATCCAAGTCATTTATAACACCTCCACTTAACCCCATAAACCATCGTAAAGTTGCTCCTTTTAATGTGGAGGGGAATAATTTTAACTTTTGGGGATCAGTGGTATAGTCATACCCCCTGCATAATACATCGAATTCAAACAGAAATGCATCTAGATCTTCCGATGTTAAGCCATGGAATGTTGGAATATGCTGAAGAGGAATGGCCTTCATAGGTGCATTAACTACAGTGTCCACAATGGGATATTGCAGTGTGGAAGTTTGTTGAGGTGGTTGCTGGTTTTGGTCCATTTGATCAAATATGTGCCAATATCCTTCTAGGATTTCTAGAGAATTATTCCTAGGCTGACTAGAAGGAATAGGGATGACCTTAATAGCACTTCCTTGGTCTGGGATAATGAGTGTCTCTTGCTGAACTATTATCTGAGGGGGTTTTGGTTCTTTAGGTTCTTCAACTTTGTTTTGGATGTTTTTGACAACACTTCCCTTATCTGGGTTGTTTAGTGTTTGGACTACTTCAGGCGGGGATCTTGGTTCTTCTATTTCCCCTGTTTCTCCCCCTCCTTCGTGGAGGTTTCTAGAGTTCCCTTATTGTAAATAAATTGGGCGAGTATTCTCAATTTCTTGAGAATCTTGCTCAGTCTCTTCTATTTGGCTATGCACCTCAGCAAAGGCTACAGATGGTGATTCTATGGCCTGAAGGGATCTAGTAGGTTTTCTAGAAGCAATTTTTCTAAGGCCTACTGATGGATGAGATTCAGCTCTCTTAATGATATTGTCGATAAAGGTTGTTCGCCCAAGGGTCACCGGTCCCTTATGTTTTTCAGGTTTGGGAGGAATTTGGTTTTTTTTAGATTTTCTAGTCATTCAAGAAAACACAAGCATTCATTCCTACCTTAAATTTTCATTCAATTCTGTTGTCAAGCGGGCAGATGAACGAGCATGTTCCTCGCTCGGTACGTAGGTTCTTACCTTTCGTTTTTAATACCTAGTTCTTCCTTAGCAGAGAAAAAAAATCAACTATACATCACTCTTTCTATATGGCATACACTCTCCCCGGCAACAGCGCCAAAATGTTGAGGTATAAAAGGTGTCTTTTTAACTCCTATTTATCCTACATTAATTATCAATCCAGGTACGACTTTTTATCTCAAGAGTGTACTCAGTCTGAGGCTGCAATTCCATCTAAGAGTAATGCTCTTCAATGTGCAGTATAGTGTCTTAAATACAAGAGTAAACAGATGCTTGAAAATGAAATCTAATTACAACAATATGAAACTCAATGTTTTGAAGTTCAATTACTCACTCAATAATCATCAGTCAAGGATGCAGTAGTAATAACTCTTTCCTTTGTCAACTGATGTAAATGAAATCAAATATGAACAAGGTAATCAATCTAAGAACGTAGGCAGTAACAACCAATGTCCTTTACAGTTGATGACCTTACACTCCACACTAAAGCAATTAAATGGAAATGGTAACTGTGTTAAATCACTAATGCTGCTAATGAAAATAGACGAAACAAGCTCTTTGTAATAACACTCCAAAGAAAAACCAAAATCTTGCAAAAAAAGAATAAACAGTAAAGCGAATTAACAGAAATGAACAACCAATCTATCTAATGGAAATGAACAACAAACTATTTAATGGAAATGAACAACAAACTATTTAATGCAATGAACAACAAACTATTTAATGGAAATGAACAACAATCCTGAATAGCGAAGCTCTGTATTTGCAAATCATAACAATACAAATTATAAAGGAATAAATACTCTTGTTATGTGGAAAGGAACAACAACGCGATTCACTGATGCAACACACCAATTTCATAAATCATTAAATAGTAAGCTATAAACCAAGATAACTATGAAGCAATGCGGTTAAAGGAAATGAGAACTAATGCAAACCATCACACGACTGGAATTGGAAAGTAAAGGTACAAATAGCTAGTGGATCCACCAGGGTTGGGCCCTTAGCCGCTAGTGAAGCATCACCGAACTACTCCAGTATCAAATAATGGAACGGCAACCAAATTATGTATTAATCATATGTAGCAGAGTTTACAAGCAATCGCATTCTGTTTTAATTAACAAGAGTCGATGAACAATTATGAAATTACAAAAGGAAATATGAATAATTATAACATGTCTCATCCTGTGATTTCTACAAAGCGTTGTTCTTTTATAACAGCCAGTGGATGAAACAAGAATTACAGATAAATTTGAGCAGCGGTCCCTTAGGATCGATAGATCCTAAGGGATTCGCTCTATCTTCCATTTCCAGCTATCTTTTTGTCTTCTTGCACTGATGCCTCACTGTTGCTTTCTTTACTTTGACTGTGTGCTCCGATCTTGATATTCTTGTCTCGATACAACCTTTTGTTGAAGGGACAACAGTTACAACTGCCTTGTCTTTTCCTCTCGAATGGTGGCTTTCCACTTCATCTAATTCCTATATAGAGGAAAAGACAATCTTTCGTTAATTTTGCAATAAGCACTAATCTCCTCAATTCTATTGTAATTCTTCAATATATTAGCATTATATAATATAAAGGAGTCATGATTAAAGGAAAAATATAAAGAAATACATGGCAAATGCATACCTTTTCCAATGCTCAACACCAAGCATAATTAAAAGAATCTACAAAATATCTTGTTGCCAAGGACCGGGTAGAAATAAAAAACTTTGAAATTTGGAGACAACAAAGTTTCCAAAAATTTCTGCAACTGCCTTTTGAGAAAATCAATATTATTGCCAAGTTTGAGGTCAAATATCAGAAGAATAAGAAAAAGGTACATGGATTAATTTCCAACATCTAGATCAACATTAATCATTTTTCTTCCAATTATTTCTCCACACTATACGAGATATATTCATAATGGGAAACTTATATCCAAGTATATGCACCTCACCTGCTATTTAGTATCAATTACGAAAATTTTAAAGATGAGGAAATGATGCATGCTTGCCTCCCATATATCTATTGAACAAACACATTTTTAGAATTGAGTATTTACTTTTAGAAAATTTGTTGATTTTCATGTTTCAAGACCTATTTTATTACTTTTTAGTATTTATAGGCCTTTATCGGTTGGTGCAAAGGGTCCAGAATTGGTGAAGACTACAGACTTGAATGTTTTTAATCAATTTTGAAGTACAAACTTTTTTCAAAACCATTTACAGTGTTCATGTGTGATGACCTATGGTATTTATGTCAATACATGATTTTAATTACTTAATAAATGCCTCTGATTTTACTCTATGACTTATGCTCTTTGGTTCTGAATGAATATTTGATAATTCTGTTTAAGGTTCCTTATGAAAATTTTGCAATTTACATATTTTTCTTATCAAGAATTAAAAAAAATTAGATTTACTTATTTATAGTTGATTATTGCAATCCAATATTAAAATGTAGGCACATTTTCTCTCCTCTACGAGATAGAAATTGTTATTTATTTGCTTTGAATTGTGCATGTATAGATATTCCAAAAAATACCAAAATTTTTGTCTGAATAGTATGAAAACCCAAAAATATTTTTGAAGTTTCTATTTAAATCTCCAGCCAAAACTTATATGTTCAATTTTATGAATTCAATTCCAATTAGGAATTTAAATATCACGATATTATGTGTGGTGTTATGCTGATTTAAATATTTTAATTGCTGCTATTTAGATTGGTTAAAACATTGGTTAAATGTGCATGTGATATGGATATTGGTCAATGCATAATGTACACGACTTTGGAGCAAGTGTTTGATGAATATAATATCAAGAGAATATCTTTTGTTTCTATATTCCAGATATATATGTTAACATCAAGTAGTTCACATATCCATTGTATTGCAAAACCTTTTCCCTCTATATGTCCATATGCATATGATAGTAATAAGTTTAAAATATAAGCTTGTGAATCATTGATACATTGCTCTTGTTCAATGTTTCTAGCATTCATATGTTTTCTTAAGAAATTGGTAGCTTTATTGTCATTGCAAATGAAACAATTATAAAAAGTTTTTGCAATTTTTTTTTCTCATATTAGACATATCAAAACATGGTGCAAGTTTACAAATAGACTCAAACAAAGAGTTATCAAAATCATTGATATTTTGTCCATATATCAACAACCCTTGTTCAAGCAAAATTTTCTCAATTGAAAATATTTCAAAGTGTCCAAGTGATAATTTGAATGGACAAATGCATGAGCCAATTACTTTATATATTGAAGCTACAATATCTACTGTTCATTCTAGACAATGATGGCTATGAATATAATATTTTGCAACATAACTAAAATTCTGCATGTGGACATTTTGAGCCACTCCTGTTACCATACCAAACAAAAAAAATATAGTTGGAACTTTGATTGGCCAAATAATGACTTGTTGGAAGAATATTTTTTCCACCTGCCTACAATTCCTTATGTAAATTGGATGCAAGCATATCAATTCTTGCAGTCATAATTGTGCCTTGGTCCCCGTTCACATCAGTAATGCTTATAATATAGAAGACTCATATATTTCTTGTTATAATTTTCATCATTGTATATGGCATAGTGAAGTTACCATTCTTTGCAACATTGTTGTACAAGTTTCCTCAAGAATGTACTTTTCACTAGTTTTTGTTGCAATATTGTTTCTTGTAATGTATGTGTGTCATTATGTCCAGGAAAAAAATTATGTCTATAATATGAAGCACTATGTCACAACAGATTCCAAGTTGAACCTGGGTTCCACAATGGGTGTGCCCAGAGTTCTAGCAGAAGAGTTATTATACACAATACTAACACTAGGAGTTGGGGCAATACTTACACATTTCGTCAAAAACTTCTCTATCATTTACAATTTTCTTGTATTCATCTGTGTCAAGTATTTAGCTCTGAATACAACTGCAACTAGAGAACTCAGAGTTATTGGGTTCTTGTTATAACAAAATAGGTCTTTTTAGAACATATGTTTATTTTTTCAGTTGGAGCAATGTTAATGAAATTATTTTTCTAGAAGCTGAATACAAAGGAAATGATAGAACAATGTGGATTGCTTGTCGACTTGACATTTGTTGCATATTTAGCAATTTGTTTCCAAGTTTGCGAGTAGTTTCAATTTTTTCGTCTCCATAAGATATGCAATTTTCTCGAATTTGTTTGAATGTAGTTGTCATGAAGCGATCCATTTTTGTCATATAAGAGTTGCAATATGTTGCTGCAACATATACATCTAATATAGATTGAGCATATGTGTTTTCTTGCCACATTATTTTCTGGTATTCATCTTATTTAGCCCCATTGATACCAAAGAAAAAATATGTAGAAATGTATTTCTAGGTATCGATGTAGACAAAAAATTATTTAGCCCTATTGATACCAAAGGAAAAAATATGTAGAAATGTATTGCTAGGTATGGATGTAGACACAAACACACAGGAAATGTGGGATTTGAGAATCAACTACTGAAATTATAGAAAGAATTTATAGTGTCACATAACATAGACACTCATGATATCAATAATTTACCTGAGAGTTAAGAAATAATTGCGGTTGTGCACACATTATAGTATTTTCATAGCCTATTGGATAGAGCCAAGTCTAGTCTTATTTATTTATTTGTTCTGTAATTTTTTGATATGAAACATATAATTTAAAAATTCATGGAATGATTTGCATTCCTATTATCGGGTTTACAAGAAGCCTTTTTTCTTTTGTGCATCACAAAATGAATAAAAACAAAATCCTTAATTTTTATTTTTATTTTTTGAAAACTTGAGTCGCAAGTTGGATACATAATTTTTTTGTAAAAGAAATTATAACCTGCTGATTACCCGACCTTCCGTCCACCCGACTAGCAAGTCGGGGTGACTATAATTTTTTTTCATAAATAATTTTTTTGAACTCCTGACCTCAGCATTGCCCGACTATCAAACTACCCAACCTAATGAAACCACTCGACTATGTTATAGTTAGGGATGGGATAGAATAAATGAATCACAAAAAAAAAAACGCCTGAATTTCCAACCTCTTGACTGTACGACCAACACGCCCCCCCCCCCCCCCAAGCCCAAAAAATAAATAAATAAATAAATAAAAATAAACAAACCTTATAGTTTGCACAATAATCTTGAACTTTTCACCAAGTGAGTTTAACAAAAAAATAGTTTTCACTCTGGGAAACAACAGGAAGGATTGGATGAGGGGGCTCTTGGTCTATATTTCCCTTAAAGGAAAATGTATTCTATAGTTTCTTTGATAAATAAAATCCATTTAGATCCTTGCCTTTCTCGCTCATAGAGAATGGTGATCACCAATTGTATATTTCCATGCCACAATACCCCATATGCCTGCCAATAGAATGAATAAGAGAATGGTTGGGGCATAATCATCTGTTACTTCACGATGTCATGTTTCTCCTGACTCCCAGCTTCCCGACCTAGTGGCAGTTGGCTCATTCCGAATTTTGTAACTTGTGCTCCCTTAGACCACCCGACCCTTGAATTTCAACACAGTCAGTTTAGCATATCACTTTCATGTCCTTCCACTACGCATACGACTTAACCTCTTGAGCTCTAACTAAGTGGCTCTCGTCACCACTTTTTTTATGCTATTATGCAACTATTACTCCATTCTCCGAACTCTCAGTTATCCGCTTGACTTCTTGGAACCTACAGATAATCCACGACCGATGTCCAATCGTACAACAGGAGAATCCCGCTGCTCCAATTAGAAGCTTCCCTACCTATAGTCCCGACTACAATAGGATAAACCTTATCCAATTATTTCTATGAATTCATCATTTCACCCCTTTTCTCCACGATAAAAACCATTTATTATTATTCAAGAATGGCTATGTCATGGCTCTTTAGCTTTGCACCACGTAAAGCCTTCACTTGATATTCATGCACTCTCCCCAAAGACCAAGTTTGTTGATGCATGAAATGTCTCGAGCTAATCCTCTCGACTGCGGTATGCTCTCAAGGGTCCATTCTGCTTATATATCTAAATCAACACCTCACCACTCTATCAAATTCACACTAAGACATTCCATGGCATTACCCCTTCTAAGCTTGGGTGATAGCTACATTAAGGAATTACTATCCCGTGACACTTCTCTACCTTCGGGTAGGGAATTACTCACATGGTGACATAGGCACTCCTGCATCTCTTATCTGAAATAAGTCTGGTTCCACTTTACAATGACCTCCCACCTCGCTTGCCACACACCAACTATTCGAGAATGTGCATGAACTCTCTCAGCAACCCCTCTAGACTGCTCATGGGTAGCTTAAGAATTTGTATATTGACAGGGGCTTGTAACCCTCATTTCCAAAATCCCTGTGGTGGGAACAGACACTTGTGAACAACAAAGGCTAAAGCCTATGGAAGTACCACAACAAGACATGATTAGCTCAGGAACATTTCCTTTACCTTTCACATACTATTCGCCTGCCATCACATTACTTTGTAAAAAAATATCTTGATGTATACATTGATCGACTCTCTTGAACATAGGCTCTCTGTTATAAATTTATACATCAATACAAAGGGTCTCAAAACCAGATTCTTCTAACTCATCGTGTTTTGCAATTGGAATAGATCATCGAGGTCCTTAAATTCATTTATTGAATTATTTATGATACCATTAAGCCTTTAGGCAACACTATTATTGTTGGGTGTGTGTTATATTCTTTCCACGGGTAGCTCCAGGCAGGAAGCTGGGGGTAAGAGGGGGGTGGCTAGCCCCCCTATGCTTGCGCCGGACGCAACGCCCTAGGAATTGTTTTTTGGACCCTATATTAAGTGGGCAGAACTGCATATGGTTTTGTGCATGGGTTTTCACATGGTTTTGGGAATGGTGGTTTTCTTCTCATGGTATTTTGTAGATCCGAACAAGGGAACTATGGTTATGTTCTAATCCAAGGTTAATGGATTTGGGTTTATGAATGCTTCCACATGTATATATATGTGTTGTAACATTGAAAGGAATATAATGAAAATTCAAGCTGGTAGTCTCGGTTTTGGGATCGAAGGGAAAATATCTATGTATATTTGTTTTCATGTTTTATGCTCTCGTTATTGTTTTATTTTTTGTTTTAAGATTTTTGTAGATAATTTCTATACAGGGTTAAAACCTACAGTTATGGGACTGTTCTCCACTATGAACTTCAGACACTCTATAATTACTATTACTATATTAAATTATTTATTTTTTCATACAATCATAGGACACATGCAGCCATGCATAATCATAACCACAATAAATATACAAACCAGAAAATTATCCCTTCACAGTTGCATACCAAATATATGAAAAACAAAACATATTGCAATTGTTCTTTGTCAATATCTATTACAATGACAATGAAACATAACCCACTAATTGCAAATAGAAATCATAAAATAATTATCTTTTTTGTTTGAAATGGAACTAAATCTGACCCTCTATCCATTCTCTTTTCCAAAAGCCTCTATTTATTTTGGAGCAAGCTTATTTTCCCTCCATTACTTCTCCATCCTTGTTGTTGCAATCCCTCCATAAATTTTGTTCTATTTTTCTCCTTGTATTATCTCAAGCAAGCATGGGCATGAATACTTTCCTTGGATTGTTTAGTTTTAGGAACCATCCCCTTTACTTCATGGACCAGTCAACCATTAATTCCTATTGTCAAGTTTAGGTCTCTTCTTTTCACAATAAATTGTATCATCCCTACAAGGAATACTACATCCCTAGCTCTAGAATCCATCTCCTCATGCTCAGAAACATTTTTTTTATTGGAAATATTACAACATATGTACATTCCTTTTACAATGTAGCTCATATGAGAACCTTGGGTGGGACTGTCACATAGATAATAAAATTCCTGAAAACTAATAATCATCACAACCCCTTTTCTATTGTTTATTCTTGTTCGTTGAACTCATGTAAAGTGGAGTGAATGTCAAAGTGTTCCAACTATTTACTTATTTGTTATAAGAAATGAAATCTCTATTAAAATAATAACTGTAAATATCAATAAATGACCAAGCAAAGTAGTCCAATGTTCTTGCTTGTTAAAATAAAAAAACAACGACACAAATGTCATTTTGGAAAAATCAAGGTAAAGCAATTTTTGCAAAAAAAACTTGTTTTCCCATCCCATGTAAATAAATACCAATAAAAATAGGTTAAGGTCGATTTTTTTAAAGAATAATCTATAAAATTACACTTATAAATTAAAATTCAATATTTTGAAATTATAAATTAAAATCGAATAGTCTGCGATTAGTTTCAAAATACTTAGACTTATTTTATCTTTGTTTTTAGGAATTAGTTAGGCCTAAAATTTCCTTGTGTGTATGAGCTTGAGCTATAACTTCATCTTCATCTTCATACATAACATTTTAACTAAAAAAACTAAAAACTATATGCATGCAATTCATGTATACAAAGAAGTAGTAACATGCCACCACGTGGCTCTTGTTAATTGTTAGTTTTATTATTATTATTATTGCATATTCCATAATTGGAATTTTATTCCAAGATAATATTTTTATTTTAATTAAGTGTGTTGTGACTAATCTCATATGCATAATAATTGTGACACAAAGGTTTCTTTTGAATCACTTCCCGTGCAAAAAATCATGTCAATCTCAAAGTGCTTTAGGATGTAAGTCTTTAGGTTGATGTGATAACATACTCCTTTGTTATGATACTAAAGTTTGAGCTTCATAATTGTTTCTTTTTTACAATCCCCTTTCACTTATTTTGACCACCATAACCATCAATGGGCATAAAATCAGTGAATTTGAAGCTTGGTAGGTATATAATTGTCTCATAGTTCATATGTTACTATTGTTCTTTATTATTTTCCTAATATTTGCATTAGCTACCACATTTTGATGTTACTATAGCCATAATTTGATTTTGCGGCTGATTCCATTGTTGAACAGGATCTAAAGTGCCAGCTGGAGCAAAATATATATGGGAAGATAACAATTAGTCTACTCAAAGTTTTCCTCCTATCTTCATGAATCAAATTTGTGAAAGAAGGTTCCAATCAAATGGTCAAACATGAAGGTCAACAGGTTAGCTACAACAAGCGAGCGAGAAGCAAAATGAACTCCTCACGATTTTCTTTATCAAATAGAAAATCGTGAGTGATTTCTGACAGTATATCTTCTAAGATTAAATTAGTATGCTGTTAGCTAAAGAAACTCTGAACATTTATGACAGAGGCTTTATAAAAATCGTGTAGCATATATGTTATGCATCATTGTTATTATCTTACGTTATGCAACAATGAACTCTTAAACTTTGTTTTAATATGAAAATAAGTTTTTTTTATCTTGATGCATGGTTGATTGATCAGTTGAATTGAGCGACCATCTGCTTGTGGAGGGCCCCCTCAAACAGTAAGGGTGTTTCATTTATGTTATTTCAATTTCTAAATTTCATGATTAATTAGATGGATGCATCCCCTAACATATCTTTATGTTGATTCTGAATTGATAAACATATTAGATATTTATTTTTCATGTGAATCATATTATTGAGTTCATAGATAGCAAAGAATTTGGTTATTTTATTAATCATTTTCTTTTATTAATTCAGGAGCACAAGAATTGAGTTGCCATTGAGAGTTTAAACTGAGAACAAGATTGTAATTTTGAGAATTAGAGAATTAGTTTGTAGGTTTCATTTCAGAGCATGAGTGTTGTGAGTTTTATTTTAAAGAAAAAGTGGATTATCAATTTGAGAAAGTGTGAACATAGTTTAAATTCATTTTTATTTTTCATGCAAGAGTGTGTTATATTTATAGCTGAGTTTATTCTTTTAGAAATCAAGTTTCTTTCAAAGAAAATTTTATTTTTGAGTTCGAAGTTTTATGTAGATCTTATGACTATTTGCTCGAATCTTAAAAGTTGAAATTGTTTCTAGCAACTCTTAAGGATGCAACACTAAAATGGTACATGGGTTTAATAAAAAAATCTATTAGAACATGGGAATGAATGAAAATTGCATTCTTAGAGAAATACAAATATTAATGCATGCCCCATAACCTTAAGGATGATTTTTTCAAAATGATGCAAAGAGAAGATGAAAATCTTGAGGATTTAATTGAAAATTTAGATGAAGACACTTTGAAAGCTCTCCTATTAAAATCCATTAGAGATGAATGGATATATATTCTCAACTTATTGGGTAAAGGGGATATTACTCAGTTATCATTACTAGATATTTTTGAGTTATGCATACACATTTCAAGAAGTAAGTCAAGAGTTGGAAAGAGTTCAAGAGATCCTGTTATCTCTAGAATTAATAAATCTGCAACTGGGACAATAATTAGGGCTGAAATAGGCAATTTTCATGATGATTTTAAGACAAAAATTTTAGGGAGTATTAGTGAACAAATATATACCCTTAAAATACAAAACAAGAAAAAAATTGAAAATGTTTCTCTATCCATTTTTTGTCCTAAGTGCATAAAGAAACATGCCTTGAGAGAATGTCCTATTGACTTGAAGAATGTAGAAACTTGTGTTATATGTGCAAAAAATCACGATACTAAAGAATGTCCTTCAATAGAAAGTCTTAAAGATGTTTACCAAGAGTAAGTAGTCCCAAATTAGGTAGACCCTCTTTGTTTTTTTTCCAAGAGACCATGGAAAAATAAAGGATTTAACACCTAAACATATGCACAACCACCACAAAATAACTGGACTGCACCCATGCCTTGGAAACATTGGCCTCAACCTTGGGAACAAGGATGGAAAAATCCTTATGGAAGACATCCACAATACCCTCAACCTTATACTAATTTTCCACTACAATATTTTCCTTAGTCTAGCCAACCACCTCAAGTTCAATTCCAGAATCTAAATCCACAAATTTCATTACCATTACCACAAATACCAAACCAATTTCCTACCCAACCACTTCCGAACCCAAATAATAAAAATTCACAACCAGTTTACAACATAGAAGGGAGAAATTTATAGACCTATATTAACTCCATTAGATCTAAACAATGTTCAACTTAGATCTGGTAGAGTATTGGAAAATAAGTCACCATATGTATTTATTAAAGAAAGTGAAAAGGATGATCATTTTGAGGAGGAGACATCTCTTCATCAAGGTGAAAATCCTCAAAAGAAGGATGACCACTATGAGGAAGGGACATCTCTTCATCAGAAAGAAAATATTCCAAAACAAGGCACTCCTACACACTTTAATTATACTCCAATAAATTCAACTCCCATTATGGAACAATATTCAGTATTTGTTTCAAAACCACCTTTTCCTTTGAAGATTAAAAGTTGATAAAGGGTTAGAAAAACATATTTTATTTCCTGACTATGATATGTTAGATGAACTGAAGAAATTGTTTGCATAAAAATTCCTTTGTTACAGGCCATTAAAAGAATCCCAAATTTTGAAAATACAATTAGGGAGTTAATCATTAAAAGACAAGGAAGGAAAATAAAAGAATTCAACTACTTGGAAAAATTGCAGATATCATGATGGGAAAAACAACAATTCAAAATTACTTAGACCTGAGAAGTCCCATTGTCAAAACACACACTAATGGTGTTGAAATACCAAATAAATTGATTGATTTCGGAGTAGCCACAAAAATAATGAGTAAAAAAACCATGGATCAATTAAGACTTCCTAATCTTCAATATATGCCTACATTTTTACAATTCACAGATACGTTTGTAATTAAACCTGATGGTGTGTTAGAAGATGTATATGTATTCATATATTCTTGGGAATATCCTGTTGACTTTATGATTTTAACACCCAAGAATAACTTAGGAGGACACCCATTGATCTCAGGAAGACCATGGTTGACCACAACTGATGCTTTTATAAGATGTAGATCTGGTGAAATGTTTATCTCTATTGGAAGTTCAACAAAGAAATTTACATTGTACATGTTATCACTCCACAAGATTCCCAAGGCCGTGGAAGGAATCCCAATAGAGGTAACCACAGACCAAGGTTTTGACTTGGTATCTAGCCCTACCAAGTCGGAGAGGGCTCTCTCCACAAAAATCACAGCTAATAGGGCTGAATGGAATTTTTTTTAGGCTAGGTATGAAATGCAGGGGTTTGTTTGTTTTGATTTTGGGTTTAGGCTCACTGAATGAGGATTAGGTCAAGGGGACTAGATTAGGGCCAATGAGATGGAATTGCAGTCCATTCGATGGGGCAAGGTAGGTAGAAGGCTCAACACTTGAAGGTGATTTGGTGAGATGGTTTAAGACTAATGAGGAGCTAGGAAGATCATAGTGTATGAGTTCTTCCTAAACTAAAGAAAATTGACAGATTATGAAAAATTTCCTAAAACAGAGCATGAAAAACATGAATTCTTCCTTTCAACTTGAAATTTAACATATAACAGACATGAAAAGGTTTATGAGCTTAGAAAAAATTCATACAAATGATCACAGAGAAAAAACTATGTCAAACATTCATACCACATGAATCCCAAGGAAATAGCTGCATTTTTTCATTAATATCCAGGCCAAACTGATTCTTGATCAGTACACTAACTTTCAAAATGATGCCAACTTCAAACCCACATCTAAAAATGAGTCAAAATTTACAATATATAGGCTTCAAACAACCTCTCCCAACCTTAGGGGTCGAATCCATGAGAGGAGGATCTGATCCACTAAAATCTAAACTGAAACCTAGAGTGTAGGGTGGTCAAAGTGATTCATCCCTAACTTTTGTGAACTGATTCATTACACCTCATTTAGTTCATTTACCTAATGTATTTACTCTAGGTAATAGAAAAAACATGATAATTAAATTTACATCATCAATTACATGAGGTAAAAACACGATTCCCCAAGTTAAAATTCAAATTTGTAGAAAAACTCAGAAAAAATGAGTCAATTGTTAAACGCGCAGCGCCATTATACCCCCAACTTGCATGTTTTTTTTTACTGCCTACCAGTGCCCAAATTGGCTCCAAGATATTGTTTTGGAAAGACCTTCAATTCTATTTTCCATATCCGTATTCAATTTTCAAAATGCAGGTCATTTTCCCTGTTGACATTCATTTATCCCAAGACTGGTCAAAAAGTGCAGAATGAGAGTGCAGAAATGCAGAGTGCTGTTGCAGGCAACTTTTGGAGGCCTTCCTCAAATATAAATTGAGCTCATTATAGCTCATTGGAAATATATATCTATCTAGTTAACATTTAACTTATCAAGAAAGTAATTTGGACACTCCAGATAGGAGAAAATTTGATTTTCCCAAGGTCACTCTAGAAGTGCAGCAAACCTCTTGTAACACCTGTATTTTTGACATTTCTCCCAAACCATGATACCTGTGTAAAAAAATAAGGATTTTTTTCATTTTTATCCTATTATGGACAAAAACCTCTCTCACTTTTTTCAAATTCATATATTTTTTGTCATAAACACAATTTTAAGAAAAAACGGCTCTATGTGTGGAAAATGATTCGTCCCTTGGAATGACTTCTTGGAAAATGATGGAGGCATGGTGTTTATGAGTTTGGAATGGCTTAATACTTGCTGAAATGACCTCCCTTATAACTCCTATGCTCATATGTCTCTGATTCCATAGCAAATGCTAGCTCAGTGGGAGAGGAAATTAGGGTTTGGTGTAGGCAAAACATGGAATTTAGGACTACCTTGTAGAAGGAGGGGAATGAAGGGGTTAGGGGCTGTCTAAATTTTTGGGGAAATTTTTGGGGATAGGGATAGATGTTAGAGAGTAGGGGAAAGTGTAATATCAAGGGTTGAGTGAGGGGAAGGGGTCCAAAAGGGAAAAACACAAGCCAAGTCTCGAAAAGTGTCAAATTGTAGAAATATGTTAAGGCTTGTGGAAAAATGATGATTTTGAGGGATAGGAGTGATGGGAAGTGTTTAGGAAGGTATATTAAGGATAGGGGAAGGTGTAAGAGCATTATGATACAAGTCTTGTTGATGATTTAACCATGGAAGTCATGAAACAAAGAAAAATGCCCTCGAAACCCGAAGAGAGGGAAATGAGCTTTCCAAGCACAACCGAGAGACAAATATGGTAAACACAAAGCCACTTATTTGGAAATGATAGTTTTAGAACCTAAAATTGATAAATATTTTGACTATTACTACTCCTTAAAAATATTAATTTGATGATGAAATGACCAATTTCATGATTTTGACCCTATGACCTAATGATGGCACAACATGGAAGAATGAGTTGAATGATGACCATGATGACTATGGGAATCTTGGGAAAAATGTTTAAAAAATGAAGCAAGGTCAATTATAATGACGGAGATGAGGTGAAAGAAGAGTAAAATAAGGTGGGATGGGTGGGATGCAAATACCAATGCTAACATCGGCTCCAACTGGGGAAGATAGCTTTGAAGGAGGTGTCTAGAACAGCAGACCTTTGGGAACTCGTTGATTAGTGACTTATTATCTTGGGCATGGAGTCACAAGAAGCTACAAAATGATCTTTATTTAGGAAACCAAACCACTTATACAAAATGAAAACCCATATACTACAAATTGTAAACTAGATGCTGAAGGAGATGCTTGTCCAACAAGCTTATTGAACACTTGTCCTACACTAATATACTGATAATTTTTCTGTTCTAAATGATACAATAATGCTAGTTCATCCAGTCAAGCAACTACATATATACATTTTTTTCTTGACTGTTTATTAAAAACACTACATATACAACTTGACCTTTTATCGAGAAAACCCAAGATGTGCAATGTAATGGAAACTCATCATACATTTTGACTTCATAGTAGAAACAAAGCTGGAGAATCAAGCTGAAAAATACTTCCATATACTCAGCTACAGGATCATAGAAAATAAATATTGTTTGCTTATTATCAAACAATTCAATAATTTGGTTATCATGAGGAGGCTACTCATATGGGCTGTTTAAATCATACGCTATTTTGAACTTGAAATTGATATCACGCAGCTGGAAAAAGTCCTCAAAAACTGATTTTGACCTTGAAAATTATAAGACTGAATTTGAACATCTAATACCTGAATTCCTTTTGCAATTTTGTCAGCAAACTCGTCTAAAAAGTGAATTTTATCTCCAGATCTATATTTGCATGACTTTAGATAAATAGACAGAAAATTTGAGAAAGCCTCATCAATTTGATGATCATCAAAATTATCCCAATTTTATTTAAAACCTGCAATCGAGATAGGTTATACCACGTGCCCTGTCATCTTGGATCAATTAGGCCACTAAATCTGCTATTAAGCTTTGAGTTCTTTTGATAGTTGGAGTCACCATGAATGTCTTGATTCTAGATTCTTCTACCAGTGGAGTCTTTGGATCAAGTTGAACTGTATGGAGTTGCCAGGTGGATGATTCAGCCTTCTTATGTCTGACCGTTGTCCACCATCAACAATTAGATCTAATTTTTTGTCGTTATTTCCTAGGGAAGATAGAAATTTCGGTCCCCCGCAACAGCGCCAGTATTTCTCACTCCACTAGATTCCCAAGGCTGAAGAAGGAATCCCAACAAAGGTAACCACAAACCAAGCTTTTGACTTGGTATCTAGCCCTACCAAGTCAGAGAGGGATCTCGCCACAAAAATCAAAGCTAAGAGGGCTGAATGAAAAAGGTTTTAGGCTAGGTATGAAATGCAGGGGTTTGTTGGTTTTGATATTGGGGTTAGGCTCACTGAATGAGGATTCAGTCAAGGGGACTAGATTAGGTCCAATGAGATGGAATTGCATTCCATTCGATGAGGCAAGGTATTTAAAAGGATCAACACTTGAAGGTGATTTTGTGAGATTGTTTAAGACTGATGAGGAGCTAGGAATATCATAGGGGATGAGTTCTTCCTAAACTGAAGAAAATTGAAAAATTATGAAAAATTTCCCAAAACAGAGCATGAAAAACATGAATTCTACCTTTCAACTTGAAATTTAACATATAATAGACATGAAAAGGTTTATGAGCTTAAAAAAAAATCATACAAATGATCACAGAGAAAAAAATATGTCAAACATTCATACCACATGAACCCCAAGGAAATAGCTACAATTTTTCATTAATATCCAGGCCAAACTGGTTCTTGATCAATACAATAACTTTCAAACTGATGCCAAATTCCAACCCACGTCTGAAAATGAGTCAAAATGTACAATATATAGGCCTCAAAAAACCTCTCCCAACCTTAGGGGTCGAATCCATGAGAGGAGGAGGTGATCCACTAAAATCTAAACTGAAACCTAGAGTGTAGGGTGGTCAAAGTGACTCATCCCTAACTTTTGTGAACTGATTCATTACACGTCATTTAGTTCATTTACCTAATGTATTTACTCTAGTTAATAGTAAAAACATGATTATTACATTTACATCATCAATTACATGAGGTAAAAACATGATTCCCCAAGGTAAAATTTAAATTTGTAGAAAAACTCAGAAAAAATCAGTCAATTGTTAAACGCGCAGCGCCATTTTACCCCCAATTTACAGGATGTTTTTTACTGCCTTCCCGGTCTCCAAGTTGGATCCAATATATCTTGTTGGAAATAACTTCAATTGTAGTTTCCAGATCTGTCTTCATTTTTCAAAATGAAGGTCATTTGCCCTGTAAAAATTCATTTCTCCCAAGACTAGTCAAAAAGTGCAGAATGAGGGCACAAAAATGGAGAGTGTTGTTGCAGGCAAATTTCAGAGGCCTTCCTCAACTCCAAATTGAACTCATGATAGCTCATTTGAAATATCTATCTGTCTAGGTATCATTTAACTTATCAAGAAAGTGATGTGGACACTCCATATAGAATAAAAATTGATGTTCCCATGGTCACTCCAGAAGTGCAACAAACCTCTTGAGCACCTGTATTTTTGACATTTCTCCCAAACCATGATACCTGTATAAAAAATGAAGGCGGTTTTTATTTTTTAACCTATTATGGACAAAAACCTCTCTCACTTGTTTCAAAATCATCTATTTTTGGTCAGAAACATAGTTTGAAGAAAAACCGGCTTTATATGTGGCAAATGATTTGTCCCTTGGAATGACTTCTTGGAAAATGATGGAGGCATGGTGTTTATGAGTTTGGAATGGATTAATAATTGCTGAAATTACCTCCCTTATACCTCCTCTGCCCATATTTCTCTGATTCCATATCAAACACTAGCTCAGTGGGAGAGGAAATTAGGGTTTGGTGTAGGAAAAACAGGGGATTTAGAACTAGCTTGTAGAAGGAGGGGAATGAAGGGGTTAGGGGCTGTCTAAATTCTTGGGGAAATTTTTGGGGATAGGGATAGATGTTAGAGAGTAGGGGATAGTGGAATTTCAAGGATTGAGTGAGGGGAAGGGGTCCAAAAGGGAAAAACACAGGCCTAGTCTCGAAAAGTGTCAAATTGTAGCAATAGGCTAGGGCTTGTGGAAAAATGATGATTTTGAGGGATAAGAGTGATGGGAAGTGTTTAGGAAGGTATATTAAGGATAGGGGAAGGTGTAAGAGCATCGGGATACAATTCTTATTGATGATTTAACCATAGAAGTCATGAAATAAAGAAAAATGCGCTCAAAACCCTAGGAGAGGGAAATGAGCTTTCCAAGCACAACCGAGAGACAAATATGGTAAACACAAAGCCACTTATTTGGAAACGATCGTTTTAGAACCTGAAATTTTTGAAGACCTTTGACTATTACTACTCCTTCAAAAGATGAATTTCATGATTAAATGACCAATTTTCATGATTTTGACCCTATGACCTAATGATGGCACAACATGGAAGAATGCGCTGAATGATGACCATGATGACTATGGGACTCTTGGGAAAAATGTTTAAAAAACAAATCGAGGTCAATGATAATGACAGAGATGAGGTGAAAGAAGAGTAAAATAAGGTGGGATGGGTGGGATGCAAATATCAGTGCTAACAATACCCACCTGCAAAAACAATTATAAATGTAGAAAGTGAAGAATGGATAGATGATGATATTGATATACGACCATTTTTTTCTACTTCACAAATAGATGAAGAAGATCAATTTTTAAACTTAATGGAAAATAATGAATCATCTTCATATTGTGAACGTAGTCAAAATTTTCAAGAACAATGTAATTTTGAATATTTATCATCTCGTCAAATGTCTTTACATTCTATGGAAAAATTTGGCAATTCTTTAATAGAATTTTTTCTAGGGAAAACTATGAATATAAATCATAACTTGGAGGAATCTCAAAAGAAATAATTAGTGAAAATGCTACAAGAACGTTCCTCTGTTTATGCATGGGAATATACTGATATGAAAGGAATTAACCCTTAAACTTGTATGCATCACATCTATATTGAATAAAATGTCAAACCAATCAGACAACCACAAAGGAGGATGAATCCCAATTTAAGGGAAATTGTTAAGGAGTAACTACAAAAACTATTAAATGTGAGCTTCATTTATCCTATATCTGATAGTCAATGGGTTTCACCACTAATAATTTTTCCGAAAAAGAATGGAAAATGGAGAGTATGTATTGAATATAGAAAACTGAATAAAGCCACTTTAACGGATCACTTCCCACTTCCTTTTATAAATCAAGTTCTATATATATTGGCAGGGAATAAATATTTATCATTCTTGGATTGAGATAAAAAACAGTGTTACCGATGAAATAGGTAACTGCACTGTTACCTACTTTTTTTTGGTAGCATAAAAAGCACCTGATTTTGAAAAGTGGTGATGCAGAATCACCTTTTTTTTTGGAGCACATTTTCGACACTCTAATATTATTATTTATGAAGTATAAATATTTGTTTTAAAATGTTAGTGATTTTCATGCTAATTTTGAAACGTATTGATGCAGCATCATTTTTTTTTTTTTTAGAGCAGTGATTTTCATGCTAATTTTGAAACGTATTGATGCAGCATCAACCTTTTTTTTTAGAGTGGTGATTTTCATGTTGGTAATAAAACACAAAACTTAGATTAAAAATATATATATATATATATATATATATATATATATATATATATATATATATATATATATATATATATATAAACAATAAAAAAAACCAATAAAAATGTAAAAAAGAACAAAATTAACTCGTAAAAATAAAAAATTTAAACAAAAATAAATAAATAAAACAAAAAAAAAAAACAAAAATATTCGAAAATTATATCAAAAGAAATGACAAAATTTGAAAAAAAAAACACATAATTTAAAGAAAAAAAACAAAAATTAACCAAAAAAATTTGAAAAAAAAAAACATCAAAAACATTTTTTTCTAAGTTATTAAAAAAAACCATATAATTTAAAAAAGAAAATTTAAATAGAAAATTTAAAAATAATTTAAATTACAAAATTAAAATTTAGATAAAAAAAATAAAATACAAAAATGAAAAAATTAAATTTAAAAATTAAAATTAAAATAATAATAAGAAGAAGAAAAAAAAAATACAAATTTTAAAATTAACAAAAAAACAAATTTAAAAAAAAAAAACAAAATTTAAAATCAAAAAAGAAAATTAAAATAAAAGAATTTAAAAAAAAAAAAATTATCATTAAAAAACAAAAAAATGACAAAAACCACGTGCAAATAATTAAAAAAAAATATCCATAAATTTACTGTTTTTTTTTAAATGAAACAATTTATAGATTTTAAAAATGAAAAACTAAATAAACTAAAAGTTAAAAAAAAAAAAATTAATTAAATTAAATTAAAATTTAATAAATAAATTTTAAATTTTAAAAAATAATTAATCTAAAATATTAAATTAAAAAAATTAAAAAATTAAAAAAATTAAAACAATTTAAATTTAAAATAAAAAATAAATAATTTTAAATTTCTTGAATTTAAAAAAAAAGAATTTTTTGATCGTGGTGGGGTTGCCAATCGGCCTCCCGCCCAGGTGCCGGCGAAGGCTGGCCGCTGGGCGGGAGACCAATTCCGTGAATCGCCCTCCCGCTGTGGGAGGCCAATTCCGGGAATCGCCCTGCCACGGCGTGGGAGGCCGATTCCGGGAATCGCCCTCCCGCCGGGAATCGCCTTGAGGCCGATTCCGGGAATTTCCCTGCCGCGGCGCGAGAAGCCGATTCCGGGAATCGCCCTCCCGCCGCGGGAGGGCGATTCCGAGAATCGCCCTCCCACGGCGGGAGGGTGATTCCAGGAATCACCCTCCCATCGCGGGAGGGCGATTCCCGGAATCGGCCTCCCGCCGCAGGAAGGCGATTCCCGGAATCGGCCTACCGCCGCAGGAGAGCAATTCTCGGAATCGGCCTCCCGCCCAGCGGCCGGCCTCCACCGCCACCTGGGCGGGAGGCTGATTAGCGATGCCACCATGATCAAAAAATTCTTTTTTTTTTTTTTTGATATTTGAAATTTAATTTGTTTTAATTTTTTTTGTTTTTATTCCTTTTTTAAAAAAAAAAAAATTTCTAAATTTTGTTAATAATTTTTATTAAATTTTGTCTTTTTTTTATTTAATTGATTTTTTTTAAAAAAAATTTCATATATTTTTTTTATTATTAAATTTTATGTTTAGTTTTTCATTTAATTTTTTAAAATTTAGTAAATTTTGTTTTTTTTTTTTTTTTTGAATTTAATATTTTTTTTAATTTTTTAATTTATTATTATTATTTTTTTAATTACATAAAACTTTTATATATTTTTTTTTATTTCATTTAAAATTGTGTATTTAAAATTTTATATATATATATATATATAAACTTAATATTTTCAAATTAATTTGTTTTTTATTTTATTTTTTATTTAATATATTTTTTTAATTTATTTTCAATTTGTCAATTTTAATTTATTTTTAAAGTTTTTTAACTTTTTATTTTAACAATGGTTTTTTTACTTTATATTTAAAGTTTATTTTTTATTTCAAAATTTATTTGTTTATTCATTTATTTATTAAAATTTAATTTGTTATTTTAATACTAACATTTTTTAAAATTTAATAAAATCTAATATATATATTTTTTTAATTTAAGTTCATATATATATATTTTAGATTTAATTTATTTTTTAAAATCTATTTGTTTTTTTAATATATATTTTTTTAAATTTAATATTTTTATTGTTTTTTTTTTTTCATTTTTTTTTAAGTTAATTTTTCTTTTTTTACTTTTAATTTCAATAATGTTTTTTTTTTTTTTAATTTTTTTTTTTAAGTTTTAAACTTATTAAAATTTAATATATTTCTTTAAATTTAATTTTTTTATTTTAAAATTTAAATATTTTTTTTTTCTAATTTAATAAACATTTTTTTTTTTTTTAATTTAATTTCTATATTTTATTTTTTATAATCCCTTTCCTTTTTTAACTCTTCTTCTTTTTTCTTTTTTTCTTTTTTAATTTAATTTTTTTTTTTGTTTTTTTGTTTTGTTTTTTTGTTTTTTTTTCTATATATTTTGAAATTTTAATCTTTAAATTTTTTTTATTTTTTATTTTTTTTCTTAAATTTTAGGTTTTTTTAATGTTTGAATTTTTATTTTTTTATTCCTATATATTTTTAAATTTTAAGCTTTAAAATGTTTTTAGTTTTTAAATTTATTTTTTTCTTAAATTTTAGGTTTTTTTAATGTTTGAATTTTAAAAATTAAAAAATGTTATCTCTATTTTTAAAAATGTCAAAAATATGACACAAATTTTTTTTTTGTTATTACAACATCAACTGGTTTTGTTTTGAGGGTGTTTTTTCAATCCTTTTTTCAAGAAACAATGTTGTTTTTAGCATAATTTTATAAAATGTTGAAATTGACCTTCAAAAAAAACCAAGTGCGTTCTAGAATACACTTTTTTTGTTTTTGGGGTTTTTTTTCATGTTTTTTGAGTCTTTTTGGGTTAGAGTTCCCCTTTTGAGGTCAGGTTACCTATTTCATCGGTAACAGTGTTAAAACCAATTTTACATGTTCATGGGGAACTTATGCTTACAAAGTACTTCCTTTCAGATTATGTAATGCACCTGCAACATTCCAAAGGGCCATTTGAGGAATTTTTTCTGATCTAATTCATGATTGTGTGGAAGTATACATGGATGTTTTTAATGTCTATGGGAACTCTTTTGAAGAATCTCTTAAGAATTTAGAAAAATTTCTTATTATATGTAAAGAAACAAAAGTTTCATTAAGCCATGAATTTTTTTTTATGATTTTTACTTAAGGGATTGTTTTAGGCCACCATATCTCGAGAGATGGAACCAAGTGGATGCATCTAAGGTACAAATAATTTCTAGATTATCAGATCCTATTTTTCAAAAAGATGTTAGAAGTTTTCTTGGTTTTACTATTTACTATAGAAGATTCATATAAAACTTTACAAAATTTTCTTCTCCACTTTTCAAATTATTGAAAAATGATTGCGAATTCACCTGGAATTCTGATTTCCAAAAAGCATTTGAAACATTCATAAGAAAATTTTCTAAAGCACCAATTTTGAGGGGACCAAATTGGAAGTTACATTTTCATATTTTAACTGATGCTTAAGACACAACCTTGAGAGATGTAATAGGAAAAAAATACTCAATTCCTTATGCCATTTACTATACAAGAAAAAATTTGACTCCTGTAGAGTTAAATTATACTGTCATTGAGAATGAGTTTTTAGCAGTTGTACACGCCATTAACAAATTTAGACATTATATCATTGGTTATGAAACCTTTATTCACACTGATCATTCTATAATCAGATACTTAATGAATAAATCAATTACAAATGAAAGAATCACAAGATCATTACTTTTTTACAAGAGTTTAATATTACTATTTTGGATATACCTGGAAAAAAAACACAGTTTCTGATTTCTTGTCTAGGATCTAAAATGATAATAATAATAATACTCCTGTATAAGATGATTTTCTTGATGAATATCTTTTTGTAGTATCTACTAAATCCCCTTGGTTTGCAGACATTTCTAACTACTTGGCTATAGAAAAGTTACCATCATACTTATCTTCTTGTGAAGAGAGAAAGGTAATTCAAAATAGTGCATCTTACTCATGGATAAATGAAGAATTGTACAAAACAGAACCTACTCTAATTATCTGAAGATGTGTTAGAGAAGATAAAGTACCCAAAATACTGAAATCTTGTCACGATGAACCATGTGGAGGAAATTTTTCTGATAAAATAACTGCTTACAAAATCCTTCTCTTAGGATATTATTGGCCTTTTATTTTCAAGAATACCAACGAATATGTTAAGAGATGTGATAGTTTTCAAAGAATGGGGAAACTTATTCTTTGAGATGAAATGTCTCTACAACCTCAGGTACTCATTGAACCCTTCGAGAAATGGAATTTAGATTTTTTTGGTCCTATTAATCCACCATCAAGACATAAAAGGTACATTCTTGTTTGCACTGATTATGCTACAAAATTGGTAGAAGCTAAAGCACTTCCTTTTGTCACTGAAAATATTGTAGTCTCATTTCTTTTTGAGGATATTTTTACTCATTTTGGTGTCCCAAGGGAAATTGTGACAAATCAAGGTACTCAATTTACATCCAAGTTGGTACATAATATAATGGAGGAATACAAAATCAAACATCGAAAGTCTAATACATATCAACCATAAGAAAATGGATAAGTGGAGTCCATTAATAAAGTAATTGAAGCCATTCTTACCAAGAAGGTGCATACACATAGAAGAGATTAGGTAAAAAATATTCCATAAGCTTTAAGGGCATACCATACCACATGGAGAAACACTACAGGACATACTCCCTATGAAATTGCTTATGGGAAGAAAATATTGTTTCCTATTGAATTTCAAACAAATAATTTCAAGACAACTATCAAATTGGGTCTTGATATTTCATAAGCACAAAAAAAAGGATGGAGCAACTAAATGAACTAGATGAGATAATACAAAATTCTATCCGAAGAACCAATCTAGTTCAACAACAAAGATCTAAGTGGCATGATAAATATATAAAAGAGAAGAAGTTCCAGCTAGGGGATTAGGCCCTAATTTTTTATTCAAAGTTCAAAGATTTTCAAGGAAAATTTCAAACTCACTGGCTTGGGCTTTATGAGATTGAAACAATATTTGATAATGGTGCAATTAGAATCAGAACTATTGATGAAGATAAAATTACCTTCCTTGTAAATGGTCATCGATTTAGATTATATCATAAGCCATTAACAAGGGAGGAACTTGTTGAAAATTTTTAGAAACAAATTGATTTAAAGCTAGTTAAGAAATATTTTCCTTCTCCTTAAGCCTGAATCATAAGTCTCCTTTATTTTCTAAAATAATAATAATAATAATAAAATTAAAAAAAAAAGTAATAATAAAATTGTATAAACATGAAAACCAACAAATGTTGGCATGTTTGTATAGAAAATCTAGGATGAAAACCAATTTTTTTTTGGCATCCTAAATTTTCTTTTTCAACCGCAATATGATTCCCATTTTTCTTTATATCCCTCTTTTTCATTCAAAATAAATAACTACAAAATTGCTAAGAATCTGCAGCTTTGACAAATTTCTGCAACTAATACTGACAGGAAATTATTGATTGGAACAATTGAATACTTGAAAAGAGGAATGATCAAGACAACAAATGAAATTACCTAAGTTCAAATCGCAAGAAACAACCAAGCATTAAAATTATCAATTCAGAGATATGTAAGTATTAAATTTATAATAAAGGTAAAAATTTAGAAGTATGAATAATAGAGACATTAATAATGCCATTCAAGGTAATTATTACTATGGGTTAAATCATAATTATTCTGTCATATCATATAAAACAAGCCGTAGAAGCCCATATGTCATTCATCACTACATTACCACGACATTTCGAAAACCTTGTTTTATTGTTAATTCTGCCACTTATTATTTTATACTCTGTTCTTTTGAAAAAAAATCATTCCATTCTCATCCTTGCTCATATCCCAACCCTAATCATATCTCTCATTCCACTTTCGACCTCACTTATATCTTTCATTTCGCTCTCGACCATACCCCATTTCCATAACCCAGTCACATAAACAATTTTGAGACGAGACTTCACCACCATGGGGATAATTGTTCGAACTAAACCTAATGGGAAGAAATTTATGGAAGGATATCCCCAAATCAAGAAAATGTTAGAGCAGGTGCAGTGGTGGCAATTTATAGAAAAAATTTATGGTTTTTACAGAGAGGTGACCAAGTCATTCACTCGAGCATTTGATGGAACATAGGTTGAAATTGGAGATATCATAATAGTGGTGACAAAGTCTTCCATAACTAATGTTACCGTGCTCCCAAGGGTTGGAGAAAGATGGTTTAAAAATAGAGTAATTGAAGGGGATGTCTGGAGAACATTCTTAAAGAATCTAGGCATGGACACCACTGTTTTTAAGAAAGGTATTCCTGGCACAACCTTTAAAACTAAATGGAAAAATTTGCTTCTAGTTATCCAAAACATGTGAGGGTAGGTTTGGTAGTGTGTTTTTCTACCATATTCGTCTCATGATGCACTTTCTTGAAGGGCGTGAAATTAATTTACCTTATTTCCTACTGAATAGCTTAAGGAAAATGTATGGTAATACTCAGAGGGGGATACAGTTGATTGGAAACACTATACACCGCCACGATCTTGTTAAAATGATAACTGAAGCTCATCTAGAGAGCTTAGGAGATAATTGGGAAACTTTTCTAGTCAGAAATCACTTTAAGGAAGTAAAACAAGACATAGCCATAGTAGCACTATAAGGAGAAGTAGAAGGAAAATGCGTGAAAGCTCTGTTGAAAACCCTCCATAAAAAGAACAAAATTCAGAAGATGAAACTCCTTTGGTGAATATTTTGGAAAATATGAGGAAGAAAATTGATAGAAGAAAGAAATCCAGCCAGAAAGAAGAAAATATATCCACAAAAGAAACAAAAGCAACTAAAAGAAAATGGAGAAACATTCAAAAGCAAGTACATCCTTCATCCACTACAAGGATAAGTGCAAGGCTTCACAAAGTAATAAAGGAACCATGCACAAAGTAAGTTGATTTATAAGGGGAAGAGGAATCAAAGTTTCCCTCACCTACTATTTCATCACCAAAGAGAAGGTCACCAAAAATTGACCCAATACAACATGAGATGCATGATCATATTGAGTCTCTGGAAAAGAGAACATCTGATTCAAATCAAGAAGAAGGAATTCAATCTGTCATCCCATAAGAACCTCCAATCATCAATACTCTAAAGAAGGAAATATTTGAATTGGAGAGACTGAACAAACACTTGAAACAAGAACATGAAACCTTAAAATCACAAAATGAAATAAAAAGGACCCATGATGATAAAATTATCTTGCACCTAGGCGTATGACATAAGAAGAATAAAAATCTGAAGGAAAAGAACAAGTCTCTCAAAAGGAAGGTCATAAGTTTGAAATACAAAATTTTTATGAAGAAGCTCAGGGTGGCAGTTGCTAAGAAGAGGGTAAAGAAGAAAAACTTAGATGTTCTAGCTCAAGTTTATGAAGAAATTCAGTGACAGAGAAAGATGATAAGTTTTAAATTTTTGCATGAGGATATCAAATGGCCTCTGTGTGGGGGAATGTTGAGCCTCATAATTGTTTCTTTTTACAATCCTTTTTCACCTCTTTTGACCACCATAACCATCAATGGGCATCAAATAAGTGAATTCGAAACTTGAAAGGTGTATAGTTGTCTCATATTTCATATGTTACTAATGTTATTTATTATTTACCTAATATTTGCATCAAGTACCAGATTTTTATTTTTTTGTAGCCAAAATCTGATTCTGCAGTTGAGTCCATTGTTGAACAGGATCCAAAGTGCTAGTTGGAGCAAAATATATATGGGAAGATAAATATTAGTCTACTCAACTTTTTCCTCCTATCTTCATGAATCAAATTTATGAAAGAAGGTTCCATTCGAATGGTCAAAGGTGAAGGTCAAAAGTTTAGCTACAACAAGTGAGTGAGAAGCAAAACAAACGCCTCCTGATTTGCTTTGTCAAATAGAAAATCGTGAGTGATAGCTAATAGGATATATTATAAGATTAAAATAGATTATGTTAGCTAAAGAAAATATGAGCATGTATGATAGAATCTTTATAAAGACTGCATAGCAGATATGTTATGCATTGTTATTATTATCTTATGTTTTGCAGCAGTGAACTCTTAAAATCTATTTTAATATAAAAATAAGTTTTCTTATCTAGATGCATGATTGATTGACCAATTGAATTGCGCAACCATATGGTTTTGGAGGGTCCCCTCAAGCAGTAAGGGTTTTTCATTTATGTTATTTCGATTTCTGAATTTCATGATCAATTAGATGGATGCATCCCCTAACGTATCTTTATGTTGATTTTGAATTGAGAAACAAAGTATATGTGTAGTGTTCGTGTGAAGCATATGATTGAGTTCATAGATAACAAACATTTTGGTTATTTTATTAATCATTTTCCTTTATTAATTCAAGAGCACATGAATTGAGTTGTCATTGAGAGTTTAAATTGAGAACAAGATTGTAATTTCCAGAATGAGAGAATTAGTTTGTAGGTTTTATTTCAGAGCATGAGTGTTGTGAGTTTTATTTTAAAGCAAGAGTGGTTTATCAATTTGAGAAAGTGTGAACATAGTTTAAATTCATTTTGAATTTTAATCCAGGAGTGTGTGATATTGATAGCTGAGTTTATTCTTTTAGAAATCAAGTTTTTTTCAAAGCACATTTTAGATATTTTGCAAAGTGTGTGTGTGAGATTCTATGAGTTGAATTTCATTTTGCAAGTGTGAAATTAATTTATGAGTTTAAGATATTTATTGGTCATGTGATTTTCATAATTAGATATCAATGTGATCATCTTTCTTAGAATTAGTTTCAATTAATAATCCAATCATGTACATTAGCATTTTAACTCAATAATTAAAGATTTCTAGCTCAAATATTGTACATACACTTCGTCAGTTTACTAACCTTAGTCAATAATTTATGTAATCAATTTAAAACAATTAAATTACAAAAACTAACATCCATGTCAATTACAACTCTTACCACCAAAGTTATACATCTACAATTAAGATTCCATTACAAATCAATGTTCTTTATATGTTTAACTAACTTTCATAATGCTACACATTTTGTATAGCTTAAGATTTTTAAATTAGTTATCTACGAATTCTATATTATAGTCCATTAGTTCACGATTTTTTCTCAAAAACAATGTTAATGGCAAGGTGTACTATCTAAATCAACTTTCCAAAAAAGAACATAAATAGTAGAAGCCCAAATAAGTCAAGCTTCACTGGTAAGATATTTGCATCTACTTAAATGTGAAATTTATTTTAGTATATACAATCTTTTCCTATACACGATATACAAAATCATTGAAATGCTTTTTGGGATAAAACCATTGGAACAATATTGTATGCCTAACATTTTAATAATGGTGATTATGTTTTGTAAACTCTTCAACTCGTCTAAATCCACCACCCTTCTATTCGAATGTCCCTTGCACCTAACATGTCAATAATAATTATGTCATGTACATTCATTTAGCCATATTTATAATTAAAATCAATAGAGGGTCGAACTATAAGTTTAAGTGTCATTCCCTTGGGGACTTGTAACTGCTATGTATTAGAGGATGTTTATGCCTCACGAACCTAAAAAATTACTTGTGAATTCATAAGGCTTGCACAATCTAATTCCATTATCATTATAAATATAACTGAATAAAATGTATGGAAAAACATATATAAAAAAAAATTCAACATACATGTGTTAATGTGTGTGTATATATCTTATAATAAACGTTTTAGGTGAATTGAAGCATACCCTTATCTCTACTTATGTCAATGGGATACGTTATTTCCAAATGATTAATATTTTATATCTTGATGAAAGATCATTAAGGAGTATACCATAAAATAATAAAGTATACAAAGAAGGCCCTCCAAGTTTATAATTTGATATGTTATTGCATTTCATATTTATGAAGTGTTTCTTGGATAAATAAGAGGTATGGTAGAGTGTATTATGTGATATGACAATATTGGAAATTATTTGAGTTAATGATGGTGCAAGGTTTTAATGATTGTGTGGAAGTGGTTAGAAGATGTGATTTTTGGCGTTTTTAACTTGGCTCAATTAAGTATTAATCGATTTTTTGTGCACTTAAACTTATGTGTGGGTAATACAATGATGAGATACTTTTGTCACATCTAACATGGGTTTGACAGTAAAGTATTATATTTCTAATACATCAAACAAAGAAGAAAGATAACAAGTTTTAGTTGATACATTATCTATTTAGTCAATAAGATGACAATTAATACAATCAATGATTTGTGCATAAATATATTGATAATTAAGCATTGATTTTTAACATTAAACGATTATACTTGGAAGGAGAAGGAATAACATATGGGATTGTTCTAAATGGATTTGACATTGGTGTTGGCAATATATTGATTCATATTTGATGCAACTCTCACTAATGTTATAATGTATCACCAATTTATTGGCTATGACAATATTTATTTTGTTCTTACGAGTTTTTTGAGTTCCTATTTATGATGCTGATGGTTGGAGACCTTGTTGATTCATACAAGAAATGAATTGTTTTGTTGTTCATAGAGAAGGAAAATCTCATTGAAGTCATGGTAGATACTAAAGTGGGCTAAAATCATTTCAAATTAAGTCTTGTATTCCACATTAATCTCCAAATGAAAGTGCTACAAATCATGTGTATTTGTGTTTTCACAAATAAGTTTTAAAAATCATACCAAGAAATCCCACAAAAGTAGCTTCATGTCATAAATAAAACCACCAGGTGTAATTAATATAAGTAGTTTCAATTTTTTAGTTAGTTGTATGCATACATTATTAGAGTATATAATATTCCTTCCCATAAAAATTAAATTAACAATTACATTACTACAACATATCCATATAATGTGCTATCTATTTGGCGTAGCTTGAGTGGTTATGAGGAAATTTGTTTCCCTCCTCACTTGGGTTCAAATATCGCTTTCTGACATGTTTGATTTTAACAAGAAAATTATTTATGAGATTTAAATTATTTATTCATGAGTTTTTGTCCTATAATTTTTCCCTAAATAATCTAGTTACTGTGGATACCATCTTATGGATGAGGGGAAGTGCCCAGGAAATTTCCCCATAACATGTAACTTGGAAAAAATATCCATATGGTGTGCTAGCACAAATATTTGATCCTTATTTTCCAAATAAATTTTCCAATGATTGAAACAAGAACATATCAAGTATAAACTATGTGTGCTAGTTTTTCATAAAGTTCTATATCATGTAGACACAATATGATCAAATTAAAGTTTCGTATTATATGATGGGAAACTACAAATTTTGTGATGCTTAGTAGCATCATAAAAGCAAGAAGTGATGCACATCCTATCAGACATTCACAACTTATTCACTTAAATAGGGTATAGTTTGATATAAGGATCAATTGGTACTTTATGTAAAATTGAAGCCTTGTTTGGATTGGTTTAATTTCGATAGAGATATCACCAAGCAATGTGTTATAACCAATCACGGGTAAATGTGAGGACATGCTATACCACAAGTTGTATTCCCTTATGTGATTGATAGGGTCTCAAAATATTATGATTACTTGATCTATCATACATAAGCATATCATTATGTTGTAACAACAAGTCCTACTGGTCGATCACACCTCTATATTTTCTAGCGACATTCAGTAAATAGTAAAAAATGGACTAAGTGGTCAACTAGGAGGTCAATTAAGGAGTATACTATGAGACTAATTGAACCTTTGAATGTAAAATAAAACATTCAATTGGGTGAAAAATAGGGCATAAATTAAGGGGGTCAATTTTTTCTCCAACCAACCTATGTGGACTTCAAATTCCTTAGTTTAAGGAATTTTATCACATCTTGGTGCTACATAAGATGGCCTTATGGGTTGATCCAAGTATGAAATGAATAATGTATTATGTATGGATTTTTTTTTGTTTTTTACACTTCTTTGTATGTTGATAAATTCTCAATTATGATTAAATTTTGTAATAATCTCTTTAGACATCAGCTCTCTCTTGGAATAATAGCTCTTTGATTTACATAATCCTGTAATTCTTCAACAATGCTTTAGAGCTAGTTGTTTTAGAACTAGCATGTTGTGTATAAATCTCATGGAAGTTGTTCGTGCTTCTAAGAGTTGCATTTTCCTAATAGATCGACTTACATAAATAAGAGATTAGATTGGTAGGTCAACAATATGAGTTCCAAGCCATAGAATGTGGTTCTAAATGGCCATAATTATGGAATTTGGGCACAATAAATGGAATTTTTGTTGAAGAGTAAAGTAATATGGTAGTTGACCAAGACTGCAATTCCAAATAAGAAGGATGATTAAAAAAAAGTTTGCCATTGATGGAAATAAGGATGAGACTTTATAAGTCACAACAACCTATGTTCTAAGGATATTCACTTTCATATATGTGGGATCTACCAAAATTTTATATATAATAAGTTGAAGACTTTTTCTTAATGTGGATTAAGAAATAGTTTTTCTTTTCGAATGTTCTCTTGTTCGAAGGACTTGAATACTATTTGACCCCAATGAAGAAGCTTCAATTAAAATTGATTGAATAAATAAAATATTTTCACTGGAAAGTTGGTCCATCATCTTATACCTTTGATTCCTTTTATCATTTACATTTTAAATGAATAAGAGATATTTCTTGGTGAAGGGAAAATTTAAGTCAAGTAACGTCCTCATTTACTAAAGGGCAAGTGTTGATTGAATCATAGACAAAGAGGTCAACAAGACAAGGAAAATGACCATGCCAAGTAGATTGATAAAAAGAAGCATGGTGAGAAGTGTTAGGTCCCTATATTACTAGTATAGTCCCTTATTATTGTTAGTGTAACCCCCTTATTATTATTGTTATACCTCTGTAACCCCCATATTATTATTATTGTTCCCTTACATTATTATTGTTAGGTCGGCTAGGATTACATTGTGGCCCCATGGACTCTTATATATAGAAAGGAGGTTTTTTCATCTGTATCATCCAATAATTGTTCATTTATGTAATGTATTGGAGGTTTCCCCCTCGAAGTGGCTTACTTATAAGGCGTTGATATCTCTTTTCTTCTATTTTTGAAGATGGTTTCATAACATTTGGTATCAGAGCTTTGGGTTCTAGGGTCTCGCTGCTCCAAAAAGGTCATCATCTTATTTTTGCTATAACTTTTGTTCTACGAAGGTTCAGAAGCTGAAATTTGTACAGAGAAAATCCGAAATCCAGAGGAACATTGGATAAAAATTTCAGATCTTAGTTCGCAATAGTTTCGGAGATATGATCTGTGGAAGTTAGGTTTTTTTAAGGCTCCCAAATTTCACCTAAAACAGGTCATCGTGGCATTTGCGCTAAGGAACTTCCTGTACAAATTTTAGGTCTTGATTCACAATATTTTTTTAGATATGATCTGTGGAAGTTAGGGTTTTTCAGGCTCTTGAATTTCATATCAAAGAGGTTACCAAGGGAAAACCATCATAAATCTCTCTCTAAGCGTCGGATTGGAATTTCATAAAAAGTGGCCACAAGTGCACGGACTGTAGTTTCATGTGTATCAATTTCGGAGCCTAAGGAGGAAACAATGACATGTGGCACGTCGTACAAGTTCGATCTACTGAACCAATCCATAATTAGGTCATTGTGGGAGATTGGGCATAACTGTGTCTTGAAGAATCTAAATCAGATCAGACCTATGGCATTCGAAAGAAGAATCAAAGTGCTACTACAGGGTCGAATTTCAAATATTGAAGATCCAAAATCACAAATATAATTCAATTTCAATATTGAGATCCTCAAAAGCAAGAAAAAGGTGTGTATTTATTTTTCCAAATTACATAAGTCTTGTTTGAAGAATCAATTTGAATTGATTCCAAGGGAATATTGTAGAATAGATATCCTAAAAAGAATTCAAAACCAATTAAGCCTTCAAAAGGCTCTACTATGGCTCATGAAGATGAAGAAATGCAACATGACATATCAAAATTACAAGAGCAAGTGCACCAAATTTCTCTCTTGCAAAGAGCAACAAAAAATGAAATGGATGTTTTGAAGAAAAGCGTGGAAGCTAAGATGGATGGTTTGAAGAAAGGCGTGGAAGCTATGATGGATGGTTTGAAGAATGATATGGAAGAAAAAATGGAAGGTTTGAAGGAAGACATAGTTTTGAAGGAAGGTTTTTCAAAGTTGATACAAGAAATGATTCCTAATGGCGAAATTATAGTAGAGGAAACTCATGATGAGAACAAAATAAATGTTAATCGTGATTTCATAAACTCTAATGTTGGATTGAAGAACCACCATATTCCAAACATGGATATGAGGAATTTTTATGGCAAGGATCCCGTAACATGGAAACTACAGATGGATCAATATTTTGATCTCAATAATGTGCAAAACACACAAAAGGTACGCATTGCAACTTTACATTTAGAAAAAAATACATTTGTATGGTATCAATGGCTTTTCTCCCGTAACAAAATTGTCACTTGGTCAATTTTTACGAAGGAAATGATCGCACATTATGAGGATACAAAGAGAAAAACCTTCTTTAGCCAATTAATAAATCTCAAACAAAAGGGTTCAGTGGTGGAGCACATTGAGGACTTCCAAAAAATGAATATAAGGGTAAGTGATATTCCAGAGGAACACAGGATTGATGTCTTCATAGGGAATTTAAAGGATAACATCCAACATGAATTTTTCCTTTGGGAACCTGATTCATTGGAGAAGGCATTCAGGTTGGCAAGAAAAATTGAATGTAAAATTATGGAGACAAGGAAGCCTACCACTCAAATCTATAAACATGTAAGTGTTGCTACTCCTAGACTTCCACAACCTACAAGGTTGACACCACAACAATTGGAAGAAAAAAGAGAAAAAAGGCTTTGCTATAGTTATGATAGAAAATACACTAAAGGTCATAAGTGTGTTGAGAAGAAATTATTTTACATAGATTGTGAAGAGGAGGAAGAAAAGGAACAAGAAACTTCAAAAGAAGAGGATATACACCAGGAAACAACCCTATAAGAAGAAGAAATGAGTCAGACCATATCGTTTAATGCATTGGAAGGAATTACCACTCCTCAAACTCTCAATATAGAAGGACATATCAAGAAGAAAAAGGTAATAGTGTCGATTGATTCAGGTAGTACCCATAATTTTATTCATTGTAAGGTAGCCAAGGAATTGAATTGTTTCCTATACCTAGCACCATAATGTCAAGTGATGGTTGCAAATGGAGGAACTATAAATTTCTCTAGAAAATGCCATGATATCAAGCTAGCCATGGGGGAATATGTATTGAATATTCCAACACTTTCCATCCCAATGGGAGGTATTGATGTTGTACTAAGGGTACAATGGTTAAAATCTTTGGGGACAGTAGCTTTTAATTTTCAAGAAATTTTCTTGATTTTTTTTTTCGAAAGGAAAGGAAATTGAATTACGACGAATCGGAGGGAAACCAGGAAAGATAATAAGCTCTGATGTCATCACAAAGCTTCTGAAGAAAGATCAACGTGGCGTAATTTACAATTATGCATACTAGAAGTTCCAACATCAAAATCATCTATTTCCCCATATCTCCAAAAAGTCTTGGAAAATCATTCAAGGGTGTTTGAAACTCCCAACAGACTCCCGCCTATTCGTGATCATGATCATGTTATTCATTTGATTCCAAGAAGTGTTCCTCCAAACATCAGGCCTTACATATATCCTTATGTCCAAAAGAGCAAAATTGAACATATGATTGCAGAAATGTTAGAGGGTGGTATAATTCAACCTAGTCAAAGTTCTTTCTCTGCTCCAGTAGTATTGATGCACAAGAAGGATGGATTATGGCACATGTGTCCAGATTATAGGGAGCTCAATAAGCTCACTATTAAAGATAAATTTCCCATTCCCGTGATTGATGAATTACATGGAGCAATTTATTTTACCAAGTTGGATCTTCGTTCAGAATATTATCAAATTAGAATGAAGACTGAATATATTTCGACAACAACATTTCGAACTCATGAGGGTCATTATGAATTTTTGGTCATGACTTTTGGCCTTACCAATGCACCTTATACATTTCAAGGGTTGATGAATTCCATTTTCAAACCCTTCCTTAGAAAATTTGTGCTAGTATTTTTTGATGATATACTAATCTACAGCAGGTCTTGGAAGATCATGTTTAACATGTTGACAGGGTGCTCAAACTATTGGAGGAGAAACAATTATATGCAAAAATATCCAAATGTTTCTTTAGAGTATAAGAGGTGGAATATCTGGGTCATATTGTATCTCACGAGGGTGTTAAGGTAGACCCTAAAAAAATTAAAGCCATTAAGGAATGGAAATTCCCCACAACCATAAGGAATTTGAACCAGATTTCTCGGGTTAACAAGGTATTATCGCAATTTTGTTAAGAATTATGGGAGAATAGCAGCACCTCTAACAAAATTATTGAAGAAAGATGCATTTTCATGGAATCCTGAAGCAACTAAGGCCTTTTAACATATTAAAGAGGCAATGTGCCTAGCACTAGTCTTAGCTATGCCAGACTTCACAAAAACCTTTATTGTGGAATATGATGCCTTAGGAAATGGAATTGGTGTTGTTTTAATGCAAGAAGGAAGACCCATTTCTTTTGAAAGCTGTCCAATCAAAGGAAAGTATTTACAAAAGGCTATTAATGAGAAGGAAATGTTGGCAATACTACATGCACTAAAGAAATGGCGACCTTACCTAATGGGAAGACACTTCAAGGTAAAAACTAATCATGATTGTCTTAAACACTTTTTGGAACAAAGCTTATCTTCAAAAGAGCAGGAAAAATGTGTCACAAAGATGTTGGGTTATGACTTTGAAATAATCTAAAAAAAAGGGAAGCTAAATGTTGTTGCAAATGCACTTTCAAGAAAGGATACAGAGGTGGAAGCATTACTTTTTATTATCCAACCAGATTGGATAATGGAAGCAAGGGATGAATGGAAGAAGGTCGAAGAATTGTGGACACTAATTCAAAAGTTGCAGCAAGATCCTAGTACATCTAATACATTTAGTTGGAAAAATGATTCCTTATGGTACAAATATCACTTATATATTTTCAATAATTCCCAACTAAATTTTTTTTTTTTTTTTTTGAATTTCATAGTTCTCCTTTAGGAGGACACTCAGGATTTTTAAAAACTTACCATAGGGTGAAGAAAGATTTTTTTTGGGATGGATTTAAATCTGATATTCAAAATTTTGTGGTGGAATGTTTGGTTTGTCAGCAAAATAAATTTGAGACAATTAAGACCTCGAGTCTTCTACAACCTTTATCCATTCCAAGTCAATGTTGGGAGGAGATTTCAATGGATTTTATCATAGGTTTGCCTAAGTCCAAAGGAAAGAGTGTCATCATGGTGGTAGTTGATAGAATTACCAAGTATACACACTTTTGTGCATTATCTCGTCCATTTAAAGCAAGTATTGTTGCTACTGCATTTATGGAAAAAATTCAAAAGGTACATGGAAACCCGAAGATTATTGTAAGTGATAGAGATCCCATTTTTACAAGAATTTTTTGCACGAAATTATTTTCTTGTTTGGGTACTCAACTATCTAATAGCTCATCTTATCATCCTCAATTCAATTGTCAAACTGAGATAGTGAATACATGTTTGGAAGTATATCTTCATTGTTTTGTATCTAATAAGCAAGCACAATGGGTCAAGTGCTTACCTCTCGCTGAATGGTGGTATAACAATTCCTTCCATACTGCAGCAAAAATGACCCCATTTATGGAAATTTATGGATATCATCCACCATCCATCATGTTGGACTATATAAATCACTTATTAAATGAATGAACAACACACATTTAATTATCAATCCAAGGACGTCTGTTTATTCCAATGACAGTAGCACTGTCTGTTCCGATACACCAACCAGAAGTAATTTCAAAGAAAAGAAATTGTTGCTAAAGTAAAATTCTAGAAATAAATCACTCATGCAGAAACAAAGGAATCCACAAGATTGAAATCACACTTCAATTGATCTGTTAGCTTGCCACACAATAAGTACCCAGCTGGTGTCTCTATTAACATATGTGTAACAACACATAAACTATAGAAATCGAAGTAGATATATTCTCAGTTGAAAAACAACAACAACACTCTAACAATGCATAAACTGAAATAAAATTACATACACACACAACTACTGTAATCACTGCAATCCCTGCTAAGGAGGGCCCTTCCTCCCTAACAGGGCACAGGTAGAGAAGGAAATTTAACTAAAACTAAATGGAATCACACATGTAACAACAATAACAATATGATCTGTATTAATCTTAACACAATTACAGAGGTAAAATAACGTTGTTCTTCGCTAACCTCTCGACCTCTAGGGCTGAGAGATATATAGTGGTTACATCAGAAAATCCAGGAATAGATCAGTCATGAGAATCTTACGATTCTCATGATGATCGAAATAGAACTCATATAGTTATAACCACTCCCTAATAAATTTCTGATTAGAAATTAAAAGATTACAATCGGAACTGCCCTTAGGCTGTTATCCCAAAAGTACAATGTTAACAACTCCTACAGCTATCATAACAAAACACAGCTGTAGCATAACCGCCAAAAGAAATATCAACAACAATAGAGACAAGAGCATTCAACCGTACAACTAAATCAACAGCTTGCCAACAAGTCTACAACAACAGAGTGTAACAGTAGTTGTTGGCATATTTGTAACAACAAGGTGTAACAACATTTATTTTTTGTAACAACACTATCCAAACTGCTCCTGTGAATTCTATGTCCGAGATATTTGGTGCTACAAATGGCATTTGATAGGACAACACAAATACCATCGATTTTTTCCAAACATTTACCATCATCTAGTCATAAAAAGGTATAATAGATCATAATAACTTGGTGAATTGGAAAAGTAATGAAAGCAAGGTGAAACAACACTAGTTAGCGTAAAAAGGTAGGAAAAAGGGATAAAAGGTACTCCTATTAGTTATAGTTATAAAGCAAAATAAGGAAGATAAGTGTAGGAAAAATGTACAAAACCAACACCCAACATCTCCCCCCAACTGAAATACTTGCATGTCCTCATGCAAACTCATCTCTCTTGGGAATATCTTCAGTGCAGGTCGGTGAGGTCATAAGCACTAGTTGTTTCCTCGTCTACAGACCTGTATCCCTGATTGGCCATCAACTTTCGTACCCAGGATTCCAACTCATTCTTGCGTAATTCATAACTGATATGATAATCCTCAATATGCAACCAGATCAAGGGAAAATTGAACTTCAATCCCAACCACAGAGCTCCAAGAGTACAATTTGTGCATAGGCTGGTACATGTGTAACAACTACCATGAAATTATGGAATGAGAATGGATCTCCCTTCAATAACTCAGCACTTCTAGCCTCTGTGTGTTTTAAACACCCTGTCAAAGCTCGAATCTTCATCATTGTGTATTGATTGAGGCAAAAATTCACAATTCTTCTACGATAAGTGGCAGCTGGTTCTTTAATCCCAGGGGTGCTCAGCATTCTCTTGAATTCTCGTCTCAACTCAGCAGCCCATCCTGGTTCTTCCCGAACACAAAATGTTGTCTTCTCCTCATTAGTGTTCATAGATTTAGTGGCCAGATGCCATTCAATATGATTCCTCATGAAGGATACAAAATCCCTTAATTGAAGATCTCCCATATAAGAGAAAACTGTCACAATCATCTGCATACTCACATGTTCACAAATAATGTTGTGTAAAAACAATTCACACAGTAAACTTTGCTCATCAAAATATGAGGCACAGAAAACATCCAGAAATGTATGAGTGGGGGAACATAGATAAGGTCTGCCCTCCATAATGGCTTTCAATTGAAACAAGAAGTAATGTTCCCATAGAAAAATAGGATATGATGGAGAAGGTCACCTACAACCCAGCAAGTTGAGGGTGAGATCATGAAGTTTCTATTTATCTATGGTGAGGTCTCGAATCTGATCCTGTAACAGCAACAATTGTTATTCTTGTTTCTTCGGAGCCTCTTTCTTCTTGTAATACTCCCACTTTTTCTTCAATTATTATTCCATCCATATTTCATGCAAAGTGTCTATTTCTCTTTGATGTTCCGTTAGCGAAATCATCCCATCCCGAAGGGAGATTTCTTCTTGCTTCCATTTTTATAATTCAGAAATTAACAGGAGTTTCTCAGAGCTCCATCCTAAGGTGGAACTCAGCATTCTTCTAGATTCTATATCAATAATGGATTACCAGCCTTTGTTTCATGGGGTTTTTCCACCTCTGTTTCTGGTTCTTGTGTAACAACAGCCTCTTTGGTAGGTTCTTGTGTGTCAACCCCTTTTCTTTTACCTAGAATTTCCTCTATGTCCACTGATGTTTCTTCTACAATAGGAGTGGCCTCCACAGGTTCTTGTGGGTCAGCTTCTGGGTCAATTATAACAGAAGGCCCTGCTTTAACTGCTGGTTCTTGTGTAACAACAGTATCATCAGCAGGTTCTTGTGTAACAGCCTCCTAATTTTCTGTTTCTACTTCCATTGGGCTGATATTCTCTCTACGAGCATTATATCCCGCTGCCATTAAGTTTTTAAAACATTTCATGCACACTGACACCATAATTTCCCTTCCCTCAGATAATTTCTTCTTCAATTCCTCGTTTTCTTTTCGTAATTTTTCAATTTCTAAACACAAGGCATTGGTTTCATCCTTACCTAACGAGGAAGGTTTCCTTTCTTCTTCTAAAACTTCTGCTTCCATCTGCTTCTCGGCTGTAGGCAAGGGTTCTGTAGGTATGATGACCTTCACTCTCTGTTTCGGTCTTCTGTCCTCGATGGGTTCTTCAATAGGCTTCTTCCCAATTCTAACTCCACTAGGCCGAGTCTAGGTCTCTTCCTCTGTCTGACCCTATCTTGATGTCGTGGTTTGTTTCCCTCAGCTTATCCTTGGTATTTTCCTCTTGAATTCTTCCCAAAATTTTCCTTGCTAGCCTAGGGCATCCAACACAATTATCTTAATGAGTCCGTGATTAGTTATGCATGCCTCCGATTCAGTTGTTGTTTTAACTTCTGCTACCATGTGCTTGATGTTTCTAAGAAAATAGAATGGAATATTGATTCTTTGTTGATACCGAAGGTGGTTAAGCAGGGGAAATTGATAGTTGAATACTATCGTAGACCTCCCTTCGCAGGTGATATATTTTATCAAACCCAGGGCAACATCTTCCCAAGGATGAGGAAGCGATAATCTGTCATTTCCTCTTCCTTCTCCAGTTTCTCTTCCCCTACTAAGAAATCCTCTTTCAAGGAGAGGTCATTGATTATTCTATTAAAACACCTTTGCCCTTCAACTGGTAATGAATTTGACCTGGAAATTACCTCCTCATTCACTTCCATTTGCATGCCTCTTAATCGGGTTTGATTATTATTCAAGTTTTGAGAAAATTCAATTGCTACAACCTCGTCCGAGCCTTCAAGCTTCTGGAAAAACTCAACCCATCCAACCTCTCTGAATATATGGTAAGCTTCAGGGAAATTCTATAGAGCATCCATAGAATCTGGCTCATGCTTGACTGCTGCTCCACCCATTTCTTTTGTTTGTTTCTAAATTTGCTTCTTAATTTCTGGCAACACTGCAATATTACTGAGTTTCTGAGTTCACTTCTTTGTTGTTCAACCCTGTTGTGACATCACTATGTCTCTGAACTAGCTGCTGCTCGGAACCTCTTATTATCTCAATCGACGAGTCTACAAATGAGGATGCAAGTTTTCAGAATGAGGTTGATTAAAGGTGATGACTTTCAAGGATTTATCAAATCGTACCCTACACGAATACTCATAAATGGCTTATTATGGAAAGTGATGGGATTTGGTACACGTGTTCTTTTCCAACCAGATTCGGTCATCATTAGTAATTCTATTATTGATTAGGTGCATGTGAATTTAATAGATATTTATGATTACAGCCTTTTTTCAATGATTTCAAGTCATTTCAAGTCATATCCCCTCCCCCACTTTAATTGTGACAGCCGCCCACGACCATCACAGGAGCATCATTTAATTTTCCAATTAATCATTGAATTATTAATGACAATCATTTACCTTTTTTGATGACATACCCGAGGTGACGTTGGAAGAATATTTTAGTTGAAGGTGTCCTGCGTGTAGTGCTCGTGTTGTTGTGTTTAGTTGGCATAGTTATTGTTGTTTATGTAATGAATTACAAAGAACAGTATTCATGGTTGTCAGCTGTTACATATGTAACAACCAATACAACTTTTGAATTATTCTTAGAAAAACATAATAATCAAAATAAATTGGTACAGAAAAAGAAATTACATGAATACCATCATGCTATGACATGGATCAGGGAGGGAAGATGATATTTCAGGGAGAAAAACATGGGTGTAACAACCTCCACGGGAGTGGTTTTCAACTGTTATTGGTTGTTTAATTGCGCCATAAAAAGGATTTTTCACTGTTAGATTTATTTTTGTTTTTCTTTTATTTTGTTATTTTTATTTTTTTATATATTTTTTATATATATATTTTTTATTATTAATTTATTTTTTTTAAAACATGTGTAAAAACTACCACAAAGGTGGTTTTCAGCTGCTACACTTATTGGAATTTCAACTTTTAAGGCCACAGAGGAGAATGTTCCCCTGTTGTTGTAACATGAAGATCAAATTCTGCGACAATGTTGACAAATGATCCCTTCGAAGCGGGTTGATGATATAACTTTAGACTGTGCCCATTAACCAGTAATGGCATCTTAGCACTGTCAATAGTAACCAATTGTACAGTCCCATTGTCAAATATTGTATCCACTTCATAAGGACCTAGCCATCTGGTGTAGAGCTTGCCTTTGAAATATTTGAACCTTGAATCATACAAAAGAGCCCAATCTCCTTTCTAGAAAATTTTCTTCTTAATAAACCTATCATGCCATTTGGCTCTTTGTTGTTGGATGATTTCTGTCTGTTGAATGGCAGCCATCCATTTCTCTTCCAACTCATTGAGCTAGTTCAATCTTTGAGTATGTGCTATACTCAAATCCAAATCAACTTGCAATGTTGTTCTTAATGTCTTTATTTCAAACTCTGTGGGGAATAAGGGATTCTTACCATACACCAGTTCATATGGTGAGAAGCCTGTAGTATTCCTCCATGTTGTCCTGTAAGCCCACAGTGCCTCTGGAAGTTTCTCATCCCAGTTTCTGCAGTGGGTGGCTACTGTCTTTGTCAAAATTCCCTCAATTACTTTATTGGTGCTTTCTACTTGCCCATTTTCTTGTGGATGATAGGGTGTAGTGATTCTATGATTGATTCCATACTTCTCAACCAGCTTCCTGATAAAATGAGTTGTGAATTGAGGACCCCCATCTGTCACTATCTCCCTGGGTATCCCGAAGTGAAAAAAAATATCTTGAAACAGGAAGTCTAAAATAGCCTGCTCTGTTTCTCTAATTAGTGCCCTTTCTTCGACCCATTTTGTGACATAATCAATGCAGAAAAATATGTATGCTCTTTGTTGTGATGAAGGATTGACTGGCCCCACAAATTCCAGGGCCCATTTCTCGAATGGTTCTATTACTATCTGAGGTTGTAATGACATCTCATCTGATTTTAGAGGCTGGCCCATCCTTTGGCAACTATCGCATCCTTTCACAAACTTATTGGCATCCTGGAATATAGTTGGCTAGTAGTACCCTGTTGAGAGTACTTTATGTCCTATCCTCTTGTCAGCGAAGTGTCCTCCACAGGGTTCCTCATGACAAGCCTTTAGGATCTCAAATACCTCATCTTCTCTAACACATCACCTAATCTGAAAATCTGGCCTAGTGTGATAGAGATTACCTTCTATCCAGGAGTAGGTAGTACTATGTTCTATAATCCTCCTTATTTCTCCGGAAGACAATTGATGTGGGAATTTTCCTGCAGCAAGGTAATTGTCTATAGCTGCATACCATGGTGAGTGAGTATAAATGGAAAAAAGATACTCATCTGGAAAAGAATCCTCAGTAGCAATGAAATCATAACTTATAGTTAATATAGAAAGACAGTCAACAACTACATTGTCTTTTCCGGGTTTATCTAAAATAGTAATGTCAAATTCTTGTAATAGAAATAACCATCGTGTAACTCTACCATTAGTAATAGTTTTTTCATTAAAAATCAAATTGCAGCATGTTCAATGTGTACAAATACTTGGTACCCAGTGATGTATTGCCGGAATTTGTTGATAGCATGCACTACTACTAGGAATTCTTTCTCAGTAATAGTGTAGTTAAGTTCTGCAGGAGTTAAGTTCTTGCTGATGTAATAAATGGCATAAGGCTTCTTATCCTCTAGATGGCCCAAAACAACACCCACAACCATGTCAGCTGCATCTGTAGCAATATGAAATGGCAATTTCCAGTTTGGTCCTTGTAAAATAGGTGATGCTGTTACACAGTTCTTCAATTTTAAAAATTCCTACTCACACTTTTCTGTCCACAAAAATTATGTATCTCTCATCAGTAATGAAAATAAAGGAGATGGAATCTTTGAGAAATTTTCTATAAACCTCCTATAGTATACTGCATGTCCTAAAAAACTACGTACCTCTTTCAGAGTCTTAGGGGTCAGGATTTTTGAGATTACCTCTATTTTTGCAGGATCTACCTTGATTCCATCCATTGAAATGAAATTTTCTAGCACAATTCCATCGGTCATCATCATGTGGCATTTTTCCCTGCTCAGAGCAACATTAGTTTGTTCACAACGTTCCAGTGCTTTTTCCAAGTTAGCTAATGCTATCTCAAAGGCATCCCCGTAAGGTGTAAAATCATCCATAAAAATTTCAAGACAATCATTCAAAATATCAGAGAAAAAAAATACCTAATATTTCCCTTTGAAAGGTTGCTGGTGCATTACAAAGACCAAAGGAAAGGACTCTGTATGCAAAAGTACCCCATGGACAAGTAAAGGTTGTCTTGTCTTGACCTTTTGGAGTAATCTGCATTTTATTATAGCCACTAAACCCATCTAGAAATGAAAATATTTTTTTTTCCAAAAAGAGTGTCCAAGACTTGATCAATAAATGGTAAGGGAAAATGATCCTTTTGAGTGGCCTTGTTAAGTTCTCTATAGTCAACACAGACCCTCCAATTTCCATTCTTCTTCGGCATTATGACAAGTGGAGACACCCACTGACTGTCAAAAATTGGGTAGATGAAATTAGCATTAAGGAGTTTATACAATTATTATTTTACTATCTTCTTAAGTGCAGGGTTCATTCGGAGCTGAGGTTGTCTAACAAGTTTGCAATATTCTTTGAGGTAAATGTAGTGAGTGCATAGGGTAGGATGGATTCCTTTCATATCGGTATAGTTCCATGCAAATTCCTTTTTGTATTTCTATAACAACTGTATCAACAATCTATTTTTTTTCAGCAGTCAGGTTAGGATTGATGTTTATTGAGATTCAACAAGATGATGAGCTTAGTGAAAAGAGTCGCCTTCACTAAGTGGGCCCACAGGCTATTTTTGGCGCAAGTCTATTTTTAGACATGGTTATCATATTTCAAAAGTTGCGAGATGCTATTCGTGGATGGTTAGTCAAGTTGGAAAAATATATGAAATTATATTTTTAGAATATTGGGCGAAGTCTATTTATAGATCGTTGATCTAAAAATAGAGGTATTGATTATTATTAGCTCTTAATAATAATCTGATAATAAACAACAACTTATTCTCTTGTAGCACTTAATTTCAATGCACAGATTTGGAAAATCAGTGGGTTGAAGGAATTACATAATTCCTAGGGTTTACTGGTGGTTCATGCATGGAGGACTCAGTTAGAACTGAAGTGGAAAAGTTATGATAGAGTTGGAAGAGTAGTTCATGGAGTTGTATTTAGTTTAACTCAGTTAGACTCAGTTGAGCTAGTTGTATCTAGTCTAAATAAATGATACACTAGTGAGAGTGGAGTGAATTAATTATTTAATTAATTCAAAAATAATAACTCATTAATCAATTGAAAAATACAGCAGTTAACTACAGTGCATGTCAATTCCACTGGAGAGATAGGTGAAAGGGCAAGATGGACTATCTGTTGTGACCATAGTGATGCATTGATTGCATCAACATATACATTGGAGTTGCCAATGATAATTACGTAGTCAAGGAAAGGATAATTCGAATTCATTCAAAGCTATTCTTCAGCAAGGATTGTGCAGTGGAGGTAGGCTAGTAGGAGGGCTGAGATCGGTGCATGGATTTGCACATTTCTTCTATGTTAATGTGTGACGATTGATTGTACTGAGAGCTTGATGTACTAAGCTTTGTATGAGATTGTTACATGATCTCCATGATACATAATATATTATAGTTGGGGTTTTCAGCTTCAAGCTTTCCCGTTAAACTACTGTGTTATGTGAGATTGTTTTTATTTATGCTTCACATGTGTGTGCAATTAATTTTCCACAAAAGATTAACAGTGGAATGATTCTGTATTTTGCAAGAAGTTAAATATTGTGAGATCAGGGGAATCTAGATGTATGCATGCTTAGTGTATACTAATTTCTACATGGTGGAGCAGTGTTAATTCTTGAATATTACAATTGTGAAGAATTTTTGAGTTTGTGCTGGTGGACAATTCGAATTTGCTACAGAAGATTCTTGGTGCAGAAGTTGAGTATACATTGAAATGTATTTCAATGGGTTGCGATTGGAGTATGCCCTTGATGGGAGCTCGAATTACATAGCCTGGAAGAATAGGATGGAGGCAGTGCTGGAGGATAATGGACTGAAGGAGTTCATCGATAGTGATGTTCCTAAGCCGGGATCTAGTGATGTTGCATTACTTGACACATGGCAAAAGAAGATAGCAAAGACATGAAGAATTCTATTGGAAGGTGTGAAGGACCATATTATGTCCAGCCTTCATGGGAAAGCCACTCCATTCTTAATGTGGAAGGCTTTGACAGATTTTTTCCAAAGCATAAGTGACTAGAGGAAGTTGGCACTTAAACACAAGCTCAGAAAAATAAAAATGGAGAAGGGCGACATGATTCCAAAATACCTCACGAAGTTTGTCCACTACAAGGATGAACTGGGAAGTGTGGGGGTTACTGTTGATGATGAAGAATTGGTGAGCTTGGCTCTCCTTGGGCTTCTGAAGATTTGGCATAGCTACAAAGACTCTATCAATGTACGGGAGAAACTGCCAGGATGGGAGCGACTTTGGTCGGATCTTGTGCAGGAGGAGATAAGGCAGGGTACTCGCGATGGCTCTTCATAGAAGAATGAAGATGAAGAGAATATCGCTTTGGCTTCCAAAGCAAGGAAAGGGAAGGGGAAGAAATTTCCTTCAAAATCTGAAGCTAAAGTCAAGAAGCAGGATTTTTCCAAGGTGAAGTGTTTTCACTGTCACGAACATGGGCATTTCGCCACTAACTTCCCACAGAAGAAGAAGAAAAAGAAGGTTGATGGAGCTGCAGCTGGAGAGGCCTTAGCCTCGCAATTTGAACTTTATTTCTGTTTGATCACATGCTTGGTTTCAATCTATATGGGATCGATATGGTATATTGATAGTGGTGCGTCTTTCCATATGACGGGAGACAAGGAGTTGTTTAGTGACTTGGAGGAGAAGGACCTTCAGATGCATATAAAGATGGGCGATGATGGTAGATACAGTGAGACCAGCATTGGGACCATTACCTTTGAGAGTGAGTCTGGTAATCCATTCTTGTTGAAGGATGTTATGCATGTTCCAGGTATGAAGAAGAACTTGGTCTCGGTCGCAATGTTGGAAGACAAAGGTTATGATGTTGTTTTCAGTGAGGGAAAACCCTTCCTTAGACATAAAACAATGAGTCAAATCAAGAATATAGGGGTTTGAATTAATAATCCCTACAATCTGGAGGTAGATGGCTGCACTGCAATGGTGGGCAAAGCAAAAGAAGTGGTTAGCCGGGATGAGGGTGAATTATGGAACAGGAGATTGGGCCATCTTCACCATGGCGCCTTGAAGATTTTGTAGCAGATTTCTACTGGACTTCCCAAGGGTACTCTTGCGCAGTTAGATCAGTTGAAGGGATTTACTATGGGTAATTTTTTGAAGACCACCTTTCATGAGAAGGAAAACCGTGCTTTGGTGATCTTGGAGAGAATTCACACAGACGTGTGTGGACCTTTCTCGGTTGCTTCAACAACAAAACAGAGGTATTATGTTATATTTTTTGATGACTATTCTCGTAGATGCTGGATATTCTTCATGCAGAAGAAGAGTGAAACATTCTCAAAGTTCTATGAGTTCAAAGCATTGGTGGAGAAGGATTCGGGGAAGCAAATGAAAGCTCTACGGAGTGATAATGGTGGCGAATACATCTCGGGCGAATTCAAAGACTTCTGTAGCAAAGACGAAATTCGAAGAGAACTCATAGCACCTCATAACCCACAGCAGAATGGGGTCGTGGAGAGGAATAACATAATGATCGTGGGTGCTGCACAAGCTATGCTTGAGAGGGAGCTATACTTTCATGCAGTGAAGGAATTGCTTGTTCCGAAAGATGAGCCTTCGGATGTGGATCAGCCACAAGAAGACTCATGGAGTGGAGGATTCCACTCATGCAGAACCAAACATCAGACAAGGCAGAAAGCGTAACACATAAGCTGAGAGACTGAAGTTTGATGTAGCACAAAATGTAGGAGTCCCTACATCACAACGCAGACAGAGACAGTCACCTGACCGATTTACTAGATACATGGCTCTTATGAGAAAGTGTATCATGACAGAGCCATCTTCTTTTGAAGAAGCAGTGCAGGAGCCCACATGGGTAGATGCCATGGTGGAGGAGTATGACTCCATTCTCAGAAACAGTGCTTGGGAGATTTTTCCAAGGCCTGTGGGAAAATCAGTTGTAGGATCAAGATGGATCTACAAGGTAAAGCAAGCTGCTGATGGGAGTGTCGAGAAGTATAAGGCAAGATTTTTTGCTCGGGCCTTCTCACAGATTGAGGGGATTGACTATGAAGAAACCTTTGCACCTGTCACACGGTATTCTTCCATAAGGACCATCCTTGCTCTCTCAACGTAGATGGGTTGGCACATTCATCAAATGGATGTAAATATTGCGTTCCTTAATGGGATAATTGAGGAAGAGGTGTACATTGAGAAACCTTGAAGGATTTGAGATCTTCAGCAGCGATTCGCATGTGTGTAGGCTCAAAAGAGCATTGTATGGGCTAAAACAAGCACCTCGTGCTTGGTACACTCAGATCAACAACTATTTCACTAGACATGGCTTCACCAAGAGTGAGGCAGATGAAATCCTGTACCAAATTGTGGTGTAGGGTAAGCTTTTAATAATTTTTCTTTATGTTGATGGTTTAATACTAACGGGTGATGAGCAGTTGATACACTCATGCAAGGCAGATCTTGCAAAGGAGTTTGAGATGAAGGATTTGGGCCTCCTTCATTATTTCCTTGGATTGGAAATATGGCAACGGGAAGGTGAACTGTTTGTGTCTCAAGGAAAGTATGCCCGGGAGATACTGGAGAAGTTTCACATGCAAGGCTGCAAGCCTATCGTCACTCCTCTTCTAGGAAATTGGAGGAAAGAGGATGTTAAATCGGTAGAAGTAGTGGATGCCATTTTTTATCAACATTTGGTGGGTTCGCTCATGTATTTAGTTAATACAAGACCAGACATATGCTATGTAGTGAACCAGCTTTCACAAGCGATGGTTAAGCCTACCAATATCTTTTGGAAGGCAAGCAAGAATTTTTTGAGATATCTCAAGGGCACATCTGAGTATGGTTTATGGTACAGACAGACGAATGAGGTGAATTTTCATGGCTTCACGGATGCAGATAGGGTAGGCAGCCCAACAGACAGAAAGAGCACATCAGGAGGGGTTTTTAGTATCTGATCTACGATAGTTTCTTGGTACAGCAAGAAACAAATATCTGTGGCACTCAGTTCAGTGGAAGTAGAATACATGGCAGCAATTCAAGCTTCATGTGAGGCTATCTAGATGAGGAAGATCCTGGTTGGTTTGTTCGGTTCACATTTAGATCCTACAGTGATACATTGTGATAATCATAGTTGCATTAAACTCTCGGTTAATCTTTTGCTTCATGATAGATCTAAACATATTTATATCCGGTATCATCATATCAGAGATTGTGTGCAGTGAATGATCATGTTGCTTCAGTACATTCCTACGAAGGATCAAAATGCAGATATTATGACGAAGGCGCTCACCAGAAGCAAATTTGAATACCATAGAGGCAGGATCGGGGTGAAGGATAATCCCTATCTTTTTGAGAGGGAGTGTTGAGATTCAACAAGATGATGAGCTTAGTGAAAAGAGTCGCCTTCACTAAGTGGGCCCGCAGGCTATTTTTGGCGCAAGTCTATTTTTAGACATGGTGATCATATTTCCGAAGTTGCAGGATGCTATTTGTGGATGGTGTTTGGTCAATTTAGTGTGTCCTAAATTGCTACATTAATTTTTCAATCCGGGATTCGTAAGATGACGAAGTGTGGCGCACTATATGTGCAAGATAACCTATCTCTTACTTTTTGTCGTTTTTGGGTTTTTTATTTATCTTGGGGGTTTTTATCTTGGTTGGTTTCCTAATGTGAAATGGAAATTCTAAAAGACAAGTATGGATATAAATGTTCAAGGAAATGATGTCCTTTATAATGATTTCCCAAACTTCAAACTTCAAAAGGGTTTTAAAACATGCAATGACAAAATTAATTCCTAAAATAAAATGAAAATATGCCACTATACTAGTCAAACAAACAATGAACTATTGATCATGAAACCCATTACCCTTGATTCTGTCTAAATACAAAAGAAACTATGCTCAAAGAAATCCAAGAATGGCAAGCAAAGTAAAGCTAAAATCAAATTACATCAACTCATATTCTGACCCCTCACCATTAGTCTCGCTATGGCTTTCGGAGGTAATCATAAACAACTTGAGCAATATGATATCTAATTTGCAGAAAAATAAAATAATATCAAATTACACACTCATACTTCAATCCCTCACCATTAGTCTCGCTATGGCTTTCGGAGGTAACTGATAATGACATGAGCAATTTAATATCTAACTTGCAGAAAAATAAACTAATATCAAACTACACACTCATGCTTCAATCCCTCACCATTAGTCTCACTATGGTTTTCGGAGGTAACTGATAATGACATGAGTAATTTAATATCTATTGCGAGGAAAAATAAACTAATATCAAACTACACACTCATACTTCAATCCCTCACCATTAGTCTCGCTATGGCTTTCGGAGGTAACTGATAATGACATGAGCAATTTAATATCCAATCTAACTAATAAAGCAAATGTACAAAACTGAAATAAATAAAACAGTGCTGGAATTAAAAGCTAAGAAAAATAAATCAGCAGAAGGACAAGACTGATTCCATGTCATTATTCATTGTAAAACTATGTGAAAATTCCCGGGCTGCCTACTGTAATCTGGAACAAAGACACTGATCAGTTAACAGCAGTATAAAGCATGAAAAATTATGGACAGAAATAAAACGTTAATACCATGAGAGATGTAATATATACACGTGAATAACTATGGCATAATGGACGTAGGGAAATAAAGCATGAAACTATACAGCAATAAACAAAACCTCGGCATGTGCAGGGGCCCTCTGCACAATCCTCAGGGAAAAGCTATCAACCACGAATTATGCTTATGAACAGAGTCTTCTCATGTATTCAAAACACAGTCATAACAAGGAAATAATGTCACGGCACAGTGGGCTTTCTTTACAGCAAAATTACATTACAAAAGCTAGCTACTATGCGTATGAGAACGCATTATTTATAACAGAGGATGACATAACTACTTTCCTACAATATGCGCTGATAAAAGACACGTGAACAACCACGTCCAAAAATATAGCATTATGGCTGCCGTGAAGATTAAATCTATGGAGGGTGGCTGTTGGATTCGGCTTATGGAGCGGTTCACAGGTGTTGATATGTCCCCTGAGATTTAGGAACAACCACGTAGGTCTTCACATGGTGAAAAACGGAGGTCTGTCACCGTAGGACTCTTAGGTTGACCACCGCTTGACTACCTTTGACCACGGCCTTCTTTGGTGAATTCGAATGAGCCAATAGGACTCGGTCCATATCCATGTCATTTCCAACTTGCCCATGTGGCTTGATTTGCCTGAAGACACCTGCAATATAGAATTTAACAAAATGGCTGCGGAAAGTTGAAGCAGCTGCGGAAAGTGACAAGATTCCGCAGCTCAATGAGCAAAAATCTAATTCAAACAGCAGACACAAAACATAGTTAAAAACCACTTTAATTTCTTTTTTATGATTAATATGCAATGATGTTGATGACTTAGGAGGTCCAGGTAAATGGAAAAAGTCTAGAAAGGTGTATAGGAAAGATGCAAGTTTGGGACTCAACATACCCCCACTGTGAAGGTGTTGCATGTCCCCATGCAACCAAAATTTTGATCATCCTCCTTCAATTCATATGCCCTGATACCTCTGCCAGTACATCCAGTCCTCTTCTCCTCTTTCTTGGTGCTGCTAACATCCTGGGCTTCTTCATCAAGCATCTGAATTTGAGATTAATCAGTGCTATAATTATCTTCTTTCATTTCTTCTTCAATTTCCTGTTCTTTTTGTGCCACAGTCCCAGATGTAGCATAGTGTTGTCATGAATGATCTTGTCCAATCTGCTTTGCTCCTTTAATTCTTCATTTTCATTTTTAATATGTCTATTTAAAACCTCCAACTCAAAGACTTCTTGTTTCAACGATTGGACTAGAGCTTCTTGTGCTGTGTGAGGCTGAGTGGATGAAGTGCTGGGACCCGTGGCTGTTCTTTCTAAGGATTCTATGTAATCATACACCTCTTTCTGCTTTGGATCTATCTCGGGTGTCGTTTTCCTTGGGCTGTCCCCAAAATGCCGTGGAGGAGAATTGACTTCAAAATCTGGCCGAAAAGGACTCATGTCAACATCTTGAGGATTAGTTTCAATGTTTGGCTGAGAATGAGGTGGAATACGGCCAGCTGGAGTTTGTGTAGGTGTTCCTTCTCCCAAATCAATAAAATGGGGTCCTTTTGTTTGTGCTTTCCTCCACTTTCCTTTAAGCCTGGTGCTTCTTCTTACATGTTGTGGACTACTGTCTTTTTCCTTCTGTTTTTATTTTCCTTTCTTTTTGGCCATAGCTGACTGTTCCTGAAGGTGAACTAGTCTCTCAGACAATACTTGATGGTCTTCTTCTAAGGAAGGCGTTTGATGCACAGCCTCAATGCTTCTTTTCTCTTTTGATTTTGTTGGCTTTTTACCCTCAGTCTTTTCCTTCCTCCTTTTAGACAGTCTTTCTTCTCTACTAGTTCTTTCAACTATGTTAGTAAGAGTGCTTTGAGTTTTATCACCTGTTCTCTTTCTTCTACTTCTTTTTGATGTACCGCCTTCAGGGGTTTCTTGGGGTTCTTCAAAGAAATTTCTAATTAAAAACTGCTTCCAAGTGTCCTTTTTCTCTTTCAATTGTTTTTCTATCAAGATTTTCACGAGACCATGGTGATACAAATGTGGTTCTACGTCCCCCATATGCTTTTGGATGGTTACAGACATATTTTTCAAACTGTTTAATAAAAATTATGGCAGATTGAGGGTCTGGTTGTCTAGGAAATTCATCAATAGTCAGGTATGATACATGTACATTGATCCAAAACGTCCCTCACAGGTGATAAACTTTTGAATAACCAACAGTAAACTGGCCCACTCTTCTTTTAAAGCATGGACAGGAATTCCCTTTTTGAAAATGGTGACATCCATACCTGGGTTACGTAGGATCACTCTCCAGGCTTCCTCACCAATGCTCTTGTTCTTGAACCAGCATTCACCTTCTTGAGGGAGTTCTGTAGCAGCTTCTATGGATGCCTTAGTCACTGTAAATTTGAGGTCCCCAATTTCCACCTCCAGACCGTTGAAAGACCTCGCAAAAGCTTTTGTTACCTCCTTATTGTAGCCTTTAAACTTTTGAATAAACTGAAGCCATTTTGCCTTTTTCAATATGTCTTTGACTTGCGGGTATCCTTCCATAAATTTGGGTCCCTCTGGTTCTGCCCTCAACAACCGACCCATCCTTCCTTCTGTTCTTTAAAACTCGTCTGCGTGAGGAGGGTTTAGCGGAGGTAAGACGGCTGAATTAGCGGAAATGAATAGGGTTTATGAAGGAGACCAGTGACTGTAAGCGGATATCAGAGAATAGGTACACGGAATGAAGCAGAACAGAGAACAAAATGAGGTTAAGGCTTATGTGAACATGGTGGAAGTGCAGCCATGAGGTCAATAGAATAGTAGGGGGAGTAAATTGCATCTGGCAGTATTTAAAATTGGGTGGCTGCAGAGTAGACGCAAGCACGTTTATGAAATGGCTGCGGATTTTGTGCGGCTGAGAGAAGTCGTAGTCAAATCAACCACGTTCCATAATTACAGGTGGAGTATCAAAGTATAGCCGAACACGAGTGAAGACCGGAGGCTTGATTATGAGGCCGTTTAAAAATGAATGCAAGGAGTTATCAACACAATCATTGCATATAATGGAGCTATGGTTTATAACTATGTAAAAATGTGCTTGAATGCCATTTGAAATAAATTTCTACTGATACCTTGGAATTCTTGCCATTTTTCATTAGTCTTCAATCAGTTGCTCCTCGTTGATGCTTTTGAATGCCTCATGTCTTCATAATATGTCCTCATACCTGCATTTGATTTCATGATTGTTGAACTAACATCTGACTGTAAATTTTTGAAAAACAGAGTGGTGGCTGCAGAAACTGCTTCTGGCTACGGAAACTAACACAGCAATTATTTGGGTGAATGGAGATGGATAGATGATAACCGACTGAATGAAAATGGTCATGAAAAAAAAAAAAAATATTGGTGAAATGAAATGAAATAGATGAAATGGAGTGAAATGAAATGAAGTGGAGTGGAATGAAGTGGAATGAAATGGAGTGGGTTGTCATAAAACTTGTGAAATGAGAGAGAGAGGGAATTTTTTGGAAAATATAGGGTGTTAGGTGTTCCTGATTTTCACCCTACATTTTCTATATAAGACTGCCAATCAGTGATTGGTTTTCAGGCTTATACATTTTTTTTTTTTTTTGAAACTGAAAAGAACAAAGGCTAGGCTGGTGGAGAAGAAGGATTCTTCTTCACCGGCCTTATTGCAGAATTATCTTGAAACATTTTGACAAATTCCTCTTTTGAGAGTGGCTTATGATAGATCTTTAATCTGTGGCCATTCACAATAATAGGAGTTTGAGATTCATCAATGGTCTTGATTCTTACTGCTCCATTGCTAAAGATCTTGTCAATCTCATATGGCCCAAGCCAATGAGTCTGAAATTTTCCTTTAAAATATTTAAACTTGGAATCAAATAGAAATTCCCAATCTCCTTCTTGAAACTTCTTCTCTTTGATGTATTTGTCATGCCATTTAGCTCTTTGATATTGAACTAGATCAGTTCTTAGAATTGCCTCTTGTCTGATCTCATCTAGCTCATTCAACTGCTCCATTCTATGCTTTTGGGCTTCTGATAGATCCATCCCCAACTGAACTGCCATCTTGAAGTTTTTGACTTGGAACTCAATGGGGAGCAGGACTTCTTTCCCATAAACAAGTTCATAGGGAGAATGTCCTGTTGTATTTCTCCATGTAGTTCTGTAGGCCCACAAGTCTTTAGGAAGCCTTTCTGCCCAATCTCTTCTGTGTAGATGAACAATTTTGGTGATGATACTTTTGAGAACTTTGTTTGTAGACTCCACTTGACCATTTTCTTGCGGATGGTAAGGAGTAGATCTTCTGTGCTTGATTTTGTATTCTTCCATCAGCTTCTCCACCAGGTTGGATGTGAATTGGCTTCCCTGATCTGTCACAATTTCTCTCAGAACACAAAAGCGAGTAAAAATATCCTCATAAAGAAAATTAACAACTGAATTTTCAGTAGCAGACACTAATGCTTTGGCTTCCACCCATTTAGTAACATAATCGGTACAAACCAATATATACTTCTTTTGCTTAGATGGTGGATTAATAGGTCCAATGAAATCTAAAGCCCATTTTTCAAAGGGTTCGATGAGTACCTGTGGTTGCAATGGCATTTCATTTGAAAGGGTAGGTTTCCCTACTCTTTGGCAGCTGTCACACCTTTTGACATATTGTTTTGCATCTTTGAAGAGGGAAGGCAAAAAATATCCTAAAGAGAGGATTTTATAGGCTGTCCTTTTGTCAGCAAAGTGTCCGCCGCATGGTTCATCATGACATGCCTTGAGGATATTAGGTATTTCATCCTCTCTGACACATCTTCTGATCACAAGATCTGGCCCTGTTTTAAACAATTCGTTAGAAATCCATGAATATTTTGAACTTTCCTGAATAATCTTTCTTCTTTCACTTGGAAATAAATGTGGAGGCAGTTTCCCTGTAACCAAATAGTTAGCAATATCTGCATACCAAGGGGTCTTAGTAGTTATTGCAAACAAGTATTCATCAGGAAACTTATCCTCTACAGGAGAATCTTATTTAGTATTCTGAATCCTAGACAAGAAATCAGCTACTGTATTTTGTTTCCCTGGTCTATCCAACATAGTAATATTGAATTCCTGCAAAAGTAGGAGCCATCTTGTCACTCTGCCATTAGTAACAGGTTTTTTCATTAGATATCTAATCGCAGAATGATCGGTATGAATAAAAGTTTCATAGCCTGTTATATAATGTCTAAACTTATTGATTGCATGAACAACAGCTAAAAACTCTTTTTCAGTTACAGTATAGTTCAACTCTGTGGGAGTCAAATTTTTATTGGTATAGTAAATGGCATAAGGGACTAAATCTTTTTGACCCAACACAGCTCCTAGAGCTATATCTGAAGCATCTGTAGAAATATGGAAAGGGAGTTTCCAATTTGGTCCTCTTAAGATAGGTGCTTCAGATATTCTTGTTTTCAAAGTTTCAAAGGCTGATTGACAATCAGGATCCCATTTAAATTCACAGTCTTTTGTAAGCAATTTGAAGAGTGGAGATGCTATTTTAGTGAAGTTTTCTATAAATCTTCTATGGTAACCAGTAAATCCTAGAAAACTTCTAACATCTCTTTGACAATTTGGAATAGGCAACTTGGAGATGACTTCAACTTTTGATCTATCAACCTTAATCCCATCTCTTGAAATATGATGCCCCAAAACAATACCTTCAGTAAACATCATAAAGCATTTTTCATGGCTTAATGAAAGGTTTGTTTCTTTACATCTTATAAGGACTTTTTCCAAATTTTCTAATGCCTCTTGAAATGAATTACCATAAACTGTAAAATCATCCATATAAACCTCTACACAATCATGGATTAGATCAGAAAAAATTCCTAGTACTGCTCTTTGGAATGTTGTGGGTGCATTACATAACCCAAAAGGAAGCACTCGGTAGGCAAAAGTTCCCCATGGACAAGTAAATGTGGTCTTATCTTGATCTTGAGGTGCTACCTGAATTTGATTATAGCCACTAAAACCATCCAAAAATGAAAAGTACTTTTTACCTGCTAATGTGTCTAATACCTGATCGATAAAAGGCAAAGGAAAGTGATCCTTCAAATTTGCTTTGTTCAATTCCATGTAATCAATGCATACCCTCCATTTACCATTCTTTTTAGGTACTATAACCAAAGGAGAAACCCATCGGCTATCTGAAATTGGATAAATGAAGTTTACATTGAGTAGTTTTTGGAGCTCTTCTTTCACTATCTCCCTAAGGTTTGGATTCATCATTCTCTGAGGTTGTCTGATTGGTCTACTGTTTTCCTCAATATAGATATGATGGATGCAAGTCTTAGGATCAATACCTTTCATATCAATATACTCCCATGAAAATGCAGTAGAATGTTTTTGCAAGATTTTGGTTAGTTCTTCCTGTTGTGAATTTTCCAAGTTTTTGTTGATATTCAATGTTTTTCCTGGAAAAATCTCAATGGTAGAACTACCGAACTCTTCCATAGAGTAAAGAGACATTTGTCTTGATGATAAATATTCAATTTCAGATTCCAATTGAAATTGTGTGGGGTCATATTCTGAAGATGTCTCAAAATTTTCTAATGTGTTCAGAATTTGAATATCCTCACTGATTTCAGAAATGGTAAGGACAGGTTGTATAGTGTCCTCATCATCAACCCATTCATTGTCTCCTACTTCTGTAATTTCTTTTGCTGGAGGATACAAATTGAATTTCTTTGTCGAATTACCATTAGAAATGTACATATCCCCAGATCTACAACTAATGAAAGCATCAGCGGTGGCTAGCCAAGGTCTTCCTAAGATAAGTGGGTGCCCTCCTAGATTACTCTTGGGAGTCAAAATCATAAAATCTACTGGATATTCCCAAGAATCTAAGGAGACTGAAATATCTTCTAATACACCATCTGGTTTGATAATTGATCGATCTGCAAGTTGTAGTAAAGTAGGTGTAAAAAGAAGATTAGGAAGTTTTAGTTGTTCCATAATCTGTCTACTCATAATGTTGATAGCAGCCCCTAAGTCAATCAATGTGTTTGAAATTTCTATCCCATTTATATGTGTCTTGACAATTGGACTACCTGGATCTACATACTTCTGCATGGTAATTTTTCCCATCATGATATCTGCAATTTTTCCTACCAGGTGGATTCTTCTTGTATCTCTTGGTTTCCTTCCTGGTCTTTTGAGACTCAACTCCTTTATTGTTTTTGCTAGAATAGAAATCTCTCTAATGGCTTGTAGCAAGGGAATATTGATACAAACATTCTTTAATTCATCTAGAAAATCATAGTTAGGCAACAAGATTTGTTTTTCCACCCCTTTATCAATTTGTAATCTTTCAGGGAAAGGAGGTGTGGATGAAGATGCGGGTTGCTCAACTATAGGAGTTGTGGGGGTTAACTTTTCTTTCTCTTTTTGAATGTTTGAGTTTTGAAGAGATGCTTCCTCAGAACCCTTATTGACTTTAAGAGAGTCCTCCTTAGAGGTATCTTGCTCTTGGACATATATAGAAGGTTTTTCTAAAACTCTACCAGACCTGAGTTGTACATCATTGAGAGGAACAATCATATAGGTAGGAAATTGTTGTCCTTCTATCATGTAAGTATTATGAGGATTTTTATTGTTAGGATTTGGCAATGGCTAAGCTGGAAGTTGATTTGTCTTTTGTTGGAATGGAAGCATGAGTTGAGGATTTGGATTTTGTTGAGAAGGTTGTTGTTGTGGAAATGGCAATGTAAGTTGTAGATTTGGGTTTGGAAGTTGTGGAGCTTGTTGATTTTGAAAAGATGGAGGATATTGATAAAATTGAGCAAATCTCCCATAAGGATTTTGCATACCTTGTACCCATGATTGATATGAATTTTTAGGTTGGGGCCAAGGTTGTTGCCAAGGATTCCAATTTGGTGGGGATTGAAAATTCATAGGGTTGTTAAACCCTTGAGTTTTTTGCCCCTGCCAAGGTCTTCTTGCAACAAAACAGAGAGATTCTACTGAATTTGGATCTTCTTGAAAGACAGCTTTGAGTCCAGGAATTGAAGGACAATCCTTGGTCTCATGATTCTCTGAGCAAGTCGTACATGTTTCTACAACTTTTGCATCCAAGGGACATTCCCTTAAATCATGTTTCTTCCTACATTTCGGACAAAATATGGCTAGAGCATCAGTTTCTGCTTTATGCTTGTTTTGAATTTTAAGGGTGTCTAGTTGTTCACTAAGGTTCCCTAAGATATCAGTTTTGAATTCATCAAGAATATTTTCAATCTCTGCCCTACTTACTGATCCATTTGTAGATTTGTTTTCCCTGATAAGAGAAGGATCTCTAGGCCCTTTTCCCGTTTTAAATTTTCCCCTTGAGAGATGGACACATAGTTCTGTTATGTCACGAAGTGGAAGTTGAGAAATGTCTCCTTTCCCCATCATGTTTAAAATATCTATCCATTCATCTCTGATGGCTTTTAATAGAAGGGCTTTCAAAGTTTCCTCATCTAAGTTGCTCATCTTTGCTCTTTTTAAGTTGTATTGAAGTCTTTCAAGTAAATCCTCCAAATTTTCATCTTCTTTTTGCACCATTTTGAATACCTCATCCTTGTGATTGGTGGGCATGCAATAGTCCAGGTATCTATCCAAAAAAAAAAATTTCATATCATTCCAAGTCCTAATAGATTGGGTGACTAATCCCATGAACCATTTCAAAGTGGCTCCCTTCAATGTTGAAGGAAACAGTTTGAGTTTTTGAGAGTCTTCCATATAGTCATAGGTTCGGCACACGACTTCAAACTCAAACAGAAATGTTTCAGGATCCTCACTTCGCAATCCATAAAATTTGGGGAGGACAGATGGTGAGATGTTTTTCATCGCTGTATGAGTTTCCTCATCAACTATAGGGAATCAAAATGAGTTGTCTCCTTCCCTATTTCTTCCATTATTACCTCCACCTCCACCGTTGTTGCCTCCATTATTTCCTCCTCCTCTACCTCCGAATCCATCTACTACTTCCTCTGTCATGATAGTTTCTTCAGAGTCCTCTGGTTCTTCTATCAAGGGAGGATGAGAGGGAGTTTATTCCTTTTCTTCTTCAGGTGATTCTACTTCTTTAATTACAATATGCTCTCCTATAGAAGTAAAGAAAGGGTCTTCTTCTAAATGAGATTTGGTAGATGGTGTAGGATAATCCTCTAATTCAGCTGCTCCTTGAATTCCAGGAATCTTAAGGCTAGGGGTAAATGGTGGTGAATCTTGTCTATGCCTTGAAGAAGATGGAGTTGTGAAAATCGAACTCTTGGCTCTAGCTATAAACCTTCCCCTAGAATCTCTTGCTCTATGCATGTCATTTTTATTTTTATTTTTAAGTTGGGCTAATAATTCTCTTTTTGATCTTCCAGGTCACACTAGGTGCAAGAAGAGAGCATACTTAAGAAATTATTGAACCAATAACTCTCTTTTCTGATCCTCCAGATCACACTAGGTGCAAGAGGAGAGCATACTTCAAGAAGTTATCAAGTTTTTCCCTTCTTTTTATTGTTTTTTTTTTAAGAAATTGGCTACCTAGTTACACTTCCCCGGCAACGGCGCCAAAATGTTTGGTCAATTTAGTGTGTCCTAAATTGCTACATTAATTTGTCAATCCGGGATTCGTAAGCTAACGAAGTGTGGCGCACTATATGTGCAAGATAACCTATCTCTTACTTTTTGTCGTTTTTGGGTTTTTTATTTATCTTGGGGGTTTTATCTTGGTTGGTTTCCTAATGTGAGATGGAAATTCTAAAAGGCAAGTATGGATATAAATGTTCAAGGCAATGATGTCCTTTATAATGATTTCCCAAACTTCAAACTTCAAAAGGGTTTTAAAACATGCAATGACAAAATTAATTCCTAAAAGAAAATGAAAATGTGACACTATACTAGTCAAACAAGCAGTGAACTATTGATCATGAAACCCATTACCCTTGCTGCTGTCTAAATACAAAAGAAACTGTGCTCAAAGAAATCCAAGAATTGCAAGCAAAGTAAAGCTAAAATCAAATTACATCAACTCATATTCTGACCCCTCACCATTAGTCTTGCTATGGCTTTCAGAGGTAATCATAAACAACTTGAGCAATCTGATATCTAATTTGCAGAAAAATAATCTAATATCAAATTACACACTCATACTTCAATCCCTCACCATTAGTCTCGCTATGGCTTTCGGAGGTAACTGATAATGACATGAGCAATTTAATATCTAACTTGCAGAAAAATAAACTAATATCAAACTACACACTCATACTTCAATCCCTCACCATTAATCTCGCTATGGCTTTCGGAGGTAGCTGATAATGACATGAGCAATTTAATATCTAACTTGCAGAAAAATAAACTAATATCAAACTACACACTCATACTTCAATCCCTCACCATTAGTCTCGCTATGGATTTCGGAGGTAACTAATAATGACATGAGTAATTTAATATCTAATCTAACTAATAAAGCAAATGTACAAAACTGAAATAAATAAAACAGTGCTGGAATTAAAAGCTAAGAAAAATAAATTAGCAGAAGGACAAGACTGATTCCATGAATCCGGGATTCGTAAGCTGACGAAGTGTGGCGCACTATATGTGCAAGATAACCTATCTCTTACTTTTTGTCGTTTTTGGGTTTTTTATTTATCTTGGGGGTTTTTATCTTGGTTGGTTTCCTAATGTGAAATGGAAATTCTAAAAGACAAGTATGGATATAAATGTTCAAGGAAATGATGTCCTTTATAATGATTTCCCAAACTTCAAACTTCAAAAGGGTTTTAAAACATGCAATGACAAAATTAATTCCTAAAAGAAAATGAAAATATGCCACTATACTAGTCAAACAAATAGTGAACTATTGATCATGAAACCCATTACCCTTGCTGGTGTCTAAATACAAAAGAAACTGTGCTCAAAGAAATCCAAGAATTGCAAGCAAAGTAAAGCTAAAATCAAATTACATCAACTCATATTCTGACCCCTCACCATTAGTCTCGCTATGGCTTTCGGAGGTAATCATAAACAACTTGAGCAATCTGATATCTAATTTGCAGAAAAAATAAACTAATATCAAATTACACACTCATACTTCAATCCCTCACCATTAGTCTCGCTATGGCTTTCGGAGGTAACTGATAATGACATGAGCAATTTAATATCTAACTTGCAGAAAAAATAAACTAATATCAAACTACACACTCATACTTCAATCCCTCACCATTAGTCTCGCTATGGCTTTCGGAGGTAACTGATAATGACATGAGAAATTTAATATCTAACTTGCAGAAAAATAAACTACTATCAAACTACACACTCATACTTCAATCCCTCACCATTAGTCTCGCTATGGCTTTCGGAGGTAACTGATAATGACATGAGCAATTTAATATCTAATCTAACTAATAAAGCAAATGTACAAAATTGAAATAAATAAAACAGTGCTGGAATTAAAAGCTAAGAAAAATAAATCAACAGAAGGACAAGACTGATTCCATGTCATTAGTCATTGTAAAACTATGTGCAAATGCCCGGGCTGCCTACTGTAATCTGGAACAAAGACACTGATCAGTTAACAGCAGTATAAAGCATGAAAAATTATGGACATAAATAAAACGTTAATACCATAAGAGATGTAATATATACACGTGAATAACTATGGCATAATGAACGTAAGGAAATAAAGCATGAAACTATACAACAATAAACAAAACCTCGGCGTGTGCAGGGGCCCTCTGCACAATCCTCGGGCAACAACTATCAACCACGAATTATGCTTATGAACAGAGTCTTCTCATGTATTCAAAACGCAGTCATAACAAGGAAATAATGTCACGGCACAGTGGGCTTTCTTTACAGCAAAATTACATTACAAAAAGCTAGCTACTATGCGTATGAGAACACATTATTTATAACAGAGGATGACATAACTACTTTCCTACAATCTGCGCTGATAAAAGACACGTGAACAACCACGTCCAGAAATCTAGCATTATGGCTGCCGTGAAGATTAAATCTATGGAGGTTGGCCGTTGGATTCGGCTTATGGAGCAGTTCATAGGTGTTGATATGTCCCCTGAGACTTAGGAACGGCCACGCAAGTCTTCACGTGGTGAAAAATGGAGGTCTGTCACCGTAGGACTCTTAGGTTGACCACCGCTTGACTACATTTGACCACGGCCTTCTTTGGTGAATTCGACTGAGCCAATAGGACTCGGTCCATATCCATGTCATTTCCAACTTGCCCATGTGGCTTGATTTTCCTGAAGACACCTGCAATATAGACTTTAACAAAATGGCTGCGGAAAGTTGAAGCAGCTGCGGAAAGTGACAAGATTCCGCAACTCAATGAGCAAAAATCTAATTCAAACAGCAGACACAAAACATAGTTAAAAACCACTTTAAATGCTCTTTTATGATTAATATGCAATGATGTTGATGACTTAGGAGGTCCAGGTAAATGGAAAAAGTCTAGAAAGGTGTATAGGAAAGATGCAAGTTTGGGACTCAACAGATGGTTGGTCAAGTTGGAAAAATAGATGAAATTATATTTTTAGAATATTGGGCAAAGTCTATTTATAGATCATCGATCTAAAAATAGAGGTGTCGATTATTATTAGCTCTTAATAATAATCCGACAATAAACAACAACTTATTCTCTTGGAGCACTTAATTTCAGTGCATAGATTTGGAAAATCAGTGGGCTGAAGGAATTATGCAATTCCTAGGGTTTACTGGTGGTTCATGCATGGAGGACTTAGTTAGAACTGAAGTGGCAAAGTTATGACAGAGTTGGACGAGTAGTTCATGGAGTTGTATTCAGTTTAACTCAGTTAGACTCAGTTGAGCTAGTTGTATCTAGTCTAACTGAATGATACGCTAGTGAGAGTGGAGTGAATTAATTAGTTAAATAATTCAAAAATAATAACTCATTAATCAACTGAAGAATACAACAGTTAACTACAATGCATGTCAGTTCCACTGGAGACCCAGTGGAGAGATAGGTGAAAGGGCAATATGGACTATCTGTTGTGACCATAGTGATGCATTGATTACATCTACATATACATTTGAGTTTCCAGTGATAATTACGTAGTCAAGGAAAGGGTAATTCAAATTCATTCAGAGCTATTCTTCAGCAGGGATTGTGCAGTGGAGGCAGGCTAGCAGGAGGGCAGAGATCGTTTGCAGAATTCTTCTGTTATTGTGTGACGATTGATTGTACTGAGAGCTTGATGTACTAATATTTGTATGAGATTTTTACATGATCTCCATGATACATAATATATGATAGTTGGGGTTTTCAACTTCAGGCTTTCCCGTTAAAAAACTGTGTTATGTGCGATTGTTTTTATTTATGCTTCACATGTGTGTGCAATTAATTTTCCGCAAAAGATTAACAGTGGAATGATTCTGTATTTTGCAAGAAGTTAAATATTGTGAAATCAGGGGAATCTAGATGTATGCATGCTTAGTGTATACTAATTTCTACAATGTTTAAACATTTTCCAGGTTCGATTCCAACGAGACTGCTGATAGTAACTGGAGTTTTTTTCAAATGTTTAATAATCTCATCATCTTCCTCACCTCCTTCTCCCAAATCTCTAATAGAGGAAACAGGGAATGGATTACTGATAAAACCATTAATAATATCATCCTCTGTTTCATCCTTAAAGTATTGTGCTTTTCCGAGCGTGAGAATAGGTAGGGAAAGAGCAGATTAAGGTGAAAATTCGTCCCATCGAGGACCATTCAAATCCATATGAGGTTTCGCTGGGGGATAAAGATTCAGGTTCTGAGTGGCTTGTCCGTCTGAGATCACCATAGATCCAGAACTACATCTGATATATGCATTTGCAGTGGCTAGCCATGGCTTTCCTAGGATTAAAGGATGACCCCCCAGATTGGATTTGGTTTGTAAGATAAGAAAGTCAGCCAGATAGTTCCAGGAGGCCACAGTGATAACCACGTCTTTAATCATTCCTTCGGGCTTAACACATGACCTATCTGCTAGCTCAAGAAATGTAGGTGTGGGTCTAATTCCATGAAGTCTTAAAGAGATGAAGAGGTATTTAGTCATAATGTTAATAGTTTCCCCTAGATCAATCGGGGTATTGGTTATGGGATGATTGTCAATATGGAAAGTTACTATGGGGTTCCCTGGATCATTATACTTAGTCAACAGAGGCTGATCAATCATAATATCAGACAATTTTCCCAAGACATGGATAGTAGCAGGGTCCTTAGGTTTCCTTCCAGGTTTTTTAATGCATAGATCCCTCACTATTTTGGCATAGATAGGCACTTCTTTAAGAGCTTGTAACAGCGAAATTCACACATATAAATTTTGCATCTCCTTAAGGAATTCAGATTTGGATTGTGAGGTCGACCCAGTTTTAGTTAATCGTTGGGGATATGGGGGATTCTGAATGCTAACAGTTGGTTCAACTACCACAGATGCACCAGCCTTACTTGAATTAGCTATTGTAGAAACAACAAACTTCTCCGAGTTGGTTGTTACAGGTGTAATAGTAGGTGTTGTAGCAGTTGTTACATGTGTAACAACTGTTTCAGAATTGTCCATATGTTTCCTGGGTGATTCACTTTCTTCGATAATAATGGGTGTATGTTTAGGTCTGATTACTTTCCCTGACCGAAGCTGAACCTCATTAAGTCCAATAGAAGTGATAAGGTAAGTTTGGAGGGTAACTGGATCATCCATGCTCTAAGCTGCCTTATTATTTGAATTAGGGTTAGGTTGTACAGGTAATTGGGGTCGGACAAAAGGTGTAGGATTCTGAATAGAAAGCAGTTTTAACTGCTGTTGTTGCGTTAGTATTAGAGGGGGAACCAGACCTTGGCCATTGCCTCTCCAATTCTATCCCCAAGGATTGGGTTGTGATGGAGGATATTGCATTGGTGGAGGAGATGGCCACTGGTTCCATGGTGAAGGAAATTGTGTTAAGGAAGGGGTAGGATATTGCCATGGATATTGCTGACTGTTATAAATACTATTCCAAGGATTAAAGGAGGAAAAAACTGAAGGCATACATGTAGGTCGTGACTGCCATGGTCTCTTCGATCCAATAAAATAAGAAGATTGTACATCCTCTCTTGATTCTTGGAGTACCACTTTAAGTGTGGAAAACTCAGGACACTGATATGTAGAGTGTGCCAACTCACAAATGTTGCACAGGCTGACACTATTCAGTCCGCATTCTCTTTCCAAATGTTCCTTTTTGCATCAAGGGCAGAATATTGCCAAGGCTACTTTATATTCTACTTGTGCCAACTTGACTTGTACTATAGTGATCTGGGCATAGAGAGTGCTAAGGAGATCAGTTTTAAAATCTTCGAATAAGTTTCTGATCTTTGACCTGGTTACCCCTCCACTTGTGGACTTCTGTATCCTGAGTGAAGGGTCCCGAACTGAAACTTTCCCTTTGACCGATCCTCTTGAACTACGTAGGCAAAGCTTCATTATCTCATCAAATGTTTCTTGCGATATGTCTCCTTTCCCTATTATGTTTAGATGTTCCAGACAATCTTCTCTTAAACCTCTTAAGAATATTGGTTTTAGAATCTCTGGATCTAAGTTGCTGAACTTAGACCTTCGTAAATTGTAATGGAATCGCTCCAGATAATATTCCAGGATTTCCTCCTCCTTTTGTTCAATTCTGAAAATTTCATCCTTCAAATCCCTGGTTCGGCAGTAATCCTGATACTTAAAGAGAAAGGCTTCTCTAATGTCATTCCATGTTCGAATTGTGCTAGCACCCAATCTCATAAACCACCTCTTTGCTATTCCCTTAAGAGTAGCAGGGAATAATTTAAGCTTCTAGACATCTGAAGTATAATCGTAGCCTCTACACAACACATCAAACTCGAACAGAAAGGTATCAAGATCCTCAACAACCATCCCTTGAAAGGATGATAGGGATGATAAAGGGATATTCTTAACAGGGGCCTCATTCCATGTTACTACTATTGGGAATTCAAAAGCAACAGAGCTATTTTTTTTAACATTCTTGTCCCCCATGGTTGATTCTTCTTGATAGGATGAACTATTCTTCTTGATAGGATGAACTAGCCTCGGAGTGTACTGGAGATTGAAAAATAGAAAGATCAAGCTGCTCCAGGATCAATTTAACAACACTACCAACATCTAATTTATGGTCAATTTATTGTTGTTCCTTAGATTCTTGATGATCTCCACTGGTCTCTTCGTGTCCTTCAATTCTCAGATCTTGATCAATAATTCTCCATTGTTGTTTTGAATCTGGAGTTTTGATATCAGGAGTGGATATGTTGTTCAAAGGATGGTGAGGTCCAGCCACTAAAGATACCGACAGTCCAGGCCTTGATATAGTAGTTTCTTTCTATGGTCCTATCTTCCTATTATCTCTGTATGACGTGTATTGTTCCATCTCTGCTCTTGAAATCAGATCTCCAAAGAATGTTTTCCTTCCCAAATCTGCACTCTTCTTTTTCTTCTTACAACCTGTCCTTCCTATAGTTAGTAGAGTGGGGGGTGTTTGTAGATTTTGGTGTTGTCTTACTGACACACATGGGCCCTATGCTCATCTATTCATCCTATAAGTGCTTCAATTTCTACAGTAGTGAGCCCACTCAAGCTTGTTAGAGCGATGCGTGGGTTCTTACCTCTAGTCTTACCGCCCAACGACTGTATAGATGAAGGCACCCTAAAAAACACCCAAAATTCAATTCCTAAGTGTCCCAACAAGACATTGGCGAGCCCACTCAAGCCTATTAGAGTGCTGCGCAGGTTCTTACCTCTCGTCTTACTGCCCGACAATTGTGTTGTTGGAGACACTCCATAAAAACACACATAAATTGCACTTCTTAGAAACAACTCTGATTGATTGGATCGTCACTGCCATCCTTGACAACAGTGCCAAAATGTTGGAATATATAAATCACTTATTAAATGACTGAACAACACACATTTAATTATTAATACAGGTTCGTTTGTTTATTCCAATGACAGTAGCACTGTCTGTGCTGATACACCAACCAGAAGTAATTTCAAAGAAAATAAATCGTTGTTGAAGTAAAATTCTAGAAATAAATCACTCATGTAGAAATAAAAGAATCCACAAGATTGAAATCACACTTCAATTGATTTTCTATCTTGCCACATAATAAGTACCCAGCTGGTGTCTCTATTAACGTATGTGTAAAAACACATAAACTATAGAAATTGAAGTAGATATATTCTTAGTTGAACAGTAGCAACAACACTCTACTGATGCATAAATTGAAATAAAATTACATACACACATATCTACTATAATCACTGCAATCCCTGCTAAGGAGGGCCTTTCCTCCCTAGCAGGGCGCAGGTAGAGAAGGAACTTTAATTGAAACTAAATGGAATCACACATGTAACAACAATAAAAAAATGATTTGTATTAATCTGATCACAATTACAGAGGTAAAATAACATTGTTCTTCGCTAACCTCTCGACCTCTAGGGCCGAGATATATATAGTGGTTACATCAGAAAATCCAGGAATAGATCGGTCATGAAAATCTTATGATTCTCATGCTGATCGAAATAGAACTCATATAGTTATAACCACTCCCTAATAAAGTTCTGATTAGAAATTAAAATATTACAATCAGAACTGTCGTTAGGCTATTATCCCAAAAATACAATGTTAACAACTCCTACAGCTATCATAACAAAACACAGCTGTAGTGTAACTGCCAAAATACAGATCAACAACAATAGAGACAAGAGTAGTCAACAGTACAACTGAATCAGCAGCTTGCCAAAATTTTGTAACAATAGAGCGTAATAGTAGTTGCTGGCGGATCTGTAACAGCAAGGTGTAGCAGCATTGCTTTGTTGTAACATCACTATCTGAACTGCTCCTTTGAATTCTGTGTCCGAGATCTTTGGTGCTACAAATGACATCTAAAAGGACAACACAAATATCATCGACTTTTTCCAAACATTCACCATCAATTAGTTATAAAAAGGTATAATAGATCATAATAACTTGGTGAATTGGCAAAGTAACGAAAGTAAGGTGAAACAACACTAGTTAGGGTAAAAAGGTAGGAAAAAGGGGTAAAAGGTACTCCCATTGGTTATAGTTATAAATCAAAATAAGGAAGATAAGTGTAGGAAAAATGTACAAAACCAACACCAAACACATCACATCTTCTTTAAGGGAAAATTATAGGGTTCAAGCAGTGGAATATCACATCGAGCATCAACAAGAAGTTCTCTAACTCTTAAAATATAACCTAAATTTTGCACAAAAATCGAATGAAACAACAGGCAGATCAACATCGCAGTGAGAGAAGTTTTGATGTAGGAGACTGGGTATTTTTACGACTACAACCATACAAAAAAATGCCCCTTAAGAAAGCTAAGAAGGATAATAAATTATCGCCAAATTACTATGGTCCTTACAAGGTGTTGCAAAAGATTGGTACTATGGCATACAAATTAAAGCTTCCTGCTTCTTTGCGAGTGCATCTAGTTTTCCATGTTTCATGCTTAAAGAAGTTTATAGGGTACAAACTTCCAGTTGAAACAATATTGCCAGAACTTGATGAGGAAGGAAAAACCATATTGGAACCTAAAGCAATCATGGAAACAAGAACTCGACAGCTACGAAATTGATCAATTTCAGAGTATCTCATCAAATGGAAGAACTTACCAACTGAAGATTCTACATGGGAGGATGAGAATTTTATACAAAAGCACCTAGAGCTACTCAAATGTTGAGGAAAACACTTTTTTAAAGGAGAGGAGCATGTTAGGTCCCTATATTACTAGTATATTCCCTTATTATTGTTAGTGTAACCCCCTTATTATTATTGTTGTACCCCTGTAACCCCCATATTGTTATTATTGTGCCCTTGCATTATTATTATTAGGTCAGCTAGGATTACATTGTGGCCCCATGGAATCCTATATATAGAAAGGAGGTTTTTTCATTTGTATCATCCAAGAATTTTTCATTTATGTAATGTATTGGAGGTTGCCCCCTCGAAGTGGCTTATTTCTAAGGCGTTGATCTCTCTTTTATTCTGTCTTTGGAGCTAGTTTCATAACAAAAATAGTTCAACTAATAAAGGTAGAAAGGAGAATATGTTGGTACTATTGTTGGAAATTGAGACATCTAGTGAATTCTTGTTAGCAAAATTCTATGGACTTAGAGGAATAAGTGCAAGAACTTAAAGGGGATGTGTCAACTAGAAGATTAGTCGACCCACAAAATCAAAATTCAAAATGTAAGGTAGATAATTGTACATTTTTTTTCAATGCTTCTTAGGCATTTTGTAGGTTCTAACCCTATACAATTATTTCTTGCAAATATATTCTTAATTTAACAAAAAGCATGTAATAGTAAACACACACATTAACACAAAAAATGTATCCTGGAAACCCATACTAGGAAAACCACTGAGATTTTTTAGTATATGTTTCTATACGGGATTACAATATAACATATATATCCCATGGAATCCATAAACCACTAATACATTTAGCATGGATTAGAATAAAATCGTAGTTCATTAATCGAAACTACAAAACCATTGGAAAAACATGTAAAGGTGAAAATTGTTTGCTGAAAACCGCCAAAAATGGATACAAAAACTGCCCAAAATTATTTTCAGGGGCATTACCCCAAAACCCCCATGCAAGTAGGATTTTTCTTTCTTGTGAAACCCCCCAGAAAGGGGTATTCACATGCCCTGTGACCCCACTTCTACTCTTGTAAAAATATCAACGTGTGTCAATGGTTGCGCAAATAATATAACACATACCCAAATTTCTCAAACTTGTTGTTTTCTTTGCACACAAGGGGTCACAAAATTACATGATCAGTAATACAAGGTAATAATGCCCATTATTTCTCTACACCAAGAGAACTTCTCAGTGCTCACAAAGTTTTTTAATGAATATGCAACATTCTTCAAAGTGTCCACCTTTTCTAGTAGCACCTTCTTGTATTCAATCATTAGACATACCTTCTACCATACCATTAATGTGTAATAATCAAAGGCCCTTCTCTTCGATATGTCCCAGAATTTGATGCTAGAGTATAGTATTTTCTCCATAGATTGTAGGAGATTTACCTTCTTCCGCTCCACTCTCACAAAAAATAGAATTGTTGCACCCATCACTAATAGTGCTTCACAAAAATGTGCGACAGATTCCCAACAATACCTGTTCCAGAAAATATTTCTGAAAAAGGGAGATTCGATCGACTAAACCCTAGAGCCTGTACTATGGCTTTCCTTACCTCCACTACCGTCGAGTCCCTCCCAGGTTCTGCAGAGCCTAGCGATCAACGAACACTCTTCCTACCATTGCGAGTGATCGCTACGGCAATCTCTCCTGCGAGTAGCCTTCATCCGAAAACGGATCTGCAGGTGCACTTCAGGAGCCATGCGAGGGGCGTTTCGTGCACAAATCCAGTGGCTTAGGCATCTCCACACTAGTAGAACACCAGCCATCTACAGAATGGAGCCGAGACGGTCCCCTACACCGTGAAATTTTAGAACTGCGCCTGGATTTGGTGTGCTTCCATGGATCGAAAATATCCAAGCAACCCTCACACACAGGAATGTGGCCAGCAAGCAGAAAAGGCGGCTACAGGCAGAGATTGAACAAGGCCGATTCATCTAGGCTATGCAACACATATTGGCAACCCAGATCTCCTTGTTCAACCCTCTCCTAGCTTCCAAATCTATATCAGGCTCCTCACAGGCAGATATTTGATGCTATGGGTCAGCTCAATGGATATAGTCCAGAAACTCCTGCTCGCCCTGGAGCATCGATTGAGAATACCCACAGCTCTTCAAAGACTCATTCATGGAGGTAAATATATCGATGCCTCCCTTCCCCTTTCTTTTTATAGCATTGAGAGAGATGCTACATTAATTTCAACCCTTCGTTTGAGAGGGGGAGCTGCTGGGCACTCCTCATCTGCACCAACTTTCTCCTACAAGGATGTTGTACATGCACAAACCAAGAAATAAGCTCAAGCCCCTGCATCCCCCATGCCCCTTTTGGTTGACAGATTGGAGGATGTCCCATCCATAGAGATATCTTATCCAGAGCTAGCGGAACAGCTTCAAAAATATGCAGAAGTTGTTATTATCTGTAGATTCAACGGACTATAGCCTCAATCAAAGGATCTATACGAATGGATCTATGCCAACTAGACCCACAACTACACTATCATATTCTTCTCAAAGGGATTCTTTATTGTAGTATTTGATCATGGCAAGGATTACCAGAAGGCTCTAAATGAAGGTTTGTGGTTTTGGGGATGGGCAAGGTTATTCCTCACACCCTGGTTCCCAGATTTGGATCCTCCACAACCATCATCACCAAGATTCCAGTGTGGGTCAAACTTCCCAACTTACTGGTTCACTTATGGCACCCTTCATTCTTTCAAGGTATTGGAAACACCCTGGGCCTCTATCTGACTACATATCCTTATCAGAAATTCCAGGGGCTTTACACACATGGCATGATTTGTGTTGAAGTAGATATCAACAAAGGGCTGCTAGAACAAATAAATCTCAAGATCATTGATTTCCTATGGACACAGACTTTAGATTATGAGAACACGGCCTTCAGATGTCGTCATTGTTACCAGACTGTAATATCCCAAATTGGGATTACACAGCAAGCCTGCTGAAATAACGCACTTCTGGGAGATTTATGCACATAAATGATTTTTTAGCCCTTGGATCCCTTATATCAGCAGATCTAGAGTCTAGATCCAAAAGGGGAGCAAAAACAAATCAAACTAGGTGCGGTAAACAGATCTCCCACTACCTAGTCTAGCTGAAAAATACCCTACAAGAGGGGTTGTAGCTATGCACAACAAACTTCTTCAAAAATAAAGTAGTTTTGGAAAGCATGAGCAGGAGGCCATCAAATAAGATCAATTTTTTAATAAACAGCAGCAAATCAGATTTACAATGAAGCTCTTACATTATACAGTAGAATACAAAAGACAAGAGAGAAAGAAATCTTCAGAAAAGAAGGCTGCAACATATGTATAAACTGCGAAATGGCTTAACAGCATTATTTTATGGAGCTACATCAGCTAAATGTTACACTTCAGATATATATCAGATATGTGTATAAAATATCAGATCCATTTCAGATCTGTACACTAGAAAGGCTCTATTACAAGATCCCCTTAGGGTTTTGATCAAATCATGCAATACAAAGAGTAGATCGAAGTTTTAAGTAGCAGATCTGCAATATTATTCAGAAATTTCTGAAGATGACTTTAAATTAAAATAGATCATATCTAAACAGAACATGGATCACCAAGCTAATCCATGGATCACCAAAATGAAAGGCAAAGCCCAGCACCAGAGATCTCTCATAAAAAATGGGATCAAAACACCCTGTAAAACCTCCACTGAAAATAACGCAGTGCCTCAAGGGAAAATGTGTTGTAGCTTAAATAAGAGAGTTGGCCTGATGCCAAGATACAAATCTGAAGCTCAAATAACTAATGCACTCTTCTAAGAGGCTAAAAGACACACTCACTGAGAAGAGGCACCAATACAAGCTAGATCTGAGCAGGTCTGGTGTTCCACTTGCTGCAGCCTACAAAAACAACCAAACCCTCACTGGAGCTACGTTGCAGTTGGAAGTAGAGCTTGGCCAAATTCCTGATAGTGGATAAAATCAGCAAGGCTCCTCCAAGAATCCTCAATGGAAGAGGTGAAATCCTTGCATAGAAACTCCAAGTGCTAAGCAACACTATTCTCCATTGAAAAATAGAGAATGGTATTTGTCTAAACAGACAAGATACTCAGAAATATAGACAATCAACAACCCTCTCTTGTTGCCTTCCCCTTCCTTTTATAATATGAAAGCCTTTGCAAACCCTAAACCACCTTGATGAGTTAGCTCTTTTCACATGAGGGGCCTCCTTCTAGAACTGTTTTGTCCCTTCATGAGGTGCATTGTATTTAGACAACGTTGTATATTTGGTCAAGGTTGACCCAGTCTCATAGCTCAAACCTCTTTCACACCTGCAAGTGATTTGTTTATATGGCCCAGATTTATCCATGTTCATATGGGCATTGATTTATTCATTATTTTATGAGTTTTACATGTCCTCCTTTATTCATTTATTCATGCAATAGAAAATGAGACAAAATTGCATAATATTACAGTACTCCCCTCCAAAATGTTGCTTGTCCTCAAGCAACTGATAGGGTGAGAGTTGTATTACTTCCCCTCCTCCATTAATGACACCATCAATGTTCAAGTCCTCATCATAAACCAAGTGTTCATCAAGCCAACACATCATGAATTGTTCCTCCAGGGTAAACATAAGATGTGCATAGTCCATCCCACCGGGAGTGAAAAATTCAACAGAAATAAACATGGCTGGAGCAATGTTCCATCTAAAACATGTAGCATGAGGTACAGGGAGAAGTTCCAATCCATGTGGTACATACAAAATATCCATCCTCCCTCCATACAATCCCATAAAAAATACAATTATATCATCCAAGTATGGAAGCAAGACTACATATATGCAAACCGAAATCTGAGCTTGACGAGGTGGGTCAAAATCCCACATGTGACGCCACCGCAGTGCATCTCCTGCCTGCATTAGATCAAGGTGTGTAAAGTGGCATTCCCACCACACATTTCTACATGAGTCACCTTAACATGGCTGAAGAAATCAAATAATTTTGGTGCCTTTGGAAAGCACCCATCATGAGAAGGAATATCCCTTTGCACAACAAGGGAGTGTCCAAGTTCAAAATTTCTATTGGCCCACCCAAAGCCATGAGTTCCACATGATCTCTCACTCCCTTTAGGAGTCACTTCCTACAAAAACATGGTAAAAGAATGTGACTAATCAAAAAATAAATTTTTCTCTACATGATCAAATATTTCACCATCAAAGTTCCTCATACACATGGAGTTGTGCATGGGCATTCCCCCTCTCTCAAAAGAAGGAAGGAATCGTTGAAATGACTCTTGCATATAGTCCATTGGCTGTCCCAACTCCACATAGCTCATGCACTCTTGAAAGTGCTGATATAGTTCCTCTCTCAAGCCTTCCCAATAAAATATCCTCATGATCAGGGTATAGATATTCATTGAATGCATATGGATGAGAAAGAATTCTCTGTGTGCCCCTTGTAGTATCTTCTACTTGAGCTTGGAAGCTCTAGCCAAGAATACCCTACCATGATGATAGATTACTCCCCCTTGGACTAAGTAGCCCTCTTATTGCTGCATGTCATATAGTATCATACCTGTGTGGAGATCTTTGGAATAATCTACAAGCAGTTGATATTTCCAATACAGATTCACACTGTTCAACAATGACAGCGCTGATGATAAATCCATGGAAGTGCCTGTCATGTTGTTGATCTCTTATTTTACATCTCTCATGCCAAATTTGTGTGTTGGAAGGATGATCCTCCCATTCTTATCCTCCCACAGCGCAGTTCTAGAAAAGAGAGAGGGTGATAGTGATGCAGTGAGAGGATCCCCCTCACTCATGAGCTATCCCAAGCCCTCCAGCGCTGTAGCTTGGTCTTCCATTGCTCCAATCCTTCTTGGATATAGATTTGGAGCAGAAATTTGTGAGGCCTCCCCCACAAGATCTGAATCTGGTGGCCTCCCAGGTGCTTTTCCACTAGATAGGAATGTCCCCTGCAAGATTCTCATGAACATAAGAGAAGGGACTGTGAGGTCCTTGCTTCCATTGCGCAAATCCATCTCTATTTTTTGTGTGGAAGTGTTAGGTGAGGGATAAGTATGCATGCCTTGGATAATTTGAGGTTTACCACTCTTCATTTCCACCCATTCCATCTGCAAATCCTTCCAATTAGTGGTGAATTTCCCCAATGTAATCAACAATTGGACACCCAAAATGATATTGATGTCTGGTATGTCAACTACAAAAAAGTGATCCACCAAGGTGTAGGACCCCATAGTGACTAAGATTGATGGGATATATTGCATGCATTGCATTGTCCTATCTCCTGGGACCAAAACAGAGAATCCTTCAAAAGTATCAGTGGGTATTGCCCTCCTCTGCACAAGATGAGCATCAATAAAGTTGTGGGTTGCCCCACTGCCAATTAGTACAGTTACCCTCTGATTCATGATTGAAACTTGTACTCTTAGGGTCAAGTACTTAGTTATTCCTCTCAAATATGCAAGAGTTCCTCCCCTTGGAGCAAAGGCTCCATCCCCATATCCATATGGTGTTGGTTCTCCCTCAACATTATTAGCATTGTGACCCCTTCTTGGTTCATCATCTTCATCTTCCTCCTCCAAATGTGAGAAGTCTTCTATTTAGAGTGCTTTTCCAACAACACATCAATGTCCAAGTGCCCATGACTCTTGGAAAGTGCAACATAGTCTCTTCTTTCTCAACTCCCTCCTGACTTTAGTATCAAGAGGCTTCTTAAATGAGCTCTCCTTGGAAGGAGCAAATTTTTCTTCCTTCCCTTTAGAAAGGTGAGGGGCCTTGCTCTGGAAAGTTTCCTTTACTTTTGGCAAGGCATATTGGAGGTCTCTAGCCCTCTCAATGGCATCATGCAAAGTGATGGGCTTGGTAGATTTAACCAACCCATGCAAAGGTTCCTCCAAGCCATCGATGAACATGTACACCCTCCTTGCTGCAGATAGATCAGGAACCATAACAGATAATCTCAGAAACTCAGAGATATAAGTTTCTGCATTTCCTGATTGCTTTAAATTTGCAAGGCTCATGATGTAGAAATTTGCTGAATAATGATTAATTATTCACCGAGACTATCCTGATCACATACAATTCGAATTTATATGCAACACATAATCTCTTCCACTCAAATCATCACACATGCGGAAAATAAATCAAGCGATAACACATCAAATCATCATACACATTAACACGGTATGTATGGGGAAAGCTTATAGCTGAAAAACCCGCAGCTATTGTGTATATTATAATGGATAAATCAAGTAACAAACTCAGTACAATACTCCTCACAAGTACTCAATACTTTCTCATACAGTTACCCACAATCTAGCTCAGTTTTGAACAGGTTACTGGTTCAAAACTCACCGCCAATTGCCTTGCCTCTATTGCGCAATCCAGGCTTGTCTATATAGAGATCCAAGGTTCGAATCTCCTTGGCTTGACAGCGCAATCATCATGGGAAATTCCTCCAAGTGTGGTGCAAATATCATGCACAACTGATGTCGCCACTGATAGCTAACTCCACCCTTTCATCTACCTCTTTCACTGGTCTCCACTGAACTGATCATGCACTGTAGTGAACTGGTGTGTTCTTGAGTTGAATAATGAGTTACTAATTAATGAATTAAATAATATTTAATTCACTCCACTCATAACTAATTGATTAGCTAGTTAAACTAATCTCAACTAGTTCAACTAAAATAAACAGAACACAACTCCACTAGCTGTCTCATTAACTCCACCAAACTTTTTCCACTGAAGTCCTAACTGAATTCAACCATGCATGATGCCATCAAACCCTTGGGAATAGCATAATTCCTCTGTCGGATGCATGAGCCACTTCTATAGCTCGAACTGAAGTGCTCCAAGAGAGTAAACTGCTGTTTAAAGTCCAAATATTATTAAGGGTAAATAATATTTGACTTCCCTATTTTTAGGATAGGCAGTCTAAAAATAGACTTCGACCTATCGACCTATAGGTCAAAAAATAGAGTCCCATATATTTTTACCAACATGACCAATACTCCAAGAATAACATACTGCAATCCCCGGACCATGCTCCATATGTCTAAAAATAGACATAGTCTAAAAATAGATTTTGCGCCGGAATTTGCCTGCGGGCCCACTTAGTGAAGGCGACTTCATTTCACTAAGCTCCATCATCTTGCTGCATTTTCAACACTCCCTCTCAGCAAGATATGGATTATCTGCAACCCCTATCCTGCCTCTGTGGAATTCAAACTTGCTCCTGGTGAGTGCCTTCGTCAGGATGTCGGCATCCTGATCCTCCGTGGGAACATATGAAAGCATCATGATTCTCTGCTGAACACAATCTCTGATATGATGATACCAATCCATGAAGCCATGCCACCTCAACTGATCCTCCTGTCTATACCATGAACCATATCCCGATGTGCCTCTAATATAGTGCAATACATGCTTGCCTGCCTTCCAAAAGAGCTTGGTAGGCTTAACCATAGATTGTGAAAGCTGGTTAACTGCATAGCATATATCGGGTCGTGTATTGACCAGATACATAAGCGACCCCACCAACTGTCGATAGACAGTGGCATCCACTACCTCAGCTGAAGTAGCATCCTCCTTCCTCCAACCACCAGGAAGAGGAGTGTCAACAGGCTTGCAACCTTGCATGTTGAACCTCTCCAGAATCTCCCGGGCATACTTGCCCTGAGAAACAAACAGTCCTCCACTGCGCTGCCAAATCTCCAATCCCAGGAAATAATGAAGGATGCCCAAGTCCTTCATCTCGAACTCTCGTGCAAGATCCTCCTTGCATAAAAGTATCAACTGCTCATCGCCAGTCAAAATCAGATCATCTACATACAGTACGATGATCAACAGCTTCCCCTCCACCACAATCTGGTACAGGTTTGGATCGGCCTCACTCTTGGAGAATCCAAGCCCGGTGAAGTAGCTGTCTATCTGAGTGTACCAAGCACGAGGTGCTTGCTTCAGCCCGTACAGTGCTCTCTTGAGTCGGCACACATGCGACTCACTGCTGAAGATCTCAAAACCTTCAGACTGCTCTATGTACACCTCCTCCTCAATAAATCCATTGAGGAACGCAGTCTTCACATCCATCTGATGAATGTGCCACCCCATCTGCGCTGAGAGAGCAAGGATCGTCCGTATGGAAGAGTACCTTGCGACGGGTGCAAAAGTCTCCTCATAGTCAATCCCCTCGATCTGTGAGAAGCCACGGGCGACAAATCTCGCCTTGTACTTCTCCACACTCCCGTCAGCCGCCTGCTTCACCTTGTAGATCCATCGCGAACCTACAACTGATTTCCCAAGCGGTCTTGGGACAATCTCCCATGCACTGTTCCTGATGATCGAATCATATTCTTCGATCATGGCATCAACCCATGCGGGTTCCTCCACAGCTTCCTCAAAAGAGGATGGCTCCGTCACAACACATTGACTCATAAGAGCCATGTATCCGGTGTACCGATCCGGTGACTGTCTCTGTCTGCGCTGTGCTGTAGGTGGTCCTACAACCTTCTCTGCATCCCGAGCCAGTCGCTCAGCTTCTGTAGTGCGCATGCGCCCTCTGATGGTTGGTGCTGCCTGGGTGGTTTCTTCCACCTCCTGAACCTCCTCTTGTGGCTGATCCACATTTGGAAGCTCCTCTTTAGGAACTAATAGCTCCTCATCTGCATGCAAGTGTAGCTCCCTCTCAGGCGAACACTGCATGGCTTTCTCCTCCTGAAATTTTATATCCCGTTGCACAACATTGTTTCGACTGTCTGACAAATACACCTGACAGTTGTGAGGTGTATCGGTGTACCCCACAAATATTCCAACCTCAGCAGTTGGATCCAGCTTCCTTCTCGCATCCTTCGTCACATGCATGTAGACAGGAGAACCAAAAATCCGCAAATGGGAAATATCAGGCCTCTTGCCAGAATAAGCCTCCTCTGGTGTACTCATGCCAAGAACCTTGTGAGGACAGCGGTTCTGCACATACACTGCTGTATTGCATGCCTCAGCCCACAAGTGAAGGGGTAGGCCCTGATCATGCAACATCGCCCGTGCAGCACCCACGATCGTTCTGTTCTTCCCCTCAGCCACCCCGTTCTGCTGTGGGTTATGGGGTGCGATGAGCTCTCTCCGAATCCCTTCTGCGCTGCAGAACTCCTTGAATTCAGCCGAGATGAATTCACCACCGTTATCACTCCTTAGAGCAATCACCTTCTTCCCCGACTCCTTCTCGACCGGTGCTTTAAACTCACAGAACTTCGTGAATGTATCGCTCTTCTTCTGCATGAAGAAGATCCAACACTTTCAAGAGAAATCATCAACAAAGATCACATAATACTTGTGCTTTGCTGTCGAAGCAACTGAGAAAGGACCACACACGTCTGTGTGAACTCTCTCAAGGATTGTCGTGGTGCGACTATCCTTCTCGTGAAAGGTGGCTTTCACATACTTCCCTAAGGTACACCCCTTGCACTGATCTGACTGCGCAAGAGTGCCCTTAGGAAGCCCAGTAGAAATCTGCTGCAGGATCTTCAAAGCTCCATGGTGAAGGTGGCCCAATATCTTGTGCCACAGTTCGCCCTCATCATCCCGGCTCACCACTTCTCCCGCCTTGCATGCCATTGCTGCGCAGCCATCTACCTGCAACTGATAAAGGTTCTTGGTTCGAACCCCTATCTTCCGGGTCTCTCCAGTAGTCTTACTGCGCAGGAAGGCTTTTCCTTCGCTGAAGACCACATCATACCCCTTATCCTCCAACATTGCTACTGAAATCAGGTTCTTCTTCAATCCAGGTACATGCATGACATCCTTTAAGACAAAGGGTTTACCAGACTCCCTCTGAAAGGATACGGTACCGATACCAGTCGCACTGTATCTACCGTCATCGTCCATCTCGATGTGCATACCCAAATCTTTGTCCTCCAGATCTGAGAACAACTCCCGATCTCCCGTCATATGAAATGACGCACCGCTGTCCAAGAACCACACCAATCCCAACACACTTGAAACCAAGCATGCGATCAGTGAAAAGTCAAGCTCGAACTGTGAAGCCAAAGCTTCCCCATCTACAGATCTTCCCACTTGCTTGTTCTTCTTCTTCTTTGGAAAATTGGTAGCATAATGTCCGTGATCATGGCAGTGAAAACACTTCACTTTCGCCATATCCTGCTTCTTGCCCTTAGCACCAGAATGAGAGGTTTTTTTACCCTTCCCCTTCTTTGCTTTGGACACCAAAGCGCAGTTTTCTTCATCAGCTCCCTTTGATGAAGATCCATCTCGAGTAGTCCTCCTTATCTCCTCCTGCATGAGATCCGCCCAAAGGCGCTCCCATCCCGGCAGCTTCTCCCGGCCATTGACACTATCTTGATATGAGTGCCAAGCCTTCGGAAGACCAAGGAGAGCCAGGTCGACCATGTCCTCGTCTTCGACAGTCACCCCCACACTTCCCAGCTCATCTCTGCACTGAGTGAACTTCGTGAGGTATTTGGCGATACTGTCGCCCTTCTCCATCTTGATGTTCCCGAGCTTATCTTTGAGCGCCAGCTTCCTTTGGTCGCTCTTACTCTGGAATAGATCCGTCAAAGCTTTCCACATTAAATATGGAGTAGCCTTTCCATGCAGGCTGGATACAATATGATCCTTAACGCCCTCCAACAGGATCCTTCGACATTTCGCCATCTTCTTTTGCCATGCTTCGACTTCAGCAGGATCAGTGGGCTTTTGGACATCCGTATCTACGAACTCCTTCAGACCATTATCTTCTAATACTGCCTCCATGCGATCCTTCCATGCAACATAATTAGAACTGCCTTCAAGAGCATATTCGAGTCGCAAACCGTTGAAAGACATTTTCAACACTAGCACCAAGAAAACAAAACTGCTGCAAAATTCGAATTCCACCTCAAAGCTCAACCGCTCTAGATCTGTGAGAACAAATTATTTCTAGCACAGAGATTGACTGCAAGGGGCGTTTATTGGATATATCACCTTTCAAAGAAAGGATGGATCCAGAGGCTACCTGGCCCGCATGCAGACTCTGTCTACCGAAATAAGTTTGTAATCACTGTGATGATCAATCTCTGCTTCAATAGCTCCGATACCATGTAGAAATTTTCTAAATAATGATTAATTATCCACTGAGACTATCCTGATCACATACAATTCTAATTTATATGCAACACATAATCTCTTCCACTCAGATCATCACACATGCGGAAATAAAACAAGCGATAGCACATCAAATCATCATACACATTAACACGGTATGTATGGGGAAAGCTTATAGCTGAAAACCCCGCAGCTATTGTGTATATTATAATGGAGAAATCATGTAACAAACTCAGTACAATACTCCTCACAAGTACTCAGTACTATCTCATGAAGTTACACACAATCTAGCTCAGTTTTGAACAGGTTACTGGTTCAAAACTCACCGCCAATTGCCTTGCCTCTATTGCGCAATCCAGGCCTGTCTATATAGAGATCCAAGGTTCGAATATCCTTGGCTTGACAGCGCAATCATCATGGGAAATTCCTCCAAGTGTGGTGCAAATCTCATGCACAACTGATGTCGCCACTGATAGCTAACTCCACCCCTTCATCTACCTCTTTCACTGGTCTCCACTGAACTGATCATGCACTGTAGTGAACTGATGTGTTCTTGAGTTGAATAATGAGTTACTAATTAATGAATTAAATAATATTTAATTCACTCCACACATAACTAATTGATTAGCTAGTTAAACTAATCTCAACCAGTTCAACTAAAATAAACAGAACACAACTCCTCTAGCTGTCTCATTAACTCCACCAAACTTCTGCCACTGAAGTCCTAACTGAATTCAACCATGCATGATGCCATCAAACCCTTGGGAATAGCGTAATTCCTCTGTCAGATGCATGAGCCACTTCTGTAGCTTGAACTGAAGTGCTCCAAGAGAGTAAACTGAAGTTTATTGTCTAAATATTATTAAGGGTAAATAATATTTGACTTCCCTATTTTAAGGAGAGGCAGTCTAAAAATAGACTTCGACCTCTCGACCTATAGGTCAAAAAATAGAGTCCCATATATTTTTACCAACATGACACATACTCCAAGAATCTCATACTGCAATCCCCGGACCATGCTCCATATGTCTAAAAATAGACATAGTCTAAAAATAGATTTTGCGCCAGAATTTGCCTGCGGGCCCACTTACTGAAGGCGACTTCATTTCACTAAGCTCCATCATCTTGCTGCATTTTCAACACATGAAAGGTGCTTCTGGATCCTTTCTGTCAAACCTCTCCACCAGTCTTCTAGTGAATTCAGAATAGGCAGTCACATTGGCATGGCCCAATGTAGACAACCCATGGAACCACCAATTGTGTGCCTCACCTTCAAAGTGTAGCGCTGCAATCTTGATGGCTTCAATCTCAGAGACTTTGTTCAACTGAAAGTAGATGTCCAGCTTTTCTACCTAGGCCTTGGAAGAACTGGTGGATGACCCATCAAACTTGGGCAAAAAGAATCTGTCCATAGAGTGATGTCTATCATGATTAGGGAAGATCCCACCATCTCTATACTGATGCCTTGGTCTTCTTTTTTCCTTGAGGTGACAAAACTCTTGGAAACTCAAGTGGTCTTTGAATCTCTGATTCTAAGATTCATATTCCACAAAGTAGTCTTCAAGGGATGCTTGCTCTTGTGGTCCTTCATTCTTCACAGCCAATAAGGTAGGCATAGTAGAGCGCTATGGAGCTTGTGGAGCTTATGGCTGGTTCATTGGTTGACTAGTCCAGTAATGAGACATCCCAGAGCTTTCCACAGGATGAAATATCCCAGGAGATTCCCTCATCCTGTCCATTCTCATCTCTTTGATCTCTCTAGAAAGATCTTACATGGCCACCAAAAGAGTTCTTGCAAACTCTTCTCCTTTATCACTTCTAGTTTCAGGGGCTTTACCCTTGTCTTGATCCTTGGAGGTGTAATAAAACTTCTTGTAGCTTCTATTATGATACCTCTTCTCCCTCTCAGTAAGAGGCTCATCTTCTTCTGAATGTAGCATGGCTATGATTCTCCAATGAAAGCACAGGCTGTGCCAAGAAAGGAGCTTTGATAACACTGTAATATCCCAAATTGGGTTTGCACAGCAAGCCTGCTGAAATAACGTAATTCTAGGAGATTTATGCATAGAAATGAGTTTGCAGCCCTTGGATCCCTTATATCAGCAGATCTGGAGTCTAGATCCAAAAGGGGAGAAAAAACAAATCAAACTAGGTGTGGTAAACAGATCTCCCACTACCTAGTCTAGCTGAAAAACACCCTACAAGAGGGGCTGCAACTATGCACAAAAAACTTCTTCAGAAATAACGTAGTATTGGAAAGCATGAGTAGGAGGCCATAAAAGTAGATCAAATTTTGAATATACAACAGAAAGTCAGATTTACAATGAAGCTCTTACATTATACAGTAGAATACAGAAGACAAGGGAGAAGGAAATCTTCAGAAAAGAAGGCTGCAACATATGTATAAACTGCGAAATGAATTAACAATGTTATTTTATGGCGCTGCAGCAGCTGAATGTTACACTTCAGATCTAGATCAGATCTGTGTACAAAATATCAGATCCATTTCAGATCTGTACACTAGAAAGGCTCTATTACAAGATCCCCTTGGGGTTTTGATCAAATCATGCAATACAAAGAGTAGATCTGAGTTTTAAGTAGTAGATCTGCAATATTATTCAGAAATTTTTGAATATGACTTTACATTAAAATATATCATATCTAAATAGAACATGGATTAGCAAGCTAATCCATGGATCACCAAAGTGAAAGGAAAAGCCCAGCACCAGAGATCTCTCATCAAAAATGGGATCAAAACACCCTGCAAAAACCTCCACTGAAAATAACGCAGTCCCTCAAGGGGAACTACGTTGTAGCTTAAATAACAGAGTTGGCTTGACGCCAAGATAAAAATCTGAAGCTCAAACAACTAGTGCACTCTTCCAGGAGTTTAAAAGACACTCACTGAGAAGAGGCACCAATACAAGCTAGATCTGAGCAGATTTAGTGTTCCACTTGTTGCAGCCTACAAAAACAACCAAACCCTCACTGGATCTGCGTTGCAGTTGGAAGTAGAGCTTGGAAAAATGCCTGATAGTGGATGAAATCAGCAAGACTCCTCCAAGAATCCTCAATGGAAGAGGTGAAATCCCTGCATAGTAACTCCAGGTGCTAAGCAGCACTATTCTCCACTGAACAACAGAGAATTTTATTTGTCTAAACAGACAAGATACTCAGAAATATAGAAAATCAATAACCCTCTCTTTCTGCCTTCCCCTTCCTTTTATAAGATGAAAGCCTTTGCAAACCCTAAACCACATTGATGAGTTAGCTCTTTTCACATGAGGGGCCTCCTTCTAGAACTGTGTTGTCCCTTCATGAGGTGCATTATATCTAGAAAGCACTTTAGATCTGGTCAAGGTTGACCCAGTCTCATAGCTCAAACCTCTTTCACACCTAAAAGTGATTTGTTTACATGGCCCAGATTTATCCATGTTCATATGGGAATTTATTTATTCATTCTTTTAGGAGTTTTACATGTCCTCCTTTATTCATTTATTCATGCAATAGAAAATGAGACAAAGTTGCATATTCCTCTTAGCTTAGGCTAAGTAGGAATATTACACAGACAGGGCACCTTCAACACTCTTGCCCCATGTTTCTGGAAAAAAATAAGCAAAACCTCCCCAAATCTAAACCCAAAATATGGATACATAGTTATCCACCTCCTGTAGATGACAAGGAATCCTCTAGTTTAGAGGAGGAGGAGATCGATGGAGAAATGGAGCAGGCTAAGCAAACGAAGGAACCTTCCTTTGAAGTCCCTCTGTGTCCCCCTGTCACGACGGTTACTTAGAAACGTAACCATGAGTCCTCCTCTTCCGACACAGATAAGCAGACTCCTCCTTCAGTCAAAAATACCCTACAAGTGGTTCTAGCCCAGCTGCACCATTCGGGTTGGGTCAAAGTCAACAAAAAGAAAGAGAAAAAACTTCGCATGGAGGATTCTACCCAATCTGGGTAGAACCCTGTTTCTCTTAACTTTTGTTTCTCAATCTTGCATCTCTGTTCTTTGTCTGTTCTATGTTTTCTCTTCAGGATCGAGGTTGATAGTTTATCATTTCTGGTTGGCCCGTTTCTTGTCTCTCTTGATTGTAAACTCTCTTTGCACCATATGTTTGCTTAATAGAACTAGTCTTACTTAGAAAAAAAAAAATAGTCCTTCACAAAAACTTATACAAAGTTCCAATCCAAAATCCACTCAAAAATACCATTTCTCCTCAAACTATCCTGCAAGTATATTTTTCAAACATGATATTTACACCTGCATCACTATTATTAATTACATAAATCGATTTTTTTGCCAATCCTGGGATGTGCAGAACATTAGGGAGCGTCCTAATCCTTCTACCCATGAGGTTCAACTTGAATTTTATTTTTCCTATGACTCTAGTTGAAAATTTGTATTTGAAGAAAACATCACTTCCATCATATCTTTCGTACTTGTAGAACCACTCCCTATGAGGAGTCATATGAAAGGATGCACCTGAGTTGACTAGGCATGTCTCATGATCTACATGTGTACTTGAATATTCCAAATACACATCCCCTCCTTCATCTGAGGAGGTTTTTTCTTCTATATAAGGAGCATCATTATTTCATTTCCCTTTCTCGACAATTTTGGATTTATAGTCCTTCTTGTAATGCCCTTCTTTTCTACATCTACAATATACCCTTATGAATTTTCCTAGAGATTTGGGTCTTCCTCAAGATTTATATTTCCCACTTAAGGAATTGTTTTTATTTATATTATGGGAGAATCCCTTTAAATACAAGGCATTTGTGTTCTGAATTTCCATATTTTTCCATCTCATCTTCTTTGATAATAAGGATGAGACTACATCGTCGAAACTCAAAGTAGTTGAATTACTAGCTACGGAAACAACTAAACTATTCCATGAGTTTAGTAAATAACACAACAAATTGATGCACTTATCTTCATATTAAACCTTAATATCAATATATAATAGATAACTTACCATAGTATTGAAGTCTGAAATATGCTCTCTCATTGAGTCTCTATCCTTCATTCTCAAGTTATATTATTTCTTTCATAAAAACAATTTGTTCACTAGGGACTTAGACTGATATCAAGTCCCTAACTTGTTCCACAATGCCTTCGACGATATATTATCCTAAAACATCTAGTAATATTGAATATGAGAAAGACAATTATATTGTGCTCATTTCCTTTCAATTCAAATTTGATCAATTTTCTGATCACATCCCCATTGGTGTAGTACCCAGATCCATAGTGATCCACTGATCTTGTACAGCGAAAAATTCCCCATTTTGAGCTTCCATGGCTCAACACTTTTTCTATTAAAGTTTTTTTTTTTTTTTAATCTTTGAACTACTCGCCATTTCCTTTCACCACAAAAATTTCTTCAGCATATCTCCCACTATAACAGGGTCAATCACAAGTTCAAGCTAAACCCCTTAGCCACAAAGGAATCCCCATGAAACCAATTTCTCTTATACTAAATGTAGGTTTTAACCCTATACAATTAATTATTGCAAACATATTTTTAATTGAGTAGAAATGATGTAATGAAAAAACACACACATTAATAGAGAGATTTTATCCTAAAATCCCAAACCTAGAAAAACAACATTTTTTTCCAGTTTATGTTTCTATAGAATATCACAATACCATATGTATGTATTATCCCACAACATTCATAAGTATCCACTCCATTTACCATATATTATAATACAAACACATTTACTTAACCAAAAGTACAAAAATATGGGAAAAATGACCATATGCCATAAAAATTAATGAAGGAAAAAATGTGTAACAAAAACTGCAAAAAAAAGACACAAAAACCACATAATTTTTTTTTTTTTTTGGGTGTTTCACCTGATACAATGTACAATGTGTGTCGATGGTCATGCAAAGAATATAACACATACTCAACACCTTATATGCCCATACTCCTCAGAGTGAATGGAAAATCCACTTTGATAGAACCCATCACATGGCTAAGGATGCTTCTCTCTTTTTTTCATTTAAGGAAGTTCATACAAATAAATATGTGTAGTTGATGATTATACAAATGCTAATGCTATCTAGGAAAAGTTTTGTATTGTGTACTTAGTTTGAGTATCAACTTGTTACCTATACCTAAACTAATCTAGAGTAGCATGAGAGTAGAATTTTGGCTACATTAGTTTGTTGTGAAGGACATGAAGAACAACTTTGTTGTTGTCATTGAAGTATTCTTGGACCAAAAGGATATATTTTATAAGTTCAGTAACCTTTCTGAGAAATACCCTAGAATAACTATGTGCATAGCCCACATCGATGACCAGAGAAACTTGTGGCATGAATAGCTCAAACACATAAGTTTTCAAAGATTGAAACTATGGTAAAATGTAGCATGGTTTTTTATATACCCACAAATATTCCCCTTGATTAATTATGTGAAGGATGTATGATTAGCAAGCATCAAAAAGATACTTTTGAAATAAGAAAATCTTGGAGAGTAAATACCTAGTTGGAACTTGTCCATAGTGACCTATGTTCAATGAAAAAGCCACCAATATTCGATGCAAGGTCAATTTTGAAATTCATTAAATAATTTTCCAAATATTCTTGGGTGTATGTATTTATAAATAAGAGTTATTCCTTTGAAATATTCAAGGAATTTAGGGCACTTCCTAGAAACAATGAAATCGACTTGTGAAATTTTTAAGCTCTGATAATGGAGGAGAATATATGACCAAGGAATTTAAAAAGTACTTATCACTAAATGATATATATTAGTAGAGATTAGTAACTCACACACAATAAAACAACAAAATTGTTGAAATAAAGAGTCCAACCTGGCTGAAGCGATATATTGGTTGATTGGATCCAAGGGTCTATCAACTCATTTTCAGAAAAAATTTCTTTGTGGCTCAAACCATTTATTAAAATTGATTTCAACTAAATTTCCATGGGATATGATTCTAATTGAAAAATTGGAACAAAAAGGAAATCCTTGGTTATACATCTTAGAACCTTTGAATCTATTGCATGGGTTGATATTCTAAATAATATAAGGAATAAGTTGGATGCAAAGAATCATGCCCATATCATGATGGGCTACTCTAAAGTGTTAAAGGCATAAATATTGTTTGACCCTATAAAATAGGTGACTAGTCACATATGAGATGTTGTCTTTTATGAGAAAACCTCATGTATTACTCTAGCTTATTGAACTATAATCCATTATAAATTTTATGAAATTATAGATCGATCAGTTTCCTTATAAGATAATTGACTGGATAGTCAACATCTCTATGTAGCTTAATCAACAATTGAACTTCCACATTGAAAATTTACCAGAAACCTTGGTGTCCTTCCTAATTAATTTAGTATATATATTCCTTCAATGGTTAGAAATTTCCTTCCTATATGTCACACAAAGATAATTGAAGTTGTTAGAGTTAGTGCTAGAAATACCAATGACTCAAGGAAAAAACAAATCCAAAAACAATGTGGTAGTGTTGTTATAATGACACATGTGCACGAGGCATGTGATCTAGAAACATATCTTGCAAATGGTAAAATTGAATGGGAGAATGCTAGTGCTAATGAACAACATTCATCGATGAATAAAGGAACATGGGATTTAGCTCCTTGACTACGAGGAAAAAATCAAGGTAAAATGTCAGTGGGTCTACAAGACGAAATTTACATATGAAGGTGTTGTTGAAAAGCATAACTATCATTTGGTAGCTAATGTTTTTTCTCAACAAGAATCATTGACTACATTGGAACCTTTAAATTGGTTAAAACATTGAACTTTGTTATACTAATATTTCACTTCCTACCTAGTTTGGATGGGAGGTACATCAAATGCACTTAAAATGTGCTTTTATCCATGGTTATCTCATGAATGAATTTTTTATGGAGAAACCCCTAGTCTTGACAAGAATGGCCATCATGTGTTCTAACAAAATAAATCCTTGCATGGTTTGAAATAGGAAATGAGGCATGGAATGACAAAAATGACCAAATTTTCCACCTTTTAAGGTTTAAACTTTGTCAATTTAATCGCAATATCTATGTATTCATTGTAGAAAGATGAAAAAAATGATTGTTTCATTATATGGGGATGACTTAGTCATTATTGGAAGCAATGGAAACTAAATTATGGGTTTGAAGAAACAATTACCATATACCTTTGAAATCATTGATCACAGTTTGTTTCATTATTTTTGGACATCAAAACCCTATAGATGGATGACATTATCTTTAATTCTCATCCTAAATATGTGTTTAACCTTTTATAGAAGTTTATGTTGGAATTTTGTAAACCTTATGCTATGCCTTATCAATTAGAGTGAAGCTAAGCATGGAGTGTGACTCTTTGAAATTCGATGTTACACTTTGTCAATAACTTGTTGGTAGCCTTATTTCTGTAGCTCGCAGTCATCCTAATATTTCTTTTTTTGATAGTGTGAATTTTTCGTTTATGCAGGATTCATGAGAAAGTAACGTTAATATTGCAAAGAGAATTGTTCATTAGATTAAGGGAACCTATCAAGTTGGTATAAAATATCACAGTGCTAAAATGAACTAGTTAGTTGGTCACACCAACTTAAATTCGATTGGAGATGGAGATGTTAGGAAGACAACATATAGCTTCCTTATTGACCATAGAAACATAATATCATGGTGTAGTGCATACTAGCATAGAAGTTGTGGATATTCAACATCTCATAGAAGCACAGAGTAAAACACATGTTGCACATAATAAAAATCAAGCTTGTGGACCTTGATGTTCTTACTTGAGACAATTGTTATAAGAGGATGTTGCAAATATTTTTTTGTTGTAGGAAAAATTATCATATTACAAATATTTTAATGTAGTTGCTTTTAGAATTTAAGTTTGTGAAAATTTACGCTATGCCTAGGCTTTAGGGAGTGGTTATTATTGTGAGATAGGTGGGTGTGTACATGTAATTTCACCTTCATAATATCCAAATGAATTATGTTAATGAGGGGGTGTTGCAACATCATTCCTTAATTCATCACAACTTTAGATATTTTAGAGATGGTTATTTTACAATTGATAATATATTAAAAGAGTTGACATGGAGGTTAATTGAGAAATTGACTTTGGATATGACTAGGATACTAACTAAACCTTAAAATATTTGGGTAGTCAAGTCATCCAAGTGGAAATGAACTATTTACCACTACTGTTGGATTTATACGGTGCTCTACAATGATATGAGAAAAAAACCACCCAAAGTCTCCCTTGCATAAGAAACATAATCTAGGAAGTCATAGAGAATCAAGGATAATCCATGTCATTGGGATGAGTTATTAGCATGAAAGCAGTGTGTAAGAAATCACAATTTATCCTCGCCTTACATCCCATAAAATTTCAAGTTCCCAATCTTGATCTTGGCCACATCCTAGAAAAATAGTCATCTAACTCAATAATCATGGTTTAGATCCAGTTGTTATAGAGAATGATTTAATTTCCACCAAATTCCCCCCAATGACCATGACAATCCTTTGCTATATGTAGGAATATTTCTAATTGCATTTCATGACTTCTTTGTGCTTATGCTTGAGCCTTCAACCTCATGCCTTAATAGGATTTTTCATTATGATACTTTCTTTTGGGGCTAATATTTTAATACATAAATGATAGGCCTATGCTCTCTCCATATTGCCAACATGAATATTTTCCATGGAATTAAAATTTTGTCATTGCAATCATTGTGAAAATTAGATCAAGCTTCTTACTATGAATTCATCAACCATGGTGAATGACTCTATCCACATTTGGTTTTGAGGCTTAGTTTGGTTGCTTGTAATGCTAGGACTAATGCAAACTATAGATACATATGCACTCTAATTCTATTATGCTAGTTAAATAACACACTAGTATGTCAAAATGTAAAAACATGGCATTCCATCAACCATAAAATTTTCAATTCAATATATATATATATATATATCTCTCTGTGTGTGTGTGTGCGTGTGCGTGCACACACACACACACACCAATTGTGTTCATCTTGGGTGGTCGAGAGGAATGATTTTTATCCTCCCCATAGGTTCAATCACAAGTGACATGATGAGCTTTGTTGTAATGGCTTCAAGCTTTGTTGTTGAGTTTAAGTTTCCCCTCAAGGGAAAAAACATGTGTATTCCTCATGGAGCATATCTACACACACACAATTCATTTCTATCATTATAACCATGATGCATTTTATACATTCATTCATAAATTATGAGTTTAAGGTTGATGGGTATAACTTATTTTAATGCATACAATTTTGGATGTGAATTATGTGCACGTGTCTTGCAGTATATTGGCTTGAATTGATCCAACAATGGTTGTGGGGTGGGTCATCACACATTGTATAGAGGGTGAGGCCATGTTGTGATATTATATAAGGTTAAACAAAGCATAAGAAGATAAGCTCTACCAATAATCCAATTAATTAATCAAGCTTGTTAATGTTTCCTAGGGCTATATTGTTCTTTGCTTTAGATAATTTCATTTCATCATTTACATATATTGAATTAACCCCACAACACCATAAAATCATTAGTAACATATGATATTATATAGAAAGAATAATATCATCATTAATGCAGTGAAACATAAAGGAACAATAGAATAAAAGCATTCACACATAGAGAAACCAGGATTGGTCAGAGATTAGGGAAAAACCCCATAAGGGGGAAAACCCTTTCAAATTCTTCTTCTTATTAGATTTTCATTAAATGTTCAACAAAGAGATAGTACAATGATTTAATTGTTTATCCATAAGACTATCCATCAAAATCAACCAAACAATATCCAAGATATGAACCCAACACCACTATTAATCAAAATCACTATTCAGAAGCATGTGGTTAATTACCGAAATATGTGATCAAGTTTCAGAATCTGTGGTTACCTGTCACAAGAAACCCTAAGTCTCGATCAGATGGAGTTAACAGTCATGCATGTGGTTGAAGTGTTTCGGTTGCATGTAGATGCTTGTATGCATGCAACTACAACTGAAAATTTCCTATGACAACCCTGCGACTGCAGAATAGAAACCCTAATCTACAAATGCAAGCTTCAAACCTTTCAATCTCATAGCTATACAAACCAATATCCATAAAACAACTTCAGACCTATGCAAGCCAAGAAAAAGAAGAGAGAAGAATAAATACTAAGAGTAAAGGGATCTCTTCTTGAATGGTTCATGAGGCACAATAGTTGCTAAGGTTTTGCAAATGGGGTAGCAAGCTAAGTGGGCTTGATTGTGGGGAAAACTACACAGTTAAGCACGCTTGAGCTAGAGGAGTTCTGGGATGGGTGACCTCCCGGGAAGTCCTGGTTACCGGGTGCAAGCCCCGGAAGTGATGATTGACGCTATGTGATTCATTTCACTAGGTTCAATCCCACTTCTTCACCCAATGCAATGAGTGCTAAGTGGACTATTCAAAAATCATGATAAATTAGTCAGTTACGACTACCTCTCATGGAAATGGTCATAGATGAATGACTAAATTAACGCAGTTGAATCCCAAAAATGATTTCTAATATAATGCACTTCGGAAACCCCTCATACCTAAAATACTAAGAGTAAAGGGATCTCTTCTTGAATGGTTCATGAGGCACAATAGTTTCTAAGGTTTTGCAAATGGGGTAGCAAGCTAAGTGGGCTTGATTGTGGGGAAAACTCCACAGTTAAGCGTGCTTGAGCCAGAGGAGTTCTGGGATGGGTGACCTCCCGGGAAGTCCTGGTTACCGGGTGCAAGTCCCGGAAGTGATGATTGACGCTATGTGATTCATTTCACTAGGTTCAATCCCACTTCTTCACCCCTGTGAGCATCACTCGATGCAATGAGTGCTAAGTGGACTATTCAAAAATCATGAGAAATTAGTCAGTTACGACTACCTCTCATGGAAATGGTCATAGATGAATGACTAAATTAACGCAGTTGAATCCCAAAAATGATATCTAATATAATCTGTTCATGAAACCCCTGATACTTAAAATACTAAGAGTAAAGGGATCTCTTCTTGAATGGTTCATGAGGCACCAATAGTTGCTAAGGTTTGCAAATGGGGTAGCAAGCTAAGTGGGCTTGATTGTGGGGAAAACTCCCACGAGTTAAGCGCGCTTGAGCTAGAGGAGTTCTAAGATGGGTGACCTCCCGGGAAGTTTTGGTTACCGGGTGCAAGCCCAGGAAGTGATGATTGACGCTATGTGATCCATTTCACTAGTTTCAATCCCACTTCTTCACCCCTGTGAGCATCACCTGATGCAATGAGTGCTAAGTGGACTATTCAAAAATCATGAGAAATTAGTCAGTTACAACTACCTCTCATAGAAATGGTCATAGGTGAATGACTAAATTAACGCAGATGAATCCCAAAAATGATATCTAATATAATGCACTGCGGAAACCCCTCGTACTTAAAATACTAAGAGTAAAGGGATCTCTTCTTGAATGGTTCATGAGGCACAATAGTTGCTAAGGTTTTTCAAATGGGGTAGCAAGCTAAGTGGGCTTGATTGTGGGGAAAAAAACTCCACAATTAAGCGCGCTTGAGCCAGAGGAGTTCTTGGATGGCTAACTTCCTGGGAAGTCCTGATTACCAGGTGTAAGTCCCGGAAGTGATGATTGACACTACATCATTCATTTTAGTAGGTTCAATCCCACTTCTTCACCCCGGTGAGCAACACCCGATGCAATGAGTGCTAAGTGGACTATTCAAAAATCATGAGAATTTAGTTAGTTACGGCTCTTTCTCATGGAAATGGTCATAGATGAATGACTAAATTAAAGCAGCTGAATCCCAAAAATGATATCTAATATAATGCACTGCAGAAACACCTCATACTTAAAATACTAAGAGTAAAGGGATCTATTCGAATGGTTCATGAGGCACAATAGTTGCTAAGGTTTGCAAATGGGGTAGCAAGCTAAGTGGGCTTGATTGTGGGAAAACTCCACGGTTTCAGCGCGCTTGAGCCAGAGGAGTTATGGGATGGGTGACCTCCCGAAAGTCTTGGTTACCGGGTGCAAGCCCCGGAAGTGATGATTGACGCTATGTGATTCATTTCACTAGTTTCAATCCCACTTCTTCACCCCTGTGAGCATCACCCGATGCAATGAGTGCTAAGTGGACTATTCTAAGATCATGAGAAATTAGTCAGAATTACGACTACGTCTCATGGAAATGGTCATAGATGAATGACTAAATTAATGTAGTTGAATCCAAAAAATGATATCTAATATAATGCACTGCAGAAACCCCTCATACTTAAAATAATAAGAGTAAAGGGATCTCTTCTTGAATAGTTCATGAGGTACAATAGTTGCTAAGGTTTTGCAAGTGGGGTAGCAAGCTAAGTGGGCTTGATTGTGGGGAAAACTCCACAGTTAAGCGCGCTTGAGCCAGAGTATTTTTGGGATGGGTGACCTCCCAGGAAGTCTTGGTTACCGGGTGCAAGCCTCAGAAGTGATGATTGACGCTATGTGATTCATTTCACTAGTTTCAATCCCACTTTTTCACCCCTTTTAGCATCACCCGATGCAATGAGTGCTAAGTGGACTATTCTAAGATCATGAGAAATTAGTCAGAAGTACGACTGCCTCTCATGGAAATGGTCATAAATGAATGACTAAATTAACGCAGTTGAATCCCAAAAATGATATCTAATATAATGCACTACGGAAACCACTCATACTTAAAATACTAAGAGTAAAGGGATCTCTTCTTGAATAGTTCATGAGGTACAATAGTTGCTAAGGTTTTGCAAATGGGGTAGCAAGCTAAGTGGGCTTGATTGTGGAGAAAACTCCACAGTTAAGCGCGCTTGAGCCAGAGGAGTTCTGGGATGGGTGACCTCCCGGGAAGTCCTGGTTACCGGGTGCAAGCCCCGGAAGTGATGATTGACGCTATGTGATTCATTTCACCAGGTTTAATCCCACTTCTTCACTCCTGTGAGCATCACCCGATGCAATGAGTGCTAAGTGGACTATTCAAAAATCATGAGAAATTGGTCAGTTACGACTACCTCTCATTGAAATGGTCATAGATGAATGACTAAATTAACGTAGTTGAATCCCAAAAATGATATCTAATATAATGCACTACGGAAACCCCTCATACTTAAAATACTAAGAGTAAAGGGATCTCTTCTTGAATGGTTCATGAGGTACAATAGTTGCTAAGGTTTTGCAAATGGGGTAGCAAGCTAAGTGGGCTTGATTGTGGGGAAAACTCCACAGTTAAGCGCGCTTGAGCCAGAGAAGTTCTGGGATGGGTGACCTCCCGGGAAGTCCTGGTTACCGGGTGCAAGCCCCGGAAGTGATGATTGACGCTATGTGATTCATTTCACTAGGTTCAATCCCACTTCTTCACCCCTGTGAGCATCACCCGATGCAATGAGTGCTAAGTGGACTATTCAAAAATCATGAGAAATTAGTCAATTACAACTACCTCTCATGGAAATGGTCATAGATGAATGACTAAATTAACGCAATTGAATCCCAAAAATGATATCTAATATAATGCACTTCGGAAACCCCTCATACTTAAAATACTAAGAGTAAAGGGATCTCTTCTTGAATGGTTCATGAGGCACAATAGTTGCTAAGGTTTTGCAAATCGGGTAGCAAGCTAAGTGGGCTTGATTGTGGGGAAAACTCCACAGTTAAGCGCGCTTGAGCCAGAGGAGTTCTGGGATGGGTGACCTCCCGAGAAGTCCTGGTTACCGGGTGCAAGCCCCGGAAGTGATGATTGATGCTATGCGATTCATTTCACTAGGTTCAATCCCACTTCTTCATCGCTGTGAGCATCACCCGATGCAATGAGTGCTAAGTGACTATTCAAAAATCATGATAAATTAGTCAGTTACGACTACCTCTCATGGAAATAGTCATAGATGAATGACTAAATTAACGCAGTTGAATCCCAAAATAATATCTAATATAATGCACTACGGAAACCCCTCATACTTAAAATACTATGAGTAAAGGGATCTCTTCTTGAATGGTTCATGAAGCGCAATAGTTGCTAAGGTTTTGCAAATGGGGTAGCAAGCTAAGTGGGCTTGATTGTGGGGAAAACTCCACAGTTAAGTGCGCTTGAACCAGAGGAATTCTAGGATGGGTGACCTCCCGGGAAGTCCTGGTTACCGGGTGCAAGCCCCGGAAGTGATGATTGACGCTATGTGATTCATTTCACTAGGTTCAATCCCACTTCTTCACCCCTGTGAGCATCACCCGATGCAATGAGTGCCAAGTGGACTATTCGAAAATCATGAGAAATTAGTCAGTTACGACTACCTCTCATGGAAATGGTCATAGATGAATGACTAAATTAACGCAGTTGAATCCCAAAAATGATATCTAATATAATGCACTGCGGAAACCCCTCATACTTAAAATACTAAGAGTAAAGGGATCTCTTCTTGAATGGTTCATGAGGCACAATAGTTGCTAAGGTTTGTAAATGGATACAACAAGCTAAAGGGGCTTGATTGTGGGGAAAACTCCACGAGTTAAGCGCTTGAACGAGGAAGGGATGCAGGATGGGTGACCTCCAGGAGAGTGCGTTGTTCACCAGGACCTGGCTTGAGGAAGTGATGATTGAAGCTATGTGATTCATTTCACTAGTTTCAATCCCACTTCTTCACCCCTGTGAGCATCACCCAATGCGATGAGTGCTAAGTGGACTATTCAAAAATCATGAGAAATTAGTCAGTTACGACTACCTCTCATGGAAATGGTCATAGATGAATGACTAAATTAACGCAGTTGAATCCTAAAAATGATATCTAATATAATGCACTGCGGAAACCCCTCATACTTAAAATACTAAGAGTAAAGGGATCTCTTCTTGAATGGTTCATAAGGCACAATAGTTGCTAAGGTTTTGCAAATGGGGTAGCAAGCTAAGTGGGCTTGATTGTGGGGAAAACTCCATAGTTAAGCGTGCTTGAGCCAGAGGAGTTTTGGGATGGGTGACCTCCCGGGAAGTCCTGGTTACCGGGTGCAAGCCCCAGAAGTGATGATTGACGCTATGTGATTCATTTCACTAGGTTCAATCCCACTTCTTCACCCCTGTGAGCATCACCCGATGCAATGAGTGCTAAGTGGACTATTAAAAATCATGAGAAATTAGTCAGTTACGACTACCTCTCATGGAAATGGTCATAGATGAATGACTAAATTAACGCAGTTGAATCCCAAAAATGATATCTAATATAATGCACTACGGAAACCCCTCATACCTAAAATACTAAGAGTAAATGGATCTCTTCTTGAATGGTTCATGAGGCACAATAGTTGATAAGGTTTTGCAAATGGGGTAGCAAGTTAAGTGGGCTTGATTGTGGGGAAAACTCCACAGTTAAGCGTGCTTGAGCCAGAGGAGTTTTGGGATGGGTGACCTCTCGGGAAGTCTTGGTTACCGGTTGCAAGCCCTGGAAGTGATGATTGACGCTATGTGATTCATTTCACCAGGTTCAATCCCACTTCTTCACCCCTGTGAGCATCACCCGATGCAATGAGTTCTAAGTCGACTATTCAAAAATCATGAGAAATTAGTCAGTTACGACTACCTCTCATTGAAATGGTCATAGATGAATCACTAAATTAACGCAATTGAATCCCAAAAATGATATCTAATATAATGCACTGCAGAAACCCCTCATACTTAAAATCCTAAGAGTAAAGGGATCTCTTCTTGAATGGTTCATGAGGTACAATAGTTGCTAAGGTTTTGAAAATGGGGTAGCAAGCTAAGTGGGCTTGATTGTGGGGAAAACTCCACAGTTAAGCGCGCTTGAGCCAGAGGAGTTCTGGGATGGGTGACCTCCCGGGAAGTCCTGGTTACCGGGTGCAAACCCCGGAAGTGATGATTGACTCTATGTGATTCATTTCACTAGGTTCAATCCCACTTCTTCACCCCTGTTAGCATCACCCAATGCAATGAGTGCTAAGTATACTATTCAAAAATCATGAGAAATTAGTCAATTACAACTACCTCTCATGGAAATGGTCATAGATGAATGACTAAATTAACGCAGTTGAATCCCAAAAATGATATCTAATATAATGCACTGCGGAAACCCCTCATACTTAAAATACTAAGAGTAAAGGGATCTCTTCTTGAATGGTTCATGAGGCACAATAGTTGCTAGGGTTTTGCAAATGGGGTAGCAAGCTAAGTGGGCTTGATTGTGGGGAAAACTCCACAGTTAAGCTCGCTTGAGCCAGAGGAGTTCTGGGATGGGTGACCTCCTGGGAAGTCCTGGTTACCGGGTGCAAGCCCCGGAAGTGATGATTGATGCTATGTGATTCATTTCACTAGTTTCAATCCCACTTCTTCACCCCTGTGAGCATCACCCGATGCAATGAGTGCTAAGTGGACTATTCAAAAATCATGAGAAATTAGTCAGTTACAACTACCTCCCATGGAAATGGTCATAGATGAATGACTAAATTAACGCAGTTGAATCCCAAAATGATATCTAATATAATGCACTGCGGAAACCCCTCATACTTAAAATACTAAGAGTAAAGGGATCCCTTCTTGAATGGTTCATGAGGCACAATAGTTGCTAAGGTTTTGCAAATGGGGTAGCAAGCTAAGTGGGCTTGACTGTGGGGAAAACTCCACAGTTAAGCGCGCTTGAGCCAGAGGAGTTCTAGGATGGGTGACCTCCCGGGAAGTCCTGGTTACCGGGTGCAAGCCCCGGAAGTGATGATTGATGCTATGTGATTCATTTCACTAGTTTCAATCCCACTTCTTCACCCTTGTGAGCATCACCCGATGCAATGAGTGCTAAGTGGACTATTCAAAAATCATTAGAAATTGATCGATTCTGACTACCTCTCATGGAAATGGTCATAGATGAATGACTAAATTAGCAGTTGAATCCCAAAAATGATATCTAATATAATGCCTACGGAAACCCTCATACTTGAAATACTAAGGTAGGGGATATCTTCTTGAATGGTTCATGAGGCACAATAGTTGCTAAGGTTTTGCAAATGGGGTAGCAAGCTAAGTGGGCTTGATTGTGGGGAAAACTCCACAGTTAAGCGCGCTTGAGCCAGAGGAGTTCTGGGATGGGTGACCTCCCGGGAAGTCCTGGTTACTGGGTGCAAGCCCCGGAAGTGATGATTGACGCTATGTGATTCATTTCAGTAGGTTCAATCCCACTTCTTCACCCCTGTGAGCATCACCCGATGCAATGAGTGTTAAGTGGACTATTAAAAAATCTTGAGAAATTAGTCAGTTACGACTACCTCTCATGGAAATGGTCATAAATGAATGACTAAATTAACGCAGTTGAATCCCAAAAATGAAAACTAATATAATGCACTACGGAAACCCCTCATACTTAAAATACTAAGAGTAAAGGGATCTCTTCTTGAATGGTTCATGAGGCACAATAGTTGCTAAGGTTTTGCAAATGGGGTAGCAAGCTAAGTGGGCTTGATTGTGGGGAAAACTCCGCAGTTAAGCGCGCTCGAGCCAGAGGAGTTCTGGGATGGGTGACCTCCCGGGAAGTCCTGGTTACCGGGTGCAAGCCCCGGAAGTGATGATTGACGCTATGTGATTCATTTTGTTGGCAATATGATGCAGAGTGTTGTCCTTGATGGCAACCCACTTGATGAAGATGATGGCAACCTACTTAATGAAGTTGTTCTTGATGCTTGATAAATTTATTAATGATGTAAATCTGATGTTCTACAAGTAGTACAATAAAGAAATATCAGTATGTGCAAGAATAATGATGAAAAGGTGTGTTACAAGGCATACACGGGTTTGTCAAGTAAAAGGCGCGTATGCACACAGAAAAGTACGTGCCAAGTCGCGTATGATCAATTGCGCTCTAAATGTGTAAAACCAGGGGTTACTACCATGTTATTGACCCATTGTATTGAGCGCTGGATTGTCTATGAGATCCCGTCCAGGAATACCATCGGAAGTGATGTGGTTTTGGCTCATGGTATTGACAAAGGCTAAATCTATATAAGGAGAAGAAAATGATAGTGCAAACATGGTGTATGAGTCTGGGCTTGAATGGATACTTCACTCTGAAGTATGTCGGAATGGAAAGGGTAACAGTTTGATGATAGATCTGAATCTATGATGCATCTATGAAGAAAATGATGAAGAGGGATCTCTAGATCTGAAATGTATTTGTATCTTCTAGATCTGTTTATGGAATGTTTAGATCTCAGATGAGGCGAACATGTATCTAAAGTCAAGGGTAAAATCTGAATTGTAAATCTGATCTGAAGAAGTATGCTGCCCTATAATCTTTGAAGATCTATACGCTTGTTTGCAGTAGAGAAAGCGTGTATATACGCGGGTTGAATCAAGAGAAAGCGCGTATGGAATGTGAAACTAGTTCTGAAGTATGTGCATATGTATACGCGGGTTTATCTGCATGAAAGCGCGTATATACGCAGGATCAGTGAAAGGAAAGCGCGTATGAAAACTAGGGTTTGCTGAAGTATGTGGTATGAAATGTCTGATCTGTTCTGCTCTATTACTGCTATCTGTCTATGATGTATTCATACAGATCTAGGTTTTCTGAATATTGATTATGTTGCTGACTATGTTGAGAAAATATCAAGTTGTTTGGTTGATGATTCATTGAATGAATTGATAAGGGTGTAAGTTTCAGTTTGATGTATGATTGAGCTTAAATGTGTGGAGTGGGTCCAGTCTGAAAATATGATGAAAAGTGGCCTGCAAGTTGTGATCTATTGAAGTTATTGGACCCAGTATGAAAATTGATGAAACGTGGTCCATGGTGGTGCTGAGGGTTGTAGCCTTCAGTCAAGGGGTTGTAGCTCCCTTCCAGGTGAGGCTGGTAAACGAGAGCAGGGGGTCGTAGCTCCCTTCCAGGAGAGGCTGGTAAACGAGAGCAGGGGGTTGTAGCTCCCTTCCAGGAGAGGCTGGTAAACGAGTGAAGGTTGTATCCTTCTGCAGGTGGGTGCCTGCGTGCTGGTATGAGTCTGCGCTAGTACATGGTTGTAACACGCTTTCTTTATATAATAAATATTGAAGACTGAGACGACGGCAGCGGTGGTTTTCTTCTGACTTGGGTTTCCACCTTAAATCCTGGTGTTCATGTGTGATGCTTATGTGTGATGGTTTATTCTGTTATTATTGCACATGCTTAATGTTAACTTAAAATCAGATGAATGAATGTTGCAAAGAACTAAGTTAAGAATTATCTGCATAATTAGATCTCTGTTCATACGTGAGGTTTATGAAGGATATCCGCGTGTATACGCTAGTTGGCTTCAACAAAGTAGCGTATGGGTTTTAGTGAATGGAAAAGTAAAAAGTTTTGAGTAAGTCCTAAATAATGATTCACCCCCCCCCTCTCGGTATTTTTCCCAACAATTGGTATCGGAGCAGGTCCTTCTGTAGAAGCTTGATCGCTTGAAGGAGATCCGTCGAAATGGGAAGTCATGAAGGGGAAATGTCTATAAGGCCACCTCTATTCAATGGAAATAATCTGTTATTCTGGAAGATATGAACAAAAGCATATCTTTTTAAAGAGAGAGTCCATACAGGTGCATAGGTTTAGAATAGTGGAATAACCTATTCAAGTGTATTAATGACCCAAGTCTTGGTGCAGAAGTATGGGCAATCGTGGAAGAAGGCTATCAATATCCAGCAAGTATTCCTACTGATGCAGCAGAGAGGAAGAAATATGAAATCAATGCCAAAGCTGTCAATGTCTTATTAGGAAGCATGTCTGAACCAGAATTTGCTAAAGTGATGCAGCTAAATTCAACAAAAGAAATATGGGACAAAATCATTCTGAGCTATGAAGGAGATACAAAGGTAAAAGGTGCAAAACTCCAAACTCTTAGAATTGAATATGAAAATTTAAGGATGCATAGTGATGAGAGTATTGCTAGTTTCTTTTACGTCTAGATGATATTGTAAATCATATGAGAAGTTTGGGTGAAACCATAACCGATACTACTCTGGTCGAAAAAGTCTTAAGATCTTTAACTTCAAAATTTGAGTCAAAAGTATCAGCTATTGAAGAAAGGCAAGATCTGCAATCTCTTACTATTGTTCAACTACATGGTATTCTGACTGCTTATGAAATGAGACAAGGAGATCCCTCTCAAATCAAAGAAGGTGCTTTTAAAGCGTGTGCAAAAGGAAAAGAAAAGGAAGTTGTCAAGGAATCAAATTATATATCAGAAGAAGAAGAAGCAAATTTTGTGAGAAGACTCCAACCAGGTACTGGAAGATTCAAAGGTAAGCTTCCCTTCAAATGTTTTGATTGTGGAAGAGTTTGTCATTATGCTGCGAAATGTCCTTATAGAGAAAATCATGATAAAGGGAAACAATTTGTAAAGGGAAAGAGTTATTATGCAAATAAAGATAATAATGAAATGTCAAGTGAGGATGAAGATTCTGACCAAGATCTGCTAGTGCTCATGGAAAAGAAGCAAAAGAAGAAGGCTGCTCAAGGAAAGAAGATATCAGAAAATGAAGAAGAGAAAACATGTATTGATTGTTGTTCTTGTGATTCACTTTCCTGTGCATGCAATGGTGAAGATAGTGAAAGTAACAATATAAGTCTAGAAGAAAATCTCAAGATCAATGATGAAAGCAATGACTGGAATCAATTTCATAAGAGAGAATCTATCTACAAAGATATGATCTCTAGAATGAATGAACAGAAAGAAAGACTGAATGGACAGATAAACAAGTATCAAAATTTGTATGTTTATCCAACCAATCAAAGTGAAAGACTTAAACAGAAATCATCTCTCTAAAGGAAGATCTGGAAAAATCAAATAAAAATAATGAAGAACCCCTACCATTTGAAAAGGAAGGACTTGAAGCAGAAATCATCTCTCTCAAAGAAGATCTGGAAAAATCAAATAAGAAGAATGAATAACTGCTACAAACATGTGAAGAACAAAAAATTGGTTGAAGGAAGAAATTTTAAAATTGAATGATCAAGTAGAAGAAGGAAAAAGGGTCAAAGAAAGCATGAAGAAGCAATGCCAAAAATTGGAGGTTGAGGTAAACATTCTCAAAGGTAAATTAGAAGAAAAGGATAAACTATTGAGGTCTCAAGATAGTACTAAGATTTTGGACAATATTCTTAGTAATCAAAGATCTCCTGCTATTAAACTTGGTCTTGGTTTTCATGAAACTGTTAAAGGAGAATCTAGTTCACAAGGAAGTGCTAAAGACTCAAAGGATGTCAATGCAAAACCTGAAGAATTGAAAGAAACAAGAAGTCAACCGACAATCATGAACACTCAAAGGAAATCATTCAATAATGTTGAATGCTTTAAATGTCATAATTATGGGCATGTTGCAACAAATTGCAGAAGCATATTGTTTCAGTCACAAACAAGCAGATTCTACACAGAAAGGTACTCAGGTGTCTTCAAGGGGTATTGTTTTTCATGCAGCAAGTATGGTCATAAAGCAGCTGATTGCAATAGAAGGAAGAATAGAACAACACATTATGATCCTTATGCTTACTTTTCTGGTCACATAAGATGCTATACTTGTAACAAGTATGGACATGTAGAAAATGAATGCAGGATGAATAGATCTGAGAAAGTGGACAATTTCCAGCACACAATTAGAAAGTTCAAGCAAAGTTGGAAAAAGAAGGAGGACCGATCAGAAATGTAGGGAATATTGACCTTACTGCAGTCATCCACTTCTAAAGCTTATTTCTCATAATGACTTCATGAATGATGTGAGATATATTATAGAGATTAGTAATGTATCATCACAGGGGGAGCAATGTATGATGATTCTCATTATTCTGGTTATGTTTATTTCTAACAAAGCATATGATGTGAAGATGACAGGTACAGGTGGTACAAATTCAGGGGGAGAAGAAGAAGTGTGAAATTTTCAGTATTTCACTTTCCATACGCAGGTTTAATGAAGTAAATTTGCATATACATGCGAGTTCCAGTGGACACAGACGCGTATGCATTTATGATAAGAAAATTAGTATGACAGCTCAAGAACAGGAGCACAGGTTCAGGGGGAGCATCAGTCTAACTACTAATGATTGCATTATTGGCACTGTATCTGCTTATTCCTTAATATGCATGCTCAAATGATGATAATCGGATACATGGTTACTTATGATGAAGCCTTGTTTTCTTTTTGATGAAAAGTTTTTTTTTGGATGAGATGGAAGTCTTATGATTCAGAGATAAGGATAGATCATGCAGAATTTGTTGCTAATGATTTTTGTCAGGGATGAGCCCTTTTATACATAACTCCTACATATGTTTATAAATCTTGAAGATTTTGGTGATATCAGATCACTTGGATGATTGCTTGACACATATTGTCTACTGAAGAAGTTGTTCTGGAAAGATAATTCCTCTTGGGAAGAATATGTTGATGCTGCAAAGAGTTTGAAGGCTTGGTTACTAATGTGCTTATGCTACAACCATTGGATGACACTTGAAGATATAACTACATTGTCCTATCTATCTGATCTCATATGTTCCAGGGAAGCATTCAAATATCTCAGAAAGAAGCTGAAAACTGTCTTTGCCTCACAGAGGATCAGATCTGGTTAAAATGCAGAAGATGGAATTGGATACGTGGATTTCTTGAAACACAGTCGCATATATACGCGAGTTCATACACAGAAAACCGCGTATGTGTGGTTGCTGACAATTTTTTCTGGGTCAGCATTTCTTCAGCAACAAGTTGTGGTGTTGTTTGGTATCTCTGATGCTGTATGGTATATCTGGTTGTACAAGCTAAGGAGGAGTTTTGGTCATATGGAAAAGATGCATTACATGCACATTTTCAGGGGGAGCATTAGCCTTGCTGAGCATAATGCACTGTTGGCATTATGATGATTCTGAAATATGATCTTTCTTGAGGCCTTTTTGGTAGTGGTCTTAAAAATTCATATTTTTAATTTGATGAAAAGGTCATGTTGAGACCTATGATGTAAAAATTGTAATATTCAGTCATGTAAGGACTTGTTCAAATTTGTAAACCCACTTGGTTGGGTATTTGAGTCTCAAATGTAAATCCACTTGGTAGGATATTTGATGTAAGTATGAGTCCTTGGTGATAGGAAGGTCATAGAGTCATGTACTTCATTGAAAAATATGTTTGAACATTCAGCATGAACTCAGGGGGAGCATGGTAACTTCAATGCACATAAGATCTACATCGCTCTTCTTTCTACATGAGGAGAAAAACCTTGTGTTGGTTTTGATCCTCCCTTTTCCCTTGATGTCAAAGGGTGAGAGTAACATGGTGTTTGAATAAGGGGAGAGTAACATGGTTACTGGATACTGGTTATAAAGTAACATGGTTACTACATACTGGTTATAATCAATGTATCTATCTGTTGTAGTGATCAAACACCATCGTGGTTGCCATCAAGTCCAAAGGGGGAGATTGTTGGCAATATGATGCAGAGTGTTGTCCTTGATGGAAACCCACTTGATGAAGATGATGGAAACCTACTTAATGAAGTTGTTCTTGATGCTTGATAAGTTTATTAATGATGTAAATCTGATGTTCTACAAGTAGTACAAGAAAGAAATATTAGTATGTGCAAGAATAATGATGAAAAGGTGTGTTACAAGGCATACGTGGGTTTGTCAAGTAAAAGGCGCGTATGCACGCAGAAAATTACATGCCAAGTCGTGTATGATCAATTGTGCTCTAAATGTGTAAAACCAGGAGTTACTACCATGGTATTGACCCATTGTATTGAGCGCTGGATTGTCTATGAGATCCCGTCCAGGAATACCATCAAAAGTGATGTGGTTTTGGCTCATGGTATTGACAAAGGCTAAATCTATATAAGGAGAAGAAAATGATAGTGAAAACAGGGTGTATAAGTCTGGGCTTGAATGGATAATTCACTCTGAAGTATGTCTGAATGGAAAGGGTAACAGTTTGATGATAGATCTAAATCTATGATGCACCTATGAAGAAAATGATGAAGAGGGATCTCTAGATCTGAAATGTATTTGTATCTTCTAGATCTGTTTATGGAATGTTTAGATCTGAGATGAGGCGAACATGTATCTGAAGTCAAGGGTAAAATCTGAACTATAAATCTGATCTGAAGAAGTATGCTGCCCTATAATCTTTGAAGATCTATACGCTTGTTTGCAGCAGAGAAAGCGCGTATGGAATGTGAAACTAGTTCTGAAGTATGTGCAGATGTATACGCGGGTTTATCTGCATGAAAGCACGTATATACGCAGGATTAGTGAAAGGAAAGTGCGTATGAAAACTAGGGTTTGCTGAAGTATGTGGTATGAAATGTCTGATCTGTTCTTCTCTATTACTGCTATCTGTCTATGATGTATTCATACAGATCTGGGTTTTCTGAATATTGATTATGTTGCTGACTATGTTGAGAAAAGATCAAGCTGTTTGGTTGATGATTCATTGAATGAATTGATAAGGGTGTAAGTTTCAGTTTGATGTATGATTGAGCTTAAATGTGTGGAGTGGGTCTAGTCTGAAAATATGATGAAAAGTGGCCTGCAAGTTGTGATCTATTGAAGCTATTGGACCTAGTATGAAAATTGATGAAACGTGGTCCATGGTGGTGCTGAGGGTTGTAGCCTTCAGTCAGGGGGTTGTAGCTCCCTTCCAGGTGAGGCTGGTAAACGAGAGCAGGGGGTCATAGCTCCCTTCCAGGAGAGGCTGGTAAACGGAAGCGAGGGGTTGTAGCTCCCTTCCAGGAGGTTGGTAAGCAGTGAAGGTTGTGACGCCTGCGGTGGGTGCCTACATCTTGGTGTAGTGCAACGTCGGTATGGTTGTAACATATTTTCTTTATCTAATAAATATTGAGCGAGATGACGGCAGCGGTGGTTTTCTCCCGACTTGGGTTTCCACCTTAAATCCTGGTGTTCATGTGTGATGCTTATGTGTGATGGTTTATTCTATTATTACTGCACATGCTTAATGTTAACTTAACATCAGATGAATGAATGTTGCAAAGAACTAAGTTAAGAATTATCTTCATAATTAGATCTCTGTTCATACGCGAGTTTTATGAAGGATATCCGCGTGTATACGCTAGTTGGCTTCAGCAAAGTAGCTTATGGGTTTTAGTGAATGGAAAAGTAAAAATTTTTGAGTAAGTCCTAAATACTGATTCACCCCCCCCCCCCCCCTCTCAGTATTTTTCCCAACACATTTCACTAGGTTCAATCCCACTTCTTCACCCTTGTGAGCATCACCCGATGCAATGAGTGCTAAGTGGAATATTCAAAAATCATGAGAAATTAGTCAGTTACGACTACCTCTCATGGAAATGGTCATAGATGAATGACTAAATTAACGCATTTGAATCCCAAAAATGATATCTAAGAATAAAATTATTGATGATGATCTCCAAATGAGGATCACTTGACTTGTATTTATAGCCATATAAGGGTGTCTAATTTACTTTTAGGGCTGACCTATCATTTTCAGCATGTGTGGGTTTTCATATTAAAAATATATTTTTCCTTAACCGAATTAAATTCTTCCATGGGCTAGGAGGGGTCTTCCTTGAAGAGAAAGATTGTCCAAAGGATGGAATTTGTCCCAGGGCTGCCAATTTAACACTCCTTCTTAGATAGGGATAAATTACTGACTATAAATTATGCCTCATCGCAAATATCTTGTCATCATCAAATGTCATATTTGCTCATATATACTCATCTCTACCTATCCCTGCTCATTTCTGCTCATATCTACTCATCCTTGCTCATCCCTTCTTATCTCTTCTTATCTCTACTCATATTTTGAACACTCTTGAATCTAAAAGAAGAACTATAATTTGACAACGGAGAATAGTCCAAGCTACCACCCTCTATCCATCATGGAGCCGCTACTACCACCTGATATCACTTCCATTGGGGATCCCAATGCTACTACCTGAGAGAATCATCATCAGGGAGTTACAACTAAACCCACATCATATTTAGGGAGCCCAACTCAACCCTCAAAAACATCAGAGAGCTTAGCTCAATCTGAAACAACATCAAGGATCCCTGCTTAATCAGGAACCAAATTGGGGAGCCCATATCAACCCTCTATCGACATACAATAGGAAAGATACGACTCACTGAAAGGTTAGTATCACAACTCTCCTATTATCTGTAACAATAGGCAGGACTCTTCCCACAAAGAGGTGAGGATCAAGACTCTCCTATTGTCAGTTGATCTTCCCAACTTGACCCTCAAGGGTCAGTGGTATAACACTTGCATCTTCTCACTTGGGGAGGATACTACTTATGATAAATGGTAAGGATCACAACTATCCCATGTCACCTCTCAACCCATTGGAGAGATGGGGAGGAAAAATCCCAACAATCCCAACTTGTGGGTAGGATGCCAACCGGGGTAAACTTTGTCAAGAATCAAAAGATGAGAATAGGCAAGATGATACTTACCATGTGGTATGGATCTTAACTATCCTATTTCCATACAATAGATAGGATACTACTTACTATGAGGTAAGGATCAAAACTAACCTTTTTTCTAGAGTTCCCTCAACCCCAGGATCTCTTTAGCTCAATTCCTTACTCTAGGAGTTGATATAACGGGGCAGAGCTAGCTCAATTTCCTCGATAAACCCTGACCCTTACCTAAGAGGGTCACATCCCTCAATCCATGTTTCTCTCATATCAACATGCTCATATCTGGTACTGGCTTAAACAACTCACTGAAGAGTTTTGTCACATTGCCCCGGCCAACACATTACCAAGAAAAAAAATACTCTATATTTTCCTATTCATGTAGGACATCAAATAAAATATTATATTAGAAAAAAAATAAGTTAGGTCCCTATATTACTATTATAGTCCCTTATTGTTGTTAGTGTAACCCCCTTATTGTTATTATTGTACCCTTGTAACCCCCATATTGTTATTATTGTTCCCTTAAATTATTATTGTTAGGTCGGCTAGGATTACATTGTGGCCCCATGGACTCCTATATATAGAAAGGAGGTTTTGTAATTTGTATAATCCAAGAATTGTTCATTCATGTAATGTATTGGAGGTTGCCCCCTCAATGTGGCTTATTTCTAAGGTGTTGATATCTCTTTTCTTCTATTTTTGGAGTTGGTTTCACAACATTTGGTATCAGAGCTTTGGATTCTAGGGTTTTGCTACTCCAAATAGGTCATCGTGGAATTTTCACTACAAATTTGTTTCTACGAAGGTTCAGAAGCTGAAATTTATAGAATGTGAAGCTGAAATTATGAGGAACATCGTCGCAAAATTTCAGAGCTTGGTTCGCAATATTTTCAGAGATATGATTTGTGAAAGTTAGGGATTTTTGCAGGCTCCTGAATTTCACTTAAAAAGGTCATCGCAGAATTTTCACCTTTTCTATGAAGGTTCAGAAGCTGAAATTATTAGAGTACGAAGCCGAAATACTGAGGAAAATCTTCGCAAAATTTAAGAGCTTGGTTCTCAATATTTTCGGAGATATGATCTGTGGAAGTTAGGTCTTTTTCAGGCTCCTGAATTTCATCTCAAAGAGGTGATCATGGGAAACTCTTCATAACTCTCTCTCTAAGCATCGGATTTGAATTCTGTAAAAATTAACTGGAAGTACACAGACTGTAGTTTCCTGTCTATAAATTTCAGAGCCAAAGGAGCAATCAGTGACATGTGGCAAGTCGTACAAGTTTGCTCTACTGAACCAGTCCATAATTAGGTCATTGTGGGAGATTGGACATAGCTTTGCCTTGAAGAATCCAAATTAAGTCAGACCTATGGCATTTGAAAGAAGCTTTAGAGGAATACTACAGGGCCGAATTTCAGATATTGAGGATCTGTAAGTATAGAGATAAGTCAATTTCAATATCGAGCTCCTCAAAAGCAAGTAAAAGGTGTGTATTTTTTTTTCCTAAATTGCATAAGTCTTGTTTGAAGAATCAAGTTGAATTGATTCCAAGGGAATATTGTAGAATAGATATCAGTATTGGATTCTCAAATGGCCCCTAAAAATAATTCAACACCCATTAAGCCTTTATAAGGCTCTACTATGACTCATGAAGACGAAGAATGGCAACATGACATATCAAAATTAAAAGAGCAAGTGCAACAAATTTCGCTCTCACAAAGAGCAACAAAAAATGACATGGAATTTTTGAAGAAAGGCGTGCAAACTAAGATGGATGGTTTGAAGAAAGGTGTGGAATCTAAGACGGATGGTTTGGAGAATGGAATGGAATCTAAGATGGATGGCATGGAAGCTGGCATGGAATATAAGATGGATGACATGGAAGCTAATATGGAAAACATGAAGAATTATCTAAAAGAAAACATGGAAGGTTTGACAAAGTTGATACAAGAAATGTTTCCTAATAGTGAAAAGATAGTAAAGGAAACTCATGATGAGAACAAAATAAATGTTAATCGTGATTTCATAAACTCTAATCTTGGAGGGAAGAACCACCATATTCCAAAAATGGATATGAGGAATTTTGATGGAAGGGATCCTGTAACATGGATACTACAGATGGAGCAATATTTTGATCTCAATAATGTGCAAAACACACAAAAGGTACGCATTGCAACTTTACATTTAGAGCAAAATACATTTGTATGGTATTTATGGCTTTGCTCCCGTAAAAAAATTGTCACTTGGTCAATTTTTATGGAGGAAATGATAGTACATTATGAGGATACAAAGAGCAACACTTTCTTTAGCCAATTGATAAATCTCAAACAAAAGTGTTCAGTGGGGAAGCACATTGAGGACTTCAAAAAATTGAATATAAGGGTAACTAATATTCCATAGGAACACATGATTGATCTCTTCATAGTTACTTTAAAAGATAACATCCAACATGAAGTTCACATTTTGGAACCTGATTCATTGGAGAAGGCATTCAGGTTGGCAAGAAAAATTGAATGTAAAATTATGGCGACAAGGAAGCCTACCACTCACTTCTATAAAGATGGAAGTGTTGCTACTCCTTGATTTCCACAACCTACAAGGTTGACACCACAACAATTGGAAGAAAAAAGAGCAAAAGGGCTTTGCTACAGTTGTGATAGCAAATACATTAAAGGTCATAAGTGTGCCGAAAAGAAATTATTTTACATAGATTGTGAAGAGGAAGAAGAAAATGAACAAGAACCTTCAAAAGAATAGGATATACACTAGGAACTAGCCCTAGAAGAGGAAGAAATGAGTTCGACGATATCGTGTAATGCATTGGAAAGAATTACCACTCCTCAAACTCTCAAGATAGAAGGACATATCAAGAAGAAAAAGGTAATAGTGTTGATTGATTCAGGTAGCACCCATAATTTTATTCATTGTAAGGTAGCCAAGGAATTGAATTGTTTCCTATACCCAGTACCAGAATGCAAGTGATGGTTGCAAATGGAGGAACTATAAATTTCTCTAGAAAATTCCATAATATCAAGCTAACCATGGGGGAATATGTATTGAATAGACCAGCGCTTTCCATTCCTATGGGAGGTGTTGATGTTGTACTAAGAGTACAATGGTTACAATATTTGGGGACAGTAGCTTTTAATTTTCAAGAAATTTTCTTGAAATTATTTTCAAAAGGAAAGGAAGTCGAATTACGGGGTATTGCAGGGAAGCTGGGAAAGATAATAAGCTCTAATGTCATGACAAAGCTTCTAAAGAAAGAACAACGAGGTGTAATTGCACAATTATGCTCACTAGAAGTTCCAACATCAAAATCATCTATTTCTACAGATCTCCAAAAAGTCTTGAACAATCATTCCAAGGTGTTTGAAACTCCCAAAGGTCTCCCACCTATTCGTGATCATGATCATGCTATTAATTTGATTCCAGGAAGTGTTCCTCCAAACATCAGGCCTTATAGATATCCTTATGTCCAAAAGATCTAAATTGAACGTATGATTACAGAAATGTTAGAGGCGGGTATAATTCAACCTAGACAAAGTTCTTTCTCTGATCCTGTAGTATTGGTACACAAGAAGGATGGATCATGGCGCATGTGTCTATATTATAGGGAGCTCAATAAGCTCACCATTAAAGATAAATTTCCATTCTTGTGATTGATGAATTATTGGATGAATTACATGGAGCAATTTATTTTACCAAGTTGGATCTTCGTTCAGGATATCATCAAATTAGAATGAAGATTGAAGATATTCCGAAAACAACATTTCAAACTCATGAGGGTCATTATGAATTTTCGGTCATGCCTTTTGGCCTTACCAATGCACATTCTACATTTCAAGGGTTGATGAATTCCATTTTCAAACCCTTCCTTAGAAAATTTGTGCTAGTATTTTTTGATGATATACTAATCTACAACAGGTCCTGGAAGATCATTTTCAACATGTTGACAGGGTGCTCAAACTATTGCAGGAGAAACAATTATATGAAAAAACATCCAAATGTTTCTTTGGAGTACAAGAGGTGAAATATCTGGGTCATATTGTATCTCACGAGGGTGTTAAGGTAGACCCTAACAAAATTAAATCCATTAATGCATGGAAAGTTCTCACAACCATACAGCAATTGTGAGGATTTATCGGGTTAACAAGGTATTATCGCAAGTTTTTTTAGAATTATGGGAGAATAGTAGCACCTCTAACAACATTATTGAAGAAAGATGCATTTTCATGGACTCTTGAAGCAACTAAGGCCTTTGAACATCTTAAAGAGGCAATTTGCCTAGCACTGGTGTTAGCTATGCCAGACTTCACAAAAGCCTTTATTGTGGAATTGGATGCCTCAGGAAATGGAATTGGTGTTGTTTCAATGCAAGAAGGAAGACCCATTGCTTTTGAAAGTCTTCCAATCAAAGGAAAGTATTTACATAAACCTATTTATGAGAAGGAAATGTTAGCAATACTACATGCACTAAAGAAATGTCGAACTTACCTAATGGGAAGACACTTCAACGTAAAAACTGATCATGATAGTCTTAAACACTTTTTGGAACAAAGACTATCTTTAGAAGAGCAGCAAAAATGGGTCACAAAGATGTTGGGTTATGACATTGAAATAATCTACAAAAAAGGGAAGCTAAATGTTGTTGCAGATGCACTCTCAAGAAAGAATGAAGAGGTGGAAGCATTTCTTTGTGCCATTTCTATTATCCAACCAGATTGGATAACTGAAGCAAGAGATGAATGGAAGAAGGACAAAGATGTATGGACACTCATTCAAAAGTTGTAGAAAGATCCTAGTACATCTGATACATTTAGTTGGAAAAATGATTCCTTATGGTACAAAGATCACTTATATCTTTGTAAGAATTCCCAACTAAAACAAAAGATTCTTCTGGAATTGCACACTTCTCCTTTAGGAGGACACTCAGGATTTTTAAAACTTACCACAGGGTGAAGAAAGAATTTTTTTGGGATGGCCTTAAATCTGATATTCGAAAGTTTGTGGCGGAATGTTTGGTTTGCCAGCAGAATAAAGTGGAAACAATTAAGACCCCAGGACTCCTACAACCTTTATCCATTCCAAGTCAACGTTGGGAGGAGATTTCAATGGATTTTATCACAGGTTTACCTAAGTCCGAAGGAAAGAGTGTCATCATGGTGGTAGTTGATAGACTTATCAAGTATGCACACTTTTGTGCATTATCTCATCCATTTAAAGCAAGTACAATTGCTACTACATTTATGGACACAATTCAAAAGCTACATGGAAACCCAAGGGTTATCGTGAGCGACAGAGATCCCATTTTTACTGGAAATTTTTGGACGGAGTTATTTTCTTGTTTGGGTACTCAATTAGCTCATAGATCATCTTATCATCCTCAATCCGATGGTCAAACCGAGATAGTAAATAAATGTTTGGAAGGATATCTTCGTTGTTTTGTATCTGATAAACAAACACAATGGGTCAAGTGGTTACCTCTCGCTGAATGGTGGTATAACACTTCCTTCCATACTGCAGCAAAAATGACACCATTTATGGCACTTTATGGATATCATCCACCATCCATCACATCATCTTTAATAGAAAAATTAAAGGTTCAAGCAGTGGAACATCACATCATGCATCAACAAGAATTTCTCCAACTCTTAAAGGATAACCTGAATTTGGCACAAAATTGAATGAAACAACAGGAAGATAAACATCGCAGCGAGAGAAGTTTTGATGTAGGAGACTGTGTATTTTTACGACTACAACCATACAAACAAATGTCCCTCAAGAAATCTAAGAAGGATAATAAATTATTGCCAAAGTAATATGGTCCTTACAAGGTCTTGCAAAATATTGGTACTATGGCATTAAAATTGGAGCTTCCTCCTTCTTCACGAGTGCATCAAGTTTTCCATGTTTCGTGCTTAAAGAATGTTATAGGTGGAAATATTCTAGTTAAAATAATATTTCTAGAACTTGATGAGGAAGGAAAGATCATATTGGAACCTAAAGCGGCCACGGAAACAATATCTCGACAAATACAGAATCGATCAATTTCAGAGTATCCCATCAAGTGGAAGAGCTTACCCACTGAATATTCTACATGGGAGGATGAGAATTTTATACAGAAGCACCCAGAGCTACTCAAACATTGAGGACAACACTTTTTTTAAGGAGAGGGGCATGTTAGGTCCCTATATTGCTAGTATAGTCTCTTATTGTTGTTAGTGTAACCCCCATATTGTTATTATTGTATCCTTGTAACCCCCATATTGTTATTATTGTGCCCCTAAATTATTATTGTTAGGTCAGCTAGGATTACATTGTGGCCCCACTAGGATTACATTGTGGCCCCATGGACTCCTATATATAGAAAGGAGGTTTTGTAATTTGTATCAGCCAAGAATTTTTCATTCATGTAATGTATTGGAGGTTTCCCCCTCGAAGTGGCTAATTTCTAAGGCATTGATATCTATTTTCTTCTATTTTTGGAGCTGGTTTCACAAAATTGTCACAAAAGGATACCTTCGTCATCCTCCCTCTTATGGAGGCAACAACCACAAGCCCGAGCTTGTCTCATACAACAAAATTGTATCAATCTATGAAGATATATCAGTTCTAGCTACATATGGGTTCTTTTCCAATCAAATCTATCGCAATATATCATTTTTGTATCTAGAAACTGCACAACCAACTCTCCAAAGAACTTCCTTAACCAGATTACCTCACATATAGGCATGCTAGCAACAATTTACTCAACCTCAGTCGTGCTTAAAGCTACAAACTTATATTTCCTACTCATCCTGGATCGCAAGCTAAAGTTACACCCAAATGTGCTCTTCTTATCAATAAATTTTTCTTCCCAACCAACATTAGTATATATTAGACCAATATTGATCGTCCCATGCAGATTATTTCAAAACATTATCGGTGAAAACCCAATTTGTATGAAGTAGATCAAACATGAATTGACATAATTATTTCACTGCAAAGCATATATCCAAATGTTTTTTCATAAGAAACATCAATGCCTCAACCAAGTTAGGTCTAGCAACATCTCTGCATAATTTCTTGAAATTCGTTTCCATCAGGGTGCCCAAGGATTTTCATTTGGTCATTCCAAATCTCTCCAGGATTTTCATTTGGTCATTCCAAATATCTCCAATAACTTCACAACATACTTTCCTTGAGAAAGGAAAATTTATTTTGGTCTCTGCCAAAATTACAATCCTAGAAAGTAATGCATCATGCTAATATCCTTCATCTCGAACTCAGAGGCCAACTCCCTCTTACTTTGATCAGCAGAGGCTCATTACTTTTCAAGAATAGATAATCAACATATAAAACCAAAATCAAAGGCATACCTTGGACCAATTTTAAGTAGAGGTTTGGATCAACACTACTTCCAAGATTCACCAGGTAACTTTCAATGAAAGAAAATTGGGCTCAAGGAGCTTACTTAAAATCAGACAATTGTTTCTACAAACATAAAAATGATCAAATCAATATTATGAAATCAAATCAATCAAGTCTACTTATCAAGCCTTAAATGCCAAACCAAAACTAATATTAAAGCCATGAAATTGTTTTCCAATATCTTTGTTAAATTGTTCAATCCAAGTCCCCAAGTACCAAGTTACAATCTTGTCTATTTTTACTAAGAAATATCAAACCAAACTTCACATATGAACATGTCATCAAACATTCATCAAGGGTTAGTGTAATATAAGTGTATATTCACACTTCAAGGATCATAATCACATCATCACTTCTTTATCACATTAATCAACCATCAATTTAAGGCATCCAACTCAACAATAAGATAACTATAATATCTATTATTATTAGGGTTACCGCATAGAAAAAATCAATGTTTCTAGCATGCTTTATAAAATTAGGAAATCCACCATGGCTAAAAAATGTAAGATACTTTCCAAATATCAAGTGCACCAATATATCACACGTACTAGAGATCAAACTTGCTTTCATATGCATGCATGCATCATTTATGAAGGTGATATTCTCTTCATACCTTAGGGCTTACCTTTCCATCCAATATTGCAGCTAAATCATAAAACTGAAACAATATACTACACATATCTTGTATTATTCATATATCTTTGCAACTTGTAACACTTATTTGTCATTAGCAGTTGTAGTGCTTGCATATTGTAATTCCAGGATGCTATTTTGGAAACTTTCAAAAAAAATCACCAAGTACCTCATTCCTTTTCCAACACCAATTCTTCTCTTCCTGCACTAGCTCTCTTTTCCCACACCTTAGATGATCCTTAAGAAGGATATTCTTATAACATATCATCTATAGGTTAGAAGAATTCATATACTCAAATATGCATGCAGGAATTACAAGCAATAATCAAGACAATAAGTCTACTATCACAAAGAAATAACATAAATATAGAAGGCACTTATCTTTACTAAGAGTGATCATCTCCCTCTTGAGCCAACCTTCAAGAGATATTACTATCCATTATCCATATAAAAATGTTGCCTTCAATATTTCCAATCATCTTCATTAACAACCATGCTTAATTGAGACTAAACCATCTTGGGTTACACAAGTGCTAGGACAACTTCTCACTTATCCTGCTAGGGTTTCAAAACTCAAGCTTTTATCATACTCCAGAGTTTCTTCCAAAACCTAATCTCATGTAATCCATCAAACCCTAATAAATAAATTTCCTAGGGTTTCCTTCAAACCCTAACATTATTTTAGGTCTCCTCTATATTCTCTTGCTTACATAAATCGTGTATTCACAAGGGTGATATTCAATGACTTTTCTTCAACCTAGCTCTGATACCATGTTAATTTTTCTTATGGATATACTCTTCTTTGCTTTAGATAATTTAATTTCATCATTTAAATATATTTAATTCACCCCACAACATCATAACATCATTAGTAACATATAAAATTATATAGAAAGAAAAATATCATCATTAATGTAACCAAACATAAAGTAGCAATAGAAGAAAAAAATTCACTCATAGAGAAACTAGGATTGGTCGGAGACCAGGGCAAAACCCCACAAGGGGGAAAAAATTTCAAATTATTATTCTTATTAGATTTTCATAAAATGTTTAGTAAAGAGAAAGTAAAATGATCCAGTTCTTTATCCCCAAGACTATATAAAAAATCAACCAAAATTATATCCAAGGGATGAACCCAACACCACTACTATTCAAAATCACTGTTCACAAGAATGTCATCAACTCCCGACATATGCGATCAATTTTTAGAATCTATGGTCACATGTCAGAAGAAACCCTAAGTCCTGACTGCACAGAGCTAATGGTCATGCATGTGGTTGAAGCATTCTGACCGCACACAGAGGCTTGTATGCATGTGGTTACAACCGAAAGTTTCCTATGAAAACCCCACGGCTGAAGACCAAAAACCCTAATCTACACGTGCGAGCTTGAGACCCTTGAATCTCAATCCTGTACGAACCAATATCCATGAACCAAATTTAGACTTGTGTGCGCAAAACCAAAGAAGAGAGAAAAAGAAAATGCTTGATGGTGATCTCCAAATGAGGTTCGCCTGACTTGTATTTATAGACATCCAAGGGTGTCAAATTTCGTATTAGGGCCCTTTTGAGCACATGTGGGTTTCTATATTAAAAATATATTTTTCCTTAACCAAATTAAATTCTTCCATGGGATAGGAGAGGTCTTCCTTGATGAGGAAGATTGTCCAAAGGAGGGAATATGTACTTGACCTACCAAATTAACAAATTTATAGGTAAAAGTGACAATTCAATTAGAGTGAATATCAATCTATAGGTACTACTAACTATTGGGTTAAAAGCTAAGATAGTGTTCTAGGTCCTTTATAAACACTACGTAGGGAGTTAACAAAGTCCCTTGGGGAACCCACTATTTCTTTGCATATTGGCATATAATGCATGGACGCATCATAATGGTGGTTGTAGGAGGAAATTACATCTCATATAGAGAGAGGATAATGATAAGAGGTGTGGTTATGGGTTATGAACATAACACACAAGAAATAATTTGACCCAACACCCAAGAAAAATTGCAATTGGCTTATGGATACCATGAGCTATCAAAGATAGTGTGATAGAAGATTGATTGAGTATTATATTCATGGACGTTAGGATTAATTATCACAAGAATGAAATAAGTAGACACAAAGCCCAAAAACACATTAATTCATGGGATTACCATAGGGAAAACCTAAGGATAAACTCCAACATTGAATGTGATACGAATTTAATAAGGAACGAAAAATAACAAAAATATAATCACAAATACATATATGCAACATAAATAATATTTCATTTCAATAATATCAAATACATAAAATGATTACAGATAGAATTGAAAGGAATTAGCTCTGGCGATGGTAGCTTATCTCTTAGAAGAGATGTGGCAGCTACATGCCTATGAACTGTGTTACAATGAGGCTCCAGGGCCTTTTCATTTTTGAATAATAAGAGAAAAACATAAACAACCAAAACCCTAACTCGAAGAGATGTATCATCAAGAGTTTATGGGCCCCATTGGGGTTAGTTGCACAACCAACTTCTCAGGGTTGTAACTTGGTCATATTATCTCCGTTTGGTGCGTATGATACCTCATTGGAAATATCTCTATGAGGAATATATGTTTTTCCGCAGTCCCCTACCTTTGGCTATGGGACTGCAACAAAACTCAAAAAAATTATGTTTAGGGGGTCAAAATTGCTCCGGAAGTTCAGGACTCGAAAATTGCTAAAAATAGTAAATAATAAAATTGATGAAATTGTCTAGGTGGAATAGGCAGGTGGCCACCAATATCCACATGGATCATAATGACTATTCTTGATCTAATCAAACTTGGAATTGTCCTATGGATACCACGAGATATTCAAGCCATCAAAGATAGTATTTGTAACACCCCCTTCGCACATCTACCCAAGCAACCAACCAACCAGGGTAAATATATGAAGAGAGGATGCTATAATGAGATTCAACCTCCTAGATGACCTTAAGAAATTGGAACCAACAAAAACATAACATACAAACCTTGTACAACAACAAAAACACCCCCAGGAGGTAAACCTACAACCATTCAAGCTTCTAACCCCTGGGCCACACTGACATTTTGACATATTTGAGCCATAGCCGCAGGCACAGGCTTGCATGCCTGCGTCCAAGAGGCTATAGCTACAGGCATAACACTACATGCCAGCAGCTAGGGCCCCAAATACTCAGTTCTATGCTAGCGTCCCCAGTATTTGAGCCACCTTTTCAGGCTCAGAACCCATTGCTTTTCCCAGAACTTCATGAAAATTTCAGAGTTGATAAATAACAATAGGAAAATGATATGGAAGCTATCACATCAATAAGAACTCATCTGGACCCCTCCTAGCCATGACGTGCATTTTGTCAAACATGTCACAAACATTGAAACTATAGGTGTAAACAACAAATTTGAGCATAGGGGTCTCATATTTATCTGATAATGACTATGAAGAATTGATCCCTTACATCATTAGATGAAAAATAATCTATTTGACCATAGATACAATGTGAATTCATTTACAAGTAAAAACATGGAGAGAGAAACACATCATCATTGTCACCATACATTCTTATAACCAACATAATAAAAAAATAAATACCATGGATACAAAAACAATAGGATCCACATATAAACCATTAAATTTATACATCAAATACAAAAGGAATGAGATTCTCATTAATGAAGGTGAAAACCAACTGTAGATGGGACTTCCATGTTCTTCAGCCAATCATCCCCGTGCCATATTCCAAGAATGAATGAGGTATCTCATAAATAACATCAATATAAAACCAAACCAAGGCTTCCAGAGGCCAAACCAACTCAAACCTCAACCATTGATTCCATCTTAGGGTCGGACATCACAACCATCATATATTGGTCTCTATCCAAGTTGTCCCAGGGCTCCAGAGTGTTCTTCCAAGCAAGGATCCAGGACTAGTAACTCAACCCCAGTTGTTTCTGGGCTCCAAAGAATTTTTCCAACCAAGGCTCCAATACTAGTAGCTGAATCCACCTAGGTCTCCAGAGTGTTTGTCCAACAAAGGCTCCAATACTAGTAACTCAACCCAACAGCTGTCCGCTAGGCTCCAGAGAATTTTTTCCAACCAAGGATCCAGGAACTAATAATTCAACCTAAAACTAAAGGAATAATGAGTGTAGGTTTTAACCCTGTACACAAATTATCAACAAAAGAATCCTAAAAACAGAAAATAAACAATAGTGAGAGCATAAAACATAAAACAAATATACATAGATATTTTCCCCTGGATCCCAAATTGGGACTACCAGCTTGATTTTCATTATATTCCTTTTAGTGTTACAAAACATAGATATACATACCGAAACATTCATAAACCCCAATCCATTAACCCTGGATTAGAACGTAATCGTAGTTCCCTTGACCAGATCTAAAAAATACCAGGGGCCAAAAATCATCATGCCCCAAAACCATGTGCAAACCCATGCACAAAACCATGGGCAGGTCCGCCCATCGAAAAATAGGGTCCAAATTTGTTTTCTCGAGGTGCTTCCTCAAACATAAACAGGGGGGAATGTCGCCCCCCCCCCCTGTGACCCCCCTGCTACACCTGGCGCAACGTACAAGGGGAGCTTTCGCCCCCCCCTCCCCCCCTGCTGCACACGATGCAATGTATATGGGGGATATCGCCCCCCCTGTGACCCCCCCACGCGTGCGACTAATCGTGGAAAGAATATAACACATACCCAACAATGAGAAGCAACCAGAAAACAATCAATGGAAATAAACTATCCAGGAAATGGCAAGACCAGGAAATCCACTTTCAATCCAGGCAATCCTCCTTGGCAATGATATATCATGACCAAGAAACCACATGCATACACCATGCATGGAAAAACTAGTGAGGAAAACATACATGCAACTCGGTACCTAAAATCAAAACCCGTTGTAGCTGCTGATCCCGATGCTCGCTTTTTCTTTCTTGCTCTTCCTTTTCCTTCTTGCTCCAATTCACCAAATATCCACACTCTCCAAGAGTGATCCAAAAAATTATAAGTATCCAAGAGTATGAGAGAGAGAGAGAGAGAATAATGAGAGAGCTACAAAAATTCACTGACCAAAAGCATACCAACTGATCCTCAGAAGCCTTTTTATCAATGAGGCCTCTATTTTCTTCATTTTCCAATATTTTCATAAATAAAATGCCAATAATTTCCTCATTCCTTTTCCATTGCCTTTTCCAATTTCCTTTAGTCATAATAATCGAAATGACACCCACTAGGAATTTTTCCCCACCATTCAACTTGGAATATGTGTCCCATCATCGCGGTCTTATATATTTTACATGTATTTTTAACCAGGGATGTTACAAAACCCTCCCCCTTGGGGGAACACCGTCCTCGGTTTTTAATGAGACCTAAAAACCAACAAACCCATGAAAATAAAATATACTACCTATGAAGCTTTATAACACAACTCATCGCAGTATTTACAATGTATAACCTACTCAAGAGCAAAAATCATCATGACGATCATATCGTGTACTGGAGCTTTATAACACAACTCATTACAGTATCTAAAATAGTATAAACACATTTTCTCAACCAACAAATAAAAGGATATAATTTCCGTATCAACAACAAGGGAATCTAGAGGCTTACAGCTCTACCCTCAAAGTAATACCAGGATTCACCTCCTTCCCAGGAAGTCCAAAATCCACTGCTAAAGTCAAATTTGCATCCAATATCCAACTCTAAAGTCCAGAATCCACTGCTAAAGTCGACGACAGGAGTACATTTTTATCCCTTTTTCAAACTCATTAAAACTTACGAAAAAGAGAAAACCAAGAGTACATTTTTATCCCTTTTTCGAACTCGTTAAAACTTACGAAAAAGAAAAAACCATGAGTACATTTTTATCCCTTTTTCGAACTCGTTAAAACTTACAAAAAAAGCGAAATCTTGAGTTCTCTTTTAAGCCATTTTTAGACTCTTTAAAAATGAAAATATTGTTGAGTACTTGACTATTCGAACTCGTTAAAGTGAATGAATGATCATCCCTTTAGTATAAGTTTACCCCTTTTACGGACTGAAATGGACTATTTACGAAAAAGGTATACATTGACTAATTACGGTCAATAGAGTTCTCTCCCGCATTATTTTATCATTTTTCAGACTCGAGAGACTAAATTTACGAAAAAGTACACCCATGGATTTTTCTTAAGTTTTTTCTTCTGACTCCCTAAAATTGAAAAACACAGAGTTTCTCCTATACCGGACTCGTTAAAATGTAACAGTAAAGGACCTGTTCAATTTTAAGCAGGAACGAACCACTCCTTCTTAGGGTTCGAATTTTAAACTAAGTTGGACTCATCCGAAGGATGAGCTTATAAACAAGAAAATTTTATCCTCCTCAAGCTTGTCAAAAATAAAGAGGTGCTTGCTAGAAATGGTGGGGGAAAAGAGAGAAAAATGAACCTGTTTTTTGTATTTTGATTATTCGAAAAGCTGTTAACCACTCTTGAACACGATACTTTTTCAGCTGGGTTGGGAAATCCTTTTCCTAACAGTTAATCAAACCAATTTGAAAGTATTTAGCCAGTTTCTTGGTATTAGCTTTGGGTCAATTGTCACCAAACCATCTACAGTGTCATTATGTGTTCAAGAGAATAGTTCAAACAAACCATTCATCTGCAAAATATTTGTCTTCCATTTTGACCATCGCTGAGTTAGTCCTTGCCAATAAATTTCTTCATAACTTGATCTATGATTTCGTGTTTTGGGCTTGCCTACGACGGATCAATTCCTATTGACGACAACTCATTATCTATGAAATTTATCTAGAAATCGTCAGTACCTTGAAATCTGCATGCCTCAATGGCAGGTTTCTCGCCTTCGACGATAGGTTGCATCATTGACCTTCGATCGAATGATTCCGTGACATGTTCGACTTCAGCTCATTCATTCACATTTCATGGATTGTACTGAGTACTTTAAGGGCCATTAACATTACTGGTGGTTACTCTCACACTTGTTAACAATCTACATTATTGACTGGTAATCAAGTGGTTTCTACCATGTTCGACTTCGACACATTTATTCACATGGATAGAATCATACTCGTTCGAGAAACATAAACCAAGACCCTGGATCTAGTTTCTACCATCCAGGCTGCGAGGAATTTTGTTATTCATTTATACAGTGGACTATTCATAAACAGATGGCTGCGTCCATATTGTGTCTACATATGTCTATACTGTTGATGTATTGAAAATCATTCCTGTATCAGAACAATTTAAATCAGTTTTCTAGTTAGTTTTGATCTGAGTATGGGAATGCCTACCTCAGCGATGATATGTCTACATATATATTTTTTACATTGAATTTTTTTACAAGTTCCGACTAGGGTGTCCACAAGATGATCCTTGAAATGATAAAGTACTTCACTCTTCATACATGACAGACTCTATCTTCATCTATTATAGACTTCGCACTTTATGGGGCAATCTGTTGCACTGAAAATTGTCATCTTGACATTCTGCTATCTGTATGAGCTCATTATCACTCATACTTCCTCCTTTGCAAGTCTAACACATCAGTTCTTCATGTCAAGCCTTAAAAATAAGAGAAAAGCTCTCAAAAGTCTCTAAAACTCTAGTATTGCACTTTCTCTTTGTCTTACTTGCGGTCCCGCACCTAATGTTCATGACTCCTACGTACTTGAATGCACTTTCTCTGTGTTAAGGGTGCGGACCCCTATAAAATATTAAAAAGGTGCAAGTAAACTCAAAAAGCTCACTTTCAGTAATTTCTAGAAGCCTCTGGAAGGAATCTTGCGGTGGTAGAACCGCTCTTTTGAGGTTCATGTATCCCTTGCCTTAAGGAGCTAACCCCTTGATGTGAGGAGCTTATCCCTTTGAAGGAGGATTCTATCCCTTCATAGTTGGAACTGAAACCTCCTCTTTTGCACTATAAAAAGAGGCCTTGGGTAGCCTCAAATGGAGGTTCAAGCTTTAGAATTATTTGAGGTAAAGTGTTGTTGGGATTCAAAATCATTTAACTGAGATTTTGTGAGGAAATATCACATACCTCTATATGTCTCGGTTGGAAGAGTGCAAGGCTTGTCAGAGTATAGGAGATTCCTGCTTCAGACCCCAGGAAGGCCTGTTCAACATCAAGGCTAAGGTTGTAAGGTTTTCTTTCATTCAAAGTTAATACAAATGAATTCATTTTTCCCAATAAGCTGTTAATTGACTGTTTATTTCATGGATTCCTTGATCACCATGATAGGCATGATTTATAATATTTACTATACATGTGCTATTTAATGTTTTCTTTTTTGTGACTGCGAGTCTTTAAAGATAACTCCTTCAAGTGACCGAAGGACAACTACTTCGAACAAGCATTGGATCTATGGTAAGGCCTTAACACCTTTATAGTATTCTTTTGTAAATCACATATGTCTAGAAAAAGATAGGTTTGTTTGGCTGTTTGTTGCTAGATTACATTTTGGTACTAGGGAGATCGATCTTGTCTACAAGATTGATTTATCTGGTCAACATGAACAGTTACCGGCCCATTTTTACAGGGCACACTCCCAATGTGCATTTGATTCCATCTGAAAATGCTAATGACCAAAACAAATCCATCCCCACCCTTCCCTTCTCTGATACACAGTCCCTTGGGCGATCCGGTCACCCCTTCCATGCAATCACTCACCTTCCATGTTCCACTAGCACTTGCATCACGGGCAGTCCATCCCTTGGAAAGGCTTCCTAGCATCGAAAGGTTAAACAATCAAGGCATAAACCTGCCTCAAAAACATCATACCAGTCATATCATGTTCATGGAAATCAATGGACACTATTGGGTACTAGTTTCTGACAATGGCTCTACTCTTGAAGTGCTTTACCAACATATTGTTTCATGTTCCAATTCCTTTTGCTAACGTTGCTAGTGCTTGCAGTCGGTTTCAACCACCCAATCAGGAATTCCATGCTTCTTGTACCAAGCATATAACTACCATTATATTCAAATTAAATTGAAATAAACTCACATCATACCTCATTGGTAGCTTCATCAATAAGGTACACTTACACTTCTGTTTACTTCCTGTCACACAAGTCAAACTAGTTGCTTTATCAAATCATTATGTATAAACATATCACATTTGGTTAGCTCAAAACACAACCATCATAAATTAAAATCATGAATTACATGAAATCACCATAAACCATAATCATAAATCACATGTAACCATCATGAGTCAGAATCACAGATCACATGCATAACAAGACTGGAATAAAATAATGATACTTATCCTTCATTGGTCCTTACTTCTGCCTTTTTTTCTTTCTGTACATACACTATATTGGTTGCCACACCCAAAAAAACCAGTGCCTTCTCTTCAAATATGTACACATACACATATTCTACAACACGTACATCCACACACGGCATACAACATCACACAATACATACACCCACACCCAAATACGACACATACATGTACACCTGGTGTATAATACAACACAACGCATACACCTACATCTGGTGTACAACACAACACAATACATATACATATATATAGTAAAACATAATGAATACACATGTCACAATACCACGAATACACCATGCACATACATATTATTGCATGCCCGCAACACAACATGTATAGCATTCACACAATATCACATGTATACCAGTACCATATGCACAACACATACACAGTACCACTTGTACACAACACTACCTGCACAACATGTGCACATAATCAATGTACACGACACCACCTACACAACATGTACACAACGCCACATATACACCGCACCACCTGTACAATGTGTACACAATACCACATGTACACAACACCATATGCACGACATGTACATGACACCACATGTACGCAACACCTCATGCACGAAATGTACACAAAATCACTAGCACACAACAACATATGTACAACATGTACATAGCAACACATGCACAAAGCATCATATGTATAATCATGCACACAACACCATATGTACATAGCACCATATGTACATAACATTGCATATAAAACATGCACATATCATTATATGTACACAACACCACATATCAACATATACATAGCACCATCTGCACACAACACCACATATCCAAAATTCACACAATACGATATGTACACAACATCTCATATCGAACATTTACATAACACCATATATATCCATCATTACACATGCAATATACACAGGCCACCATACAATAGACACACAACATCATATGTATACAATACTACATATACATCATTTAGATATCACCATAGGTATAGTCACTAAATAGACAATAGGCACAAAATAACACAATAGTAGTACTACAGATCCATAGACAACACACTGACCCCACAAGAAACCTTTCTTCTAGTGTATTCCCACTATCCATGCTTATTCTAGCATGCCGCAGATCACACCACTTTCACTTCGCTGATGTACCCCTCAACATTACCTGTCCATAACATAAACATAGGAATAGTACAAGCATACAATATCAATCCATGTCTGCATGATATTGACCTTGTATATTTTTCAGAGTTACTCTTCCCACTTGATTCCTTATAAGACCAAGAACCTCTTCATGCCATTCACTTGCATAATAAATCATTCCTAGTCCACAACAATGATCCTTGAAAACCCTATCATACAATAACATAGATACATAGATACATACATATATATAATAATTAGCATAAAACAATCATGATCCTGTCAGACAACGACACACATACACAAATATATACATATAAACATTTAACATTAAATAACCATGATCCATGATGACTCTGTCAGACACGACATACATACATATATACATGTATACATATATAAACATCAACATAATCATGATCACACCACAATTGCTAGATATCATAAGGTCTAAGTTAAGAGAAATTCCTCATTTGTGCACAACATGAACAACATTGAGAACCACAGTTCCAAATTTATCCAAGGCATCTAACACCTCATATACATTTACTTTACCTACTTTGCCACTATCCATTTACCCAATGGACCCAACCAATCCAACCAACGATCATATTCTTACTGTTAAGTCCCTATATTAATATTGTAGTCCCTTATTATGTTAGTGTAGCCCCCCTTATTGTTATTGCTGAACCCTTGTAACCCCCATATTGTTATTATTTTTTCCTTACATTATTATTGTCAGGTCAGCTAGGATTACATTGTGGCTCCACTAGGATTATATTGTGGCCCCATGGACTCCTATATAGAGAAAGGAGGTTTTGTAATTTGTATCATCCAAGAATTGTTCATTCATGAATGTATTGTAGGTTTCCCCCTCAAAGTGGCTTATTTCTAAGGCATTGATATCTCTTTTCTTCTATTTTGGAGCTGGTTTCGCAACATTTGGTATCAAAGCTTCGGATTCTAGGGTTTCGCTCCTCCAAACAGATCATCGTGGAATTTTCGCTATACATTTTTTCTACGAAGGTTTAGAAGCTAAAATTTCTACAGTACGAATTCAAAATCCTGAAGAACATTGTCGCAAAATTTCAAAGCTTGGTTTTCAATATTTTCGTAGATATGATCTGTGGAAGTTAGGTCTTTTTGTAGGCTCCTGAATTTCACTTAAGAAGGTCATCACGGTAGTTTCGATATAAATTTTTTTCTACGAAGGTTCAGAAGCGGAAATTTTTAGAGCATGAAGCTAAAATCCTAAGGAACATCTTTGCAAAATTTCATTGCTTGGTTCGCAATAGTTTTGGAGATATGGTTTGTGGAAGTTAGGTATTTTTCAGGCTCCCGAATTTCATCTCAAAGAGGTGATCATGGGAAAATATTCATAACTCTCTCTCTGAGCATCGGATTGGAATTCTATAAAAAGTGACTAGAATCACATGGAGTTTAGTTTCCTATCTATAAATTTCAGATACTAAGGAGCAAAGAGTAACACGTGGCAAGTCGTACAAGTTCGCTCTACTGAACTAGTCCATAATTAGGTCATTGTGGGAGATTGGACATAACTTTTCCTTGAAGAATCCAAATAAAGTTAGACCTGTGGCATTTGAAAGAAGCTTTAGAGGAATACAAGAGGGCTGAATTTTAGATATTGAGGATCTGCAAGTATATAGATAAGTCAATTTCAATATCAAGCTCCTCAAAATCAAGAAAAAGGTGTGTATTTGGTTTTTAAAATTGCATAATGTTGGTTTGGAAAAGCAGTTTGAAGTGATTCCAAGGGCATATTTTAGATTTTTTATCCGTATTGGGTTATATAATGCCTCCTAAAAATAATTCCATACCCATTAAGCCCTCAAAAATCTATACTATGACGCATGAAGAGGAAGAATTGCAGGATGAGATATCAAAATTACGGTACCAAGTGCAAAAAATTTCCATCTTACGAAGAGAAAACGAAGATGACATAGATGGTTTAAAAGCAGAAAATGAGGCTAAGTTGGATGGTTTGAAGGATCAAATAATAGCTAATATGGATGATAAATTAGTGGAAGATTGCATCGAGCATCAACATCGAGTTCTTCAACTCTCAAAGGATAACCTAACTTTGGTGCAGAATCTAATGAAACAATAGGAAGATCAACATCACATCGAAAGAAGTTTTGAAGCAGTCATAGAAACAAGAACTTGACAAGTAAAATCAATTTCAGAGTATCTCAGCAAGTGGAAGAACTTTCCTGTAGAATATTCCACATGGGAGGATGAGAATTTTATACATAAGCATCAAGAAATAATCAAGCGTTGAGGACAACACTTGTTTGAAGGAGAGGGGCATGTTAAGTCCCTATATTAATAGTGTAGTCCCTTATTATGTTAGTGTAGCCCCCCTTATTGTTATTGTTGAACTCCTGTAACCCCCATATTGTTATTATTGCGCCCTTACATTATTATTGTTAGGTCAGCTAGGATTACATTGTGGCCCCACTAGGATTATATTATGGCCCCATGGACTCCTATATATATAAAGGAGGTTTTGTAATTTGTATCATCCAAGAATTTTTCATTCACGTAATGTATTGGAGGTTTCCCCCTCGAAGTGGCTTATTTCTAAGGCGTTGATATCTCTTTTATTCTATTTTTGGAGCTGGTTTCGTAACACTTACCTTTCGTTGTGCTTACTCATGTACCAAGCTTCGTTCATGTCTTACATTACCTATCAGGTTCTATTCATCTATTCCTGAGATTCATCAACTTCCCTCTTTCCCAACCAATTCCCAAGACTCTACAAGGAAAGAAAAAAACAAAAATAATAAAACCATGGAAAACCAATATCAATACAACATTGCAAACAAAGTGGCAAGGTCCTACACCAGACATAAAAAAAACTGCAAATCAAGTGCAAGAAAATCATAAAGGACCGAAATCACAAGACTAGAAACAAACACCATGACTCAATCCCCCATGGGTTCCCAAAGCTTCCAATGGAAAGGTCAACCTGAGCCTTCTCCAATATTTCATGGTGGTCTCTTGCCATGTAATCCCATTCATCATACTGCCATCACCACATAACTGTCAGTGCATAAATACATATAATAATATATCAATTATCTTACCTTATTGTGCAAAACACGATGCCTTGTAACTGAACACACATGTAAACCACATGTTCCAAAGATCAAGACAACATATCTATAAATTTGAAACCAACCTTTACCAAGTGTAACAACCATGCCATAATCAACGATCAACTCACATTCATCGGTCATACTACATAATGCTACAACTATCACCTACTTGCACTCAAGTACATATCAACTATATCAACACATGTGCGTTAGTACAATAATCTTAAAAAAAAATCATTACTTCATGAAATATTATAGAAACATGCTCATATCATGCAATCAATCAAACACATAAACAAACTATAAACATACCATGTTAGATAAATCAACTAGGCAACATAATAGACACAAAACACTCAACACGAGATAGATGACATAATCAAACAATCAAGAACCAAGTATACGACATAATAAAACTCATACCTTAATGTATCTCAAGGGAGGTTATCCTTCCTACACAATCAATCCATATTAGCACGACATAACTTCACAACATATCAACTCAAACATAAATGAGATCATGGTATCCATAACAGTAAGTAACTAACATGTTCACATCATAGGCTCATAAACAATTGTCATTCATGCATAACAATCACCAATGCACAATCAACCTATATTAGTATGACATAATATCACAAATAAGTCGACTCATACCTGCATGTTGTAACCCTAACCATCTTCCTATGCCAATCCAATTTAGCATGATACATATAACATCAAGATATTAATGATATAACCCCAATCATCAATTTAACTAACATATAAAAACAACAAGTTAACATATAACATGCTCATCAACAACATATAAAATAATAATCAAGTTAATATAATGATTTACTAACCAACACATGTAAATATGATCATAATAATTCACTAACATCTATCATGTATGTAACCATAAAATCAATAGAATGAAAGACATACACATAACCATAATGCATATGACTACATTGATCAACTAGTATTTATCACATATGTAACCATAATAATAATAGAATGAAAAACATATAAGTAGCCCTAATGATTACAACAACCAAGAATCACATACCTTCATGCCAAACACTTTTTATGACAATATGCTCTTACCCCACAATCCAAAATTGCAACTTCACTTTAATGATTTGCATCTCCTACTCTATCTCATCCAACACATTATCATCATAACATACCAATATCATCATGATGACCTAATTGCGTACAATGAAATTATGCACAACAACCTTAATTAAACCAATGGAAACTTGACCCTATGCACCCACTTGACATGTATAACCAATCATGAACAACCAGTTCATGTTCAACATATGACATCACACAAGCAAGCATACACAAATAACACCAAAGCATGGCCAATATGTAAACCTAGCATAAGCAAGCAATGCATGTACAATATGTAACAATATGTAAGAAATCATGCATGAACAATACACATGCATGAGAAACACATAACCAGTCATACACTCATGACAACATGTTCAAAACAACACCATCAACACTTCCATGGAGACATCACTTCCACCATGGACAACACAACGCAGATGAAACAAGCACATACACCATAGGTATGAGAAACACATATGCAACAAAAAAAAACATGACCAACGCACTACCCATCCATTCCAAGGGTTGAACCATGCTCTAATACCACTCTATAACACCCCCTTCCCACATCTACACAAGCAATCAACCAAATAGGGTAAATAAGCGACGAGAGGCTACTATAATGAGATTCAACTTCCTAGGTGACCTTAAGGAAGTGGAACTGATGGAAACATAACATATAAACCTTGTACATCAACAACAACACCCCCAGGAGATAACTCAACCATTCAGAACTCTTACCCCTGGGTCACATTGATATTTTTACCTCTTTGAGCCATAGCCGCATGCATAGGATTGCATACCTATGTCCGATAGGCTATAGACGTAGGAATAACACTGCATGCGAGAGACCATGGCCCAAAATACTCAGTTCTGTGCCAACATCCCTGGGATTTGAGCCACCTTTTTAGGCCTAGAACCTAGTGCTCTGCTCAGAACTTCATGAAAAGTTCAGAGATGATAAATAACAACATGACAATGATACAAAAGTAATCACATTAATAATAACTCATCTGGACCCCTCCTAGCCACGACAAACATTTTTTCAAGCATGTCACAAACATTGAAATTATAGGTGTAAACAGCAGATCTGAGCATAGTGGTCTCATACTTATCTGAGAATCGCTATGAATCATTGCTCCCTTACACCATTAGCTGTAATAAAATCTATTTTACCATAGAAAAAATGTGCATTCATTTACAAGTAAAAACATGAGAGAGCCACACATCATCATTGTTAACATACATGCTTATAACCAACATAATAACAACGGAAATACCATGTATACAACAACAATAGGATCCACATATAAACCAATACATTTATACATCAAATTCCAAAGGAATGAGATTCTCATTAATGAAGGTGAAAACCAACCGAAGATGGGACTTCCACGTTCCACCTGACCATAGATTGGTCGAGCCAAATATCTCTTTGGCCAACCACCCACGTGCCATATTCCAAGAATAAATGTGGGATCTCATCAAATACATCAATCAAAAACCAAACCAGGGCTTCTAGAGGAAAAACCACCTTAGCCCTCAACCAGTGGTTCCACCTCACATTCATACATCACAATCGTCAAGGATTGGTCTCTATCCAAGATGTTCCAGGGCTTCAGAGTGTTTGTTCCAACCAAGGCCCTGGGACTAGTAACTCAACCTAGCTTCTTTCGGGCTCCAGAGTGTTTGTCCAACCAAGGCTCCAGTACTAGTAACTCAACCCACTAAGGGCTCTAGAGTGTTTGTACAACCAAAGCTACAGGACTAGTAACTCAACCCAACAACTATCCATCAGCCTCCAAAACATTTGTACAACCAAGGCTCCAAGAATTAATAACTCAACCCACAACTAAAGGAATCATGAGAACCAACCATAAAAAATTCAATTGAAATAAACCCACAACACCATGGTTATCCAGGAAATGGAAAGGTTATGCAATCCATTGTCAATCTAGGCAATCCTCCATGCCAATGATATATCATGACCAAGAAACCACATGCATACACCATGCATGCAAAAACTAGTGAGGAAAACATACATGCAAGTCGGTACCTGCAATCAAAACCCGTTGTAGATGTTGATCCTGATGCCCACTTGCGCTTTCTTGCTCTTCCTTTTCCTTCTTGCTCCAAATCACCAAGTATCCACATGCTCCAAGAATGCTCCAAGAAAACTCTGAGTATCCAAGAGTATGAGAGAGAGAGAGAGAGAGAGAGAGAGAGAGAGAGATAATAATGAGAGAGTTCCAAAAATGCACTGAACAAAATCTTACTAACTAATCCTCAAAATCCTTTTTATCAATGAGGCCTCTATTTTCTTCATTTTCCTCCTCACATGCAACCTGTGACCTTTCACCTTCCTTTTCTCCTATTTTCCATTATTTTCATAAATAAAATTCCAGTAATTGCATCATGCCTTTCCAAATCCTTTGCCATTTCCTTTAGCCATAATAACCGAAGTGACACCCACTAGGATTTTTTCCCACCATTCATCTTGGAATACGTGTCCCATCATCGTGGTATTATGTATTTTATATGGATTTTTAACCAATATTGTTACAGTGTTATAGAATATTGGTTGAGTATTGTATTCATGGGTGTTACGATTAATTATCACTAGAAAGAAATAAACAGATAAAAATCCACAATCACACATTTTTTCAATACAATAGACATTGGTATCACCCTAGGGAAAGCATGAATAAGAAACTCCAACATTGAATGGCTATGGTTAATCTTTATTTCTTAACAATTGCATACTTTACTATGGTGTTTGGCTCTCTATAACATTATAGATTACTGTCATAAGAAATAATGTAGCATTCCTGGTTTTTCTCTACAAAAGAACCCCTTGTCAATCAATGTGTATGGGATTATAGGTGACATTGGATTTGCTAGGAGTAGTTGGAAGGCCATGCATCCCTGTAGTATACATTTCATGAATTACAAATTTTAATCCAAATTTAGAAATTTCACCTCCCGATGAGGTTTGTTGGATCTAATGCTTGTGAATTTTCAAGTTTAGGGCTATAACTAAAATATATATTTACAATAATAGTAATTTAGATATCATATTTCAATTTTGGCATCAACCCCAATACAATAGGGTGTCCAATAAAAAAGATACCAAACTTATGCAAACAAGTTTCAATGCTTAAGGGAAATGTTTTCAACCATGAAGCAAATTTGAAAAAAATCACATGTTTTGACATAATTTATAGTATAAATATTCCCTATTATGTTCTAAAGATTAATATTAACAACCTTAAAAATGTTAGCCTTAATTTATGTCAAATCAATAAAACGTAAAAGTGTTGGAAATTACCAAATCATGATGGCAATGATAGCTAGAAAACATGAAAATAAATTTTGGACATTTGAAACTTAAAATATATAAACAAGTAATCAAGTCCATAGACATACTCATAGCTTGTCACAAGATGATATAATTATCTAAGATCTCTAAAATCCTATCTAGGAAAATCCATAGGAACCCTTGCCACACCAAATATATTCCAAAAAATTATACTCACTACTTGCAAGTCCACCTTGGCCTCATGCAAAATGCCTCTTCTCTTCCTCCTCAAACATTACAACCATAGGTCTTATCACCAAAATTTCTTGCCTTATTAGTAGAAAAGCCCTAACCCAAGATATCTCCAAGAATATTTCAAGAAAACCTAGTGCTAGAATACAAGATATATGAAATGCAAAACACAGTAAATACGAGAGGGAGAGGCCAATGCTCCTCTCCTTACATCTCCAACATAAGTGTGATGATGAATGAGTTTCACAAGCATGTTAAGAATGCATCTCTCCTTTCTCTATGTATATTAAAGGTGAACATATCTATACAATATCAAGTGGACCTTGTCCACCACAAGCCACCTATAATATATGATTAGATCCACACATGTGAAGAACTCCCTCAACAAGTGACACATGTCTAACTCAAAGGTTATTATTATCCACAAGCAAGCCTATAAAACATGAGTGTTGTCCCTCTAATGTCCAATGGTTCTCATCCAAGTGACACAAAGCTCCAATGCATCTCTTAGGCCATATGCATCCTTTATGTCCACCCACATGTTGTATATGTTTCTCGACGATAGTTCTTGGCTGCAAAACTGTGTCGAGAAACCAACTCGACCAAACTTTAGGTTCAAGCTGGCCCTCAAACTAGAGGGGGCTCCCTCAAGTGTTACAAGGTTTTTTTTAAACAATGTTAATTGTCACTGGAAAACAACTTATGCAACACAATGAATAGATCTATAATTTGTATAATTGGTTGCTGATGAATACCCAATTTCTGCCCAAAATAAAGTCCTCTCTTACTGAGGTTTTATCAAAGTTCCAATGCCCAGATCCAACAAAATAGCATAGCTTAAAATAGTTTGGAAGATGAATAAAAGAGAAATCAAATGATTAAGTATTCATACTAAATACTCAGTCAATAAAATTTAGTAGATGCGCATAGAAAAATTCTACAACTAAATAAATATACATTCAAGTGATGACAAAAGGCAACAATTAAATGATGCAGAGGAGTTGTTTCAAAAATGGTGTCCAGTTAAATAGTCTCCATAATGATGATAAATTTGTAGTGGGATGTCAGGGAGGTTGATAATCAAACCTAGCCTTTCCCTATCTAATATGTTACCTTGAACATATGCAGAAAAAAAATTATGAAATCACAGGGAAATACATACATGAGAAACACATTCTTTCATGAAACTAAAGACAAAATACTTCAATTTAAAAATTTTCAATATAAGTATTTACAAAAATGGAATGGTTTTGGCATCAAAAGCCAACCCTTTTACAATGAAAATCAAATAATATATATAACATTACATCAAGATAACTATGTATATATTTCTGGAATAAAAATTTGAACAATATACTAAAAATAAAAATAATCTCTGAAAAACTGCAGGAAATTTGGAGTTGTTTGCAAGTCTTCTACCTTGAAATATTGAGTTTCTTAAACTATCTGCTGGAAAACCACACTTTGATCCCTAGTTTGTTGATCTTCTGCTGCTAGGTGTTTTTTGAGTGCTAATATCTCTGCCTCTAAATCTAAATAAGAATGATTGTTGATCTTTCTCCTTCTTCAGATGCTAAAATCATGTCCATAATCTGGTTCACTAATCCTTTTTATAGAATTAATTAATCCCTTGTGTTTTGATAAAATCTTTTGATAATTCAATTAATTATCTTTCAGATGCTTAATCATTTCGTAAAATTTGGAGATTATTTGGAAATCATTGATTTTCTGTCACTATTTAGTTTTCAAAAATATTAATTTTAGGTTTTTGGAAATAAGATATTTTAATAAAAACATTTCCCAAAAATCTATAAATTTATATTTCCATATTTCAATAAAAATAAACCATCCATGGTTTTGAAAACCATATCTTGCAATACTTCTCCATTGTAGAATTTTATTTTATTTATGAATTTCATAAATGAAATTTACAGCATTTTTCCCAAACCATCCAATGTTTCCATATTTAGTTTTTCCCACATTTGGTGTACTTATGAATAAATGAAACTTCATATATAATTCTCATTTTTATATGAAAACCATTTATTGGTATGCTTCTCATGGTTTTGAAAACCATGTATCCAACCATGTTTGGTAAATTATGAAAATATGTTTTCAACTCCCCTTTTTACTTCTGTAAAAACTTTGTATAAGAGATTATCCAAATTTTCTCTTCACATACATTTTCCTCTTTATAATTATTTTCCTACTTATATCTTGTTGTACTATACAACACCCCCCATTTAATTTCACTAAATGGGGACCCTTTAAAATAAATAGAAATTTATAAGATTGATTTTATCTTAGCCTAATTCTAAAACCTTAAGAAACAATTTTTTTTTTACCATTTCGCTTCGATTTCTTAGTACTCATCGCAAATCGCATAAATTACAAGTGAATAAGTTAAAACATAATAAAGTGTTACGAGCTGCAATATGCACTACAAAATATGACGAAAATTCCTATTACAAATGCTTTAAACACCGCTTTAAAAATAAATCGCACAACGCCTTTTAAAAAGAATCAACTTATGACAATTCGGTAAATATTGCGATGAGTCAAATTCAACGAATTAATAAAAGAAAAAATCATAAAAATTCAAAGATCTGATAAAGCACATTAGCATGATTCCTTAGTGCACTTCGCATTATGCAGCGAATAACAGAATGTAAATTTTCATTACCGTATGAAAATTGCGATCTGCGATTTTCGTAGATTGCATTTTGTGAAATTCATCGGTGAAAGAAAACATAACTAATAGTAACAATTTAGAGTTGCGATATGCAATATTGATAACTATTACTCAAGTGTGTGAATTCATTCATATCTAATCAACCAGATATAATATCTAACTTCTTAAATTGATAAACTAGACATATTACGTAAAGGTGTGTAAGAGATTTGATAGGAAGAATTATGGGTGATTAACAACATTTAATGGGAGTAAGGTTCGAAAGATTGATATCTATTTCGAGCGTGTTTTGAATGATTGAGCGCCAGATTTTTTATTATATTTTTTTAACTCTATCCTTCTCTCCATTCATCTCATATCTAAGTTTTCTTTGTTCACTTGAATTCAGGAAACCACCTAACAGAGTAAGGATAACTGGAATGACCAAGAAAGGAAAGGAAATTTCCCAAACATCAAATGTTGAAGACTCGGACATGTCTCCATTATTCTCATATATGACTTGCAACAAGGATTGCGACAGTCCCTCATAAGAGGCAATGTACCAACTCTTTGAGGATGAACAACCAAGGGTAATAGTAAAAATTTCTATAGCAGACGTGTCATTTTCCTTAGACCCATCTTATTTCGACGTTGCATGCTCATTTCTTCACAAAGTAGCAACATGGCCGAAGATTCTCCCCTACACAGATATGGTTAAGTGGGTAATTGACCACCTTAACATAGAAGATAGGACTTTTAAGAATTCAAAGCTGGAGAATATTGGTTCATTCACAACAGAATATTTGAGGAAAATGTACCACTTACCTATACCACAACGGAATTATAACAAATCTTTTGTCCAAAGCTTTACAAAGAAACATACACACCTGATGAAAGTTATAAAGGGATGGAAGGATGACCAAGGCAAGTTGAAACAGAACAAACTTGGTATGTACCCGATAGCACAATTACCCTCCCATTATTTCTATGTTGTTGGAATGTTATGTAGATTGTTTGCAAAGCCATCTACAACTAGGTTTTTCGTAGACTAGGTCCTGTTAATTGACACAATCGTCAATTCTTCAATTATGAATTGGGTGAATATATTGTCTGATAATTTGGCCAGAAATATCATGGATTATAGAAGTAAAATAAGTGTTTCCTCTAGGGAAATACCCCCCTTTTACCTTAGTGCTTATGTTATGGACACAATTTGCTTTTGTTCAAGTTTTCCTACCATGGGATGGAAATCGACAACAAAAGACCCCACTCCAATCCATATTTACCATAAAACCCTTTGGGAGTCCGATTTTCATTTACATTTTTATAAAATTTGCAATGGATTCATGCTACCTGTTGGGTGCTAAAAGGTGCCTTTTAAAACTCCTATTTATCCCACATTAATTATCAACCCGGGCAAGTCTTCTTATTTCAAGAGTGTACACAATATGTGCATGCTATAATCCCAGAGAGTAATGTTTCTTAAAATGTAGTATAGATCTTTCAAATACAAGAATAAACAAATGCTTTTAATAAATTGCACTTGCAACTAAAGGAAAATCAATGCTCTAAAACTAAATCATTCATTCAGCAAAGTAACAACAATTATCAGTCAAGGATACATTAGCAATAACTCATTCCTCTTTTAACCGATGTAAACTAATCAAGCATAAATAAGATCCTCAATCTGAGAGCTTTGACAACAATAGCCAATGTTTTTTACAGTTTTTGATCTCACACACAACACACTAAATATCTAATTGGAAATGGAAATGAATTAAATCAATAATGCTATTTCAACTGATGGAAATGAGATAATTATGCTAACTGTAAGAATGCTAAAAGGAAAAACTAAATGATTGCAGAAAGTAAATGAGCAACAAAACTATATAATAGAAATAGACAGCAACGCTTATGTGACTACAATGAACAACAAAACTAAGTTACTGAAATGAACAGCGAAGCTCTGTAATTAGAATGAGAAACACAACAATATACTTGCAGAAAGCAATGATCTTGTTATGAGGGAAAAGAACAACAACACAATTCAAGTGCAGAAAGTAATCATTAAACAAACCACACTTGCCAAAATCAGAAATAAGGCAAACCACATTGCATGGTACAGGAATGGAAATTAGATCCACCAGGAGCCGGGCCTTTAGTAGCCGATGAATACTGTTGGATTGCTTCAGGAGATGCGAAGGAACTGCAACTGTTTTTATATATTCATTATTGCATAATCGTTACAGCAAGTTCGTGCTCTGCTTCAACAGCGAGAGTCGATGATCAAAGTTAAAATTTCAATATTAATTCTCCCATTCCTCCTATCCTATCCTATCTATCTCTAATCTAATAATCCATCTAATTCTCTCTCTAATCATCCATCATGAATCCCCATAAAAACCCCCCTCCTTCTCTGATCTCTGTTCTGATTTAAATACACATAGAGAAAAGAGAAGTTACAACCGATATGATTAAAAATGATTCTTATTACAAAATTGGATTGCTCACAACCAATTGATCAGCAAGATCATATCTAAAATATCCTTCCATCAATCATTTAACAGAAATAGGTCGAATTTGGTATTGCAACTGGAAGAATTTGGAAAACGACCACAACAGCAAATATAGGAAAATCATCCTCAGAGAACCTTCCATTTCACTCAATACAGGCTGAATTTGGGAAAACTATTCTTCAATAAAGTTAATTTGGTCTGTTCTGGACAAAACCCATGTTTCGGATTTTCCAGATTCTTCTCCATTTTCCCAATACGTCCCATGCAAAACTGTCACTTCTTATTCCAGCGAATTTCTGAGTTGGCATATCTAATGATGAGCTGGAGATCAACTCTGCAATCTGGGAAACATATTGGAGGCTAAAATGCTGAGTGATGTTACAACAAATTTATTAATAAACCATAATTGGTAAAATCATTCATAATCATCAATTTATTAAAAATAAAGGAGAAGAAATAATATTTATCCATAAGAGCATAAATAATTATAAAATGGAATTATATGATAAATTATGATAAATGACATGATAAAGAAGAGTAGAAATGGATGAAATAGGTGTTAAAAAGTGATAATAATAATGAAATATTAGCGGCCCAACAGTACCTATGAATTAGATTAACTTTAATGAGAAAGCCCCTAGGATTTCCAAAGAGGCTAGTACAGAAAATTTTCCCATTGCCATATGGTTTGCCGAAGAGAATTTCACCTATATCAGAGTTTTCGGGAGTTATTCTTCTCCCCACATCTTGCCCTATTATGTTCTCGATAAGTTACTTTCTAGAGAAATTGCTTACCAACTTGTAGTAAGTGGTATTTCTAAGCAACTCAAAGATGTTAAGAAGGCCATTTGGTCTAATTTCTCTTTGTAGTGCGGTACTTTTTCACTTTTTGATATTGGTCATACATTCAAGGAAGTTTCAAATATTACTTTATTAAATTTCATTGTAATGCCAAAGAGGCCATACGACCCCAATGATGTGATTAATAATTTCACCACAGAGCTTAAGATTAAACCTTTCTTAAAAGAGATAGATATGTTTAATGATTTCTTTCAAGGCATTGAGAAGTTCACAGATGTACTAAAAAATGCATCTAGTCAACTCAGTCAAAATGACTTTGAAGCCTTACAAAAATATAGAAACAAGAGATTGGAAAGAATTCCTTTATATTTATTATTTATTGAAGATGTCAACAGACTGAATCCAAGCATTAGCCTAGATAATGAAGCCAAAGACATGTCTGAAGATGAATCCCAAGAGAAATCTAATCATGACTCAAGGCAATCACAACATAATTCTCATAATTTGGATCACTCTGATAATGAATCTGAAAAAAGGAATGAGAGACCAGAAAAAGTAATTGATAAAGCAATCAAAGAGATTGAAATGCAAGAGGAAAAAGGAATTAATGGAGTTGTATCATCTTAATAAATTCAACATATCCAAAATACACTTGATCAGGCATAAAAATCTCAGCCAAAAGATTTGAAGAATGAATGGGAAAATTTTTCCAATGCACTACAAACATCACAACCAAATTGTTGGCTCGAGGGGTCTTGACCCAGGTTCGGAGGTTAAGGTTTGCCAACAAACCCCTATACTACTAGCCCTTTCGGCAGTGACCTGTATGTGCAGGTCAAAGTCTCACCTGAAGCAGTATGGGTGGGTGCTGGAACTAGGTTTCCGCACCCTGAGAGAGGATAGGTAAGCCAAGAAAAGCTGCATTCGACTTTATAATGACCAGATCACCTATCTCATAACAGAATCTATAGATCTCCTTCGCATCCACGTGCGCAAGGTCAACTATACTTACCATACTCAACAAATCATATACTTCTAAAACAGTAGTGCAACATTACAGTTATTCTTCGCATAAAACATAATAGAACAAACCCAGATGCAGAAGAAACACTTAACACAGTACTTTCGCATCTTAACACAGAATATTCATAACACAGCAGCTATCAAATATTTGCATCAACAATACAAATATATTCAGCTATGAAACAACCTTTCTCATTCATTAATCCTTCAGTTCCTTCTTACAATACCGGAACCCGACCTGTGCACACAGTAGCAGGGTCCACACACAGCAGGACTTGGGATCTCCGCGCACACATCCAGCAGGAGTCCTTTCCCTAAAAACCCAAACGGATCTACTAAGCCACAATTCGCATCAAGATCTCATCTTCTTTCCTTATAATTCAAAATTTCCATCTATTTATAACAATCTAGCCTAATCGGTCTACCCTTTGACCCATTACAATGCTTTCGGGGCTTTGGCCCACCCCAAAACCCCTGCGCTAGACTAATTATACTAAAAAATATACAAACATGGACCAGTTTCGCAGCTTGTAGGAGACCCTGTTCCAACACAAATCCTAATATTGATCAATCTACAAATTTTCAAACACTAGAGAATTCTCATAAATTAATGGAAACTGTAATTCCACTACATCATGTACTTGAAGTTCATGATCAAGAGATAATCCTGGCCTACCCAACAGAGCATATTGTTTTACAGATTGAAGAAATACCCTCACTAAATGTCTTCTACAGTCCTAGTCATAAGGTTGTATTTAAGATAAGAAAAAGGTGAAGAATGGATGATACAGTTTCAAATCTTACAAATGCATCTGTTGACGTTCTATGGAAGGATCCTCTAGCTGATCCTACTAAACATTTAACCAAGCTATCACAGTTTGTCGGGGCATATTCTACAGCCACTATTGACAAGGCTACTAAATTTCAATTGTTACTGAAGCAAAGAGAAGACAAAGTACAAGATTTAGAGAGAATGTTAGAGAAAGAAAAGTTTAACTCTAACAGGGAGATGGAATTGAAAATGTCTCATTTTCAAAATAATTTTGAAAGATTAACTTTGCAACAATAGGTGCAACTTACTGAAAAGGAAACACAACTTGAACCAGCAATGAAAAAATTAAAAATCCAGCCTCAGGTAGAAAAATTCATAAAAGAATCATTGGAAATGAATGCAAATATAAAGAAACAACAATAATTATTTTGTCAACAAGCTTCAACCACCAGATCTTATTGTGATTCAAGTAAAATCCCGATCCAACAAGTGGCTAACAAGAGACTTGAGTGTGAGAAAATTGAAAATAATATCAATGAGTTCATTCAGTGGCAAGCATCTGATTCAGGAAAGAAAGCTGATCTACCCCAGATAGATAAATTTCACAAGGAAATTTTATTTAAGGATTGGGAAGTATATCTAAGTCAAGCAGTAAAGGCAATGATAAAGGCATCAAGGTTAACAAATGAAACTACTGAATCTATTAATGAAAAGATGTTGAAAGCTAAACTTATTAAAGAATCCACAACTAAAGTGTTCTCAAAACTCAAGTCATTGGAAGCACAGTGGAAAAAAAGACCAGAGATGTAGGAAGAAATGATTTAAAAAGTAAATAATTTTGATCAAGAAAATTACTGGAATTTTCTGATCAAACCTTATCATCAGTGCATCACTCTTCAGTCATTAACTGATTCAAAAAAGAAGTTGCAGCCAACACTTTTGAATGCAATATTCAAGGGCCAAATCAGATCAGGAATTTCAAAGCCAGCTCAGCTTAAACCTATGGTAGATATTTGTCAGCTTCAAGATCAAATGCACAAAGAGGATCAGACCACATAGTCATGTTGTTACTTCATTTTCCTAAATTATAGTTTAAGTTTGTTCTTACGAGGATGGTTGTTTGAAACCTCCTCTATTTTTATGTAATATTCTATTTTAAACATATTGTAGTTTAGTATTTAAACCCTTCTCATGCATTTAGAGAAGGGTCCAAAAAAAATTCAAAAACATTTGCAAAGAATGCACTTCTCTAAGCTTGTAAATTCTTTGATTGATTAATGGAATGAAATCTATTATCTTTTGACATTCGAAGCTATTTAACTAATGTTGCACTATTGTACTCTTTAAATTTCTTGAAAGTGGAGAGGAGTAGAAAACTACTGTTAGTTTATATGAGTAGGACTTCGTATATATGGTACTTCTACACAATATATTAAGTTTTTCTTTCTAGATTGGCAGTTATCTTTTTTTTTGCATTATATATTTGAATTGTTATCATAAATGAATGTTAAATGCACTTCTGTACTAATATTTGTCTAAGATTTCATATCTAATATATAATCACACATATGAATGCGATATACATTTAAAAATTCTTTTAATTAAACTATTTTTTTTAAACAATCATCTTTACATAATTTTCATCTCTTTCAACTGTTAAATAATCTTCATTACTAATAGTTGGAAGATATATTTTAAGATTTCATAAAGGAAGAAACACACTAGGTATATAGTAGAATAGATAGTGTTAGATAAATTCATATGATAGATTAAAATAATTTCCCATTTTCATGTTATATAAACAAAACACGCCCCAAAATCATCCTTATTTGGAAAGTGGTCCCTTTATCCCTAGTCAGAGGCACCACACCAAACGAAAAAGGAATAATGCTAAGGTCCATAATAGGTGGTTTTCCCCCATGTTGTTGCAATGGAATTCTGAGGCCTCAACATTTTGACCCTAGAAGGAGGGCCTATTCTGAATGGCAAGAAGATCTGATCAATATAAAAGTCAATCTAAGAGTCTCTCTCCCTCTAGATCCCCTTCAACTTCTAGAACATTAGCTAGATCTAAATCTTTAAGATCTGAATTTGAACATCCCTCTCCTAAGTCTCTTAGTGAAACTAAACCAATATCATTTCCATATTTTCATCAAAATTCCCCAGAAGTTCAGTCTTTGATAGAAAAGTTAGAGAGAGTATCCATTTCTGTTGAAAAATCTGAAACTTCTCAATCATCCAAGATTAGTGTTTCACTCTCTTTACAACCCAGAAAATATTAATTCGATTAGAAACTCAAAAGATAGGAATTCCTCCTTTTGAATTTCCCATCGATACTTCTCGAAGGAATACAAAGACGACTGAATCAGGGTCAATCAACAACAATATCTTATCTAATAATCCACCCCATTCACCAACATTCCCTCCGAACACCTCCACAACTTCCATTCCAACAATCAGTGTTACTTTAACTAGTTCCAGTACTCAGACCACTATTCCTTCAACTAGTTCTAGCACTCAGCCTGCCTCTTCTTCAACTCAAACTCAATCCATCACATCCACCCAAGGTCTAATGGCAGGCCAATTATCTCCACCAAATGTAAAACCATGGATCAATCCAGGGGCTATAAAAATGCCTGCTCCTCTTCATCCTCTCCCAAAATACCCTGAAATATGGTTACCTAAATTTAATCCTGATGATGGTCTTCCGGCTGAAGAAAACATTCATAATTACATGTTAGCCATTAAATTAAAGGAGGTGGTTGAAGAATATTGTGTTGTAATATTATTTCCATACACTCTCACAATATCTGCAAGATACTGGTATTTTTCATTACCTTCCCGCTCTATAACTAGCTGGAATATGTTCGAAGAATAATTTTTAGCTAAGTTTGGAGATGACAGAACCATTGCATTGCTCATCAACAATTTATCAAATCTAAAGGCTAGAAAAGGGGAGAAAATAAAAGTTTTTAATTCAAGATTTAATAAGTTACTCAATAAAATTCCTGCTACATCAGTTCCTGGTGCAGAAGTTCAAATTGAGTGGTATATTTCATCTCTCCTTTCTAATATAGCCATTTTTGTTGATAGAGAAAAATTTCCTACATTGGTAGAAAATATGAAGGAATCTTTATCCGTAGAGAAACACATAATCACTCTTGAAAATAAGAATTCCCAAGAACATAGGAAATCAAAGAAAGTATCCTTCAAAGATGATTAAAAAAAGAAGCCATCCAAAGACCCTTTTGATGTAGAAGGTCTTCAGAAAGGTTTAAATACTGTGACAAATGAAATGGCAGACATCAAGAAACAAGTTGTTGAAAGTTCTAATTCAAAAAATACTTTCAGACCCTTCAAGAAAAATTAGTCTTCCAATTCTCAACCTCCCAATATCATATCTAATGTTGAGTCTGATGAAGATACAGATGAAGAGCAACAGAAGAAGAAAAAAATGAAGTAGAAGAAGAAGTTGAGCTAAATGGAATGTGGGATTTTATCCTACCAAATTAGGACCAACAATAATCTTTACCTGTGAGTACAAGGAGCAAGAATACCACTGAAGTAATGCAACCAAATCAGAAACAGAAGAATTCAATGCCTGTTAAATAAAAAAGTAAGTAAAAAAGTATATATCTAAGACTACACAAAAAAACCCTGCTATTTCAAATGTTCCACCTACATCAAAGACAGTGGTAGTCTCTGACACCATTGAGTATAATGTAGTTGAATATATGAAAAATACCAGGGCCAACATTTTAATTCATGAACTTACTAAGATAAAACAACAACAAAATATTTTACTTAGAGATTTGAATGTAGTCCTTGCTTTAGCGTTACCTGCTCTAGTAGTAGTCCAAGTTGCTAATCAAATGGGTAAACCTCCTTCTCCTTCAACTAAAATAGATGCTACAGATTTGATTATGATAGGTGACCGATCCATCTCTCATACTCCCCCATTTATTTTAATCTATGATATATATAATAAAAACATCCATAATTTTTTAATAGACTCTGGGGATTCCTCTAATATTATGCCAAAATCAGTATGTGCTAAACATAAATCCTCAAATTTCTCCTGTTCATATAGTACAACTTGATAGAACTAAAGTAGAGGTTGTAGGAGAAATAAATTATGTCTATATCAAATTGTCATCAAACCCTAAGGTTTCCCAGATAATTGATATATTGGTGGTTGATATTCCTTAATTTTACGGTTTAGTATTAAGAAAATACTTGTCTGAAAAGCTTCATGGATATTTGGCAAAAGACTGGTCGCATATGTCGCTACCAGACAATGGAAATCCAAATCAAATCTAGGTAGACCGAGAAAAATTCATGAAGCATACAATCACTAATATTGAAGGAATAAACGAGTCAATAGCATTCAATAATAATATTATTGGAAATTACTCAGCAGAATAATTTCTTGGAAATTTTAACACTCAACCATCACCCTTTTTCGATAATGCAATTATCTCTCAAATTAAGAATTTTCCCCAAACAAACACTTCTAAATGTAAATTTTTTGTAGATAAACCAGTAGTTAATTCTCTATTTTGATGGCTCTAAATCAGAAGATGGTGCAGGAGCTAGTTGTATTTTAATAAGCCCAGAAGGAGAAAAAACCATGTTAGCTTGCAAACTTGAATTTGATTGCACAAACAATATAGCAGAATACGAAGCATTAATCCAAGGTTTGTACAAAGAAATTGATCTCGACATCAAATATCTGAAAGTCCTAGGAGATTCGGAAATCATTGTCAAACAAATAAGAAATACCATCCATTGTCATTATGTACATTTAAAGCATTACCAATTATTAGTCCAGGAATTGACTACTTATTTCTTAGCTTTCAATATTTATTTTGTACCTAGAATACAAAATGCTAGTGCAAATTTATTGGCTAATGTAGCATCGAAATTAATTCCATCTCAAGAATTTAGTCCCAATAGTTTTTCCATTGAATTGATTTTTATACCATATGTTCCTGACAATATTACCAATTGGAGAGTATTTAATAATGATTCTGATATCATATATTTCCTTACATCCGAAGGATCTTATGATAATCAAATTCTATATGAAAATGAACATGACACTCAGATAAAGGATGAACAAGATGAAAATCCAATTCCTAAGTCAATTGTCAAATTAGAAGAACTTTATAATCTAAAAGATAGGTTTAAAAATGTTACTAATTCGAAAACTCAAAGTTCAACCTTAAGATTTGAGTTAGTAAATCTCGGAACTGATGATAAACCACAAAATCTCAATTTAGGTCTTGGTCTATCTTCTGATGAAAGATTATCATTTTTCAAGTTACTAAGAACTTACAAAAGTGTTTTTGCTTGGGATTACACTGATCTTTTCATAAAGGAAAAATTTGTAATCTTTCATTAAATTAGAAAAATTACATGTTACATTTTACAAGTATGCGATCTAGTAGCTGCATATATAAAGCTGACTGCATGTGTCATCAGTGATAGTACAAAAATTTTCAGTGAGTTCCAGTAAACAAAGTAAGTTCGGTGCATAACTTACTAGTAATGAGAAAATCAAAATCATAACAAGTACCGTTTTTTACAATGGTTGTGGAATATCTGCTGGAGTAAATGTAACAAAATATAGATATAGTTAATATCAAAATTTATAAACAAAATTGTAGTTATGAGCCAACTGCATGTGAATCTCGTATTGCCTAGATGAAGGGCCGATGGAAGTAACTATACACCTTTGCAACAGTGTGTTTTGTAATGTGCCAATATCCCCAATTTAGCTCCGCAGCTTCCTTCGAATGTTTGTCTGCCATTTTGTTCTGATTCCTGTAAATATGGGTGATAGAAATGGAATCAAATAATGATTTGAGATGATGAACCTCCCTCAGTAAAGCAGGTAGTGTGTGTGATTGACACTATGCAAGTGAGTTGAACCAGTTAATCACAATAAGAGAGTCGCCAAAAATCTGAAGGGTGTTGAAATTTTTTTCCCGAGCGAATATCAGAAGAAGTCTTAAACACTGAAGTTAGGTGAAATTATTTGTGCCCTGGCCCAAGCCCATTTTGAGGTGGTAATGATGGAGCTCATTGATGTAGAGTGTATCCACCCCCCGCATCTCGGATGGTTAGCCGCGCCATCAAAATAGGCCCATGGCCAGGTGCGATCAATATTTTCAGGAGTGTCAACTCGCACAGGTTGATGATTGTCCTCATCAGGAATCAATCTATAGAAGGCCACTGTCAGCGAACAAATACTGTCAGCACTCACCGATTTTTTTTCAAATATGTGCAGATTCCTCTGTGTCCATAATTCCCAAGAAAATATAAAATGAAGGTTACACATTTTAGTGACTGTAGCGTTCGACCGCCACCAAGTAGTCTAGGCATCCATGATTGTGGATCCACGCTAGAGTTGTGAGCATCCCAGCTCATGTGTGACAAGAAGCCAGATGCGTTGAATATTAGGGCAATGCAAGAAAATGTGCAATGCATCCTCTGCATGAGATAAGCAGTAGCAACATCTGGAGGGTCCATGATAAGCTCATCTGTGTAAATATTCAACAGTAGGGATACAATCCTGAAGTATACACCAAAAAAGTAATCAGAATTTATGGGGAGCCTTAAGTTTCCAGATTTCCTGCCACCACCAGAGCTTTTCTTGTGGTTCCTTGTAAAGGTAGAGAGTCAAATAGCCAATTTTAGGAGTGTCGCTGCCCTTTCGTGAGAGAGCCCAGATCAGTTGATCCTCCTGATCCGACAGACATATATGTGATGCATGTAATGCTCAGGTAAACTGAGCCCAGTCATGCCAACCATTCTGAGGAATGGCCAAGTTAGAAGCCGATAAACAGTGCTGTGATTTCCAATCCATTTGAGCTGGGTCAGAAATCTGTGCAAGGTATCAAATCCCCTTGAAAGCCAAAAGCTCAATGATCCAGTCAGGTAACTTATAATGTTCACCGCTGCCAGCCCACGAGTCCGAGTGCACCCGAACATATTCACCTGAACCAACTAGCCAAGAGAGGCCCTTTTGAATAAGAGGAGCAGCCTTTGTGATAGCTTACCATATAATGGAGGCGCCAGAGGTAGGCAAGATACAGCTCCTGATCCATTCAAGCGTGTTCCTGGGGGTGATGTATTTTGCAATGATAACCTCTTTCCAAAGGTTGTGGCCAGAGACAAGGTGCCAGCATAATTTTTCTGCCAGAGCAATCGAAAAGAGGTGTAAATCCTTGATGCCCCAACCACCCCACTGTTTGAGTCTGCTGATTTTATCCCAAGCAATCCAAGAAAAAGTGTTATCTTTTTCCTTGTTCCTCCACAAGAAATGTCTGCAAATTTTTTTGATGCGATAAGTGACTCCAATTAGAATCCAAGCCAGTGACATCTAGTAGACGGGAATAGCCTCAAGGATTGATTTGATTAAAACCAACTGACCAGCCCTAAAGAGCCAGCAGTGATACCAAACATTGATCCTTCGTTCCACTTTTGCAATGAGCCAGTTCCAGTCTTTGATCTGATAGTCATTTGGTTTTAGATGGAAGCCCAGATATTTTATGCCATCAACAATATCGTGGAGATTGAAAGAAAATAATGCCAAGGCATTACCCCGTTCTCGAGCTATGCAACGGGTCATGATGATGGTGAACTTGTTTTTATTAGGTGCCATCCCCGTTTCTTTGCAAAATTTTTGGAGAATAATCCCAAACTGAGTGGAATCTTGATAAGAACCATCAAGAAATATGAGAACATCATCCACAAATAGAAGATGCGTGAGGTGCATAATCTCACTGATATTGAGGCCGCAGAGAGCCCCATCCACTTTAGCTCGTTTGATAAGCATAGAGAGGCCTTCCATAACAAAGAAAAAAAGTAATGGGGAGAGGGGACATCCCTGCCGCAATCCCCTACTTGCATGAAATAAGTTCAAAGCCGTGCCTTTTATGAGAATACTGAAAGAAGCATGACAAGAATCCAGTTGATAAAAGAAGGGGGAAATCCAGTTTGAATGAGGATGAAGTGGATATAGCTCCAATTAACCTAATCAAAAGATTTTTCCAGGTCAATTTTAAGAATGGTAGCCTTGAGATTTTTAGATTTGATAGAGTGAAGGGCTTCTTGTTCCATGCCAATAGCTTCATGAATCTGCCTGTGATGGAGGAAATAAAAATGCTCTTTTGCGATGTGAGATGATAAGATGGGTTTGATGCGATTTGCAATGATTTTTTATATGATTTTGTAAAAGCAATTGCAGAGGGATATGGGCCGGTAGTCCTTAAAGGAGTTAGGGTGATCAGTCTTGGGTATAAGGGCAATGAATTTTGAATTGAAACCATCATAAGTTTTCCCCTGCGTGCGATAATCTTTAATTGCAAGTAGGAGGTCATTGCCCATTAGCTCAAAAAATTGAATGAAAATTCAATGGGCCAACCGTCCGGTCCAGGGATTTTATCTTTTTTGAACCATTTAAGTACTCCTTCAATCTCACCCTTTGTGACTGGAGAAGTGATATCCTCTGCCATATCTTGGTCCACAAACCTAGGGAAAGCTCTGGTAATGTGCATAATCTCCAGCATGTTACATTGTAAAGGGGCTCTGTATAAATTGGAAAAATACTGAATGCCCATATCCATGAGCTGTGAATGAGTGCGGGCCACCATACTGTGTTGATCAGTAAGTTCCCAAATCGTGTTGTTGATCCTGTGACTATTTGCATGTTGTTGGAAAAATCTGGTATTTTCATCCCTAGCTTGTAGCCAGATTGCTCTACTTTTGAGTCTCCAATCTGCTTCCTTTTGTCGCAGGAGCTTGGTTCTGGTAGCTTCAAGGGTAATAATATTCTCTTTTGAAGCACTAGATTGGAAGCCCCTCATTTCAGAGTCATTAAGTTGGGCAAGCTCAAGTTCAATCCTTTGCAATTCCTCTCGCTCCTTCCGATTTTTTCCCAAATCCACTTGATTGTCAAACCCTTTATGTGAGTTAGATTATCATTTATCACTCTGGCTGGCTCGCGATCAAGTAATTTATGACAATGCTACCAAGACCAAACCACTAAGTTGTGGTAGTCTTGGTCGAGAAGCCATCTAGAACTGAATTTAAAAGGTGGCCGAGCGCGCAGAGGACCAATCTAAAATTCAAGGAAGATAGGTGAGTGATCCAAGATGCCACCATGTCCCACCCATTTCCTTGCTTTGTTCAGGATCTGAAGTAAGGGTTGCTTTATGAGGAACCGATCAAGTCTTCGAGCCAAATCAGCTCCTCCAACTCTACGGTTCCTCCAGGTGAGATGAAGCTTTGTCATATGAATTTCAATAAATTCGGCTGATTCCAGACCAGTGATGATATGATCTACCAAAGGATCCAAGACAACTTGAATACCCCAGGATTCAGAGATGCCCAGTGAAAAATTAAGGTCACCACCAATGATGGTGTGAGGGTGTTGTAGAAGAGAGCAGGTGAGCAAAGAGTTCCAGAAGACCTCCATATTAGTACATGTCCCATAGATGTTAATCAGGGTGAAAGGGAGTTCGATGTTACCAAAATTTATGTCCAAGCCAAGAACCCCATCCCTACTCCAACAATTTTTCATACGGGTAGTCTTATTATTTATGCCAATAGAACACCCACCGGATCAGCCCCAGGCATCCACAATGATGAAATACCAATTTGATAGGAGTGAGTTGAGAGTGGAACAAACAGAAGAACCATCATCCAGAGTCTCCTGAAGAAATAAAACATCCAAGCGCTGCTGTGCAAGAAGATCTTTCAAAGCCAATATCTTAACGGGGTTGGCTAGTCCCCTGTAGTTGAAAGAGAGACAAATCATGAGGTAACCACAGTCAAGGGTCTTCTTGCTCTAATAACCCGCATAATGGAGGATTGGGTGGCCGCAGCAACCTCAAAATTTGCACATTTAATAGCCTTTTCCAATTCCGATGGTCTGCCCCTAGATTTGGTCCGTAGGCAGCTCTGACCTGTGCCAATACCTAGGCCAGCTAAGGGGGGTGGTAGGGATACAGATCGAAGAAAGTAAGGGTGATGAGCTGAAGATGAGTCCGAGAGTTGTTGAAAATTCAACAAGATGATGGAGCTTAGTGAAATGAAGTCGCCTTCACTAAGTGGGCCCGCAGGCTATTTTTGGCTCAAAGTCTATTTTTAGACTATGTCTATTTTTAGACATATGGAGCATGGTCTAGGAGTTGCAGTATGCTATTCTTGGATGATTGGTCGAGTTGGTAAAAATATATGGACCTCTATTTTTAGACATACAGGTCGAAGTCTATTTTTAGACTGCCTGTCTAAAAATAGAACAGTCAAATATTATTTACCCTTAATAATATTTGGACTATAAACTTCAGTTTATCCTCTTGCAGCCTTGATTGGAGCTACGGATGTATACACTGACAGAAGGAATTACGCTATTCCTAGGGGTTAGTTGAGCTATTGCATGGTTGACTTCAGTTAGAACTCATGTGGCAGAGTTTGGTGGGGTTGATGAGACAGTTGATGGAGTTGTGTTCGGTTTAACGTAGTTGAACTTGTTGTATTTAGTCTAACTGATAAATACACTAGTGATGAGTGGAGTGAATTAAATATTATTTAATTCACTAATTATTAACTCATTATTCAACTCAAGAACACATCAGTTCACTGCAGTGCATGAACAGTTCAGTGGAGACCAGTGGAGGAGGTAGATGAAAGGGTGAGTTTGATATTAGTTGCGACATGAGTTGTGCATGAGATTTGCACAAGCATTGGAGGAGATTGCCCATGAGAATTGCGTAGATCAAGCCAGTGGGATTCGAATTTGGATCTCTCATTACACCAACTTGGATTGCGCAGTAGAGGCAGGCAATTAGTGGATGAGTTTTGAACCTATGACTTGTTCAAAACTGAGCTAGTTTGTGTGTAACTTTTGGAGACAGTACTGAGTAGTTGTGAGGAGTATTGTACTGAGATTGTTACATGTTCTCTTCTATTATAATATACAAAATAGCTGGGGGTTTTCAGCTATAAGCTTTCCCCATTACATATTGTGTTTATGTGCACATGCGACTATTTCTATTTCCGCAAATTGATGATTGATTGTAGAAGAGGTTATGTGTTATACATGAATTCGAATTAATGTATGATTAGGATAATCTCAGTGGATAAATCTTCATTATTTAGCAAATTTCTACATGGTATCAGAGGGAATTAATCATTGGGATCTATTGCAGTGATTACAATATTATTTTGGTAGACATATTCTGTAACAGGCCAAGTAGCCTCTGGATCCATCCTTTCTCTGAAAGGTGATATATCCAGTAAATGCCCTTACAGTCGATCTCTGTGCTAGAAATAATTTGTTCTCACAGATCCAGAGGTAGTTGAGTTTTTGAGTTTGGAATTCGAATTTTGCAGCAGATTGTTTTCTTGGTGCCAGAGTTGAAAATGTCTTTCAACGGTTTGTGACTCGAATATGCACTTGAAGGCAGTTCGAATTATGTTGCTTGGAAAGATCGGATGGAGGCAGTATTAGAAGATAATGGGTTGAAGGAGTTCGTAGATACGGATGTCCAAAAGCCTACTGATCCTGCTGAAGTTGAGGCTTGGAAAAAGAAGATGGCGAAATGTCGAAGGATTCTGTTGGAGGGCGTGAAGGATCACATTATATCCAGCCTGCATGGAAAATATTCTCCATATTTGATGTGGAAAGCGTTGACAGATCTATTCCAGAGTAAGAGGACCCAAGGAAGCTAGCGCTCAAGGATAAACTCATAAACATTAAGATGGAGAAAGGCGACAGTATCGCCAAGTACCTCACGAAGTTCACTCAATGCAGAGATGAGCTGGGAAGTGTGGGGGTGGCTGTCGATGAAGAGGACTTGGTGGACCTGGCTCTCCTTGGTCTTTCGAAGAGTTGGCATTCCTATCAGGACTCTGTCAATGGTCGGGAGAAGTTGCCGGGATGGGGGCGACTTTCGACGGATCTCATGCAAGAGGAGATAAGGCGGACTACCAAGGACGGATCTTCATCAAAGGTATCTGATGAAGAAAATTGTGCTTTGGCTGCCAAAGCAAAGAAGGGGAAGAGCAAGAAATCTTCTCAGTCTGGTGCGAAAGGCAAGAAGCAAGACATGTCCAAGGTGAAGTGTTTTCACTGTCACCAGCACGGACACTATGCCACAAATTGTTCGCAGAAGAAGAAAAATAAGAAGGCTGCTGGATCTGCAGCGGGAGAGGCATTGGCTTCTCAATTCGAACTGGATTTTTCACTGATCACATGCTTGGTTTCAAGTGTGATGGGATCAGTATGGTTCTTGGACAGTGGTGCGTCATTTCACATGACAGAAGATCGAGATCTGTTTTCAGATCTGGAGGAAAAAGATCTTGGAGTGCACATCGAGATGGGCGATGATGGTAGATACAGTGCGACTGGTATCGGTACCATTTCCTTTGAGAGGGAGTCTGGTAAACCCTTCGTATTAAAGGAAGTATTGCATGTTCCAGGATTGTTGAAGAATCTGATCTCTGTGGCGATGTTGGAAGACAAGGGGTATGATGTGGTCTTCAGCGAAGGAAAAGCTTTCCTGCGCAGTAAGACAACTGGAGAGACCCGGAAGATAGGGGTTTGAGTCAAGAACCTTTATCAGTTGCAAGTAGATGGCTGTGCAGCAATGGCATGCAAGGCGGGAGAAGTGGTGAGCCGGGATGATGAGGGCGAACTGTGGCACAGGAGATTGGGCCACCTTCACCATGGAGCCTTGAAGATACTGCAGCAGATTTCTATGGGACTTCCTAAGGGCACTCTTGCGCAGTCAGATCAGTGCAAGGGGTGTACCTTGGGGAAGTATGTGAAAGCCACCTTTCACGAGAAGGATAGTCACGCCACGACGATCCTTGAGAGAGTTCAAACAGACGTGTGTGGTCCTTTCTCAGTAGCTTCGACAGAAAAGCACAAGTACTATGTGATCTTTGTTGATGATTTCTCTCGGAAGTGCTGGATCTTCTTCATGTAGAAGAAGAGCGAGACATATTCAAAGTTCTGTGAATTCAAGGCGCTGGTTGAGAAGGAATCGGGGAAGCATGTGAAGGCTCTTAGGAGCGACAATGGTTGTGAATTCATCTTTAATGAATTCAAGGACTTTTGCAGTGCAGAAGGGATTCGGAGAGAGCTCATCGCACCCCATAACCCACAGCAGAACGGGGTTGCTGAGCGGAAGAACAGAACGATCGTGGGTGCTGCACGGGCAATGTTGCATGATCAGGGCCTACCCCTTCACTTGTGGGCTGAGGCATGCAATACTGCAGTATATGTGCAGAACTATTGTCCTCACAAGATACTTGGAATGAGTACACAGGAGGAGGCATTTTCTGGCAAGAGGCCTGACATCTCTCATCTGAGGATTTTTGGCTCACCTGTCTACATGCATGTGACGAAGGACGCCAGAAAGAAGCTGGATCTGACCACAGAGGTTGGAATATTTGTGGGGTACACTGATACACCTCACAACTATCGGGTGTATTTTCCAGACAGTCACAAGACTGTTGTGCGACGGGATATCAAATTTCAGGAGGAGAAAACCATGAAGTGTTCGCTTGAGAGGGAGCCACACTTGCATGCAGAAGAGGAGCTATTATTTCCTAAGGAGGAGCTTCCGGATGTGGATCAGCCACAAGAGGAAGTTCATAGAGTGGAAGAGACCACTCATGCAGCGCCAACCATCAGAGGGCACAAGCGCACTACAGAAGTTGAGCGACTGGCTCAAGATGCAGAGAGGGTTGTAGGACCACCTACAGCACAGCGCAGGAGACAGTCACCAGACCAGTACACTGGATACATGGCTCTTATGAGAAAATGTGTCGTGACGGAACCATCCTCTTTCGGGGAAGTTGTGGAGGAACCCGCATGGGTAGATGCCATGGTGGAAGAGTATGATTCGATTGTCAGAAACAATGCATGGGAGATTGTCCCGCGACCGGAAGGGAAATCAATGGTGGGTTCGCGATGGATCTACAAAGTGAAGCAGGCGGCTGACGGGAGTGTGGAGAAGTACAAGGCAATATTTTTTGCCCGTGGCTTCTCACAGATCGAGGGGATCAATTATGAGGAGACCTTTGCACCTGTCGCAAGGTACTCTTCCATACGGACGATCCTAGCTCTCTCAGCGCAGATGGGATGGCACATCCATCAGATGGATGTGAAGACTGCGTTCCTCAATGGAGTCATTGAGGAGGAGGTGTACATAGAGCAACCTAAAGGTTTCGAGATCTTCAGCAGTGAGTCGCATGTTTGCTGACTCAAGAGAGCACTGTACGGGCTGAAGCAAGCACCTCGTGCTTGGTACACACGGATAGACAGTTACTTCACCGGACTTGGATTCTCCAAGAGTGAGGCGGATCCTAACCTGTACCAAATTGTGGTGGAGGGGAAGTTGTTGATCATTGTACTGTATGTAGATGATCTGATTTTGACGGGTGATGAGCTATTGATACTTTCATGCAAGGAGGACCTTGCTAGAGAGTTTGAGATGAAGGACTTGGGCCTCCTTCATTATTTCCTGGGATTGGAGATTTGGCAGCGTAGTGGTGGACTGTTTGTTTCTCAAGGTAAGTATGCCCGGGAGATACTGGAGAGGTTCAACATGCATGGCTGCAAGCCTGTTGATACTCCTCTTCCTGGTGGTTGGAGGAAGGAGGATGCTACTTCAGCGGAGGTAGTGGATGCCACTGTCTATCGATAGTTGGTGGGGTCGCTTATGTATCCGGTCAATACACGACCCGATATATGCTATGCTGTTAACCAGCTTTCGCAAGCTATGGTTAAGCCTACCAAGCTCTTTTGGAAGGCAGGCAAGCATGTATTGCGTTATCTTAGTGGCACATCGGGATATGGTCTATGGTACAGACAGGAGGATGGAGCGAAGCTTTCCGACTTCACTGATGCAGATTGGGCAGGGAGCCCAACGGACCGGAAGAGCACATCTGGAGGAGTTTTCAGCATTGGGTCGATAGCAGTTTCCTGGTACAGCAGGAAGCAGAGATCCGTGGCACTCAGTTCAGCAGAGGCCGAGTACATGGCAGCAAGCTTGGCTGCATGCGAGGCTATTTGGATGAGGAAGATTCTCGTTGGATTGTTCGGGTTGCATTTGGAGCCTACAGTGATTTACTGTGATAACCAGAGTTGCATTAAACTCTCGGCTAATCTAGTATTTCATGATAGATCCAAACACATCGACATCAGGTACCATCATATCAGAGATTGTGTGCAGTGGAGAATCATGTTACTTTCATATATTCCCACGGAGGATCAGGATGCTGACATCTTGACGAAGGCGCTCACCAGGAGCAAATTCGAATTCCACAGAGGCAGGATAGGGGTTGCAGATAATCCATATCTTGTTGAGAGGGAGTGTTGAAAATGCAATAAGATGATGGAGCTTAGTGAAATGAAGTCGCCTTCACTAAGTGGGCCCGCAGGCTATTTTTGGCGCAAAGTCTATTTTTAGACTATGTCTATTTTTAGACTATGTCTATTTTTAGACATATGGAGCATGGTCTAGGAGTTGCAGTATGCTATTCTTGGATGATTGGTTGAGTTGGTAAAAATAGATGGACCTATATTTTTAGACATACAGTTCGAAGTCTATTTTTAGACTGCCTGTCTAAAAATAGGTCAGTCGAATATTATTTATCCTTAATAATATTTGGACTATAAACTTCAGTTTATCCTCTTGCAGCACTTCAGTTGGAGCTACGGATGTGGCCCATGCACCTGAAAGAAGGAATTACGCTATTCCTAGGGGTTTGGTGAGCTCATGCATGGTTGACTTCAGTTAGAACTTAAGAGGAGGACTTTGGTGGAGTTGATGAGACAGTTGGTGGAGTTGTGTTCGGTTTAACTTAGTTGAACTAGTTGTATTTAGTCTAACTGAAAAATACACTAGTGATGAGTGGTGTGAATTAAATATTATTTAATTCACTAATTATTAACTCATTATTCAACTCAAGAACACATTAGTTCACTGCAGTGCATGGACATTTCAGTGAAGACCAGTGGAAGAGGTAGATGAAAGGGTGAGTTTGCTATTAGTTGCGACATGAGTTGTGCATGAGATTTGCACAAGCATTGGAGGATATTTCCAATGATGATTACGAAGTTGGAGTCAAAGAGATTCGAACTTGGATCTCTCATTAGACTAACCTGGATTGCGCAATAGAGGCAGGCAAATAGTGGATGAGTTTTGAACCTGTGACTTGTTCAAAACTAAGCTAGTTTGTGTGTAACTTTTGGAGACAGTACTGAGTACTTGTGAGGATTATTTTACTGAAATTGTTACATGTTCTCTTCTATTATAATATACAAAATAGCTGGGGGTTTTCAGCTATAAGCTTTCCCCATTACATATTGTGTTTATGTGCGCATGCGACTGTTTCTATTTCCGCAAATTGTTGATCAATTGTAGAAGAGGTTATGTGTTATGCATGAAATCGAATTAGTGTGTGGCCAGGATAATCTCAGTGGATAAATCTTCATTATTCATCAAATGTCTACAAGAGTGAGGTGGAACCAGTAGATAAGTCAACATAAGTGTGGGGAATGGTGGGGAAAATGGAGGGGGCACTAGTGCGATAGTGCAAATAAGTGAAGGCAAACTCAAAGCAGAGTGATTTACAAAAGAAGACAAAATAGGAGTAAAAAGATTGAATAAAGAGTCAGGAGAAGGAGGGGTACCCGGAACCGTAGAGGGATGATGTAGAGAATTCGGTGCTGTCGGAGTATGAGATATCGCTTGAGTGGTCGACCATGAAGGAAAAGTTTGCATCTCCTCGGATTCAGGTGGCTCCTCCGAATCGACAAGCAGTGTCTCCGCAGACCCTTGGAAATGGAAAAAATATGGTTCCATTTGAGTGGCTATGGCAAAGGTCATCTTGAGGCTCGGCTTGACAAAACCCAGTCTTGGGCAGTCTTTGAACAGATGACGCACTTCATGACACTTCCTGCACCTAAAGGGGACGCCCTCGTAGTCTAGCATCTGTTGCCACATCATGCCCTCAAAGAACATATAATAATTGTCATGCAGGCCATCCCGAGTGTCAAGGAAAATCAGAATTTGAGCCACAACTTTGTTACTTGTGACCAAATAGGAGTGGTCGTGGTCAAGGTAGTGGCCAAAATCTTCTCCAATGTTTCGGAAGGCGGTGTCGTTCCAGAACTAAACCGATAAACCGGGGAGCCACATCCAAATGGGACCAGCCCCCGCATTTTCTTTGTTCGATCGAAGAGTGGCGACCAACATTTGAGGAGGATCGAGTGCAGTTCAATATGCCAGTACTACTTTAGGACCCAGTCCAAATGCGCCAGCATGCTGAAGGTGAGGGTAAACCAGCCATGAGTAAGAAGTGAAACCGCCGGAAGGATCTCCAGTGAGCCCCCCTAGATCTCCCTAGTCCATTGCTGAAGCCGAGCAGTCGAATATTTCCTACCCCGAACCTTTCCAATCAACATCGTGGTAGCTGTGAGATCCAGATCATCCATCCCTCGATCTCGCCCAAAATTTGAGTTTCTGCTGAATTTGTTTCTCGTTGTCTTGTGTTTCTCTCTGCATTCTGAAATAGCCTTTATAAGGTCATCTGAGCCTTCCGAATCAAATGATGAAGGTGGTTTATCTCCCCCAGGGGCATCCTCCGGAATGTTAACGAAAACCCCCGATGCCACAACCAGAGTCCCTGTATCAGCAGATGAGGAGTGACCAATACCGCTAATGTGAAGGTTCCCCAGCGTCTGAGTTGTGGTACCTATGTAGGATAGCACTGCCTCCTCAAAAGGTGTCGATGACCCCAGGTCGACCATAGGTATATAGGGTGTACCCGACGATTGGAGGCTCCAAATACCATTTGTCGAAAGGGAGGGTTCCTAAAAATTGATGGGTTTCAAGCCACCTTCAAATGGAGGTGAAACCCCCGCCACGGTTACATGGTCAGTCCTAGCAGAGTCCAGAAATATCAGCCTCGGGTATGAATCAATCATATCTACTGCAACCGCCTCCTCCTTATGTCCCCATATGTAAACACCCTCCAAAGGGTTGTCGGAGTAATCAATGAGCTCATCATAGGTGCTCATAGTGGCCAATCGGGAAACCCCACCAGATAAAATAATCAACCAGCAGATAAACAGGTGTAGATCCCCCACCACGAGGACCCCATGATCCTGAGGAATATAAGCCCACCTTGATCGCAATGCACCAAACCGCAGAAATACCACCCCACAACCTGCAGGAAGTCAAGTAAAACATAGAAAAAATAAATAAAACGGCCTGATACATGAGGCCCCAGATGGGTGCGTAGTAAGTTATTGCCCAACAGCAAATGGATTTGTGAAATCAAAAAGAGTGACTGAAAGGCTCAGTGCGCAGGTCAGCTGCGAATCAAGTTCATAGTAACAAAGGAGGAGACCCAATCCAATGCTTATGCAAATAACCAGGGGAGAAAGCCACCGCCATGGCTAGGGTTTTTCCCTAATGTGTTTCTCTTAAATCCTCACAATGTGCTATAAGCTTCTGCTTTGGATTACACTAATCTTAAAACATATGACACTTATGTTATTCAAAACACTATTCCTATGATTTCAAAAGAAAAACCTATACAACAAAAGTTGAGGAAAATTCACCCAAACCTTGAAAATCAAATCAAAACAGAGTTGAACAAACTCCTCAAAGCAAAGATTATCTTTCCAGTTAGACATTCTAAATGGGTTTCAAATTTGGTTCCTGTCAGGAAGAAAAATGGCGACATTAGGATTTGTATTTATTTTAGGAATTTGAACAAAGCATGTCAGGAGGACAATTTTCCATTACCAACCATGGAATAAGTGCTGCAAACAATAGCTGGTTCTAAACTTATGTCTTTTCTAGATGGATTTTCAGGATATAACCAAATCCTCGTACATTCAGATGACAGATTAAAGACTACATTCAGAACTAAGTGGGGAACTTATTCCTATCAAAAGATGCCATTTGAGTTAATCAATGCAGGTGCCACTTTTCAAAGAGCCATGGACACAAATTTTAGAGGAATCATTAACAAATCAATGGTTATTTATCTAGATGACATTATAGTCTTTTCTAGACAAGAAACCAATCATGAGAATGACCCAAAGCAAGTCTTTGAGCGATGTAAAAAGTATAGAATTTCATTAAACCCAAAGAATTAATATTTTTCTTTAGATGAAGGAAAATTTTAGGTTTCATTGTGTCTAAGAGAGGTATCTATATTGATCCTGAAAGAATTGAAGAGATTAAAATAATTCCTTTTCCTCATAACAAGAAAACTATGCAGTTGTTTCTTGGACAGATAATTTTTGTAAAAATATTTGTCCCTAACTTTTGGCAAATAGTTTTACCTTTGAAAACCATGATTAAGAAAAATTCAGTCTTTAAGTGGGGACATAACGAAGGAGAAGCATTTGATTTAATAAAACAATCCATTATCAATGCTCCATTTCTGACTACCCCCAATTTTCTTAATCCTTTTACTTTATACACCTTCTCATCAGATACATGTTATGCTGCTATTCTTACACAGCTTAATGACCAACAAATTGAAGCACCAATATCATTTTTCAGTTCCAATTTACAAGGCGCAGAACTAAATTATTCATCTATTGAGAAACAAGCATTTGTTGTCTTTAAAGCTATAAAGCATTTTAGGCCATTTCTCCTCAAAACTCACACCAAAATAATAGTTCCATTCTCTGTAGTGAGACAACTATTGAAGCAAAGAGAATTATGAGAGAAAAGGGCCAACTAGGTTACTGCTTTACAAGAATATGATGTAGAAATTAGAATTTCTAAAATTTTTAGAGGTCAAGGTTTTTGCAAGATGCTAACAGGAATATCCCATTTATCATCAGAGGAAGACTCGGGTAATAATGTGAAAATATCAAATGTAAGCCTCAACGAGGTGCAATCTCAATACGTTGATCTCAAGTTTTATTTGAAAAATTGATATGCCCCGACTCAACTCAGTTATAAAACAAAACGTGCTTTGAGAATAAATGCCAAGCAATATGAAATAATCAATGACATATTGTTTAGAAGAAACTTTGATTCTGTGTTAGTAAGATTCTTAGAGAAAACTGAAACATAGAAATTTTTGTAGGAACTCCATGATGGACCAGCTGGAGGACATTTTGGAGGAAATACAATATCACATAAAATCCTGCATGTTGGTTACTATTGGCCAAAACTTTTCAAAGATGCTTATGAATATGAAATAAAATGCAAAGTTTGTCAAAGTGCATCTGGAAGACAAAGGAAACCAACTTTCCCATTACAACCAGTTAATATCGAACAACCATTTGAGCAATGGGGATTAGATATAATTGGTGAGATCATTCCTAACTCTTCCAAACAACATAAATATATTCTCATAGTTACAGATTATTTTACTAAATTGGTGGAGGCAATTCCACTAAAGGTAGTGAACTCTGGGAATATTATTGAGTTCATTGATCAATTTATCATAACTAGGTTTGGTTTACGCACTGCTTTAATGTTCGATAATGCATCTTATTTCTCAGGAGATGCTATGATAGAATTTGCAATCAAAAGAGGTTTTAAACTTAAATATTCTACTAATTATTATATGCAAGGAAATGGTTTAGCAGAATCCACAAAAAAATATTTTTAGAATCATCAAATGAACTGTTGAACAAAACCAACGAACTTGGCACAAGTCATTAACATTTGCTCTTTGGGCAGACTGAATAACTCAGAAGGCCTCCATTGGCACTTATCCATTTAATCTTGTTTATGGAAAAGAAGTTGTTCTTCCTACCAATGTAGTTATTCCTTCTCTTACCTTCAATTTATTGATGAATCCCCTTCTTCTTCTTTGCAAGTACGACAATTTCAAATTCTTAAGCTTGAAGAAGAAAGAGAAAAAACTAAATTTACTCATGCACATAATCAACAGATAGTAAAAGCTTCATTTGATTCAACTTCTGTGACTCTGAAAAACTTTCAAATTGGTGATATGGTATTGAAATGGGACAAATCACATGAGGAAAAAGGTAAACACACCAAATTTCAAAGACTGTGGTTAGGCCTATTTGAAATCATTGAAGAAATAGGCCCATCAACATTTTTATTGCAAGATCTATCAGGCAAAAGAGATTCTTTGCCTATCAATGGGCATATTTTAAATAAATAATTTTCGTAGGAGGTAACCCCTTCTATTCCATGTATATTAATGTATTTTCTTTTCCTTAGGAAAATAAAAGTTGCATAGTATTGATTTTTGGCTTTTCAAGTAAACATCTCAGAAAAACGTTTTGATTTATTGCTTATAGAAATAAGAATTGTTAAGGAAACAATTAAAATATTCGAATATCAAATAGATTATTTTTTACTGAAAGATGCAATTTCAATGAAATTAGTATTCTTTGATGAACCTTCATCTTTATAAAGCATGATTACTCTATTATCAATCAAGAAAATGATATTTAACATAGTAAAGACCCTTTTACAGATAAGCAATCTTAAAACTCTTAAATTATCATCCAGAATCCTCAAAAGGACAAATAATTCACCCCATCCAGGAAACTTATCAATTTTTAGAAAGTAATTCAAAAAGTTATATAAAAATTCTTAGAAGATAATAAGTCTCATCAAGAGCTTGTTTACCATGTTCATAGGGAAATACTTGAACCAACATTACCAATATTGCCTACCAAAATAGGGTAATGACTTGAGATTATATCAAAAGAATAAGAGGTCTCACCAAGAGACAACTTAATCAATTTAATTACAACTAGTGAATGGCATTGTCAATATTTGGTTGTCAATCCAAGGCAATGGCTTTTAAGTAAATAAAATTACGATAAAAAATATCAACAAAAAAGAAAACAAGTTCCAAAAAAGATCAAGTATATAAAATTGAAATTATTTTTGAAAATTATAAGAATCGCTGGAAGGGACAATGAATCATTGTTGGGTAAAAGCTAACCCTGCAAAAAGCTTAAATTACCTATTGGATCAGAGGCTCTACCTGTGATAAAAGAGTATATATTTATAAATCTAATCTGAAAGAGCCACGTGCTTCATCTTTTTGAGCTTAGTAAAGACTGATATAGATACTCATACTTTTATTTTTTAAAGAGGAATTCTTATGAATTGTAATTAACAGATATTTTATTGCTTAGTGAAATGTTGTTTATTGAATTTCATTCCTGCAACTATTTTTTATTTCAAAAAAGTTTCTAGAAATTTCAAAAAACTAATCAAAGATAGTTGGTATCCCAAGTGAATCGCCAATTTTTGTACTATACAACACCCCCCATTTACTTTAACTAAATGGGGGCCATTTAAAATAAATATAAATTTATAAGCTTGATTTTATCTTAGCCTAAGTCTAAAACCTTAGGAAATAAAGTTTTCTTTCCCTTTTCGCTTTGATTTCTTAGCGCTCATCGCAAATCGCATAACTTACAAGTGAATAAGCTAAAACATAATAAAGTGTTGCGAGCTACGATATGTGCTACAACTTTTTTCGAGTCATATAAAATTCCTATTACAAATTCTTTGAACACCACTTTAAAAATAAATTGCATCATGCATTTTAAAAACAATCAACTTATGAAAATTTGGTAAAGATTGAGATGAGTCGGAACCGACGAATTAATAAAATAAATAATCATAAAACTTCAAAGATCTGATAAAGCACGTCAGCATGATTCCTTAGTGCATTTCGCATTTCTCAGCGAATAACCAAATTTAAAGTTTCATTACTGTATGAAAATTTTGATCTGCGATTTGCACAAATCGTATTACGCAAAATTCATCGGTGACGGAAAACATAACTAATAGTAACAGTTTAGATTTATGATATGCGATATTGATACTTATTACTTAAGTTCATGAAATCATTCATATCTAATCAACTATATATAATATCTAACGTCTTAAATTGATAAACTAGACATATTACATAAAGCTATGTAAGAGATTTGATAGGAAGAATTATGGGTGATTAACAAAATTTAATGGGAGTAAGGTTCGAAAGATTGATATCTACTTCGAGCGTGTTTTGAATGATTGAGCACCAGATTTTTTGTTATGTTTTTTTAACTCTATCCTTCTCTCCATTCATCTCAGATCTAAGTTTGTGTTGTTAACTTGAATTCAGGAAACTGCCTAACGGAGTAAGGATAACTGGAATGACCAAGAAAGGCAAGGAAATTTCCCAAACATCAGTTGTTGAAGAGTTAGACATGTATCCATTATTCTCAGATATGACCTCCAACAAGGATTGCGGCAGTTCCTCATGGGAGGCATTGTTACCAACTCTTCGAGGATGAAAAGCCAAGGATAATAGTCAAAATTTCTACTGCAAACGCATCAATTTCCTCAGACCCATCTTATTTCGACGTTGCATGCTCATTTCTTCACAAAGTAGCAATGAGGCCAAAGATTCTCCCCTACACAGATATTTTTAAGTGGGTAATTGACCACCTTAACATAGCAGATAGGAATTTTAAGAATTAAAAACTGGAGAATATTGGTTCATTCATGGCAGAAGATTTGAGGCAAATGTGCCACTTACCTATACCACAGCAGAATTATGACAAAGTTTTTGTCCAAATATTTACAAATAAAATAAATACTTGATGAAAGTTATAAAGGGATGGAAGGATGACCAAGGCAAGACGAAACGGGAAAAACTTGGTAGGTACCCGATAGAACAATTACCCACCCCTTATTGCTATGCTACTGGAATGTTATGTAGATTGTTTGCAAAGCTAGATACTACTAGTTTTCCTGTAGACTGGGTCCCTTTAATTGACGCAATCATGAATTCTTCAATTATGAATTGGGTGAATATCTTTCCTGATAATTTGGCTATAAATATCATGGATTATAGAAGTAAAATAATTGTTTCCTCTAGGGAAATACCCCCGTTTTACATGAGTGATTATGTTATGGATGCAATTTTCTTTTGTTCAAGTTTTCCTACCATGGGATGGAAATGGACAACCCAAGACCCCACTCCAACCCATATTTACCACAGTGCCCTTTTGGAGTCTGATTTTCATTTACATTTTTTAAAAATTTGCAACGGAGTCATGATACCTATGCATCAGATTATATTTAATGAGAAAGCCCCTAGGATTTCCAAAGAGGCTAGTACAGATATTGTGCCCGTTGCCAGATGGTTTGTTGAAGAGAATTTCACCTATGTCAGAGTTTTTGGGAGTTATGCTTCTCCCCACGTTTTTCCCTATTATGTTCCTGATAAGTTACTTGCTAGATAAATTTCTTACAAACTTGTAGTCAGTGGTATTTCTAAGCAACTCAAAGATTCTAAGAAGGCCATTTGGCCTAATTTCCCTTTACAGTGCAGTGCTTTTTCACTTTTTGATATTGGTCATACATTCAAGGAAGTTTCAAATATTACTTTATTAAATTTGGTTGTAATGCCAAAGAGGCCATATGATCCCAATGATGTGATTAAAATTTTCACCACAGAGCTTAAGCTGAAACCTTTCTTAAAAGAGATAGATATGTTTGATGATTTCTTTCAAGGCATTGAGAAGTTCACAGATGTACTAAAAAATGCATCCATTCAGCTCATTCAAAATGATTTTGAAGCCTTCCAAACTGATAGAAATAAGAGATTGGAAAGAATTCCTTTAGATTAATTGTTTATTGAATATGTCAAAAGACCAACTCCAATAATTAGCCTGGATAATGAAGCCAAAGACATGTTTGAAGATGAAACCCAAGAGAAATATAGTCACGAGTCAGGGAAATCACAACAAAATTCTCATAATTCAGATCACTTTGATAATGAATTTGAAAACAGGAATGAGAGCCCAGACAAAGTAATTGCTAAAGTAATCAAAGAGATTGAAATGCAAGAGGAAAATGGAATTAATGGAGTTGGATCATCTTCTCAAGAAATTTATAAGATCCAAAATACACCTGATCAGGTAGAAAAATCTCAGCCAAAAGATTTGAAGAATGAATGGGAAACGTTTTCCAAGGCACTGCAAACGTCACAACCAAATCTGAATATTGATCAATCTACCAGTTTTCAAACACCAGAGAATTCTAAAATATTAATGGAAATTTCAATTCCTCTACAGAATGTACCTGAAGTTCATGATCAAGAGATCATTCTGGCCTACCATACAGAGCACATTGTTTTACAAATTGAAGAAATACCCTCACTAGATGTCTTCTACGGTCCTAGTCATAAGGATGTAGTTAAGAGAAGAAAAATGAGAAGAATGGATGATGTAGTTTCAAATATTACAAATGAATTTGTTGACGTTGTATGGAAGGATCATCTAGCTGATCCTACTGAACATTTAACCAATATATCACAGTTTGCAGGGGCATATGCTACTGCCACTATTAACAAGGCTACTGAAGTTCAATTTTTACTAAAGAAAAGAGAAGACAAAGTAAAAGAGTTATAGATAATGTTAGAGCAAGAAAAGTTTAACTCTAGTAGGCATATGGAATTGAAAATGTCTCAATTTCAAAAGGATTTTGAAATATTAACTTTGCAGCATCAGGTGCAACTTACAGAAAAGGAAACACAACTTGAACCAGAAATGAAAAAATAAAAAATCCAGCCTCAGATAGAGAAATTCATAAAAGAATCATTGGAAATGAATTCAAAGCTAAAGCAACAACAATAAGTATTTTGTCAACAAGCTTCAATCACCAGCCCTTATTGTGATTCAAGTAAAATCACGGTCCAACAAGTGGTTAACAGGAGACTTGAGTGCGAGAAAATTGAAAAGAAGATCAATGAGTTCATTCAGTGGCAAGCATCTGATTCAGGAAAGAAAGTTGATCTACATTAGATATATAGATTTCACAAGGAAATTTTGTTTAAGGAGTAGGAAGTACAACTAAGTCAAGCAAAAAAGGCAGCGACAAAGGCATCAAGGTTAACAAATGAAACTACTGAATCTATTAATGAACATTTGTTGAAAGCTAAGCTTATTAAAGAATCCACAATTGAAGTGCTCTCAGAACTCAAGTCATTGGAAGCACAGTGGAAACAAAGGATAGAGAGTCAGGAAGAAATGATTAAAAAAGTAAATAAGTTTGATCAATAAAATTACTTGAATTTTATGATCAAACCTGATCATCAGTGCATCACTCTTCAGTCATTAACTGATTCAACAAAGAATTCACAACTAGCACTTTTGAATGCAATATTCAAGGGCTAGATCAGATCAGGAATTTCGCAGCTAGCTCACCTTAAACCTATGGTAGATATTTGTCAACTTTGAGGTCAAATGCACAAAGAGGATCAGAACACATAGTCATGTTGTTACTTCATTTTCCTAAATTATAGTTTAAGTTTGTTCTTACAAGGATAGTTGTTTGAAACCTCCTCTATTTTTATGTAATATTCTATTTTAAACATATTAAATTTTAGTATTTAAAACCTTCTCATCCATTTAGAGAAGGGTCTAGAAATTTTTCAAAAAAATTTGCAAAGAATGCACTTCTATAAGTTTGTAAATGCTTTGATGGATTAATGGAACGAAATTTGTTATCTTTTGACATTTGAAGTTGTCTAACTGATGTTGCACTATTGTACTCTTTAAATTGCTTGAAAGTGAAGAGGAGCAGAAAACTATAGTCAGTTTATATGAGTAGGACTTCATATATATGGTACTTCTACATGTTATATTAATTTTTTCTTTCTAGATTGAAAAATTTTTTTTTTTTGCATTATATATTTGAACTGTTATCATAAATGAATGTGTTGACGGGAAAATTTGTCCGGCCAACAGTAGGGGATCTCCCCGGTAGAAAGTCCCAGTTATACCTTGAACCGTTTGGAGTAGGGATCCCGTCCGGGGTGTGGGTCCGGCTACCACTTAAGACGACTTCCCTTCGGTCTCAAAAGAACCTGTTTGAACCTGCGGACATACACTTATTCACATGATACAGAATATAGGATTGATGTATTAAACACGAATCAAACACTATGCATAGCAAGATTATAGATAAATCACGTACACCTCAAGAGATGTCATTAGCAACACATCTTTTGGGGGTAATTCTTATAAGGTAGTCTGATCACAAAAGAAATAGTTCTTTATGATAAGATACCCCTTTACTTCCTGAAAGATAAAACGAAATGCTAACAAAATAGTTCATTAACATTCATTAATAGAACAGATGATAAAATGAACATCATTGATACAACACAGATAGCCATGACGCATAAATGATGACATGAAGAGTGCAGCTTCATTAATCATAGGATGTTCTGAAACTGTACAAGGAATACACACAGTGTTCGCACAGCAAAACACATCATAACCATAGGGTGTTTTCACAAGAATCTATATTCATATGCTCATGTGTATAATCTTTCAATACAATGCCATGTAGCTCTTGAGTTTCCAGAAAAGAAAAGCCCCTTTCCTACAAGCTCCCATAGGAGTATTTATAAAACAAAACTTGCCCTTTGGGCTTCTTTGACCTTTCATCTTCCTGACCGTTGGGCTACCTTGCGATCTGGTCCTTTTCGCAACCTACGACCTGAGCCGCTGTTGCGACCTGCGACCTGGTTGCTGTTGTGACCTGCGACTTGACTGTTGTTGCGACCTACGACTTGACTGGGTCGCAGGGTCGCAAGGTGTAATAAAATGAGGGAATGCGACCTTGCGACCTTGCGACTAGGTCGCTGGGTTGCGGGGTCGCAAAAGGCGAAAAATCGAAGATATGCGACCTTACGACCTTGCGACTAGGTCGCTGGGTCGCAAGGTCGCAAAAGGCGGAAAAACCAAAGAGATGCGACCTTGCGACCTTGCGACTAGGTCGCTGGGTCGTGGGGTCGCAAAAGGCGAAAAATCAAAGAGATGCGACCTTGCGACTAGGTCGCTGGGTCGCGGGGTTGCAAAAGGCGAAAAATCAAAGAGATGCGACCTTGCGACCGTCGGTCCTCCCTTCTGCATTTCTCTTTCAGCGTTTTTCGTAACCTTGTTCTTCTGAGGCCAGCCTTAGCCCTCGCCATACGCGATAGCAGCTTTGATCTGCCGGTGATGTTGATCATCCACATAACACTAGGTTCCAAGGTTGATTTGAAACACAGCTTCACATCCTCCGGGGGAGCTCGCAGTCTTCTTAATTTGGATGGGCGTTTCTGTTTCCTTGTATTACCTGCAAGACAATAGAATGGATCAGTATCTTTTCATATAATCTGTAGATAAGCGAATTAAATCAGCCATGGGTAACCTTTTATATCAGCCTTACTCATACAAATATTTTATGCATGTTGAGGAAGTAATAAATTTATAACGTAGATGCATAAAAGGTATATGGGCACATAAAACCAGGAGATTTTAAAGATCAGCTTGGACCCCTGCATAGTCCTGGATAAAGTGAGTATTGCAAAGCAGGAGGCTTCCTCGGATTGTCTCCAGGTACACCACCATGAGTAAATCAGATTGTGGCTGCTAAGTGTTCAATATCACCCGCCTCGCTGTACAGGCTTTCCAATTACAATTCTGATGCAAACTTGAATCACGATCGGTCACATGCACATTATCCGGGTTGTCCTGTAACGTTGCGGGTTTATCTCCTCGAGAGATCACCTACTCAACTGCACACCTAGATCGGACAACCGTGCAATGCATGCATGTCAACACAAGTGGTATTTAAACTCTGATTGTTTTAACGCATCATTTATTTCCTCCACAGCATCACACTAGCCAGTATTGATGATCCGGAGTTGGAACTGAGGTTGGTCACACGACCGTGAGAGAGCTGAATTCAAGAGCTCATGCGATGAGAGCTCGGCTCTGAATATGTGAGAAAGACTCGGCTCCTTGGAACGAATCAAAATGTTGTCAGTCGAGTCGGAATAGAAATTTTTTCCCAACTGAGAATTTGTAGTGAGACTTCATGGGATCCAGCTTCAGCGAATGCGGCTCTTGCTCCCGGCGAAAGAAACTTCGATTTGATGGGTCGATATAGCAGTGAGTCGATCTTCATATGCCACATATAGCATTTCGGCCCTTCTCATTGCTGCAGATGTGTGAATCAGGCCCTTTTCTGCATAATGCGACTCTCTTTTAGTCTTAAACACATTCTTTTGCGACCTTGGCAGAGTCGCAGAGTCGCATAGTCACGTTTCATGCATGGAGGCACATGTTGCGACTCTGCGACCTCAGAACGGTTGCGACCTCCTCCTGCACTATTTTCTGTGTGATCCATTTTTCCGTATTCTTAGACAGACGATTTGGGTCTGCGAAGACAGTTGGACGTGATCAGTAGGAGAAATATCGAAAAATCAGGTCCAGCGAATCTGTGGTGATAACGTTTCCTAAATGTGACCAGCGTAGCTGATCTAAGGAGTGATTCTCTCCTGGAATATTGTCGTCGGGGCTACAGAAGTCGGCAAAAATCACTCAGATTCTATTTCAGCACCATATCCTCGTACACTTACCAAAAATGCACGGTTTGTTTATGACAGTTGTCATGCAGACTTGAAAATAGACGGGCCAAAAATTTCATCCATGCATTTGACCAATCAATGTATAACGTTGTCACGACTTTGGACCATAACTATATCAGCTTGCCATCACAACCTTGGCTCCATGTCATGTTTCCACGTGGTTACGTTGCGCCATATTACGTGTTCTTGCACACTTGGCAACGCGTTCATGTAGTTTTGCGTTTCCTTTGATTATGACTGTTCGACGGTTGTTGTAACGTTGCCATCGTAGGTGTATTACAAGATTTCGTGTTATGAATTTTGACTAATAATATCCTGCTCCACGCTTCACTGTAGTGAAAAACTCCACCGTCGACATGCTGGCCTCCAGCTGTATGTGGTGAGGTGGTTCTGCCCCACGTTGAAAGACTGACTGCAATGTATATATATTGTTCCAACGTTCTGTTTGGCTCCATGCAACGTAAACGGTGAACGCTTGGCTCCGTGTAACGTGTCTGTGTGGTTCTGCGCCAGGTTTCCAACTAAGGTTGACCACCATCTATGCCTGGTCCACGTGAATTAACACTACCCCATCGACACGTTGGCGTCCATTCGAAACTGTCCACCTCATATTTGCAACGTAACATGACAGCCACCAAACGTTTTAAACTTACATACTGCACTTGCATAACGTTCTGACCCGTGTTATTACCATAATGTTTGACAGGTATATACTTTTAACATAAGCTGAAAACGCCTTCGAGCCTTTGAACTTATCCATGATGCCTTCTCTTTGTTTATATTATTCTCGTAGTGCTCAAAGCATAGATTATCATCATCGCACTATAGTTGTTTTAATATGCCACCGTGGGTTTTGTCTCATCTTAAACACCGCTTTGGATGACTGTGTATCCACTCCGAATGTTTCATGACAGTTTGGAACCCACCATCGGGATGTTTGACTCCAAAAACGCCTTTGACCAAATATTTATGTCTTCTCCAAAGAATAAAACTCCGCCCCAATGAATACAACTCTTGCACATCGCTCCACGTTTTCAAAAATAAAACACGACCATTATATATTCACCCAATACGTAGACTTCGGCATGGAAAAAGTTCGTCCATATATAAGTCATGCAACGTAAACATTGGTTTCGTTCCACCATTTCAATCTTTAAAGTTGACCATCTTATATATATCTGCCTCAAATGGATTAAAAAATCATATGTATTTTCCCCTTGGCATAAATATACAATGCAACTTTGATCCCTCGCCTGCGCGCCTTTTATAATGTTATGCCTTGGTTTTGCCCCGCAATTTCTTATGGCCTTGAAACCACATGGATTTTGCCTTGGTTTAATTGTATAAAACCATAACTTTTGCACCCACCGCGAATCTTGGGTTTAATAAAAAAAGAAAATTTCTTCCCAAGGTGCTTTCAGATATTGAAATTGTGCCAACACTATTAATGCGCCAATTGCCTGAACAATCAACCCTAAATCTCACCAACAAACCTACCTCTATACTTTGATGGATGATGAGGCACTGAAAGAAGCAAATTCAAACTGAATCACCAAATTGACAGTGATGAAATCTTCGATGCTTATCAAGACGCATTCGAAACCGTGAACCATTTCACTCAACTGCGGAAAATAGAACAAACCCATTTTGCTGTGCCATTGTATTTGCCAACATCAACATGTGCGCTTTCGCACTGCTGCCTGGCACGAGAATGCCTTGAATGAGATCGTCATTTTCTAGAGAAATCTTCTGAGTCTGCTTGATTCGCCTGGGCTATACTTTAGGCCAGATTCAACGAAGTGGCGAAATATGTTCCTATTACATGCACCCATCGACATTGAGATGGTATGATGCAGGATCTGGACATTTCCAATGGAGTGCTTTAAATCATCTGGTGCGCACTAGTGGATAAAACTTTTGCATTAGTGACATAGAAGTTCTTTTCTGATCAACGTGCATCACACCATCCTCCTTTTAATAGTACTGATCACTTGCTCCTGCTCCTCCCCTGTTCCACAACTTTGACCTCATCGTTGAGCACAATTTTATTACCCTTGATGTCGTGACACGACTGAAGAGTTTGTCACCTGTGGGGTTGACCTGCGTGGAACATTACGACATCATAATTATTCTCCAATAGTGATGGCCACAGATAAAACATATGAGACTAACAAACTTAAAATACGTATTCAATCAACATGTTTAATGACCCACGGTGAGAGGGCCTTTAATCGTCAATACACGAAAGGTTCCCATTCAAATGTATGCATGGCAGTCTCATTACATATGGCGTGACTGTGGTAAGAATGTTCGAGCGTACGCTGGATGATCCTTCCCACATATGGCATGATTGCAACAACGACACCTGATCATGATGACGAGACAACTCATGAGGGGTTGGGGATAGGTCGGCGGGATGTCACTGATTGCAGGGTTGGTGAAAGACCTTGACAAGCTAAGCGAGCATAGGGGGAACCCGAAATTTTAAATATACCCAAAATTTTGGGTGGTGTTGTAGCGGCTACAACAGAATGTTAAATTCACTTATGTACTAATATTTGTCTATGATTTCTTATCTGATATATAATCACACATAGGAATGCGATATAGATTTCACAATTCTTTTAATTAAACTATTTTGTTAAAAGAATGATCTTTACATAATTTTCATCTCTTTCAATTGTTAAATAATCTTCATTACTAATAGTTGGAAGATATCTTTTAAGATTGCATAAAGGAAGAAACTCCCTGGGTATATAGTAGAATAGATAGTGTTAGATAAATGCATATGATAGATTAAAATAATTTCCCATTTTCATGTTATATAAACAAAACACACCCCCATATTGTGGCGCGTCTAGGGTTTTCTACTTCTGCTACAGCGCTTTCTGCAACGGCGCTGCACCCGCCGACATCACCACGCTGAGGCTCCAGTAGCTTGGGGAATCGACCATCCTGCTGCATCTGAGCACGGGCCATGGCTCCCATGACAGGGGGAGGCGCTCAGCTTCTCCCTTCCAAAGAGACCCAAAATAAGAATAATGCTGAACAGGGTGGGCACAACCCTGTCACGGAGGAAACGCACCTGGAAAACGATCTGAACCATACACAAGCCTCTGAATCCTCTCGGATTCCAAATGCAGCTACTTCAGTAACATGCAAACCCATTGCAGTGGAAATACCGAAGATTGACCTCCCAAGTCACCGAATAAATGCCCAGATCCAATATATGAAAGATCATGCTCTCATTGGGAAGTTCATCGGTTTCTGGCCTACAGAAAAAGCACTGCAAGGATGGATTACTGCAAAATGTAAGCCCAAAGGCCATGTCACGCTGCAACTCGGGCCAAAAGGCTTCTTCAATGTGGTATTCAACTGTATAGAAGACCGGAATAGGGTTCTAGATGGGGGTCCCTATTTCTTCAATTCAGTTGGTCTTTATCTCAGAGACTGGGTCGAACGTTTCAACCCAGATAAGGAAAATTTCAATTGGGCGCTAGTCTGGATCAGGCTGTACTCGCTCCCCCTTGAATATTGGGACGGATATTCTCTCACAGCTATAGGCTGAGGGCTAGGAGAATTCATTAAAATTGCTGAGGAAACCAAGCTTCGAAGGTACACCTCCTATGCGCGGATCTGTGTGTACATGCAACTGGACAGGGCGCTTCCGGATGCAGTAAGTTTATTCCATGATGACTTTGAATGGATTCAACCTCTTGACTATGAACATGTTCCCTTCAGGTGTCAAAGATGCCATGCCCATGGCCATTTGTTCAGGGACTTCCCTCTGAACATTGCCACTAAGAACACTGAAGATGCTGACAAGTCAGAGGAAGATGAGTTTACTAAGGTTTCTAGTCGTAAGAAACATCATAAAAAGCCCCCTCCTGGCAACAAAGCCTCCAACCCTCATGCCAATGCCCCATCGACCAACAATAGTTTTGAAGCCCTTGCCCAATCGGACCCTTCTGGAGCCCCCAACCCCACCTCCCTTGCTGTACCCCCTAACCACTCCTCTCAGGCTAATCCCCCAAACCCTACCTCTTCCTCTCCCAATCCTGCAAGCCCGGAAAAAGAAGAGCGCTTAAGCCACAAGAAATCCCTTGATTCTGTACTTGCAGATGCCAAATCAAAAGTTATGGAATTTGACGATACCCAGGAAATCCCCACCCTTCCTACTCATGATAATCCTGAAAGCAGTCAGCTCAGCATCATGGATGAAGATTCGGAAGGTGTTGAGTTGGGAGACCTTGATCTACCAAGTTTAGAGGAAGCATGCATTCGTCAGGACTTTGATAATATCAAGCCCAGCCAGATAGATACCCTGGAAGTTGTCCTATCCAAGGCGCAGCAGCATAAAAAATTAGGGATCCAACCAGGAAGTCACTGGGATGACCTAAAGATAATTAAAGAATCAAAGAAGAGAGGTAGGAAACCAGATTGGCAACGCACCATCATTATTGGGGAAATGTTGGTGGAGTCAGGTCGCTACCCCAAGCTCACGAGGTTCTACAAGCCCCTTCCAAATATTTCCTCATGAAGCTCATATCGTGGAATGTAAGAGGGCTGAATAGCCCCAGGAAGTACAAAATGATCAAGAACATGATACAGCAAGAAAGACAGCAGCTCATCTTTCTTCAAGAAACTAAATGCACCTCTGAGGCCCTTGGTAAAATTCTTTCCAAAGCGTGGCCCAGTGGCCATTCTGTTGCTGTTGATGCCTCTGTATTCTCTGGAGGTCTTGCCATAATTTGGGATATGCAAGCTATTGATCTTGGGTATTTCCATGCTGCCCATAACCTCATCCAAGCCTCTTTTCATCTGATCGGTACCAATATTCACGGTCACCTTTCAAATGTTTACTTTCCTCAAGACCTAGCTAGTAAAGTTGTGCTTCTGCATACGATGGAGGTTCTAAATTCCAACAGAACTCATCCTCTATGGATTTTGGGAGGAGATTTCAACATGATAACAAAGTTGGAAGAAAAATTTGGAGGGCGTGCAAGATTGGACCCGGACAGTGATCATTTCAGAGATTTCATAAGCAGAAGTTGGCTGATCGATCTTCCTTTTAACAACGGGATGCATACTTGGAACAATAAACGATCTGGCATTCATCACATTGCGTCCAAACTAGACAGATTCCCGATCTCCAACAATGTTATCCACATGGGAGGGGACATCATAGCTTCCATCTTACCAATCACAGGTTCAGACCACTGGCCCATTGCCCTACAATGGCAGAGGCCTAATCAACATCTAAAGCAGCCCTTCCACTTCAAGGCTTTTTGGCTCGATCATCCCTCCTTCAAGGACATGGTGCATAACTCATGGAAAAGCTTTACACCTCCTAAAGGATCTAAGATGTTTCAGTTCTAGTAAAAACTCTGATTCTTAAAATCTCGAATAAAAAGTTGGAATCACTCAGTCTTTGGGAACATTTTTTAGGAAAATAAAGTCCTTGAATCAAAATGGTGGAGATCCAATAGGAAATTATCAAGAAAGGGAGATCAGATCTCCTCGATTGCCAGGAACAAACTCTACAAAACTAGTTGAACGATAGGTACAGGCAAGAAGAAATATTCTGGAGGAAAAAATTCAGAGTTCGATGGCTTAAGGAAGGAGAACGCAACACAAAATTCTTCCATTGATCCACTATACAAAGGATAATGAGAAATTATATTAGCCACATCACTAATCAGCAAGGAGAAAGGCTGGAAATCATGAATATATGGAGCGCGAACTGATAGATCACTTCAGCAATGTGCACCAAGAACCTCTGCTGAGCAGATATCCTGCTATTGAAAAAATCTCCCATCTAATCCCCAAGATAATCACGAAGGAACACAATCAGATGCTTCTAAGATCTGTCTCCCTACAGGAAGTCGAAGCAGCCTTAGCACAAACCAAAATCGGCAAGGCTCCGGGTCCGGATGGCTTCACTTCCAATTTCTTTCACCATTTTTGGGATCTCATCAAAATCGAAGTCTGGAACTTGGTCGAAGAATCGAGAACTATGCATTGGTTATTACCCTCCATCAATGCCACCTTCATCGCCCTTGTTCCGAAGGAGGATCAACCGAGTACACCTGACAAGTTCTGGCCTATCGCACTCTGCAATGTGATCTACAAGCTTATTTCAAAAGTCATAGCAAACCGTCTCAAGCCTCTCCTCCCCATGCTCATCTCACCAGAACAAACTAGCTATGTGGAAGGACGGAAAATCCTTGATGGGATCATCCTCACTCATGAAGTCATCCACTCCTTAAAGATCAGCAAGAAAGCAGGTATGATCTTAAAAATTGATTTGTCTAAGGCTTTTGATAAATTGAGTTGGACCTACATTCAAAGGATCCTGGAAGCTTTCGAATTCAGTCATTTGTGGATAAGGTGGGTCATGAACCTAATCTCATCCACTTTCTTTTCTATCTTGATCAATGGGATCCCTTCTAAGCCTTTCTCTCCTTCCAAAGGCATTATACAAGGAGACCCCCTGTCTCCTTTCTTCTTTGTGCTCATGGCTGAAGGCCTAGGACGTCTCATCCAAAATGCTGCTCGAGTCAATCTCCTGAAAGGTATTTCCCTTCATGGCCTCCCCCCTACCACTCAGCAACAATTTGTGGACGAAAACATGCTCTTTGGCCATCCCTCTCTGCAAGAAGCCCATGCTTTCAAATTCATCCTGAATATCTTTTCTGAAGCTTCCGGTGCCTCAGTCAACGCTGCCAAATCTCAACTCTTTTTCTTTAACACTCCTGCTGCCACTCAAGCAAGCATTGCTCGGATCTTAGGCTTTCCCATAGCCACCCTTCCTGCTAAATACTTGGGAGCCCCCCTCATTGATTCGGCCATCAAACACTCTTCCTGGAACATTCTTTTGGAGAAGCTTGAAGCTCGTCTTTCCTCCTGGACCTTCAGAGCCCTTAATATGGCCAGTAGGCTTGTCCTTATTAAGTCTATTCTTCAATCCATGCCTCTTTATCTTTTTTCGGTCCTGGAAACTCTGAAATGGGTTCTTAAGTAAATCAAGATGTTACAACGTAGATTCCTATGGGGATCTTCGAGGAAAAATAGGAAATGGGCTCTGGTTCAATGGAATACGGTCTGTACCCCCAAAGAAGCAGGCAGGCTGGGCCTCAGGGACCTGACTCACAGCAACAAAGTGATGTGAGCTAGGCTGTGGTGGAAATGGATTTCAAATCCAAACACGCCTTGGGCTAAACTTTGGTTAGCAAAATATGCTAATAATCGACCTCCAGAAGAACTCATCAGGCTCACCCCTGATGCCCCAGGCTCCCTCATATGGAATGCCGCCAAGCAGCACAGTGATCTGATTCAACAACATAGCTTCTGGGAAATTAGAAATGGAAGCACCGCCAAATTCTGGACGGATGCCTGGCAACAGCAACCAAAATTAGTGGAAACCCTCAATCTTCTCCACAGGAATAATATCAGGCTTCAACGAGAGGACAGAGTTAACCAACATTGGAGGACGGAGAACGTTAATGGATACAGGCAGTGGAAGCCAGCTACTCTCATTGCCCCCAATGCTCAGGAAGACATCACAGCGGCCATCTCTGCTGAGCTTAGACAAAGAAGGATCAGATGGTCTGAGGACTCGGACGTTCTATGATGGGGACACTCCTCTAAGGGGGTTTTTTCCACTAAGCAAGCCTACTCACTCATACTTGCATCCTCCAATCCTCGCGATCCCATATGGCAGTGTGTCTGGGCTCCCGGAATATGGCCCAAAGTTTCGACTTTCCTCTGGCTTCTCAGTCATAAGAGGACTCTTACCTGGGACAAACTAAGCAGAAGGGGATACATAGGACCATCACGATGCCCCAATTATAATCAAAGCACTGAAACCGCTCAGCATTTAATGATCTCCTGCAATTTGGAAAATATACTATGGGAGAAAGTCAGCTTTCGTTGTCAAAAAAGTAAACCCTCTGAAGATCTGCTCCACCACATTCGTTCCTGGCCCATGGCTCCCTTCTCCAGTGCTATTCTCAACTCCCTTTGGCTTCTCATCCCTGGCCTTCTATTTTGGACCATCTGGAAAGAGCGGAACATAAGAGTTTTTAAAGACCAATCCACTCCTACTGATGTTCTCTGGAATACTTTTTGCAGCAACCTCCAAGAGACTCTCTCCCTTATGTCATGGAAAGAAGATGACTTACCCTCCAAGCCTAAGGAATGTTCTATCTGGGATAGCTGGCAACTCATGATCATTCCTTCTTCCCCATCTCCTGACTGGCTTAACCCTCAGATCCCTGTTTGTTGGTCTCCCCCCCCCCCTCTGGAGATGTCAAATTAAACTTCGATGGAGCCTCCAAAGGAAATCCAGGATGGGCTGGATATGGTGGAATTTTCATGGGACCCCTCTCTCCATTTACTTTGGCCATCACAGATGGGACACCAACAACTTAGCTGAGCTCGAGGGTCTTTGGCAAGGTATCTACTTATCTCAACTCCACAACTTCTTTCCTCTCGTCGTTGAAGGAGACTCCCAAGTGCTCATCAATATGGCTCAACACCTTCTCACAGGTTCCACCGCCATCAAGATTTCCACCAGCTGGAGATTAATTGCCAGACTTGAACTTATGGAACGATGGCTCAAAATTTATAATGCAGTTTCCTTCTCTCATATCAAGCGTGATGGCAACAAAGTTACTAACTTTCTTGCCAACATGGGAGTGGAGAGCTCTGTTACCTTAATCCATGGTTCACTCAGAATCCTCAATGATGAAACCAAACATCAGGAGTGTAGCACTCTGGTGCAACAGGAATTTTCAGTCTCGGATGCAGTTGCTTCTAGCTATTGATGGGACGTACGTCCCCCAGTGCCTCCTGAGGCTGTTTGTTGGAGCTGGCCACATGGCCTCTCACACTCAACTTAATGGTGGCATTCACTCCGCCACCCCACGCTGCAGTAACAACTCTCTCTCGAACCATCTTCGCAGCAAGCTTTCAATTCATCTTTCTTCGGCTCTTGCAATGGCTCAGGCTAATCCTCACGGTGTATGCCCTATCTGCTCTGCGACTTCGCTTCTCTGCACCTCCTGCCCAGCCAACTGCGCGAAGCCTAGTGCTAGAACGCAGACTGGCTGGAGGTGCGAGCTCTTATGTTGCTTGGAAATGGTTCCGGAATTTCACCACTCGCAGAGCCTGATCTGTTGCTCTACCTATATGCGAAATTCTCCTGGCCCTCCACTGCCACTCCTTCTCTGCCCGCTGTTAGAGCCTAAATCTGCCTTAGGCTGAAAGAAGGCAAATCTTAGGATAACCACAAACCACGCTCAGCCTCGTAGCTAGCCCTACGAGGACAGGAGAGGGCTCTCTCTGGGTAAAACTCAGTAAAAATGAACAATATGGTCTGAGATGACTTTCAAGGATACTGATTTTAGGCTAGGTAAACAAATGGAAGAGTTTGATTTAAATTTTTTGGGTTTTTGTTGGAAGAATGGGAATGGCAATTTTGGGCTTGGGGATGAGGCCAGATCTTCGCAGAATTCGAATTGGGGCAAGGTAGGCAGTAGTATCGATGCTTTTGATTATGTGTATGGATGGATCAGAATGACAAGGAGCTGAAGAGGGCAAGGGAGAACAAGGATCCTCTCCAAACTGGCGAAAACATATAAAACTAAACCAATTTAAAGGCAGAGCATTGAATCAATGAATGCTACCTCATTTACTCATTCATTTAGTTTCAGAAGCAAAATAAGGGAATGGCATACATCAAACATTAAAGAAATTAAAAATAACTGAGAGAAAACACCATCAAAAACTGAAAACCACAAGAATCCCAACAGGTGTTGCAAAACCTCTAATCTTTCCTTAGCCAAAAATGCAGAAAATATGTACAATAGTGTGAAAAACTTTTCACAAGAGTCCAACCCTGATAGTGTCTCAGAAAATACATAATATAGACCATCCTAACCCCTTCCCACACCTCTAGGGGTCGAATTCCTCCTTCTAGGAGCAGTTTCAACCAATTCTAAACATGGAACTGAAATCTAGGCATCCAAACAACTTGCCTCTAAAAGGAGGGAAACTGATTCATTCATTCAATTTTCACTTTTTTGTGAATGAATCCTCTAGAAAAAGTAAATAAGTGCCAAAGTTACATCATGTACATCAAATTACATCAAAAAAAACCAAAAATTACATCAAGAGATGAAACTAGTCAAAACTGGCCGAATTTCTGAGCTGGAAGGCAAAAATTTGGTCAAAATCCTCTATGCACCACGCTCCAAAGCTCTATGGGACACTTCCCTGGGTCCAAATTGAGCTCATGATAGATTGTTGGAAAGCCCTGGATGTTGGCTATCCAACCCAAGTGTAATTTTTCAATTTGGAGCTCATTTTCCCCTCCAAAACTTCAATCTCCCAAGAGTACTTCCTGCTGGTGCAAAAGGTGGCAGAAAGGTGGTTTTCATGGTGTTTTTGGCCCTTCAGACCACCCAGAACTTGATGATATCTCTAGGCCATTCCTGAGCATGCATAAATTTCCATAAAAAGCCCAAAAATATCAAGTTTTTCTCCTGAAGATGCTCCAAATGTAAGCGCGCGTCGGGTGGCGCGACGCGTAAAGCAGAAAAATCTGTTTTGCAACCAAAATTTTCAAAATGACAAAATTTTCTCCAAATTCCTTGAAATTTGGACTGAGTGTCCTCTGTCATATGCAATGTTGGGCCAAGGAAGCATTCGCCAAGATTCGGAGTCGATCATGCCCTTTTTCCTCCTCGATTCTTTTCTACAACTTGACCTTCAAGTTCCTAATTACTTGCTTTGCAAACCTGAGTGAGCGCCCAAGTAATGGTATGTCATGTTCCTCAATTTGTTCTTCTCTTGGTTGGTCTCCTAGACACATGTAACTCAGTGGTCTCGATCATAGAAGTAGCCGTCTCCATGGTATCTATGCAAGGGTATGTTGATTTTTTCCTCAATTGCCAAAATATGTGCCAAAACCAAATGAGGGACTATGGGAAATAGGGCAGTGAGGATAATTGGGTTCAATGGAGCTTTTTCAAGTGAATCTATAGTGTGAGGATAGTCACTTTGACCGTTTTGGAAAACTTTGGATTTTTCAAATGATATGGGAGATGGATGATAGTAAAAATATTGAGGAGTAAGGACAAATGGGAATAAGTGATATGAGAGAAAGAGTGATAAGTGATTTGGGATGTTTGGGGAATAAGGGATTGAAAACGATAATATGACAATGAAGGAAAAGGAACCATAGGTGAGGAATGGGATTTGAAATACTCAGCACAAAAATCAAACTTTAACAATCAAACCCAAACCCTAAGAGAGCAATTTTTGATAAGAGGATAGGGTTTATGTTTGGCATTCAAACTCTTCAACCAATCTTTGAAACCACACCCAAAACTGATCAATGGAAAATTACAAGAAAATTTGACTTATTTGGAGCAGAGGAGCCAAGAAATTTTTGATTTCGTTGAAGGCAATGAGAAAACTGGAGTATCAGCCCAATGCGCCGCGCACCAACCCAATGCGCCGCGCACAAGCCCAATGCGCCGCGCCCACTTTCCTATGCGCCGCGCCATTTTGCAGGAGGCTTTTGGAGGCCTTCCTAATGTCCAAATTGGGCGTGTGATAGCTCGTTGGAAATATCTTTAAGTCTAATTTCCAACCCAAGTGGAATTTTTCAATTTGGATTTCATTTACCCTGTCAAAAATCAAATCTCCCAAGACTGGTCAAAATGAACAGAATGAGGCTGCCTCAAGGCAGAGTGCTGTTGCAGTCAACTTTTGAAGGTCTTCCTCAACTCCAAATTGAGCTCATGATAGCTCATTGGAAATATATTTGTGTCTAGTTATCCTTTGACTCATCAAGAAAGTCATTTGGCCAACCAAGCTAGGAGAAATATTGATTTGCCCAAGGTCACTTCAGAGGTGCATTCAATTCTCCTGAGGCAACGATATTTTTGACATTTCTCTAAAACCATGATACCTGTGTAAAACTTGAAGGAGGTTTTTCTTATTTTGAAGGTTTTGGACAAAAACCTCTCTCATTTTTCCAAAATGTATCTTTTATTTCTCTGAAGCATCATTTGAGTGAAACCTATCCCGATGTGTGAAACAAGGGATTTGTCGAAATGAAGCGAAATGAAGGGGATAAGGGGCTTCTAAATTCTTGGAGAAATTTTGGGAAGTAGGGAGGGATGTTAGGAAGCAGGGGAAAGTGGAATCTCAGAAATTGAGTGAGGGGAAGGGGTCCAAAAGGGAAAAACACAGGCCTAGCCTAGAAAATTGCCAAGTTGTAGCAAGAAACTAGGGTTTGTGCGAAAATGAGGAATTTGGGGGATCTCAGTGATGGGAAATGTTTAATAAGGTAAATTAAGGATAGGGGAAGGTGTATGAACATCAGGATACAATTTTTGATGATTATTTGACCATCCAATAGAAATTATCTTCAAAACCCTAGGAGAGGGAAATGAACCTTACCTAAGCACAACTGAAGCATGAACGAGGTGTAAAACGACCCTTTGGAACTTGACATGATGATGAAAACCCTCTGAATTATGGTACACTCAGCTGAATGATGGCATGAACCGACATTTGGACAACTCTGGAAGGAGTGAAAGCAAACCCTAGACCTAGTACTTAGTGAGCAAATTTTGCTTGAAGGCTCACTGAAATGACAAAATTTGACCCTGACACTTTAAGATCACTTTGTAAGAGAAAGTTTGATCACTGGAGGAAGGCTACAAAGACTGACACTAACATTTGCTCCAATGGGGATGGTAGCTCCTTGGAGGTGCCAAGAATGGCAGATCTTTGGGAGAGCAGACAGTGCCTTCGTCCATTGGGCAATGGAGTCAAAAACTCAAACTGAAATGCATGACTGAAAACTAATGACTTGACGACACAAATTGAATCTCACTCAACTAAGAACTGACTCGATACTTAAACACAACCGACAAACTAGAAATATGCTCAATATGAAGCTTATTCAATACAATCTACTCTAACAATTTCATTCATCACCTGATCAAGTGAAATGAAACAACCAATGCAACCATGTAAGTATTGCAGCCGCTGTTTGGATTCTCCGCAAGTGCTCGTTTATGAACAACAAGAGAGAACTACTGAAAGGCAACTCCCATGAAAACTTGTGAACAGATCCGTTGAATACTATGGATTCTCTATCTGCCTCCAAAAACACTGCATAAGGATCTTGAAATTCATGCTGCATAAGGATCTCAAAATGCACACTAGGACTTAGCTCATCCAATGGATTACTTCTCTTCTCCTCATACCATAAATGAAAACTTTGATCTAAGATTTGTGATGAGCTTTGTGACGAGACTCCTGCTAAAAATGACAAAGAGACTGGCTGTCGGATCAATTCTATATCAGCATACGTTTCAACCTTACATAAAGTCAATGGAGAAAGACTTTGACTGCAAACATCATCCAACACATCAACAATAGGATCATCAAAAACTTGAGAAGGCTGCTGTGATGTATCCATTGAAACTGTATGACCTCCTATTGACTGTTCATCTTTTCCTTAGGGATATTACGAAGATTTTTCTTTAAAAATTGAAATGCTTCGAAACAAAAGGGCACAGAATCCTCTTGTATCATTAAATCTTGTATTTCGGCTTGCACACCTTCATCTGTGATTTGACCTTCAACTGCGTTTGGTGGCTGCAAATATTTCAAAAACTGGAATGATTCAAAACAAAAAGGTACAGAGTCATCTTGTATCATTTGATCATATGTGCTAGCTTCCATGTCTTCATCTACATCTTGAAAATCAATGGCTTTCGGGGACTATACATCTGAATATGAAAAGTTTTGAACAAGGCTTTCATTGCCTTCAAGATAATCCAAATCAAGATTTTTTGGCAGTTGATTTTTGATTGCATGGTAGTTGTCTCTGATGAACTGAAACGAATCAAAACAAAAAGGCAAAGATCCTTCACTTACTTCAAAATTTGCTGCACTTTCCTCATCATTGTCATAGTTGATATGTATCAATTGATCACTGTACTCGAGCTGCTGAAAGGGAACTGCCTCCTCCAAAAAACTAGTTGTTGATTTGTCTGCAGGATTAGCTTCTGTTTGGAGAACATAATCATCATCATACTGGTCAAATTGAGGTAAATAATCAAGCATACATATCATATCAATGGCTCTCTCTTCTTCAAAATGATCTATAAAACAACCACTATGACAACCGGGATAAGAAACAAAATGTTTTGGATCAGCTACTTGTTCTTCTTCAATCAGCGAGCCATGGTTTTGAACGGTATACTCATTCCTTGTGGTGTTCTTTTGCATCATCTCTTCCACTGCACTTACCAACATGTCAAGCTTTACCTCTAAAGATGTTGATTTCTCCGGATCTATGTTTCTCATCTCTTCTTCCTTCAACCTTGCCCTCAAGATCAGCAAATGAGCTTCTACATTCACTGCACTATTCTGCATCTCATGAAGTGTTGCAACATTCCTTTCTCTCAACTGAAACTCCATTTCCGGATCAAAGGCACCCGGGTAGTGCAATAGAGTAGATCTAGGAGAAGGTCTTATATTAGCTGGCATCGAAAAATATACTTGGTTAAATCTAGCAGAAAATTGTTGTACTATCTCCCCTGGCATTCTTTTCAACGGATTATACTCTTCTATAATAATAAAAAAGTTCTGTCCGATCATCCACCTATCGAGGAAAACTGTGACGAACTGCTAGTAATCCGAGATGCTCGCATCAGGCAGGGCTTTGAACCAACTCTTTACTTGGCCTTGCAAAGAAAGAGCAAAAAGCCTAATACTGACATCTTCATCATCAACTTCAAAAAGGTCAAGAAAAGACTCAAAATTCAGAACATGTTTCTCAACAGTGACGTTGTTGCATTCACCATCAAATCTTGGTAGATATAGGTCATAATTTTTAGGGAAAGCATGGGATATAGAAGGTAAAATCAGAGGCTTGTATCGATCTGGAATTTTACAAGGTATAGGGGTATGTACAAAAGGTATAGAATCAGTCTTAATTTCTTGAGGTTCATCAATTTGAAGACGGTCATCACAAGGTTCAGAAGAAAGGTCTTGATCAAGGTCAAAAGAATGCAAATCTTTGGCATCCACAATCTTCAAAGGGAAAGAGTCAAATGCAGGGCGAGGATCTTTTCTCAAATACAATATACTTTGCAAAGCCTTTTTGACATTCTCGGGAAAAGAGAAGAAATAATTTATGACAAAGAACAAAATGTCTTGGATGAAATTCCAACTCGAATACCTGATCTTTACATATTGTCCTTTCATGTTTCTGCTGGTCAGGTTCATCCTCCAGTGGAGTCCTTGGATCTGATTTCGAAATTGATTTAGAGTTGCCAAGTGAATGATTTCAGTGTTCTTATGTCTGATCGTTGTCCACCATCAACAATCAGATCTGAACTTGATTAGATCTTACTGAGGCAAGACAATCTACAAGTCAAGTGTCACATTCACAAGCTAGACTGGAGATTGACTGAAGCAGCGTTTATCTACTTACGCTGATGCATAGCAAGAGTGTTTTCGAAGGCTACCTGGCGTAACTTCAAGCTCAGCCTGTAGCTTATAAAATGAATGAGATCAACAAGCAAACCATTTTCTTCCCCAGTATGGTTGCCACTATGTTAGAGCCTAAATCTGCCTTAGGCTGAAAGAAGGCAAATCTTAGGATAACCACAAACCACGCTCAGCCTCGTAGCTATCCCTACGAGGATAGGAGAGGGCTCTCTTCGGGTCAAACTCAGTAAAAATGAACAATAGGGTCTGAGATGACTTTCAAGGATACTGATTTTAGGCTAGGTAAACAAATGGAAGAGTTTGATTTAAATTTTTTGGGTTTTTTTTGGAAGAATGGGAATGGCAATTTTGGGCTTGGGGATGAGGCCAGATCTTCGCAGAATTCGAATTGGGGAAAGGTAGGAAGTATTCTTGATGCTTTTGATTATGTGTATGGATGGATCAGAATGACAAGGAGCTGAAGAGGGCAAGGGAGAACAAGGATCCTCTCCAAACTGGCGAAAACATATAAAACTAAACCAATTTAAAGGCAGAGCACTGAATTAATGAATTCTACCTCATTTACTCATTCATTTAGTTTCAGAAGAAAAAGAAGGGAATGGCATACATCAAACATTAAAGAACTTACAAATAACTGAGAGAAAACACCATCAAAAACTGAAAACCACAAGAATCCCAACAGGTGCTGCAAAACCTCTGATCTTTCCTTAGCCAAAAATGCAGAAAATATGTACAATAGTGTGCCAAACTTTTCCCAAGAGTCCAACCCTGATAGTGTCTCAGAAAATACATAATATAGACCATCCTAACCCCTTCCCACACATCTAGGGGTCGAATTCCTCCTTCTAGGAGCAGTTTCAACCAATTCTAAACATGGAACTGAAATCTAGGCATCCAAACAACTTGCCTCTAAAAGGAGGGAAACTGATTCATTCATTCAATTTTCACTTTTTTGTGAATGAATCCTCTAGAACAAGTAAATAAGTGCCAAAGTTACATCATGTACATCAAATTACATCAAAAAAAACCAAAAATTACATCAAGAGATGAAACTAGTCAAAACTGGCCGAATTTCTAAGCTGGAAAGCAAAAATTTGGTCAAAATCCTCTATGCGCCGCGCTCCAAAGCTCTATGCGTCGCGCTACTTTGAACCTGTTTTTGGGGCACTTCCCGGGGTCCAAATTGATCTCATGATAGCTCGTTGGAAATCCCTGGATGTTGGTTATCCAACCCAAGTGTAATTTGTCAATTTGGAGCTCATTTTCCCCTCCAAAACTTCAATCTCCCAAGAGTACTTCCTGCTGGTGCAAAAGGTGGCAGAAAGGTGGTTTTCATGGTGTTTTTGGCCCTTAAGACCACCCAAAACTTGATGAAATCTCTAGGAAATTCCTGAGCATGCATAAATTTCCATAAAAAACCCAAAAATATCAATTTTTTCTCCTGAAGATGCTCCAAACATAAGCGCGCGTCGGGTGGCGTGACGCGTAGAGCAAAAAAATCTGTTTTGCAACCAAAATTTTCAAAATCAAAAAAATTTCTCCAAATTCCTTGAAATTTGGACTGAGTGTCCTCTGTCATATGCAATGTTGGGCCAAGGAAGCGTTCGCCAAGATTCGGAGTCGATCATGCCCTTTTGCCTCCTCGATGCTTTTCTACAACTTGACCTTCAAGTTCCTGATTTCTTGCTTTGCAAACCTGAGTGAGCGCCCAAGTAATGGTATGTCATGTTCCTCAAGCTGTTCTTCTCTTGGTTGGCCTCCTAGACACATGTAAATCAGTGGTCTCGATCATAGAAGCAGTCGTCTCCATGGTATCTATGCAAGGTGTATGTTGATTTTTTCCTTAATTGCCAAAATATGTGCCAAAACCAAATGAGGGACTATGGGAAATAGGGCAGTGAGGATAATTGGGTTCAATGGAGCTTTTTCAAGTGACTCTATAGTGTGAGGAAAGTCACTTTGACCGTTTTGGAAAACTTGGGATTTTGCAAATGATATGGGAGATGGATGATAGTAAAAGGATTGAGGAGTAAGGACAAATGGGAATAAGTGATATGAGAGAAAGAGTGATAAGTGATTTGGGATGTTTGGAGAATAAGGGATTGAAAACGATAATATGACAATGAAGGAGAAAGGAACCATAGGTGAGGAATGGGATTTGAAATACTCGGCACAAAAATCAAACTTTAACAATCAAACCCAAACCCTAAGAGAGCAATTTTTGATAAGAGGATAGGGTTTATGTTTGGCATTCAAACTCTTCAACCAATCTTTGAAACCACACCCAAAACTGATCAATGGAAAATTACAAGACAATTTGACTTATTTGGAGCAGAGGAGCCAAGAAATTTTGGATTTCGTTGAAGGCAATGAGAAAACTGGAGTATAAGCCCAATGCGTCGGGCACCAACCCAATGCGCCGCGCACAAGCCCAATGCGTCGCGCATACTTTCCTATGCGTCGCGCTATTTTGCAGGAGGATTTTGGAGGCCTTCCCGATGTCCAAATGGGGCGTGTGATAGCTCATTGGAAATATCTTTAAGTCTAATTTCCAACCCAAGTGGATTTTTTCAATTTGAAGTTCATTTACCCCGTCAAAAATCAAATCTCCCAAGACTGGTCAAAATGAACAGAATGAGGCTGCCTCAAGGCAGAGTGTTGTTGCAGTCAACGTTTTAAGGTCTTCCTCAACTCAAAATTGAGCTTATGATAGCTCATTGGAAATATATTTGTGTTTAGTTATCCTTTGACTCATCAAGCAAGTCATTTGGCCAACCAAGCTAGGAGACATATTGATTTTCCCAAGGTCACTTCAGAGGTGCATTCAATTCTCCTGAGGCAACGGTATTTTTGACATTTCTCTAAAACCATGATACCTATGTAAAAATTGAAGGAGGTTTTTCTTCTTTGGCATGTTTTGGACAAAAACATCTCTCAGGTTTCTAAAATTCATCTTTTATTTCTCTGAAACATCATTTGAGTGAAACCTATCCCGATGTGTGAAACAAGGGATTTGTCGAAATGAAGTGAAATGAAGGGGATAAGGGGCTTCTAAATTCTTGGGGAAATTTTGGGAAGTAGGGAGGGATTTCAGGAAGTTGGGGAAAGTGGAATCTCAGAAATTGAGTGAGGGGAAGGGGTCCAAAAGGGCAAAACACAGGCCTAGCCTAGAAAATTGCCAAGTTGTAGCAAGAAACTAGGGTTTGTGTGAAAATGAGGAATTTGGGGGATCTCAGTGATGGGAAATGTTTAATAAGGTAAATTAAGGATAGGGGAAGGTGTATGAACATCAGGATACAATTTTTGATGATGAGTTGACCATCCAAGAGAAATTATCTTCAAAACCCTAAGAGAGGGAAATGAACCTTACCTAAGCACAACTGAAGCATGAACGAGGTGTAAAACGACCCTTTGGAACTTGACATGATGATGAAAACCCTCTGAATGATGGTAAAATCAGTTGAATGATGGCATGAACCAACATTTGGACAACTCTGGAAGGAGTGAAAGCAAACCCTAGACCTAGTACTTAGTGAGCAAATTTTGCTTGAAGGCTCACTGAAATGACAAAATTTGACCCTGACACTTTAAGATCACTTTGTAAGAGCAAGTTTGATCACTGGAGGAAGGCTACAAAGACTGACACTAACACCTGCTTCATCCACCTCTCTTCCCCGCCATGCCTCGTCTGCGCCATCGTATGAGATGCCGGCAAGGTTCCAGTCGTGGTTGGGCTTCTCGGTCTCAGGTTTCTCCCTCCGCTGATTCGTCTACAGATGAGCTTTCCTGTGATCATGTTTTGGACTTTAGGAACAACAGGGGCACGCCTTGCTACCTGGCTCTTCCCCTCCCTCTGCGTTCCATTCGCCTCCCTTTTCTTCTTCCCCTGTGCCCCATCTCCATACCTTTGCTTATCCCTCCGCTCCCCAGCCGACTTTCCTTCCCTTCCTTCGCTAGACTTCCCAGCATGCGGAATTTACTTTTGAATGAAAATTTGATAAACCGGTCCTCCGAGCCCATGTTACTGTCACGGTTAGTGAGGAATCGGCCAGTTTGGAGTCCCCTCCACCTGCGCCTCCCAGTCCTTCTTCTGTTCCTCATGGTCCCACTAGGCCCAGTTCCGCCGAAGTTGGTCCATCCAAGGAGGCCTTGGCCCAGTTATACTCTGCCCCCAGCGTCTCTATGCAGGTCCAAAGCGTGGAAGATATGAGCAAAGGAAAAGAGCCCACTCCAGCTATGGAAGACGGATGTGGCGATGAGTTCGGGTGCAGAATCATTGAAGAATCGCCATCTCCAATCAATGAACAGTAGTCAGAGGCAGCCCTTGAGGTTTTTTTCCTTCAAGCACAATATCTCTAAGTTATTTCCTGTTCTCATGTTTTCTCCTCCTACGCTTGTAGTGAGGCATGCTATAGGTTTTTTTTTTTTTGTTGAACAATCTGAATGTACAACCGGTTTCCCCATTGTGGGCGGAAGTCTAAACTCTCAGTCTGAAATGGACTGGTTTCCCCACGGTGGGCAGTCCAAACTATGGTTTTCTTGGCAGTCAGGCCCTGTGCTCAGGCTTCCTCAGTTGAGACAGAGGCAATTTTGTACCATTACATTATAAATTAATAGATTTAGTGTTACTGAGAAAAAAAAACAAAAAACAAAACACACCTCCAAATCATCCTTATCGGGAAACTGGTCCCTTTATCCCCAGTTGGAGCCACCACACCAAGCAGAAAAGGACTTGCTCTAAGGTTCGGACTGGGTGGTTTTCCCCCATATTGTTGCAATGGAATTTTGAGGCCTCAAAATATCCATAGCTAACAACATTCATTTGTCAGCTCTTTAAAATTTCATTTTCAACTCTGTAAAATTATTCCACAAGGAGGAAATATTTCTTTATAACATTGAAAACTCCATGATTTGTGTTGAAATGTACTTCTATCCTCATTTTACCTACACCAAAATATATTTCAATTGTTGACCTAACCTCCTCTTAGCTCAAACTTTCACTCATAAGCTCATTCCAGAAAAATACGATTATAAAAATATTCCCTCCATTATCTCCTTCGATGCAAACTTTATAATTTTTAAAATTTCCCACCTCACATTTATAAATTCAAATCATTGTGGTAAATGGTATGGAAATGATATTGCTAGGGGTATTAAGTGGTAAATGGTTTAGGATGGGGATGGGGTCTGCAAGACATGAGATGGGAACACATGTAAAATGCAGTAAAAATGGAAAAAAATTGAGTGGGGGAGGGGGGGTAGGTTAAAAGTAAGATAGTTTGGGGTCCAAGAAACCATTGATTTAATATTTCACACATCTCGAGTTATTATAGATTATGTTTTTTTAATGTGTGAAATGTGGGGTGGGGACATAGGTTTGAATGGAATTATTGATTTGACTTATTGATTTTTTATTTTGACAAATGTGGTTCTTGTACTTAGAGCTTGGGGATGACTCAATATTTTTAACATAAGTTTAATATTTTAAATAACTAATTTTATAAAAGATGTAATTATACATATTTTATAAAATTAAATTTTATTTATAATTACAATTATTATAAATAATAACCCAGAAAATTTTATAAAAACCAATTTTCCAGTGACGTTCACATATACTTGAGGGCATGTCTAGGAAACCAATAAGCAAAATTTAGAATTTTTTGTAACTTTTCTTGGACAAGAAAAAGTTACAACATCAACTCCAACTAGGGAGTGCTTCCCCCTGTGGGATGCAAAGAACCTGTAGACCTATGCCTTGAATCTATTGGGCATGGATTCATTTCATCAGCTTTTAATATGCATCTTCATTTGCAAACTGAAACCATACTATCTACACTAATCCAGAGACCGACTCACTGTAAAATCTGAAACTGAAAACTGCTCAAGTGAAACAAGTACTGAATCACACTGAAATATGAAATTGCTGAAGTGAAATAAGTAACACTGCAAAATACAACTGAAACAAACTGAAACAATTGTTGAAGAAAAAATTCACATCAAATTCCTTGAAAAAAAACTTATCTAATCACACACCACTACCTAACTGAGATGAAATTGTATACTATTAGGTGTAATCATGCTTCCAGTGCAACCATGTGAGCATTGGATTAACTATCAGACCACCTTGCATGCAACTGAAAATTTGAAAAATATTTACAATGTGAAACTCAAATTCCATGAGTTGTTGATACTTTAGGTGAAGATCAGTAAGTTTTTGAGACATAAAATATTGAAGAACTCTGAATTCTGCATAGTCGTTTTCCTTGAGAGGAAGAAAAATATACTGTTGATTGCAACCATCACTTAGCCTTGCAAAAGCACAACATAAAAGACATCTGACATATGGAATTAGTGGAATCACCAAATAAACAAAGTGGATCTGTCAGGTGAAGGAATTGCAACCAATATCAAATGCCTACTCCTTGTTCATTATCAAGGAATAGATCTAGTCTTTATCATTCTACGGGGAAAAACTTCTTTGTTACTTCACTCCCCGACAATGACGCCAAATGTTGTATCTATTTCTCGAAGGCATTTCTTGGCTACGAAACTTCCGTGAGAAACCAACTTGACCAAAATTTAGGTTAAAGCTAGCCATCGAACCTGAGGAGGATCCCTCAAGTGTTACGAGGATTTTTTTTTAACATTGTTTGTTAGTAGATGAAATGCCTCATTTTTAACCCCTTTCCTATCTTAAAATCATGATCATAAACCTATGTTTTATCCTCATAAACTTCCATTTACCTGCACTAGTCTAAGAATCTTGTCCTATCCCTGCATTAGTTTTATGTTTCATACTTAAGGTTTAGTAAGTACTTAATTAATCAATTTTAAAATAGATTTTATGCCTTTTATACTCCTGCAACTAATATCTCTCTTCCTAAAGTATTTCGATAAGCAAATGCATTAATCTCAAATTAGCATGGCCTAGTGCAGGTAGATTCCTGCACCGTTGGCAGCCAACCACCCCTAGACTTCGGCAAAAACTCGTTACCTAACGCGGGATTTTGGCTCCAGCTCGACCCGTCTAGCTTCGTTCATCTTGAGTGTAATTCAGAGCAAAGGATAATCAGGGATATGGCTAAATATTGGATCGCTGGCCAATGAATAGTTATCATTTTATTATAGCCAATGGATTATTTCGTAATGCTGGTTGTTATTTCGTTCAAGCCGAAAGGGTGGAATTAGAATGACAGTATGTAATTTTTTTTATGGCCAAGGCCTAAAGGGTTGTAAAAATCTAGATTTCATATAGGAAATTAGGGAGGGATAGCCATGCTACTGTAACTCTAGAAAAATTTTAATTTTGTGTTGTCGCGCTTGTTATGGGCTAGATCTTTACTTATAATGTATTTTTCCTGAATCGAATTAATACAAGGAGTTGCACCATGTTGTTTACATCTTACGTTTTTATCTATCACTGATGCATCTGTAAGTGTTGAATGTTTATGTTTTCTAAAATGGGAAACGAGCTAGCTGGCTAGGGCCCAGCCAACCCAGCTCGCTTTCCCTCTCATGCTTTCATCTGGTTAAAGGTGTGCATGTTGATTTTATTTATGCAAGGTGTGGATTGAATTTGTAATTCATTCTTTATAAGAATTTTGGTTTCATTTCCTTAACATTCAAGTGTGACGGATCCATGGTGTGTTTAATTATAGTTTGATTTATTTTAATCATTTTCTTTTTTCATGAATTGTAATTTATTTCTGCCTGGAGTAGTGCAAGCATATTCCTGCAATAGTGCGATTATAATTTCTGCAACTTAGTTTTTCGTTTTATCACAACAAGATTGTTTCATGTCTTTCCTTCGCAAGAATTCGATTTATTTTCGCAAGTGAATGCTAATTAGTAAATAGGAGTCTTTTCAATACCAAGAGTTAAATCCTAGGAATTAAAATATGACTGGTTAAATAATGAATGAATGATGTTATGATACATCGATCTGTGCCTGCACTTCATACTTTAAAAGGGAATAATTAAAACATAAATTTGAAAAATTAAAGTTAACCTTTCTGAGTCTATAAATATTAAAGGTAGATCTGGTTTATGTAAGTAACTGTCGCAGGGATAAAAGCCTGTTGTCATGCTTCAGTCAATTCTTTCATCGCATTGAAGAAAAGTGTGCTTTAACTTTTGGAGTTTTGTTTTATTTCAAAGTTATTTTTACTGCAAGATTTAGTTTGGTTGAAGCATTCTTTTTTGTGCACAATTTATCTCAGAATTCTGATTCTCCTTTGCAAATTCCTTTCATAGATTAACACACTTTTTTTCCCTTTCTTGAAAGTAATTGGAAACTTGGTGTAGGAAACTATGCTCCAGTACAGGAAGCAATATCCTGTTACAGGAACTGAGTGGTCAAAGCCAAAATCTTCAAGCCCCCTTGCACGAAGACATAAACCTCTAGTGGAAGTGAAAAATATACTTCCCACACCTAAGTACTGTACATGTACTAGTGCAAGAAGATTGCATTAGTATAAGAATAACAGCTTGGTGTAGGAAGGAAAATCATTAATAAGGAAGATATTTCCAAGGGCCCACTTGTGAACTTGCCAACACCCATACTGGAGATAAACATATGATTTCATTTCAGAAATCAAGTTTGTTTACAACAAGTGTGAAAGTTCCTTTATTTAATTTCTTCGCAACTTATTTTCTTTCACTTTCCGACACTAGAACTTCTTTGGGTGTAAATTTTTGTATGATATTTCTTTTCAATTATGTAAGATCTTGATTTGAGAAGTAGGAATACACAGGAAAAGTTCATACCAATTCTGGCATTTCATGTGCTTCGTCTCTAATTTTACGAACCCCGGGTTGACAATTAAGTGTTGAAAGGAGTTTTCTTAACTGCGATTCCCACACCCAACATTTTGGCGCTGTTGTCAGAGAGGCGATTTGAATTGGTAATAAATTCCCATTTTCTGAAATAGGGGTATGTCTGCTATTATTTTTCTGTAGTGTGCTTCTATTGATTGAAGGAATTTTTAGGTGTTGAGTTACTTTTTAATTGCAACATTTTATTGAATTTTTGTTTTGTCATTTTTTGAATTGAATGCTTAAAAGAGGTATGGGTCCGAAGCCCACTAAGGGCCAAGGAAATATTGGTAAATCTCAAAAAAAAAAAAAAAAAAAAATTTATATTAGGCCTTCTTTTGCAGGCAGAAAGTCCAAACAAACCCAGACTCATCACATAGTAATTGTCCACTTAGACTCTGGAAACAGTAGTATAGGAGTGACACAACCCACAAAGGGGAAGAAGGAGACTATTGGAAACCATAGTCAACCTTATCAGCCTGTTGAGAGCGGTTCAATTAGAGGAACAATAATGGAAGATCACGAGGACCATGCTGAGGGAACTGGTGAAAATCAGGTAAATGAGGAACAATCCACTTTTGGATTTCCAATTATGGAACCTGATGTAATTGTGAAAATGAAAAATATACCACCATCAGCTCTTCCTCATTTCTATGGTAAGGTACACGAAGACCTGGAATATTTTCTATTTGAGTTTGACATTTTGTGTAGGAGTTATGATTATTCATCTGATGCTCAAAAATTAAAGTTGTTTCCTGCAACTCTCAAGGATGCAGCATTACGCTGGTTCATGGGACTAGGGGGAAACACTATAGCTTCTTGGGAACAGATGAAGAGAGTGTTCTTGTCAAAATATCAGGAATATTGTAAAACTAGAGATATTCAAGATGAAATCTTTACTATTGTGAAAAATGATGATGAGACCCCAGAGGACCAGTTAGAGAGATTCATGTATATCCTTCAAAGGTCAAAGCAAAAATTTGATCTGAATACCATTAGGGCCTTGTTCTTACTTGGAATTACTGATGATGCTAGGAATAATTTAAATTTTTTAGGACAAGGAGATATTTCCCAGAAACCTTTTGATCAAATTTGTGACTTGTGCAGGAAATTCTCAAGAAATAAATATATATTCGGTAAAGGAATTCGAAACAGAAATAAGAAAACCGAATCTACTGATGCTATGATCTTTGGATTGGAGAAAAAAATGGATAATATGAAAATTGAAATAATTAATACCGTTAGCAAACAAATAGACTCTTTGAATTTTAGCAAAAACTTGTAGAGGAACAAGAGTCATTATCTATTTTTTGTCCAAAATGTAGAAAAAATCATCTTTTAAGAGAATGTCCTCTTGATGTAAAAGGAACTAATAAATGTGAAATTTGTGAAAACAACCATTCCACAGAGAATTTCCTTCCATACATGGGCTGAAAGTTGTATTTGAGGGAGGAAAACCTAAATTCGAAACATTGCATGCTATGGGAGCACGAAGAAACTAGCCCCATGTAAGTGTAGGTATGGTTCCTGAACTTCCCCTGCCTTTTTTTGGTTATAATGCACATCCATATTCATACCCTAACACTAGTCACTCTCAACATTGGTAGCATGGGAACCAATATCATTATGGACAACCCTCCCAATCTTGGAAACAAGGATGGAGAGGGCCAAACCATTCAAAATATTCCTATCCTGCACCGATGCAATCATACCCACCAACATATGCACCTTACCCAATGCCACAACCATCATTGCCCCAGCCGAGTCAACCTATGCCACCATTACCTTTACCTCCACTATTTTTACCTCCTCAAATACATTCCCAACCCATACCAAATCCCAATAACAAAGTGGTACAAATGATCCATTCTATGAACTCAACTTTTCCATACAGATATTATTTCATGCCAGTTGGAGTCAATGATCTCCAATTGAGATCGGGGAAGGTAGTAATCTCATAAAATCAGAAGCAACCTATGGTGATTATCAAAGAGAAAGGTGAGGAGGAAACTCTTGACCATTCTATGAGAGATGTCACCATTCAGCCCATCCCCGTACCTTTAGAGCCTTTTCCATCCTCTTCAAATCGTCCTCCCTATTAGAGAGGCTAGTTGTGGAGAGGAATGACTCCATTCCTGAGTCTAGCTTGGCTTCTGAGCTTAGGAATATTTTTATAAAGGTACCTTTGCTCTAGGCTATCAAATAAATCCCCATATTCACAAAAATAATTAGGGATCTCTATCTCAGGAAGCCATGGAGGAGAAGATTGGAACCCCAAACCCTTCAATTTGTTGGAAGAGCAACAAAGTTAATGATGGGATGTATACCTATGGAAAAATACACTGATCTAGGAAACCCTGTTGTCTCTATTCAAATAGGTGATGTCCTTGTATTTAATGTGCTTATAGACATGGGGGAATCCATTAATTTTATGACCAATAAAACCATGGATCAAATTGGATTGGTCCATATTCATCCTACTCCCATTGTGCTTGAATTGGCAGATAGATCTAAAATCAAGCCAGAAGGGGTGCTAGATGATGTGATTTTTTCATTAGATTCTTGGGAATATCTTGTATATTTCATTGTGCTTCAACCAAAGAATCATGTGGGAGGAAATCCATTGATCTTGGGACGACCATGGATTTCTACGGCCGATGCTTACATTGGATGCCATTCTGGTGACATGTATATTTCCCATGGAGATTATAGGAAGAAGATTACCTTATAACCACCCACTAGATCCATTCATGAGCTCTAGAACACCTTGTGGCTAGATTACAGTAGTGCCAAGGAGACTCAATCTATTTCTATGTTACATAATTGTGCCAAGTCCTCACATGAGAGTGAGATACATGACTTCTTAAACAATCAAGACACTATGCCTAGTTTTGAGTCATTGAGTCAAATTTTTAGTCTAGATTTTTAGGAAAGTCACAATTCACAAATTCCCCCATCACCATTTCTGGCAATGCCTATGTGTACTTTTGAGCCCGACACCACCCTTGTTGAGATTAGTCCAGGAAAATCTTTGGATATTAGTTCAAACTTGGATTCATCCCAGCAAGAGCATCTTGTTAATTTGTTGTGAAACCATCTTGATGCCTTTGCATGGGGCTATGAAGATATGAAAGGAATCCCTCCTTAAACATGTACTCATCATATTTATATTCAGGATGGAGCCCAACCTGTCTAACAACCCCAAAGGCGTATGAACCCAGCTCTAAGAGATGTTGTAAAACAAGAGTTACAAAAACTCTTGGATGTTGATTTTAACTATCCTATTTCCGACAGCCAGTGAGTATCCCCATTGGTATTAGTCTCGAAAAAGTATGGGAGATGGTGAATTTTCTTTGATTATAGAGAACTAAACAAAGTCGCACTTAAATATTACTTCCCCCTTCCTTTCATTGATCAGATGCTTGATACCCTTGCTGGTAAGAAGTACTTTTCTTTTCTAGATGGCTGTAGTGGTTAAAACCAGATACAGATTGCACTCGAGGATCAAGACAAAACCAACTTTACATGCCCATGGGGTACATTTTCTTACTGAGTGCTTCCATTTGGGCTATGTAATGCCCCGACTACCTTTCAAAGGGTGGTCCTAGCCATTTTTTCTAACCTTGAGTTTGTGGAAATCTATATGGATGACTTCTCTATGTTCGGTGATTGATTTAAGGAGGGCCTAAAAAATATAGAAAAGGTGCTTCTTCGCTACCAAGAATCTCATCTTTCCTTGAGTGATAAAAAGTGCAGATTAATGTGCAAATCAGGTATAGTTCTTGGCCATCTTATTTCTGACAACGGTATCCAGGTTGACCCTGCAAAGATAGAAATTATTTTGAGTCTTCCTGCACCCAAAACTCAAAGGGAAGTGAGAGGTTTCCTAGGACATGCGGGCTACTACAATAGATTAATTGAGAAATTTTCTAGGATAGCTACCCCCCTTTTCTGAATTTTAGCTAAGGATAGTGAGTTTTATTGGTCCACAACTTGCCAACAGTCATTCGAGACATTGAAGGAAAAACTAGTATAGGCACCAGCTTTGAGAGGACCAAACTGGTCCCTGCCATTTCAAATTTCCTCTGATGCCTCAGATACTGCCATTGGCACAAATTTAGGACAGGAAGAAGACAAAAAATCCTATGTTATCTACTTCATCAGTAAAAAATTATCACCCGTTGAATTAAACTACACAGTTAATGAGAAAGAGTTTTTAGCTGTAATTTTTTCTATTAATAAATTCAGACACTACATTACAGGGTATGAAGTCTTTGTGCATACTGATTATTCCACAATAAAATATTTGATGAATAAACCATTAAATAGCGGTAGAGTGACTAGGTGGTTTTTATTATTAAAGGAATTTATTATTACTGTTGTTGATAGACCAGGAAAATCTAATGTGGTAGCAAATTATCTTTCAAGATTAAATAATACTAGTGAAGTAATTCCTGTTGATGATGATTTCCCTAACAAAAATGTTTTTTTGTGTCAACGAAATCTCCATGGTTCGCTGACATAGCTAACTATTTAGTCACTGGCAAGACACCACCTCACTTATCTTCTCGTGAAAAGTGGAATATTATACAGAAAAGAGATGCATACTCCTTGGTTCAAGGAGACCTCTTTTACACTGGGTCAGACCTCATTATCTGAAGGTGCGTAAGAGAGGAGTAAGTGTTTGAAATCTTAAAATCTGCTCATGATGAACCTTGTAGAGGTCACTCCGCTAATAAGTGGAATGCATACAAAATTTTACGTGCTGGCTATTTTTTTCCCTCCTTATTTAAAGATGCAAAACAATATGTCAAGCGATGTGATAACTGTCAATGAGTGGGCCAACCTAATCAAACCAATGAAATTCCTTTATGTCCTCAAGTTATGATTGAGCCTTTTGAAAAATGGGCTATTGATTTCGTAGGACCAATAAATCCAACATCATAAAATAAAAAGCATATTTCTTCTGTACAGATTTCGTTACAAAATGGGTAGAGGCTAAAGCTGTTTCTTTTTCTACTGAAACTGTTGTTATTGATTTTCTTTTTACTGAAATATTTACTAGATTTGGTGTGCCTAGAGAGGTTTTTTCTAACAATTGTCCACAGTTTATTTCTAATCTAGTACAAGGTGTGATGGAGCAGTACAAAATTCGGCATTGGAAATCCACACCATACCACCCGCAAGAAAATGGTCAGGTGGAGTCCACAAACAAGGTAATTGAGTCCATCCTCACGAAGACAATGAACATGCATAGAAAGGATCAAGCTAATAGATTTCCAGAAGCCTTGTGGGCATACCGAACCACTTGGAGGAACAACACGACACATACACCATATGAGCTGGTATATGGGAAACGAGTCCTTTTTCTGATAGAATTCCATATCAAGACCTTTAGGACTACACTCTAGTTGGGACTAGACCTCTCTAAAGCACAACAACAACGTCTTCTACAACTGAATGAGTTAGATGAATTTCAAAGGGATTTTGTTCAACAGAACATATTGGTTCAATAGAAGAGAAAAACGTGGCATGATAAGTCCATTTGAAAGAAGTAGTTCCAACCAGGTGATTGGGTACTCCTTTACAATTCTAGATTTAAATATTTTAAAGGGAAATTACATACACACTGGATGGGACCTTATGAGGTAGTTAAAGTGTTTGAAAATGGAGTGGTAGAAATAAAACTATTGATGGATGAAATTCAATATTCCTAGTGAATGAGCATAGATTAAAGGTATATTTACAGCCCCTCACTAAAGGAAATTCTATGCAGCAAGTCCAACAAGAATCTGAGAAGGAGATGGTAGGTGGAAACGACAACCTATTGAAAATATGATTCTTTATTTTCCAAAAAATATATATATAATAATAATAATAAAATGACAAAAATAAAAAATAAAAAAAAGGATTTTTTTTTTTCGTGTAATTATGAAAATCAGTTGAGTGACATGATTGTAGAAGGATCAACCTGAAAACCAGCATGATGGCAGGGAGATCAAAATTTTAATAAAAATGGAATGTTGTTTGATTTTTAGATATGTTGGCTGCCACCAAGAAGAATCAAGTTCAAATGGGAACTAGGCCCTTACCAAAGTTTGGGGTAGCTAGCATGGAAATGTTTATCCAAACAACACTCAATTCCCACCGCATTTATTTTTCCGACACTGGTGCAGGAAGATTTCAGAGGTAAATTATGCCCTTCTTCTATTTCCCATTTCATAATTTCCTGCTATTTTTTTCTTCTAAATCCTGCAATGAATTACCCTCCTTTTTCTTCTAAGGAAACTATCCCTATCTGATTTTGTACTTCCCTCTTTTTACCCTTAATTTTTCCCCCAAGGTCCCTTTTTCGTTTATCCCTCTTGGTGGTTTCATTCTTAGAATCCCTGCCATGATATTCCTTCCCATTCTGAAAATTACCCTTTTCCACTTCCTTTTTTTCCCTCATGAATCAATTACAATATTTCATATGAATTTGTAAGTCGGATCATGTAATATTCCAAAATGGGAAAAGCAGCAATACAGGACATAAAAGTGGAAAATAACAGTGAATATCAATGCACCAATAAATGAGACAAATGTAGAGCCATCTTATTAAAAATATCAGCAATAATGAGCACAAAATCTTGAGGATCAAGTCACTCAAGCAATATAACACAAGCCTCCAATAAGCAAATATGCCAATGTATGAAATATAACTGCTATACAAATACCATGAGCCAATAAAGCATAGTTTTAGTGAGTATAATTCTATTGGATGTGTAAAATTATATGGATATTTTTTTATATCTCTCAAAATGTGTTGGAGATAGAGATCTGGGCTCCCAAACACATTTCCAAGGCAACCCAGAAAGGGTTTCCAGAAATACCCCAAAATGCAAAATGTCGGAATGCAACCCTAGGGATGAATAGAAGCTGCAACTAAATAACTGGAAGAAGGTGGCTGAAACTGATATAGAAATATATAAAACTCCTCCAATATATCCGCCAAGTGAAAGGCTTATCCCCTCACTGAAGATCTAACCCTCCAATTGAAGCACTGAAACCTCCATTGCAAATACTCATTAAAAGAACGCAATCCTTGACAGAAAATGTGCTGTAGGAGGTGGTAATAGCTTGGCCTTGTGCCAAATGATGAAATAAATCCCAAGGAATTTCCTTTCTGGTCTCCCAATGGAAATTCTGCCTCTCCATTGAAAAACAAACTCATAAAATGGCTGTATCAATCCTCCACTGCTTCTACCATGCAACACAACACAACTTTGAAAGAAACTGCACTGTAGCTGAAGACTGAAGCTTGGCCTGATGTCAGAATGTGGAATATGCATCTCAATAACCTCTCTTGAGTGGGCACTCGAAGTACCCCAAGGATGAGTGTGGGATTCCCGCTCGGGAACACCCTTGTGCTAAACACCACAGTAGACTCCGCTAAACAACTGAAGAGTGCAAGAAGTCATACAGGCCAAAAAATCAATAATCAATAGCATGTCCATATATGGTTGCCTTCCCCTCCTTGTATGCATTGTGAGCCTTCTCACCTTGGGTCCCACTCATTAAAGCCACTACTCTTATGGAGACTTCCTCCCATTAACACAACACTTTCTCTCATTGATGATCCACTCCCTCCATACTTGCGCTGTTGATTTGGTCAAACTTGACCTTGTCCACATGCTTTAGCCCCTATTCACACATGAGGGTGCTTAATAAAGTTACTAAGATGGTCACTATTCACATTAAGAGGGATTATATTCCTACTAAAGAGATTTATGGGTCTCTCTACCCACTTATTATTCTATCTAAAGGACAAAAACAAAAGTTAATATTCCAATTAGTTGCAAGCTAATTTTGGAAAATTAAAGTCCTCCCCTCCAAAATGTTGCTTGTCCTAAAGCAACTACAAGGATAGAACTGAAAAGCCTCCTATCATCCTCCTGTAGCATCCTCAAAATATAAGCTCCTCCACTGATGCTCTCCCATCAATCTGTCCCCTAGTTGCTCCTCCCAAGTGTACAAGTTAGCCTTTGGTGACAAATCCAAATGGCTATCATCATGAAGAAGAGGGATATCCATGGAGGAAACTATATGATATCTAGAGGCATTCATGAGGCATGGAATCTAAAAAATGTTGGGAACCTTCATTCCCATGTGAAGCTCCAATTCCCAAGCTATCATCCATACAAAGTGAATCACCCTCCAAAATGGTAATTCATAGAAAAACTCTTCCACCTCTTGCTCTTACAATGTAGGTGGGTTGTATAGTTGAACATGATGAACCCAATTGTCCATCCCACGTTGTCTCTCTCTCCACTTATGGTATGTGTAGAACTGCTGCTGATTTTGGGCTGCAATAATGTTTCCCTCAAGAGGCAAAAAGGCAACTGTATCCTCAAAGACCCACTCTTTGGTTCTATGAACCTCTCTTGCCCAAACCATCCCACATATGGTGAATAGTATATCATCACAACATGGCATCAATATAAGAAATATATTGAGTGTTTTGTGAAATTTTGGATGGTGAAAATAGTTTTCCAAGTGGTTATAATGCAATTTTGCTACTTGTTGTTTCAAAACATCATGTGGCAAGTTGTCTCCCAACCATTTGCTAGTTTTGCATGTTTTCTCATCTACTAGAAGGTAGTAAAAGGCATTTTGTATCAACTGAGCATACCAAGAATATCACAATACTTGCCCAAAGCCATACAAGAAAGGGCTATCTTCATCACAGATGTTGGTCTTAGAAAGACCATGAAGCCCAAATAAAAACTTACCCTCTTGTGGAGCAATGTGTTGTATATAAGTGGCAAGAGAATGAAATTACTTTGTTAGATGATCAATAAGTGTAAAAACACAACTCTTACCATGCACTGTCAGTAGGCTAATAATGAGGTCCATGGATGAGCCCTCCCATAAGAATCTCCCCATAGTGGTCTGAAATATGAAGGGATACATACTCCCAAGTGACAACATTGTTGGCCTTTGTGGAAAGGCTCTTGTCATCTCATAATTTTCCTCTTTGACATGCCAAATGCCAAAGTCACATACCATCATGATGCTACATATGGAAGGCTCCTTCCTAAGTGGAATTACCTCTTGATCCTCCAAAGCTAAGGAGTAGCCCCTTTTCACCATTATTGTGCCATCCTCTACTCCTAAATCACCATGCAAAGTATGGGAGAAAATCAGCCCATACTCTCCCAAGAGAACCCAAAGTAACAATAGTTCTTGTTGCCTCCTCTCGTCATCATCATACAGACCATGGAGTAAAATCATGATGATTGAAATGAAAAATTTTACATCAGCCCAATACAACTAAACTCCGTGCTACCACATGATGTAAGTGTCCTGCCATGTCCTGACCAATAGCATACCCCTTGACATAGGATATGTCACATGATAGCCAAACTCTTTCAAGAGTAGCCAGTGCAACCATGCTTCCTGCTGCCCTATGTCATAGATCTTCAAGTGGCTCACCAACCCCTTGCTCATCATCATCACCCATCCATCAAAATGTGGGTGTCTCCTACCATGATCCAAATTGGTATCCATCCAATGGAGAATACCATCCTCCCAAATCAGATCACTATCTTTGCACTTCATGAGATTTTGAAGTGAAACCTCCTGGAGATCTCCACATGAATGCCACTCATCAATGACCAAGTTGAACCCAGAAGGTTCCAAATATGGTGCAGGAAAAAGCTTCTCATTGAGATGTGAAGTGCTCATCAAGAATGATCCATCATAATAATGGGAGATGTTGTCCATCATAAGGTGTCTCTCATCAACCATCTGCCTATCCAATGCTACACAAGTGTAATGGTCATCATAATGTCCCAATAATAGTTGGGCCCCCAACTCATCACTGCTGCTTAGTGACATCACCGTTGATCTCCATGATGGTTCATATGTTGTCTCATGATCATGCACAATGCTAAACATACAATTCTGCATTGGATTGACTAGGATTATGGTCATCCCATCCTCCAAAACTCTACACTTCAATCCAAAGTCACTTGTGTGCAGCTAAAAAATGAGAAACCACGATGGCTATACATCTTCTCCTTGAACCTTTCAAGGGTCCTCTACGCAGTGATAGTTTGTTGTTCCAAATCAACAATGTGCTTTGACCCTAGGTCATGCAATTTCCCTGATGGCGTGTCCCCACAACTCTCCATATGATGTGCTGAAATAATAGGAAGTGGACATTTTGGCATACCTTGGTTGAGATGATCCTTGGGAACATCTTTTACAACTACAAGGGTTCCTTATACTGGTGTAATGGCTCCTCCAACTACTGGTGATGGTGATGGATTCTCCTCTACTGCTGCACCAACGCTGGTATAATTCTCCTCCTCCTCATGCATCTCTTGAATAATGCATGGGACTCTAAATGTCAAGAGATCAATACCACTTTGGAAGGATGCAAGTTTTCCTTCTCCTGATGCAAGTACTCCTACAGCAAGTGGTGGTGGAAGTTTTTCTTCTTCTAGAATGATAATATTGAAATTTTCCCTTGGCTCCTCATGTGCTTTCTCATCTATGTCAGAAAATGTCTCAATAAGAATTTCCTTCGGTTTCTTCTTATCAAACTTTTTGATCAACCTTTGAGTAAAATATGCATAAGCAGTCACTCTTTCATGTCTCAAATGGCCGAACCACCAAATATTTTCTTCACCCTCAAGGTGCAGCGCTAAAATCTGAACAACTTCTCTTTCTGCAACTGGATGTAGCAGGAAGAATGCATCTAACTTCCTTCTCCAAGCCCTTGCTGTGCATGTGGATGACCCATCAAATGTAGACAATAGAAATCTATTGTGTCTATTCCTTCTATTGATGCAAGGTCTCCTCTCTTCCTTGACCTGAATAAACTGTTGGAGAGTTAGATTCTCCTTGAAAGCCCTTGATTGAGATTTATATTCTACAAAATACTCACTTAGAATCTCAGGATCTAAGTTTTTTCCATCTCCATGCCTTTCACCTTCCTCTTCAAAGAAAGTGGACATAGTAGATTTATTTGGAGCTCTATGCAATACCAGTTTCCTCTGCTGCTGATAGGAAGTGCATGGAACTTCCTCATCTTGAAACCCCCTTGAGGTCTCATTTCATATCTCCATTATAATTTTCCTGACCTACTTGGAGAGATCCTTCATAGATCTGAAAAATTATGAGGAAAAAATTATTCCTTTCATTATTGTAGATCTCTTCTTCTTCTTCTGGTTCTTCTTCTTCTTCTTCTAATAGCATGTTGGCTGAAATCCACAGGCTGAGCCAAGATTATGCTCTGATACCACTATAATATTCCAAAATAGGAAAAGCAGCAATATAGGAAATAAAAGTGAAAAATAGTAGTGAATATCAATGCACCAATATATGAGACAAATTTAGAGCCATATTATTAAACATATCATCAATAATGACCCCAAAATCTTGAGGATCAAGTCACTCAAGCAATATAACACAAGCCTCCAATAAGAAAATATGCCAATACATGAAATATAACTGCTATACAAATTTCATGAGCCAATACAACACAGTTTTAGTGAGTATACTACTACTGAATGTGTACAATGATATGGATATTCTGTTATATAGCTCAAAAGGTGTTGGGGATAAAGATCTAGGCTCCCAAACACATTTCCAAGACAAAATAGAAAGGGTTTCCGGAAATACCCCAAAATGCAAAATGCCAGAATGTAGCCCTAGGGATGAATAGCAACTGCAAATGAATAACTGGAAGGAGGTGTCTGAAACTGATATAGAAATATATATAACTCCTCCAATAGATCCTCCAAGTGAAACGTTGATCCCCTCATTGAAGACCTAACCCTCCAACTGAAGCACTGAAACCTCCACTGCAAATGCTCAATAAAATAACATAGTCCTTGAGGGAAACTGCACTTTAGGAGGTGGTAATAGCCTGGACTAGTTCCAAATGATGAAATAAAACCCAAGGACCTTCCTTGCTGGTCTCCCAATAGAAAGGTTGCCTCTACACTGAAAAAAAAAACTCATAAAATGGCCCTATCAATCCTCCACTGCTTCTACCCTGCAACACAACACAACTCTGCAAGAAACTGCACTGTAGTTGAAGACTGAAGCTTGGCCTGATGCTAGAATGTGGAATATGCAGCTCAATAACCTCTCCTGAGTGTGCACTTTAAGTTCCTCAAGAATGAGTGTGGGATTCCCAGTCTAGAACACCTTTGTGTTAAACAACACAACAAACTCTGCTAAACAGCTGAAGAGTGAAAGAAGTCATACAAACCACAAAATCAATAATCAACAACATGTCCATCTATGGCTACCTTCCCCTTCTTATATGCATTGTGAGCCTTCTCACCTTGGGTCCCACTCATTAAAGCCACTACTCTCATGGATACTTCCTCCCTTTAACATTGCACTGTCTCCCATTGATGATCCACTCCCTCCATACCAATGTTGTTGATTTGGTAAAACTTGACCTTGTCCACATGCTTTAGCCCCTATTCACACATGAGGGTGATTTATCCAGCTACTAAGATGGTCCCTATTCACATTAAGAGGGGTTTTATTCCTACTAAATAGATTTATGGGTCTCCCTAACCACTTATTCTTCTATCTAAAGGACAAAGTCAAAAATCATTATTCCAATTAGCTGCAAGATAATTTTGGAATATTAAAGATCAGGAAGCATACTTGACACCAAAGAATGGTGAATAAAACTTTCCTTGTATAATCAGGAATTTTTTTTTTCCAGCCAATGAATTGTATTCTACCATAATTTTTCCTTGTCCCTTTCTTTCTTCGATGTTACAGATATCCCTGGTGCAGGCAGGTCTTATTGAAAGCACATTTCAGTGTAGACACATTGCGGTGTAGGAAGAATCAGTGTAAGCAGGTTCAGTGAAGGCACAATCAGTGAAAACACACGCTCGATGGTGAAGATGCATGCAAGAATTATTAATCTGATGCAGGGATGTTTGATGCAAAAATGTGCACTAGGAAGTTTATCTCTAATTATTTAAATTATGGTTAAGACTTTTCTTTGTCATTTACTAATCTAGGAAGAATTTATTTTAAGTACAAGATATATTAGGTCATGAAGTCTTATATTTTTAATGGGTACTAAAGTATGCCTTGTGTGAAATTATGAAACAAATGTGGGATAGTATGAACCCAACACTTACCTCTTTTTAAAAATTCTTGCATCACCTATCAATAATTTCCTTACCTCATAACTCGAACGTGCATGATCGCTACCTCCACCTCTTCCAATCATCATCGTTTACCTTTACTAGACTGATTCGTGTATACATCAGTCCTGAAGGAATGATGATGAAGCACGATTGGATGGAAGAGGTTAAGAAGGCGGTGGGCGAACGACCCCATCATAATGAAATCCTTGACAGCCCCTTGAGATCCTCTGTGTAATATTATTTTCTTGACAGAGTATTGGGGCGAATTCAGAAAAGAGATGGCACTTGTGAGAAGTGAACCATATTTCGCGAAGGAAATTGAGCAGACAACAGAGTATTGGAGTAGTCTTGCACTGTTGCAAGAATCTGGATTTCTCCTATTTTTGCAAAAATTCAGTGGATTCGATCCAATGGTGGCATTAGAATTTTCAAGGACGTTTGAGGGAGTCTAAGCCAAGGTCGGCTCACTGGAGTTTGATTTTACAGAGGAATCCATAGCTCAAGCTACGGGCCTATCGACCACGGGAGAAAAATGGTTCAAAAAGGAGAAAATAGATAAGAAAAGGTGGCGTATATTTGTGATTGACCGAAAGTTTAAAGTTGATTGGAAGAAGGGGCTTCCATGCAACTCCATACTTGGGAAATGGAGAGAACTCATGTACATACTGCAAAAATTTCTCACCTGCGAGGGATGTTACTTGTTAACATTCCTTTACCATATCCTCTTGCTGCTGCACTTTGATTCAAGGAAACTCATTAATTTTCACTACTTCCTGCTCAGAAGTTTGGAAAATATGGTGAAGGGTGTTCAACAGGGGAAGGCGAATCAGGTCACATGCAAACTATACCATCATGGGTTGATTACGATTTTGATTAGGAAAGAGATGGAGGCCAAAGGAATGATGTGGAGGGTATTTTTGAAGGAACTCCAGGGACAAAGTACGGTAAAATCGTCTGAGAAGAAGAATGCGGCCAAGAAAATAGCATCAGAAGCTCTGACGCTGCACCCTACTGTTGTGTAGGTAAAAACCCTTTGTGGACAGAGGCGATCCCTCTAGCCCTAGGGTGGGTCTAGCAGCAAGAGGACATTCTAATGCGTCGATTCTTAGTTAATGAATGAAACTGAGTCGGGATATATGTCCTACCTTTTATCCAACACAGTTGTCGTAGCTGTGGCAGCGGTCTCCTGATCTTCATCCTAACACGTCACGGTCCTTCAGCAATGGTACTCAAGTGCCTGCACAAGGATTAGAGAATGAAAGCAGCACACGAAACAATATTTGCATTCATAACTATCTAATTGGTAAAGAAGAATTAAACTTGTTTCTCAAGATTAATCATATCAACACAAGACGAGAACCAAAACATCATTCATGTATTAAGTAAGAGAAAGAAAGAGATTACAACCAAATGAGCCTTGACGTCTCAGCCTTCTTCAATGGGTCTAGTCAAAACGTGTCTTGAGCATTCGTCGAGGAATTTGGACTTAGCGAGGCAATTAGCCTAGAATCTCTCTCGACAAGGGTCTCTCTCTGCTTTATCTCACACCAACTATATCGGATTGTTTCAGCTATTCTCCAAAATGTTCAACTATCCAAACCATTCAGCTAGCTGCATCTATGTGGGAGAGATGTATTTATAGAAGGAGAGGAAGAGGTTGGGATCCCTCAAATGGTGGAAGGGAGGCCTTATCCTTTGGGAGGTTGCCCAAAAGTAGGTAACAAGAAGCCAAAGGAAGGTGCTCGACATTATTCAGTCGAACAACCCACGCCGACTCGCTCACGAATTGGTTGGAAATGGAAACTTTTCTTATATATTTTAAAAAAAATTCCAAAAACAACTCGGTGTGGGCAGTCCACTAAGATAGAGCGCCAATGGGTGCGAGGCACAGTGCTAATTTCTCTTATCAGTGCGAGGTCATAACTGCCTACCAATGCCAACCCAAAATCATGTGTTTTTGATGGTCTGTTCGAGGAATAGTCAACAGAGGAAATGTTCTTCTCATGGCAAGGGATGAAATGAAACTTTTTGAAAGGCATGAAACTAGATATAAGTCACAGAAATTGTCCTCCAATGTGCGATATGGGGATTGCAGGGACAGTGAAAAAATGTTGTGTAACATATGTCGCCTAAATCATGAGGTCCGAGAGAGAGGGAGGAGTGAAATTCTTTACGAGAACACGTATTAACCAAACACCGTTGTAGGAATACCTGCAAGTACAAATACAATTGATATCTCTGATACATGAACATGTGGCATGGGCGCAGCCATCCATAATAGAGTACATAAAAACTGAGATCCGAGGTATGCATGCAGCCATACAGCAATCAGGATCAACAAATAGACTCATGTATGGTTGCAGCCATCCAATCAAAAGAGTCATGCATATATTCATGATAAACCACAATATCCTGTAGCCTGGATCTTATAAAAAAAAACTCAGGGTCTTGCACTCCATCTCGACTCGAACAAGTACAAATTCAAGCATGCGAATATGTGAGCTGAATTCAAACATGCAAGAAAGTCACCTGATTACCAGCCAATGAGGTAAGTTGTTCACAAGCATGAGAGAAACCACCAATAATGACAATGGCTCTCAAGGTACAACTAGTACAATCCATGGAATTTGAACAATGATCTGGTGTTGAACACCCGTAGAATCACTCGATCGAAGGCTAATGGTGTGGACCTGTCGTTGAATGTGAAGAACTTTTCATTGAGGCGTGCAAGCTCCAAGGTACTGGAAGGGAGTCTCTACATCAACTTCCTGGATAATGAGCTGAAGTCGACAGGAAGTAACCTGGTTGAAGGAGGGCCATAATTTTTCCCACAACATCGACACGAGACAGAGGAACATGATGATAGTGAATCAGGACCAAAAAGAGGATCAGAGGGAGGTTGAAAACTACAAATAGAAACCTCTCTTTAACATATCAGTGACATGACTCTGGATTTGGCAATATTTGACATCAAGAGATCTGAGGTCATGATGACATGGAAAAGAGAAGATGAGAGGTCAAAACAGATTACCCAAATCCATGGAGGCAAAAAATGATGAAATGAGATGTCCGTCCCCAACCCAACACGAATGCAAGTGAATTTCATGTTCAAGAGCGACATACTGCCAACACAACTAAGAACTGGTTCCATTTTCCCCCACCATTACTGGTGAGCACCCCAATTATTTTTGGAAAACAAGCTTGAAGGGGATAACATATGCTTTTCATGTAATTTTTTCCTTCGAACAAATCCATCCTAGTACATTTTACAAGCCCTAGGAAGGAGGAACTCGGTGATGGTTTCTGATGTCATTTAGGGTTTAACGAGTCTGACAAAGGAAGAACTCAACATCGTTTCATGTTTAGAGAGTTTGAAAAGAAGCGAAAAAGAAAACTCCAACGGTCCCTTTTTGTAGGTAGTCTCAAGATCCGAAAAGGTAGAAAACTGTGTCTAAGAGAACCTCCGATAGGCTAAGGTGTTCCTTTTTCATAAATAATCTATCCCAGCTTGAAAAATGGGTAAACGTATATTGGGTAGATATCATTTCACAACCATTTAATGAGTTCAAAATGACAAGAGTCTCGACAATATTTTCATTTTTCGAGAGTGAGAAAAGAGCTTAAAGATGACTCCAACAGTGACTTTTTCGTGTTTTTACCGAGTCTGAAAAAGTATGAAATACAACTTGTTATTTCATTATCGTCACGTTGAAAACTTGTCGCTGCACAAGACACGCATGTAAAACCCATTTCTCGAAATAACATAGTGAAATAATAAAAAAATACACTTTAAAGCCTAGTTAGGGTTCTGAAAATTTATAAAATGCCAAATATGGTAAAAAATAAATTACTTTTCACTTTTACCTCTTGTGAGAAATTTGTTACCCTTTTTCACTGCGGTTTTGCGGCATTGACAACGGGAAATCCGGGAGGCTAATCGTGAATCCGTCTGTTCCAGTTAAGAACTCACATCTTTCCTTGCATTTTGATTGATTTTTCATTACCTGCAACCCCAATTTTTTAGATCTATGGGGGGATTTTGTAAAAATTAGGGCACGGTGGTCGACGCGGGTATCAGGCACGGACCTGCACCAACCGACCTAAAAATTTAACAGAGGCACGCCAGCCGTGGCAACATATTTAAAACTTAAATTTAGACATGAAGGCCCAATTTAACCATTCAAAAGCATTGGATTTGGCCAATGACAACCATATTGATTTTTTTGCAGGTGTGAAAAGACAATATGGTGATTAAATGGAAAGAACGAGAACACAATGAAGAAGATGAGGAAGCCATGGGAAATGTGATATGCATGGAAGTTCTCAGAAATTTTGGGCTCAAAAAATTATTTATGGCACCATGTCTTAGAGCTCAATCAAAGCTATTGCGGTACTTGATCAGTGTCTGGGACATTGATTAGGAAAAAATCATTATTCATGACTAGGAACTTGAGATTGAAGTCTCAGATGTTTACTTCATAACCGAACTGTCACGGAGGGGGGAAGTACCAATCCTGACTGGCACCTAGCCCTCAATGGAGAACATGAGTATGGTTATTGACATGGTGTGCCCAGGGGAAAGGAAAGGGTCGGGAAGCGAAAAAGTTGATATCCAAACTATTCCAGATTTGGAACTAAGGGTATTGTTGCACACCATCACACAAGCTACTGGATCGCAGGCTCCACACGAGACCACAAAAACACAGCTAATTCTTGCTGTAGATTACATGGCACCGACCCTCTACAACTAAGCAGAGGCGGTAAAATCAACATGAAGCGTCAATTGATGAAATGTAAGAAAACCAAGTTGAATCAGTTCGTCTACAGGTCCATATTGGTATCTTTCATCTTGGAATGGTTACCAATCTTCTAACGTCAAGAGGTAATAGTTTCAACACCACCAACCCAAGAGCCACATATGGTTTGTTGGGCAGCTTTGATGCCAAGGTCATGGGGTGGTCAACAGATGTCCTAGAGACCAGAGTTATTTGAGTGGCTCTGCCGACAACTAATTTTCATGGAGGACTAGGCCTACTCTGGAATGGATTTCACTGGTGATGCAGATCTCCCACTTCCATAGGGAGAGGATTGGGATGAAGTATTGGGTGAGACTCATTTTTTATTTTGATGAGTATTATGATTTTTTTTGTTATGCATGTTTCGAAATTAATCCATGTAATTGTAGATGTTGGCTCAGAGAGACCTACAGGTATGTCCCCAATAGCACGGAGGATTCCTTGCAACTTTGATGTGTCCCCTCATGGTAAGGGAGGCGAGGAGGAGGAAATCATACGCAACTTGGAGGGAATCTCCCGTGGGATCCCGGACTATGCACGATTCGATGATGTTCCTTGCGTGTACTAGAGACACATTTCAGGGGTGTCAAACTGTTTTCACCGCTTGTTGAGGCTGCTTGTATAGGTAGTGACTTGCTATCATGAGTGTCACACTGACTAGACACCTAGGTTTTATTTCTGCATATTTTTTAAGAGACATGATGTCTCAATATGTAACCGAAACACACATATTTTTTGAACTTATGATGCACATGGATGAAAACACTTTATATATATATATATATATATATATATATATATATATATATATATATATATATATATATATTTTTTTTTTTTTTTCCTATATGGATCTTGTCATGTGATGATGATTTTTTACAAATTACGCAAATGTCTATCTAATACAATGTTAGCTACTGTATTAGTTAATACATTCATTCATCTAGGAATATGCTGATATGTAATGTAATCAAAATTTCTTTCCAGTAAACAAACACTCAAATATAACCTAATAATATGCATGAGTCATTCGTGCACGTTCTTTGTACATAGGTGTTCTTTTCATTTTTGTACATTTTTGGCTTGGTGTGCTTTGCGAGAAGTTTCCTGCTCATTGGATCGTTTCTTATTGTGCAGATGTCTATTACCCCTTATGTCGGTTTTACGGATGGTGCTTCCCACAGTACCCGGAACCTGTCTTCAGCAGCTTGGGTGATTTATGATCCTATTGGTGAGTTGATAGACCTTCAATGTATCTGTCTAGGATGAACTACAAACAATGTCGTTGAATATAGTGTTGTTATTGAACCATTAACCAAGGTCATTACCCTTGAAATTCGTGCATTGATTTTTAACCTAGACTCATAGCTTGTTGTTCTTCAAATTAATGGACATTATTCTGTTAGAAACCCTCACATATTAAGGTTATATTTGCATGTTCGTTTACTGGAAAGACATTTTGATTACATTACATATCAACATATTCCTAGACGAATGAATGCATTAACTGATACAGTAGCTAACATTGTATTAGATAGACATTTGTGTAATTTGTAAAAAATCATCATCACATGAAAAGATCCATACAGGAAAATAGATGTATATATATATCGATTTTTTGCATCCATGTGCAACATAAGTTCAAAAAATATGTGTGTTTCAGTTACATCCTGAGACATCATGTCTCTTAAAAAATATGTGGAAATAAAACCTAGGTGTCTAGTCAGCGTGACACTCATGATAGCACATCATTGCCCATACAAGCCACCTCAACAAGCAGTGAACACGGTTTGACACCCCTACAGTGTGTCTCTAGTACGCGCGAGGAACATCATCGAATTGCACATAGTTCAGGATCCCATGGGATATTCCCTCCAAGTTGTGTATGATTTCATCTTCCTTGCCTCCCTCACCATAAGGAGCCACATCAAAGTTGCGAGTAATCCTCCGTGCTATCAGGGACATACCTGCAGGTCTCTCTGGGCCAACATCTGCAATTACATGGATTAATGTCAGAACATTCATAACAAAAAAAATCATAATAATCATCAAAATAATCCTATCTCAACCCTATCGCATAGTTTCCAACTTGTTGTGTAGGTAAATCCCCTCTACGGACAGAGGTGATTCCTCTAGCCCAAGAGTGGGTCTAGTAGCAAGAGGACATGTCAATGTGTCGATTCCTAGTTAATGAATGAAACTGAATCAGGATAGATGTCCTACCTTTGATCCAACGTCGTTGTCATAACTGTGGCAGTGGTCTCCTAATCTTCGTCCCGACACGTCATAGTCCTTCAGTAGTGGTACTCAGGTGCTTGCACAATGATCAGAGAATGAAAGTAGCATACGAAACAATATTTACATTCATGAATATCTAATTGGTCAAGGAGAATTAAATGTATTGCGCAAGATTAATCATATCAACATAAGACAGGAACCAAAAAATTAGTCATGTATTAAGTAAGAGAAAGAAAGAGATTACAACCAAATGAGCCTTGACGTCCCAGCCTCCTTCAGCAGGTCCAATCAAAACGCATCTTGAACATTCATCGGGGAATTTGGACTTGGAGAGGCAATCAACCTAGACTCTCTCTCGACAAGGGTCTCTCTCTACTCTATCTCACACTAGTTATATCAGACTGTTTTAGCTATTCTCCAAAATGTTCAGCTATCCAAACCATTCAACTAGCTACATCTATGTGAGAGAGATGCATTTATAGAAGGAGAGGAGGAGGTTGGGATCCCTCAAATGGTGGAAGGGGGGCCTTATCCTTCGGGAGGTTGCCCAAAAATAGGGAACAAGAAGCCAAAGGAAGAAGCTCGACGTTATTCAGTCGAACAACCCATGCTAACTCGCTCACGAAGTGGTTGGAAATGGAAACTTTGCTTCTATATTTAAAAAAAATTCCAAAAACATCTCGGCGCAGGCAATCCACTAAGACAGAGCGCCAATGGGCGCGGGGCCCAGTGCTAATTTCCCTTATTGGCGTGAGGCCATAACTGCTTGCTAGTGCCGACCCAAAATCATGTGTTTTTGATGGTTTGTTCTAGGAATAGTCAACAGAGGAAATGTTCTTCTCACGGCAAGGGATGAAATGGCAATTTTTGCAAGGCATGACACTACATATAAGTCACAAAAATGTTCCTCCAATGTGCTGGATGGGGATTGCAGGGACGGTGAAAAAATGTTGTGTAACACACCTACCAAGACAAAAGGCGAGAAAACACAAGTGCAAGCAGAGGAGTGCCCTGTCAATTTCACTCCATCCATAGTAAGAAGAATGACCCAGAACTCGACGAAAAGAGGGACTGCCTCTTTTAGGGCGAGTCACAATTAGTCGAGTTCTCCAATTTTGTTGGTTGAGTCACCACCTGTTTCACCTAGAGCTCATAATCTCTCGGTTCTTGCAGAGGCAAAAACCCATACTAAGGGCAATGAGGATCATGCAGAGAAGGAGGACGAAATACCCTTGTCGACCCTCCTCCATACATTAAATAAAAGGAAAGTAACATCGCGTACAAGCAAGGAACTGATAGAGGGTCAAGATGATGAGGCCATTAGAGAACTTTTGAGGTCTAAAATAGGCCTCCTAAGAAAAATGTACAACCAAAATAAAATTTATAAGAACTAATAGGATTCAAGATGATGATGTCAACCACGGGGGATGATTCACCATTTTTGGGGAAAAAAAGTAAAAATATTAAAATAAAATAAAATAATAAAACTACTTTTTTAACTTGTATTTTCAACTTATCTCCTAAGGTTTTACTCAAATTTCGAGCAGGAGTACTCGTTGGATGAAAAATTTAATTTCTCATCCAAGGAGTACCCATGTTGCATACTTTCGATAGACCATGTTGTGAGGTCCACCAAAATTATGCAACATGGGTACTCCTTGGATGATGAATCAAATTATGCATCCAACGAGTGTTCTCACTTGAAATATGAGTAAACCCATAGGGAGATAAGTTGAAAATACGAGTTGAAAAAGTATTTTTTTCTTATTTTCTCTCTAAAATTTGATGATGTAATCAAATCTTATTTTATTATTTCCACTGTTATTTTATAATTTTCTTAGGAGGCCCATTTTAGACCTCAAAATTCCCCTAATGAAAACATGTTGAAACCATTGATAATTTCAAGGAATAGGGTACTGAAACCCCTGAGGAGATGAAGGCGCAGGATATTTAAGCCCTTGGTGAAATGTACATGGAGGATACTAATATCCTTGGTGATATCGAAGTTCCAAGCACTGAAACCCTGGACGAAATTGAAATACAAAAATCGGGCAGCCAAGATAACATTGACCACGATGAGGATGGTACATGTTTTGAGTGAGCTGCGGAGAAGATGCTTGCACCAGACGAGTTGGAAATAGAGAACAACACCCTCTACCTTAGTAATCGGGTAGAAGAACTTGAGCAGCAAGTTCATGCCCTAGAAACATTGAACCAAGCCCTGAGGGAGCAAAACATAGTGAAGAAACAAGGAAAAATGGAATTAATAGAAGAAGTTAGACAACAAAAACAACAAGTCAGGGTATGGAAGTTTCGGGCCTTGAAGTGATATAAAAGGCACAAGTCCAGGATTGAAAAGGAGACTTCCCATTTTTGAATTTTTGCAGCAGGTAAAGGTTGTGTGAGGGGACACAACATTTTAGGGATTAGAGGATGCTAGTAGGTTAAAATTCCTCATTTTTAACCCTTTTCTATCTTAAAATCATGATCATAAACCTATGTTTTATCCTCATAAACTTCTGTTTACCTAGACTAGTCCAAGAATCTTGTCCTATCCCTACACTAGTTTTACGTTTCATACCTAAGGTTTAGTAAGTACTTAATTAATCATTTTTAAAATAGATTTTAATCCTTTTATGCTCTTGCAACTAATATCTCTCTTCCTAAAGTATTTCTATAAGTAAATTTATTAATCTCGAATCAACATGGTCTAGTGCAGGAAGATTCCTACACCGTTGGCAGCCGACCACCCCTAGACTTCTGCAACATCTCGTTACTTAACACGGGATTTTTGCTCCAGCTTGACCCATCTAGTTGCGGTCATCTTGAGTGTAATTCGGAGCAAATGATAATCAAGGATATGGCCAAATATTTGATCGCTGACCAACAAATAGTTAGTGTTTTATTATAGTCGATGGCTTATTTCGTAACATTGGTTATTATTTCATTCAAGCCGAAAGGCTGGAATTAGAATGACAATATGTAATTTTGCTATGGCCAAGGCTGAAAGGGTTGTATAAATCTAGATTTCAAATATGAAATTAGGGAGCGATAGCCATGCTACTGTAACTCTCGAAAATTTGTAATTTTGTGTTCTCGCCCTCGTTCTAGGCTGGATTTGTACTTATAATGTATTTTTTCCAAATCGAATTAATACAAGGATTTGCTCCATGTTATTTACATCTTGCATTTTGATCTGTCACTGATGCATATCTGAGTGTTGAATCTTTACATTTCCTAAAATGGGAAACAAGCTGGTTGGCTAAGGCCCAGACAACCCAACTCGTTTTCCCTCTCGTGCTTTCATCCAGTTAAAGTTGTGCGTGTTGATTTTATTTATGCAAGGTGTGGATTGAATTTGTAATTCATTTATTTATAAGAATTATGGTTTCATTTCCTTAACAATCAAGTGTGAAAGATCCGTGGTGTGTTTAATTACAGTTCGATTTATTTTCAGTCGTTTTATTTTTCACGAATCGTAATTGATTTCCGCCTAGAGTAGTGCAAGCACATTCTTGCACTAGTGTGATTATAATTTCTACAACTTATTTTTTCGGTTTATGACAGAAAGATTGTTTCATTTCTTTCCTTTTCAAGAATTTGATTTATTTTCACAAGTGAATTCTCATTAGTAAATACAATTCTTTTCAATACCAAGAGTTAAATCCTAGGAATTAAAAGATGATTGGTTAACTAATGAACATATGATGTTACAATACATCGAACTGTGCTTGCACTTCATATTTTAAAATGGAAGAATTAAAACGTAAATTTGAACAATTAAAGTGAACCTTTATGAGTCTATAAATATTAGAGGAAGATTTGGTTTATGTAAGTAACTGCCACAGGGATAAAAGCTTGTTTTCTTGCTTGAATCATTTCTTTCATTGCATTGAAGAAAAGTGTGCTTTAACTTTTGGAGTTTTGTTTTATTTCAAAATTATTTTTACTGCAAGATTCAGTTTGGTTGAAGAATTATTTTTCGTGCACAAATTATCTCATAATTCTGATTCACCTTTGTAAATTCGTTTTATAGATTAACACACTTTTTTTCGTTTCTCGAAAGTAATTGGAAACTTGGTGCAGGGACCTCTATTCCAGTACAGGAACCAATATCCTGTTACAGGAACCAATATCCTGTTACAGGAATCAATATCTTGTTGTAGGAACAGAGTGCTTGAAGCTAGAATCTTTGAGCCCCCTTGCACGAAGACATAAACCTCCAATGGAAGTGAAAAATATACTTCTCGCACCTAAGTACTATACCTGTACTAGTGCAAGTAGATTGCATGAGTACATGAATAACAGCTTGGTGCAAGAAGGAAAATCCTTAAGAAGGAAGATATTTCCAAGGGATCACTTGCGAACCTGCCAACACCCATACTGGAGATAAACATAGAGTTTCATTTTAGCAATCATGTTTTTTTACAGCAAGTGTGAAAGTTCCTTTATTTGATTTCTTCGCAAAGCACTTTCTTTCCCTTTCCGGCACTAGAACTTCTTTGGTGTAAATTTCTATGTGATATTTCTTTTTAATTCTGTACGATCTTGATTTGAGAAGTAGGTATAGATAGGAAAATTTCATGCCACTTTTGGCATTTCCTGTGCTTCATCTCTAAGTTTATGAACCCTGGTTTGAAAATTAAGTGTTGAAAGGAGTTTGCTTAACTGCGATTCCTGCACGCAACACTGTTCACTGTCACTAGACATAAGCCTATGAAGCACATTGACCAAATCTATAATATGTTTAACTGGTTGCTAATGAATACCCAATTTCTTCCGAAAATAAATTCCTGTCTTGCTTATGTTTGATTAAAGTTACAACGTCCAACTCCGATAGAATAACATAGCTTAAAAGAGTTTGGTAGATGAATAGAAGAGAAATCAAATAATTAAGTATTCATACTGAATACTCAATCAATACTATTTAGTAGATGTGTGTAGAAGACTTCTACAACCAAACACATGTACATTCAGGAGATGACAAAAGGAAAAAATTAAATGATGCAAAGGAGTTGTTTCAAACAAACTGTTCAATTAGCTAGTCTCCATAATGATGAAAACTTTGCAGTGGGTTGTTAGGGAGGTTGATACTTAGACCTAGTATTTCCCTAGCTCCTATGTTACCTTGAACATATGCAAAAAACATATTATGAAATCACAGGGAAAGACATACATGAGAAACACATTATGTCATGAAACTAAAGCCATAATACTTCAATTTAAAATTATGGAATAGAAGTCTTTTAAAAAATGGTGGGGTTTTGGCATCAAAAGCCAGCCCTTTTACAATGAAAATAAAATAATATAAAGAGAATTACATCAAGCTAACTATGTCAAGCTTTTTGGAATGAAAAATTGAACAATATAAAAAAAATAAAAACAATCTCTGAAAAACTACAGGAATTTTGGAGCTGTTTGTAAGTCTTCTACCTTGAAATCTTGAGTTGCTTAAAGTGTCTACTGGAAAAATGCATTTTGATCCTTAGTTTTTTGATATTCTATTGCTAGGTGTTTTCTGAGTGCTAATATATCTGCCACTAAATCTGAATAAGAATGACTCTTGATATTCCTCCTTCTTTCGATGCTAAAATCGTTTCCACAATCTGGTTGACAGGTCCTTTTTATAGAATTGATTAATACCTTATATTTTGATACAATCCATTAATAGTTCAATTGATTATCTTTCAGGTGCCTAATCATTGTTGTAAAATTTTGAGATGATTTGGAAATCATTGATTTTCTATCACTCTTTAGTTTTCAAAAATATTAATTTTAAATTTTTGGGAATAAGATATTTTAATTAAAATATTTCCCAAAAATTTATAAAATTATATTTTCATATCCCCATAAAAATAATTCTTGCCTATGGTTTTGAAAAACCATGACTACATTAGGAAACCATGTCTTTTTTTTACCTGCAAAATTTTTATTTTCTTCATGAATTTCATAAATCAAATCGCGAAATATTTCCTTAAATGATATTTTCTCTGTAAAACCATCCATGGTTTTGAGAACCATATCTTGTAATATTTCTCCATTTTGTAATAATTCTCATTATTCTGTGAAAACCATTTACTGGTTTGCTTCCCATGGTTTTGAAAACCGTGTCTCCAACCATGTTTGGTAAACCATGAAAATATGTTTTCAACTCCATTTTTTACTTCTGTAAAATATTTGAATAAGATATTATCCAAATTTTCTCTTCACATGCATTTTCCTCTTTATAAATTTTTTCCTCTTTATATCCATATATAACACCATTCATTTGTCTACTTTGTAAAATTTCATTTTCACCTCTTTAAAATGCTAACAACATTCATTTGTCTGCTATATAAAATTATTCCATAGAGAGGAAATATTTCTTTATAACATTGAAAACTCCATGATTTGTATTAAATGTACTTTTGAAACTTGTATCCTCATTTTACCTTCATGAAAATATATTTCAGTTGTTTAACTAGCCTCCTCTTACCTCAAGCTTTCACTCATAAGATCATTCCAGAAAAAATATGACTATAAAAATATTCCCTCCATTATAACCTTCGATGCAGACTTTATAATTTTTAAAATTTCCCACCTCACATTTATAAATTCAAATCATTGTGGTAAATGGTATGGAATTGGTATTGTGGGGGGATAATAGATGGTAAATGGTTGAGGAGGGGGTTCCACAATACATGAGATGGGAACACATGTAAAAGATAGTAAAAATGAAACAACTTTGCAGGGGGTAGGTTAAAAGTCTGATAGTCGCCCCTCCCCACAAACCGTTGATTTAATATTTCACTCACCTCGAGGTATTGTAGATTATGGTGTTTTAATGTGTGAAATGCATGGTGGGGACATAAGTTTGAATGGACTTATTAATTTTACTTATTGGTTTTGAATTTCAACCCCCCGTAATACATGGTACCAAATTTGGTTCTTGTACTTAGAGCTTGAGTTTCACTCAATATTTTTAACATAAGTTTAATATTTTAAATAATAATTTTATAAAAAATATAATTATATAAATTTAAAAAAATTAAATATTATTTAAAATAAAACCTATTATAAATAATACTACATAAACTTGTATAAAAACCAAATTTTCTAACAATGTTCTCATATACTTGAGAGTTGGCCAGGAAACCAATTAACAAAACTTAGAAAAAAATTATAACTTTTCTTGGATAAGAAAAAGTTACAACACCACCTACATGTACATTGCCTCATCCAAAGCTAGGATAAGTCAAGTGCAGGCCTCCATGTAAGCATCCAAGTAGCCTCATGTCATCTACGACTTTATACACTTTTCCAAAATTCCAAACAGTCCTCCTTCAATGCAAGGCCTCCTCCAAGCAAGCCACCCAATCCCCATGTGTAAATCATAAATAATGTCATAAAGCTCCATAATTATGTAGGAATCTAAGGAATAATGAAATACAAGCACCCATATGAGATCTTGCAATTAATGATTAAACTGACTCCAATGTGCTTTCCCATGATGGAACAATCAAGGGAAAACTATAGATCTTGTGCCCCACATCACATAAAGCACCCCGAAACATGTTGTAAACTCTTTTAGAGTAACCTTAAGAGCTAACAATCCCTCTTTACAAGGAAAATGTTTTTTCAAACACCAGTGATCTACCTATACATCTCAAACTTCCCTTGGGGTAAGCACTTTGTCCAAATGTTAGAAATCGACAACTTTGTGAGGTAATCATGGGACACAACACTCTTTTGCACCTAGTTTGTCAAGAAATGACACTGGATGTCAATTTTCTTGGAATTATCATGAAAGGAATGATTCTTAGAGACTTTGATGCAGTTCTATTTATCACAATACATAATTGTAAGCTCAAAACTCCTTCTCTCCCAACCTAGCCACTAAATTATGAATCCATATTGCCTAAAAACTCACTGAACGTGATACTATATACTCTACCACAATTAAACTGAGTTTAAATATTTCCTACATCTTACTAAACTATGATATCAATCCTGACCCTAGGATGAAACAAAATCCATAAGTTCTCTTTGATAAATCATTGCCACTAGTCTATTTCAAATCACAAAATCCATGGAGTAATACTTTATCATTTACTATATACCCAATGCCCCAATGAACAATTATCTTTAGATACATGAGCCTATGCTTCACAATTACCCATTTCATCTCTCACATAACAACCATACACTAACTTAGTGTATTTATAACATAGAAAATGTATGTACACATATTCACAAGGCACATCGAGGATCCAATGTAGATAATGAAGGGTCAATCATATCAATATCCTCATCTTGATAAAACTTCAAATTTAATGCCATGGGTGTAGCCAAGGGTTTGAAATCTTGCATATGGAATCTCTCCAAAATATCGAATGTGTACTTTGATTTCCTAAGGAAGACTTTACCTAGACCTTAATAACCTACAACCCTAGAAAATAATGCAATATACCAAAATCCTTCATGTCAAATTCACCTAACAACCTCTCTCGAAACCATACAATGAGCTTATTTGACTACCTATAATGTTCAACTCCACATATAGAACCAAGAAAATTAAATCAATATTAACCTACAAATACTATATATTTGGAGCAACAACATTATTGGTGAACTCCAAGTCTAGTAGGAACTCAGAAATCATTAAGTACCAAGCTCATGTGCCTACTTAAGTCCATAAAGAACATTATTCAACCTATAAACATGAGTATCATGACCATGTATATGACATCCTATAGGTTTACTTATGTAACTTATTCAATCACACCATTCAAGAAGGTAGTCTTTACATCCACCCGATACAAGTACCAACCAAAACATGCCACAAGGGGAGGAATAATATAGATAGAATTGAATATGGAAAATAGTGTAATTATCTCATCATAATTGACTTCCTCTTTGTATTAGAAGCCTATTTCAACAAAAATTGATCTATATTTGTCAATACTTTCGTTATATACATGTTTTACTTTGTGCAATTACCTAGAATTAATCACTAATGTCTGGTACAATCTCCCAAGCATAATTTTTAAAGATAGAGTTATACTCCTTTATCATGTCCTCCTACCACTCCCTCATCTCATACGATTTCTCAAAATTATAAGGTTATTCTAGCTTCTCAAATGATTGTACAAATTCCACAAGATGAACAAGTAACTTGTAAATGTGACCCTCTCTCACCCCTATAACCAAATTCCTAAGACTAGCTAGATTATGATCATCAATGGTACAATCTGGTACTTTAAATGCAAATCTAGACTAATGATATACCATATAAAAAATTTAAAAATGTTTTTTCTTGAAATCAAGAACAAGCAAAGCATCACTCAATTCTGGAACATCACTTGATGGTATCGAGAAGGAAATGGAAACTATTTCTCTCATAAGATAAGTAGCATCATCACCCATATCCACATTCATGCCTCTCCCTTACTTATTACGCTTGTTGAAGAGTCACTTTTCATATTTCACATGTCTCAATGTACCACTATCCACATAACATCCAACACTAAACATAATGTTAGAAGATTAACAATATAACATGCACAAGGTAGTTTGAAACTAAAAGGATTATTCCTATACCCTTGCTATCATTATTGCAACTTGTTTATTTTTCATCCTTTTCTTCTTCAGTGGACAATAGTTGGAAGAATGTCATCGTGACATGGGTAACACATCACCTTACTCGAGTCCTTATTTCTTGTAGCCTTTCTTTCTACCCTTCCTCATCATCATGATGGGGAAATCTCCTCTACTTCCTTTTTTGCCTTGAATAAGCTTGCAACTTGATTTATTCTCGCACAATCATGCAAAAGCTTTGCATATGGTGGCAGACTCTCACAAGCATAAGCACTTTGGAAAAATTACCACCAAGATCAAAGCAAGTCCATTCAAAGCAATAGACACGAACTCCTTATCCTCCACCTTCATCTTGAAGGTTTACAACTAATAGTTGAACCATGTGATCCTTGTTAAGTAGCTCAACACAGTGTTTTTCATACCTATGTTCATAGCTAAAAACCTCTTTCACAAGATTGTTTACTGAGAAACACATGATCTTTGAAATAAAACAATCAAAACCTCACACATGTCCTTACATTTCTTCTCTACAATGTTAAGGATGATATGATCCTTCACAAATTCAAGGATTTGTCTATTTTCCTTGGACCACTTCTTATGATGAGTGGAAAAATTCATAAGATTAGAATGTTCTGTAAAAGTTTTCTCAACATGCTCCTAAATATCAACTTCCTCTATAAGCATCTATAATGTAAGCTTCTAAGGAAAAAAATTGGAAACTCCATCCAACTTGTCACACTCTCTAAGATTGAGAGTCAACCTATGCATTCTAAAAAAATCATTGAATGTAAAAGTGAATAGTATATGAGGTAGACAAGAGCTATCCTAGGGTCAAATATTTCTCCCAAACGATCTAGAAATCTACACCTAGACAACCTATAAATGGTCAATCACCTCTTGCATGTACAATGCAACCAAAAGAACGATTTCAACAAAAAAGATCAGATACCATGAAAAATTTTGGTGAATAATACCTTTTATTGCAAATTTAGATATTTCACCTCCTAAGGGAGTTTCCTAGATATAGTTCCTATGAATTTTCAACTTTAGCAATACATTGAAACTAAATTTATAGCATAAAAAATAAAATCTTAACTTGATCTCGACATTGAAAATATTTCATTACAAGACCATGGAGAAACACATTCGCAATGTGAATAAAGTGACAGATGTGCTAAATTGTGATATATGCTCATATAGGTCTTTGAGTGACCATATATAGATAGAGACAGAGATAGAGATAGAGAAAGCATATAAGAAGGCAACCAAAACTCCTAAGAGGAATGCCTTAGAGGAGGGTACAAGGGGAAGGGAAGAGTCTTAAATCCGATGGACAATATTTTAATTCCATTCAAACCTAATACAATAGGAAATCCACGAGAAAATATGCCAAGCTTATAATTTGTTGGAAATATTGAGAGGGGGGTGAATCAATATTTCTTAGCAATTAACACTTTTTAATCCTTTTCAGAGCATTAGTCATTCTTCAATTATTATTAATGTTCTTCTTCAAAAATTATAAACAATAATCAGCATTAAAGAACACCATACAACGATTTAGAAAGATAAAACAGTAAACACAAAGTTTTGAGGTGGAAACCCCCTTCGGGTAAAAAATCACCGAACACTTCTCTAGTAATTGTCTTCTTATTTCTTTAAAATAAATATTAATTACATCAATATTTTAGATACAATTGAGGGATGCATTAATCCCCTAATTCACAGGCCACAACCTGTAGGACTCTACTAACCCGTTATATCCTACTACAACCATAATGACACCCCAAATTCCTATAGATTAGGCCACGACCTTATGAGTGCCAAAACACTCTGTTTACCAGCTGCTATCAGAAAGGATGCTTCGTTGTCTTGTTAGTTTATCGGCCACAACTGAATGGATGCCACAATCCCTATGCAACCCACAACTTGCCCTAGCACCACCCTGCCACCCTTAAGTTTGCTCAGGCCACAACTTGAAGGTAACTCCAATCATCCAAAAGAGTCGGTAGATCATGTTTCACAAATTTCACACTAGATCCTCTGTACTCTGAATCAATGTAGAATAGTTTTAAGAAAGATGTAGAATAAATGTCAAACCCTAGTAGTCACTGACCACTTTTCCCACAAACTGGTCACTGCACAAAGCTACACATCAAGCTATCATTGTATCACTATCATTGCACACTATATGTAACTATCACTACAAATCGCTACAAAAGCGCTAGCTATCACTGCATGTCACTGCTCATGAATGAATAGTCATCAGCACAACCACTGCTATAATCAGGTTGCACACGATGTTGCAAGCATCTGGAACTTCTATCAAATAATAGCACAAACTAATGTGCCTCGGGTCATACCGATGACCTGCAATCAGTGCTTTCAAACTTTTTCCTCAAAGAGCTACCAAGATACGTGTAAACATTGCTCATACACTACTATTCATAGTTACTTCAATAAGCTATAAAACAAGGTGATGTATTCTCAGAAACCTGTTATCCTGTAAGGTCATAATTATGTTACTCAAGTTTATCTTAGGTTATCACAGTCATTGTCAACTCAAGGTTCTACTAGAAAAAGTCAATATCACATATCAATAAATTTTTATGTCAGTCAATCATCATTTTGTATGTCGAGTATCAAGTCTAGTCAAAGTCAAAATTTCAACATATGTGTTAAGTCTATAAGGTCTACTCTTACTAAGTCAAATTCAAGGAAAAATGTCACCACACAAATCCAACCCTTTCATAGTAAGTCAAAGACAAGGTAGTTGTCACTTGATGTAGATAACATCAACTGTCATTAATTTAAGTCAAAATCAATATACTATTTATGCCTAGGTCTAAGTATCTTAAAGGTGAATTTCAAGTCAAAGCCAAATCTAGGTAATATAGTTAAGTGAGGTCACGATCAAGTATCACTTGATGTCCATTAAATGTCAATGTTATCATTTTTAAAGTCACAATTATACAATTAATGCAATCACCTGCTATCAAGGTCTTGTTGTAGATTATCTTTTCTAAATCATAGCCTCATCAAAAGGATAAAGAATACCAACATTCATACACATCCTTGTCTAGTTGCTACAATGAAACAAGGAGAATATTGTACATATATCTCTACAATCATAAGGTCACTATTAAGGTACAAGATTACTGTCAAGTAACTCTATGACAGGTCTATGGGTTATGTCATTAGTCAAGTATTATATTTAAGTTGTAGTTGTTTCACTAATCTATTAAGTTGATGTCTATTTCACTTGTTTTCCCAATACATACTTCATTTTCCAATGTTTTACCACTAGATAAGAATAATGAAAATCCTAACAACAATCAAGGTATCAATTCAATGTCAAAGTTAAACATATTATCATAACATGCTCATCAAGGTAAATTTAATTAAAAAGTCACTTATCTTAGGTTTTCAATGATTTACGATCCAAGCTATATCAGAATTTTGTCACTAGTAAGACTGATCTTCAATAGATAATTTTGCTACAATGTTTCCACAGATGATAAGACAGATCATAAGTTCAAACTTATATTGAGTGATGTTGGCTTTTCCCATAGGAACATGTATAAGTAAGAAGATATTTAAACACTTAACAATTTTCAACATAAATAAAACTTTTAGACCTTCGTTGATCTATGTGATCGAGAATGTAGGGATAATTTAATCATATTCCAATAAGACCTTCATAATCCAATGGATGGAGACCTATCTCTTTGGGCTACCTCGTTGCCTTAATAAGGCTTATAATCATGAGCATCATCAAACTTTATTTTGAAAAGGTAAAAGCATTAACTATTGATAAATAGGCTTGCAGCCTTGCCTTCACCTGTACTCAACGGATACCAAGATTTTTCTTTTAAAAGAAACTACACAACCATACCTTTGAGAGGGCCAAAGCTTCACAGAATTTTTAACTATGTTGGGAAAAATCATCTACCATCCAAATCCAATTTTTGGTTATGTTCCTTCATGAGGCTATATGCACTTCCTTCTTGGGTAGATTCACTTGCTACAGAAGGTTCTAAGGGTATAGAAAATTGCAGAGCTATGTGCAAAAGATTCGTTGAGTTTTTGAAGTGATGAGTGATAGTTTGTGTTATTTTATAGGTTAGGGAGGGGTGTCTTGTTGAGGATACAAGGAATTCATTCAAATGGACATTAGGTGTCTTAAAATAAATTTTATGTTTAATAAATTTAATTTAATTTAGTACTTGTTAATAACTTTTTATTAAACTCTAAGTAATTGTACACTAACCCTATTTGGTGTGTTTTGTAGGTGACACATGAGTGCAGTAAGTCAATGATTGATTTATTGTCTTTGATTCTTGAAATTATTCAACTTATACGTGGTGAGATTACAATGAGAATCCCTGTCATATATTGAAAATAATTGGCGAATAAGGTGTCATATCTCTACCCCTTAGGGTTTTAGCCCACAAAATTGGTCTTCAACTTTAAACTCAGATATCTCTCAAACCAGAAGGAACCACGAGGCGTACCATGTATTAACGAAAACATATTGACAAGGAAAATATAATGACATAGATCTCCAACCCAAGCTCAATGATTTGACCTACCAAAAAACCTCGACAAAGTTGGGGTACATCCTTAGTCCAGGGAACCCAAACCCTAGGACTTGGGTTTTCAACCATCCAACAGTATAGCTGCTATCTTGATGTAATATGATAATTACTGAGAAGAGTTCATTATCCATTTGACATAAATGACTGGTGCTTTTGGTCAAAGTCAAACCTAGTCAACTCCATGGGTTGACATCAATGACAACACCATCCAAAATAATTTAAGCTCTTAAGAACAATATTTTCAAACATAAATCATATTTAATATTCATTTTATTAAAATATAATTTACAACGGTAATTTTGCGATATTGTATTTAGAATCAATCTTAATAATTTTTAATGGTTTTAGGTTTAACTTATATTAAATTATAAAATCATACGAATGCTAGAAATTACCAAATCATGAAGGCAAATGTTTGTTAGTAAAATATGAAATAACACAATTTTGGAAAACATGAATATTCACACACACACATGCACATATGAATATATATATATATATATATATATATATATATATATATATATATATATATATATATATATATATATATGTATGTATATATATATATATGTATGTATGTATAAACAGAAAAAAACAAGTAATCCCATATACATACTCTTAGCTTATCACAAGTTGATATATTTATCCAATCTCTCTAAAACCTTAGCTAGGGAAAACCATGACACCCCTAAGCCACACTAATGGTACTCCAACAAGCTATAACCACTGGTAGCAAGTCCTCCTTGACCTCATGCAAGATTCCTCCTCTTTTATTCCTCCCCAAAAAGTACAATGCTAGGGTTTATTGCCAAACCTTAACTTCTTTCTTGCTAGGGGTAGAAACCCTAACCCTAGAAATATCCAAGAAGATTTCCAAAAACCCTAGTTCTCCAAGACAAGAGAGATTAAATACAAAGAAGAGTAAAAGTGTGTGTGTGTGTGTGAGAGAGAGAGAGAGAGTCCTCTCCTCACATCTATAACTCAAGTGTGACGATGGATGAGCTCTCCAAGCATGCATGAAAGAATGATTTTGTCCTTACTTTATCTATATGAAAGGTGAAGGGAGATTTACAATATCAAGTGGAACCTTTCAATTACAAATAACCTACAAGATATAAGTAGATCCACAAAAGTGAAGCACTCCTACAATGAAAAACATACAAGATACAAGTAGATCCACACAAGTGAAGCACTCCTACAATGAACAACCTACAAGATACATGTATACCCACACAAGTGAAGCACTCCTACATTGAGTGACACATGTCAAGCTCAACGGTGATGATGATCTACAAGCAAGGTTTAAGGCATGAGTGTTGTCCCTCCAAGGTCCAATGCTTCTCGTTGAAGTGCCCCAAAGCTCCAACGCATCTCATAGGCCATTTGCATATTGTAGGTCCACCCACCTACATGTCTACTCCCTCAACCCAAGCTAGCATAAGTTTTTAGTTTTTGGAGTAGAAAAAGACATGTAATATTCCTAATTGGAATTTAATAGCTAATACCAAGTAATGGACTAGGAACAATAAATAAACTGGAATTCATACACAAAAATTAAAACACCAAAATGTCCAACAACACAATAGAAGGCACTTTATTAATTTTATGATAAAAGAGTACAAAAAATTAGTTGAAATATTGGAACCTAGGCTTTCTATGCAAGATGAGCAGAACCTAGAAAAATGGCCTCGACCCAAGTGGTAGAAATGTTCACGAAGTGATCTACACACTACCGAAAAATAATGTATTTCTGGCCATTGGTTGGAATGTCAATCGTAGGGATGAATAATCCTTAGAATGCTGTAAAAATTTAGTTCTAAACTCCTCTCCCAAAACCCAGAAAAAACCTAAAAATGGTTTTCCCTTAATCTAGATGATGAAGAATCCCTCCAAAATGGTGCAAATGGCTCTCTAGATAACTATACGCCCAAATAGGTTTATGAACTATAAAGCACTCACAAAATTCTAAAAAATTAACCCCAACCTCTACACACTAATCCCAACAAAACCTAAAAAATATTTGGCCCAATTTTGACTAACACGGATGACCCCAAAAAGTATGAATGACTATGCTAGGTAGAATCTTCACACTACTGAAAATGCTCTGCTCAAATCTTCTCCAAAAAACTGTTGAATAGCCCCCCAAAATCCACACAAATTTTCCTTTAAAAACAAGATTTCTCTCCAACCCCAATTTATCCTGGAATCTACGGTTCCTCTCTCCAGTGCAAGCATCAACTAGTGAGTTATGTACACTATATAAATGAGATAAATTTAGACTTAGATATTTGCTCAATCTACGCCCTTAAAAATTACAACAAACTCCTTCTACATCCAAGGGAAAACTCTCTACAAAAGCCCAAAATATCTAACCCATTGTTTCCACTCCAAAATATGTACCATGAACTGCCCCCGATATTAGGAAATGCACAAAGCTAATTTGATCTCCTGCAATAATCTCAAGGGAAGCCCTGAATTGGAATCCCAAACTTCCTAACTAGGGATACACTCGAAGTTCTATGACATGAGGGTGGAATTTCTCCTCTGAATTCCTGTGCTAAAAAACACTTTTCTTCTTGTGCTAAACAATTCCAAGAGAAGATGAAAGGTGAAATGTAATAGTAAAAATATGGTCAACAAATGAGTCCATCCTCCTTTTATAAAATATCCCCATGCTTCTAAAATTCTTAATTATTATTATTTTTTTTTTTGGGGGGGATTTTCCACTAAGTCACTTTTGCCTCCCATTTAATGAAATAATAATTTGACGCCAATATCCAATAAAATAATTATTTCCACATTTCTCCAAAATAATATTTTCCCCTTTTAATTAATATTACCAAAATTGGTCGAAATTCCCATGCTCACAAAATTAGGGATATTACAGTCCTCCCTGCCAAAAATTGCTTGTCCACAAGAAATTCCCGAACAAGTCCTCCCCCCTATTTTTGATCAAACCTGTCACTGCAAACAATACTAAGGTCCCAAATGTGCCATTGACTCATCCCTGGCCCATGCACTATCCTTTCATAAAGGAATCCCTTGATACTAGGATCCCAAGCCATCTTGATCTATGTTAACAACAACCCTTTACTCCACCCACTGTCCAACTATGTATAAGATTTAGAACCCCTCTGCATAATGTCCATGATTAGAGCGTCATGATAATATAAATCATGATCAAATCCTCGTGAGGCTATCCTATTGAGTAGTCAACCTCATGCACTTCAAGAGAAGGCTCTTGAAGATACAATCCAACCCTTGTGGAGATGAATTCTCGTCGACATGAACTCCCCTTGATCTCCTCTTGTTAATCATTCCACCATGCTGGTGAAGTTCCCCATGCCAAAAAAAAACCACTAAAACCCAATGGGAGATTGGAATGATCTTCCCCTATAGAAACCAACTCATCCTTAGGGGTGGCTAAATTACTAAGTCCTATGATGCCAGGATCCCATTCCCATCGCAGTGTGAAACTGTCCTGTTGACATCACAACACCTTGGTCATGACTGACTGCCCAACACACTCATAACAGAGCCTCTTCTCCTATAATTATCAACCATAATATATGTGTTGATCGAGGCTATGCCCAACCTGCTAAGGTGGCTCAGCAATGCCAGAGCCTCTTACTCCATGGATGGCCCTAATCCTGAACAACAACCTGCCTCACCATATGAGGAATAACTCAATGATTCCCTATGTGTTATCTTGAGAATGAACCTGATCACCTACTATCCTAACCATACTCACTAAGAAATGTATTATCCCCCCAATCAATTGGATCCATGGATTCTATATCCATACTAGAGGTCCACAACCCCCAATTCTCATTGCCTGCTATTACGACATGCTGCTAGCTATTGGGACCCATTTTTGCCTCGTCTCTGTCCCCTATATGTATTAAATATAGGGAACCAAGCATTAGGAATATGTCTTGCATATGAAAAGTTTCTCTGCTCCTACCAAACCACACAATTAAATCTGCTATCTCAGTTCCTGATGATGTACCCGGATACTACTTGGAGCCTAAGAATATTCCTGCTAATGAGGACTACCTTCCCCTGTATTTCATGCTCACATAATGCCACAGGTTTTCCTACCAAAATTTCACCCTACAAATCACTCACAATCACCTCTCTAAGTGTGAACTCAGGAGTGGAACATACTCTACCTCTGCAACAAAGAACACACTCCCCAAGGTTGTACCTGTTAGCAAGTGCCTTGACCAAATTTCCCCACTCAGAAGTCCCTCTGTGGATACTTTGTGTCCCATTCAATTGTCTCAAGTGAGCCTTCTACATCCTGCTGCTTGCGACGAAGTCATAAAGGGGAAACACCCAACTCCTCTGCACCTGCATGTAATGTGGAGGAGAGACAAGCGTGTGAATCCCTATGGATATCAACAAATGATGCTCATTTGCAACCCAATCGATCCCAAGTGAGCTACACCTAATGGCATGCTTTTTGTCCCTATTAGGTGGTCTCCCTAGAGGTAACACTCCAAAATCCCATGCGCCAATTTCACACACCACTGCATACAACCAAGTATCCCTGCACTCCTCTGCATACAAACATGCACATCCATGACCCTTGCAACAAAACTAAACCCAGTTGCACACCTTTGTGCACTGTTGGACACCACTACCCATTTCCATATAATCCTAAATTAGTTGGCATCCCTCTTGTGACGAAGTAACTGTCACTCCATGTAGAAACTTAAGGTGGTGTGAATCACTCTTCCTACTCCATAGTGAAAGCCCACACATCACAACACTCCACCATACACCTTTGTGCTCCTCTATAGGACAATGCTCATTGTTGCATACTCCTACACACCACTGGATTCCCTAGTCTAAGGCTGAGGTAGTATGTGTCAGTCCACACCCTGCCGGTATCACCACCTCCACTATCACATTACCATACCCTCTGATGCATGGATATCCCCTCCAAATTCCCCCCTGAGGTACCCGAGAGGTGAATCTCTCTATGTACTAGTGACAATGCCACCACTGTGTTACTCCTAAGTGACCTTTGTGTCCCAACTAGCTGCGGAAAGTCATTGGCCCCCAAAAAGGTACTATCTGGTGTCCTGATGATGCCACTTCCTCCGACAAATTCTTGCCATGGTATGTTGATCATCAAACAATCCCATGTATGTTCAACAGGCCTAGAAAACCCACATAGTCTGCTTGTTCCCATGTCAATCTAATCTATCACTAGTACTGATGGAGGTCTGAAAGAATGTGGGCGATCGATCATCATATCCATTGTACCACTAGTACCACTAGTAACCAAGACCATCCTATGTCAGGGAATCCCACCTGGATCCCAAAAATAGCCTAGCCCTCGACACACCCTTGAGATCCTCTGGTAACACACGACCCCTGCTGAACTATGCTCTTAGCCATGGATATATCCATGCACCTAGTTGGATCCATATGATACCAACTCAATATCTCTCGCCATCCAACCCCAAGATATAAATTGAATGCAATAACACCCAAACACACAAAAATCCCTCCATTCAGCAAATGTTTCACCCTGCGGAGTTGATGTCGCCTTTTTTTCTAGTCTGTTCAACACATATGATTTTCCTAGGAAACATGAAATTTATCTCACCAACATGTAGAGGAAACCCAACACTACTGCGAGCCCCATCGATGAATTCCTGAAGAGGGATACTATGGTACTCCAACATAAACCCTCTAGCTGCATTGTTAGGGATGTCAATTGTTCCCCAATGCGAGTGAGTCATCTTGGCCACTGACTTGGCACAAACTACTCTCATATCCTCTAGTTCATCATTCTTTTGTAGAATGACCTCCTAGAATATCTTAGCCTTCTTCCCCAATGCTAAAAGGTTGACCCTAAGCCACTAAATCTATTGTGTGCGATGATCGTCAAAATCTCTGTCACAGTTCTAGATCCCTCTGTACCTATCAACACCTCATCAATGGATATGTCTCCTGACACCTCATCAACGGTGGATATGTCTCCTGACACCTCATCAACGATGGATATGTCTCCTGAAACCTCACCAATATGATGTGGGATGCTATCACCTAAAAACTCGGACATGACCCTGGACATCTCATCAATGGATGGCACCTCATCAATAGTGGACACCTCTGTGACTCCTAGCACCCTGTTAATGGATGGCCCTATGGGTGTATGCTCTAATCTCTCCCCCAAGGTTTTAGCTAAAGCTATCAAAGGAAGATCCAACAAGGGTGACTCCTATGCCACTCTAGCTAAATCTATGTGCTCCTCCTGTGTGCCATCAACGCCATGCTCAATCTCCTCCTCAGGATCCTAATATCTAAATAAATGACTCCACCAGCAGAAGTGCCTCCTTGTTAAATTGGAAAACTAGGTCCAAACTCCATGTTGTGATGCTTAGATGAAGATACCAATATTTTTATTGGATTCCTCTTTTAGAGAGGTGCAAGATCAATCTAAAGATCATATTGATCTAATGAGAAGAACATTTGTTTTGAATTTATTTTTTAATATATTCAAATATGTGCAGATCGGCTTTAAGGTTTTGTACCCCAGAAAATGTGCCACACACCCTCAGTGATGGATATAAATAAAATCAACATTGGAGGACATTTCACTCATCTCCTCATCACACATATTTCTTTCTCCACTTCTGATTGGTTCGAGTTACTTGGAGGAAAATCTGCAGTTCACACATGGGAGAAGGATGAAGACAGTTTTTGCTGCAACTAGGGTTTCCACGACAGGTTTGACCAGAGTTGACTTTGGTCAATGCATGGTTAAAAGGAGCTTATTTTTGGTATAGTCTTTGATTTCTGCAGTTTGTACATTTTGGCACAAGTACCGAGGTCAAAGGTTGACCGTAGACCGTAGACCATGATGCGTTGACTTTTACTTGTTGTTGTTCTACATTGACTTTTCTGTGCAGTGTTGAATTTTGAGTTGACTATTTGGCTAATCTGAGGGTTGTGTGACATTGTTGGTTAGATGACCAATTGAGATTTTGTTGGTTGAAGCATCCTGTTGACCACCGTAATGCACCAACACACTTATATGTTTCTGGCTTGTCTTCTGTCGATCTACTGGTATGTTCTATCAGCATTTTACTTAATGATTTATGTGATTTTTGTCTAGTATTGAAGAGAAAGTAAAGTTGCATCAAGCATAGAACATATAAATAAATTTACATGGTATCAGAGCTGAGGTGAAGATAAATCCCTAACTTGTAGAAATCGCTAAAGAAGAGGATGAGTTCCTAAAACTACAATGGCTTTAAGGTTGGTGAAAAATTGACTAGGAAGGATGAATTCCATGCTTGGAAGATGACATTAGATCTTATGTTGGAAGACAAAGATGTCATGGACTATGTGCAGGGTAAAATCCAAGAGCCTTCATCCACTGCAACTATTGCTGCCAAGACAAAGTATAAGAAGGGGGAGATCTAAGCAAAGCTGATGATCAGGGACTCAATTCACAAGAGTTTGGTTTCCTATATCTCTGAGCTGGGAACATCAAAAGAGATGTATGATAAGTTGGTCAACATGTTCAAGGCCAACAATGCAAATCAAGTACTATTCTTCAAGAATCATTTGAAGAATTTGAAGAAAGGCAGGGATGAGTCTGTTCAATCATACCTTCTGAAGCTAACTAAGATCAGGAACAATCTGCTAGCTATTGAGGAGACAATAGCTGATCGAGAGATGATACTCACCGCACTTGGAGGGCTCCCATCTGAATGGCATGTGTTCAACACTACAATTCTCAATAACAATGTGATACTTGACTTTGACAAAGTACTATCGAGATGCGTACAAGACAAAACAAGAATGAAGGAGTATGGAAATGAAGGAAATGCTGCCTAGGCTGCTCATTCTAGAAATAAGAAATTTGGTGGTCCAAAGAACAAAGGAAGAGTAGGGACCCAAGGAAAGAAGGAAAATTTTTACACTTGTCATAGGCCAGGTCACTATGCTAGAGAATTTCCTTTCAAGAAGGATTCTCCTGATGATGATGACAAAAAAAACAACCGGAGGAATGGAAATCAAAGGAACAATAGGTTCAAGGGAAAGAGGAAGGCTCCCTCCAATGGAAATGAGAAACCTTTCAAAAGGTTGAGAAATTCTAGGTATGAGGAATCAAATGTTGTTGATAAAATAATTGAATACATTCTTGTATCTGCCCTCTCTGTTGCATCTCCACCCGACACTATGGATGTCTGGTTGATATATAGTGGTGCCTCAAGGCACATCACTAGGTTCAAGGAAAAACTCTCTGATATGGTTGAGAAGGATACTAATTTGGAAATTATCCTTGGAGATAATGCCACATATCCCTTGAAAGGGACAGGGATTGTGACCCTCCACTTGTCTCAAGGTCAAGTCCTCCGCTTGCAGGATGTACTCTATGTACCTAATTTGAAGAAGAACCTTGTGTCTATATCAGCCATGGAAGACAAAGGTTTAAATGTGGCATTCACTGAGGGAAAGGTGCACATGTGGAAGAAGAGCTTCAAGGAAGCTATCACGTTTGGGTCTAGAATTGATACACTTTCCCAGGTTGGAGGAAGTCCACTGGGAGAAATGACATGAGATGCTATCAGATAGATCGATAATGGCACTGAATAAGAGACGAACGGGTTCAAGAAATGTTGCAAATAAGCTGGCATTAAGAGGGAGACCACAACTGTATATACTCCTGAGCAGAATGGTGTTGTTGAATGAAAGAACAAGACCATTGTGGAAGCTACCCATGAAATGCTATGTGACGAGGGTCTACCGAAGTTTTTGTGGGAGAAGATGCAAACACAGTTGTGTACATACAAAACTGATGCCCAGATTCCGCCTTGGACTCCAAAAATACCGAAGAGGTTTTCACTGGAAAGAAACCTAACGTCTCACATTTTAGAGTTTTTGGATGTCCTATTTATTTTCATGTGACGAAAAAGAAGAGGAGAAATTTGAATGCTTCTGGGAAGAAGAGAAGGTTTCTGGGCTACAGCGAAACTTCGAATGACTATAGAGTCTATGTGCCTGGTCAAAGGGAAGTGGAGATATGCCACGATTGTCACTTTTGATGAAGATGCTTCCCTGAAGAAAGTAGTCAATCTTTCGAGATCTGAGGAAGATCATGAAGCAAGGCCTGGAAATCAAGAAGAACAGAAGGATCAGACGATGCCCGATGTTAAAGGACCGATGGACTCGATTGATCCACCTCCTTCACTGGGGAAGAGATCATCATGGCTCAGGGACACTCTCGAGGATGCCGAGGGACATATGGCCCCAAGGGGGATATTCCGTGAAAGAAATAAACCGAGTAGATGCCAATGGTATCTAACACCCATGAGTACTATTGTACCATCTGAGCCTGGATATTTTGAGGAAACCGTAAAGAATCAAGTCTGGAAGGATGCTATGCACGAAGAGTATGAGTCCATAATGAAGAATGATTTCTGGGATGTGGCTCCAAGACCGGAGGACAAAGCAGTTGTCACCTCGAAATGGCTCTACAAGATCAAGCATGGATCTAATGGAAGTGCTGAAAATTTCAAGGCAAGGTTTGTTGCCCGTGGCTTCTCTCAAAAGGAAGGCATAGACTATGATAAAATATTTTCACCTGTGGCTCGATATACCACCATTCGATCTATCATAGCCCTTGTTTCTATGCAAGTATAGACTCTCCATCAGATGGATCTGAAGACTGCATTTCTACATGGTGCGATAAAGGAAGAGGTATATGTCGAGCAACCTCTGGGGTTCAAAGTCCAAGATCGGGACACCCATGTATGCAGGTTGAAGAAATCCCTCTATGGGCTGAAGCAAGCACCCAGAGCTTGGTACGAGAAGATAGATAGCTACCTGATGAAGCTTGGCGTCAATTGTAGTAATGTTGGTCTGAACCTTTACTTCAAGGCTCACAGGGAGAAGCCTCTCATTTTGGTATTGTGTGTGGATAACCTCTTCCTAACAGGTGCTAACCCTCTCATTCATCAGTGCAAGAGGGAGCTCGCTACTGATTTCGAGATGAAGGACCTAGGACTGATACACTATTTCCTAGGCCTAGAGGTTTGGCAGAGACCTGGCGAGACTTTCCTTTCTCAAGGAAAATACATTGTGAAGTTTCTGGAAAGATTTGGTATGGTGGACTGCAAGTCCGTGTCGATACTGATGGAGCTCAACTTTAAGAAGTTGAGCAGCAGCACTGCTAGGCTTGTATTGGCAAATCCTACTAAGTATCGTCAAATCGTATGGGCCCTGATGTTCTTAGTGAACACCCGTCCGAAAGTATGTTTTGCAATGAACACTTTGAGTCAACACATGGTTGATCATAACATTCACTGGGTTGGTGCCAATAATCTCTTAAGATATCTCTGGGGCACGATAGACCATGGGCTGAGATACACTGTTGGCAGTATGACTGTCCATGGATATACTGATGTCGATTGGGCTGGCAATGTGGTGGATCGCAAGAGCACATTTGGAGGATACTTCACACATATATCTGTTTCGAGTAGGAAACTGAAGTCGGTAGCCTTGAGCACCGCTGAGGCCGAATACATTATAACATGTATGGCATGTTGTGAAGTCACTTGGTTGTGAAGGCTCTTCAGTGAGTTGTTCGAGCATGTGCTAGATGCCACCGTTATCCTTTGTGATAACTAGAGGGGGATTCGTTTGTCATAGAATCCTGTATTTCACAAATGATCCAAGCATGTTGAAGGCTGGTACCACTTTATCCAGGATATGGTACAGTGAGGCGCAGTAAGGCTCGATCATATAGGCACTGATGAGCAGGTCACAGATATTCTCACAATGCCCTTAGGGAAGGTCATGTTCCTAACCTTCCGTGAGAATCTTGGAATCGTGGAACGACCCTATTCTGAGGGTCCTGTTGGACGATGAGCTCTTGGAGCTTTGGGGGGCTTTGGGGATAGATTCTCGAAGCTATAAGCACGCACGGGGCTAGGCTTGCCGAAACTTGTGGTGCTTCTGCCCCACCATTATAATGATTGAGTTGGTTTGCCTCTCATGATCTGTGCCCCGTATGCATCCTAGCCATTGAGTTCTGGACTCATGGGAAGTACCTCTCATTTGTCCAATGAGGTGGGAAAAGCTAGAGACTAGTAGCAAAAATTGATGGACGCATCAGATATTGTCGTACTCTCTATCTAGGATGACACGTGTCAAACCACTTGATCTGGGATCAACTCTAGTGAGGTTTCGGACCTCCTACTGACTTCGAGTTAGATAAACCAACTTCGGGTTGGTATGTGACTCTTTGAGTCCATGTGAGGTTTCAGACCTCCAAATGACTTCGGGTCAAGTAAACCAACTTCGAGATGGTATGAGACTGTTTGTGAGTCCTATAGAGGTTTCGGACCTCTGGGCTGAATCTGTCAGTCGGGAATGATGTCTTTGTGACTAACCCACTTCTGTTTTGAAATAAAGAGCCAGCAAAGCAAGTTACGGCGGGATGACGCATGATGTTTAGTTGCACAGGTGGATGGAGTTCTCCCTACTTGAGAGGGAGTGTTAAATTGGAAAACTAGGTCCAAACTCCATGTTGTGATGCTCAGATGAAGATACCAATATTTTTATTGGATTCCTCTTTCGAAGAGGTGAAAGATCGATCTAAGGATCATCTTGATCCGATGAGCAGAACATTTATTTTGAATTTATTTTCTAATATATTCAAATATGTGCAGGTCGGCTTTAAGGTTTTGTACCCCAGAAAATGTGTCACACACCCTCAATGATGGATATAGATAAAGTAAACGTTGGAGGGCATTTCGCTCATCTCCTTATCACACATATTTCTCTCTCCACTTCTGATTGGTTCGAGCTACTTGGAGGCAAATCTACGGTTCACACGTGGGAGAAGGATGAAGACAGTTTCTGCTGCAGCTAGGGTTTCCACCATAGGTTTTACCAGCATTGACTTTGGTCAACACATGGTCAAAAGGAGCTAATTTTTGGTATAGACTTCGATTTCTGCAGTCTGTACATTTTGGCATAAGAACCGAGGTCAAAGGTCGACCGTAGACTGTGCTGTGTTGACTTTTACTTGTTGTTGTTCTGCATTAACTTTTCTGTGTAGCATTGATTTTTCTGTGTTGACTGATTGGCTGATCTGAGGGTTTGTGACATTGCTAGTTAGCTGAACAATTGATATTTTGCTGGTTGAAGCATCCTGTTGACCGCCGTAACACACCAACACACTTATCTGTTTCTGGCTTGTCTTCTGTCGATCTACTGGTATATTCTATCAACATTTTACTTAATGATTTATGTGATTGCTATCTAGTATTGAAGAGAAAGTAAAGTTGCATAAAGCATAGAACATCTTCATAAATTTACACTCCTGGTCTCACCCTCTAAGTGTCCCTACCTTACCCATTCCTTTTGAGGAGGACTAGTGCCCCAATTATGTCGAATTTCACCACGTGGTGTAAATGGCTTCACCCTCATGGCATGGAAACCTCTAGTGTTTCTGTCATAAGGATAAAGATGTTACTGGTCCATCATCTTCCGCAATTGAGCTAACATCTCATTGTTCCTATGGATCATGTCCCAAATTTTCTATATACTCGGCTCTCATCATTTTTTTGAATATAGCTCCGCCAATCACCTATGCATGCATGCCAAACTCTTCCATGATCTTGATGGATTTCCCACAACTGGCGAAGATCATGCTCTGATACCACTTTTATTTTTATAATTGAAATTTAACAACTAATACCAATAAATGGACTAGGAAAAATAAATAAAATATAACTCATACACAACAATTAAAACACCAAAATGTCCAACAACACAATCTAAGCCATTTTATTAATTTTATGATAAAAGAGTACATAAAATGAGCTAAAATTTTGAGACCTGGGCTTTCTATGCAAGTTGAGTAGAACCCAAAAAATGGCCTGGACCCAAGTGGTAGAAATGGTCCCGGAGTGATTTTCACACTATAAAAAAATAATCTACTATTGGATGCTGGCTAGAATGTTGATCTCAGGTTTGAATACTCCTCAGAATGCTCTAAAAATTTAGCTCTAAAATCCTCTCCCAAAACCTAGAAAACTCCAAAAATGGTTTGGGTTTAATCAAGATGATGATGAAGCCCTCCAAAATGGTTCAAATGGATCTCTAGCTGGCTTTACACCCTACTAGGTATCAAACCTGTATATCTCTCAAAAAATTCTGAAATATTAATGCCAACCTCTAGACACCAATCCCAAAAAAACACAGAAAGGGTTTGGCCCAATTCTTGCTTACCCCAAAAAGTGTGAATGAATCTACTAGGTAGACTCGTGGCACTCTTGGAAATACTTTGCTCAAATATGCTCCTAAAAACTACTGAATATCCACCCAAACTCCACAGAAATTCTCCTTTAAAAATAATATTTCTCTCCAACCCTAATCTCTCCTAGAATCTGTTTCTCCTATCTCCTATGCAAGTTTCAACAAATGAGATCTGCACATGGTATAAATCAGATAAATTTGGCCCTGGAGATTCGCTCAATATTTTCCCTTCAAAATTCCAACAAACTCTTGCTACATCCAAGGGAAAACCCTCTCCAAAAGCCTTGAATCTCTAAACCACAATTGCTGCTCCAAAATATGTACTGCGAACTCCTCCTATGCCTAGGAAATGTGAAAAAATGAAATGATCTCCTGCAATAAGCTTAAGGGAATCCTTGAAATTGGTCTCCCAAAATTCCTCACTGGGGAGACACCTGAAGTTCTTTGAATGTGAGGGTGGAATTTCTGCTCGAAATTCCCGTGCTAAACAACACTTTTCTTCTTGTGCAAAAAAACCCCAAGAGAAGATGAAAGGTGAAATGTAATAGTCAAAATATAATAAAAAAAAATAAGTCCATCCTCCTTTTATAATTTCTCCTCATGGTTCTAGACTTCTTAATTATTATTTTATTGGGGGGGTTGGGATTTTCCACTAAGTGAATTTTGCCTCCCTTTTAATAAAATAATAATTGGCTGCAAATTTATACTAAAATAATTATTTCCATGTTTCTCAAAAATAATATTTTCCCCTTTTAATTAATATGACCAAAATTGGGCAAAATTCCCATGCTTACAAAATTGAAGAAATTATAGATTGGAGGTCCACCCACCTAGATGTCTACTTCCTCAACCCAAGCTAGCATAAGTTGTTAGTTTTTGGAGTAAAAACATAAAGGTGTTCTAGTCTTAGATGATGCTAAGAGGCTAAGGAACACAATATCTCCAAAATCCAGAAACATTTTCAGGAGATAAGATTAGGAAATGCCTTAATTAAATTAATTAGCCAATAATTTAATTATTTCCTAAGTCAAATTTAGGGAGTTGGTTAATTAAATTTAATTAATTAAGGTAATTCCATTTTTCTCTAGATATTTATATTGATGGAGTCAAAGTGATCTAAGCCATTGATCGAGATTAGATCACGACCATTGGTTTCCCAACAAAATATTATAAGACAAAGTTTGAGGGCTAGGAGAAGAAGCATCCAATTAGTTTGAGAAATTCGACTTACCCAATTTGTAGTGTTTAGCATGGGTGCAATTGAAGCTAGGGAAAGAATCAGAGGAGTGTTTCAACAAAGATTGAGAGAAAATATCAGAAGAAGAGATTCCCAACCATTTTCTAGTGTCAGAGTGGCAGGAAAAGGGAGGCCAAATTATTTTCAAAGGTTGCCAAATTTTGCAGTGTTTGTTATCCAGATTCCCAGTGCGAGTTGTTAGAAGGAGCATTGATTCAGTTGCTAGTGCCTAGATCTATTCCCAAGAGGAAAATAAAATTGATTCCAGAGGTAGAGGAAGGCAGGACAACTTTCCTGCATGTGTTATCAAGGAAAAAATCATTTTCTAGAGGTAGTAGTGCATATACCCAGTTAGGCAATGTGAATTTCTAGCGAAGTGTGAGTTTCCTAGAGAGGACCAAATCAATTGCAAAGGGAGACAAGGGTGTCTTCCATATTATTTTGCGTGGATAAAATTGTCAGAGTTTGACCAGATTGGAAAGCAGTTGTACTCTCCCATTTTTCCGAAGACATAAATATAAAATCCTTATCTGTTACATTGGTCTTCGCTTTGGGGTTTTTCGAGGGACATTTTTCCAAAAACAGCAATGTCATTTTTTTTTGTGTGCATCTATTTCTTAGTTATGTATTTTAATTTTTGTAGCATTTTTATTGTGAAGAATACATCAATGATTTAATTTTTATTTTCTGAACAATTTATTCAAATGAAAAATAAAATACTAACAGTTAGAATATTAAACTCTGGTTGTTGCATTCAAGGAATATTCACATGATATCAAAGTAGAAGATCAAATCAAAGAGGCTCTAGGAAGCAAAAATTATGCAGATTTAGAGAGAGATACGAAGCACAAATTTTAGATCTGCACAGACTATCCAGACGGATGTGAATTGTTGGAGGAAGAAATTCAATTTCCATATCCAGGGTGGAGGAAAATTTCAATTTGCCTCAAGAGCAGTAGCAGTAGGTAGTAGGATTGTCGGGAAGGGTTTACAGTGAGAAGATTAGTGAGTTCGTAGAGAAAATATAGTGCATTTATTTTGCAGAATTTTTTTTGCAATAGTAGATCAACACAGGGTAGGAATAGAAAAGCACATAGAGGGAATTTCCAATAAATTTCTCAAATGGTTGTCAATTTTCCAACTGCAGGAGATGAGGTTGTAATTTCCAGCAGAAGAAGGTCATAGAAGGCTTTCTAGTCTAGCTAGTGTGTACTTTAGGGTCAACAACGCATGCGACAGTGTCAGAGAAGGACATATGTAGGTAGAGTGAGTTTCCTAGATAGGAGTAGCAACAAGTAAAATTTATGGGAAGGAAACTGGAGGAAAGTGCAAATTATCGAGGAGAAAATTTTCACATTTCCAATAGGGAGTGCGAGTGAAGGAAGAAGGTCAAGTTAGTTTGTTGGAAGGAGAAGGATATCTCCCAATTTATTTCTCCAAATTTTTTGAGTTTTTTAAGAGAAGACCATAGAAAGCTCAAAGATCAAGACAGATTAAACAGAGCCTCCAACTTTCGCATTGTTGGGTATGTGTTATATTCTTTCCACGACTAGTCATGTGCCCATGGTTTTTTGGTGGGCAAACCCGCCCATGGTTTTTTGCATGGGTTTGCACATGGTTTTGGGGCATGATGGTTTTCAGCCCTTGGTGTTTTGTATATCCAATCAAGGGAACTACGATTATGTTATAATTCAGGGTTAATGGATTGGGGTTTATGTATGCTGCGACATGTATATATATGTGTTTTAACACTAAAAGGAACATAATGAAAAATCAAGGTGGTTGTTCCGATTTGGGATCTAGGGAAAAAACTTTGTGTATATATGTTTTATGTTTTATGCTCTCACTATTGTTTATTTTCTGTTTTTGAGATTCGTTTGCAGATAATTTATGTTCAGGGTTAAAACCTACATTTGGTATCAGAGTTGTTTCGGCTTCAAGGGGATGCCTTTGCTGCTGAGGGGTTTTCACTTAGGCCTATGGTAGACCCTGTTCAGTGGGATATCTGGGAAATCGATTCTTGTGGTGAAATAATATGGCGAGAAGTGGAAAGAAAGAGATTGAGAAATTTAATGGTCAGAGTTTTGATTTGTGGAAGCTCAAGATGGAGGACCTGTTGGTCAATAAAGATCAATGGATCGTGGTAGATCCAAGTACTAAACCAACGATGATGTCAGATGAAGACTAGAAGAAGTTGGATCGGAAGGCGAAGAGCACAATACGGTTGTGTGTCTCAGATTTGGTATTGTTGAATATATCTGGGGAAGCTACGACGAAGAATTTGTGGGAAAAACTTGGGACTTTGTACCAATCTAAGTCTCTGGTGAATAAATTGTTCCTGTGGAAAAAGATATATAACCTGAGGATGAAGGATGGAGACTCGGTGACAGAGCATCTGATCGCCTTCAATAATGATCAGGTGATCATGTCCAAGAGGGAAAAAATGCTCAAAATTGGAACTGCTCAGAATTGGTAACAATTTGATCGACCAGATAGTGTTCATCGTTGTGATCTTGGCGTCATGAATGGCACTCAAATCCGATGTCGGATGTGAAATATATTCAAGTTTTAACTTGCACAATGACCTTCAAAACAATACCTTGGAACTCCTATGTTTGTCATCTTCAGGAGAAAAAAATTATTAATGGAAAATTTCATTTTTAATGGGTGTTTTAGGGCCTATCAAAGGGTGCCACGTGGCCTTCCCAGAGGCTGACACGTGGCCCCAGGCCAAAGGTTAAAAATTGCGTTTGAAAAATTGTTTGTGGGCAGCCCTGACCCGAGCTGAACGAGTTCAGGTCAGTCGGGCACGTCCCGACCTGAACGGTCACGAGTCACTGGTGAACGAGCTACGTGCAGTAGTGAATGGTTGAAAGGAGGTCTAAACACATTGGTTCAGTCGCGCAGAGGGCAACCCAACCTGAACGCGTTTGGGTCACATATAAACAGACCCAATTGGAAGAAACGGTGGAGCAGAGATATGGGTTAGCCCTCAGGGCTAAGCCCCCATCACAAGTGATCAAACCTCATAACCTAGCGCTTAAAAAAATGTAACGGTGGATATTTTTGGCTTAGCACTCGGGTGCTAGCACTTTTACCATGGAACCTCTGACCCATGACCATGGGCGGGGGCTAAAACATTAACCACCAACAATTTTAACCGTCGGCAACTTTCGCATGTGAGCGCGCCAGTGAACTGGCAGTCATAGTAAATTCCACCCCAAAATATAGCGCGGTTCTACCATTTTAGGGTGGACCGCCATTTTTGGCACTCCTAACTGGAATTAGCCAAATTTGGTGGAGTTTTTTTAGCAAGATTGGGAAAAATATTGTTTTGATGATAACTTCTCCATTATTGAACCTTTTTGGACGAAATTTTAGTCAATTTCGACTATTATGAGCATTATAGAGCCATTGGAACATGTTGCAGAGCCAACAGAAGTGTATTTCAGCCATTTTTTCTTCAGAGAAGCTTGGAGAGCCATCAGGAGCATGGGGGAAATGGAGCTTAATTGGATTACACTTCACTGTTTTAGGTGAAATAAGAGTCATTCTTAGCTTATTTCTGCCTTCTGAATTCATTTTCACATCTGGTTTGGTCTGTTTAGGCATTTTTCTCACTATATTACCAATTTAAGCATCATAATATATCAATAACATGCCCATTGGGAGTCTTGGACCCGACAGATGTAGCCCAAGAGGGGTGAACTACCTCATCATGTTGTTGTGTGTTTATGGTGAAATTATTCTACTCTGTATTTCAGATTCAAGTTGATAAACAGTAAATTTAAACAACATTCCCTCACGCTTAAACTCATAAACAGTTACCAAGAACACTTTGTTTTACTTGCAAGACCTTACAAACACTTTGCACACTTAATTTAATGGAAATGAATACTTTGAAAAACAGTAAAAATACTTTCATTTTCAGACCAGTTGGAATCAAAGCTCAGGATTAGAGCCTTAGAAGCTATAGTTTTACTCAACATTTGTTTTGTGCAAAGATATAGTTGATTGTTTGCAAGTTTTGATGCTTACTAGGCTTAAACTCAAGAGAGGTGAAGGAAACTTGGTTAGTGCACAAACTAATACACAACCAAGAAGGGTCGGAGAGCCACCTCCAAGAGCCATAGAAGTAGCTTCAAGCATGTATTTAAGAGAGGGAGAAGCTCCTGAAGATATGGATCCCAAGGAAGAAGAACAAGTATTCTGGAAAGCTTTCTTGGATATGACTAATATAGTGAGGATACTCTACCAAGAAAGGAATGATAAGCTTGTTGGAGAAGGGTCTAAAAACCAAAAAGAAGGAGAGGGTTCTTCAGGAGGAAAGAAAAGTGATGATAAGTGAAAGAAAGGACATGGAGGAAACGGTGATCCGCCATCCCCATCTTCATCCTCTTCCTCTACATCGTCATCCTTGATTTCGGTGAATCAATCTCACAAGTCTAAAACCACTAGTAAAAGTCCATTTTTAAAGCTTGATGTCAAATTTGAATTGCCTATGTTTAACGGTGAAGTCAATGCAGAGAAACTTGACAATTGGATCAGACAGTTAGAAGTTTACTTAAGGATACAAAACCTTCATGATGATGACACCAAGATACAGTTAGCCTCGTTGAGAATGGATGGAGCACCATTGGTATGGTGGGAAGCTAAGACCGAGGATGAAATTAAAAAAAATGGTAAGATCACTTTATCATGGGCTGAATTTATTACTGCAATTAAAAAGAAATTTTATCCATTAGCTCATTTACAAAAGGTTATCATGAATTGGAAAAACTTTAGACAGCTTAAGGGACAAAATGTACAAGACTACACCCAAGAGTTTAGGAGAAGAGCACTCTTATTAGGGGTAGAATTACAAATTCAATATACTTTGCTGAAATATATAGGTGGTTTGCATAGGTACCTTAAACATACTATCCTTATGTTCAATCCTACTAGTCTAGATGAAGTTTTTGTACAAGCTACGCATTTAGAGGCTAGAGGGAAAAACACTTTTGATGAGGGTAGAAACAAGCCTTTTAAAGGGAAGAACAAAGATAAAACCTTTAAGGGAAAAGGAAAAAAGATTGCATCTATCAAACAAGAGGGTGAAAAATTAATATGTAAAAATTGTTCAAGAGAAGGCCATGAAGAGAAAAACTGTTGGAAATTACATCCTGAAAAAAGAAATCAGTTTAACAAAAACAAAGGAAAGAAGAAAATTGCAACTACTACAACCACACCACAAGATTTAGGTGATGATTTAGGTGACGAAACCAAAATTGCAGCCATGGGTTTTAAAAGTATGAAGGGAAAGGAAACTGAAACTAAGCCAAGCACTGGTACTTCAAACTGTCATGTACAAGCTCCAAATGAGGAAGAAAGAATTGAATTGTTCCATGTGAGGGTAGTCTCAAAACATACAAAATTGACACACTGTTTGATAGCGGGTCACAAGGAAATCTCATATCAGAAGACTTGGTCAAACAGCTTAAACTTGAGACCATTCCACATCCAAAGCCTTATCCACTTGGGTGGATATGCAAGGATGCAAACTTACAAGTCTCAAGAAAGTGCATATTGTGATTCGCCATTACTGCACACTTTATTGACACAATTGAACTTGATGTAGTACCGCTTGATATATCAGGAATTGCTTTGGGAAGTCCTTCCTTATTTAATAGGAAAGCGATCTTCCATCACCATGAAAATAAGTATCATCTCTTTAAAGATGTAAAGGAGTTCATTGTCAGAGCACATCGCAAGAAGGCAAATATGGCGATGGTAAATGCGGGACAGGTAAAAAGGATAGTAAATTTTAGTAAGAGTTTGTACTTCTTATGGTTAAGCCCAAGGTTGATATGAATCATGATTCATTTGAAAATTATGATTCCAAGCTTAAATCATATTTATATGATGTACTTGATTCACATCATGAGATGTTTCAGGAACTGACAGGTTTACCTCCTAAAAGGGAGATTCATCATGAAATCCATTTACATCAAGATTGTCCTCTTCCTAACATCGGCATGTACCGCATGTCTATCATGGAGAATGCTGAAATCAAGAGGCAAATTAAATACTTTTTGGAGAAAGGATTCATAAGACCAAGCACTTCGCCATGTGGGTCACCAATAGTGTTGATTCCAAAGAAAGATGGAACTTGGCGCATGTGTGTGGACTTCAGGGCATTGAACAAGATAACAGTAAAAAATCGTTACCCACTTTCAAGGATAGATGATTTGTTAGATCAGCTGAAAGATGCTAAATATTTCACTAAGTTAGACTTATGTAGTGGTTATCATCAAGTTAGAATTGCAAAAAGTGACATTTGGAAGACAACATTTAAAACCAAACAAGGACTCTTTGAGTGGCTTGTTATGTCGTTTGGTTTATGAAATGCACCTGCAAATTTCATGCGGGTAACGGATGATGTACTACGTCCTTTTCTTGATGATTTCATTATTGTCTACTTAGATGACATCTTAATTTTTAGCAAGACTAGAGAAGAGCATGTCATGCATGTTAAGAAAGTACTTGATATTTTGAAGAAAAATCAGTTATTTCTTAAAATGTCAAAGTGTGAATTTGGAAAGACTTCTTTGGTTTATTTGGGACACATAGTAGGAGGAGGTGCTTTGAGAATTGATCCTTCCAAGGTAGAAGCCATTTTGAATTGGCCTACTCCCAAATCCATTACAGAGATAAGAAGTTTTTTGGGTGCAGCTCAGTATTGGAGGAAGTTTATTTCTAACTTCTCTGCCATAGCAAATCCTATGCATGCAGTGACTAGTGTGAAGTGTGCTTTCCAATGGGGAGGCAAGAAACAAAAATATTTTGAGTCTTTGAAAGAGAAGATAATTTCAGCTCCAGTCCTTGAATTACCATACTTGAGACAACCATTTGAGATTTAGACCGATGCTATTGATTACGCCATGGTTGCAGTTCTCTTACAACATGGTAAGCCTATCACATTTCATTCTGAGACATTTAATGGTGCTGTTGTGAATTATCCTGCATATGATAAGGAGTTGTATGCATTGGTACAAAGTGTCAAAAATTGGAAACACTATTTTATGGGCAAAGAAACAATTGTTCATACCGAACATCAGCCTTTATAGTACTTGCAGTCGCAAAGTAAATTGCAGCAGTCACGACATTTCAGATCGATGGGTTTCCTACAACAATTTCACTTGGTAATAAGGTATATGAAAGGTATTTACAATAAATTTGTTGATATGCTTTCAAGGCCTATTATTAGTGCTAGTACTTTACTTAAGAATGATTATATTGTACATGAGAGCTACATAGAACAGTATGCATCAGATGTTGATTTTAAGGATGTGTATGTTAACTTGAGTGAAGGGAATCATGTTGAGGAGAATGATTATCATTTGCATAATAATTTTCTGTTTCATATGGGCAAGTTATGTATACCACAAGGGGAGAGACTAAGCATCATGAGAGAAGCTCATTCTTCTCTTATTGTTGGACATTTCGGGGTAAGCAAAATGGTGGCACATTTACATAGGTATTGTTATTGGCCTCACATGGTAGATAGTGTTTCACGTTTCATTACAGGTTGTTCATTATGTGCTACAAGCAAGCCTAAAAATAGGAAGCTTGGTTTATATACGCCATTACCGGTACCTTCCAGACAATGGGAAAGTGTTTCTATGGATTTTGTTGGAGATCTACCATTATCTAGAAAGCATCATGATTATCTTTATGTAGTAGTTGATCGATTCAACAAGATGTGTATTCTTATGCCATGTAAGAAATCTATAACTGCTGAACAAACCGCTGATTTATATTTTCAACATGTATGGGTTCATTATGGCTTGCCTAATTCTCTTGTTAGTGACAGGGATTCCAGATTTGTTGGGAATTTTTGGTCCAATCTATGGAAGATGATGGACACCAAGTTGAAGAAGAGTACTGCTTTCCATCCACAAACAGATGGCCAAACAGAGGTATTGAACAGAACCATTGTACATATTTTGAGAGGTTATTGCAGCAAGCATCCCAAGCTTTGGGATGAGCACTTGCATTACATTCAACATGCTCACAACCGGGCCAAGCACTCTTCTACAAATACTTCACCTTTTGAAGCTTTTTTTGGGTATTTGCCTAAGTCACCTTTAGATTTCATTCTTGAGAAGGATGTGGCCATTGATGGGCATAGTGACATTGACAAAGCTCGCATGCTCATTGAAAGAATTCAGCTCATACATCATTAGGTTCAAGAACAACTTGAAAAAAGTCAACGCAAGTACAAGGAGAGGCATGATAAGCACAGATTTGATCATAAGTTTCAAGAAGGGGATGAGGTATGGATGCATATTAGTAAGGAAATAATGCAAGGAGAAGGTAAAAATCTGAATCCTATTCATTATGGTCCATTCAAGATCCTTAAACAAGTTGGAAATAATGCTTTGAAACTAGATTTTCCTTTATATATGCAAATGTATTCCGTTGTGAATGTGAAAAATTTACGTTTGTATGAACCTCCTTTAATTTCTGATTATGAAAGTGACATTCAGCTGCCATCCATAGAGGATTTCTCGCTAGAATTTTTGGATGAGTTGAAAGAGGATGCTATCCTTGATAGAAGGACACACATTTCAAGGGGGGGAAATGTTGATTATGTTCGAGTTGGTCATAAAGGCAACAAACCAAGTAAGGCAAAGTGGATTGAGGTGGAAAAGGTGAGGGATATGTACCCTCATATTCTTAACAGGTAATTGAAGGCTTTTGGGGTCCAAAAGCTTCCCAATGGGGAGGTGTGATTAGGTGATCATGTCCAAGAGGGAAAAAATACTCAAAATTGGAACTACTCAAAATTGGTAACAAGTTGATCTACTGGATAGTGTTCGTCATTGCAATCTTGGAGTCATGAACGGCACTCAAATCCGATGTCGGATGTGAAATATATTCAAGTTTTAAGTTGCACAATGACCTTCAATAAAGTACCTTGGAACTCCTATGTTTGTCATCTTCAGAAAAAAAATTATTAATGGAAAATTTCATTTTTAATGGATGTTTGAGGGCCTATCATAGTGTTCCACGTGGCCTTCCTGGAGGCTGCCATGTGGCCCCAAGCCAAAGGTTAAAAATTGCATTTGAAAAATTGTTTCTGCGCAGCCCCAACCCGAGCTGAACGCGTTCGGGTCAGTCGGGCACGACCCGACTCGAACGGTCACAGGTCACTGGTGAATGAGCGACGTGCAGCAATGAATGGTTGAAAGGAGGTCTGAACGCGTCGGGTCAGTCGGGTGGAGGACAACCCAACCTGAATGTGACCCAAACGCGTTCAGGTCAGGCGTCCTCCGCCTGACTGACCCGACGCGTTCGGGTCACATATAAATGGACCCGGTTGGTAGAAATGGTGGAGAAGAGATATGGGTTAGCCCTCAGGACTAAGCCCCCATCGCAAGTGACCAACCCTCATAACCTGGTGCTTAAAAAAATGAAACAATGAATATTTTTGGCTTAGCACTCGAGTGTTAGCACTTTTACCACGAGACCTCCGACCCATGACCATGGGCAGGGGCTAAAACATTAACCACCAGCATTTTTAACCATCTGCAACTTTCGCATGTAAACACGCCAGCGAACTGGTAGTCATAATAAATTCCACCCCCAAATATAGCACGGTTCTGCCATTTCAAGGTGGATCACCATTTCTGGCGCTCCTAACTAGAGTTAGCTAAATTTGGTGGAGTTTTTTTAACAAGATTAGGTAAAATACTGTTTTGATGATAACTTCTCCATTATTGAACCTTTTTGGATGAAATTTTAGTCAATTTCGACTACTGAGCATTTTGGAGCCATTGGGATAGGTTGCAGAGCCAACAGAGGTGTTTTTTCAACCATTTTTTCTTCAAAGAAGCTTGGAGAGCCATCAGGGCCATGGGGGAAATGGAGCTGCATTGCACTACACTTCACTGTTTTAGGTGAAATAAGAGTCATTATTAGCTTATTTTTGCCTTTTGAATTCATTTTCACAGCTGGTTTGGTCTGTTTAGGCATTTTTCTCACTGTATTACCAATTTGAGCATCATAATATATCAAGGACATGCCCATTGGGAGCCTTGGACCTGGCAGATGAAGCCCGGGAGGGGTGAACTGCCTCATCATGTTGTTGTGTGTTTATGGTGAAATTATTCTACTCTTTATTTCAGATTCAAGTTGTTAAATAGTAAATTTAAACAACATTCCCTCACACTTAAACTCATAAAGTTTTACTTCCTTACAAACACTTTGCACACTTAATTTAATGGAAATGAATACTTTGAACATTAGTACAAATACTTTCATTTTCAGATCAAATACTGTGGTAATTCAATTTTCATATGTTGATATTAAAATATCAGATGAAGATAAGTGCATAAGTTTATTGTGTTCTCTACCAGACTCGTGGGACAGTCTGGTTATTGCAATAGGTAGCAATACAACTACCTTGAATTTTGATGACATTGTCTTAGCCTTGTTGTCAGAGGAAATGAGACAGAGAAATGAGGAGGGTCTAAATGGAGATGCCTTATCTGTACGAGGAAGGTCCCAGAACAGAAACAAGAATAATGTTTCGCGTGGGAGATCTAAATCTAGAGCTAAATCTCCTAGAAAGTTTGTAAAGGTGTGCTAGAAATTCAGAAAGGAAGGGCACTACAAAAAGGACTGCAGATCTAAAGCTCTTGAGAAAGGAAAGGGATCTGATGATGCTCCTTCTATAGAGGAAAAAACCACCTCAGATGAAGGTGGGGATGTGTATTTGGCTTCTTCTTCAAATAGACATGTAGATCATGAGTCATGGTTGATTTACTTGGGTGCATCCTTTCACTTCACTCCCCATAGGGAGTGGTTCTACGAGTATGAGAAATATGATGGTGGTGATGTATTCCTAGGGGGTGATAGGAAGGCCAGAATCATTGGACATGGAAAATTCAAGTTGAAGCTGCAAGGTGGAAGGATTAGAACACTTCCTGGTGTTCTGCACATTCCTACATTGGCCAGAAATCTTATTTCTATAAGCAAGATGGATGATGCAGGTGTAAAAATAGTGTTCGAGAAAGTTACATGTAAGATGGTTCGGGGAGCACTGGTATTAATGCGGGGATTTTGGATTGGAAATCTGTACAAGCTTTAGGGTAGCACTGCTATTGATGGGTGCAACAGTTCTATGATTCCTGAAAGAGGAGCGGAAAGCCTAGTGGTCTCTAGAGAAAAGACCATGCTATGGCATCAAAGGCTTGGACATATTGGAGAGAAGGGCCTTTGGATATTGCATGGAAATGGTATGGTAGAAGGTATGTCTAATTTTTCACTGGATTTCGATTTCTGTGAACATTGTGTATATGGGAAGCAGAATCGGGTGAGTTTTCCTTCTGGTGCTAAGAGGGCGAATGGGTGAGGTGTACTTGTGTACGTTGATGTGTTTATTGGACCCGTGTTGGTTCCATCACCGGGTGTCCGTGTACTATGTTTCATTCATAGATGACTTCTCAAGGAATACATGGATATATTTCTTGAGGAAGAAATCTGAAGTCTTTGACAGATTTAAAGAATTTAAGGCTTTGGTGGAAAACCAGACAAAGAAGAAGATAAATGTGTCGAGGAAAGATAATGATGGGGAGTTTTGTAAGAAGGAATTTGAAGAGTGTTGTAAGACGTGTGGTATAGCACGGCAGAAGACTACTCCATACACACCTCAGCAAAATGGAGTTGCAGAAAGAATGAATAGAACGTTGATGGAAAAGGCAAGAATCATGCTCAGTGGTACCAGGTTAGGACAAGAATTTTGGGTAGAGGCAGTGGGGACTGCATGTTACTTGGTTAATAGATCACCTTCATCAGCGTTGGAGGATTGGTAAGAAACCCTCTCTTTCACATCTGAGGGTATTTGGATGTGATGCATATGTACATGTTCCAAAGCATAAAAGGACCAAGTTGGATACTAAATCTGAAAGGTGTATCTTTATTGGGTATAAGGATGGTTTAAAGGGTTACAAGCTTTGGAACCCAAAAACAAGGAAGGTTGTGCACAACCAAAATGTGGTGTTTAGAGAGGTGAAATATGTTGTTAAACATGAAGTCCTACCAAAGGAACCTGAGAAGATATAATTTTAACGAAAGGAGGATGAATCAAACTCAACAATAGAAGAAGACTCAGAAGAGGAAGAGCCACAAACTCCAGTTGTGAGAAGATCAGTTCAGGAAAGAAGACAGCTAGAAAGGTATAGTCCATCCGCTTTTTGTTCAAAATTTTCCTTAACTATAACTGATGATGATCCCAGGACTGTGAGGGAGGCATTAGATTCAAAGGATGGAAAACTCTGGAAGGAGGCCATGGTTGATGAAATGGCATCCTTTCACAAAAATGAGGCATGGGATTTGGTGGAGTTGCCAGCTGGAAGGAAGCGCATCGGGAGAAAATGGGTGTTTAAGAAGAAGATGAATGTAGAAGGCAAGGTGGAGAAATACAAAGCTCGATTAGTAGCAAAAGGTTATTCCCAGGTGTCGAGAATTGATTTTGGTGATAATTTTTCTCCTGTTTCCAAGGTTACTTCTATTAGACTACTTTTATCTATTGTTGCTACATTTTATTTTGAGGTAGAACAGATGGATGTGAAGATAACATTTCTTCATGGGGATCTGGAAGAGGAGATCTACATGAAGCAACCTGAAGGCTTTATGGTGAAGGGTAAGAAAGAACTGGTATGCAAGTTAAATAAGTCTCTGTATGGGTTAAAACAGTCACCAAGGATGTGGTATCAGAAATTTGATACCTATATATGGGGACTTGGCTTCACCAAAAGCAAGGAGGATCACTGTGTTTATTTTAAATTAATTGGTGACCGTGTTATTTATTTGGTCTTGTATGTGGATGATATGTTGTTGATTGGAAATGACAAGGAAATTATCCAAGATTTGAAGACCCAACTGTTCTCCAAATTCAACATGAAGGATCTTGGTGCTGCAGAATATATTTTGGGCATGGAAATTAAGAGAGATCGGGCAAAGAGGAAGCTCTGGTTAAACCAGAGGAAGTATCTCGAGACTATATTGCAGAGGTTCAATATGCAGGATAGTAAACCGGTGAAGATTCTGATTCCTGTAGGTGTAAAGCTGTCTGCTGAATAGTGTCCCAAGACACAAGAAGAAGAGGAGGATATGTCCCGTGTTCCATATGCAAGTGCAGTGGGTAGCCTGATGTATGCAATGGTCTATACTATACCAGACATTCCACATGTAGTGGGAGTATTGAGCAGGTTTATGTCAAACCAAAGGAAGGAGCATGGGACAGCAGTGAAGCGGGTTTTCAGATATTTGCATGGCACTAGTGATTATGGCTTGTGCTACCAGGGAGGACCAAGATTGGAAAGAGTGTTGGACATTCGTGGTTTTGTTGATACAGACTGGGCTGGAGATCTGGACCAAAGAAGATCTACAAGTGGGTATGTGTTTAGCCTATTTGAAGGTGCAGTCAGCTGGATGAGTAAAAGACAGTCTGTAGTGGATCTTGCAACTACAGAGGCAGAATACATGGCAGCCACTCATGCAAGAAAGGAAGTAGTTTGGTTGTAGAGATTGTGTTCAAGTATGGGGTTGGTGCAGCGAGCTATAAGGATAGACTGTGATAGCCAAAGTGCAATTTTCTTGGCTAAGAACCCTGCTTCTCATTCAAAGACAAAGCACATTGATGTTCAATATCACTTTGTCAGAGATATGGTTGAGGATAAAAGGGTGTTGCTGGTAAAGGTGGACACTTTGAAGAATGTTGCAGATGCATTGATGAATTTTGTGAGCACTCAGAAGTTCTCTTGGTGTAGAGAAACAATGGGTGTTGCAGAGCTGGGATAATGACTAAGCTCTCCTATGGCCCCCTTGCAGAAAGAAAACAACAAGTGGGAGAATGTTGGGTATGTGTTATATTCTTTCCACGACTAGTCACGCACGGGGGGGGGGGGAGGGGGGGTCACAAGGGAGGCGAAATCCCCCCCTGTACGTTGTGTCGGGCGTAGCAAGGGGGTCAAAGGGGGGGCGACAGCCCCCCTTGTTCGGGGTCCAGGGCAGCGCCCTGAGAAAAAAAAATTGGACCCTATTTTTCGGTGGGCGGATCTGCCCATGGTTTTGTGCATGGGTTTGCAAATGGTTTTGGGGCATGATGGCTTTCATCCCCTGTTATTTTGTAGATCCGGTCAAGGGAACTACAATTATGTTCTAATCTAGGGTTAATGGATTTAAGTTTATGTATGCTTCGACATGTATATATATGTGTTGTAACACTAAAAGGAACATAATGAAAAATCAAGTTGGTCGTCCCGATTTGGGATCCAGGGGAAAATCTATGTGTATATCTGTTTTATGTTTTATGCTCTCGCTATTGTTTATTTTCTATTTTTAAGATTCGTTTGCATTCAGGGTTAAAACCTACACGCATTTGGATGGCTAGGATGCAATTCCTTATGGACAAGCATGACTTGAAGGAATATGTGACAACAATAATAACTGAGATAACAAATCCTACTCATCTCTGTGAGTATAAGAAGGAGATAGCCAAATTCAAAAGGATGGTCCTAGACAGAGTTTAGGATCACATCGTCCCTCATATTACAAACAAAAATACAACAAAGGACATGTGGGATGTCATCGTGAAGCTATACCAAGATTCATATAAGAATTAGAAAATGATTTTCAAGAAGAAGCTGAGGAAAACTAAGGTGCATAAGGGTGAGAACGTTACATCCTACCTTAGTAGGAATCATATAGCCAGAGATGCACTTGTATTCCTTGGAGAGAAACCATCAGATAGTGAGTTGGTGTGCATAACACTCAACAAGTTCACCAAGGAGTGCCACACATTCATCCAAGTAATTTTTGTGTGAGACACAATTCCTATTTGGGAGCGCCTACAGAGTGATTTCAATTAGGAGGAGCTGAGGCTCAGTCTCGTTGATGGTCCTACCGGTAGGAACAACAAGATACTTAAGTTAGAGAAGGATGAGGAGAACGTAACCCTTGCAAGAAAGGGTAAAACAAAGAAGGGTCCCAATCAAGTACAAGACTCGAAAGGACAGAAAAATAAGGACTTGTTGAAGGCCAAGTGCTTTGGATGTGGTGAATTTGGTCACTATGTCACCCAATGTCTGAAGAGGAAGAAGGACAAGAAGGAGAATCATACCATAACATTGACAAATATTGATGACTTGTCCGCCGGATTGGAGGATGATTTCACTATTTTGCAATGTTATCCTCAACTGGAGGATGAGTATGATGCTCTAGTATACTAGATTAGGCAGGGTTTATGGGAAGAGAAAAAATAGGTCTAGATCTATCCATGGAAATAATGATCAATAGATTAGATCCAGTTGTTGTGTATTATTTACATGGATAGGTACCTATGCTATGAGAGCCCACAATAGTAAAGTAGCAGAAGGATTGAAAAGTCAACATGGCGTAGTCATATCTTGAGGGAAGTTGTAGAGCTAGTTGTACTCAGATACTTGAGAGGTAGTCACATAGCTAGTTGAGTACTGTACTCAGGTGTTCAATATACAATGTAGAGCTAGTTTCATTTTGAGACTTAAGAGATAGGCGGAAAGGAAGTTGCAATGACACAGTAAATCAATGAGATTTTGAGACTTAGAGGGAGTCTAGATTCAGAGGGAGCATCCCTATGGAAGCTTTATCTTCAAGTTTTGAGCAGATCAGTTCATGCAGTTGCAATGGTTGCAACATCATAGAGGTTGTGCAGATGCATAAACAATGTGAGAACAATGTATGCATGGTAGCATAGCGGACAATGTTTGCTAGATTGACTTCTTCACAATCATTTTCAGTGATAAGGGGTCAATTTATCTTGAAAATGTGAATGAAGGAGGTACACCATATGCCATACACCAACAACGTGGATAAGTTCATCTAATTTAGAGAACATATGGGTATAGTGGAGAACACCTTCCTCGCTAATAGGAGTGTTAGTTTTTGGAGAAGGAGAAGACAAGTGTTCTAGTCTTAGAAGATGCTAAGAGGCTAAGTAACACAAGATCTCCAAAGGCCAGAAAAGGTTTCACGAGATAAGCTTGGGAAACACCTTAATTAAATTAATTAGCCAATAATTTAATTATTTCTTAATTATAAATTAGGGCAGTTGGTTAATTAAATTTAATTGATTAAGGAAAATTTGAATTTTCTCTAGAGATTTCTATTGATGGAGTCAAAGTGATCTAAGCCATTGATCAAGATTAGATCTTGACAGTTGGTTGCCTAAGAAAATATTTTAAGAGGAATTCAAGGGATTGGAGAAGAAGCACCAAATGAGTTTGAGTACTTCAACTTACCTAGTTTGCGGCATTCAGCAAGGGTGCAATTGAAGATAGGGAAAGAATCAGAGGAGGGTTTAAAAAAATATTGAGAGAAGATATCTGGAGAAGAGATTTCCAGTGATTTTCTAGTATCATAGTGGAAATAAAAGGGAGGCTGAAATATTTGCAGAGGAAGTTGAAGTCCGTAGTGAGAGTTAGTCAAACTCCTATTGCAAGTTGCTGGAAGGAGCATCGATTCAATTGCTAGTACCTAAATCTATTATTGGCAGGCAGAGCGAATTGATTCCAGAGGCAGAGGAAGGTAGGATTACTTTCCTAGAGGTGTTAAAGGGAAAAACAAATTTTTTGGAGGCAACCTTGTGTATATCGAGTCAGGCGATGTGAATTTCCAAGGAAGTGTGAGTTGCCCAGAGAGGGCCAAATTGATTGCATAGGGAGACAAGGGTGTATTCCAGATTATTTTGATAAGATAAAAATTTCTAGAGCTTGAATATATTGGCAAGAAATTGTACTCTCATATTTTGTTGAAGCCATAATAATAAAACCCTCATTTGCTACAATAGTTTTCCCTTCGGGGTTTTTCTAGGGACATTTGTCCAAAAATAATGGTGTCAATTTTTTTTTGTGCATTTGTTTCTCAGTTCCATATTTTTATTTTTGTAGCATTTTTATTGTGAAGAATGCATCAGTGGTTTAGTAATTATTTGTTGAATAATTTATTCAGAAGACAAACAAATTGCTAACAATTAGAAGATTAAACTCTAGCTGTTGAATTCAAGGAATCTTCACATAATTCAAGTACAAGCCTCCATGTAATCATCCCAACAACTCCATTCCATCTAGGGTTCAATGCACTCCTCCAGAATGCCAAATGATATTCTTCCATTGTAAGGTCTCATCCAAGCAGGCCACCCACTCCTCATGTACATCATGCAGAATATCATGTTTGATAGAGCTCTAATGCTCTAAAGAAGAATGTCATATAAGCACCTATATGAGGTCTAATGATCAATGAGTAATCTACTTCCAATGTGAATATCCATCATAGAAAAATCAAGGTTCAAGCATACACCATGAACCCTAGATCACATGGATCACTAGAAAACATGGTGTAAACATCAATGTTATCAAAACCAAACCTTAATTGAATTGGTAGACCCCTCAAACTAGGAACCAACCTAAACCGTTAAAAAAACAAACCAAAAAAATTGATCAACCAAAAAAAAATTCAAATTTAAAGAAAAATATATCTATTCATGTGCATCCATATGAATTCAAACCACTTATACACAAATAACCAAAAGTTCTCATTTATATATAGCATGTAAGGGTGCACATAACCAAAACAACATAGAGTGCAATCCATATCTAAACCAAAAATACATCAACAAACAAGGCCCAAATGGCCTCTAGTGTCCAAAAAAAATCATGCTACAAAAAATACGTACATATCATCAAAATCATTTCCTATATTTAGATCTTCATCATCAATATCACCCTCTAAGAGTTAAGACAAGATAGAAAATGCTTAGCATGTCAAGTCAAGATTTTGTTTGAGTGATGGGTACATTTTTAATAGGGTCATGATAGAGGAGTTCAACAATCATGCCACTATCATAAAGTTACATATAGGGATTAGTGTTATTGATTAGATGCTAGTTCCATACTCTTGTACATGACAAAATCATATGGAAATGTTGCAATCCCCCCAATCCTGAAATGTTGAAAATTGTCAAGTCCATTGGATTTTGAATGAGATATAAAATTATACTTTCTCCATATGAAATCCATGAGGTTGGAACCACTCTCAAACATCTCAAGCCAATTAAAATGGTGATATTAAAAATTTAAAAGGATAAAAATTAAAGATAAAATATAATTTCAATTTTACTTTAAGAATTTAACATTATCATTAATTGCATATCATTAGTATGGAAATATGGTCAAATAATAGGTTTCCCTAGTCATAAATTATTGACTTAAAAAAAAGTTGCATTGAAAAGTTCCTTGGTAGCATTGTACAAAACTAGCAGGTTTTGGTCTGATGAAAAAAGGTCAATTCAATATTGAACCAACCTTTTTTGGTTTGTGTCATCCTTTCAAACAGGTTTTCCCTAAAAAAAAATCGAATTGGTTGGTTCAACATTGTCTATTTCGGTTCTAATAACACCGATAACCATTTTTAGAGTAACCTCGAAATTTAACACTCTTCTCATGTGCCAAACTATAGTTCTCTTTGCTCTCTTTCAAATTTATTGGTAGTGATCGAGTTAGAGTTCCTTCTACTTCTCTCTCTCTTTTTTATAGTTTATGTTGATATTTGTGGTGTTGCACTTTGGAGGTGAGTGGTAGCTACTTAAAATATCATTGGGACTCTCACACTATTAATTACATCATTTGACCTTGTCATCAACTTTTGTATCCACGAGCTTCACTTTCATAGCCAAAATGTATAGTTTTTCTAAGTAATTTGTATTGAATTAAGTCATTATTCATTCAATGTTTTGACGCAGATCCATTTTGAATCACATCTCCATGTTGGGAGGTTTTGGTCTAAAAAACATGTCTAAAGGAGAAGTTGGGAGCACAAGGGCTCCACTTGTCTCCCTAAGTCCATTACTCAATTAGATATATGGATACCTACCTTTTGTTTGTCCAAATCCCTTTTTTTTGCACTTGTTTATCTGTTGATAAATATATTCCTCTTCCTTTGTGTTTTTTTATTAATATTCCCTTATGATCTTTAACAAACAATATATCTTCTCTTTCAAGTTGAAAGTTGTATATGCATCCTATACATGTACTACTAAACATTAATTTACATGCATCTTGTAGCACAAATTCATATCCTACTTTCTCAACATAATCAACATTAATGATAAACTTGATCTTACATATGTTGGTGATTCTCATGGTAGATTTCTCTTAGATCTGACCTACTAAAATACTTGTGCTAAATCATAAGTTTCTAGACCATGATCATTTACTAAGGATTCAAATATTAACTTACACGGAGAAGCATTGTTAAACAACGCATCTACCTTCAAGTCCTTCACTTGAAATTTGATTTGGAATAGTGAATTTTTATCTCCTATTGTTGTTGGTTGTTGCAATGTGGTATACGATATGGCTTCATCTACATCAAAGTTTTTTTCTACCTCAATTTCTCTTGTCTTGGTAGATTTCATCATTTATTTCTTGTATTTGTACCATTTTGGATGAAATTCTAGACAAAGTTTTTGGCACTTCACATATTTGTGGCCATCTAGATTATGATATTTGCAATTCTTATGTAGATTTTTTCCATTTTGGGTTGTGGTTGCAAACCTTTTTCCTTTGATATTACAGATATCTATTTGGCCCTTTTTGTAATTGCTCCTTTTTCAAGTGTAGCTCAATAAAACGAGAGGTTTATAGCTTTCCTCATCTATGTTTTTTCACACTAGGAAGCTATAATTATCTTCATATATAGCTCAATAATCCTCCAAGGTCTTTTGCTACTTCCCTAAGCTCTTTTAGAGAGATACCCAACCTAATGGCTTGTTTCCAAAATTCATTTGCGTAGTCTTGTACACTTTGCCCTCCTTCTCACCGAAGGTACTAGAATTTTCACAAATTGTTCCTCTTCATAGATGAAAGGACATAATTTTTATTCTAATAATTCCTTGAAATCCTTCCAACCATGGCATTGTTTTCAATATTCAATGTATCTACATAACTCTCCCAGCATAAAGAGCATGCCAATACATTTTTCAATGGGAAAAAAGAAATTTGTTATGTTTCCTTTATTTGATAAAGGCCAAACAAACCTCTAACTATTTCAAAAAACTATTCAATCTCTAGACCTTGCAACAATGCTTCACTATAGTTGTTCACCATATAGTTTGTTCACAATTTTTACTTTTCTATTCATCTCTAGACCTTGCAACGATGCTGCTCCACTTTCTTGGTATCCACTATAGGTGTTTTCCATGTAGGTTGTTCACCAAATGTTTTCGAACTTAGACTTGCTATCATATGATCCATAAATGATAGGTCTATGTCCCCTCAATCTTGCCAAAACATAGCTCTCTAAAATCAAAATTTCATGTCTCTACAATCACTAACAATTCCAGATCAAGCTTATTGATATGAATTCATCAACTAAATGAACAACTCTATTCAGTTGTGGTTTCAAAGCATTGTTTTGTTACTTGTACTGCCAAGACCAATACTAACTACACATATGCATGCACTCTACTTGTTTTATTCTAGTTAAGTAACACACTCTGTATGTCTAAAAGTGTAAACACAACACTGAATCAACCACCCACACACATACACATATTCAATCAATATTCGAAATGCAATCATGGCTCATTTTTATTGCTATAACATGGTGCATTTACTATGTGTATTCATATGTTTGTTTGTAAATGATCATAGCTAATTGCAATGCACATAGGCTTGGAGATGAATTGTTTGTGTGCATCTTGGAGTATGTTGGCCACCATGGGTTGTGTAGAGGGTTTGAGGTTATGTCATGTTATTACATAGAGTTTAAATACACCATACGAAGATAGGCTCTATTAGCAATATATATAAGTAGTAATTAATTTTTTGGTTCCATAGCTAATCAATTAAAGGAGAAATCAAGTTGTAGGTACTCTATATGCATTTTGTAGGAATTTAACAAAGTGCATAACCTAGGGAATGCATCATTTCTTTGCATATTTGTTTGTAAATCCAAAAAACATTACAATAATGTTTGTAGGAGGATATTGCACATTATATAGAGAGAATATAACATAGAAAAGTGCTATTACAAATTATGTACACAACAATCGATAATTTAATCCAATGATCAAGTAAACTAGTGATTGACTTGTGGATATTGACTAGCAATCCAAGCCATTCATGAGTTAGGATCGATTATAAAATTCATGGTTGTTGGGATTTATTACCACTAGAATGTAATAACCAAATAGAAAAATACAATCACAAAACAATCATAACACAACAGACACAAATATTATATTAAAGAAAACCTAGAGGAAAAACTCCAACATCAAATGGCTATGCACAACCTTTATTTCTTAGCATAATTTATAATGGTGTTTGGCTCTCTAAAACCTTACATATTATATTCACATGAATTTACACAACATCCTCTCTCTTCTTCATCAAAAAATCCCTTCTCAATCACTAAGAATGGTTTATAGATAATGTTACACTTATATTGGAGGAGTGTTGTACATGTGATCCTTGGTATCTAACTTTGTTAGTCAATTTTTTTGTAGCATTGCATGTTGGTCCTAGCCTTAAGAGTGTTGGGATGTTGATGGTGGTTGTTAGAGACATGGGATGAAATGTAGCTTATGTGGTTGGTTGTTTTAGAGAAATTTTACTTCTATTACCATGATTTATATAATTTATATTTTTTTAGAAAATATACCCTCATTGACATTATGTATAGATTTATTATGTACCATCTCCTTTATTCATCCATAAATATTTTGAGTGTTAGTTCCATTACTATCATCATTATGAATTTCTTATGACTTCCCCACGTTATTTCATGTGCTACTTCATTTTATCCATACACGATGGGCTTATTTTATAAATTTTATAAAAGCACTTACAATATTTTATTTAACCTTTTTAATATCAACCACTTTATTAGTCCCTGCCGCCTACGGCATGGCAGGGACTATTGTAATCGAAATGTATATTTTCATTAGTCTTGCAAATCGATTTTTATAAACTTAATTTACGCAAAGTTTTTGAAATGATTTTGAATTTAGATCATGTTCACCGTTTCGTGAACCTATGAGCTTCCACCCGTCGTTATTTCAACTAATAAGAAACATTGAGGTCTTATTTGGCCTTATATCGAGGTAAATTGTTATAACTCTTAGGTTAAATGTCGAATGATCTCCAGAGTTTAAGTTTCAAAGAAGTAATACTGACATTAGTTCGTCAACATTTTATGTTTATAATCTGTTTATAATCCCTGTGCTCAATTAGTGACCAATTAGCGAGTGACCAATTAGCGACCACCTGCATGTAAGCAACGTGGCTATGCATGTACACAACGTGGGTGCCGATACTTCTCTTCAAAATTATACAATTTGATAACCAGCTTTTGGGTATTACAACTGTGTTCTTGCTAGCAGCAGAAGATGCAAAATAAAATAGAAATGTCAGCTACCTGTTTTGCCCGATGAGGGATGAGGGTATCACATTTGCAGGTGGTTGGGGAGAAACTGGATCCGTTGGTGAATCCGTTGGTGCTGGTTGTTGAACAGAAACAAATTGCGTAGCTGCTGATTTAGATATTGCAGGAGTTTGTTGAACATAAACTGATTACGTAGTTGCTGATTCAGATATTGCAGGCATTTCTTGAACAGAAAGTGAAGACGTTGCAGCCGGTAGTTGAACAGAAACTAAAGCCGTAGCTACTGATTCAGATGTTGGGCTTATAGCAGAGGGTGTTTTTCCAGAGGATCTTGGACTAGAATAAGCATCCTTAAACTTCTCTGAAATGAGAAACAAGGGTACGATGTTTGGTGAATATTTTGTGTTGTTTTCTTCTACATTAGCCTGCATAAGATTGAGAACATAAATATTTAGAAAGAATTTATATTGATCTATACAGACGCTGAATGGAGGATAAAAAATTAGAGAATAATCCAAATATATGAAGCAACTCTTAAATTATTTCCAATCGATGTTTGTGAGATAAGAACCCAGAATAGGTGCATATATAAATAATTCTAAGAGCATTAAATACTAGAAATTCGTTATGTAAAAAGTTTGTGCCTATGTAGCATGTACCATTGGGAAGAGAAGCTGACTGTTATCATTAACCAAACAATTAATTACAGTTGAGGGGAAATTCTTCAGATGGCCCAGATTTTACGTTTACGTTTGCTATAAAATGTTTCAAATGCAACCAATTCAAAACTTACAATGTTTCAAATGCAACCAATTCAAAGCTTACAATAGGCCATGAAATGCCCATGAAAACCAAACGTTATTATATTCTTGTGAGATAAAATGAGCTATCAATCATAATCTACAAATACAGATATAATCACTGAAAACTAATTGTTATAATAAAAACTGAGATGAAAACTGATTGTTATAATAAAAAATGAGATGAAAACTTATTGTTATAATCAATCACTCGAAGCATGTATGGCTTTGTAACACTCGGCCTATCCGACCGTCAATTTTTTAATATAAAGGATCCAAAATCGTTGAATAGCAAAAGATCGGTGGAATTCAAGAAAAAATGCATAAATTTCGTATGTTGTCAAATAAATTATATTATAAAAGTTCAAAGATATATAGTAAAGTATAAATACTAAATAAGAGATAATGGGAAAAATAGGTAACTTGCTTATATTTATATTTATTTGAGACATTTTCGGCCTTACCGCAACATCAATAAATGCAATTTCATGGTAGCTCCTGGAATTTTTGTGCAGCTTTATCCTATTAATTCTTCAACCACATCAATGGACTGAATGATCCCGTCCTCTCCATTGATCTTCTTCCAGATCATGTGCATGTGTGTCTCCTCTGAGGCCATTTGGAACAAGGTCTTGCTTATTTTGCTCCTAACGGGGAGGTCGCAGTTTAGAATAACAATAGTATTCCCCGTAAAGAAACGAGGTGAATCCCCACAAGGATAGAACCAGTGCCATGCCCTTATCTGCGCCAAATTCCTCATGGTACTAAACCACCGCCAAGACCTCTGTCACCGGAATCATAGCAGCAATGATGACACCACTCAACAAAGAGCTCCCTAGCGACGTAACGCCAAATACTGTGCCCAGTGTTAAGATAAACCCCACCGCGTACTGCCTCTTCGTTACTTCTTCAGGCCTGTCGTTGCTGACATGGAAGGCAAGAAAAATAGAGCTCGCTCTGAGCAGAGCTACAGAATTTACAGAGAATGGGCTAAATTTCTGCCGGACTAACAGCAACGCAAATGTAACGTTGAATCCGAGCTGGGTAGCGATTAACACAGCCGATGTGGAAACGGGTAGAAATGAGAGGCCATATGTGAATAGGTAATATTCGGTGCCTTTATATCAGAATTAGGTTTTTGACATCCTTGCTTGGTTTTCCAGATCATAATTAGGTTTTTCTGTGGCATTGTTGACCTGGGTGGAAGATAAAACTAGAGTTGATGTTGTCTCTGGTTCCGCGGACTCGACCGACGTTTGCTTCCGTTCAGCATATCCAAATTTCTCTTTGACTTCGTCCTACTGAATTTTCTGTTGCAATTCACAGGCACCAGATTCGACCACGATCTGCTTGTTTGCGTAATTCTCCTGCGGCTTGTGTTGGTTTTCACGGTCCGTGAGCGAAGAAGATGATTTCAAACCTCTAGGATCCATGGCGCCCTGCATCCCCTGGATTTTCAATTTCTTCCAGTGGATGGCTCCTCACGAACTGTCTGCCATCGCCATTTCTGATCTGACCCCAAGCTTTTAAAGGCCCCAACTGTTGGGCTAATAAATTCGATATAGCCACTATTCAACTGGACTATTAATTGGCTTGGCTTGGATCAATGATAAATAACTGAAATAAGAGCCCCAGGTTCATATTGATGACGATTGGTTGTTTATATCGACCCGGTAGTGATAGAGCTTACAGTGTTAGGTGGCTTGGTTTAACGTCGTGCATGCATGCTCTGCGTCAGAAGGAAGTGAGACAGATTTTGCAAACCATATGAATTAATTCAAGGAAACTTTGGAAACTTTGATATATGAAAATCGTATTAAATGGATTTGTTATTTGGTTTTAAACTATGTCTTAATTAAAATTTAAATATAATTAATATATATAATATATAAAATACATATTATATAAACATATATTATAGCGTAATTAACACATACTGGTCTTTACCTAATGATCAGGTATCGTGCTTTATCATCGTAATTAAGGATAAGGAATACGATATGTTCTTGCTTTCATGATTACTCATATGGGCTATTCATATTGGTTCAGCTTCTATGATACTACTCTATTCCCATAATATAGGTGCTTGTAAGTTAATGAACACGATCTGTTCTATTTCCCTAATAATTGATACTATAAACCCATATGTTATACATATGAATCAATGCTTTTTATGATAGTGTAAGTAACTCATATGCATGGGAACAATACTAGAACATGAAGCTTTATTAGTTATATAAGCAGCACCATATCATCTTAACCACCTGTTTACAATATGCGATACTAATGAGATGATACCTAATACAACACATGATGTGCTTGAACTATACCACTATCTTACTAGTACAGGTAATTTTGAATCAATGAAGCTAAGTAGATCCATATTAATCATATATGGCTTATTATTTTTAAGTAATCCTGGAATTCACATGTATAATGTTTAATCATATCTATCATAGTTATGCTGGAGACTTATATAGAGATCACAATACTAGTATAAGCTCTTTCACACCTTTATATGTTATGTATAATACGTCATAATGGGATTCGATGTATTACTCATGTAATTACACTAATCAATGGGACGAGATCTAAGCTCGTATCCTTATTCGGTAACAGTGATATCATGTTCACCTGCACACATATTTTTCTCATGTGGATCCTAGTTTTGAGTTTTGATTGTACTGTATTGGTGTTTTCTCATATTGCATTTCAATGAAGGTGGATTTAAAAGCCGGAGACAATTTGAAGTTTGGTTTTCCAATGGCATTCACGAATACCACACTATTTATTTTACTTTGCTCTCCCATCACGACAGGGACTAGTTGCTTTGCAACTCCCCTTGTTCATAAAAAGGCATCCACTCACCATATGGACTCAAATTCTTATATAACATTGGCTCTTAAATGTCAACCCATACTTTATCATCCCATGTAAAAAAAAGGATACATATGGTGATACTTATTATTTTGATATTTTTGAATGGGCCATCCCCTATCATCATATGCCTTCATAAACAAAATTAAAGGTACGTAATTATTAATTAAATATATAGGGAGCTAAGTCAGGGATTTTGTTTGATGGGGTTAGCACACGTCATTTGATGTGGGAGGGGACCCTATATCTATTGGATAGGGGATGTTTCATGATTATGGTGCCTAAGATAACATTACACACATAAAACGACCTGCCACAATCCACAAATTAGTCCACGAAAGAAAGAAGCTTTGTGAAGTCAATAGAATTTTCCAGCTATGTGCGCTAATCATACAGAAGGGATTGCATTAACAACATTATGGTAGATAAAAAAAAACTGTACTACTATTGATTGCTTGCACAATTGGAATATCTAGTGTGCTAACCAACCTACCAACCTATTTTATGAGATCCATCCATCCATCATACCAAAGTAATTGTTCAAGAATATGGACCCACGTTAAATTACAATTAAAAAAAAAATGTTAGCAATGAAGCAAAAGCAAGGTGGCCAATAATGGGGCCATTAAAATTTGGAAACGCAACATTGTTGAGTGCTCTAGTAGGCCAATGTGCTATGTCAATTTGATTATACTTCACAAGGAAAATATATGTTAATGTCAATCCATTCTACATGATGTCATCTTAGATAGCTTTTGTAAATACAAAAGAACCTTTTTCTTCCCTTAGTTAACAATCTAAGAAATATTGTCTCACTCACGGTTGAGCTCTAGGTTTCTAAAGTATCAATTCTTGAAGATAAACAAATACATTTGAATAATCTTATTTTTTTGTGAAGGCTCACTATTTTGTGCAAGTTTTTATTGTTGGTGATGCAAACCGATTAGAGGGCTATTGTATGGTAAGTGAGGACATCATGACATTGAGCCATCTAATGGGTAAAGCTATGGAGGTCAATTTCAAAAGCTTGAATAATTATAGCACTTTCTAGAATAAATAAAATATTATTATTTTTTTTGCAAGAGTTGAGCTAGAGGATTGTTGAATTTGGGAGTAATCTCTCTACCGGAGCTTATTGGAAAAAACCATGGATGTGCTTGCAAAACCAAGAACTTCGCAGGGATAAAGATGTCTATGTATCTTTTGTTATTGTTCCCTTTGTTGTTGATATAGTTGGATACAAATTTCAAGGCTTGGAGTTGATGTACTAATCCCTTCATTTCAAAATCCTCCATAAACTCTTAGGTGGTCCTTCTTATCATCTAGCTAAATTCTTAGCTCGAAAGCTTAAGACCTTGGTAGGGCTTACTGATTCTTATGTAAAGGTCTCTGCCTCTTTTATCCAGGAATGGAAGGACATCATGCTTGAGCCTGGTGATTTATTAGTTAGTTTCGATGTTGTCTCCTTATTTACCAAAATCCCCATCCCGGAAGCTATTGAGGTTATTAAGCGAGTCACGGACCAGGACACTTCTAATTTGGTTGACCTGTGCCTCACCTCGACTTTTTTCGGTTTCCGAGGTGAGTTCTATGAGCAAACTTGCAGAGTAGCCATGGGTTCCCCTCTTTCCCCTGTTGTTGCTAACTTATTTATGGAGGATTTTGAAATGAAGGCCTTAGCATCTACTCAATTCCACCCAAGAAAGTGGAATAGGTTCATGGATGACACCTGTGTCATTTGGCCCCACGGTCGTGAGAAGTTAGATTTGTTTCTTGATCACCTAAATTCCCAGTCTGATTACATCAAATTCACTATGGAGGTTGAGGTGGATGGTTGCCTTTCCTTCTTGGATATTCTTCTCTCTAGAAGGGATGATGGTTCAATCTCTCACCGGGTTTTCCGCAAAAAGACGCACACTGAACAGTATCTTCATGTTGATTCTCATCACTTTCCTGCTCAGAAATTTGGTGTTCTCTGCACTCTGGCTACCTGGACTCTTAGAATATCTATTGAAAACCATTTTGATTCAAAGAAATCCCATCTTGTAGATGTATTTGAGACTAATGGCTATAGCAGATCTCAAGGTCTTAAGGCCTTCCAAAAAGCCTCTAAAGGCTCAAGAGACAAGTCTTCTCAGTTGGATCCTATCTCTAAGGTGAATCTTCTGTTTATCCAAGGGACCTTGGACAAAATTGCCCATGTCCTCAGGAGAAATAATGTTGCCTCTTCATTTAGGCCTATCAGTACCATCAAGAATTCTCTCGGATCGGTTAAGGACCCTATAGACCCAAAGGACATGAAAGGTGTTTATCTAGTTCCATGCTCCTGCGGTACTCCCTATATTGGGGAAACTAGTCGATCCATTAGACAGAGAATCCAGGAGCATGTTGTAGACATTAGGCATAGTTGATCCCGCACTTCTGCTCTTCCAGAGCATGCTGGGAAATCATGTCACCATGTATGCATCGAAGACTCCAAAGTCATTGCTAGGGTGGATCACTTCCATCATAGAAAGCTAAGGGAGGCTATTGAAATTGAGAGACATCCTAGAAATCTCAATAGAGATGATGGGTGGAAACTAAGTAAGAGTTGGACGCCAACCCTCTCAAGGTGAATCAGCCCCCGTGCAGTGTTTCCTTTGGTTTTATTCTCCTCGCCCTTTGTTTTATTCTTATTATTTTTTCTGAAGCTATTTTCTTATATTATCTCCTTTCTTATATATACTTGATGTTATATATTTTTCCCCCCTCTCCGCCCTTTGTAATAATAATTATAAATCTTCCCCCTCCTTTTTTTTTAATATCATTTTTATTCTATTATTTACCCCTTCTCCCTTACTAGTTTTATAACTTATTAATTAATATATATATATATATATATATATATATATATATATATATATATATATATATATAGACTTGATGTTATATATTCCCCCCTCTCTGCCCTTTGTAATAATAATTATAAATCTTCCCCCTCCTTTCTTTTTTAATATTATTTTTATTCTATTATTTACCCCTTCTCCCTTACTAGTTTTATAACTTATTAATTAATTAATTAACATACATACATATACATATACATATACATATACATATACATATACATATACATATACATATACATATACATATACATATACATATATATATATATATATATATATATTATTTGTTTATTTATTTATTTTTTTCTTATACCAAATTATTATAATTTAATCTTTTTATGTTTTTCCCCTGTACTATAAGCTACCCCTTCCCCCTTATGGGTTTTTATAATTTAACTTTTTTCCTAAATTATTATATCTTTAAATAATTAAATTTTTTAATATTCTAACTAATTAATTAAATTAATTAAAAAACTTTAATTTTCTAACTAATTAAATAATTAAAAAACTTTTAATTTTCTAACTAATTAACTAAATAACAACTAGTTTTAACAGCTAACTCCAGGTAATGATGCATCCTTACTATTTATTCATTGAGATCGTTTTCCTTCTTCCCATTGTCCTGAGGATGAACCACATTAGATGGTTCAAAACGTCGACCAAATCCTAATGATGTGATTAATCCGAAATATTTTCTATCTATCTACATTATGGATCACAAAAGTCTTAGATCCAACATAGTTGTAATACCTTCAAATATTGTGTGTTTTATACATATGCAATACTCTAGGCTATATTTCTGCAGTACAAAGTACTAATAAAGGGAAACTTTCAACTTGTACTTTTAAACCATATTTTCCCTTCACCATATTTAGAATACTCCTATTCAAACCTTATTATGACTATATTCACCCAATGAACTAAGCATTGATATCTATTATTCCTGTCGACTTATTTTTGCAACTTTTTCAAACCTGTTTTGTTGGAAACTACCCTTCACATCACCTTGCACTTCATAGCTCTAATTTCCAACAACCCTAATTAGGTAAGCCTCCCTTGAGCATGGGAGGAGTTGGTATGAAGAGTAGAGGAGGGTTGACAATGTCATAATGGCCAACCTCCTAGTTACCCAATATATCACCTCAGCCCTTTAGGTTTCCACACATTTAGGATGACTGATTAATCAATAATAGGTAGTGTTGTCCTTGTGGGAGTAACATGGAAGGCAAGGAATCCTAGTCTCTTTAGCTACCACTACAACACTTTTCCTCTCCCTTTCATGTTTCACCAGAAACATTCCATTAAGAATTTTGTAAGTTTTTCTTCGACAACCAAAACTTCGAGCTTTATTGAGTGTTTTACATTTCCTTGATCCATTAGCTGCTCGATTTTTTATTATAGACCAATTTTGGATCATATAAAAAATGGGTGTTTTGCCATCAAGTGAACTCAATTATGAGTTTTGATAGTCTTCTAGACTCTTGCTAGTGAAAATTGTGTTTGCATTTGTGACCCACCTTTTGTGAAAAATGATACAAATAAATGGTGATTGCATTTATCCCACCCTTTTTTGAGAAGCAATGTAAATACCATTACATTAATAATGAAAAGAGGATTGTAGGTCAAAAATTACAAACAACTACTATACATTGTGGGCAACACCTTCACTCATCTTGATAGATTTAGGGTCAACACTCAAGCATCAAGCCATAATATGAAATTGTTGTTCTTAGAGCCAAAGCATTGAATAACCACTTTAAGCAAGTGCTACATTCTATCAAAAGAATAGTCACCCATTGAATATAACAATATTTGGAAACATTAATTAATCATAAATAAAACTTATAGCATACAACCCTCTTTTAGATTTCTATAACATATGTGTAACTTCAATATTACAACCATTTGGCTATTGCATATCCCATCAACCTATAAGTTATCTCTCCATAAACTCATATATATATATATATATATATATATATATATATATATATATATATATATATATATATATATATATATATATATATATATATATATATATAATCTCATGTGATAATCCATATTATGTATTGAAATTCAAATAAGCAACACAATCATTTACATTATGCATCACCTTTATTAGACATTTGTAATATCCCGAAAGGGAAATAGACAGCAATACAAGCATACGACAATATGGAAAATGCCAGAAATAGAACATAAAGCAAATACTCATAAAAATGCCGGGAATGCTAAGCCATTTTATTAATCTGAGAATATAATGAAATACAATGGATAATCAGAATGATAGCACCTATTATTGCTCAAGGCAAGTGAAGAACTCTCTCAGAAAGATAGGAAATGGCTGCCACAAGAAACTGCGTCCCAGCTGCTAGGAAACTGCCGTAAACTGTTGCTGCTGTGGGAGTGAACTGAAACTAGGGGCTGATCCCCTTACTAGAATGGGCCGAAAATCTACAAATCACTTGTACTCGCCAACTCGGACCAAACCCAGAAACCATAACAAAAATGGACCACCTCTGAAAATCACCAAGGAAACCCTCCTCAAGGAATTACGCTGTCCCTCCAGGCCCAGCGCAGATGCCAAATGATAGATGTTGAAACAGAGCCACAAACTCCCCGTAAAATCTCCAACTGGTAAAGACTGAGCCTCCACACCGGATCACACTGAAACTCCTGCAGAAAACCCCACACCGGAACACCTCCAACAAGAACTGCGTCCTCTCTCCTAGGGACTGCGCAGTCACCAAAAGAAGCCCAGCTCCTCCGCAAAACAAACAACCAAATATCCCGTAAAAGACTAAAGGAAAAACCTTGCCCGAGCAGGCACTCGAAGTCCCCCGGGGCTAAGGGCGAGATCTCCGACCGGAGACACTCAACGCACTAAACAGTGCTGCAGACAAGCTAAATAGCCAGCGTGCTCAAGAAGACAAAATTCTAGCTCAAATATCATCAACAACAAGAATGCCCCAAATGAGGAGGCTCCTCCACCTTTAATAGCATTGGTTTCCCTCCAAAACCAATGTAGTCTCTCTCTCCTCCACGTGGTGTGTGGCCCCCCTTGGCTCCCCCCTTAAGTTACAACGTTGTGCTACTAGGAAGGTGTTTTATTCCACTAAAGTGAGTTAGACCCCCTTTTACTCACTTTTTTATTTATCTACAAACCACATACGGAAAAACAATACAAAGTCAAATATTCCAATTAGCTGTCGCTAATTAGGAATATTACAGTCCCCCCGGCAAAATGTTGCTTGCCCTCAAGCAACTGAAGTGATGGATGCTACAAAATCTGCTCACTCTCCCAAGTGGCATCCTCATCCGGAAAAATCTTCTTGTCCTCAAGCAACGCTTGAATAAGCCTCCTCTCTAGCTGCTGCTCCCTACCGATACTGAAAAATGTGCCTGGGTCCCACTGAACCCTCTCTGACTTCGGCATCACCCTGATACGAAGGGATCTCTCAATGCCAGGATCCCAAACTAACCTCTCACAGTACCAGTCAACCAATAATCCTCTCGGATCCCATCGCCTCCATGGCCAATAATCGCCCAAGTCCCATGGCTTGGACTGTGCACTGCCTCTGGCTATAACTGATGCTCTAAGAGGTGAAGACCACCAACAAGCATCAATGCTCCCGGACTCCTGTTGCGTTGTACCTATAGCTACATATGCTACCCCTCCAACTGCATACCAACTCATCACCTCTCTCCAATCCAAGTTGTGACTCAATCCCATGCTGATCCTGCTCTCCTGAAATCGGGATGGAGTGTTGAAGAAATGATGTCCTGTGCCGCCTTGCCAGTTGGAATCTATAACCTCTGTTATGTCCAAGGGCCCCTTCTCGACTGTGCTCCCTACGAAAAATATCGTACCATCTAGAGGGTACCAACTCATGATCTCTCGCCAGTCCATCCTGGAAGAAGAATCCAATGTAGCAATAACAACGGCATATGGAACACGCCTGAAGTGTTGCCGCCAACCCGTAATCAACTCCCACTGCTCTGCCCTGTCTGCCCATGAGAGCTGCCTGTAGAAGGAAACCCCTCTCTCTATAATGGGCCCAAGTGGGCAAGATATGCTGCAAGCTCCATCGATGTACTCCTGGAGAGTACTACTCACTGAAAGTACTGTAGCTCGACCGACTGTATGTACATCTATCTTTATCTCATCAATGTGTCGGCCAAAAGATGAATGCTCCCCCATATCCAACAGCTCCTGCTGTCTAATAGCCCCCTGCATAACAATCCCGTCAACCTCCAACATCTCTAGAGGATATGGATCTGACTGCTCCTCCTCAATGGCTGACCCCGTGGTTAGCCACATATCCATCACTGACTCGATGTGAGCCTCCATCTGGCTCTCCCTCAAAGGACTATTATGCATGATGTGCATAGCATCCTCCTCTACTGACTCAGGCTCCATCACATATAGCTTTGACTGGATCGTCACAAGTGTCTCATCGTCTAGGGCATCTCCCATAGAGTTCCCTGACTGCTCACCCTGTATACTGGAATGCAGCTCTAGTCTACTGTCTCCATCTCTGCGTGATTTCTCTCGCTCCCCAAAAGCGACTTCAACTGATCCTATGGACTCATATGAAGAAGAGTCCTCACCCTGGCATACAGAAGGAATGCCCTCCTGTTTTACCCCTGCCACCTCATCTGCACTGAATATGCCATCCACCCTCTCGATGAAGTGTAGATACAATGTCTGGAGTCCAAACGTATGCTGGGATGCTACCTCTGCTGAACCCAGTATCCTCTACTCATGCATGATCTCAACATGCCCTGAGGGAAAAATGATGCATGTCTCCCTCATGACCTTCTCCCCAAGCGTAGGCCCAACAATGACTGATGTGCCACCACTGCAGAGGATCATCTCATCCCCTAACCTGTGGCTGTCAACTAACGCTCCAACCCAGTGCCACTGCTGAGAAGTCTTTCCCCTAGTGTGCTGAGTGTCATCCAAATATCTTAGGTGAGCCTCACGTACCCCGCTGCTCATGCCCAAAGTGCCAAAGGACAACAACAAAATTGGATGTGCCAGTGAGTGATGTAGAAGAGAGGCAGGTGTATGAGTCTCCACAGATACCGCCAAGTATCGCTCATCCATCTCCCCATCAATCCTGGGTGAACTACTCCTAAAGGTGAGCTCGGTGTCCCTATCCATAAGTCTCCCTAGCGGCAATGCACTAAGATCCTGCTATGCAGCACCGTATGCCCTCGCATACCACCGATCATCCATGTACTCCTCGCCATGCCACTGCACACTGAGGTATACCCCTGTATACTGCTGGATACCCCATGCTACTGTCGTACCACCCAGTACCGTCTTGTGCCCTGACTGCGTCCAGGCATCAGTCACTCTTCGCGAGCTCTCAATGTGATGTAGGACACTCCTACTCCACAATGCAATCCCACACACTACGGTAGTACACCATGCAACTCCATGTCCACCGGAAGTCCATTGCTCAATGCTAGAGGCTTCCACACATCCCTGGATGTGATGACCTAGAGCTATGCCCCTACCTATCGAACTACCACCAATCAATATCATCGTCTCCGCCGTCGCATCACTATACCTGCCGACGAATTGAACATCACTCCAAATCCTCCCCAAGGGGTCCGAGAAGTGAATCTCCCTGTGTGTCAGTAGTGTTACCACCACTGCTCGGCTCCGCTGCGTCCTCTGTGCCCCACATAAAGGTGAAGAATCCTTGGCCCCATACAAGGTGCCATCTGGTGGCCTGCCAATGCCACCTCCTCCGACAAGCTCCTGCCAAGGTGTGCTGACCACCCCATGATCCCGTGTATGAATGTCATGCCAAGACAACCTAGGGAGTTTTCCCATAAACTGGTTGGCCACTGGAGCTGACCGAAACTGCACATGCTCTACTGCTAGGCCAACTGTACTCTCCAAGACATAGTCTGTCGACCTGCCTGGGAAACGATAGGTGATCCCACCTGGATCCCAATGCCAATCTGGGGTTCCTGTATTCCCCATGCATAGAAACTCCTGCTGAGCTACACTCGGATCCATCACTATCTCCATAGCCCACTCTAGCGGGTACCAGCTCAAAATCTCTCGCCATCCAACCTCAACATGTGGATGATGTACCCTGTGTAGCTCTGATCGTCTCATACCACTATCCAAGTCAATGTATGAGATCTGACTAGGTGGCTCCATCTCTCTCTCTTCAATGGGAAGAGGTAACCCAACAACACTGCTAGTCTTGTCCATGCATGTCTGAAGGGAAATGATCTGATGCTCTAACGTGCTCTCTGGTTGTACCATCAGGGAATCCAGTCGTTCCCCAATGCGGACCAACTTGGCTGCTGACTTGGCACAAGCCACTCTCATACCCTCCAGCTCCTGGTCCTGCAACAAAATGGCCTCCCGTACTGACGTGGCCTTCCCTCTCAAAACTCGAAGGTCCGTCCGAAGCCGATGATATCGCTGTCTGCAACCATCATCCAATACCTCTGTATCTCCTAGTACCTCATCGAAAGTGGATATATCTCCTGATACCTCACCCATATGTCGTGTGCTGCTACCACCCGAAGACTCGGACATGGCTCCAGTCATCACCTCAATGGATGGCTCTACTAGGGTAGGCTCTACCTCCTCCACTACGATATCAACCGACACGGTCAAGGAGGCCTCTAATGATGGTGAGTCCCGTGTCACACTAAGTGTATCCTCAAACTCCCTGCAATCCTTTGTGTCCTCATCCTCCAAGTGCGAGGTAACCATTTTGATGGTTTCCCCCTCCGATACTCGGTCAAGCTGGAAAGAGGTATCCAACTTCTCCACCCAAGCTTTATCTGAACGCTTGGATGACCCGTCAAATGTCGGTATATGGGATTTGTCCATTGTGTGCTGTAAACCCCCATCATGTAAGCTCTTGTTCCCTCTGTGAAAGTTGTGGGGTCTGCTATCCCGCTGGAGCTGAACAAAATCTCTAAATGGAAGGGCATCCCTGAACTCCTGTCCATATGCCTGATACTCGGCGAAATAATCACCCATGTGGCCAGGCTCTAGCTCCTGCTGTGCTCCTACCCCTATGTCTGCACCCAGAAAAGTGGGCATAGTGGAATGTGTGGGTGTATGTGATGCCATATGCTGCGTGGTATCATGCTCCGGCAAATGGTGGGATGTGCCTAATCCCTCACCAATCTGAAAACCCCTTGGGATTTCACGCTGTCTAGCCTCAATGGCAGCAAATCTCTGCCCCATCGTCTCCATCTGTCTCGACAGATCCTATGCTGATTTGAGGAGCATCTCCCAAAATTCCTTCGCACCATCATCGCCTGCCATCGACTCTTTCTGCTATGTGTCTACAGGCTCCTCATGAAACTGCACTGCTGCTCCAAGACTATATTGTTGCTTGTCTTTGACCTCCGATTTACCCACTGAAAACTACTTAGAAAATTCTAGGAATTTGGGAAGGTGATCCTTGCCCAAAACCCAGAAAAACCTCAAAAGGGTTTCTTCTAATTCCAAACTTCAAAATTTGACCCTTTGTATTTTGGCCCTTTTTCTAATTTCGTTTTTGGTACTGCAACTGCTATTGCTCTCCAAAATTCCAGCAAACCTTTGTATGATCTCTTTCCCGATGTCATAGACCACAGGCTGAGCCAGAACTATGCTTTGATACCACTGTAATATCCCGAAAGGGAAATAGACAGCAATACAAGCATACGACAATATGGAAAATACCAGAAATAGAACATAAAGCAAATACTCATAAAAATGCCGGGAATGCTAAGCCATTTTATTAATCTGAGAATATAATGAAATGCAATGGATAATCAGAATGATAGCACCTATTCTTGCTCAAGGCAAGTGAAGAACTCTCTCAGAAAGATAGGAAATGGCTACCACTAGAAACTGCGTCCCAGCTGCTAGGAAATTGCCGTAAACTGTTGCTGCCGCGGGAATGAACTGAAACTAGGGGCTGATCCCCTTGCCGGAATGGGTCGAAAATCTACAAATCACCTGTACTCGCCAACCCGGACCAAACCCAGAAACCATAAAAAAAATGGACCAACTTCGAAAATCACCAAGGAAACCCTCCTCAAGGAATTACGCTGTCCCTCTAGGCCCAGCGCAGATGCCAAATGATAGATGCTGAAACAGAGCCACAAACTCCCCAGAAAATCTCCAACTGGTAAATACTGAGCCTCCACACCGGATTGCATTGAAACTCCTGCAGAAAACCCCGCACCGGAACACCTCCAACAAGAACTGCGTCCTCTCTCCCAGGGACTGCGCAGTCACCAAAAGAAGCCCAGCTCCTCCACAAAACAAACAACCAAATCTCCCGTAAAATACTGAAGGAAAAACCTTTCCCGAGCAGGCACTCGAAGTCCCTCGGGTCTAAGGGCGAGATCTCCGACCGGAGACACTCAACGCACTAAACAGTGCTGCAGATAAGCTAAATAGCCAACGTGCTCAAGAAGACAAAAGTCTAGCTCAAATATCATCAACAACAAGAATGCCCCAAATGAGGAGGCTCCTCCACCTTTAATAGCATTAGTTTCCCTCCAAAACCAATGTAGTCTCTCTCTCCTCCACGTGGTGTGTGGCCCCCCTTGGCTCCCCCCTTAAGTTACAACGTTGTGCTACTAGGAAGGTGTTTTATTCCACTAAAGTGAGTTAGACCCCTTTTTACTCACTTTTTTATTTATCTACAAACCACATACGGCAAAACAATACAAAGTCAAATATTCCAATTAGCTGTCGCTAATTAGGAATATTACAACATTCGTAAGGTAAATTTGACCTAGTATCTACGTATCAAAATTTCACATTTTAATTTGCATGTTTAAAGGGAAAAACATAGCTATTGCCACTATGAAAATAATTTTGTAACAATCATATGCTATACACACATGTCCAACATTCCACATAACATTAGTCTTATCAATCTCGATAAGTATAACAAATATTAAGCAAGTTAAATATTAAGATGAATCATAATATATTTATAGGCATCGAAACAAAAAATGTGGAATGTTACATTATAAGAGGTGCACAATCTAGTAATGATTATAGATGAAAAGGTATAAACAATATAGAAATTATAATCACATAGTACTTAGTAGAATGGCTCCATAAAACTCCCTTTTAATTGGTTGTTACTATTCATTTTGATAATTAATAAGCAGGTTCATATCCCTTGAGAATAACCATGTATTATAACCATTAATGGTAGGAATATATTTCCTCCACAAGTAAAATTTTCAACTTAAAGAACATCAACAAAATACTTTTACCTTTCCAAATATTCAAGTCAACAATATCAAGAAAGTCATAGAAAAATCATGTGCAATCACATTAGATCTTTCAAAATTCAAAATCATTTAATTAGAGCTTTCACATTCAAAATCATAAAGTGATAGACAATATCCCTCTTAATTGAAAAAGCTCAAAATTTATTTATATTACCATACAAGTTCTAGGTAAATGCTTAAATCAAAGTATTACTTTTAGTTCATAGATTTATAATCTTAACTCCCTTAAGATATGATTGTCATGTTAATGCAACGATCAAATTTTATTATTGCAATTGAGATAAGACAAAAATCACATGTGCAACATATATTAATAAATGAGGTTAGATGAAAACACTATGTGCAAGACTTGGTAAGTGCTGCTCTAAGTTAGAATTGGGGATTAAATATTTCTTGATTGTGGTATCCCATCCCTAACCTTCCAACCAAGAAAGACAACAAAAGGAAGAAAACAATCGTCATACCAACTAGACTATCCAAAAATAGGAATCAAACAACAGATCTTTTGGACTATCTAAAAGAAGAAATCAAACAACTCACCCTCTAGACCATCCAATTAGATTTTGTGGCACCTAATTATAAATAGATATTCTTACAAAAATAAATCAATTCTAAATGGACCTTCTTACCAATGTGGAAAAAGTTGAACTTGGGAATAAATCGGCAAGGGTCCAAAAATTGAAAAAGTCATAAAAAGTCAGGAGAAAATTGAATAAAATGGGCAAAAACTTGACAAAATAAGGAAAGTACAAAAATATTAATTTTTAAAAAAATAGCATTTAAAGTATCCGACACATCAAATAAATGTGTTTCCAAATAAATAAGAAAATAAAGCTAATATATAAGATGTATAAAAACTTAAGAAGTCTAGTGTTACATCACGTATCAACAGTGAATCAAGTCTTGAATCTCGTGTCTTGACCCAGTCTCAAGAGTCAAAATATCAAAAAAAAATATTATAAATGCATATCATCATCATGAGTCATCTAAATGCCATAAAATAATCAGTCAAGTGTTCCTTTTCCCTTTCTATGGGAATAGGGAATGGCTTTTCCATGCCACAAATTGGTCAAACCTCCTCCTCCTCGACAGTGACAAACTCCTCTTCTCTCCATAGGATCGAATAGTTAAGGATTGAGTGAAAACGAGTTAAATTTTTTTATTTTCCCTAAATTATATGGGGCCCAAAAAAGGCTCACGTTTTTTTGGATCGAATCACAATAAAATCGCGAGTTTATCAAGTGAATCATAATTTTTTGAAGTTAGAAAAACTCTTGAAAAACTTAGCTGATAACATCAGCAAGTTGAAAAACTTTCGATTTCTCGATTTTATTGAGATGTTATCAAGAAGTTTTCCACAAATATTTTTGGGAATAACGTGGAAGGCAAGGAATCCTAGACTCTTTAGCTACCACTACAACAATTTTCCTCTCCCTTCCATGTTTCACTAGCAACATTCCAATAACAATTATGTAAGTTTAGCTTCTACAACCAAAAATTCAAGCTTTATTGAGTGTTTTACATTTCCTTAGGCCATTAGCTGCTTGATGTTTGATTATACACCAATTTTGGATCATATACTAAATGAGTGTATTTCCATCAAGTGAATTAAATTATGAGTTTTGATAATCTTCTAGACTCTTGCTAGCGAAAATTGTGCTTGCATGTGACCCACCTTACGTGAAAAATGATACAAATAAATGGTGATTGCATTTATCCCACCCTTTTTTGAGAAGCAATGTAAATATCATTACATTAATAATGAAAAGATGATTGTAGGTCAAAAACTACAAAAAACTACTATACATAGTGGGCAACACCTTCACTCATCTTGATAGATTTAGGATCAACACTCAAACATCAAGCCAAAATATGAAATTTCTGATCTTAGAGCCAAAGCATGTTAATCAAGGTTGTCATTGATGTCAATGTGGCAATGACCGAGATGTCAATATTCTTGAGATGCCTGGTTCCAGATGATGATGCCATGACTCTTGGTTTACTAGGATACTATCAATGAAGATGTCAAGTCACGAAGAAGTCAAACCACTAATGAAGGAAGCCCTAAGTACTTGATCTAATGTTGCATGCACTTGATGATCTAGATCTTAACCAATGATGTCATATGATGATGTCATACACTTGGATGATACTTGATGATGACATATGATGATGTCATACACTTGGATGATACTTGATGAAGTCATACACTTAATGAAGGTTGGAAGACTAGATGATGATGTGGAAGATCTCATTTGATGGTTAGAAGACTACCTCGAAACTTTCCTAATGATGTTGCACTATGACATATTACTGCACTATTATTGAATACATAATGCTATACCTTCATGATGATATGGATGTTGGATACTATCTGTTAGTATGAATCTTTCGTCGAAAAATACCACTTTAGCTACGCATAAAAAATAGCCCTAACATCAATTATGGCTGCCAATATCTTTAAATATGCAATTAGTTGATCCAAATAAGGCTGCACAAATCCAGATCTATGCATAAAAGACATTAAGCAGTGAAAATAAAATGTTGCTCCATGCATCCAATAGATAAGACAAGAACAATATATTTGAAATAATTTTTGTATTAAAGGGGCACCTGAGAGGAAAACAAGAAAGGTGTTTCCAATTCTCCTCAACGGGATGGGTTCTTGAAAGTCCTCAGCATTTCAGATCTAAAACTTCTCTCTCTTGTTGGTGTAGAAAACCCAGACAAACATAGAACTCAAAGGGAGCTCACAAAGCAAATGATGAAAAATGTGACAATGATAATGGCTCAAAGTCAGACCAAGAGTATAGATCCAGAGTGATCTAATGCAATGAAAGGTGACAAATGAATGGGAAAACCCTTCTATTTATAACAAAATATTAGGGCGTTCTAGAACTTGGTGCATGAATAAAATATTATTAACCAAATTCTAGAACCACCTTTTAGGAATATTTTGTTATATTTGTTGGAGGGAAAAGGATTTTTGACTTGGGTCAATTCCTTTATTTATAAATAATAAATAAATAAATGATTTATTTATTATTTTAAGGAAATGGTGGAAATATAATTAAATAAATAATTTTTTATTTAATTATTTATAAATGATTTAGTCAAATTTAACTAGGATTATTATTTAAATAAGGATTAAATAACTTTTTCCTAGGAAATAATCAAATAAATAAGGATTTATTTAATTGATTTCCTTATTTTGGGTAAAATATGACCAGGAATAATAATTAAATTGATGTTTAACTAATTATTCCTTGAGGAAATATAAACAAATATATATTTTTTTATTATTTCCTTTTGGGGTTTCCTGTTTAGACCATAAACAACTTAATAAAGGTGTTTTACCAAGTTATTTCACATAGTGAAAGCAATTTTACTTAGGGTAAAATTGGTCTTACATGGTGTACTTGGGTCCATCTAATGATAATAGGTTAGATGACCAAAAAATGGTGTAACACTATCATGATGACAAGTCCCTCTTGGTTAATAAGGATGCCATGAATGATGATGTGCTTACTCTTGATGAAGAAGCTTGGAACCAACATGATGTCAAGATGACAAATATTCTTAAGGTGCCAAGTGTCAATCATGTACCTTGTTTGGTAACCTAGAAGACTACACTTGATGATGTCATTCGATGAAGGCCTTGATGACATGGTTGGAAACTACATGATGACTTTGTTGGATATTATTGGCGCAAAAGATGGAAAAGCCATTAATAACCACATGATGTCTCAAACACTACTCGTTTTATCCCAAATATTTTTCTACACTAAATTTCAAGAATAGTCTCACTAAAAAATTATTTGTAACTACCTTAGAGGCAGATTTGCAATTTGAATCATGTACCATCTTTTAGGGCATAATTCTTCATTTCTAATGAGCCCTTACACGCCCAAAAACTCCAAATAGTTTGCGAGATATGAATTTTACAAGTTCAAGGTATATATCAGGTCCTTGAAGCTGACCTAAGCCTCCTGTACATGTCGGCCTCTCCCTCAATAGACATGACTATTCATTATGACGCAAAATCACTATAAATACAAGTCTGTTTTCATTGATCGAGCAAGAAATTTTCGGTGAATATTTCAGAGAGGAAGTATAAAAGGAAGGGAAGACGAGGAGGTCATTAAAATACTGTTTTGGGCTGATTCTATTGAAGTTTATATACTCCATTACAACAGTAAACAAACTTGGACCAGGGTTATTTTTGTGGAAAAATCACCATTTCAGATTTATATTGTGAGATCAATTCAGAATTATTGCAGATTACAGTTCAATTAAGATTTAGACCTAACCTCACCTCAAGACCTGTGACAAAGATTGTGGATTGCTAGACTGAAATGTGACAGGCTACAGGAGCTCATTTTTAAGACCTGTGGGGATTGCAGCCTTGTGAAGGATTTCTTAATCTCTGGTTCAAACTTGTTAAAGTCTACACCTCGACATGTAGTGACTCTTGAAATCCGGACTGTGGTTAAATTCGGACTGCAGTGCCTCCTGAAATTCGGACTGTGGTGAAATTCAGACTGCAGTGGCTCCTGTGGTGGATTATAATGACTCCCGTGGTGGACTGTGGTGGTTGCAGATTACAATGACTCCTGTGGAGGACCTTGGTTGTTGAAATTGCTTTGACTGTGTATCATCATTCTTGGCTTGGATTTTACAACAAAGTATAACCATTTGCCCGAACTGTGATAGTGGTATAATAGCTTGGTCCCTTTCTTCAAACTGTGGATTAGATAGTCAAGATCTCAGGTAAGATACCTCTTGGTGTGGAATGTAAATCATCATGTTGGATCAAATTATTCTTGGACAACAGCTCAGACCTTCTATGTCTGGACTACCTGTGGTATGATCAAGTGCAGAGAATAATTTCTCATAAGATTCAAATTGTATGAAGAATTGTGTATCTAAAGAAACTCTCAGATTGTGGCCATCAAGCTTATCTCACACTCCCAGATTCAGAATTGATTTGTGTGTATGGTTTTGGAGACTTTGACTGAAGTCTTTGTGGAGTGACCTTGAAGAAGGTTCCAAATTGAAGATATTTTGTTGAGAAGCCTTGGGTGATCTTGGAAGACGATGATGTATTGATGAAGGCTGAAGCCATTATGAGGTAACTTGGAGAAATTTTTTGGGTACGATGAAGAGCAGTGGTGACACCTTTTAAGAAGAAAAGGTTGTCATTGATGATGTAACGTGGAGACTAAGTGTGATATGGCTTGTTGTAGAATACTTTGGGAGCCGTAAAGAATAACCAAACATATTTTGATGAAGTGAAGTTGAGGGTTGGAGCCCAAGAGGTTGGAGCCTCATAGAGACAAGGTGCCTTGGAAGATAGGGTTGGAGCCCTAAAGGATTGGAGTCTTCAACAAACCAGGTTGGAGCCTGCACTAGAGATAGGGTTGGAGCCCTAGAGTTTGGTGCCTCAAATTGACAAGGTTTGAGCCTTGGAAATACCAAGTCGGTGCTTGGCACAATACGGGTTGGAACCTGGAAGATTGGAGTCTTCATCTAGGGTTGGAGCCCTATATCATTATTGTACTTTACTTATTGTAAAGAAGAAATTAATAAAAGTATCTATTCCATCATTGTTTATTTTGTGTTCTAAATATAAGTGATCTAACTGGTAAAATTAACAATTGAAAAGAAATATTGATTCACCCCCCTCTCAGTATTTCCAACAATTGGTATCAGAGCCAGTACCCTCACTCAAAGCCTAATAGCTTGAAGGTTGATCATTAGAACACAAATGGCAAAGCCAAGGAAGAAAGTCTTCAATCCTCTTAAAGTTGTGTCTTCCTGAAGCATTGAAATTGAAGTAAATCAATTTGCGAAGGCTCCATTTTTCAATGGAAATTTTAATATATGGGTGGAAAAAATGAGGAATTTCTTGAATACTCAAGGAATTGAAGTTTGGAAATCAATGATTACTAATGACATGATGGACGAAGAATCCAAGGAGTACAATACAAGAGCAATGAAGGAAATTTTGAATGGGTTACCAAATTCTGTGAAGGCCAATTTTGAAAAATGTTCGTCAGCAAAAGTCATATGGGACAAACTTCATGATCTTCACCCAAAAGGAGTGTTGAAAATGATCTCTAGTCAGGAAGATGATGAAAATCAAGAAAAAATTCCAGAATTCATCAAGGAAACTGAAGATAAGAAAGACGACAACAAGGCTAAAGAAGACCTAGAAGATGAAGAGAACAAAGAAAACTTTGAAGAAGATCTCCTGAATAAACTTTTGGCTTCCATGGAAGAGATTAACAGTTTGAAAAAGGAAAATGAGGAACTTAAGAATAAAGTGCAAGATGGTAACCAAGACAAGACAAGGAAGGAAGTCGACTTTTTCAAGCTTCAAGTACAAGAAAGAGATGAGGAGCTCACCAAACATAAAGAGTAATTTCATCAAAACAAAAGAAAGCATCATGAAGAAGTCATATCTATGACAAATCAATTGGATAAGGCAAAGAAAATGGAAGAAACTTTGTCAAGCCACCTTGAACAAAGACTTAAGAGATTGAACAATCTTGAAGCAGAGTTTGGTCAATACAAGGAAGAGGTCTCCCCTCTTAGATATCAACTATAAGAAGCAAGGAAACAAGTGCAAGAATATAAGAAGGTGATGGAAACTTTGGAATTCATAGAAGGACAAGTTAATGAAGTAGAAAAGGAGAGAAACACCATGATATGCCAACTAGATGAAAAGGATGAAGAAATCTTGAAACTAAAATCAGACATCAATCTTCTCAAGGCCGAAACATGTGAAGCTACAAGAATAAAAGAAGAAATGGAGAGCAGTCTAGCAAAGGAGAATGAAGAAGTCTCCATAATGAAATCAAATATCATCTCCCTTAAAATCGAAGCACATGAAGCAACAAGGATGACGGAAGAAATGAAGAAGAAACTAGTTATGAAAGATGAAGATTGTGAAAATTTGAAATGAGAAATTGTCTTTCTTGAAAAGGAAGTTGAATTGCTGAATAAAATCTTGAAAAGCTCTCAAACCCTAGATGACATACTAAGTCAGCAAAGGTCTCCCCTTGATAAATCAGGTCTTGGCTATGTAGGCGAATCCTTAAGCAAGAATGATAATGCTCCAAACAACAAAGATGTGAGGAACCTAGAAAAAAAATATTGATGCTTCCAGTTCCAACGAAGGCAAGGAGAAGAATCAAGACAAAAATGGAATAAATTCTACTCTAAGGAGACTTGCATATGGTGTCAAGAATACAGAAGGCAATGAATATCATCAAATAATCCCAAGGCAAAAAGACTTCAAAAGTACTTCAAGGAACTCTTCATCTCCCAGGTATCAAAGTATATTTCTTGGATATTGTTATTCTTGTACAAACTTTGGAAATGTGGAAAAATATTGTAGCGCATATCACAAAGACAAATATAATGGTCCCTGTCAATCTCCTAGAAGCAATTTTGCAAGAAGAAGTCATGATTTCTTATTCATGAACAAGATAGAGTGCTTCATTTGCCATAACATTGGACATATGGCACGTGATTATAACTTGACTTGGGCCCTTGCACAAGCTAGAAACATTCCAGAGAAGAAAGTTACACAAGTATGGAGAAAGAAACAAGTTGAATCCACAAGTCTCTTGAACACTCCAGCGAACAACACATGTTTCTGACTAGATGAATTCATCCTTGATATTCCAAGCATTTGATGGTGAAACCCCGCCAAAAAGAGACCATGCATACAATTAGGGGGAGTTTGTGATTCTTGAGTATTCTTGCATAAAGTGATCTATGAGTGGGCCCTATGAAATCCTTGTGAGTTACACATGGAAAATCTTGATAAATCATCTCTCGGAAGTAACTCCGTTGAAGAAAAACATGATACTATGATGATGCCTTCTACTTGATCACACAAGGTGAGCAATCCTTCATGAGCTAAAGGAATTTGTGCAGACAAGGGGAGATGGTACATCACATGAAGAAATACAAACACATCTATCATGGACCATATTGCCAGAAGAAAGAGCACCATGGCAGGGGGAGTAACATACCTATCAAGGACTACAATTCATGAAGAAAAGAAGCAGCTTGATAGGGGGAATATTTGGGTACCCCGTTTGCCATTGATGTCAAAGGGGGAGAGAAATTAGAAGGGCAAGAATATTGCCATTAATGACAAAGGGGGAGATTGTTAATCAAGGTTTTCATTGACATCAATGTGGCAATGACCGAGATGTCAATATTCTTGAGATGCCTAGTTCCAGATGATGATGCCATGACTCTTGGTTGACTAGGATACTATCAATGAAGATGTCAAGTCACGAAGAAGTTAAACCACTAATGAAGGCAGCCCTAAGTACTTGATCTAATGTTTCATGCACTTGATGATCTAGATCTTAACCAATGATGTCATGATGTCATACACTTGGATGATACTTGATGATGACATATGATGATGTCATGCACTTGGATGATACTTGATGATGACATATGATGATGTCATACACTTGGATGATACTTGATGAAGTCATACAATTGATGAAGGTTGGAAGACTAGATGATAATGTGGAAGATCTCATTTGATGGCTAGAAGACTACCTCGAAACTTTCCTAATGATGCTGCACTATGACATATTACTACACTATTATTGAATACATAATGCTATACCTTCATGATGATATGGATGCTGGATACTATCATGATGACAAGTCCCTCTTGGTTAATAAGGATGCCATGAATGATGATGTGCTTACTCTTGATGAAGAAGCTTGGAACCAACATGATGTCAATATTTAAAATATTCTTAAGGTGCCAAGTGTCAATCATGTACCTTGTTTGGTAACCTAGAAGACTACACTTGATGATGTCATTCCATGAAGGTCTTGATGACATGGTTGGAAACTACATGATGACTTTGTTGGATATTATTTGTGCAAAAGATGGAGAAGCCATTAATAACCCCACGATGTCTCAAACACTCCTCATTCTGTCCCAAATATTTTTCTGCACTAAATTTCAAGGACAGTCTCACTAAAAAATTATTTTTCACTACCTTAGAGGCAGCTTCGCAATTTCAGTCATGTACCATCTTTTAGGGAAAACTTTTTCCTTTCTAATGAGCCCTTACACGTCCCAAAAATCCAAATAGTTTGGGAGATATGAATTTTACACGTTCAAGGTATATATCTGGCCCTTGAAGCCGACCTAAGCCTCCTGTACATGTCGGCCTCTCCTCTAATAGACATGATTGTTCATTATGACGCAAAATCACTATAAATACAAGTCTGTTTTCATTGATCAAGCAAGAAATTTTCGGTGAATATTTCAGAGAGGAAGTATAAAAGGAAGGGAAGATGAGGAGGTCATTAAAATATTGTTTTGGGTTGATTCTATTGACGTTTATATACTCCATTACAATAGTAAACAAACTTGGACCAAGGTTATTTTTGTGGAAAAATTAGCATTTCAGATTTATATTGTGAGATCAGTTCAGATTTATTGCATATTACAGTTCAATTAAGGTTTGGACCTAACCTCACCTCAAGACCCATGACAAATATTGTAGATTGCTGGACTGAAATGTGACAGGCTACAGGAGCTCGTTTTTCAGACCTGTGGGATTGCGGCCTTATGAAGGATTTCTTAATCTCTGGTTCAAACTTGTTAAAGTCTACACCTTGAACTACAGTGACTCTTGAAATCCAGACTATGGTTAAATTCGGACTGCAATGCCTCCTGAAATTTGGACTGTGGTGAAATTCGGACTACAGTGGCTCCTGTGGTGGATTATAGTGACTCTCGTGGTGGACTATGGTGGTTGCAGATTACAGTGACTCCTGTGGAGGACCTTGGTTGCTAAAATTGCTTTGACCGTGTATCATCATTCTTGGCTTGGAGTTTACAACACAATATTACCATTTTCCCGAATTGTGACAGTGGTATAGTAGCTTGGTCCCTCTCTTCAAACTGTGGATTGGATAGTGAAGATCTCAGGTAAGATACCTCTTGGTGTGGACTATAAATCATCACGTTGGATCAAATTATTCTTGGACAGTAGCTCAGACCTTCTATGTCTGGACTACCTGTGGTATGATCAAGTGCTGTGAAAAATTGCTCATAATATTCAAATTGTATGAAGCATTTTGTATCTAAAGAAACTCTCAGATTGTGGAGATCAAGCTTATCTCACACTCCCAGATTCAGAATTTATTTGTGTGTATGGTTTTGGAGACTTTGACTGAAGTCTTTGTGGAGTGACCTTGAAGAAGGTTCCAAATTGAAGATATTTTGTTGAGAAGCCTTGGGTGATCTTGGAAGACGATGATGCATTGATGAAGGCTGAAACCATTATGAGGTAACTTGGAGAAATTGTTTGGGTACGATGAAGAGTAGTGTTGACACCTTTTAAGAAGAAAATGTTGTCATTGATGATGTAACGTGGAGACTAAGTGTGATAGGGCTCGTTGAAAAAGACTTTGGAAGCCGTAAAGAATAACCAAACATATTTTGATGAAGTGAAGTTGAGGGTTGGAGCCCAAGAGGTTGGAGCCTCATAGAGACAAGGTTGGTGCCTTGGAAGATAGGGTTGGAGCCCTAGAGGATTGGAGTCTTCAAGAAACCAGGTTGGAGCCCTAGATGATTGGAGTCTTCAAGAAACCAGGTTAGAGCCTATACCAAAGATAGGGTTGGAGCCCTAGAGGTTGGTGCCTCAAATTCACAAGGTTGGAGCCTTGGAAAGACCAAGTCGGTGCTTGGCACAATACAGGTTGGAACCTGGAAGATTGGAGTCTTCATCTAGGGTTGGAGCCCTATATCATTATTGTACTTTACTTATTGTAAAGAAGAAATTAATAAAAGTATATATTCCATCATTGTTCATTTTGTGTTCTAAATATAAGTGATCTAACTGGTAAAATCAACAATTGAAAAGAAATACTGATTCACCCCCTCTCAGTATTTCCAACAATTGGTATCAGAGCCAGTACTTTAACTCAAAGCCTAACAGCTTGAAGGTTGATCATTAGAACACAAATGGCAAAGCCAAGGAAGAAAATCTCCAATCCTCCTAAAGAGGTGTCTTCCTCAAGCATTGAAATTGAAGTAAATCAATTTGCGAAGGCTCCATTGTTCAATGGAAATTTTCATATATGGGTGGAAAGAATGAGGAATTTCTTGAATACTCAAGGAATTGAAGTTTGGAAATCAGTGATTACTAATGACATGATGGACGAAGAATCGAAGGAGTACAATACAAGAGCAATGAAGGCAATTTTGAATGGGTTAGCAAATTCTGTGAAGGCCAATTTTGAAAAATGTTCGTCAGCAAAATTCATATGGGACAAACTTCATGATCTTCACCCAAAAGGAGCGTTGACAATGATCTCTAGTCAAGAAGATGATGGAAAGCAAGAAATAAGTCCAGAATTCGTCAAGGAAACTAAAGATAAGAGAGATGACAACAAGGCTAAAGAAGACCTAGAAGATGAAGAGAACAAAGAAGACTTTGAAGAAGATCTCCAGAATAAACTTATGGCTTCCATGGAAGAGATTAACAGTTTGAAAAAGGAAAATGAGGAACTTAAGAAGAAAGCGCAAGATGGTAACCAAGACAAGACAAGGAAGGAAGTTGACTTTGTCAAGCTTCAAGTACAAGAAAGAGATGAGGAGCTCTCCAAACTTAAAGAGGAATTTCATCAAAATAAAAGAAAACATCATGAAGAAATCATATCTATGACAAATCAATTGGATAAGGCAAAGAAAAGGGAAGAAACTTTGTCAAGCCACCTTGAACAAAGACTTAAGAGCTTGAACAATCTTGAAGCAAAGATTGGTCAATATAAGGAAGAGTTCTCCTCTCTTAGATCTCAACTAGAAGAAGCAAGGAAACAAGCGCAAGGAGCTGAGAAGGTGATGGAAACTTTGGCATTCATAGAAGGACAAGTTAATGAAGCAGAAAAGGAGAGAAACACCATGATATGCCAACTAGATGAAAAGGATGAAGAAATCTTGAAACTAAAATCAGATATCAATCTTCTCAAGGCCAAAACATGTGAAGCTACAAGAATAAAAGAAGAAATGGAGAGAAATCTAGCAAAGGAGAATGAAGAAGTCTTCATAATGAAATCAAATATCATCTCCCTTAAAATCGAAGCACATGAAGCAACAAGGATGATGGAAGAAATGAAGAAGCAACTAGTTATGAAAGATTAAGATTGTGAAAAATTGAAAGGAGAAATTGTCTTTCTTGAAAAGGAAGTTGAATTGCTGAATAAAATATTGAAAAGCTCTCAAAGCCTAGATGACATACTAAGTCAGCAAAGGTCTCCACTTGATAAATCAGGTATTGGCTATGTAGGTGAATCCTCAAGCAAGAATGATAATGCTCCAAACAACAAAGATGTGAAGAAGTTAGAAAGAAATATTGATGCTCCCAGTTCCAACAAAGGCAAGGAGAATAATCAAGACAACAATGGAAGAAATTCTACTCTAAGGAGACTTGCATATGGTGTCAAGAATACAAAAGGCAATGAATATCATCAAAGAATCCCAAGGCAAAAAGACTTCAAAAGTACTTCAAGGAACTCTTCATCTCCCAGGTACCAAAGTATATATCTTGGATATTGCTATTCTTGTACAAACTTTGGACACGTGGCAAAAGATTGTAGCGCATATCACAAAGACAAATATAATGGTCCCCGTCAATCTCCTCGAAGCAATTTTGCAAGAAGAAGTCATGATTTCTTATTCATGAACAAGATAGAGTGGTTCAATTGCCATAACATTGGACATATGGCACGTGATTATAACTTGACTTGGGCCCCTGCACAAGCTAGAACCATGCTAGAGAAGAAAGTTACACAAGTATGGAGAAGGAAACAAGTTGAATCCGCAAGTCTCTTGAACACTCCAGCGAGCAACACATGTTTTTGACTAGATGAAGTCATCCTTGATATTCCAAGTATTTGATGGTGAAACCCTACCAAAAAGAGACCATGCATACAGTTAAGCGGAGTTTGTGATTCTTGAGTATTCTTGCATAAAGTGATCTGTGAGTGGGCCCTATGAAATCCTTGATGAGTTACACATGGACAATCTTGATAAATCATCTCTCGGAAGTAACTCCGTTGAAGAAAAACATGATATTATGATGATGCCTTCTACTTGATCACACAAGGTGAGCAGTCCTTCATGAGCTAAAGGAATTTGTGCAGACAAGGGGAGATCGTACTTCACATGAAGAAATAAAAACACATCTATCATGGACCATATTGCCAGAAGAAAGAGCACCATGGTAGGGGGAGTAACATACCTACGAAGGACTACAATTCATGAAAAAAAGAAGCAGTTTGATAGGGGGAGTATTTGGGTACCCTGTTTGCCATTGATGTCAAAGGGGTAGAGAAATTATAAGGGCAAGAATATTGCCATCAATGACAAAGGGGGAGATTGTTAATCAAGGTTGTCATTGATGTCAATGTGGCAATGACCGAGATGTCAATATTCTAGAGATGCTTGGTTCCAGATGATGATGCCATGACTCTTGGTTGACCAGGATACAATCAATGAAGATGTCAAGTCACGAAGAAGTCAAACCATTAATGAAGGAAGCCCTAAGTACTTGATCTAATGTTTCATGCACTTGATGATCTAGATCTTAACCAATGATGTCATATGATGATGTCATACACTTGGATGATACTTAATGATGACATATGATGATGTCATACACTTGGATGATACTTGATGAAGTCATACACTTGATGAATGTTGGAAGACTAGATGATGACGTGGAAGATCTCATTTGATGGCTGGAAGACTACCTCGAAACTTTCCTAATGATGCTGCACTATGACATATTACTACACTATTATTGAATACATAATGCTATACCTTCATGATGATATGGATGTTGGATACTATCATGATGACAAGTCCCTCTTGGTTAATAAGGATGCCATGAATGATGATGTGCTTACTCTTGATGAAGAATCTTGGAACCAACATGATGTCAATATTTAAAATATTCTTAAGGTGCCAAGTGTCAATCATGTACCTTGTTTGGTAACCTAGAATACTACACTTGATGATGTCATTCCATGAAGGTCTTGATGACATGGTTGGAAACTACATGATGAATTTGTTGGATATTATTTGTGCAAAAGATGGAGAAGCCATTAATAACCACACGATGTCTCAAACACTCCTCATTTTGTCCCAAATATTTTTTTGCACTAAATTTCAAGGATAGTCTCACTAAAAAATCATTTTTCACTACCTTAGAGGAAGCTTCGAAATTTGAATCATGTACCATATTTTAGGGCATAATTTTTCCTTTCTAATGAGCCCTTACACGCCCGAAAACTCCAAATAGTTTGGGAGATATGAATTTTACAAGTTCAAGGTATATATCTGGCCCTTGAAGCCGACCTAAGCCTCCTGTACATGTCGGCCTCTCCTCCACTAGACATGACTGTTCATTATGACACAAAATCACTATAAATACAAGTATGTTTTCATTGATCAAGCAAGAAATTTTCAGTGAATATTTCAGAGAGGAAGTATAAAAGGAAGGGAAGATGAGGAGGTCATTAAAATACTGTTTTGGGTTGATTCTATTGAAGTTTATATACTCCAGTATAGCAGTAAACAAACTTGGACCAGGGTTATTTTTGTGGAAAAATTAGCATTTCAGATTTATATTGTGAGATCAGTTCAGATTTATTGCAGATTACAGTTCAATTGAGGTTTGGACCTAACCTCACCTCAAGAACTGTGACAAATATTTTGGATTGCTGGACTGAAATGTGACAGGCTACAGGAGCTCGTTTTTAAGACCTGTGGGATTGCAACCTTGTGAAGGATTTCTTAATCTCTGGTTCAAACTTGTCAAAGTCTACACCTAGAACTGCAGTGACTCTTGAAATCTGGACTGTGGTTAAATTCGGACTGCAGTGCCTCCTGAAATTTAGACTGTGGTGAAATTTGGACTACAGTGGCTCCTGTGGTGGATTATAGTGACTCCTGTGGTGGACTGTGGTGGTTGCAGATTACAGTGACTCTTGTGGAGGACCTTGGTTGCTGAAATTGCTTTGACTGTGTATCATCATTCTTGGCTTGGATTTTACAACACAATATTACCATTTTCCCGAACTGTGACAGTGGTATAGTAGCTTGGTCCCTCTCTTCAAACTGTGGATTGGATAGTGAAGATCTTAGGTAAGATACCTCTTGTCGTGGACTCTAAATCATCATGTTGGATCAAATTATTCTTGGACAGTAGCTCAGACCTTCTATGTTTGGACTAAATGTGGTATGATCAAGTGCAGTGAACAATTGCTCATAAGATTCAAATTGTATGAACCATTGTGTATCTAAAGCAACTCTCAGATTGTGTAGATCAAGCTTATCTCACACTCCCAGATTCAAAATTGATTTGTGTGTATGGTTTTGGAGACTTTGACTGAAGTCTTTGTGGAGTGACCTTGAAGAAGGTTCCAAATTGAAGATATTTTGTTGAGAAGCCTTGGATGATCTTGGAAGATGATGATGCATTGATGAAGGCTGAAGCCATTATGAGGTAACTTGGAGAAATTGTTTGGGTACGATGAAGAGCAGTGGTGACACCTTTTAAGAAGAAAAGGTTGCCATTAATGATGTAACGTGTATACTAAGTGTGATAGGGCTCGTTGCAAAATACTTTGGGAGCCGTAAAGAATAACCAAACATATTTTGATGAAGTGAAGTTCAGGGTTGGAGCCCAAGAGGTTGGAGCCTCATAGAGACAAGGTCGGTGCCTTGGAAGATAGGGTTGGAGCCCTAGAGGTTGGTGCCTCAAATTGACAAGGTTGGAGCCTTGGAAAGACCAAGTCGGTGCTTGGCACAATACAGGTTGGAACCTGGAAGATTGGAGTCTTCATCTAGGGTTGGAGCCCTATATCATTATTGTAATTTACTTATCGTAAAGAAGAAATTAATAAAATTATCTATTCCATCATTGTTCATTTTGTGTTCTAAATATAAGTGATCTAACTGGTAAAATTAACAATCGAAAAGAAATACTGATTCACCCCCCTCTTAGTATTTCCAACAAAGCATTGAATAACCACTTTAAGCAAGTGCTACATTCTATCAAAAGGATAGTCACCCATTGAATATAACAATATTTTGAAACATTAATTAATCACAAATAAAACTTATAGCATACAACCCTCTTTTAAATGTCTATAACATATGTGTAACTTGAACCTTACAACCATTTGGCTATTGCATAGCCCATCAACCTATAGGTTATCTCTCCAACAACTCATATCTATGCATATATATAACAAATCTCATGTGATAATCCATATTATGTATTGAAATTCAAATAAGCAACACATTCATTTACACTATGCATCACCTTTATTAGACATTCATAAGATAAATTTGACAGAGTATCCACGTATCAAAATTTCACATTTTAATTTGCATGTTTAAAGGGAAAAACATAACTATTACCAATATGAACATTAAATTGTAACAATCATATGCTATAAACACATGTCCAAAAGTCCACATAACATTAGTCTTACCAATCTTGGTAAGTCTAACAAATATTAAACAAATCATATATTAGGATGAACCATAATATATTTGTAGGCATCTAAATAGAAAACATGGAATGTTGAATTATAAGAGGTGCAAAATCTAGTAAGGATTATGAATGAAAAGGTATAAACAATATATAAATTATAATCATAGAGTACTTAGTAGAATGGCTCCATAAAACTCCCTTTTAATTGGTTGTTACTATTCATTTTGATAATTAATATGCAAGTTCATATCCCTTGAACATAACCATGTATTATAAACCTTAATGGTAGGAATATATTTCCTCCATAAGTAATATTTCAACTTAAAGAACATCAACAACATACTTTTACCTTTCCAAATCTTCAAGTCAACAATATCAAGAAAGTCATAGCACAATCATGTGCAATCACATTAGATCTTTAATAATTCAAAATCATTTAATTAAATCTTTCACATTCAAAATCATAAAGTGATAGACAATATCCCTCTTAATTGAAAAAGTTCAAAATTTATTTATATTACCATACACGTTCTAGCTAAATGCTTAAATCAAAGTAGTACTTTTATTTCATAGATTTATAATCTTAACTCCCTTAAGATATGATTGTCATGTTAATGCAATGATCAAAATTTATTATTGCAATTGAGATAAGACAAAAATCATATGTGCAACATATATTAATAAATGAGGTTAGATGCAAACCCTATGTACAAGACTTGGTAAGTGCCGATCTAGGTTAGATTTGGGGATTAGATATTTCTTGAATGTGGTGTCCCATCCCTAACCCTTCAACCAAGAAAGACAACAAAAATAAGAAAACAAACACCATGCTAACTAGACTATCCAAAAATAGGAAGCAAACAACATATCTTTTGGACTATCCAAAAGAAGAAAACAAACAACACACCCTCTAGACCATCCAATTAGATTTTGTGGCACCAAATTATAAATAGATCTTACAAAAAAATAATCAATTCCAAATGGACCTTCTTACCATTGTGGAAAAATTCGAACTTGGGAATAAATCAGAAAGGGTCGAAATTTTCAAAAAGTCATAAAAAGTCGGGAGAAAATTGAACAAAATGGGCAAAAACTCGACCAAAAAAAAAGTACAAAAATATTCATCTAAAAAAAAATAGCATTTAAAGTACCCACCACATCAAATAAATGTGTTTCCACATAAATATGAAAAGAAAGTTAACATATAAGATGTATAACAACTTAAGAAGTCTAGTGTTATATCACATATCAACAGTGAATCAAGTCCTGACACAGTCTCAAGAGTCAAAATATCAACAAAAATATAATAAATGCATATCATTAACATGAGTCATCTACATGCCATAAACTAATTAGTAAGTGTTCCTTTTCCCTTTTTATGGGAATAGGGAATGGCTTTTCCATGCCACAAATTGGTCAAATCTCCTCCTCGATAGTGACAAACTCCTCTTCTCTCCCTAGGGTCAAATCGTTAAGGATTGAGTTAAAATGAGTTAAAAAATTTTATTTTCCCTAAATTATATGGGGCCAAAAAAGGCTCATGATTTTTTGGATCGAATCACGATAAAATTGCGAGTTTATCAAGTAAATCACAATTTTTTTAAGTTTGAAAAACTCTCGAAAATCCATCTGATAACATCAACAAGTTGAAAATTTTTTGATTTCTCGATTTTATCAAGATGTTATCAGAAAGTTTTCCACAAAGCTTTTTACACGCACCCCCCTTCCCCCAAAAAAAATGTTTTCCATGAATTTTTCAAGATATCATATCTACTCATTGACATACATGCATGTCCCATACTATAGTGAATGTAAACCAAGTTTATACTTTTTGAGACTAAGTTGTACATATACATATAGGGGAACAACAACCACAAATTTTTGGAAATCCAATTTGCAATATGAGCTGAAATGTAATTGGAAAAAAATAATTATTTAGCTAAATGGATTACTTTAATTAGTTCAAATGTGTTTCAAGGTGGAGCTCCTTGGTTCTAGTCCCACCGAATCTTGTTGGATTATGAGTTATGATTATTTTTGGCGATTGAGTCACCCCAAGAAGAAAGAACACAAAAAGAAGAAAACAAACATCATACCCACCAAACCAAGCAAAGAAGAAAACAAACAACACACCCTCCTTTAGACTATCAAATTAAATTTTAATACCACTATTCTAAATGGACTTTCTATTAAAAAATAATAATAAATAAATTTTGATATCACTATTCTAAATGGGTTTTCTATTAAAAAATAAAAAAATAAAATAAAATTACATGAATGCTTATGTTCAATGAAAATTTTAAGATATCTACTCGATAACAAACGCTTGTCCCATACCATAATGAATGTTGACAAAGTTTATAATTTAAAGAGTAAATTGTTCAAATAGATATATGAGAAAATACATGGAAAATTTTTAAAAATTAGTATGCAAAATGTGATGAAATTATTTCTTCTGAAAAATAATTATTTAGCATAGTGGATTACCTTATTTGACTCAAATTGCTTTAATGTGTACTTCACACTGCAAGCTCTCCAGTTCTAGTACCACCAAGTTTTCATTGGATTACGAGTTATTATTGTTACTTTCCATTTAGCTACCCTTCTTCCAAATATTTCATAGAAAAATTAAAACTGTGTAAAAAATCATATATATATATATATATATATATATATATATATATATATATAAACTCCACCTTTCTTTGTATTTCTATATGAATATATATATATATATATATATATATATATATATATATATATATCATGATAAGCTCCACCTTCTTTGCATTTCGCATATGAAAATCAATGTAAACCTATTTACAATGATTATAACAATTAATCTTAAGATTGAGTAAGATACGCAATAAAAAAACCAACCTCGACAATAATACTCAATTACTCGAATTATCAACTACACTATATATATATATATGTATAATTTGAAATTATTGCATATAAATTTCAAATTAAGTATTGTATATAAATTTCAAATTTGAAATCTACAGGGTTTTGGATAGACAGTAATTGAGTAATTAGATGTCTAGCTAAGACACTTCTTGATATGAAGTCACCATTCAATTCTCCACCCCAATTAAAACAGGCCTAAGCCCTCCATTAAAAACTTGATTGGTATGAAATTAGTGATGAACTGACATTATTTGCAATAAGAAATATCACGGTTTTTTTATTCGTTTTAGTAAATGAAACGATCAATCTGTTGGCCAAAATGGTTAACATACCAACAGAAATGGCCCGTACAGCGTTTCAAAGTTTTGAAATGCCATAAAATGCTTCAATCATGCTTCCTACAACGAAACGTTTCGAAAATGCTAAAACACATTTCCAGTTTTCAGTAATATAGCTTTTTAAAGATATGTGCACAATACGTGTGTTCCCAATTGCAGCTACAAAAGTGCCCCGTCTCATTCTACAGGCTACATAAAGCTGTATATATAATAAACGGCCGAGCTGCCAACCTCAAAGATACAGAATTGACAAATAGATGGCACTTGAGATCGAAATGCTGATATATTGCATCCAGTATGTGACACTTGAATATCACAGCAAAATTGTCTCACAGTGAAAGGTAAACCAAGAAAAGGACAATAGCTTCAATGTTTCTTTATATGTAGTTAACGTTGAAGTACAGCTACCAGGTCAACATATAAATAACAAATGAAATGAGTAAACATAGGAATGCATTAATGGATCCCTCCATATTCTAAGCAACATGATTTATCTCTTACTATAGTAATAGACAATAATCAAATGTTAAACCCAATCAAATTGTTCTGACAGTATAACAAAGGTTTTGCATTTGCAACTAGGTTTTGTCAAAGTGCCAGTTCATTCTAAGATACTAGTATTGAATAAATGAACAGATCAATGGCGAGAATCAATATTATTATCAAGAAAGACTAATCAAGTCTATATGGAGACAATAGCGGCTACCTGTTAAAGAACATTATGTGCAAGTTCTTGCACAATTCCGGTGACTTAGATTGCATAAGCACGAGGACCACGAATATTCTGTTCAAATTGTAGTCTTTTCTGACAGAAGGAGTAATAAAGACAAATCAAATTTTTAAGATCATTTTAATGGCTCCAAGAAAAGATGGTAGACATCAGGTTCAAAAAACTAAAACCAGCATGCTACTAATAACATATGCATGCATCAGAAGCTAGCAATCACCAATTAAAATATGGAGACCACAGAAGGCAGTAGTTTGAACTTTCAAGAGGGAAGCTTAGGCACTTATACAATACTCCCATGCACCATATTGTGAATTGAAGTTACCACCTCCCCTTTGATATGCATATTGAGCAACTACATTGCGAGCACAATTATCCCAAGTTCTTGCTAGAGTCTCCAATGTCATCGGCTCTGGCAGATTACGAACAGAGACATCAAACATAGCTTTTGCTTTAGAAGAAAGGTCTTCGTGCTCCTTGCTGTCAGCATTCACATTATTGCATTATTAGATTTCTATATTTCCCTGTATTTAAGCAAACCTGTAAAATTGAAATGAATTTCGAACGAGACACTACTTACATTGTTTCAACTGGAGGTCTGTTTATAACTACAGGAGAACACTTTGGGTAGCTCAAAGGAATCAACAGCCATAATGGTGAAATTGGTGACTGCAAGACAGGACAATGTATCCCGAGAGTTAACAATTAACCTTTCCTTCGGTGCCACACTATAAAAATGATACATAGTTCGTATGAAATCCAAATCAGAATTATGTTTATTCCATTTTCTTTCTTTCCATAATAAATATAGACTGGATATCCATGAACGATAGTTATCTTTGTTAACAACTTTAAACGAGGGTGACGTAATTGATGTGTCCCTGCCTAGTTGCAAACAGTCAAGGAAATAAGAATCATATTTGAAGAATCATATTTTAGGGTGTAAATTTCTGTGATCTATAATTGTTTATAAAGGGCCACACTTTTCGAACTATCTAGTGTAGTTCATCATCAACAAATGCTGAATATTATATATTATATGAAAAATCATATTGTTGTTTCTAAATATATGATCGTTTGAGGCATTATAATTTGGTATCTTATTTTACTTAAAAGGCTTTAAACTAAAAAAATCATATTTGAGAGTGTAAATTTCTGTGATCTATAATTATTTATAAAGAGCTGACAGCTTCCAAACTATTCACTATAGTTCATCATCAGCAAATGCTAAATATTATTTTCTAAATATATTGTAGTTTGAGACATCATAATTTGGCATCTAATTTTACTTAAAAAGCTTTAAACTAAAAATTTTACAAAATTACAAGCAATCTAAATATTCTATAAAATATTTTTTCATACCAGTAATAGCCCTAATACCACTGCCTGTTTGTTAAATTCAACTCTTTTGTTGAATGACATTTAATTGCCAACCTTGTCTCTGTTATTGAGTGTTCGAACAACGTCGACCATCTCAACGCTTCTCCACCAATTGTGCAAATAAAGTAACTGTGTCAGAACTCGTCCGTCACATGCTTCGCTAGAAGGGAAAATAATTTTTTCATTAAAGACAAAAGGCTGAACTCCACAGCTCGTATAACCAGCATAGATCCATCTAAAGCACGGATCTAACATGTGCTGATAGGGATCAAATTTCTTTTGTTACAAACATATTTTAGAGTGCAAAAAATAATATGTAATTTTTAACTGTTTAAATTGCGTTTTTGAATTTTATAAAGATTACATAACATGTGTATTGACCGATCTAACATGAGCCCAAAGGGATCAAATTTCTTTTGTTACAAACATATTTTAGAGTGCAAAAAATATATGTAATTTTTAACTCTTTAAATTGCATTTTTGAATGTTATAAAGATTACATAACATGTGTATTTAGCCATTTTATATTAATTCATGTTGAAATATTTCACTCATAACTCATATTGGATGTTTTATCTCTGTAAAATTATATTTCTGTATTTTATTACTTGAAGAGTGAAAGTGAAATATCAACAACTCAGTTAATTGTTTTATTAGTATTTTTTTAATTGTTTATCTATATGGTTATTTAATTTTTTTTTTTAATTTTTATTATCTTTTTTTAGGACATTACATACTTACACATGTCCCTCATACTTGATTCTAGAATGAGCCTCTTGGCTCAATCATGGGGATGACTAGGAGTAAGTGGATGAGTGTCACTGCTAATAACCATTCCAATAGTGAGAGTAATCATCCCAAACACTCAATTCAATATTATACATGGGATGCACATGAGGTACAGGGGACAAGGAAGTGTCTAGTCACGAAGCTGCAAAATCCTAGGAGGTGTGTTCAATGAGCACAACAAGTAGAGGCTCAGAAATCATTTGTAACTCAACAAATGTTTCGACTCCAAGATCTGAGCGAACAGAGTCAGAACAATCATGGAACAATTCAGGCTAAGCATGGATAGGCTCCAGCGTAGGACTCAATAAGTGCAGGACACGCTGACTAACTTCTTCCCACTATTGATTGTGTGCATCACTAGATTATATAGGCGAGGAAGTCAATACAAAGGAATGCAACATGGAACTATTGTGGTGTACCTTACAGAACCAATGTTGCAAAAAACAATGAGATTTAAGCAATGGAACCGGTGTTTAAAGCACATAAATACCAAATCAATACTCAACTACAATAACGTAAATACTAAATCAATACTCAAGTACAATAAATAATTAATCAATGCATACACATTAATGCACACTGAACTGCAAAGAAGATAAACCATTACACGAACTTAAGATCTCTGAAACACAACCCATAAGATTATATAGATATAGTGTTAGTTTTTTGATAGCCAAAATAATCTCTACAATTAGCGAGAATAATCTCTTAATGTCCTTAATAATACAATTACAACCTATTTATAAATTTCCATCAGCATTAGAGAACTTTTGAGGTTTAAAATGGGCCTCCTAAGAAAAATGTACATCCAAAATAAACTTTATAAGAACCAATATGATTAAGATGATGATGTCAACCATGGTGGATATTCACTATTTTAGAGGTAAAAAAGTACAAAGATTAAAAAATAATAAAATAATAAAACTAAGTTTTCAACTTATATCCCTAAGGGTTTGCTCAAATTTCAAGTAGGAGTATTCATTGGATGCAAAATTTAATTCATCATCTAAGGAGTACCCATGTTGCATAATTTCGATGGACCCTGCTACACGAAAAATTATAAATACATGAAAAAATGTGATTGCAATCACGTTTTTCGTGTATTTATCATTTTTCATGTAGCAGGGTGCATCGAAAATATGCAACACGAGTACTCCTTGGATGAGGAATCAAATTAGGCATCCAATGATTGTTCTCGCTTGAAATTTGAGTAAACCCATAGAGAGATAAGTTGAAAATACGAGTTGAAAAAGTAACTTTTTCTTTTTTCCCTCTAAAATTTGATGACGTAATCTAATCTTATTTTATTATTTCCACTATTGTTTTATTATTTCCTTAGGAGGCCCATTTTAGACCTCAAGATTTCCCTAATGGCTTAGCTTATTATACTATATGGGTGCATTGGTGGAATCAGATCAATGAACATTATATACAATCTACTAAACAATACATTTGAAGGGGTGCTAAGGGATTTCAATCCCAATGCTAATCCAGGTTTAACATTATCTCATGTTGATATTGCTATATGGCTCTGAGATTTAGGTAAATGGATTGTGGCATTCCTTGTAATTATGGATTAAAGATCTTTTTATCTTGATCAAAGATGATAAATTTATTAATGTGAAATGAATTACCATAAAAGTAAGTCAGTCGATGAGAATAGAAATATACAAGTACATAAATAACTCCCATTACTACGTTCACGGAGATTGGAAAACATCTTAGCAAAAGAGGTAAGTCAATGAGAATCAGAAAAATGTACAACCAATGCAACACAAAGTGGAGGTACATTAACAACTCCGCTTATATTGTACAGACCATACAGACTCGCTTTAAATGTGAGCTATTAGAACACGGTTTCGTTGTTCACAGTTCTGTCAAAGGTATGGCAAGGGTATGGGGTCTGTTACTCATGCTCATGGTCATGGAACTTTGATATACCTTTGCCAGAACCATGAACAACAGAACTGTGAGTTGACAGCTCACATCTAAAGTAAATCTATATAATATATAGGCATTGCCACTCCCATAACTATGCTCACGAGGAGATTGGAAAATATTTTTAAAGAAAAAAAAAAGAAAATAGATCAAAAATAAAAAGAGACCAAAAAAAAATGAATACATAGGGAAAATCTCATCAAAAATGTCAACGTTGTTAGAACTATAATGCATGTATCATGTATAAAGGTTAAAGGTTGTTAAATAATAATAAATTAAGTGTGATAAAAATAATAACAAATAATTATAATAAAATGATAAAAAAGTATATGTTAATAAGTTAATTTTTGTTTTGGTTAAGAGCTTGTTTTTTTTGGATATAAGAAAACAAGATAACGACCCAAGACCCAGAGACATTTGATAGGAGTGAAAGCTTACTCCCTTAAGGACCACCAATGGATAATTCTAGGTGATGTGGTTTTCCTTGAATAAAGATGAAAAGCTAGCCTACATTCGTGAATAACAACCGGGAATGACTATTTCTTCTACTAATTTGACAACTGAATTATAATAGATTTTCTCACTATATTTAATTATTTTTAATAAAGTAATAACTTTAATTTTAAAACACCTTCATAAGAAGAATATGAATATATATACAAGAACTGCATTGTAATTCTTCATCATCATATTCATTCATCTTTTATTTATATATCAAATATATTTGATCAATTATAAACTTGTTGAGGGCTTCTATGCTCCATTGATCTGTATCTATCTAGATTCCATACATAACCGCAACAGTTGCCATACAACACAACGGTACAATTTCCTGCAGCAACCACAACAGAGCATACAAATTCACCGTTGTGCCATACATTCTATTTCTATCCATATTCTCGTACATTGGAGCTAGCATTCTGTGGAGAGCAAAGATTCTTATTGCTCAATTAAGGACTAACTCACATCAACTTCGGTGTGAAACGGGATGGTGGAAGAGACCTAAAGATGCTTGGAAAAATAGGTGTGTACTTTTTGCACTTTTGGGGCAGTGGAATCGGAAAAAAATTTCATTTTGGAATGTGACGCTTTCAGAGACATCAGGGACAGTGATGGCAGTATGTTAGCATCAATTCCTCGGCATTGTCTTTTCAGTGAGGGGATTGTTAGAAGAATGGTTCAGCTCAACATCAATTTGAGTAAGAAAATGATTGAATTACAGAAGCCGAAAAAAAAGACGCTTGTAGTCCCATAGACTATTTTTAGTCTTGTGGACGTTAAAAAAATATATTCATATATATATATATATATATATTGGTGACGTACAACCACTGCCACCAAAATTTGTACATTGGGCGATTAATTATAGAAGCTTACCATTAAACTGCAGTGCCACGTACGAAGGTGTACTGCAATATGCAATTTAATTAATTGAAGCGTCGTATAATTGGACAATTAAATCATAAGTTCATACAAATATTAAAGGTATCGTACCATTCAATTGATGGTCATATAATCTATATGGATAACTAACAATCTATACCTGTATGTTTACTTAATAACGGTACCGTGCAATCTCATAGACATGCCAAGCAAGTAATTAATTCAAAAATTTCTAAAATAGAACAGTGATTAGAAAAAGATTAAATAAATTGTGCAGAGATTAAAAGAGCAACAAAAGTTAAAAGGTACAAAGTAGTGTTGCAGGAAACGTTCACCCCCCCCCACCCAAGGATCCAAATTAGGAATCGCGTCTTGGACAGGTTCGTGGGGGATCCACTGTCAGATCTGCGGTTCGAAATTTCAGAACCGCAGATCGGGTCGGCGAAGACGGTTCCTAGATATTCAGAGCCATACCAGCCCGATCCACAATTCTAAATTTCCGTGGATCCAATGACGGATCCGAAGGGAGACAGACGGTTCCATAGGGTTCCACAAAGTTCTAAATATTTTTTTTTATTTGACCTAAGTTGGGTTGGGGCTTCTCGAACACTCCCAAGGTGCCCTCGTGATGCTCCTTAGATGCTTCCTAGATGCTCCCTCATGGTAATGTTAAATTCTTATTGTCCTTTATTTTTCATTTTCATCCTTTTACTTAAATTTTTGACATTACCATGAAATGACTCAGTATGTTTGACAGAGGTTCTAACCTTATCAGACTTCATATGGAGAAAATAGAATTTCATATCCTATTCAAAATTCAACAGACTTAACAGTTTTCAGGGAATTCAAGATCAATGGGATTGTGGCATTTCATTAGATTATATCATGTATGAGGGTATGCGATTAGCATTTAATCCAGAGCACCAAGCCCTATATGTACCCTAGTGTTGGTGGTGTTAATTGTTGAACTCTTTTGTCACGTCGTTAGCAAAAAATTACATTTCAATCAAGTCAAAATAATCGATCAAGCATGTTAAGTTTTTTTCTAACATATTTTAAGGTTTGCATTAGGTAGTTTGATTAGAATTGGGCAATGTTGACTAATGTCCCTAGATAATCAATGTAGAGGCAAAGGCTAGACAAGAGGAGAAGAATCTAGATTCTAGATGGTTGATGCTCGAATAGTTAATCATTAATGTACAATGGATGTCATCTCTATATTGATATGGAAGTCCTTAATTTTTCATTTTCATCCTTTTACTTAAATTTTTGACATTACCATGAAATGACTCAGGATGTTTGAGAGTGGTTCCAGCCTTATCAGATTTCATATGGAGAAAATAGAATTTCATATCCTATTCAAAATCCAGCAGACTTAACAGTTTTTAGGAATTTAGGATCAATGATATTGTGGCATTTCATTAGATTATATCATGTATGAGAGTATGCGATTAGCATTTAATCAAGAGCACCACGCCCTATATGTACCCTAGTGTTGCTGGTGTTAATTGTTGAACTCCTTTGTCATGTCGTTAGCAAAAAGTTACATTTCAATCAAGTCAAAATAATCGATCAAGCATGTTAAGTTTTTTCTACCATATTTTAAGGTTTGCATTTGGTAGTTTGATTAGAATTGGGCAATGTTGACTAATGTCCCTAGACAATCGAGGTAGAGGCAAAGGCTAGACAAGAGGAGAAGAATCTAGATTCTAGATGGTTGATGCTCGAATAATTAATCATTAATGTACAATGGATGTCATATCTATCTTGATTTATGTACAAATATGCATGCTTCCATATCTTCTACAATTAATTTGGTATTTTGGATGTTTTTTAATATAAATGCAATATATATATAGTAGACGCTTTTGAGATGCTTCGCTTCCTAGATTTTTTGGAAATGATGCTTCCGCGTCCCCACTTCCAAAAACGTCCCTACTTCGTGCAACATTCGTACAAAGTAAGATAAACTTAGGATGAATTTAAGAAGCAAAATGACCATTTAAAAGAATGAATCACTTAAAACCATAGTAAAATAAGAAGAAGAACAAACACAAATAAATATGCTGATTAATAATAATCATGATGAACTTAAACACTTCATAACAATTCTTGTAGCAAAGGTCAATACTCTGTATTGCCAACCCATGACCCAAATTTTCAAATAATTGTAATTGACCAACAAGTCCTTTGAGTATGACAATTCCACAATTCAACATGCCCCCTAATAGCTTAGCAATACCAAAAAATTTTTTATCATATACAGGTTGATAAATATTTGCATACCTAATATGAGCAAATTGGAGTGCCAACCCATAACCCAAATTTTCAAATAATAGTAATTGACCAACCCATAACCCAATTTTTAAAATAATTGTAATTGACCAACAAGTATGACAATCCCACAATTCAACATGCCCCCTAATAAATTAGCAATCCCAAAGCATTTTTTATCATATACAAGTCAATAATATTTGCATACTTAATAAGACCAAAATTGGAATGATCAAAGTTCGATACAAATGGAAAACAAGACCTGACTGAATTTAACAAAGCAGAAGAATATTTTGAAATCTATAGTTTTGATAATGATGAAGAAAAATTCGAAGTATGCTTGAAGGCAACACATACAATTGGTATATGTTGTGGTAGAAGACATCTTCTTCAATTATCTGAAACACATTATAAAAGATGATTTCTTTGAAAGATTCCAGGATATCAAAAAGCCATAATTTTTTTGATAAGTCACTAGACAACAATAAAGAAAAGTGGACAAATTTACACACTAATTGGAGACATTGGCTACCCAAGTTTTCGACATATCAACAGAATGTCTAATTTGATTATATGTAATCAAACTTAAGTCGCACAACCAAAGCGAATTAAAACTATATTATATTACGATCATGGAAATAGCCATTGGCTACACGAGTTTTCGGCATATCAACATAATGTCTAATTCGATCATATGTAATCAAATTTAAGTTGCACAACCAAAGCTAATTAAAACTATATTACATTATGATCATGGAATTAGCCATACTTAAGGAAAAAACTATGTGAAAAAAGTATGGAAGATCATTATAGAGATTCAACAAGATATATTTATGAAGAAAAGAGAAAAAAAATGTAGATACAATGGATACAAGTGGTTACCTGGACACTAATGCAACCCCCAAAAATCATATGGATGTAAAGCTAAAAAGGAATCTGACACTCATAGTAGCAAATCCGAGGAGAAGTAAAAAGGAAAGAAAAACAATTGTAGTAAATGCAATAAGAAGTGGGCTCCATGCCATTGATTCACATCCAATCACACATATAATTGCAAAATTAGAGAAGGGATTGATGTAAAGGTTAGTGTTGGAGAAAATTCACCAAATGTGTCGCTACTACTAGCATTAATCACATGCACTGAACATACTTCTAAATAAGATGAATCAAAGGTCCTTATAGTCCAAAAAGAAGGGAAACTACTCATAATACATTATATTCTATCTTAATAGTGGTACTATTCATAGCAAGTGAGATGGAGAACTCATGATATTACTTGAGGCAATTATAGAAAAAGTGGAGTCGAGGACCCTAAAATTCAAGGGAAGCATAAAAGGTAGAAATGTCACAATCTTAGTAGATTCTAGAAGTACACACAATCTCATGGATATTAATATTGCAAGACAATTAATTTTTTTTATATATTTTGTAAGGGATCTCATGGTTACAATTGTTGGTGACCAATAAGTCAAAAGACTATGATGATACCATAAGGTTTGTGTACAAATACAAAACTTGGAACTATCACTGGTATGCTCTACCCTTTATTGTAATGGACATGGTGTTAGAAGAAAAATGGTTAATTGGAACATATGCCACAAACCTAGCAAAATGGTTGATAAAATTGGAACAGATGCCACAAACCTATAAAAACAATTTATGGACTTCAAATGGCAAGGGTAGAGTTACAAGTGATATGGTTTAAGAAAAAGTCTCCCAAATGGTCAAAAACAAATCAAGAATTAAGATGAATCTCCACAAGAGAAGACACATTTATCTCGGATTGATTTGAGGAGAAACCCTCATTCAAAGGGAAAGGCAATGTCACATACATAAAATTTATAAGCTAATAAATAATAAAAAAATAAAAGTATGACAAAAATAAATAATAAGATGAATAAAAAGGCATAAATTAATCAAGTGACATAACTTTTAATGAAAAGAAACCCATTAGGACTGCCCCCTTATTGTAATTTATCATCATCTTATTTATATCATACAACATTCTCCTTAGTTAATAAACTTATTGAGGGCTTGTATGAGTTTGTATGCTCCAAACTAGAAGCTCAAGCAAAACAATGTTGGGCAAAGTGAAAGAAGTTTCCATACTTGAGTCCTTAATCACCATGGATGGTGGATACATTCTTTAAGAAGGTTGTTTGGGGAGTACCTATGGATTAAAGGGGAAGAGTCTCTAAATGTATCAACAGTTGCTTGACACAATCTAGATAGTAATATGTTATGCAAAGAGAGTTTATCTTTGGCTTTAGGCCCCCTTAAATTGATTTGTCTATCTATCTATTAAATTCTAACTTACATTCTAGGAAAGGAACTCCTATAATGTCTTGCTGAAGTAGGATAACCCATTAGGAGGGAGGGAAGAGCTCTAGGATCTCACTGATTTAATATTTGAAGAACTTGAACCTTCATTTGTTGCTTGTTGCCTCAAGTTGGCTAGACAATAGGAGAGAAAGAAGTGATCATCATGGAAAGATTTTGGGCAGGAAGGGATATGTGAGGACTAAGATATACTCTCAAGAACCTCCCTCAACAAAAAAGAAGCAAAGCATCATTAGTCTATGTGAAAATTTCAATCCAAAAAAATATTTCTGCAGTGATAGATTTATTTCTCCTATTTATTATTTCAATAAGTTACTTACAGAATTCTTCCAGTAAATTTTGAAATAAATACTACTGCAACATTCACTTATGTATATGCAGATAAAGGAGCAGTAAGAAATATAAGCATAAGAAACAATCACATGTACACACTTATTTTTGGACAATTGTCACCGGAAAAACCCAATGCAGGAAAATTGGTGAAGCAGATGAGGGTTTATATTATTATTCTTCAGAAATGAATTCTTTACAAGAAATAGACTGGTAGATTTCTTAGAAAACCCCTGAGATAGATTCTCCGGTTCCTTTTGGAGAATTCCTGACACCCGAAAAACCCATTATCTCCCTCTGCAACATTCTGTGTGCTTCTCTGCGCATTCCCTGCACTGGACGCGTCACTCTGCGCGAGCACACTGCGTTGCTGCTTTGCACTACCTTATGTCGCCCTTTGCGTCCCTCTCTCTTCCTTCTTTGTCACTGTTGACTCCCTCTCCTTCTTCTACCTCTCCAATTCTGCCCTACAACTCTCCCTCTGAAATCGAACTCTATTCCTTCAGAATTGACTTCCTTCGGGTTATTGAGTGTATGCCCGGCTTGCTTTCCAAATGACCCTCAAGCCTTCTTTTATAATCTTCTTATTGAAGAATCAACAACCCAGATTAGAGGTCTAATCAATGGCCAAGATTAAAACTTCACTTGATCTTCGTTCTTTAGAAGATTCACACTCTGTTTTATTAACACCCATTAATTATTGAATTTCCCTAAGTTTCGACTTAGGGTCTACATTAAATTAATTAATTATTTTAATAAAACATAAACCGAGTGGAATTTCCACAAACGGTTTTTGGGTTCTTTGGAATACTGATGATGCCCAAGCCTCCTTGCAAAATTTGAGACTTGGAACACTTTCTGATGCTACAAAAATCAACACTCCCTCTTAGCGAGGAAAATGTTCTAACAAAATGCGTGTTGCATGTTGCTCTGTCTTGAAGCTTCCTCTACACTGCCAATGCCTAGTTGTTGCCCCTCACTTGTTGCGTTGATGCCTTCTGTACTGCTACCCATGACCCTATCACTGTCACTACTCATTTGTACTGCAACTCCCTCTGAATCCTAAACCTATCCATCCCTGCTACTGAAATGGATTCTTGATCATCCCCATATTTTCTTTGAAATAGATGAACTTGTTCTTTCCCGAAGCTTTCCTGAGGATATATGCCACTTGTTCTCCTATAGGACTGTACTCCAATTGGACAACTCCCCTTTGGACACAGTCTCTGATGAAATGACACCTGATGTCAATGTGCTTCAAGTGATCACAAAACACAGGATTCTCAGAGAGCTTGATGTAACTCTGATTATCACAAAGAATGTTAGTCGCCTCCATCTTCTCCTTGAGTAAGTTCACAAGCAGTTTCTGAAGCTATATGACCTCACACGAAGCCGTTCTAGCTGCCATATATTCAACTTCTGCAGAGCTTAAGACCACGGATTTCTATTTCCTGTTGCACCAGGAGGTCATCCCTGATCCAACACTGAAACAATACCCACTGGTACTTTTCCGATCTACTGGGCTCCCAGCCCAATTTGTGTCAATGAACCTACTCAACCTAATGTCATTGCCTATGGTGTATTTCAATTCAAGATTGATTGTTCCTTGTAAATATCTGAGAACATGTTTGGCTGCTGCCCAATGAGCCCTCCTAGGTTCCACCATGAACTAATTAAGGGTATTTACAGCATAACAGATGTCTGGTTTAGTGTTTACCATATACATTAGAGAACCTATGAGATGCCTATATAAAGTAGGATCAACCTCATCATCTTCGAACGTGTCAATTTTCTTCCAGTTGGTAATCATTGGAGTAGCCATGGGTCTACAGTCTTCCATCTGAAACCTTTTCAGAACTTGTGTAGTATATCTTCCTTGTCCAAGGAAGATCTCACCCTTCTACTACCAAGCTTCCAATCCCAAAAAATAATGCATCAACCCTAGATCCTTCATGTCAAATTTCGCAGCTAAATTCTCCTTCCGGTCCTTGATGAGCTTAGATGATCCTATTAGGAATAGATCATCTACATATAGCACCAGTATAAGAGGCTCATCCCCTACCCTCAGATAGTAGAGATTGGGATCTGCGTCACTCTTGAAAAACCCCATTTTCTGCAAGTAGCTGTCAATTCAACCATACCAAGCTCTAGGGGCTTTCTTCAGTCCATACAAGGCCCTCTTGAGCCTGCACACATGATTTTTCTGTTCATGCATCTCAAAGCCCTTTGGTTGTTCAATATATACTTTTTCCTCTATCACCCCATTCAGGAACATATTCTTGATGTCCATCTGGTGAATCTCCCATCCCATCTGCATAGCAAGGGGTATCATGGATCTAATAGAAGTATATCGGCCTACCGGGGTGAAGGTCTCTTCATAATCTATCCCTTCCTTCTGAGAGTATCCCTTAGCCACAAACCTGGCCTTAAATTTCTCAACGTTGCCATCTGCAGCATATTTGATCTTGTAGATCCATGTTGAACCTACAACTGATCTATCCAAAGGCCTGGGAATCACTTCCTAGACATCATTAGTCATGATGGAGCTGTACTCCTCCACCATCGCATCGACCCAAACCTGGTGCTGAGCTACCTCCCCAAAACTAAATGACTCTCCAACCTGCACTACCAAAGCTTGGTACCTTTCAAGTTTTCTGTGTTACCTCTTCTCATTTCGGGGGACTCCGACAAAATCTTCTGCATCCCTCATAATCTGTCGCAATTCCCTGCTCGTATTACCACTGGTAGTGAGTGGATCCACCTGCTCTCCTTCCTGCAAGTCCTCGGGAGATGTATCCCTTGGATCCCCACGCCTTGGAGAGGCACTCATATTACCCTCCGCCGGTCGTTGTGGCTGGACCAGTGGATCCTCCTCAGAATGCGTAGCAGAAGGCATTTGCTGAGATTTTCTGAAGACCCTCTCCTCCATGAATTTCACATCCCTCCGTATCACAATCTTCCTGCTCTTAGGAATGTATATACGGTAAGCCTTTGCGTTCTCACTATATCCCACCAGATATCCCTTTTCCATAGTCTTATCCAACTTCTTCCTCTTCTCTTCAGGCACATGACAATATGCCGCACTGCCAAAGATCCTAAAGTGGCTCACTTCGGGCTTGTTGCCAGTGAAGACACTTTCTGGAGTGATCTTACCCAATGCATTATGAGTAATCCTGTTCTATACGTAAACAACTGTATTTCAAGCTTCAACCCACAGAAATTTGGGCATTTATTAATCGTACAACATTGCCCTTGTAGCTTCGACAATAGTTCTGTTCTTCCACTCTGCAATACCATTTTTCTCTGAATCATATGGAGTAGTCCACTCTCTTCTGATGCCTTAGCTCTGCGCAGTCACTACGTAGGGCCTGTGTCACCTCCTCTTGGCACTGCGTCACCCAAGTTGTAGATCGATCTGCCTCTCGGAATCTCAGATCTTCACCTCTCGGTCTCACATCTCGGCTCCTGGCTTCTGAAACTGATCCCACAACAAAATCTTGGAAACCCTCTTGGCCTTTGCGTAGCCTCTGCGTAGCCCTACATGGCTCTGCGTCAGCCTCTCTGGCTCTATGCTAGCTGTTGATTTATGGTAGCATCGAATGTGCTCTAGCCTTGTAATTTTGTATATGGGCTAAGACGCATGTATTCCATAATACCGAGAAAGGATTTTGGAAGATTCCACTTAGAGATGGTTTTATTAAAATAATTAATCATTTTTTAATGTTTTCCTAAGTGTAAACTTAGGGAAACTGATTAATTAAAGGGTATTAATTAAACTTAGTGTGAATCTTCTAGAAAAAGTCATGGATCACCTCCAAATTAGTCTTAGCCCTTGATTATGTTTTAATCTTGGTCGTTGAAAGTTCAACAGAAGAATATAAGAAGGAGGGTGAGGGGCCTATGGAAATACACATCAGACGGAGAAAGAATCGAGAGTTCGATTTCTTCAGTGAGAGGAAGAATCGAAGTGGTTCTCATTTGCAGAGAGGGGAAGGTGAAATCTCCAAGAGGGAGAATTTTTGAAGCATAGAGAGTGCACGAAGAGGAGTGAGAAAGGAGCCAAAGCATCAGCGCAGAGTTACCCTAGCAGCAGTTATGCTGGGTTAGTGCAGAGAAGCAGAGGAAGTTTCATTTTCTGTTGGAGGGGCAGTTGAGGGTTCATCCAGTGTGAGGAGGACATTTCAAGAAGTAAGGAGCACTCTAGTCTCATACCGCGACAACCATAGAATCAACCACGACAAGCAGCAGAAGCAGTGATGCAATGACAGTGTGAGTGACGCAGTCACTGTGCAAAAATCACGCAGAGCCAATCAGTGTGGGTGCAGTTCAGTGCCGGAACTCAGATGGTGATGCGAGAATTGTCTCACTCAGCATTTTCTCATCAGAATTCTTCAGGTGATTGAATGACATTTATAATCACACATTTGTACTCAGAATTTATGCATAATAAATAAACCCTCAGACCTGCTGCACCGGTTTTCCCACATTGGGTTTTTCCGGGGACAATTGTCCAAAAATAACGGTGTCTACGTGTGATTACTTGTGCTATTTTTATATGTGATTTGTTAATCGTGAAGTCTGCAACATATTTTATTTTGTTATTTAACACAAGAGAAATGTTACATAATTGTGTTTGACAATGCAATAGAAGAAATTTAATAAGCAGTTGCAGTAGAATTCTCCAATATAGAATTTTCACATGGTATCAGAGTTGTCAGATCTAAAGGAAGCAAGGTCAGGAAAGGGACTCTGTAAACTAGAAGCTTCAGAAGGGATGCAACACAGAGAGAAGAAAGCATAGATAAGTATGACAGACTTAAATGTTTTATCCTCTAGGTTAAAAGAGGATGATGCATGCCTAGCAAGTTCAGCATCTGCAGGAATCTAGTATATTGATAGCGGGGCTTCAGCTCATATGACTGGATTACAAGAATACTTCTCGAGCTACAAGGAAGAGAAGATGAACTTCCAGATCACTATGGGCAATAGCACAAAGTCCACTCCAGTTGGGAGGGGATCCGTAGTGTTTTAGACGGAAGCCGGAACCAGTGTCAGGATCACAGATGTACTACATGTGCCAGGGCTTGGGATGAACCTAATCTTAGTATCCCATTTGTAGGACAAAGGGTATGACATACATTTACCAGAAAGAAAGTATATGTCAAGCATCCCAGTTGGAAGAAAACAAGGCAAATCGGAATCAGAAGCAACAGACTATACAGGTTGCAGATTGAAACCCTGATGGCACTAGTCAGTAGTAATCTCGAAGACAAGAAAGGGTTGAATGAACTTTGGCATAGAATAATGGAGCACCTATTCTCGGCACGGAGCATGATGATGTATGCTTAGGATGTGTACTTGGGAAGTTCGCTAAGGCAGCTTTTCCCAGAAGTGAAAACAGGGCAGCAAGCATTTTGGGATTGATACACTCAGAATTTTGTGGACCAATGTCCACTAACCCTCTCAAAGGTGGCAAATATTTTTTCACATTCATTGATGATCACTCTAGGAAGACCTGGTTCTACTTCTTGAAGACAAAAGATGAAGTCTTTGAAAAGTTCAAAGAATTCAAGGCTCTTGTTGAAAACATGATGGGGGAAGAAGATCAAGACATTGCGTTCAGATAATGGTGGGGAATACATAGATGGGGACTTCACAGACTTCTGCGCAAAGGAGGGCATCAGGAGAGAGTGGACTGTGCTATACAATCCAAAGCATAATGGTGTGGCAGAATGGAAGAACAGGACAATTGTAGGAGTAGCCAAGGCCATGCTATTTGACTTTGATTTACCCCGATATTTATGGGTTGAAGCCTGCAATAGATCAGTGTATATCCAGAACAGGACACCTCATAGAGCCTTGAGTAAGAAGACTCTTGAGGAATTTTTCACAGGGAAGAAACCAAAGGTAGGGCATCTTCGGATATTTGGTAGCATGGCTTACTATCATGTACCTAGCAAGAAGAGAAGCAAGCTAGATCAAACTGCAGAAAGGGGGTATCTTGTAGGGTACAGTGACACCTCCAAGGTATATAGGATCTATATTCCTGATAGTAGGAAGGTTGTGATAAGACGCGATGTTAAGTTCAAGGAGGATAGAGCGTTTCATAAATCGCATGATATGTTGGCAAAGGATCAAATTGCAGAAGTTCCCTTGGTCCAAGAATAGCAGGGGCACTAAGAAGAACAAATAGGAAGACCGAATTTGGTACCAAGGACAGGTACTAACATTTTCACAAAACAAGATCAGGAAGATACTCAGTCAGAGGAGTCGTTAGATCAGGAGGAAGAGTTGAGATAGAAACCTTCCACCAGTGGTCAGATCATCAGGGAAGCTCAGCAAATACTGAGGGATGGAGAAAAATTTATTAGGACTCCCAGGAATGGGAAGAGACAACGCAAACCTCCTGACAGGTACCAGGACTTGGTGGATCAAGTAGAGGAACCTTCCAGCTTCCAGGAAGTTGTTTAGCACCAAGTATGAGTAGATTCCATGATATAAGAGTATGCTTCTATCATGACAAATGATGTTTGGGAAGTTGTACCCAGACCTCAGAGCAAATCAGTTGTTGGATCACGTTGGATCTACAAGATCAAGTACGCTGCAGATGGCAGTGTAGAGAATTACAAGGCTAGGTTCGTGGCAAAAGGGTATGCTCAGAAAGAAGGCATTGAATATGAGGAGACCTTCGCACCAGTTTCCAGATATACCTCCATCCAGACTGTCGTATCTTTAGCTACACAGATGGGATGGGAGATTCATCAAATGGATGTCAAGATAGCTTTCTTGAATAGTGAAATTGAGGAAGAGGTATATATCAAACAGCCAGAGGGTTTTGAGACTCATGAAAGGAGGTCTCATGTATGCAGATTAAAGAAATCCCTGTATGGGCTTAAGCAGGCTTCAAGAGCGTGGTATGGTCGGATAGATAGCTATTTATAAAAGATGGTATTTTTCAAGAGTGATGCAGATCCCAATCTTTACTACTTGCTGGTAGAGGATGAGCCATTGGTACTAGTACTATATGTAGATGATATGTTTCTCACAGGATCATCTAGGCTCATCAAGGATTGCAAACGGAATCTAGAAGTTGAATTTGACATGAAGGATTTGGGGTTGATGCACTACTTCCTAGAATTGGAAGTTTGTTAGAAAGATGGAGATATCTTCATGGGACAGGAGAGGTATGCCTTGGAAATTCTGAAGAGGTTCAGAATGCAAGATTGCAAGCCCATGGCCACACCCATGATCACCAATTGGAAAAATATAGATGCATCAGAAGATACAGAGGTAGACCCCACCTTATACAGACATCTCATCAGGTCATTGATGTATCTAGTTAACACCAGACCAGACATTTGCTTTGTTGTCAACACTCTTAGTCAGTTCATGGTGGAACCCAAAAGAGTGCATTGGGCCGCAGCAAGGCACGTCCTGAGGTATGTACGAGGAACAGTGAGATTCGGTACCAAATATGGAAGAGGAGAGGATGTCAAACTCAGTGGATGCACAGATGCAAATTGGGTAGGTAGCTCAGTGGACAGAAAAAATATCTTTGGGTACTGTTTAAGTGTTGGATCAGGAATGGTGTCCTTGTGCAACAAGAAACAAAATTCAGTAGCATTGAGCACAGCCAAAGCAGAGTACATGGAAGCTAGTACAACTACATGCAAAGCAATTTGGCTTTGAAAACTTCTTGTGAGTCTATTCAGAAGCAGGACGGAGCCAACTAGTGTTTACTGTGACAATCAGAGTTATATCAAACTTTCTGAAAATCTAGTATTTCATGATTGGTCCAAACATATTGACATCAAATGTCATTTTATCAGAGACTGTGTTCAGCATGGGGTAGTACAACTCCAGTACATTCCCACAGGCGAACAAACAACAGATATACTCACTAAGGCTCTGGGGAGAATTAATTTCACTCAGTTCAGGGAACAGTTGGGTATGACTGAAAATCCATTTCAGTAAGAAATGGATCCTCAGCACAGTTGAAGGAGGGAGTTGCATTACAGTGGAAGTTGGCAGTAGTATGCAGAGTCAGCCGCAGTACAGATGCAACATTTTTTTGTGCAGTGTTGGTGAGCAGCATCAACAGCACAACAGCAGATGTTACAGAAGTCAGAACAACAACACATTGAGTTGTTTTGCTAGAGCACTTTCCTCGCTACGAGGGAGTGTTGATTTATGGTAGCATCAGATGTGCTCTATCCTTGTAATTTTGTATATGGGCTAAGACACATGTATTCCATAATAGCCAGAAAGGATTTGGGAAGATTTCACTTAGAGATAGTTTAATTAAAATAACTAATCATTTTTTAACGTTTCCCTAAGTGTAAACTTAGGGAAACTGATTAATTAAAGGGTATTAATTAAACTTAGTGTGAATCTTCTAGAAAAATTCATGGTCACCTCCAAATTAATCTTAGCCCTTGATTATGTTTTAATCTTGGCCGTTGAAGGTTCAACATCAGAATATAAGAAGGAGGGTGAGGGGCCTATGGAAATACACATCAGACGGAGAAAGAATCAAGAGTTAGATTTCTTCAATGAGAGGAAGAATCGAAATAGTTCTCATTTGCAGAGAGGGGAAGGTGAAATCTCCAAAAGGGAGAATTTCTGAAGCATAGAGAGTGCATGAAGAGGAGTGAGAAATGAGCCAAAGCATCAGCACAGAGTTACCCTAACAGCAGTTACGCTGGGCCAACAAAGATAAGCAGAGGGAGTTTCATTTTGTGTTGGAGGGGCAGCTGAGGGTTCATCTGGTGTCAAGAGGACATTTCGGGAAGGAAGGAGCACTCTAGTCTCATACCGCAACAACCACAGAAGCAACCACGACAAGCAGCGGAAGTAGTGACATAGTGACAGCGTGAGTGACGCAGTCACTGCGCATAAATCACAGAGAGCCAGTCAGTGTGGGTGCAAATCAGTGTCGGATTTCATATGGTGATGTGAGAATTGTCTCACTCAACCTTTTCTCATCAGAATTCTTCAGGTGATTGATTGAAATTTACAATCATACATTTGTACTCAGAATTTCTGCATAATAAACAAACGCTCAGATCTGTTGCGCTGGTTTTCCGACATTGGGGTTTTCCGAGGACAATTGTCCAAAAATAACGGTGTCTATGTGTGATTAATTGCACTATTTTTATATGTTATTTGTTAATCGTGAAGTCTACAACATATTTTATTTTGTTATTTAACACGAGAAATGTTAAATAATTGTGTTTGACAATGCAATAGAAGAAATTTGATAAATCAAGTCTTGGCTATGCAGGTGAATCCTCAAGCAAGAATGATAATGCTCCAAACAACAAAGATGTGAGGAACCTAGAAAGAAATATTGATGCTCCCAGTTCCAACAAAGGCAAGGAGAAGAATCGAGACAAAAATGGAATAAATTCTACTCTAAGGAGACTTGCATACGCTGTCAAGAATACAGAAGGCAATGAATATCATCAAAGAATCCCAAGGAAAAAAGACTTCAGAAGTACTTCAAGGAACTCTTCATCTCTCAGGTACCAACGTATATTTCTTGGATATTTCTATTCTTGTACAAACTTTGGAAACGTGGCAAAAGATTGTAGCGCATATCACAAAGACAAATATAATGGTCCCCGTCAATATCCTAGAAGCAATTTTGCAAGAAGTCATGATTTCTTATTCATGAACAAGATAGAGTGCTTCAATTGCCATAACATTGGACATATGGCACGCGATTATAACTTGATTTGGGCCCTTGCACAAGCTAGAACCATGCCAGAGAAGAAATTTACACAAGTATGGAAAAGGAAACAAGTTGAATCCGCAAGTCTCTTGAACACTCCAGCGAACAACACATGTTTCTGACTAAATGAAGTCATCCTTGATATTCCAAGTATTTGATGGTGAAACCCTACCAAAAAGAGACCATGCATACAGTTAGGGGGAGTTTGTGATTCTCGAGTATTCTTGCATAAAGTGATCTGTGAGTGGGCCCTATGAAATCCTTGATGAGTTACACATGGACAATCTTGATAAATCATCTCTCGGAAGTAACTCCGTTGAAGAAAAACATGATATTATGATGATGCCTTCTACTTGATCACACAAGGTGATAAGTCCTTCATGAGCTAAAGGAATTTGTGCAAACAAGGGGAGATGGTACATCACATGAAGAAATACAAACACATCTATCATGGACCATATTGCCAGAAGAAAGAGCACCATGGCAGGGGGAGTAACATACCTATCAAGGACTACAATTCATGAAGAAAAGAAGCAGCTTGATAGGGGGAGTATTTGGGTACCCCGTTTGCCATTGATGTCAAAGGGGGAGAGAAATTAGAAGGGCAAGAATATTGCCATCAATGACAGAGGGGGAGATTGTTAATCAAGGTTGTCATTGACGTCAATGTGGCAATGACCGAGATGTCAATATTCTTGAGATGCCTGGTTCCAGATGATGATGCCATGACTCTTGGTTGACTAGGATACTATCAATGAAGATGTCAAGTCGCGAAGAAGTCAAACCACTAATGAAGGAAGCCCTAAGTACTTGATCTAATGTTGCATGCACTTGATGATCTAGATCTTAACCAATGATGTCATACACTTGGATGATACTTGATGATGACATATGATGATGTCATACATTTGGATGATAATTGATGAAGTCATACACTTGATGAAAGTTGTAAGACTAGATGATGATGTGGAAGATCTCATTTGATGGCTGGAAGACTACCTCGAAACATTCCTAATGATGCTGCACTATGACATATTACTACACTATTATTGAATACATAATGCTATACCTTCATGATGATATGGATGCTGGATACTATCATGATGACAAGTCCCTCTTGGTTAATAAGGATGCCATGAATGATGATGTGCTTACTCTTGATGAAGAAGCTTGGAACCAACATGATGTCAATATGGAAAATATTCTTAAGGTGCCAAGTGTTAATCATGTACCTTGTTTGGTAACCTAGAATACTACACTTGATGATGTCATTCCATGAAGGCCTTGTGAAGGATTTCTTAATCTCTGGTTCAAACTTGTTAAATTCTACACCTCGAACTGCAGTGACTCTTGAAATGCAGACTGTGGTTAAATTCAGACTGCAATGCCTCCTGAAATTTGGACTGTGGTGAAATTCGGACTGCAGTGGCTCCTGTGGTGGATTATAGTGACTCCCGTGGTGGACTGTGGTGGTTGCAGATTACAGTGACTCCTGTGGAGGACCTTGGTTGCTGAAATTGCTTTGACCGTGTATCATCATTCTTGGCTTGGATTTTACAACACAATATTACCATTTTCCCGAACTGTGATAGTGGCATAGTAGCTTGGTCCCTCTCTTCAAACTGTGGATTGGATAGTGAAGATCTCAGGTAAGATACCTCTTGGTGTGGACTGTAAATCATCAAGTTGGATCAAATTATTCTTGGACAGTAGCTCAGACCTTCTATGTTTGGACTACCTGTGGTATGATCAAGTGTAGTGAACAATTGCTCATAAGATTCAAATTGTATGAAACATTGTGTAACTAAAGCAACTCTCAGATTGTGGAGATCAAGCTTATCTCACACTCCCAGATTCAGAATTGATTTGTGTATGGTTTTGGAGAATTTGACTGAAGTCTTTGTGGAGTGACCTTGAAGAAGGTTCCAAATTGAAGATATTTTTTTGAGAAGCCTTGGCTGATCTTGGAAGACGATGATGCATTGATGAAGGCTGAAGCCATTATGAGGTAACTGGGAGAAATTGTTTGGGTACGATGAAGAGCAATGGTGACACCTTTTAAGAAGAAAAGGTTTCCATTGATGATGTAACGTGGAGACTAATTGTGATAAGGCTCGTTGCAAAAGACTTTGGGAGCCGTAAAGAATAACCAAACATATTTTGATGAAGTGAAGTTGAGGGTTGGAGCCTCATAGAGACAAGGTCAGTGCCTTGGAAGATAGGGTTGGAGCCCTAGAGGATTGGAGTCTTCATGAAACCAGGTTGGAGCCCTAGATGATTGGAGTCTTCAAGAAACCAAGTTGGAGCCTGTACCAGAGATAAGGTTGGAGCCCTAGAGGGTGGTGTCTCAGATTGACAAGGTTGGAACCTTGGAAAGACCAAGTAGGTGCTTGGCACAATACAGGTTGGAACCTGGAAGATTGGAGTCTTCATCTAGGGTTGGAGCCCTATATCATTATTGCACTTTACTTATTGTAAAGAAGAAATTAATAAAAGTATCTATTCCATCATTGTTCATTTTGTGTTCTAAATATAAGTGATCTAACTGGTAAAATTAACAATTGAAAAGAAATACTGATTCACCCCCCTCTCAGTATTTCCAACAATTGGTATCAGAGCAAGTACCTTCACTCACAGCCTAACAGCTTGAAGGTTGATCATTAGAACACAAATGGAAAAACCAAGGAAGAAAGTCTCCAATCCTCTTAAAAAGGTGTCTTCCTCAAGCATTGAAATTGAAGTAAATCAATTTGCGAAGGCTCCATTGTTCAATGGAAATTTTCATATATGGGTGGCAAGAATGAGGAATTTCTTGAAGACTCAAGGAATTGAAGTTTGGAAATCAGTGATTACTAATGACATGATGGATGAAGAATCCAAGGAGTACAATACAAGAGCAATGAAGGCAATTTTTAATGGGTTACCAAATTCTGTGAAGGCCAATTTTGAAAAATGTTCGTCAGCAAAAGTCATATGGGACAAACTTCATGATCTTCACCCAAAAGGAGCGTTGACAATGATCTCTAGTCAAGAAGATGATGGAAAGCAAGAAAGAAGTCCAGAATTCGTCAAGGAAACTGAAGATAAGAGAGATGACAACAAGGCTAAAGAAGACCTAGAAGATGAAGAGAACAAAGAAGACTTTGAAGAAGATCTCCTAAATAAACTTATGGCTTCCATGGAAGAGATTAACAGTTTGAAAAAGGAAAATGAGGAACTTAAGAAGAAAGCGCAAGATGGTAACCAAGACAAGACAAGGAAGGAAGTTGACTTTGTCAAGCTTCAAGTACAAGAAAGAGATGAGGAGCTCACCAAACTTAGAGAGGAATTTCATCAAAACAAAAGAAAGCATCATGAAGAAGGCATATCTATGACAAATCAATTGGATAAGGCAAAGAAAATGGAAGAAACTTTGTCAAGCCACCTTGAACAAATACTTAAGAGCTTGAACAATCTTGAAGCAGAGTTTGGTCAATACAAGGAAGAGGTCTCCTCTCTTAGATATCAACTAGAAGAAGCAAGGAAACAAGTGCAAGGAGCTAAGAAGGTGATGGAAACATTGGCATTCATAGAAGGACAAGTTAATGAAGCAGAAAAGGAGAGAAACACCATGATATGCCGACTAGATGAAAAGGATGAAGAAATTCTGAACTGGAACTCATCAATCTTCACATTAAAACAAAGAAGTTACCATGCAATAAAAGAAGAAATGTGAGAGCAAATTACAAAGGAGAATAAAGAAGTCTTCAATGAAACTGCCATCATCTCCCTTAAAATCAAAGCACGTGAAGCAACAAGGATGATGGAAGAAATGAAGAAGCAACTACTTATGAAAGATGAAGATTGTGAAAAATTGAAAGGAGAAATTGTCTTTCTTGAAAAGGAAGTTGAATTGCTGAATAAAATATTGAAAAGCTCTCAAACCCTAGATGACATACTAAGTCAGCAAAGGTCTCCCCTTGATAAATCAGGTCTTGTCTATGTAGGTGAATCCTCAAGTAAGAATGATAATGCTCCAAACAACAAAGATGTGAGGAAGCTAGAAAGAAATATTGATGCTCCCAGTTCCAACAAAGGCAACGAGAAGAATCAAGACAACAATGGAAGAAATTCTACTCTAAGGAGACTTGCATATGGTGTCAAGAATACAGAAGGCAATGAATATCATCAAAGAATCCCAAGGCAAAAAGACTTCAAAAGTACTTCAAGGAACTCTTCATCTCCCAGGTACCAAAGTATATATCTTGGATATTGCTATTCTTGTACAAACTTTGGACACGTGGGAAAATATTGTAGCGCATATCACAAAGACAAATATAAAGGTCCCCGTCAATCTCCTCGAAGAAATTTTGCAAGAAGAAGTCATGATTTCTTATTCATGAACAAGATAGAGTGCTTCAATTGCCATAACATTGTACATATGACATGTAATTATAACTTGACTTGGGCCCCTGCACAAGCTAGAACCATGCTAGAGAAGAAAGTTACACAAGTATGGAGAAGGAAACAAGTTGAATCTGCAAGTCTCTTGAACACTCCAGCGAACAACACATGTTGTTGACTAGATGAAGTCATCCTTGATATTTCAAGTATTTGATGGTGAAACCGTGCCAAAAAGAGACCATGCATACAGTTAGGGGGAGTTTGTGATTCTTGAGTATTCTTGCATAAAGTGATCTGTGAGTGGGCCCTATGAAATCCTTGATGAGTTACACATGGAAAATCTTGATAAATCATCTCTCGGAAGTAACTCTGTTGGAGAAAAACATGATATTATGATGATGCCTTCTACTTGATCACACAAGGTGAGCAGTCCTTCATGAGCTAAAGGAATTTGTGCAGACAAGTGGAGATGGTACATCACATGAAGAAATACAAACACATCTATCATGGACCATATTGCCAGAAGAAAGAGCACCATGGTAGGGGGAGTAACATACCTATGAAGGACTACAATTCATGAAGAAAAGAAGCAGCTTGATAGGGGGAGTATTTGGGTACCCCGTTTTCCATTGATGTCAAAGGGGGAGAGAAATTAGAAGGGCAAGAATATTGCCATCAATGACAAAGGGGGAGATTGTTAATCAAGGTTGTCATTGATGTCAATGTGGCAATGACCGAGATGTCAATATTCTTGAGATGCCTGGTTCCAAATGATGATGCCATGACTCTTAGTTGACTTGGATACTATCAATGAAGATGTCAAATCACGAAGAAGTCAAACCACTAATGAAGGAAGCCCTAAGTACTTGATCTAATGTTGCATGCACTTGATGATCTAGATCTTAACCAATGATGTCATATGATGATGTCATACACTTGGATGATACTTGATGATGACATATGATGATGTCATACACTTGGATGATACTTGATGAAGTCATACACTTGATGAAGGTTGGAAGACTAGATGATGATGTGGAAGATCTCATTTGATGGCTGGAAGACTACCTTGAAACTTTCCTAATGATGCTGCACTATGACATATTACTACACTATTATTGAATACATAATAATGCTATACCTTCATGATGATATGGATGTTGGATACTATCATGATGACAAGTGCCTCTTGGTTAATAAGGATGCCACGAATGGTGATGTGCTTACTCTTGATGAAGAAGCTTGGAACCGACATGATGTCAAGATGGAAAATATTCTTAAGGTGCCAAGTGTCAATCATGTACCTTGTTTGGTAACCTAGAAGACTACACTTGATGATGTCATTCCATGAAGGTCTTGATGACATGGTTCGAAACTACATGATGACTTTGTTGGATATTATTGGTGCAAAAGATGGAGAAGGCATTAATAACCACACGATGTCTCAAACACTCCTCATTTTGTGAGAAAATCTTTCGGTAAAAATCACATCAGAATAATTTTAGTCCCAAATATTTTTCTGCACTAAATTTCAAGGACAGTCTCACTAAAAAATTATTTTTCACTACCTTAGATGTAGCTTCGCAATTTGAATCATGTACCATCTTTTAGGGCATAATTTTTCCTTTCTAATGAGCCCTTACACGCCCCAAAACTCCAAATAGTTTGGGAGATATGAATTTTACAAATTCAAGGTATATATCTGGCCCTTGAAGCCTCCTGTACATGTCGGCCTCTCCTCCAATAGACATGAATGTTCATTATGACCCAAAATCACTATAAATACAAATCTGTTTTCATTGATCAAGCAAGAAATTTTGGTCAATATTTCAGAGAGGAAGTATAAAAGGAAGGGAAGACGAGGAGGTCATTAAAATACTGTTTTGGGCTGATTCTATTGAAGTTTATATACTCCATTATAGCAGTAAACAAAATTGGACCAGGGTTATTTTTGTGGAACAATTAGCATTTCAGATTTATATTGTGAGATCAGTTCAGATTTATTGCAGATTACAGTTCAATTAAGGTTTGGACCTAACCTCACCTCAATACCTGTGACAAAGATTGTCGGTTGCTGGACTGAAATGTGACAGGCTACAGGAGCTCGTTTTTCAGACCTGTGGGATTGCAACCTTGTGAAGGATTTCTTAATCTCTGGTTCAAACTTTTCAAAGTCTACACCTAGAACTGCAGTGACTCTTGAAATCCGGACTGTGGTTAAATTCGGACTGTAGTGCCTCCTGAAATTCAGACTGTGGTGAAATTCGGACTGTAGTGGCTCCTGTGGTAGATTGTAGTGACTCCCGTGGTGGACTGTGGTGGTTGCAGATTACAGTGACTCCTGTGGAGAACCTTGGTTGCTGAAATTGCTTTGACTGTGTATCATCATTCTTGCCTTAGATTTTACAACACAGTACTACCATTTTCCCGAACTGTGACAATGGTATAGTAGCTTGGTCCCTGTCTTCAAACTGTGGATTGGATAGTGAAGATCTCAGGTAAGATACATCTTGGCGTGGACTGTAAATCATCATGTTGGATCAAATTATTCTTGGACAGTAGCTCGGACCTTCTATGTCTTGACTACATGTGGTATGATCAAGTGCAGTGAACAATTGCTCATAAGATTCAAATTGTATGAAACATTGTGTATCTAAAGCAACTCTCAGATTGTGGAGATCAAGCTTATCTCACACACCCAGATTCAGAATTGATTTGCGTGTATGGTTTTGGAGACTTTGACTGAAGTCTTTGTGGAGTGACCTTGAAGAAGGTTCCAAATTGAAGATATTTTGTTGAGAAGCCTTGGGCGATCTTGGAAGACGATGATGCATTGATGAAGGCTGAAGCCATTATGAGGTAACTTGGAGAAATTGTTTGGGTACGATGAAGAGCAGTGGTGACACCTTTTAAGAAGAAAAGGTTGTTATTGATGATGTAACATGGAGACTAAGTGTGATAGGGCTCGTTGCAGAAGACTTTGGGAGCTGTGAAAAATAACCAAACATATTTTGATGAAGTGAAGTTGAGGGTTGGAGCCCAAGAGGTTGGAGCCTCATAGAGAAAAGGTCAGTGCCTTGGAAGATAGGGTTGGAGCTCTAGAGGATTGGAGTCTTCAAGAAACCAAGTTGGAGCCTGTACCAGAGATAGGGTTGGGGCCCTAGAGGTTGGTGCCTGAAATTGACAAAGTTGGAGCCTTGGAAAGACCAAGTTGGTGCTTGGCACAATACGGGTTGGAACGTAGAAGATTGGAGTCTTCATCTAGGGTTGGAGCCCTATATCATTATTGTACTTTACTTATCGTAAAGAAGAAATTAATAAAAGTATCTATTCCATCATTTTTCATTTTGTGCTCTAAATATAAGTGATCTAATTGGTAAAATTAACAATTGAAAAGAAATACTGATTCACCCCCTCTCAGTATTTCCAACAAAGCATTGAATAACCACTTTAAGCAAGTGCTACATATTATCAAAAGGATAGTCACCCATTGAATATAACAATATTTGGAAACATTAATTAATCACAAATAAAACTTATAGCATACAACCCTCTTTTAAATGTCTATAACATATGTGTAACTTGAACCTTACAACCATTTGGCTATTGCATAGCCCATCAACCTATTGGTTATCTCTCCAACACCTCATATCTATGCATATATATAACAAATCTCATGTGATAATCCATATCATGTATTGAAATTCAAATAAGCAACACATTCATTTACACTATGCATCACCTTTATTAGACATTCATAAGATAAATTTGACAAAGTATCCACGTATCAAAATTTCACATTTTAATTTGCATGTTTAAAGGGAAAAACATAACTATTACCAATATGAACATTAAATTGTAACAATCATATGCTATACACACATGTCCAAAAGTCCACATAACATTAGTCTTACCAATCTTGGTAAGTCTAACAAATATTAAACAAATTAAATATTAGGATGAACCATAATATATTTGTAGGCATCTAAACAGAAAACATGGAATGTTGAATTATAAGAGGTGCACAATCTATTAAGGATTATGGATGAAAAGGTATAAACAATATATAAATTATAATCATAGAGTACTTAGTAGAATGGCTCCATAAAACTCCCTTTTAATTGGTTGTTACTATTCATTTTGATAATTAATATGCAAGTTCATATCCCTTGAACATAACCATGTATTATAAACCTTAATGGTATGAATATATTTCCTCCATAAGTAACGTTTCAACTTGAAGAACATCAACAACATACTTTTACCTTTCCAAATCTTCAAGTCAACAATATCAAGAAAGTCATAGCACAATCATGTGCAATCACATTAGATCTTTAATAATTCAAAATCATTTAATTAGATCTTTCACATTCAAAATCATAAAGTGATAGACAATATCCCTCTTAATTGAAAAAGTTCAAAATTTATTTATATTACCATACACGTTCTAGCTAAATGCTTAAATCAAAGTAGTACTTTTAGTTCATAGATTTATAATCTTAACTGCCTTTAGTATGATTGTCATGTTAATGCAATGATCAAAATTTATTATTGCAATTGGGATAAGACAAAAATCATATGTGCAACATATATTAATAAATGAGGTTAGATGCAACCCTATGTACAAGACTTGGTAAGTGTCGATCTAAGTTAGATTTGGGGATTAGATATTTCTTGAATGTGGTGTCCCATCCCTAACCCTTCAACCAAGAAAGACAACAAAAATAAGAAAACAAACATCATGCTAACTAGACTATCCAAAAATAGGAAGCAAACAACATATCTTTTGGACTATCCAAAAGAAGAAAACAAACAACACACCATCTAGACCATCCAATTAGATTTTGTGGCACCAAATTATAAATAGATCTTACAAAAAAATAATCAATTCCAAATGGACCTTCTTACCAATGTGGAAAAATTCGAACTTGGGAATAAATTAGAAAGGGTCGAAAATTTGAAAAAGTCATAAAAAATCGGGAGAAAATAGAACAAAATGGGCAAAAACTCAACCAAAAAAAAAAGTACAAAAATATTCATTTAAAAAAAAATAGCATTTAAAGTACCCGCCACATCAAATAAATGTGTTTCCACATAAATATCAAAAGAAAGCTAATACATAAGATGTATAACAACTTAAGAAGTCTAGTCTTTTATCACATATCAACAATGAATCAAGTCTTGACACAGTCTCAAGAGTCAAGATATCAACAAAAATATAATAAATGCATATCATTAACATGAGTCATCTACATGCCGTTAACTAATTAGTAAGTGTTCCTTTTCCCTTTTTATGGGAATAGGGAATGGCTTTTCCATGCCACAAATTGGTCAAATCTCCTCCTCGATAGTGACAAACTCCTCTTCTCTCCCTAGGGTCGAATTGTTAAGGATTGAGTTAAAATGAGTTAAAAATTTTGATTTTCCCTAAATTATATGGGGCTAAAAAAGGCTCATGATTTTTTGGATCGAATCACGATAAAATTGCGAGTTTATCAAGTAAATCACAATTTTTTTAAGTTTGAAAAACTCTTGAAAATCCATCTGATAACACCAACAAGTTGAAAATTTCTCGATTTCTCGATTTTATCAAGATGTTATCACAAAGTTTTACACAAAGCTTTTTACACGCGCCCCTCTTCCCCCAAAAAAAATGTTTTCCATGAATTTTTCAAGATATCATATCTACTCATTGACATACATGCATGTCCCATACTATAGTGAATGTAAACCAAGTTTATACTTTTTGAGACTAAGTTGTACATATACATATAGGGGAACAACAACCACAAATTTTTGGAAATCCAATTTGCAATATGAGCTGAAATGTAATTGGAAAAAAATAATTATTTAGCTAAATGGATTACTTTAATTAGTTCAAATGTGTTTCAAGGTGGAGCTCCTCGGTTCTAGTCTCACCGAATCTTTTTGGATTATGAGTTATGATTATTTTTGGCAATTGAGTCACCCCAAGAAGAAAGAAAACAAAAAGAAGAAAACAAACATCATAACCACCAAACCAAGCAAAGAAGAAAACAAACAACACAACCTCCTTTAGACTATCAATTTAAATTTTAATACCCCTATTCTAAATGGACTTTCTATTAAAAAATAATAATAAATAAATTTTGATATCACTATTCTAAATGGGTTTTCTATTAAAAAAATAAATAAATAAAATAAAATTACATGAATGCTTATGTTCAATGAAAATTTTAAGATATCTACTTGATAACAAACGCTTGTCCCATACCATAATGAATGTTGACAAAGTTTATAATTTAAAGAGTAAATTGTTCAAATAGATATATGAGAAAATACATGGCAAATTTTTAAAAATTAGTATGCAAAATGTGATGAAATTATTTCTTCTGAACAATAATTATTTAGCATAGTGGATTACCTTATTTGGCTCAAATTGCTTTAATGTGTACTTCACACTGCAAGCTCTCCAGTTCTAGTACCACCAAGTTTTCATTGGATTACGAGTTATTATTGTTACTTGCCATTTAGCCACCCTTCATCCAAATATTTCATAGAAAAGATAAAACTGTGTAAAAAATCATATATATATATCATGATAAGCTCCACCTTCTTTGCATTTCGCATATGAAAATCAATGTAAACCTATTTACAATGATTATAACAATTAATCTTAAGATTGAGTAAGATACGCAATAAAAAAACCAACCTCGACAATAATACTCAATTACTCGAATTATCAACTACACTATATATATATATATGTATAATTTGAAATTATTGCATATAAATTTCAAATTAAGTATTGTATATAAATTTCAAATTTGAAATCTACAGGGTTTTGGATAGACAGTAATTGAGTAATTAGATGTCTAGCTAAGACACTTCTTGATATGAAGTCACCATTCAATTCTCCACCCCAATTAAAACAGGCCTAAGCCCTCCATTAAAAACTTGATTGGTATGAAATTAGTGATGAACTGACATTATTTGCAATAAGAAATATCACGGTTTTTTTATTCGTTTTAGTAAATGAAACGATCAATCTGTTGGCCAAAATGGTTAACATACCAACAGAAATGGCCCGTACAGCGTTTCAAAGTTTTGAAATGCCATAAAATGCTTCAATCATGCTTCCTACAACGAAACGTTTCGAAAATGCTAAAACACATTTCCAGTTTTCAGTAATATAGCTTTTTAAAGATATGTGCACAATACGTGTGTTCCCAATTGCAGCTACAAAAGTGCCCCGTCTCATTCTACAGGCTACATAAAGCTGTATATATAATAAACGGCCGAGCTGCCAACCTCAAAGATACAGAATTGACAAATAGATGGCACTTGAGATCGAAATGCTGATATATTGCGTCCAGTATGTGACACTTGAATATCACAGCAAAATTGTCTCACAGTGAAAGGTAAACCAAGAAAAGGACAATAGCTTCAATGTTTCTTTATATGTAGTTAACGTTGAAGTACAGCTACCAGATCAACATATAAATAACAAATGAAATGAGTAAACATAGGAATGCATTAATGGATCCCTCCACATTCTAAGCAACATGATTTATCTCTTACTATAGTAATAGACCATAATCAAATGTTAAACCCAATCAAATTGTTCTGACAGTATAACAAAGGTTTTGCATTTGCAACTAGGTTTTGTCAAAGTGCCAGTTCATTCTAAGATACTAGTATTGAATAAATGAACAGATCAATGGCAAGAATCAATATTATTATCAAGAAAGACTAACCAAGTCTATATGGAGACAATAGCGGCTACCTGTTAAAGAACATTATGTGCAAGTTCTTGCACAATTCCGGTCACTTAGATTGCATAAGCACGAGGACCACCAATATTCTGTTCAAATTGTAGTATTTTCCGACTGAAGGGGTGGATTAATAAAGACAAATCAAATTTTTAAGATCATTTTAATGGCTCCAAGATAAGATGGTAGACATCAGGTTCAAAAAACTAAAACAAGCATGCTACTAATAATATATGCATGCATCAGAAGCTAGCAATGACCAATTAAAATATGGAGACCACAGAAGGCAGTAGTTTGAACTTTCAAGATGGGAAGCTTAGGTACTTATACAATACTCCCATGCACCATATTGTGAATTGAAGTTACCACCTCCCCTTTGATATGCATATTGAGCAACTACATTGCGAGCACAATTATCCCAAGTTCTTGCTAGAGTCTCCAATGTCATCGGCTCTGGCAGATTACGAACAGAGACATCAAACATAGCTTTTGCTTTAGAAGAAAGGTCTTCGTGCTCCTTGCTGTCAGCATTCACATTATTGCATTATTAGATTTCTATATTTCCCTGTATTTAAGCCAACCTGTAAAATTGAAATGAATTTCGAACGAGACACTACTTACATTGTTTCAACTGGAGGTCTGTTTATAACTACAGGAGAACACTTTGGGTAGCTCAAAGGAATCAACAGCCATAATGGTGAAATTGGTGACTGCAAGACAGGACAATGTATCCCGAGAGTTAACAATTAACCTTTCCTTCGGTGCCACACAATAAAAATGATACATAGTTCGTATGAAATCCAAATCAGAATTATGTTTATTCCATTTTCTTTCTTTCCATAATAAATATAGACTGGATATCCATGAACGATAGTTATCTTTGTTAACAACTTTAAACGAGGGTGACGTAATTCAGATGTGTCCCTGCCTAGTTGCAAACAGTCAAGGAAATAAGAATCATATTTGAAGAATCATATTTTAGGGTGTAAATTTCTGTGATCTATAATTGTTTATAAAGGGCCACACCTTCCGAACTATCTAGTGTAGTTCATCATCAACAAATGCTGAATATTATGTATTATATGAAAAATCATATTATTGTTTCTAAATATATCATCGTTTGAGGCATCATAATTTGGCATCTTATTTTACATAAAAGGCTTTAAACTAAAAAAATCATATTTGAGAGTGTAAATTTCTGTGATCTATAATTGTTTATAAAGAGCCGACACCTTCCAAACTATCCACTGTAGTTCATCATCAGCAAATGCTGAATATTATATATCATATTATTGTTTCTAAATATATTGTAGTTTGAGGCATCATAATTTGGCATCTAATTTTACTTAAAAGGCTTTAAACTAAAAATTTTACAAAATTACAAGCAATCTAAATATTCTATAAAATATTTTTTCATACCAGTAATAGCCCTAATACCACTGCCTGTTTGTTAAATTCAACTCCTTTGTTGAATGACATTTAATTGCCAACCTTGTCTCTATTATTGAGTGTTCGAACAACGTCGACCATCTCAACGCTTCTCCACCAATTGTGCAAATAAAGTAACTGTGTCAGAACTCGTCCGTCACATGCTTCCCTAGAAGGGAAAATAATTTTTTCATTAAAGACAAAAGGCTGAACTCCGCAGCTCGTATAACCAGGATAGATCCATCTAAAGCACGGATCTAACATGTGCTGATAGGGATCAAATTTCTCTAACATGTGCTGATAGGGATCAAATTTCTTTTGTTACAAACATATTTTAGAGTGCAAAAAATAATATGTAATTTTTAACTGTTTAAATTGCGTTTTTGAATTTTATAAAGATTACATAACATGTGTATTGACGGATCTAACATGAGCCCAGAGGGATCAAATTTCTTTTGTTACAAACATATTTTAGAGTGCAAAAAATATATGTAATTTTTAACTCTTTAAATTGCATTTTTGAATGTTATAAAGATTACATAACATGTGTATTTAGTGATTTTATATTAATTCATGTTAAAATATTTCACTCATAACTCATATTGGATGTTTTATATCTGTAAAATTATATTTCTGTATTTTATTACTTGAAGAGTGAAAGTGAAATTTCAACAACTCAGTTAATTGTTTTATTAATAGTTTTTTAATTGTTTATTTATCTGGTTATTTAATTTTTGTTTTTAATTTTTATTATTCTTTTTAGGACATGACGTACTTACACATGTCCCTCATACTAGATTGTAGAATGAGCCTCTCGGCTCAATCATGGGGATGACGAGGAGTAAATGGATGAGTGTCACTGCTAATAACCATTCCAATAGTGAGAGTAATCATCCCAAACACTCAATTCAATATTATGCGTGGGATGCACATGAGGTACAGGGGACAAGGAAGTGTCTAGTCACGAAGCTGCAACATCCTGGGAGGTGTGTTCGATGAGCACAAGAAGCAGAGGCTCAGAAATCGTTTGTAACTCAACAAATGTTTCGACTCCAAGATCCGAGCGAACAGAGTCAGAACAATCATGGAACAATTCAGGTTAAGCATGGACAGGCTCCAGCATAGGACTCAACAAGTGCAGGGCACGCTGACTAACTTCTTCCCACTGTTGATTGTGTGCATCACTAGATTATATAGGCGAGGAAGTCAATACAAAGGAATACAACATGGAACTATCGTGGTGTACCTTACAGAACCAATGTTGCAAAAAACAATGAGATTTAAGCAATGGAACCGGTGTTTAAAGCACATAAATACCAAATCAGTACTCAACTACAATAACATAAATATTAAATCAATACTCAACTACAATAAATAATTAATCAATGCATACACATTAATGCACACTGAACTACAAAGAAGATAAACCATTACACGAACTTAAGATCTTTGAAACACAACCCATAAGATTAATATAGATATAGTGTTAGTTTTTTGATAGCCAAAATAATCTCTACAATTAGCTAGAATAATCTCTTAATGTCCTTAACAATACAATTACAACCTATTTATAAATTTCCATCAGCATTAGAGAACTTTTGAGGTTTAAAATGGGCCTCCTAAGAAAAATGTACAGCCAAAATAAACTTTATAAGAACCAATAGGATTAAGATGATGATGTCAACCATGGTGGATATTCACTATTTTTGGGGTAAAAAAGTACAAAGATTAAAAAATAATAAAATAATAAAACTAAGTTTTCAACTTATATTTTCAACTTATATCCCTAAGGGTTTGCTCAAATTTCAAGCAGGAGTACTCATTGGATGCAAAATTTAATTCATCATCTAAGGAGTACCCATGTTGCATAATTTCGATGGACCCTCCTACACGAAAAATTATAAATACATGAAAAAATGTGATTGCAATCACGTTTTCCATGTATTTATCATTTTTCATGTAGCAGGGTGCATCGAAAATATGCAACATGAGTACTCCTTGGATGAGGAATCAAATTAGGCATCCAACGATTGTTCTCGCTCGAAATTTGAGTAAACCCATAGAAAGATAAGTTGAAAATACGAGTTGAAAAAGTAACTTTTTCTTTTTTCCCTCTAAAATTTGATGATGTAATCTAATCTTATTTTATTATTTCCACTATTATTTTATTATTTCCTTAGGAGGCCCATTTTAGACCTCAAAATTTCCCTAATGGCTTACCTTATTATACTATATGGGTGCATTGGGGGCATCAGATCAATGAACATTATATACAATCTACTAAACAATACATTTGAAGGGGTGCTAAGGGATTTCAGTCCCAATGCTAATCCAGGTTCAACATTATCTGATGTTGATATTGCTATATGGCTCTGAGATTTAGGTAAATGGATTGTGGCATTCCTTGTAATTATGGATTAAGATCCTTTTATCTTGATCAGAGATGATAAATTTATTAACATGAAATGAATTACCATAAAAGTAAGTCAGTCGATGAGAATAGAAATATACAAGTACATAAATAACTCCCATTACTACGTTCACGGAGATTGGAAAATATCTTAGCAAAAGAGGTAAGTCAATGAGAATCAGAAAAATGTACAACCAATGCAACACAAAGTGGAGGTACATTAACAACTCCGCTTATATTGTACAGACCATACAGACTCGCTTTAAATGCGAGCTATTAGAACACAGTTTCGTTGTTCACAGTTCTGTCAAAGGTATGGAAAGGGTCTGGGGTCTGTTACTCATGCTCATGGTCATGGAACTTTGATATACCTTTGACAGAACCATGAACAACAGAACTGTGAGTTGACAGCTAACATCTAAAGTAAATCTGTATAATATATAGGCATTGCCACTCCCATAACTATGTTCATGAGGAGATTGGAAAATATTTTTAAAGAATATAGATCAAAAATAAAAAGAGACAAAAAAAAAAATGAATACATAGGAAAAATCTCATCAAAAATGTATGATAAAAATAATAACAAATAATTATAATAAAATGATAAAAAAGTATATGTTAATAAGTTAATTTCTGTTTTGGTTAAGAGCTTGTTTTTTTTGGATATAAGGAAACAAGTTAACGACCCAAGACCCAGAGACATCTGATAGGAGTGAAAGCTTACTCCCTTAAGGACCACCAATGGATAATTCTAGGTGATGTGGTTTTCCTTGAATAAAGATGAAAAGCTAGCCTACATTCGTGAATAACAACCGGGAATGACTATTTCTTCTACTAATTTGACAACTGAATTATAATAGATTTTCTCACTATATTTAATTATTTTTAATAAAGTAATAACTTTAATTTTAAAACACCTTCATAAGAAGAATATGAATATATATACAAGAACTGCATTGTAATTCTTCATCATCATATTCATTCATCTTTTATTTATATATCAAATATATTTGATCAATTATAAACTTGTTGAGGGCTTCTATGCTCCATTGATCTGTATCTATCTAGATTCCATACATAACCGCAACAGTTGCCATACAACACAACGGTACAATTTCCTGCAGCAACCACAACAGAGCATACAAATTCACCGTTGTGCCATACATTCTATTTCTATCCATATTCTCGTACATTGGAGCTAGCATTCTGTGGAGAGCAAAGATTCTTATTGCTCAATTAAGGACTAACTCACATCAACTTCGGTGTGAAACGGGATGGTGGAAGAGATCTAAAGATGCTTGGAAAAATAGGTGTGTAATTTTTGCACTTTTGGGGCAGTGGAATTGAAAAAACATTTCATTTTGGAATGTGACACTTTCAGAGACATCAGGGACAGTGATGGCAGTATGTTAGCATCAATTCCTCGGCATTGTCTTTTCAGTGAGGGGATTGTTAGAAGAATGGTTCAGCTCAACATCAATTTGAGTAAGAAAATGATTGAATTACAGAAGCCGAAAAAAAAGACGCTTGTAGTCCCATAGACTATTTTTAGTCTTGTGGACGTTAAAAAAATATATTCATATATATATATATATATATATTGGTGACGTACAACCACTGCCACCAAAATTTGTACATTGGGCGATTAATTATAGAAGCTTACCATTAAACTGCAGTGCCACGTACGAAGGTGTACTGCAATATGCAATTTAATTAATTGAAGCGTCGTATAATTGGACAATTAAATCATAAGTTCATACAAATATTAAAGGTATCGTACCATTCAATTGATGGTCATATAATCTATATGGATAACTAACAATCTATACCTGTATGTTTACTTAATAACGGTACCGTGCAATCTCATAGACATGCCAAGCAAGTAATTAATTCAAAAATTTCTAAAATAGAACAGTGATTAGAAAAAGATTAAATAAATTGTGCAGAGATTAAAAGAGCAACAAAAGTTAAAAGGTACAAAGTAGTGTTGCAGGAAACATTCCCCCCCCCCCCCCCCACCCAAGGATCCAAATTAGGAATCGCGTCTCGGACAGGTCCGTGGGGGATCCACCATCAAATCTGCGATTCAAAATTTCAAAATCGCGGATCGGGTCGGCGAAGACGGTTCCTAGATATTCAGAGCCATACCAGCCCGATCCACAATTCTAAATTTCCGTGGATCCAATGACGGATCCGAAGGGAGACAGACGGTTCCATAGGGTTCCACAAAGTTCTAAATATTTTTTTTTATTTGACCTAAGTTGGGTTGGGGCTTCTCGAACACTCCCAAGGTGCCCTCGTGATGCTCCTTAGATGCTTCCTAGATGCTCCCTCATGGTAATGTTAAATTCTTATTGTCCTTTATTTTTCATTTTCATCCTTTTACTTAAATTTTTGACATTACCATGAAATGACTCAGTATGTTTGACAGAGGTTCTAACCTTATCAGACTTCATATGGAGAAAATAGAATTTCATATCCTATTCAAAATTCAACAGACTTAACAGTTTTCAGGAATTCAGGATCAATGGGATTGTGGCATTTCATTAGATTATATCATGTATGAGGGTATGCGATTAGCATTTAATCAAGAGCACCAAGCCCTATATGTACCCTAGTGTTGGTGGTGTTAATTGTTGAACTCTTTTGTCACGTCGTTAGCAAAAAACTACATTTCAATCAATCAAAATAATCGATCAAGCATGTTAAGTTTTTTTCTACCATATTTTAAGGTTTGCATTAGGTAGTTTGATTAGAATTGGGCAATGTTGACTAATGTCCCTAGATAATCAATGTAGAGGCAAAGGCTAGACAAGAGGAGAAGAATCTAGATTCTAGATGGTTGATGCTCGAATAGTTAATCATTAATGTACAATGGATGTCATCTCTATATTGATATGGAAGTCCTTAATTTTTCATTTTCATCCTTTTACTTAAATTTTTGACATTACCATGAAATGACTCAGGATGTTTGAGAGTGGTTCCAGCCTTATCAGATTTCATATGGAGAAAATAGAATTTCATATCCTATTCAAAATCCAGCAGACTTAACAGTTTTTAGGAATTTAGGATCAATGATATTGTGGCATTTCATTAGATTATATCATGTATGAGAGTATGCGATTAGCATTTAATCAAGAGCACCACGCCCTATATGTACCCTAGTGTTGCTGGTGTTAATTGTTGAACTCCTTTGTCATGTCGTTAGCAAAAAGTTACATTTCAATCAAGTCAAAATAATCGATCAAGCATGTTAAGTTTTTTCTACCATATTTTAAGGTTTGCATTTGGTAGTTTGATTAGAATTGGGCAATGTTGACTAATGTCCCTAGACAATCGAGGTAGAGGCAAAGGCTAGACAAGAGGAGAAGAATCTAGATTCTAGATGGTTGATGCTCGAATAATTAATCATTAATGTACAATGGATGTCATATCTATCTTGATTTATGTACAAATATGCATGCTTCCATATCTTCTACAATTAATTTGGTATTTTGGATGTTTTTTAATATAAATGCAATATATATATAGTAGACGCTTTTGAGATGCTTCGCTTCCTAGATTTTTTGGAAATGATGCTTCCGCGTCCCCACTTCCAAAAACGTCCCTACTTCGTGCAACATTCGTACAAAGTAAGATAAACTTAGGATGAATTTAAGAAGCAAAATGACCATTTAAAAGAATGAATCACTTAAAACCATAGTAAAATAAGAAGAAGAACAAACACAAATAAATATGCTGATTAATAATAATCATGATGAACTTAAACACTTCATAACAATTCTTGTAGCAAAGGTCAATACTCTGTATTGCCAACCCATGACCCAAATTTTCAAATAATTGTAATTGACCAACAAGTCCTTTGAGTATGACAATTCCACAATTCAACATGCCCCCTAATAGCTTAGCAATACCAAAAAATTTTTTATCATATACAGGTTGATAAATATTTGCATACCTAATATGAGCAAATTGGAGTGCCAACCCATAACCCAAATTTTCAAATAATAGTAATTGACCAACCCATAACCCAATTTTTAAAATAATTGTAATTGACCAACAAGTATGACAATCCCACAATTCAACATGCCCCCTAATAAATTAGCAATCCCAAAGCATTTTTTATCATATACAAGTCAATAATATTTGCGTACTTAATAAGACCAAAATTGGAATGATCAAAGTTCGATACAAATGGAAAACAAGACCTGGCTGAGTTTAACAAGGCAGAAGAATATTTTGAAATCTATAGTTTTGATAATGATGAAGAAAAATTGGAAGTACGCTTGAAGGCAACACATACAATTGGTATATGTTGTGGTAGAAGACATCTTTTTCAATTATCTGAAACACATTATAAAAGATCATTTCTTTGAAAGATTCCAGGATATCAAAAAGCCATAATTTTTTTGATAAGTCACTAGATAACAATAAAGAAAAGTGGACAAATTTACACACTAATTGGAGACATTGGCTACCCAAGTTTTCGACATATCAACAGAATGTCTAATTTGATTATATGTAATCAAACTTAAGTCGCACAACCAAAGCGAATTAAAACTATATTATATTACGATCATGGAAATAGCCATTGGCTACACGAGTTTTCGGCATATCAACATAATGTCTAATTCGATCATATGTAATCAAATTTAAGTCGCACAACCAAAGCTAATTAAAACTATATTACATTATGATCATGGAAATAGCCATACTTAAGGAAAAAACTATGTGAAAAAAGTATGGAAGATCATTATAGAGATTCAACAAGATCTATTTATGAAGAAAAGAGAAAAAAATGTAGATACAATGGATACAAGTGGTTACCTGGACACTAATGCAACCCCCAGAAATCATGTGGATGTAAAGCTAAAAAGGAATCTGACACTCATAGTAGCAAATCCGAGGAGAAGTAAAAAGGAAAGAAAAACAATTGTAGTAAATGCAATAATAAGTGGGCTCCATGCCATAGATTCACATCCAATCACACAGATAATTGCAAAATTAGAGAAGGGATTGATGTAAAGGTTAGTGTTGGAGAAAATTCACCAAATGTGTCGCTACTACTAGCATTAATCACATGCACTGAACATACTTCTAAATAAGATGAATCAAAGGTCCTTATAATCCAAAAAGAAGGGAAACTACTCATAATACATTATATTCTATCTTAATAGTGGTACTATTCATAGCAAGTGAGATGGAGAACTCATGATATTACTTGAGGCAATTATAGAAAAAGTGGAGTCGAGGACCCTAAAATTCAAGGGAAGCATAAAGGGTAGAAATATCACAATCTTAGTAGATTCTAGAAGTACACACAATCTCATGGATATTAATATCAAAATCTCATGGATATTAATATTGCAAGACAATTAAATTTTTTTGTATATTTTGTATGGGATCTCATGGTTACAATTGTTGGTGACCAATAAGTCAAAAGACTATGATGATACCATAAGGTTTGTGTACAAATACAAAACTTGGAACTATCACTCGTATGCTCTACCCTTTATTGTAATGGACATGATGTTAGAAGAAAAATGGTTAATTGGAACATATGCCACAAACCTAGCAAAATGGTTGATAAAATTGGAACATATGCCACAAAACTATAAAAACAATTTATGGACTTCAAATGGCAAGGGTAGAGTTACAAGTGATATGGTTTAAGAAAAACTCTCCCAAATGGTCAAAAACAAATCAAGAATTAAGATGAATCTCCACAAGAGAAGACACATTTATCTCGGATTGATTTGAGGAGAAACCCTCATTCAAAGGGAAAGGCAATGTCACATACATAAAATTTATAAGCTAATAAATAATAAAAAAATAAAAGTACGACAAAAATAGATAATAAGATGAATAAAAAGGCATAAATTAATCAAGTGACATAACTTTTAATGAAAAGAAACCCATTAGGAATGCCCCCTTATTGTAATTTATCATCTTCTTATTTATATCATACAACATTCTCCTTAGTTAATAAACTTATTGAGGGCTTGTATGAGTTTGTATGCTCCAAACTAGAAGCTCGAGCAAAACGATGTTGGGCAAGGTGAAAGAAGTTTCCACACTTGGGTCCTTAATCACCATGGGGGGTGGATACATTCTCTAAGAAGGTTGTTTGGGGAGTACCTATGGATTAAAGGGGAAGAGTCTCTAAATGTATCAACAGTTGCTTGACACAATCTAGATAGTAATATGTTATGCAAAGAGAGTTTGTCTTTGGCTTTAGGCCCCCTTAAATTGCTTTGTCTATCTATCTACTAAATTCTAACTTGCATTCTAGGAAAGGAACTCCTATATTGTCTTGCTGAAGTAGGATAACCCATTAGGAGGGAGGGAAGAGCTCTAGGATCTCACTAATTTAATATTTGAAGAACTTGAACCTTCATTTGTTGCTTGTTGCCTCAAGTTGGCTAGACAATAGGAGAGAAAGAAGTGATCATCATGGAAGGATTTGGGGTAGGAAGGGATATGTGAGGACTAAGATCTATTCTGAAGAACCTCCCTCAACAAAAAAGAAGCAAAGCATCATTAGTCTATGTGAAAATTTCAATCCAAAAAAATATTTCTGCAGTGATAGATTTATTTCTCCTATTTATTATTTCAACAAGTTACTTACAGAATTCTTCCAGTAAATTTCGAAATAAATACTACTGCAGCATTGACTTATGTATATGCAGATAAAGGAACAGTAAGAAATATAAGCATAAGAAACAATCACATGTACACACTTATTTTTGGACAATTGTCACCGAAAAAACCCAATGCAGGAAAACCGGTGAAGCAAATGAGGGTTTATATTATTATTCTTCAGAAATGAATTCTTTACAAGAAATAGACTGGCAGATTTCTTAGAAAACCCCTGAGATAGATTCTCCGGTTCCTTTTGGAGAATTCCTGACACCCGGAAAACCCACTATCTCCCTCTGCAACACTCTGCGTGCTTCTCTGCGCAGACCCTGCACTGGACGCGTCACTCTGCGTGAGCACACTGCGCTGCTGCTCTGCGCTGCCTTATGTGGCCCTCTTCGTCCCTCTCTCTTCCTTCTTTGTCACTGCTGACTCCCTCTCCTTCTTCTGCCTCTCCAATTCTTCCCCGCAACTCTCCCTCTGAAATCGAATTCTATTCCTTCATAATCGACTTCCTTCGGGTTATTGAGTGTCTGCCCGGCTTGCTTTCCAAATGACCCTCAAGCCTTCTTTTATAATCTTCTTATTGATGAATCAACAACCCAGATTAGAGGTCTAATCAATGGCCAAGATTAAAACTTCACTTGATCTTCGTTCTCTAGAAGATTCACACTCTGTTTTATTTTATTTTTTTTCTAAGTAAAACTAATTCTATTATGTATAAAATTACTGGTACAAAACTGCCTCAGTGTCAGCTGTGAAAGCCTGATCACTGGGCTTGATATACAAGCTGGTCATAGAGAGGCTGGACCGCCCTGAATGGGAAACCGGTCCTTTTAACAGAAATGTTTTGGCTGCCCAAGTTTGGGAAACCAGCCTTGAGTTCATACATGACAAAAAAACATAGATACAAGTGCTAAAATTAACCATCAGCCTTATCAGCTGAATTTTGAGGCAAAAAAGCAAAAAATTCCTGAAGGAATTGAACATAAAGACCTGGAGAGATTGACAGTCACGGTTCATGAGCCGGGGACAAAGGTTCCTCAACAATCCTGCATCCAAAGTCATAGCTGCTGTCGTCCCTCCCTGCATTGAGAGCGTCCTCCATGCCTGCGTGTTCATCCTTCTTGTTCAGCACGTTCTGGGTGTGAAGATCGGATGCCGCCAGTACAACCATCTCGCCAGGGTTGCTCGAGGCTTGAGGAGGTCGGGGAGCGTCAGAGTGAGTGGGGGCAGGGTTGGGAATCTCTTCACGGAGGGTCAGAGTGATGAAAGCAGTAAGAAGGGGTCGGTTCGAGGAGCATTCAAACCGGAGTTCAGCTCGCTGGGAGGTTTGCCGGATGGTGGGACGCACAGTCGCATGAGAGACAGGAGGGGGAGCACTGCTGGAAGGGAATGAAGCGGAGTGAGGGGAGGCAGGAGAAGAACCGGCAAAAAACTGGAGACGACCCCTTCCTCTTCCTCTGTCGGCTCGTCGGGTTGGTGACTGAACAGGCTCCTCGTCAGCAGAGGAAGAACCTGAAGAAGCGCTGAGAGAAGGGCGTTGAGAATTGACATGGCCCCTGCTAAGACCTCGCCGGCACCGCATTCTCTGGCGGAGTCGAGGCATGGAGACAGATGCTGAGCGACGGAGAATGGAGCCGACAGGACGAGCAGAGTCCAAGGGAGCCCGAAGAGAGGAGTTAACACCACTGAGAATTGCTGAGTGAGCCCGAACAGGAGGGTCCAGGCTAGCGCGATGACCCGTCCAAACACTTTGAAGAGAAATAGCACCGCAGAGGGGACTGTGAGAAAAGTGAAATCCAGGAAGAGGCTCGAAGCAAGCAAGTATGGAACAGCGCCTTCCGGTGTGCTTTCTTGCACTGGAGTCTGCAAAGCCTGGTGGGCAATCACCGCGGAGAGGAGACGGATATCCACCACTGCAAGCACTGACATTTGAACTATCGCGGATTGACGCCATGACCATATGCAGACGAGCAGTGAGCCGATCCATGTAATTAACTCCCGTTCTAGCTGGCAAGTAAATGCGCTCATTAATGCGGGAGCAGGGATCCATATGGGTTTCCCATGCGAGCTCCTTTGGGAGTTGCGCAGGGACCCTTGTCCCATCATCCCACTTAAACATCCGCATCCGGAATGGAGCAGTCTTTGTGCACCTGCATGGTGCAATTCTGAAGCATATCTCCGTCATGGATAATGGTGAGCGGGCCATGAGTGAGAGTGCTTGTGCTGTTCGTTCCTAAATTGGCGAAAAGGTCTGCAACTTTGTTGCCTTCTCGTTTGACATGAATGAATGAGATTGCCCTATTGCTTGTCAGCCAGTTGCTGATCCTGTCGATTCTAGCAGCCAAACGCCAGCTGTGGACTACCTTTGCAGAGTTGGTACCCTATAGGAGATGGTTGACCATATTTACTAGAACTTGAGAGTCTCCTTCAATGATAATTGGAAAGAAGTTGTAATGTTGAGTGAGGCAGAGGCCTTGCCAGAGGCCTTCTAATTCGGCCGAGTTATTAGTATCCCAACCAATTGATCCATAGTAGATGCTTTGAATTTCTCCCTTGGAATTTCGAAAAATGCCGCCGAAACCTGCTTCACACTCTGTTTTATTAACACCCATTAATTATTGAATTTCCCTAAGTTTCAACTTAGGGTCTACATTAAATTAATTAATTATTTTAATAAAACATAAACCGAGTGGAATTTCCACAAACGGTTTTTGGGTTCTTTGGAATACTAATGATGCCCAAGCCTCCTTGCAAAATTTGAGACTTGGAACACTTTCTGATACTACAAAAATCAACACTCCCTCTTAGCGAGGAAAATGTTCTAACAAAATGCATGCTGCATGCTACTCTGTCTTGAAGCATCCTCTGCGCTGCCGATGCCTGGTTGTTGCCCCTCACTTGTTGCGTTGATGCCTTTTGTACTGCTACCCATGACCCTATCACTGTCACTGCTCATCTGTACTACAACTCCCTTTGAATCCTAAACCTATCCATCCCTGCTACTGAAATGGATTCTTGATCATCCCCATATTTTCTCTGAAATAGATGAACTTGTTCTTTCCCGAAGCTTTCGTGAGGATATATGCCACTTGTTCTCCTGTAGGAGTGTACTCCAATTGGACAACTCCCCTTTGGACACAGTCTCTGATGAAATGACACCTGAGGTCAATGTGCTTCAAGCGATCACGAAACACAGGGTTCTCAGAGAGCTTGATGTAACTTTGATTATCACAAAGAATGTTGGTCGCCTCCATCTTCTCCTTGAGTAAGTTCACAAGCAGTTTCCGAAGCTATATGACCTCACACGAAGCCGTGCTAGCTGCCATATATTCAACTTCTGCAGAGCTCAGGGCCACGGATTTCTATTTCCTGCTGCATTAGGAGGTCATCCCTGATCCAACACTGAAACAATACCCACTGGTACTTTTCCGATCTACTGGGCTCCCAGCCCAATTTGTGTCAATGAACCTACTCAACCTGATGTCATTGCCTATGGTATATTTCAATTCAAGATTGACTGTTCCTTGTAAATATCTGAGAACATGTTTGGCTGCTGCCCAATGAGCCCTCCTAGGTTCCACCATGAACTAATTGAGGGTATTTACAACATAACAGATCTCTGGTTTAGTGTTTACCATATACATTAGAGAACCTATGAGATGCCTATATAAAGTAGGATCAACCTCATCATCTTCGAATGTGTCAATTTTCTTCCAGTTGGTAATCATTGGAGTAGCCATGGGTCTATAGTCTTCCATCTGAAACCTTTTCAGAACTTGTGTAGTATATCTTCCTTGTCCAAGGAAGATCTCACCCTTCTACTACCAAACTTCTAATCCCAGAAAATAATGCATCAACCCTAGATCCTTCATGTCAAATTTCGCAGCTAAATTCTCCTTCCAGTCCTTAATGAGCTTAGATGATCCTGTTAGGAATAGATCATCTACATATAGCACCAGTATAAGAGGCTCATCCCCTACCCTCAGATAGTAGAGATTGGGATTTGCGTCACTCTTGACAAACCCCATTTTCTGCAAGTAGCTGTCAATTCGACCATACCAAGCTCTAGGGGCTTTCTTCAGTCCATCCAAGGCCCTCTTGAGCCTGCACACATGAGTTTTTTGTTTATGCATCTCAAAGCCCTCTGGTTGTTCAATATATACTTTTTCCTCTATCACCCCATTCAGGAACGCAATCTTGATGTCCATCTGGTGAATCTCCCATCCCATCTGCATAGCAAGGGGTATCATGGATCTAATAGAAGTATATCGGGCTACCGGGGTGAAGGTCTCTTCATAATATATCCCTTCCTTCTGAGCGTATCCCTTAGCCACAAACCTGGCCTTAAATTTCTCGACGCTGCCATCTACAGCATATTTGATCCTATAGATCCATGTTGAACCTACAACTGATCTGTCCAAAGGCCTGGGAATCACTTCCTAGACATCATTCATCATGATGGAGCTGTACTCCACCATCGCATCGACCCAAACCTGGTGCTGAGCTACCTCCTGAAAACTAAATGACTCTCCAACCTGCACTACCAAAGCTTGGTACCTTTCAAGTTGTCTATGTTGCCTCTTCTCATTTCGGGGGACTCCGACAAACTCTTCTACATCCCTCAGAATCTGTCGCAATTCCCTGCTCGTATTACCACTGGTAGTGAGTGGATCCACCTGCTCTCCTTCCTGCAAGTCCTCGGGAGATGTATCCCTTGGATCCCCACGCCTTGGAGAGGCACTCGTATTACCCTCCGCGGGTCGTTGTGGTTGGACCAGTGGATCCTCCTCAGACTGCGTAGCAGAAGGCATCTCCTGAGATTTTCTGAAGACCCTCTCCTCCATGAATTTCACATCCCTCCGTACCACAATCTTCCTGTTCTTAGGAATGTATATACGGTAAGCTTTTGCGTTCTCACTATATCCCACCAGATATCCCTTTTCCATAGTCTCATCCAGCTTCTTCCTCTTCTCTTCAGGCACATGACAATATGCCGCATTGCCAAAGATCCTAAAGTGGCTCACTTCAGGCTTGTTGCCAGTGAAAACACTTTCTAGAGTGATCTTACCCAATGCATTATGAGTAATCCTATTCTATACGTAAACAACTGTATTTCAAGCTTCAACCCACAGAAATTTGGGCATGTATTAATTGCACAACATTGCCCTTGTAGCTTCAACAATAGTTCTGTTCTTCCACTCTACAATACCATTTTTCTCCGAATCATATGGAGCAGTCCACTCTCTTCTGATGCCTTACCTCTGCGCAGTCACTACGTAGGGCCTGCGTCACCTCCTCTTGGCACTACGTCACCCAAGCTGTAGATCGATCTGCCTCTCGGAATCTCAGATCTTCGCCTCTCGGTCTCACATCCCGGCTCCTGGCTTCTGAAACTGATCCGACAACAAAATCTTGGAAACCCTCTTGGCCTTTGCGCAGCCTCTGCGTAGCCCTACATGGCTGTACGTCAGCCTCTCTGGCTCTGCGCTAGATATTGATTTATGGTAGCATCGAATGTGCTCTAGCCTTGTAATTTTGTATATGGGCTAAGACGCATATATTCCATAATACCCAGAAAGGATTTTGGAAGATTCCACTTAGAGATGGTTTTATTAAAATAATTAATCGTTTTTTAATGTTTTCCTAAGTGTAAACTTAAGGAAACTGATTAATTAAAGGGTATTAATTAAACTTAGTGTGAACCTTCTAGAAAAAGTCATGGATCACCTCCAAATTAGTCTTAGCCCTTGATTATGTTTTAATCTTGGTCGTTGAAGGTTCAACAGAAGAATATAAGGAGGGTGAGGGGCCTATGGAAATACACATCAGACGGAGAAAGAATCAAGAGTTCGATTTCTTCAGTGAGAGGAAGAATCGAAGTGGTTCTCATTTGCAGAGAGGGGAAGGTGAAATCTCCAAGAGGGAGAATTTTTGAAGCATAGAGAGTGCATGAAGAGGAGTGAGAAAGGAGCCAAAGCATCAGCGTAGAGTTACCCTAGCATCAGTTATGTTGGGTTAGCGCAGAGAAGCAGAGGAAGTTTCATTTTCTGTTGGAGGGGCAGTTGAGGGTTCATCCAGTGTGAGGAGGACATTTCAGGAAGGAAGGAGCACTCTAGTCTCATACCGCAACAACCACAGAAGCAACCACAAGAAGCAGCAGAAGCAGTGACGCAGTGACAGCGTGAGTGACGCTATCACTGTGCAAAAATCACGCAGAGCCAGTCAGTGTGGGTGGAGTTCAGTGCCGGAACTCAGATGGTGATGCGAAAATTGTCTCACTCAGCCTTTTCTCATCAGAATTCTTCAGGTGATTGAATGACATTTATAATCACACATTTGTACTTAGAATTTCTGCATAATAAAGAAACCCTCAGACCTGCTGCACCGGTTTTCCCACATTGGGTTTTTCCAGGGACAGTTGTCCAAAAATAACGGTGCCTACGTGTGATTACTTGTGCTATTTTTATATGTGATTTGTTAATCGTGAAGTCTGCAGCATATTTTGTTTTGTTATTTAACACAAGAGAAATGTTACATAATTGTGTTTGACAATGCAATAGAAGAAATTTAATAAGCCGTTGCAGTAGAATTCTCCATTATAGAATTTTCACATGGTATCAGAGCTGTCAGATCTAAAGGAAGCAAGGTCAGGAAAGGGACTATGTAAACCAGAAGCTTCAGAAGGGACGCAACACAGAGAGAAGAAAGCACAGATAAGTATGACAGACTTAAATGTTTTATCCTCTAGGTTAAAAGAGGATGATGCATGCCTCGAAAGTTCAGCATCTGCAGGAATCTAGTATATTGATAGCGGGGCTTCAGCTCATATGACTGGATTACGAGAATACTTCTCGAGCTACAAGGAAGAGCAGATGAACTTTCATATCACTATGGGCAATAGCACAAAGTGCACTCCAGTTGGGAGGGGATCCGTAGTGTTTTAGACGGAAGCCGAAACCAGTGTCAGGATCACGGATGTACTACATGTGCCAGGTCTTGGGATGAACCTAATCTTAGTATCCCAGTTGCAAGACAAAGGGTATCACATACATTTACCGAAACAAAAGTATATGTCAAGCATCCCAGTTGGAAGCAAACAAGGCAAATCGGAATCAGAAGCAACAGACTATATAGGTTGCAGATCGAAACCCCGATGGCACTAGTCAGTAGTAATCTCGAAGACAAGAAAGGGTTGAATGACCTTTAGCATAGAAGAATGGGGCACCTGTTCTCAGCACGGAGCATGATGATGTATGTCGAGGATGCGTACTTGGGAAGTTTGCTAAGGCAGCTTTTCCCAAAAGTGAAAACAGGGCAACAAGCATTTTGGGATTGATACACTCAGAATTTTGTGGACCAATGTCATCTAACGCTCTCAAAGGTGGCAAATATTTTGTCACATTCATTGATGATCACTCTAGGAAGACCTGGTTCTACTTCTTGAAGACAAAAGATGAAGTCTTTGAAAAGTTCAAAGAATTCAAGGCTCTTGTTGAAAACATGATGGAGAAGAAGATCAAGACATTGCATTTAGATAATGGTGGGGAATACATAGATGGGGACTTCACAGACTTCTGCGCAAAGGAGGGCATCAGGAGAGAGTGGACTGTGCCATACAATCCAAAGCAGAATGGTGTGGCAGAATGGAAGAACAGGACAATTGTAGGAGCAACCAAGGCCATGCTATTTGACTTTGATTTACCCCGATATTTATGGGTTGAAGCCTGCAATACAGTAGTGTATATCCAGAACAGGACACCTCATAGAGCCTTGAGTAAGAAGACTCCTGAGGAAGTTTTCACAGGGAAGAAACCTGAGGTAGGGCATCTTCGGATATTTGGTAGCGTGGCTTACTATCATGTACCTAGCAAGAAGAGAAGCAAGCTAGATCAAACTGCAGAAAGGGGGTATCTTGTAGGGTACAGTGACACCTCCAAGGCATATAGGATCTATATTCCTGATAGTAGGAAGGTTGTGATAAGACGCGATGTTAAGTTCAAGGAGGATAGAGCATTTCAGAAATCGAATGATATGCTGGCAGAGGATCAAACTGCAGAAGTTCCCTTGGTCCAAGAACAACAGGGGCACTAAGAAGAACAGATAGGAAGACCGAATTTGGTACCAAGGACAAGTACTAACATTTTCACAAAACAAGATCAGGAAGATACTCAGTCAGAGGAGTCGTTAGATCAGGAGGAAGAATTGAGATAGAAACCTTCCACCAGTGGTCGGATCAGCAGGGAAGCTCAGCAAATACAGAGGGACGGAGAAAAATTTATTGGGACTCCCAGGAATGGGAAGAGATAGCGCAAACCTCCTGACAGGTACCAGGCCTTGGTGGCTCAAGTAGAGGAAGCTTCCAGCTTCCAGGAAGTTGTTTAGCACCAAGTATGAGTAGATTCCATGATATAAGAGTATGCTTCTATCATGACAAATGATGTTTGGGAAGTTGTACCCAGACCTCAGAGCAGATCAGTTGTTGGATCACGTTGGATCTACAAGATCAAGTACGCTGCAGATGGCAGTGTAGAGAATTACAGGGCTAGGTTCATGGCAAAAGGTTATGCTCAGAAAGAAGGCATTGACTATGAGGAGACCTTCGCACCAGTTGCCAGATATACCTCCATCCAGACTGTCATATCTTTAGCTACACAGATGGGATGGGAGATTCATCAAATGGATGTCAAGATAGCGTTCTTGAATAGAGAAATTGAGGAAGAGGTATATATCGAATAGCCAGAGGGTTTTGAGACTCATGAAAGGAGGTCTCATGTATGCAGATTAAATAAAGCCCTATATGGGCTTAAGCAGGCTTCGAAAGCGTGGTATGGTTGGATAGATAGCTATTTACAAAAGATGGGATTTGTCAAGAGTGACGCGGATCCCAATCTTTACTACTTGATGGTAGAGGATGAGCCATTGGTACTAGTACTATATGTAGATGATCTGTTTCTCACAGGATCATCTAGGCTCATCAAGGATTGCAAACGGAAGGAATTTGACATGAAGGATTTGGGGTTGATGCACTACTTCCTAGAATTGGAAGTTTGTCAGAAAGATGGAGATATCTTCATGGGACAGGAGAGGTATGCCTTGGAAATTCTGAAGAGGTTCAAAATGCAAGATTGCAGGCCCATGGCCACACCCATGATCACCAATTGGAAAAAGATAGATGCATCAGAAGATACAGAGGTAGACCCCACCTTATACAGACAGCTCATCGGGTCATTGATGTATCTGGTTAACACCAGACCAGACATTTGCTTTGTTGTCAACACTCTTAGTCAGTTCATGGTGGAACCCAAAAGAGTGCACTGGGCCGCAGCAAGGCACGTCCTGAGGTATGTATGAGGAACAGTCAGATTCAGTATCAAATATGGCAGAGGAGAGGATGTCAAACTCAGTGGATTCACAGATGCAGATTGGGCAGGTAGCTCAGTGGACAGAAAAAGTACCTCTGGGTACTGTTTAAGTGTTAGATCAGGAATGGTATCCTGGTGCAGTAAGAAACAAAAGTCAGTAGCATTGAGCACAGCCAAAGCAGAGTACATGGTAGCTAGTACAGCTACATGCAAAGCAATTTGGCTTCGGAAACTTCGTGTGAGTCTATTCAAAAGCAGGATGGAGCCAACTAGTGTTTACTGTGACAATCAGAGTTGTATCAAAGTCTCTGAAAATCTAGTATTTCATGATTGGTCCAAACATATTGACATCAGATGTCATTTTATCAGAGATTGTGTTCAGCATGGGGTAGTACAACTCCAGTACATTCCCACAGGCGAACAAACAACATATATACTCACTAAGGCTCTGGGGAGAATTAAGTTCACTCAGTTCAGGGAATAGTTGGGTATGACTGAAAATCCATTTCAGTAAGAAATAGATCCTCAGCGCAGTTGAAGGAGGGAGTTGCAGTACAGTGGAAGTTGGCAGTAGTATGCAAAGTCAGTCACAGTACAGATGCATCATTTTTTTGTGCAGTGTTGGTGAGCAGCATCAATAGCACAGCAGTAGATGTTACAGAAGTCAGAACCAATGTGGAAAAAGTCGAAGTCGGGATTAAATCGGCAAGAGTCCAAAAGTTGAAAAACTCAATAAAGTCGGGAGTTTTTTGAAAAGTCGGAAAAACTAAAAAAATACAAAAATATTCATTTTTGAAAAAAAAATCCTGATTTAAAAAAAAAAAAATTAAAAATTATTAAAGAAACTATCTCACTCGAGATTTTTTCGAAAAAGTCGGCAAAAAGTTGGGACTTCGAGGATAAAATCGCGACTTTTTCAGGGATAAAAAAGTCGGCAAAAAGTCGGCCGATAAAGTCGGCTCCGGGAAAAATTTGGGATTTTTTCAAAAAGTCGGGACTTTTTGTAGACTTTTTCCACACTGGTCAGAACAAAAACACATTGAGTTGTTTTGCTAGAGCACTTTCCTCGCTAAGAGGGAGTGTTGATTTATGGTAGCATCGGATGTGCTCTATCCTTGTAATTTTGTATATGGGCTAAGACACATGTATTCCATAATACCCAGAAAGGATTTTGGAAGATTTCACTTAGAGATGGTTTAATTAAAATAATTAATTGTTTTTTAACGTTTTCCTAAGTGTAAACTTAGGGAAATTGATTAATTAAAGGGTATTAATTAAAATTAGTGTGAATCTTCTAGAAAAAGTCATGGTCACCTCCAAATTAATCTTAGCCCTTGATTATGTTTTAATCTTGGCCGTTGAAGGTTCAACAGAAGAATATGAGGAGGGTGAGGGGCCTATGGAAATACACATCAGACGGAGAAAGAATCAAGAGTTAGATTTCTTCAGTGAGAGGAAGAATCGAAGTAGTTCTCATTTGCAGAGAGGGGAAGGTGAAATCTCCAAGAGGGAGAATTTCTGAAGCATAGAGAGTGCATGAAGAGGAGTGAGAAATGAGCCAAAGCATCAGTGCAAAGTTACCCTAACAGCAGTTATGCTGGGCCAGCGCAGATAAGCAGAGGGAGTTTCGTTTTGTGTTGGAGGGGCAGCTAAGGGTTCATCCGGTGTCAAGAGGACATTTCGGGAAGGAAGGAGCACTCTAGTCTCATACCGCAGCAACCACAGAAGCAACCACGACAAGCAGCGGAAGCAGTGACAGCGTGAGTGACGTAGTCACTGCACATAAATCACGGAGAGCCAGTCAGTGTGGGTGGAAATCAGTGTCGGAACTCACATGGTGATGTGAGAATTGTCTCACTCAGCCTTTTCTCATCAGAATTCTTCAAGTGATTGATTGACATTTACAATCATACATTTGTACTCAGAATTTCTGCATAATAAAGAAACGCTCAGATCTGTTGCACCAGTTTTCCGACATTGGGTTTTTCCGGGGACAATTGTCCAAAAATAACAGTGTCTATGTGTGATTACTTGCGCTATTTTTATATGTTATTTGTTAATCGTGAAGTCTACAACATATTTTATTTTGTTATTTAACACAAGAAATGTTAAATAATTGTGTTTGACAATGCAATAGAAGAAATTTAATAAGCAGCTGCAGTAGAATTCTCCATTATAGAATTTTCACACTGGCTCTATTGAATATCTCTCTGCAGATGATTCTCCAACTGAGAAAATCACTCTCTCTAGAAGCTATCTCTACCCCTCTCTGCGCTGGAATCACTTAGATTTGATCTTCGTTCGAGCACTTGCTTCGTCAGAAGAATTCGATCACTAGATTCACTAGATGTGTCTTTCCAAATGGCCCTCGAGCTTTCCTTTATAGTCTTCTCATTGAGACATTAACAGCTGAGATTAGATCTCCTATCAATAACTTGACTTGATCTATGTTCTCTAGAAGATTCACACTCTATTTTATTAATACCCTTTAATTATTTAATTTCCCTAAGTTTGGACTTAGGGTCCTCGTTAAAATAATTAATTCTTTCAATAAAACACATTCTGAGTGGAATTTCAACAAATGATTTATGGGTTCTATAGAATACATGTGCCTAAAACTGTCCACAAAATTTGAGACTTAGAGCACTTCCAATGCTACCAAAAGTCAACACGAACCTAGCCTTATACTTCTCTACACTGCCATCTGCAGCGTTCTTGATCTTGTAGATCCATCTGGAACCCACAACTAATCTAATTTCTAGTCTAGGCACCACCTCCCAAACATCATTTGTCATGATAGACCTGTACTCTTCTACCATGGCATCCACCCACACTTGATGCTATGTGGCTTCCTCAAAACTGGAGGGTTCTGCAACCTGAGCCACCATGGCTTGGTATCTATCAGGCTGCCTACGTTACCTTTTCTCGGTTCTAGGGGCTCCAACAAACTCTTCTTCGTCCTTCAAGGCCTGACGCACTTCCCTACTGGTCCTACCACTGGTGGTGGGAGGTTCAATTTGTTCCTCCACCTGTTCCTGTTGCTTCGTCTGCTGAGAACTACCTGGATCCCCTACTCCTAAGGAAATGCTGGTACTGGTCATTGTACTTGAACCGTATGATTGTCCCCTTGCTTGTTCTACCTGTGGTCCCTGCTGTTGTTGGACTAACGGAACATCTGTTGACTGATCTCCTGTAGGCATCTCTCGATATCTTCTGAAAGCTCTATCTTCCATGAACTTTACATCTCACCTTACTACAATCTTCCTATTACTAGGAATGTAGATCCTGTATGCATTTGAGGTCTCGCTATATCCTACGAGAAAACCCTTTTTTGCAGTCTAATCTAGCTTACTGCGCTTCTCATCCGCAATGTGATAGTAGGCCACACTCTCGAATATCCTCAGATGACTTACCTCAGGTTTCTTCTCGGTGAAAACTCCCTCTGGCTTCCTTTTCCCCAAAGCTCTGTGAGGTGTTCTGTTTTGAATGTACACTATTGTGTTGCATGCCTCTTCCCATAAAAATCTAGGCAAATCCTGATCATACAACATAGCTTTTGCTACCCCGACTATCATTTTGTTTTTCTGTTCTGCTACTCCATTCTGCTGTGGATTGTAGGGTTTGTCCACTCTCTTTTGATACCTTCCCTCGCGCATAAATCTGTGAAGTCTTTATCCGTGTACTCTCCACCATCATCTGAACGTAGTACCTTGACCTTTTTCCCTGCCATGTTTTCTACGAGAGCCTTGAACTCTCGAAACCGATCAAAGACCTCACCCTTGGTCTTTAAGAAATAGATCCAAGTTTTTCTGAAATGGTCATCAATAAAGGTAACGAAATACTCGCCACCACTAAGAGCTTTGGTGGACATAGGGCCGCAAATATCTAAGTGTATCAATTTTCCCGAAAATTTTCCCTCTTGACTATGGACTGCGCAACTCCTCTGGGGTTTCGAATTGCTGCCTACACAGTGCTTTCAAAATCCATCTTTCGTCTGCAACTGATTTCTTCCTACTTTAACTGTGCTCTGAACCATGTGAAACTTCGATATCTCGAATTTCACTGCAACCACTGATAATATTTCTTCTATATGTTAAATTGATTAAACAAATTATTTGTAGTTTTCTACGGTAAATATCGAAACATATACACTGCAACTTTCACAAATAAAATACTACAGAAAGTAAGTGCAAGTAAAAATATTACCACACATATAACCACAATGACACAGTTATTTTTGGACAATCATCCCCGGAAAAACCCAATGTGGAAAAATCGGTGCAGCAGATGAGGGTTTCTTTATTAATCTCAACAATAATTCATGTACAAGATACCAGATAGCGAAATAGAAGAAGAAGCACTTAGAGAAATTTACTGATGAATATCTCACACTCCACAGCGTTTTTCTGACCACGAAGAGGACCTTCTGCTCTTACGCTGGGCTCACTACATCACCCTCTGCACAGTGCCTGCTTCACTTCTCTGCACTAGTGATCTGCGTCCCTCCTCTGCGCTGCCCCTCCCAGGCTTCTCCTGCACTCTCGGACTATTGTTGATCCCTCTCTCTCCCAGCTGCAACTCACCCTCTGATTCGATTTTCTCTTGCCAAACTTCAACCAGTGAGAAAATAGATTTGCTTGGGCAACTGAGTATCTGCACTGGTGTCTTTTCCAAATGCCCATCAAGTTCCTTCTTATAATCTTTCGTTGAGATATCAAAGACCATGATTAAAACACAATCGATGTCTAATATTAGCTTGGACTCGATCTTCGTCTTTATCTAGAAGATTCTCACCAGATTTAATTAATACACTTTAATTAATCACATTTCCTAAGTTTAGACTTAGGAATACATTAAAAATGATAAGTTATTTTAATTAAATCATCTCTAGGTGGAATTTTCCCAAACCATTTCTGGGTCTTGGAGAATACATGTGTCTTAGCCTCTCTGCAAAATCTCAAGGCCAGAGGAATTTTCCCAAACAATTTTCGGGTCTTGGAGAATGCAAGTGTCTTAGCCTCTCTGCAAAATCTCGAGGCTAGAGCACATACAATGCTACAAAAATCAACAATGTTTCACATATTACGTTGGATCACAAACATATCAAGATAATGTGACACATACAAACATATCCTTATCTTTTTCTTAGTCTTCCTAAATATTAGCCATCTAAGGGTTTGAATAAAATTGGTGTGCCAAAGCAATGACTCTACTTAGCACCTTGAATTTGTACATTGGAAATACCCTACCTACCACATTTCTTTATGAACATTCACACACTACGAAGATTAGAGATGTTTTTCCCTTTTCATATAAGAGATATCCAAGTAATGGAAAAAGATTACTTAGCAATATCTACTCACAAATATCATAGCTAGTTCAACACAAGCTTTTTCTAATCTACAAGAGACTCCAATAGGAAACACTTTGATAAACTAAGGCACTATAATCAATTAGTCTGCCTACCTACCCCACCCAAATCGTTTCCACTACCAAAATGTTTCCAAATACCCCAAAAAAGGAAAAACATTTTGGGTGGCATTTCAGGATATGGAAATGTCGCTCAAATTATAGGCCCATATTTCGACCCCATGTCACATGGTTCGATTTTGAGTTTGAGTTTGACAACTATGAAGTTAGATTCAAATTTAAATTTGGCAATGAGTTTTGAATTGTAAAAATTTGATAACCAACTTCGGTTTTCAGTTTCTCCTTATTTCCCCCATAAAGTTAAATGTCCATTTGGAAAAAATAAATATTTTCTGAAAACACAAATTCTGGAAATTTCACAGTGCTGAAATGCAGAAATAAAACTCAGAAAAATAAATCAGCCACACACAGAATTTGACACGCTGATTTTTGGTCAACTTGACTCTGGAAAAACCCCCTACAACTCTTGGGGAAAACCAGTTCGAAAGCTTCTCTTTATTTTCTGAATATTGCTTTTACAGTGAAAGTGAAAAACATAGTAAAAATTCCAGCAACCAAATTTACAGACTTATCTCGATTTTCGTGCTTGCACACCACCTAGAAAATTGTGCCAAATCAACAACTTGCAAAACAGAAAATATTACAGCATTAATGACAGCGATAAACGTTGTACAGCCACCTCGGGAAGCGTGCTGGAACAGGATGTACGCTGTTGTACGAACTATACGGATTTGTACAGCAACCCTCCTTGAAATCCAAGCCCAAAAATTGCCTAGAAAACCGTGTTGTTGCTAATGTACTTTTTCTCGGTTTTTGTGCCGAAAAATCAGTAGCTTCTCTCCTAGAAATTCGTGCCCAGTTTTCTGCCTTGCACTGCGTTCTTAACGCTGCTGCCCTCTTCCTCGATTTTTGTGCCTCCTTTCTTGGAAACTGTGCCTCTCCTGCTGTACAATTTTTCTGCCTTGGTATTTGTGCCAATAAATGTTGTTGTACCTTTTGCTGAATCTCCTCAATGTTTCCCTCTTTATTCTCATTGCTCAGAAAATCTCAGCTTTCTCTTCTCCCCTCTCAATCTGCTCATGAAAGAATGAATGACATTTTCCCTCCTTTTCCTCCTTTAACCTAACCCTAAGTGACTTTTGGGGAATCCTTAAATCCAATGGCTGAGATAGCTTTAGATCTAGGGCTGAGATTAAATGCTCATTTTAATCTCACTTTCTATTTTTTAATTCACCCCACTTTAATAAAGACCCACTTAATCATTTATTTCCAAAGTCACTTTTCACTTTCTATTTTCACATTGACTTTATGAAAGTCACTTTAAAATTAGACTTAGTAACTTTATCATTTAAAGTTAGTTTTAAATTAGATTTGACTTTATAACTTTATAAAGTCACTTTAGGAGAAAAATTAAATTCTTTTGGACACTTTTCCTTAGGCCAAAGATCAAAGCCTTAGGGAACCACCCGTCCTCCGATAACCAAATTTCAACATGAATAAGGCTCACCACTAGGTTAATTTATATACATATTTCAAATTCTCAATATATATATTAACAATGTTCCATCGAGTTTCCGGGACGGGGAAACGCGGGAGCGGGGATACGCACAAAGGGGACATATATAAGCAACCCCAAAATTTAGGGAAATTTCAGGGAAACGGGGAGATGCCAAAGCCATAAAAATTATAAAATTATTAAAATTTAATATATAAAAATAAAAAAATAAAATCCCAACAATATGTTAATAACTAAATTAGTAGATAGTAAATTTTATTAATTATGAAATGCACATCTAAATATGATCATTTCGTATTAGACTATTGTGAAGTAAAATTATCATTTGACATTTCTGCAATCATCGATGTAAATCTAAAAATAAATTACTAAATTGAATCTATCATTTGACATTATGCAATGTTCCATCTAAATTCATCATTTGGTAATGGGAATTAATATTATGCAAGGTACATCTAAATTAAATTCATCATTTGACAATTGAAACTACGCAATGCACATCAAAAATAAATTCATCATATGACAATGACATTTGAAGTCTAAAACAGCCATAGAAAACTGAACTAAAAATAAACATAGAAAGCATTGAAATACAAAAATTGTTTTTTTTTAATTGTTATTAGCAAAAAAATTCGAGGGACGCGTCCCTCTTGCATCCCCTTGCATCCCCTCGTCTCCCCACAAGAGAGATGCATTTCGTCACCAGAAAAACGCTCCCCTAGAGATTCCCCAAGTTTTCCAAAAAAGGGGATGTGGGGAAAGTTTTCCCAAGAGTTTCCCCATCTCGAGAGCATGGGGGAGTGGGGAAGCGCGTCCCCCACCCTTGGGGACGCGTCCCCGTGGAACACTGTATATTAATGTATAGTTTATATCTATTCATAATTAATATAATATATTATATTAATACATTTATAATTTTATTATAAAGATAAGTTAAATTAATTTATAATGTCCTTTTCATAATAAAATATAAGTTGTACAAGATTTATTAATTTATAATATATAATATAAGTGAAATTTTAGACCCATAACCCAGATTTGTAACTAGTGTGTGATTTTAGACCTGTAACTTGTAACGGTGACCTAGAAAGGGTATGTTCAGACCGACAATTACACTTAAATAGTTCACCAAGAACTCCAAAAAACACCCACAAAAATTGGAGAAAATAAATTCCGAGAATTTTCATTAATTTCCAATCTTAAATATCAATATTAATTAGGCCCATTAGGCCTCACACGGAAAAGATAAAATTGGGGTGCTTTTTCGAATTTTATCACACCTGACAATTTTCAACATTTTGCTGTATTTTTTAAACAAGGCCTCGAATCCCTTCCTCTTACACCCCTTGAGCTGGGAATTGGATGATTCAAAGACTAAAACCTTGAAGGGAGTAGGGTACTCAATGGTCTCACCTATTTGAAATCCATATGTTTCTCAATGGTGCCAATTAATCCAATTAATACCAGTCATGGACACTACTTCACAAGGAAGCAGCAATAAAGCTGATCTCTAAGTGCATGTTACTTTTGATAGTAACAAGCTAAGTGTTTTTTTATTCTGAAATGCTGCATATGCTCAGTAAAGATGAAAAACATCCAATCTATCATTTATGAAAACCCGTTTGCAAGTAGAATTTTACAATGAAGATGTTTAGCTTAACACTACAATTCAATGCATCATTATTTTCAGTGGCTGTCTTGCCCTTGAATCACTCCATTCCAGTTAAAACACTTTGATAAAATAAGAGGGAAATAGCAGGAAATATTAAGTTCTACTGAAAGACTTAGCATCATATAGTAGAAAATTATGAAAATATATTGCCGAAACACCCCATTTCCAGGTTAGAGCATACCTTGTCGGCATGTTTGTATCCAGAATTCATTCTTCTACCAAATGACATTGCATTATAAGAACATTTGACCACAATTCCATCTCTCCCTTCACAGGAAGCAGCATCGATATCATTGTCACTTACATCCACCACAGTTTCAATCAATTGTTCATTCACATTCTGAATTTCAAGATGCAAAACACGATCAAGCTGCAGAACATGTACATAAAGTTATAAACTTAGCAAGAAAGTAAAATGCAAGAAAACAAGAAATAGGATACATGTATTCATCATCCTTTCATCCAATGTCTATAGTTACCAATTTTTCTAAGCATCCAACTTTCTAACCAATTCCTTAATCCACCTTACCATTTACAGCCTGTTAAATGTCCATAGTTCCCATCAAATGATTATTTATCCAAGATACTAGTGCAAAGACGAGAAGTAAAATTTAAATACAATTCTAAACAGTTGCATTGACGTACCGTCCCAAATTGTTTTAATTCTAAGCTCACACAGCATGAAAGCTTGATAAGACTTGCATAATCAGTGAATATACTTGTCCCAAGAATTTAAGCCTATTCATTGCCAGAATGGAAGAGAATCTGAAGGTTAAAATAATTCCACATCTATGATGTTTTTTTAAAACTGAGTTGACAAGCGAACAAATGCTAACAAGGTTATATTACATTAGTATTCTACAATAAAATCAATGTAGTAAATTTACATTCAAGAAGATCTAAGTACATCAGATTTGCATGATTCATCACGTATTAATGAAAAACTTGAGTTGTGTGTCAAGAAAGAAAGGAAAAATGAATGAAGTTATATTAGTGTCCATGGATAGCCAAAGTATTGTTAAAGATGATATGAGATGGTAGATTTACAATGATCTCTTTAATAAACCCTAATCCAACAAGAAGAAATTGCAGAAATGTTATGAGCCATGCACCTTAAAAATGATAAGAAGTCAATGAATACAATCCACTTCAAGAGTGGAACCTTCTATCACAATGAATAGAATACAAGAAAAATATGATGATCCTAAGACTAGGCTTCCTTGGCATATATCTCTTGGTATATATCTATAGCAGACAAAGGTATAACTATAATGGAGGTCACAATTAAAGGCTCTAGCCTACACAATGATAATGTAATAACTCAATATTTAGGGCTTCTCTCCTTCAACAAGGATACTCTAGAACTTTTGACCACGCCAATATCAAGCCAAAGAGTGTGTCAATGATAGCCCTCTATAGCCATGCGGGTGTCCCTTTTGTAAAAGTGTCTCCTAAATCCCCAATGGTGGATGGTCATGGCTGGTCATTTTAGCTTCGTCTTCATGGTGCTTGGTTTTATGACACATCTAACATCCCCTTGGTGCGAGGTAACTCCTTGCCTTGATGTGTATTCTTATACCTTCAAGTGGTATGCGAGTATAATAGAGATGAATCTACTATGACTTGTTGTCACTCAAACTGTACAAGCACCGCAACAACAACTCAGGTCAGGGGCTATCACCCTGATCCCCAACCTCTTTGTTCTAGCTGTTTCCCAACAACAGAACATGGGGGGTAGACCCTATGGAAGTGAAATGAGGGAGGACAAGTTGGGAACCAACTAGTCCGGGAGACACAGTTGAGTGACCTAGCACTTGATTAAATTTAGCAAGATTCTTTAAGGATTAGATTGAAATTTTCTTTGAAGCCAGTGCCATATGGAGTCAACACTCTTGCTTTATAAAATTGGGACCAAGTACTGGATGGACAACTGTTGCTTTGATGCTTTACTATCCTATATGAAATGCACTTCCTAAGACCTACATGAAATGCAAAGATCTTGGTTAATTTTAATTAGATGCCTAATCTATGTATGACCTTCCCTTAACTATTTTGAAGTTGGGCTCCAAGGTAGGTTGTGGGAAGGAGGCCAACAGGAAGCAAGCAAGGGCTTCATTAACGATACCTTTTGTTAGGCTCCTATCACCCGGTGCCTCCGGTGTTGCAGACACTGTGGATCTAACGACTGCAAGGTCACTGTGTTAACCACCAAAGACTCGAGAGTTTCCAAAAGGCCCCTCGAGCTAAATGAGAAGGGTTGTCCTAGAAATCAATCAACCAAGCTTATGCTTGAAGGTAAGTTTTAAGATGCAAGGCCAGCTTAAAATGATATGCAAGGTGAAATTAGTGAGTAATTCTTAGGGTGAGATTGTTAATGTTTTAAGTACTTTAGTTATGGTTAATCTCATGTTATATCAACAAGTACTTGCTAGTGATATTCAAGAGACAATCTCAACTATAAGAATAAATGCCAATGTACCAAGAAGAGATACAATATGAGATACTAATGACAAGTATCCAAAGAGACAGGAAGAATTCTTAGCCAATATTCTTCCAATTGTTGCTTACTAATTAGCCAAGATCCACAATGTGCTTTAAACAAATGGCAAGAAAGAGAAATAGAGCACTTATCTACCTTCAGGAATTACCCAATCATTCAAAATGATGTGCCAATGACTATTATCCAAAGCAGCAATAAGATTTGTAAATGCTCTCAGTCTACTTCAACACAAGCTGCCAATGCTTCTCAGTCAAGTAAGAAAATGCCAATGACTATTCATCTTTAGAAGATATTCAATTTAAACAAGAAGAACTTCGAATCTCCAAAAGTGTCATTGTAAAGTTATTATTCAATAAGATATATTAGCAATAAAAGGAGAATGAGAATTATACCAATTTTCTTGTATTTTTGAAGACTATTCAAGAGACAAGGTGCCCAACAATATATTTCCTATCCAATGCTAACGGTTTTATGAGTTAATGAGATCACTTAAAGCCAGCAATGCATTCAGAAATCTATATGACACGAATAAGTGACTTTAGGGCAGCAGTAAACTAATTATGTTTCAGTGAAAAAAAGAGCAGCAAATAAGTTTATGACAGCAGTGGCTTATAGAGAGCAATTCTTATGCCAAGTGTCAAAAAAAAATCCAGATTGTTTAATCTTTTTCTTTGCTTGGATTATAGAGAAAAACAAAGAGAAATGAAATTGTGTTACTGATATATTTCAGACCTCTGAAACCCTTATGAAGTCATCAAAAATTTGTGATAAAGTTAAACAAATAATGCCCCAATGTGTTTAGGTGACCCTTCAATGTATTAGACAAATTATCAACTTGTTTAATGCCACTTAGATATGTATTCAACCACTGCTATAGGATATATAGAGAGCTGTAACAAATGACAAAGAAAGACTTGGGAGTTAGAAAATCAAACCAGCAGCTTGAGGCTAAATAGAGCAGTTTTTCACGACCTCTTCAGCAAATGGATCACCTGTAAGACACCCAAAATCACTCTAGTTTCTAGTATCACTGTCAATGTTAGCTTCAGAAAATTTGCAGAGGCATATGAGGTGGGTTTAAGGCAGTGACAGAGAAAGAGGAGAGGCTGCATTGAAGATATGAGGAGCAGCGTTTGTGAAAATTTCTGAATCCTCTAAACAGAAACCCTACTGCAGTCTTCTGATTTACTTCTCCTACTTGTTTGATTTAATTAACAAGTTATTTTCCTGAATTATTCAGTAAAACATCAAAATAAATACCACTACAGCCTACACATACATACAGATCAAGTACTAAAGAATTAAGCACATTCGACAAATGACACACAATATTTTTTAGACAAATGTCCTCGGAAAAGCCCAATGTAGGAAAACCGGTGCAAAAGCTCTTGCGGGTTTTATTATTATGCAGAATTCTGAATGCAAACTAGGGAACCAGACATTGTTTGCTCAACAGAGTAAATCCTGGCAGATGTACCTCTATCTCTGGAGACAGAAAATATGGTTGATTCAGCTGAGAATGAGGAACCTCAGAGGTGCCTACGCAGTTACTGTGGCACCCTTCAGTGTATCTGCATCACTCTCTCTGATCCGCTGAATACGAGCCCTTTCTGGCCCACTGAAACCCCAGCATTGCCTCTTCTCAGCTCTGCGTCGCCCTTCAAACCTGTGTCAGCCTCTACACTGCCTCTGCGCTGCTCTGGCTGGGCCTGCGTCAACCCTCTAGGGCTTGCACTGCTCCTCTGGTACAAATTTGCCTCTATGCTAGTGTATTCTTGGCCCCGGATCTGAAATCCCTCTTTCGATCTGCCCCTCGCTGCACTGCAAGCTCACTCAAAAATTCTCAGCAAACCACGCCCCAGACTTTCGACTTACCTCAAGTGCTATCACCCTGCGTGTATTCTCCAACTGACCCCAAACTTTCCTTTAATACTTTTCTCGTTGAACAATCAACGATCGTGATCTAATCTCTAACCAACGGCTACGATTAGAAAAGGCTTGATGTAATATCCCAAAATTAGCAGTCAGCTAATTGGGATATTAAAGGGGTGAGGGGACCCATGAATAAAATATTAGAATAAAGCACTTTCCTAAAGTCATTGGCAGATTAATTAAAAGATGAAGTGGGGCCCATGATGGCGTAGTGGCAGCATGGGGTCAGGGAGCGTAGTGGCAACGTGCGAGAGGTAGCACAACGTAGCAAGGAACAACGTGGCACATAGGGACAGCGTAGCATAGGTGGGCCCAAGAGAGTTTAGGGGTTCACAAGCATAAAAGGAGAGGAAGGCAGCCTTTCTCATTCATTCTTGCATATTATAATTTTATGTCTGTCTAGACTAGAGCACGCTGAAGTTGCTTAGCTGGGTCTGCAGTGTTGTTTAGCACAAGGGTGTCTCCGAGCAGAGATCCCAACCTCGTCCTCGAGGGACTTCGAGTGCCCGCTCAGGAGAGGAGCCACACCATCAGTTTTGGAGAGCAATAATACCATTTCAGCCCCAGGATTATAGAGTCACTTCCAGGGGCAGCGCAGTCTTCCAAGGAGATTACGCAGTAATAGAAAGGAGCAGCATTCGGAGGAGAGAGCTTCACGAGATTTCAACACGGGAGATTGTGAGGGGATCAACCCTTCCATAGCAGAGTTTTTCAGAGAGTTGGAGGCCCTTCTTCCAGTTTTTTCATCAAAGAGGCCAACGTACCCAGGAGGAGAGCGTAGCCATCCCTAGAGGGTGAATTTTCGAGGTCGGCCTTATCGAAATTCCTTTTTTGGTTTTTCTGGGTTTATTGAGGAGAAGCCAAGATTAATTTCGCAGAATTTTCTGGGCAGATTTGAGGTGTCAAATAAAGATCCTAACTCAGCCAGCAACTAGAGGACCTAGGAGGAAATTAAGCCGAAATTTCGGGGTCGACATTTGGCCAATTCCTTCGTGGGTTTTTGTGGGTTTCTTAAGTAGAGTCAGGGGTTAAAGGCCCAGAATTTTTTGAGCAGTGTAGCAGGCCCTAGCGGCATTTCTTCGGGAGTAGCAGCAGTGTTTCTGGTAGATTGCAGCGCAGAGCTATAGCCATACAACGTACCATCAGTGGGGGATTTCAACATTGATTTAGAGGGCTTTTCTAGCTTGCCTTGAGCAAGCCCAGGTGCCTTCATTCCAGCAACTCCATTGTACTCATTTCTAGCAAATTAATAAAATGGCTCAACAGTATTTTATGGCTTCGTTGGTGTTTAAATATCATTTTTTGTTTTGTTGTCTCCTTAATATCTTTTAGCTTGTTATTACTGTTATTTTCCCATTGAGATATTACAGTGGTATCAGAGCTTTGTTCTTGGCTTAGCCGTGGGGATCTTTTTCTATGAACAAGGAGGGTAAGCAAAACGTTACCCACCAAAGGCAGTAGAGGTGGCAAATATGGGGGAGTAAAGGAGAAAAGTAGAAGAAGCATTTGGTAACATTTTTAAGGCCCTAAATGATTTAACCAAAGGACAGAAGGGAATGTTGGAAACACTCAAGAAACATAATAGCAATGAGAGTATCCATCATGAATCCCTAGTTGGGGAGACTTCAGGGGTCTCACAACAGTGTGAGCACCCTTTACCAGCCACTCACCCGCCGACCTTCAGTAGGCCAACCAGGATCACGATGCCTACATTCTTACCTCCAGTACCGAGTGAGCAAGGCAGGCGGAATCATCATATCCCATGGGTGATTTTTTTGAGAATGGCAGTCCATGGGGGAAAACTTTAGAGCGGCTTTGCCCTTCAGAGATTATTGTCAGCTCAGGTGGGATGAAGAAGGAAGGAACAGTGGGGGGTCTAGCACGCAGAGTTCAGAGTTGCAGTGCACCATTGGGAGGACACCTTTTCCCACGTATGATGGATCCACTAATTGCACGGCTCGGGATCAGGTGGAAAAGTTGGATACCTCTTTCCAGCCTGACCGAATAATAGAGGAGGAAGCCATCAAAATGGCTACCTCACACTTTGAGGATGAGGGCACACAGGATTGTGGGGAGCTTGTAGATACACCTAGTGTGACGCAGCACCCACCCTTGCTGGAGACTTCCTTGACCGTTTCGGTTGACATCTTAGTGGAGAGAGTAGAGCTGACCCTAGTAGAGTCATCCATTGAGGTGGTGACCAGAGTCGTGTCTAAGTTTTTGGTTTACAACCACAAGCAGCAGATGGGTGAAGTGCTAGGAGATGTATCCACCTTTGATGAGGCACTAAGAGATATAGAGATAGAGCAGGAGGACATTCCTTCTGGATGTCAAGATGAGGACTCTTCTTTGGATGAGTCCATGAGGTCATATGAGGATGCTTCTGGGGAGCATGAGCAGTCATGCAGAGTTGATGACAGTAGGCCGGTTTCGTATTCTAGTGTGCATGTGCTATGAGGGGACTCTATGGGAGGTATTCAGGATGATGAGTCACTTGTGATGATTCAGCCGCAACGACTTATGGTACAGCTAGAGGGCACATTGGAGCGTCGAAGGAACCCCCTTCAGGCATACATAGATGGGACTAGCAGCATTGTTGGGTCACCTCTTCCCATTGGAGAGAGAAAGACAAAGCCACCTAGTCAGACCTGATATGTTGACCTGGATAGCGGGATGCGACGATCGTAGTTGCACAAGGTGCAACATCTGCATGTTGGGGTTGGATGGCGAGAGATTTTGAGTTGGTACCCAATGGAGTGGGTTATGGAGATGGTGGTAGACCCAAGTGCAGTTCAACAGGAGTTTCCAGGCGCTGGGAATACAGGAATCCCAGATTGGCATTGGGATCAGGGTGGGACTACCTATCGTTTCCCAGGCAGGGCAGTTGACTATGTCTTGGAGGGTACAGTTGGCCTAGCAGTTGAGCGTGCATATTCGCTAGGGGTGTTCCAATCAGCTCCAGTGGCCAACCAGTTTAGGGGCAGACTCCTTGGGATATTACACTTGATCCTCGTCACTTAGAACATTCTCACCCACATGTCTAAATTAATTCACTTTAATTAGTTTATTTCCCTAAGTTAGACTTAGGGTCTCCATTAAAATAATTAATATTTTGAATAACTTAGGTTCTGGGTGGAATATCTCCAAATGATTTCTGGATCTTGAAGATCGCATGTGTCCTAGCCCCTCATAAAGTTTCGGAGCTAGAGCCCATCCGATGCTAACCAAAAAATCAACACTCCCTCTTAGCGAGGAAAGTGCTCTAGCGATACTTCAACCTGAACCATCACTCTAATCCACGACATCGGTCCCATGCGTTGTTGATGCTTGGCCTGGTGCCCTTCATCCACTGCGTTGCCGCCTTCTGTACTGTTGCCCATGACACTACCACTGCCACTGCCTCATCTATACAACAACTCCCTCTCAAATGTTGCATCACGCTGCCCATAGCACTGCCGCTACTAACTATTGCACTGCAACTCAGTTGTTGAGAACTAATCAACTGAAGGACATCACCCAAAAACTTGACAGACAAGTCAATCTGGCTGCATCTCGATACCTAAGCACCCTCTCCTGCTACTCTGCGCTCTCTGGTGCTCCGCACTGCATAAGCATTGCCTCTGCGTTGTTGCTTCCACGCTGTTGTTGCCTCTCCTCTTCGCTGCACCAATCTTTAGCGTCCTAGCATTGCCAATGTGCCTCCATTCTCCTCTGCACCAACTGACTCCAGTCATCTTGCTACTGTCATTAAGGGCTCCCGTAGCTCATATGTGATCCAAGAGTTTGGGCACATCAAGGATCCTACCCCACCACTATCTGTAGCTCAATCTATGTCGCCCCACCTCTTCTCTCGAGGCATATGAACACTCATAGCCACATCGTCATCACTGCCATCATGACCCTTGGATGTTACTGCCCTAGAATCTAAATCTTTCTTGCCCTTCTTCAAGGGACAAGTTGTGGAAAAATGTCCCAATCCACCACATCTGAAGCACCAGACCTTTAAGAGGTCTTCCTTCTTCTTCCCTCATTGCCTCTGTCCCTTAGATGTGAGAGTCGTATCTTCCTCCTCCTCCTTCTTCATCATGAGTCCTCTGTTGCTGCTGCCCATCTTGGTCATTCTCCTGATCTCTACTTGACGAAGAGATGCCCACATGTTTTTCCAATTTGGGAGATCTGCTCTGCCCAACATGCCTTGGACAAATTTCTCCCACTCTTTAGAAACTGCATTTAGAGTCGTTCTTACCATCAAACCTTCACCAGGAGTGGCCCCCATGGCAACCAGTTGATCATAGATTTCTTGCAACCTTGTGAGGAAGGGGTCGATTTCCTTTCCCTTTAGCATGTTAAACAGTCAAAGCTGATTTTCCAAAAGCATTCTCCTCTGGACAGAAGTTCCTTGATACAATGTGGTCAAGGTCGTCCACATCTCATTTGTTGTTTTCTTCTCAGCAATGTGTGGGACCACATGATCCTTAACCCCGTCCAGAATTAAGCGCTTTTCCCTTGCTTGCACTTCCACATACTTCTTCAATGGATCAACATCAATAGGGATAGCCACAACCTTCTCGGCATGATCTTTAATACGATATTCGTCAAGGACTTACAGGATTCTGGCTTTCTAGATGACGAAGTTAGATGCTCCATCTAGCCTGTCTTGAACCCTCAATCCATGAGAAGCCGTCTCTGCTCAAGAGATGTCGAAATGAATACTCCTCTCCCTTATTTTGTCGCTGCCCTCAACAAAAAGACTCAAATCTAGGTTGAACCTCTAGAGAATACGCTCCCTCTGACAAGTGATTTCCCTCCCGAAAATCCTCCAATTCTGTCGAATCAACCCTCTCCAATCACTCTGTTGATCAGATCTCAGACTTCTTGGCTAGAAAGTCTATTGAGGAATTATTACCCCTTACTTTGTCAACCCTACTAGACATTGTACCAGTAGAAACAATGCCCCACCAACAACTTTTGAAGAACCAAACTGCACTTCTAGCCACGAAAATTGGCACAACGTCACTCCTCCTCGGACTGCGTCACCCTACTGGGCCTGTGTCAACTTCTGGCTTAGCTAGACAGGCTATGCGTCACCCTTTTGGGACTGTGTCAGCTTCTACGTCAGCTCTGCGTGAACTAGACAGGCTCTGCGTCACCCCTCCTTGGCCTACGATGTCCCTCTATTGTTGCACTGCCTCTTTCTGGATCTATGTTGCCTCAACTGCCTTCCTGCAGCAAAAACTTCGTCACTTTGTTGATGGCTTCAACTCTCCCTGATCTGCAATAGCTCTGATACCATGTGAAAATTTCTGACTCCTCTAAACAGAAACCCTACTGCAGTCCTCTGATTTACTTAACCTACTTGTTTGATTTAATTAACAAGTTATTTTCCTGAATTATTCAGTAAAACATCAAAGTAAATACTACTGCAGCCTACACATACATACAGATCAAGTACTGAAGAATTAAGCAGAATCGACAAAGGACACACTGCAAGTTCACTGCAAAAATTCTTAGCAAACCGCGCCCCAGAATTTTGAGTTAGCTCAAGTGCTACCACTTTGTGTGTATTCTCCAACTGAACCCAAGCCTTCCTTCAATACTTTTCTCATTGAACAATCAACGGTCGTGATCTAATCTCTAATCAATGGCTAAGATTAGAAAAGACTTTATCCTCGTGACTTAGAACATTCTCACCCACATGTCTAAATTAATTCATTTTAATTATTTAATTTCCCTAAGTTAGGGTCTCCATTAAAATAATTAATATTTTGAATAACTTAGGTTCCAGGTGGAATTTCTCCAAACGATTTATGGGGCTTGGAGATCTTGTGTGTCCTAGCCCCTCCACAAAGATTCAGAGCTAGAGCACATCCGATGCTACCCAAAAAATCAACAACATTGAGGAGGTGAGGGCCTTAGAGGCCACAACAGGGGAGAAATAAGGGAAATAAGGGTTGGCAGAGGCAGATCTGAGGTTGCGTTAAAGGGGAGCAGGCCTTAATGGCCTATGGTAAAGGAGGTGGGGCTACCAAGAGGACCCTAGGGCTCACGACAGGTTTGGAGGGAAGAAAATGACGGTAGGAGAAGGGAGGAATAGAGTTGCGATGAGGGTAAGGCCGAAGAAAGGGATGCGCAAGGAAAATAGGGAGATTTGAGGGGCTTCAAGACACTTACCAGATCTGTCAACAAAATCCTTCCCAAAGATAATCCACCTGCAAAAGAAAATCTTACCCCAAGTTTACTGCAAAATTCAATGATCTGGCTCACAAAATTTTTAAATCACACCACAGTGAATGAAAAGTGACTGGAAGAGGCAATGTTGTGAGGTTTTGAAGCCTACGTTGAGGGCTGAGAAGCCTTAGAGGCCACAAGAGTGAGGACGGAGAGGCAAAAAGGGCAACGAGAGGGCTAAAGGGAAAAAGACCCCATGTTAGAGGCAGCAGAAGAAGGTCGAGGCCCCTATAGGCCTATGTCTTGGTCTAATGGGCTGAAGAGGAGTGCACACCTAGGAAAAAAGGATGATGGTTGATTTGGATAAGGAGGACGGCTAAAATGGAGGGCTGCTTTGGGCCAGAAAACCCCAAAAAATCTTCAAAAAATCCTTGCTAAAATTTCCAACTTGCTTCAAATTTAAAATGATCACAAAAATTTCCTTTGAAACTTGATTCTTTCTTTTTGAGCTTGTACGTTGCGCTTGGAGGGAAGGATAGATGGTGGACCTTGCCTTCCTAGGCCTAGATCCACCTCTAAAACCCTCTAGAAAAATTCCCAAGGGCTGAAACCCCTGAAATCTTGGAATAATCTTCAAATCTAGCTTGAAGTTCACCTGCAAAAATAAAATTACAAGAGCCCAGAAACCCAATATGTACAAAAATTTAAAATAGATCCCAAAAACCTAAAACCCCAACTGCCAACAAGGGTTAAAACTAAAATTATTTACAAAATATATTTTACAATATTAATAATAAATTTCAAGCTCTAATTCGCAAATCTATCTTTATTTGCACAATTAAATTGGAAATAAATGAGTAAAATAAGATTTTTTTTAGATTTAAGCCATGGTCAAGATCTCTGCAAAACCAATCGTTAGATAGATCTTGAAAATTTAGCACAATGGGCTCTTAAGTCTTTGGACTTGGGAATTGGTTGGTCCACCGAAGACTTCCCTTCACGCCCAAGATCTGAATGCTGATTAGATCTCTACACACTTCAGATCAAGTTCTTAGTTTCAAAAGGGGTTAGATACACGTTAAACCCTCAAAATCTACAGATAATTGTGAGTTCAATCAAGTTAGAACGTTTTTCTAAAACCCAATATCTAATGCAAGATACCTGTGCAAATAGATAATCCAACTATTGGCTAATGAAACAAAAATATTATGAAATTTAATTCAATAGAGAATTTAGGCACATGATTCAGAAAAATATTACCAGTAGATAGAAGAGGAACACCACCATGAATAAAGCCCAAAGTCTTCTATATTATTTCCAGAAAGATATTACAACAACAGAGCTTCACTTAGAGCTTTCTCAAAAAATTTCTATTATTTGAGAAACAAATGACTTCTAATTTATAGATAAATCCTCCAAGTGGAAAATAACGACTAGTTGGCTTGATCCCCATCAAAGTAATCTCAAACATTGATAACTATTTGATCTTTTAATTTTCACCATAAAAAATCTTCATTTTGGAGGAATTTTCGAATTTTTCATTTAATCAAATTTTTATTAGCTCAAAAATAATTATTTTGAGCTTATTTCCTCAAAAAATTGACTTTGACTTAACCATCAAGGCCTTAGAGTCCATTTTTTCTTGAAATTTCCAATATTCCCTTGGTGGAGGACCTCCAAAAAATAATTTCTTTGAGATCCACGAATTTATCCACTTGGAGAATTTAATTTCTCTAAAACTTTTAATTTTGACTTTAATTAATTAAAATTATGGATTAAGATTTTAATTTATTTTTGCCAGAAAATTTAATTAATTGATACTTGAGGGGATTAACAATTTTTCCACCCTCTAATATTTTAGCCATGGTGTCTAAATATGAGGGACCATGCACCAGAATATTTTTTACATCAAGATATTACAATTTCAATACTCAAAGGGGGAGCACCCATTTGTTATAGACCCTTAATTTATTACCCAATTCTGCGACTCAATGTGGTCTAGTAGACCAAGTGAATTCTAATAAAATAATTTAGCCAATTAGCTTAAATTATTCCCAAATCACTTTCACAAATGACTCGACTAGAACACTAGGACTCACCTAAGATCTTGACGACAAATTCTACCCTAGCTTTGGGGTGAGGCTGGAGGGAAAAACTCTTCCGATTATCCATGTTTAGAAACACAGATGAATCAATGAGACGATAAACCGCCTAGGATAAAAATCATCGCCAAAATAATAGGCTTACCTACGTTGTTACATACATATATTGTCTTACGAGCATCGTTTACATTAAAATTTGTAGAATGGGTTTATAACTATGATAAACGGATGACTGATGATGATGAATTTAGGATAATCTGAATGCTCAAACATGATGGAATTCCTTTGCGAAAATGTGCACTTGCTATAGGGTAGTTGACACGGAATGGTCAACAGGACTCATGATTTATGGGAGCACTTATGGTTCTCTTTCCTTGCACAAGTGGTCACCTATTTTACTTTTCCTTTCCATTATCTCTTTGATCCTCTTGGACCTATCTCTTTCCCACATGAGCCATTTTCTTGTGTATGCACATCTCTTTTTCCATGGCAATTCACCTTCTTGGTAGTCTCACAATTCACAATGCATTCACACTCCTTGAGGCAACATCCCATACCCTCCAAGGCAAACAAAGGGTCCATTGCAACATCCAAATTGAGATAAATCAACTACAAGTCAAAGCACTCAAAGCGCCCTCCTAGAAGTGCCTTAACTAGTTTAAAGTACCTTCAAAGAGGGGTTGACTATGAAAATTCCACTAATTGGAATCTTTCTACAACAGCTAGTTAAATTTCTTCTATTTTGTTATATAACTGAACAAAATTATTTACTGTTTTCTATGGTAAATAATGAAACTAACACACTGCAGTCTTCACAAATATAAAAATGTTGTTGAAACAAAATACAGCGCATGAAAGAAATAAACACACATATGACACCGTTATTTTTGGACAAAGGTCCCCAAAAAATCCCAATGTGGGAAAACCGGTGCAACAACTGAGGGTTTGTATTATTATGCATTAGTTTCTGAATACAATCTTGGATGCCTTACCTGCTATCCGATACAGAGAATATAACTAGCAGAAAGTTAGTGAGAAATGACCTCACACTATCACTGGCGACCCGACACTGATTCAACCTCTGAATGGCTAGCCCCAAGCTGCCTCTGCGTAATCACACTACATTGTCTCTGCGTCACAAATTGTGGGGAATGCATCACTCCCTTGGCTGATCGATCTGCTAGCTGGAAATCTGATCTCTGACCCTCTGGTAGAACAACCAAACTCCCAATACTGGATCAACACTGCTCCTCAACAGAATTGTGGATCTCCTCCCAGTCTCTCTGCTACCTCTGTGTGGCTTTGTGCTGCCTCTCTGGATCTCTCTCTGACTCCTCTGCGTTGTAATCACCAAATAAGGAAAACTTCCACCGGTCACTATCTCTGCCCCTCACTGCAAGAAATCTCTCGATCACTTCTCCAGAAACTACTGCACTGCTCTCTGATCTCTAATTCGATGTGTCTTCCAAGTGCCCATCGAGTCTCTTCTTATAATCTTCTCGTTGAACATTCAATGGCCTAGATTAATTCCTAATCAATGGCTCAGATCATCTTGACTCGATCTCTGTCTTTTTCTAGAAGATTCACACCCAGTTTCATAAATACCCTTTAATTATTTTAATTTCGTAAGTTTAGACTTAGGCATCCATTAAAAATAATTAATTATTTTAATAAAACTGTCTCCAAGTGGAATTTCCCAAAACGATTTCTAGGTCTTGGAGGACGCATGGGTCCTAGCCTCCCTGTAAATTTTGAGGCTTAGAGCACATCCAATGCTACCAGAAATTAACACTCCCTCATAGCGAGGAATGTGCTCTAGTTGTTAGTGTCAGAATATGCCTTCTGCCATCAGTGATCAATATCTCTCTTTTCATTCTCATTTTAGGTTTCTCACTCTGAAAATTTTGTATCATTCCATTAGGTCATGCTAAAAATTGTTTCACCGATGGTAGCGTTCCTCAATAAAAATTCACTTTCCCTCATAAAATCACATTTGTTGGCTCACCTTCATGTCTTGCTGAGCATAATAACACCTATGAAAAGCTCATTTCACCATGTCTTGTCTCAGTCAAGGTCAGTCATGAAAGTCAGGTCATTCAAGGTCTCATTAGGTCATTAGGTTTTGTTTTCCAAGGTCCAAGAATGCATCATTCCATCCCAATAAAGTCAGCAAACAAATGTGAGAGTGACTCAATGACATTCTATTTCCATTTTCAGAAGATCATCAATATGTAAACATTATATTTTTATATTTGTAATTTTAATTTTATATGATTTTCATATCAACATGTCATTTTGATATGGAAACTAAGATGTAATTTAATTTTTATTTCCTATGTAATTTTATATTTTCTATATGTAATATTTTCACTCCCTAATTGTCAATTCAAAGCACTCATGCCAAACTGAAGGAAGGAATTGTCAAACTCCATCAACTGATCAACTTGCAAAACAAAAAGTCGTAAGTCAAAGAGCATTAGTCTGAAAATTCGAAAGGTAAAGTGAAACATAAGGAAAGTGGGTTTTCAAAGCATAAATCAAATCCACTTAAGCATAAAAGCCCTCAACACTTCAAATCAAAGTTCATTTGTTTCCTACAGCCTCAAGAAAACTCAACAAAGGAGAAATTTTCGAGTTTTATGGTGAAATTGTGCAAAACAGGTTCAAAGGGCGTGTTTGGCTTGGTCGTTGCGTGTTTGGCCGAAATTCCAGTGTATTTTTCAACGTTGTTCGCGTTTGCAAGGGTCACTGCGCATTTACCAGGGACACTGCGCGCTCACCCAATTGCTGCAAAAATTCTCTGCTAGACCTCAAAATCTCACAGTTTCATTCCAAAACTTCACACAATGATTCTTCATGCCTCTGTATGCCAGTAAGTAACAAATTTTCATCACTCCATTTTAACAAATGCCAATTTGATGTGATTGTGCTTAACGGAATTTAGTGCCTCCTAAATTTCAATACCCTAGTTTTCATTGAAACCTAATTTACACTTTGATCTCAGTCACTTAGCCTTCATATACTCTTCCTCACATCCTAAAACACTTTCCCAACTCCCTACATTTATATCCCCATTCCCTAAATTATCATATCCTTTAAAACCCTAAGTCCTAGGTTTTCGCTTGCCTAAGCTCTCTTCCCTATTCCCATCTCCTTTGTTTCCTCACACCAACCTTCACTTCATACACTTTCATTTCATTCCATATTTCCCTAGGGTTTTGACACTAAGGTACCTATGGAAGAAGAAAGAAAGGAGAGGAAGCCAAACAGAGGAGGAAGATAAATTGTAGGAGGAAGATAGATAGCAAAGAATGACTTACAAAGGAGGATGGAAAACACTACCGCAAGAGACAAAATTGCAAGGGCAAAGCTTAGACAAGGCAATGCAAAAATCGAAGCCTTGACTAAGCAAGAAGAGAAAAGCAGGCTAGACATACTTGCCGAGGTGACAATCCATGCCTCAAACACATGATCAAAAAATATACCACCAATTTTGACAAAGTTTTGGCAAATTTAGCATGTTGGTACATTTATGTGTTTTTAAGGGTATTTTTTGCACAGTAAAATTGTCAAACACGCAGCACCTAGGATGTTGCGCTCTTTTTTGGGGCATCTAATGGACAAATGGCCACCACCAGTAGATTCAGAATGATGAGGACATCAACCTTGCGCATTTGCTAAGCATTTGGAGGCCAACTGGTCACTGAAAAACGCAAAAAACCACCAAAAAATCATGTTTCTGCCTCATTTTTGGCCTTGTCGTTGCGCGTTTACTAGTGTTGGGAGAAGTGATTTTTGACAGGGCAAATGGGATTCATTTTGCAGATTGAAGGTAGTTATGGAAAGTAGACTTGAAGGGCTTTCCAACGAGCCATCTTGGAGCAAATTTGGACACTGGGAAGGCACCCAAATTCAGCCTTGAACAGAGAGGGCGCATTTGGAAGTCTTCTGAAATTTTCTAAGTTTCACTCCAATTTTGATTTTTATCTTGGGAAATGTTGATTCTACCTATGTAAATGATGAAACTAAATGTAATTATCATGTTTTTACTATTTACTAGGGTAAATACATTAGGTAAATCAAGCAAATGAGGCGTAATGAATTAGTTCACTTGAGATAGGAATGAGTCACTTGGACCATCCTATACTCTAGCTATCAATTCAGATTTTTGTGTAATATCTTCCTCACCTCATGGATTCGATCCCCGAGGATGAGTGAAGGTGGTTTTCATGTCTATTTAGCTCATTTCTTCACACAAAGTAAAGGGTTCGAATCAGTTTGATGTTTGCTAGTTGATCAAGCACACTTTGTACTCAGTTTTGGCCAAGCTGATAAAGAGGAGTTGCAGCTACCTTTATGGGATACTTGTGGTATTGAATTTCTATCATTGTTTCTTCTTCGGTAACATATGTTTGAATGTATTTTTCATGTTCACTTTCATGTCTATGTTATGATCTTTTACAAGTTTGAAATTCAAAATACATGTTTGCACATGCTCTATTTTGGGTAACTGATCATATTGTGTTCATCTTCTTCTGTCTAGAAAAATACATCTCCCAGGCTTTTCTCAGCCTTCTTACAGTTTCAAAACCATTTCATAACCATTCTCTTCAAGTGATAAGCATTGTACCTACCATGCCCCATTGATCCCTGCAACCCTAATTCTTTTGCCCTGACCTAGCTTTCCTTGACCTAATTCCTTCATCCAGTGATTTCCCCAACCAAAATCAATTCAAAACAACCCCTAGCACTCTATATCTAGCCTAAAAACCTTAATTGCTCCAGCCCTCCTAGTTGTGACCCTGTTGGAGAGAGCCCTCTCCGGTTTGATAGGGCTAGCTATCAAGTCAAAAGCTTGGTTTGTGGTTACCTCTGTTGGGATTCCTTCCTCAGCCTTGGGAATCTGGTGGAGTGATAACACTAGTAATGCAACCTGCTGAAGCATCACCCTGACTCTGTATCATCTCCCTCTGGGTTGTTGATGTCTGATATTCCTGAAACCAACTACTGCGCAAATGTTGCATCTATGTTGTTGTTGACCCTACATGTTGCTGCCAACTACATCTGCACTACAACTCTACTTCTATTGCAACAGAAAAACATCCAAAATACTGAATCAATGGTGTTCAACATGATGCATCTATTACTGGAGTTCTGACTGCTACTAGTCTCTATGTTGACCCTCTGAAGCCTCTGCAATACTGCCGACTCTACACTCTGCCAACTGCACTGCTTCCAACTCTGCTCTGTGTTGCTCAGTCTCTGGCGCTTCTAGCCACTGCAACTATCACTTTGACACTCGCTCCTCTACACCAACTGACACTGGTCCATCTTGCTATTTATGATATGGGCTCCCATAGCAAGGTATTGATCCAAGAGGTGGACTCCTCAAGGATCCTACCCATTTGCAGTTCTCTCGGACTACAGTACTAGATCACCCCATCTCTCCCCTGGAGGTATGTGGGCAATCATGGCAAACTCATCCTCGATTCCTACGGTTGCAACCTGTTGAGATTTTGTGTATTTGGTGTAGCATTAGTTGTGCTCTAGCTCCCAAATTTTGTGGAGGGACTAGAGTACACTTGATCTACAAGACCCAGAAAGGGATTTGGGAAATTTCATTTGGTTTGGGAGATATTTAATTAATTAATTATTTTAATGTATTTCCTAAGTCTAAACTTAGGAAAATGAAATAATTAAAGTTAAATAAATTAAACAAGTGATGAAATTGTCTTAAGTCACGCGGATCAAGATTTCTTCTAATCTTAGCCATTGATTCAAGATTTGATCAAGGTTGTTGGTTTCCCAATGAGAATATTATAAAGGAAAGGCTTGGAGTCATTTGTAAAGACACACAAAGGCAGAGAACTGAAGCTAAGCTGAGATTCTAGGGAGGGTTTGCTAAGAATTCTCAGAAGTGTTTCAGCTGCAGAGAGGGGAGTTTAGAAAAAGGGGATGATGTGACGCCAGTGTCTAGAATCAGCAAGAGACAGAGATCAACTCAGAGAGGCAGCGTAGAGAAGAAAGAGAAGCAGCGGTAGAGAGGGCAGCAGTTGCGCATCGCAGAGGTAGCTTCAGCTACGCAGATGTTGCGTAGTCCCTCAAAGGGCAGCGTAAGTCAGTTGAAAACCCTCAGGGGTTACGCAGAGACCCTTAGGGGCAGCGTAGGGACTGCATCACCCAGTCTGGGGTAACGCATCCCTTTCTAGGCCAGCGCTAAGGGACGCAGGGGCTTCAGAGGCAGCGCTGGGGTTTCTAGGGCTTGATTTTGGCTGAGTACTGTAAATCTCGTTTAAGGGTGTTGATCAGTCATTATTTTGGCTTCAGAACAGCTGGTGAGTTGCAGATCTATTTTATCTCTGTCGGGTTTTCCAGATTTGGAACCGAAGTTTGTTGTATTTAGAAAACTCTTAATAATAAAACCCTCCAGTAGCCAGCAAACTGGTTTTCCCGCATTGAGTTTTTCCAGGGACTATTTGTCCAAAAAATCACTATGTCACTTTGTCTATGTGTACATGAACTTTTTCTAGATCTGAATTGGTGAAATTATGTTATGTGTTTTGCATCGATATTAATTTGAATTTTCAGCTTAATAACTTAATTAAGTAGGAGGAGCATAACCAGATCTAACAATAGATTTCTGCATAAGTGTAACATTCAGAAATTTTCACATGGTATCAGAGGAATTGCAGATCTAGAAGGGCACCAACAGAAGGTTGAAGGTTCTTGCTGCAGAAAGCAACAGGAAAAGCAGCACAAAGGTAGATCTAAAGGGACAGAGCAGTTTTCAAAGAGGCAAGGTTACGCAGAGGGCAGGGTGACGTAGTCTAACGCTGTCTCCTAGTAGGGCCACGCACTTACTGCGCAGAGGTAGCATAGAGGCAGCGCTGGGATTGTCTAAAGCCAGCCAGTGTGACGCAGATATGAATCTGTCAAATCCAAAAGAGCCTGAAGCATAGCTACAAAAATTCAAAAGGTGCTGGTGGGGTTAAATTTCTGAATTTTTCAAATTTTTAACCTAAGCACAAGTGACAAAGAGCGGGAGGAGATCAGCTTCTCAGAGAGTTTCTAGCCAAAGAAACTTGCAGATTGCTCTGAGGATCAAAGAGAGTTGAATCATTGTTGATTTCGCATATTTCCAAGAAGGGAAATCAATTGTCAGAGGGAGCAGAAGGTGCCTAATTCACCAAGGGCCTTAGATCCAGTTCTCTAGCAAGGAAAAAGGAAGCTCTGGCACATTTCTGAGCAGATGGCTCCTCATGGACTACATGATTAGGACAGATTGGATGGCCTTTCCAACTTCTCCGTTTGGAAGGCTAGGATCCTGATATTCCTAGAGGCATGTCATCTAAGAGACCATGCAAGAGCAAACTCTGGCCACGCGGACTGATGCAGATCTCCTAAGGAAGCATAATGAAGTTGTTGGGCATGCCAAGCGGTTGATCATGGATGGAATTAATGCCCCTATTGTCCCACACATAGCTGAAAAGAAGATAGCTAATGAGATGTAGAAGGCCTTAACTTCCCTATATGAGGGAAAGTTTGTCCAAAGCAATATGTTGTTGGAGACTTAGATGCGGTCATTCATGATGACCAAGGGAGAAGACATCGAACATTTCCTCTTCAGATTGCAGTCGATCAGAGATCAGTTGACTGCAACAGGTGCTAAAGTGGAAGATGATGCGATGGTCAGGACTGCTCTCAATGCAGTCATAGATGAGTGGGAAACCTTTGTCCAAAGTATCTTGGGTAGAGCGGACCTCCTAGATTGGATCTCAGATGTGGTCATTCATGATGACCAAGGGAGAAGACATCGAACATTTCCTCTTTAGATTGCAGTCGATCAGAGATCAGTTGACTGCAACGGGTGCTAAAGTAGAAAATGATGTGATGATCAGGACTGCTCTCAATTCAGTCACAAATGAGTGGGAAACCTTTGTCCAAAGTATCTTGGGCAGAGCGGACCTCCCAGATTGGGACAGCTTGTGGGTAATTACGTGTCAAGAAGAACTTTGCAAAATCACCAAGAAGCAATACAGCTCTGGATTGAGCAAAGTGAAGAAGGAAGATGAAGAATATGGAGCCTTGGCATCAAAGAGGCAGCAGGGAAAGAAGAAGAAGGATCTGTCAAAGATCAAGTGCTTCCAGTGTGGTGAATTAGGACACTTTTCCAGCGATTGTCCTCAGAAGAAAAAGGACGAGGAAGCTTCTTCTTCCAAGGATGTTGTGGTGGATGATGGGTCGGAAGATGATGCAGCCATGACCTCTGATGAACCACGAAAGTGGGGCGACATGGATCTGTAGAGGAGCTACAGAATGAGTGGCAGGATCCTTGAGCACCTCATCTCTTCGACCACATCCGAGCTACGGGAGCCTTAAAATAGTAGTGGGACAAGTAGAGTAGTGGGTGCATAGATCACGGATGAAGCAGAGGCAGATCTAAAGGTTGGAAGGAGTAACGCAGTGCAGATGCAGCAGCAGCGTAGGGGTTGATTCGACTTCAACAACGCAAAGCAGAGCTGCTTACGCAGAGCAAAGTTGCATCTGCGTGGAGGCTTGAGGAGGATAGCACAGCACAGAAGCAGCATGAGAGAGTTCAGCACAAGGAGCTGATGTGACTTTAGCAGTGCAGAGGGAGTCTGCTTACGCAGTGCAAAGCTGTTGCTGTGCATCATCCTTCGAATGCCAGCACAGATCAGCAGCCTATGGAGCTTTAGTGATGAGGATGCAACCCAACTGACTTGTCTGTCAAAGATTGGGCAAGAGATTTAGTTGTTTCTCTCAACAACTGAAGTTGCAGTGGAGCAAATCATCAGTGGCAGTGCTATGAGAAGCACAGATGCAACAAATTGAGAGGGAGCTGTAGTACATATGTTGCAGTGGCAGTGGCAGCGTCATGGCCAGCAGTACAGAATGGCAGCAGCAGTGCAGAGTTGAGTGGCAGCAGGCCAAGCATCAACACCACAGAACCAATGCCCAAAATCTTGTAATGCATAGTGTGATGTATTGCTAGAGCACACTCCCGATGCTAAGAGGGAGTGTTGAGATTTTGTGTATTTCGAGTAGCATCAGTTGTGCTCTAGCTCCAAATTCCATGTTGTGATGCTCAGATGAAGACGCCAATATTTTTATTGGATTCCTCTTTCGGAGAGGTGCAAGATCGATCTAAAGATCATATTGATCTGATGAGCAGAACATTTATTTCGAATTAATTCCACTTATGTGCAAAGTCAGCCAGAATTGTAATGGAGGCTTGGAGCCCCAACAGATGTGTCACACACCCTCAAATGATGGATATATATAGGTCAACGTTGGAGGTCATTTTCACCATCACTCATCACACATTCTCTCTCTGCATCTGATTGGTTCGATCATCATCTTGGAGGCTTCTCTTCACTCACACGTGGGAAAAACAACAGCTAGGTTTTCAGACTATTCTAGGGTTTCCAACGCGGAATTGACTAGCATTGACTTGGTCAACGCTTGGTGAAATTGACTCGAAACTCTCCTAAAACTTCGATCTCCTCAATCCGCATTTTTTGGCACAAAAACCGAGGTTGGACGTTGACTTTGACTTGCCTACATTGACTTTCTGCTGCTGTTGTTTTGCGTTGACCATTGACTGGACAGCATTGACATTTGTTGACTTTGGGTTTCCTGTTGTATAAGTTGTCCGAGAGGGTTGTGTGACACATTCTGGTTGGCTGACAGTGAGGAGAATTTGTTGGTTAAAGCATCCTGTTGACCAACGTAACACACCACAACACATATTTTGTTGATCAAGTTAAGTGTATTTTTGGCTTGTCTTCCGTCGATCTATTGGTATGTTCTATCAGCATTTTACTTTCATGTTTATGTGATTGCTATTTGATATCGGGTATAAAAGTAAAGTTGCATCAAGCATAGAACATCTACAAAAATTTACACATCATCATTGTAGGGAGGAAAGGGTGCTACTATTCTCAAAATATCACTGAAACAAGAGGCATCTATATGCTTGACTCTCTCACTTGGATGTTCCAAGAATCTGTCTTGTACCAATGCAAGCATAGATGGCTCCAAAGCCCAATTTAAACTCCAATCAAATTGCTCTACCTTTGAAAGATAGGATTCCAGTTTCTCCAACATGGGAAAGTTATTTTCTGATCTTCCACTCTTTAAGTCCATCCCAAGTGCATAAATCCTATTCCCCACTTCTTTTTCTTTTTGTAAGTCTCTCGGATGCATTTGTTGGAGCAAATTATGTACCTTCTTGGATAAGGGTTTGTTGTTCTGTTTCAAGTAACTAACTTCTGCATTGTTTAATCTTTTCAACTTGTTTAGGAGTTCTTCCATGGTTCAACCCGATGATGACAGGAACGTTTGTGATAATGAGGTCACTGTTTTTTCGGAGATTTGAGTGTATGTCATTCACTGAGAATTTGTCAAATACTTGACATTCCTCATTGTTGTCGGTGAAGTTTGGATTTAATGTTTAAGGCATATACTAATAACATAAACTGTTGATATTGATGACAATATTACAAACAGAGATGGAAATTTTATCATGAGAAATGTATCACAGTTACAGATTAGAAGAACCTGATTTGTGCACTGTGAATGCCTTGAATTTATTGCCCAACCTTCATATATTGCAGCAAGGATGACTTTCAAAGAGTAAACCCCTTCATTATGTTGCTTTCTACTATCTGCTACAGCGTTGATACTACAACGGTGATATGCTCAAGTGACGATGTCCTTCCGCTCCACTAGAATATATCCTTTGTTGCCACTACACTCTGCCCTGACACTAAGTATGGAGAATAGTTGATTTTCCTGGTTGTGAATTTCTGCCTTGTATAACAGTGCTAGTTGACTCTTTGACCCTCCCGAAGTGGCTTTAGCTATAAGACATATATGTCCCTCCTTCGACGCTTAATTTTGGCTATTAAATATCAAACTCGGCGAACGATGCTTCCTCAACAACTAGATTTCATCCACTGGAATGTTCGGCCTTTTCCTCTCTATTGGTCTCCGATCTCTTTGCAAAGTTGGCGGCTCCAAGAATGAACAGTTGTCGATTGACTTCAATTGTTGAGGGGGATAACTCTCAACTTCTCATGAGACATGCTGGCTCTGCGTGCAACCAGGATTTAATAGTTTTATTGCCCTCTGCCTCAACGAAATCCTTCGCAAAGTCGGCAGCCTCTAGATGGTTCTACTCTGGGCCACGCATCACTGTCCCTCTGCGAGATACTGCGACTCTCTAAATGTGGCAACTTGACAAGAGCCCCGGCCCAACTGTATGGAAAATTCGGCATCCGACATCTTCGTGTTCAAGCGTCTTCATGTTCGGTGGCTCATACTCCATACGCAGACTGGTAAAATCACATAGGAGTACAAGCGTCCATCCACGATAGTGGTTGCGGATTCCGTCTCGACCCCTTTACGTTAATAATTCGAATCCAAGTCTCATCCACGACAGCTCAACCATCGTGCTCGTGGGCTCGATCTAATCCAAAGTATGGGAATTTTTGTTGAATGATGTGGCCCCCACTGCAGGAAACGCGGTCCACATCTACGCACAATGTTGGATTAGCTACACTGTGTGCCTTCTGTTCACCCGGCGTTGACCTCTGATCCTCTGATCTGGCTTCTTGAACTCGAAGTCTTTAGCAGTGTGAAGGAAGCTCGATGACCATAACTCCTACAAATGATAATATCTCGCTTCAAAATAACACTGAAATCAATTTCAATCTGATGAATGTCATGCTCAGTATACAGAGACAATCATGACTCCAGTGAATATAAGTCAACTTCCTAAGTAAATCTTTGCGTTGAGACTAGCAACAGCTGTAGATCCAACCTGTAGGAGTCCACGATCCACGCATTCACATCATTTTCTCCACATAGCTCCCTTTTTCAGTCAAAATTCATCCATGATGTGGCAATGCGACTGCTCAATATGAAGTTCGGGTGTTCGAACCAGTCATAATTAGAATTTGTTTTGGCTTAAAATTGCAGTAAACACTGCATGCAATATAGATTCAACTCCCGGTCGATGTAGCAATTAAAGAACAAACAAGCTTTTGATCACCTTGGCTTCTTCACTGAGCTCGTTCTTGAAATCAGCTCAGTGGATGTTACAACTGACTCTCAATCTTCTTCATGCCCAACTATGCCTATCTCGACGTATGTTGCCACCATGTGTGTTGCTACAACCGCATGCATCAATTCGACTTCACTGCAACATTCGTCAAATTCCAAGGGTGAAGGCATGCACGTGAGCCCACTTATGTCTGGTATCTCCTCCTGTGCGTCATGGATCTGATTGTGATAATTTGTTTCACCAATCTCTGCTTGATCTGACTGACGACTTCATATCGTACCAGAACGACTTTGTCAGTGAATTGATATTATTGTGAACAACCAACTCAGCTTGTATTTTCAACCAAGCCCAATTCCATTCTACTCGTTTGCTTATTGTTTTAGAGACAATACCAACAAATTATGCCTCACTCACAGTAAACTCAGCTTTTAAAAAATGATAATGAGCTCATCGTCGATTTTTACATATAACTGGGCTATGCAAGACAAACTCAACTTCCCGAGAATAAACTCAGTCTCCTTATAAATGAATCAATCTTCAGCGATTCAACACCTGCAACAAATATCACTCCAACTAGTATGTTTCTTTTCAGCACTTGAGAATAACCCACGAAGTTCTACAATAAACCCTCAGGCTGGCAGGAAGACCAGCTCTAATACCACTTTAATATCCCGTTTGGGATATTACAGTAGATGCTTTGCTTCTTCTATCAGCTTCCTTGATGATGATGTAGATAGCACCATGAGCTCCCTCTTAGATAGACTACTTTAAGAGTAGTGTAAAGCGGTAGATCACCTTGGATCCTTGATGATTATGATGATCAAGGATGACTTGATGATGTCTTCAGCAAAATGATGATTTGATGTTGTTTCCAATAGTGTAGACTTGGCTTCAATCACAAGATGGCTTTAGATTCCTTGAAGGTAAAGATCACCTCTTGAAAGAACCTTGATGTATATGTTCTTTAAGTAAGATCTTTTGTCTTCTTGAGATGGCTTGAGGACTTCTTCAATTTCTGCAAACTGCTCTTTCTTGAATAAATAAAGATCTTAGATCTAGACTTTTATAAAGTAGATCCTTCTTTTGAAAATTGATCCTTGATCTTTTGATCCTTGTGTGTCTTCTTTCCAAACAGCCCTTTCTAGCACCTTAGCTCTAATACCATGTTGAGAATTTGGTAGGGTGGTGTTTAATTCAATTCTCCTACTTGATAATTACTCATGAACTTGTTATGCTTCTTTACTTAGATCTTCTCTTCGTGAACTTATTATGTCTTTCATCAAGTCAATTATCAAAACACAAGAGACTCAAAGTTTAGGCTTTCTAGCCAGGGCCAAAACCTCTCCCACTTGGAGAGGAAAACCTGAAATTAATTCTTCTTATAGATCTTCAATTAACGAGTACCATAACCATGACACAAACCCTTGACACTAGTATGCCTCCAAGACCCTTGTCACTGCTCTTCTCGGCTCCTTATGATGATCTTCCTTTTCTACACTGAACAACACCAGCCCTAGGGCAGCTCAGTCCCTAACCTTCTATTCTTTCTTCCTTTATCTTTCTTCAGTCACCTAAACACTTCTCCTCGGCCTACTTGTTGTACCTTTGTGATCCTCAGCCTTACCTAAGATATACGAGATATGGTGTAGTCCCAAGACCGAACTGTAGTGACCTTGAGACGTTGCAGATCTTCCTCGTCCTTCGCACCCTTTCTTGCCTTCTTGCTTTGCTATATATATCCTTTCTTCCTTGCACCAACAACAGACCTATACCTCGCACTTACTGCAGACTGTAATGGGTCTCAACCATTCTGAAATAGTGCAAGGTAGAATAGTCCTTAAACGGAAGTGTATGTGCCCTCCTTTCATCGTTGAGAAGCCTCCTTCCTACGCTCCAATACTGACCCTGTCTTCACACTATTATTGCAGACTTTTCTGAATTCCTTCCTGCAATTCAGTCTGAAGATCTCACACCAATCCAAACTCTGTCCATGTCTTTTCTACGCAGTCCAGTGGGCTATTTTATAGTAGTCAGACCCTGTAATTAGCCAACCTGACAATGAATAGTCATGTCTATTTTGAGCCAACCTTCCAAGGGGTTTTTCTCCAGCATGTTTAAGCCGACTTCTTCCAACATGATGACAAGGTCTTTGAGGCATACTTTTACATCAATATTTGTCCTTTCACAAGTGTAACATGTTGAGATTTTGTGTATTTGGGGTAGCATCAATTGTGCTCTAGGTCCCAAATTCCGAGGAAGGACTAGAGTTCACCTGATCTACAAGACCTATAAATGGATTTGGGAAATTTCATCTAGTTTAGGAGATATTAAATTAATTAATTATTTTAATGTATTTCCTAAGTTAAAACTTAGGAAAATAAAATAATTAAAGTGAATTTAATTAAACAAGTCATGAAATTGTCTTAAGTCACACAAATCAAGCTTTCTTTTAATCTTAGCCATTGATTAAAGATTTAATCTTGGTCGTTGATTTGTCAACGAAAAAAATATAAAGGAAAGGCTTGGGGTCATTTGTAAGAAACACAGAGGCAAAGCACTGAAGCTAAGCTGAGATTCTAGGGCGGGGTTGCTAAGAATTCTCAAAAGTGTTTCAATTGCAGAGAGGGGAATTTAGACCAAGGGGATGATCTGATCCCGGGTGTAGAATACACAAGAAGCAGAGAAGAGATCAGGAAAGACAACGCAGAGGAAGACAGCAGCAACAGTAGCAAATGGCAGCAGCAGCAGCAGCAGATGGTAACAGCAGCAGTAGTAGACGGCAACAACAGCAAGGACGGCGTGATTTTCAGGAAACCCTTCAGGGGTTACGCAGAGACCCTTATGGGCAACATAGTAACTGCGTCACCCAGTCTGGGGTAACACAGTCCCTTCCAGTGACAGCGTTGAGCATTAGGAGGCCTTCAGAGGCTGACACAGTGTCTTTCAGGGGCAGATCTGGGGTTTCTAGGCCTAGATTTGGCTAAGTTCTGTAAATCTCGTTGGAGGGTGTGGATCAGTCAGTATTATTGGTCTTAGATCAGCCAGGTGTTGCAGATCTAGAGTTTTATCTATAGGGTTTTCCAAATCTGGAACCCAGAGTTGTGTATTTAGAAATATTCTTAATAGTAGAGCCCTCTAGCAGCCAGAGACTGGTTTTCCCACATTGGGTTTTTCCGGGGACAGTTTGTCCAGAAATAACTGTGTCGCTTTGTCTATGTGTGCATGTGCTTATTCTAGATCTGAATTGGTAGAGATCTGTTATGTGTTTTGGAGTATAAAAACTCAGATTGACAGAAAATGTATATATTTATTATTAATAAAAGATGAGATGATTACAATGGGGAATGACCAAGGCTTTAAATACAACCTCATGGTGTCCCTTGGTGAAGGGGCATGATCTGCCCTTTTGCTTAAATAAACCTAAGACAACCTAGGACAATTACATCAAATAATAATTAATAAGTTGTACATAACATTGCCTCTCTCTCAAAAGATGCTTTGTCCTCAAAGCATACCTAACAATGGATGTTGTTGACGAAATGCTTTGGTTTCTCGAGAGGCGAGCTCTTGCATTTTGAGACGACCCCACATTTTAAAAGATCTTGGATTATCTTCTCAAGTTCAGTCTTTTGGTGATGCGGATAGCGATATGGCTTGAGGTTAACAGGGTCTGATCCTGCTTTGACTTCTATTGTATGTTCAATTTCCCTATTAGGAGGCATTTTCATGGGCAGGTCTTGGACTACTTTTTCGAGTTTCTGAATTAGCCATTGTACTTCTGGTGACCCTTCACTGATCATTTTTGCAGATAATAGTTCTAACCGGTGACATTGTACTATATAGGCTAGCGCTCCTTTGCGAATCATTTTCATCATCTTGGATGACGACACTATTTGATTTTTTGGTGCTTGGAATCCATATAACTTGTGCTTCTACCCTTCCCACATAAAGCTTATAAACTGCTTTTGATGGTTGGTAGAATAAGTACCTAAGGTTTGTCGCCATTGGATTCCTAAGACCACATCTACTCTTCCTAATGGTACGATGTAGAATGGAGATTCTAAATTAAAGTCTTGAATCTGCAATTTGACCTTATGGCATTTCCCTACCTTCTCAGTCTTCTTACCATCGGCCACCATTACCTTCATATTGGGCATGGGAAACGTAAAGATGTTGAGTCTTTTGGCCATGGTTGAATCTAAAAAATTGTGGGTGCTGCCGGTGTCGAGGAGAACCACTACATTGTTCTTCTTAATATGTCCTTTTAGTTTTAGTGTCCAGGTTGTGATATACCTGTCATAGTTGATAATGACACTTGCGGAATGCTTTCGTCATCTATTTCTGAAGAAAACTCTGGGGAGTCTTCCATTCCTTCTACATCTGAATCATCATTGTTAGAGTCATTAGTTGCTTCACAGTTATATAGATTCTTTTTCTCTTTTCCTTTAGCGCACCTATGCTTAGGGTCCCACTTCTCGCCGCAATGTTTGCACTTGCCCTCTCTGTATTTCCACGTTAGATTTTTCTCCTTCACGAAGATGGGGTGGGACATATTTTGTGTTGTGTATATTTTCAGATTGAGGAAATCTTCGTCTTGAATATACTCTTTCTGGTTTTGACCAAAATAACTTTTCGAATTTCTTTTCAACAGCTTTTTCTTTTTGTCTTGCTAGTTCTATCGATGTAATGTCGTGAAGCTCAAGCTCTACTTGTATATGGGTTTTAAGTCCCGAAATAAAAGACTGGACTAAACGAGATTCTGACAATCCAAGTACTCGTGTTGCTAAGGTCTCCCATTCTCGAGTGTACTCATCCACATCTCCTTTTTGGCGCAATTTGATGAATGTTGAGAAGAACTCTTCTTCCTTGATACCTTGGAATCTTTTAAAGAAGTCATCCTTAAATTTCCTCCAACTAATAGCAAGCATCATCTTTTTCCACCACATATACCAATTATATGTTTCTCCTTCAATTTGATGGAAGCGTGCTTAATTTTTTCATCATCACTGTCAATTTTGTAAATCTCAAAACATTCTTCGGCTTTATTAAGCCATGCAACACTGCCTTTTTCGTTACCATCGAACTTAGGTAGCTCGATTTTTGCTCTTCATTGATATGCTGCTAACGGCGGAAAGAAAAAAGGATTTTGATTGTTGAATGCATTCCAGAGCTACTTATTTTGAAAATTCGCATTACTATCTTCTTGATGGTGTGGGGATGATGTTTTGTGAGAGTCGGTTTTTTCATGATGATCTTTTGAATTCCTTGAATTGGCTAAATTGTTCTGTTGATTATGTCCACTATTCGGGAATATTTGTTCTTACGTATTTATCTTGTCGCAAATGGTGTTTAGCTTCTGCATTGCTTTGTTATGATTGTCTGTGGACTCACTATGGTTTTGCCAAATTGTCTTTCTATCTGATTTTTCGTGTCCTGAAGTTTTTTGATGTCATCGGAATGTCCTGTAACCTTATCCTCAAGATCGATTAGTCTTTTAGTGAATTCATCGGAATTATTATTGATCTTACTCTCAAGATTGATCAACCTTTTGTTGAAATCGGGCATCGACATTGATGAAGACATCGAGCAGCAGCGATTTCAAGGAACGTTGAATGCGGCAGCAGCATCGCTTGTAACAGCTGAAGGCAGCCAGCAACAGTGAAAGGCAGTCACAACACGAACTGGCTCTGATACCAATGGAGTATAAAAACTCAGATTGACAAAACATGTATATATTTATTATTAATAAAAGATGAGATGATTACAATGGGAAATGACCAAGGCTTTAAATACAGCCTCATGGTGTCCCTTGGTGAAAGAGCATGATCTTTGATCATGCCCTTTTACTTAAATAAACCTAAGACAACCTAGGACAATTACATTAAATAATAATTAATAAGTTGTACATAACATGTTTTTCTTTGATGTTAACTTGAATTTTTTCAGTTGATAACTTGTATAAGTAGGAGAAGCTTAACCGGATTAACAGAAATAATTTTTGCATAAGAATTAAGATTCAGAAATTTCTACATGGTATCAGAGCAATTGCAGATCTAGAAGGGTCACTAGCTGAAGAATCTGAAGGATCTAGCTGCAGAAAGCAGTTGGAAAGGCAGCAGAAAAGCAGATATGAAAGGACAGTGCAGTTTTCAGGAGGAGATTCACGCAAAGGGAAGGGTGACACTATCTAGTGCTGTGTCCTAGCAAGCCCACGCAATTACTGCGTAGAGACAGCTCAAAAACAGCACTGGTTGGGTCTGAAGCCAGCCAGTGTGATTCAGATCTGAATCTGTCAAATCCAGAAAAAGTCTACAGAAAAGTTGCAGAAATTCAGAGGAGCTGGTGGGGTTAAACTTCTGAAGTTTTCATATTTTTAACCTTAGCACAAGTGACAAAGTTTGGGAAGAGATCAGCTTCTCAGAGAGTTTCTTGCCAAAGGAAACTTGCAGTTTGATTAAAGGATCAAAGAAGAAGCTTAATCATAGTTGATTTGGTAGATTTCCAAGGAGGGAAATCAAGTGTCAGAGGGAGCAGAGGGTTCCCAGTTCGGATAGGACCCTAGATCCAAGATCTCTAGCATAGAGAAGAGGAGCTCTAACACATTCTGAGCAGATGGCTCCTCATGGATTGCGTGATCAAGATAGGCTAGAGGGTCTCTCAAACTTTTCGGTATGGAAAGCTAGGATCCTGATTTTCCTATAGGCATATGGTCTAAGAGATCATGCAGAGCAGACCCTGGCCACGCCGACAAATGCTAAGAAGGAAGAGGAGGAAGATGCAGCCTTGGCATCGAAGAAGCAGCCGAAGAAGAAGAAGGATCTATCTAAGATCAAGTGCTTCCAATGTGGCGAAATGGGACATTTTTCCAACCATTGTCCAGAAAAGAAGAAGGACAAGGAAGCATCTTCTTCCAAAGCAGCAGTGGCAGATGATGGGTCAGGAGATGATGTAGCCATGAGTGCTCATGAACCATGGAGGTGGGGTGACATGGACATGTAGAGGAGCTACATGGAAGTAAGGCAGGATCCTTGAGTAGCTCATCTCTTGGATAACAAGCGAGCTACGGCAACCTTAAGATAGTAGCGAAACAAGTGGAGCAGTGGGTGCATAGATCACAGATGAGGCAGAGGTAGAGGCAGATCTAGAGGCTGGGAGGAGCAACGCAAAGCATAGCAGCAGCAGCAGCACAGAGGCTGACGTGACTTCAGCAGCGCAGTGCAACATCTGCTTACACAGCGAAGAGCTGCAGCAGCGCAGAGAGCTTCAGAGGGACACCGCAGTGCAGCAGCAGCATGATAGATTTCAACACAAGGAGCTGATGTGACTTCAGTAGTGTAGAGGGAGTCTGATTACGCAGGCAGAGTTGTAGTTGTGCATTGTTCTTTAGATGCCAGCACAGATTTGTAGCCTATGGAGCTTCAGTGATGAGGATGCATCCCATCTGACTTGTCTGTCAAAGATTGGGCAGGAGATTAAGTTGTTTCTCTCAACAACTGAAGTTGCAGTGCAGCAAATCAGCAGTGGCAATGCTATGAGCAGCACAGATGTAACACATTGAGAGGGAGCTGCAGTACAATGGTTGTAGTGGCAGTGGCAGAGTCATGGGCAGCAGTACAAAATGGCAGTAGCAGTGCAGAGTTGAGTGGCAATAGGCCAAGCTTCAGCAGCACACAACCAGTGCCCAAAATCTTGTAATGCATAACTATGATGTATTGCTAGAGCACACCCTTGATGCTAAGAGGGAGTGTTGAGATTTTGTGTATTTGGGGTAGCATCAGTTGTGCTCTAGGTCCCGAATTTTGAGGAAGGACTAGAGTTCACCCGATCTACAAGACCCATAAATGGATTTGGGAAATTTCATCTAGTTTAGGAGATATTAAATTAATTAATTATTTTAACGTATTTCCTAAGTTAAAACTTAGAAAAATAAATAATTAAAGTGAATTTAATTAAACATGTGATGAAATTGTCTTAAGTCACACGGATCAAGTTTTCTTTTAATCTTAGCCATTGATTAAAGATTTAATCTTGGTTGTTGATTTGTCAATGAGAAAAGTATAACGGAAAGGCTTGGGGTCATTTGTAAGAAACACAGACGCAGAGCACTGACGCTAAGCTAAGATTCTAGGGTGGGGTTGCTAAGAATTCTTAGAAGTGTTTCAGTTGCAGAGAGGGGAATTTAGACCAAGGGGATAATCTAATCCCGGGTCTAGAATACACCAGAAGTACAGAAGAGATCAGGAAAGACAGCGCAGAGGAAGACAGCAGCAGTAGCAGACGGCAGCAACAGCATTCAACAGCAGCAGCAGTAGCAGACGGTAGCAGCAGTAGCAGCAAACGGCAGCAGCAACCGCAACAGACGGCAGCAACAGCAGCAGCAAGGACAGTGTGATTTTCAGGAAACCCTTTAGGGGTTACGCAGAGACCCTCAGGGGCAGCGTAGTGACTGCGTCACCCAGTCTGGGGTAACGCAATCCCTTCCAGTGACAGCGTTGAGCATTTGGAGGCCTTCAGAGGCTGACGCAGTGTCTTTCAGGGGCAGATATGGGGTTTCTACGCCTAGATTTGGTTGAGTTCTGTAAATCCCATTTGAGGGTGTGGATCAGTCAGTATTGTTGGTATTAGATCAGCTAGGTGCTACAGATCTAGAGTTTTCTCTGTAGGGTTTTCCAGATCTGGAACCCAGACTTGTGTATTTAGAAATATTCTTAATAATAGAGCCCTCCAGCAGTCAGAGACCGGTTTTCCCACATTGGGTTTTTCCGGTGATAGTTTGTCCAGAAATAACTGTGTCACTTTGTCTATGTGTGCATGTGCTTATTCTAGATCTGAATTGGTAGAGATCTGTTATGTGTTTTGCTTTGATGTTAACTTGAATTTATTCAGTTGATAACTCGAATAAGTAGGAAAAGCTTAACCGGTTTAACAGAAATAATTTTTGCATAAGAATTAAGATTCAGAAATTTCTACATAACATGATGACTCTATTTTTATACATTTATGACAAGATGAAAAATCCCTAAAAGGCATCAAGAAGAAGTCTTTGACCTATAATAAAACTTCTTGCTCATGAAACCCATGAAGCAAGTATTTACAAAATATATTTTATTATCTTTGTCTTCTTCATTACATAAACTCATAATTACATAGTCGTTATGAAGACCGATCCTAGTTACACTTTCTAACAGTCTGTATATCCTTATCACTCAAACTAGAAACAAGTGTCTTATGTTCCCAAGAACGTCGATGTCACCATAATCCAGTCCTATGATAACAATTCATCCCAAGTTTCTAGTAATCGCAAGATTACACAAGAAAATAATTTGGGATGGTTAAATACCTTCACGGTACAACAATTCTGAACTACACTGAAAAATTTATATTGTCTTGTATCATCTAGGATGACCGTTCCAAGAAGTAAGAAAGACAAGAGGACATTACGAGACAGAAAAGATATCAAGTCTTTTCATTAATAAGCTTTGAGGATTGTTGACCATTGGAGTGGCACTTGATGATAATGAGAAGACTCCATGCCCAAGGATGAACCAGAAGACATTTGTACCATTAGATATTATCAGTTCAACAGAGTTTTTAAACTCTAATTCTATTTTTCATCATCTTTCTCTCGTACCCAAATTCCACACCCTACGGGGAATTGTAATAAGTGATGCTACTAATGACGAATTTGAGTCAGTATTGAGTCTGTAACAAGCCTACAATGTTGGGACTTGATCAGTAAGGGAGTACACCTTGGAGTGTTTTTTTTACTTGGTTAATTATTTCTTCTTTTTAGCGGCAAATAATTTTCTAGGCTTTTTTACTCATTGCATTACCCCCAAAGCCGAGGTGACGACTTGAAGGTTGAGCCCCTAACGCATCTTAGTATCTAGAGCCAATGTACATTACCATACTAGATCACGCAAAAAAATTCGTGGAATTTGGTTAGGTCTAGGTAGTGATTTTTTAATTTTTTGATTTCCCGCAGGTCAAAAATTGCAATAAAAATTGTAATTGGATTGTAATAAGTTTTGTCTAGAGAAGTTGTATGGGGTATAAGTAATCAAAATTACACCTCTCACCCTCAACTTTCTACTATGACACATTTTCAGAGGTTAATAATGAGTTTTGGACCTTCAAAACCCACATTTCCTAAGTTTAGTGGAAATTGAGGAATTTAATTAGGCTAGAATTAAATTAAATAGAGAGAAATAAATTATTCCATGTGCCAAAATGACATGGAAATGTCTTGGAAATTATTCTAAGTCAAAGAGTTGAGTCAACGGACATGTGGAGGATGACAGAGCACACTGCATCATTAATTCATAATTTATTTATTTAAAATCGAATTTCCCAGAGATAAAGCGGTAGTTACACACAAAGAAAATCAAATTTATTAAAGGCAGTTGAGCATAAAAGGAATATTCTATAGGATCAGTTGATTCAAGACCAAGTGTGGACCTCTTGTCACGAGCATCTAAAGTGCGACAACACTCAACACTTCACTCAGAGGATTTACACTATTCCTTGAGTTTAGACTACGCAGTCACTCAGAGGAAACACACAGTTCTCAGGGACCTACGCAGAAGATCACTAGGGTCATCTACAGGTATGGTTTCAATTGGTTCGAGTTTGCAGTGTCGGACTTGGTGTAGCACGAGACTTCGTTTGGCTTATGGATGAGTTCACTGGATCATATGGGAATTCAATTTCCCTTGGTGTGCCCAAAGAAATTTGATTTTGCTCTAGGTGTCTCAGTCTTCTCCATATGGAGTTTGGCTTACCTTTACTTGAGATTTGCTCCAAGTTCACTTCTCACATGCATTTGTCCTTGGGAATTGCTTCCAAATCTCTATATAAAAAAGTCGTGGGCTATTGTATTGTATCATGTTATGAGCTATTGGGCTTGAGGAATCTCTGCCATTTTGCATATCAATAAAATCAAGACTTTGGGGCTATTTAGCGGATGTTCTCTTGGCGTTATGAGGTGATTTCTTTCCATACTATTGTTATTGTGTTTGAATTCATTTACATGTTTGATCAGTATTAGTTTATATTTTCCATCTATCTTGGATTGATACACACAAGCTATCTTGCATGTATCATTGATTTAGAGTACTATTCTAGAAATAAGTTTGCCAAGTCATTTTCAGAGGAATGTTTGGTTTATCTTATTCATTATGATGCTCTCATCCCTTTTCAAACTGATATTTGTTCAAGTGTGTAGGGAAGATATATTCGTATTGTGTGCAGGAAATCCATCTAGGCATGGGATAAGTCTCACATGGACCAACTCACTCTTAGATTCATAGCGATCTAAGACTCAGCTATTTTCAACCCCAAGTCTTTAATCAAAGGAGAACCAAGAGGGAGTTTTCTCGTTCTCTAGCTACTTGATCATCTACTTCCAATTTTAAAATCTAAAAGTTTCCCTTTGTAGAAGCGTTTTAAAGTCATATTTGCTACTTCAAGAGCATTTTCTAGACTAGGCAAAAATGAGAGTTCACTCCCATTTCTTGAGCTAGTGTCTTTGTATATTAATTTGAAATTTAGATCTTGTTTATTTCGATCTAATGTTTGGTTTTCTTTCGCAGCCCATAAGCTTGAGCGTGAACAACAATGAGCTTGAGGAAAAGATGGCGAAAAACTATTGATCTTCCTTGCATGCAAAGTCTTCCATTTCCTCAAAATCGATTTTTAGGGACGCCGTGAGCACCTTTAGGACAGCAGCAACATGATCTTGGCCGTGGGCCTTGAACCCTTGTAAAATTTATGCTTTTGAAGGTTTTCACCATGAGTTTTTGGTTGTCATATTTGAGAAGGAGATCTAGCTTTTTCCAATCTCTATCTTCGTAAAAGAATCTCCTTTTGGGCAGCCTTCTTAGAGGCTCTTTTTCTCATTCGTAATCACTAATAAAATAACATTTTTTACTTGAGGGAGCTTGGGATATTTTTCCCATGGTATCCCTCTTCCTTGGTTGAAGAGGAAGGACCTTCTTGGGTGGATCGATTCATTTTCTGATTTTCATTTCATGCATGCTAACGAATTAACAACTAATACACTCTACATCCATCTCACTAAATTTTGGGTTTAATTAAACTTACATGCATGAGCTCCAAAGGCTTCAAACTTGAGGAAATCTCTTTTCATGTGTGTGAGCAATTTACATGGTTGGTAAGTTTCGATTAAGTTAATGTTTATGCTTCATTATTTAGTCCATGCATGTTATACATTTTGAAAAACTATTGAATCATTTTTGTATCTTAATGAGAACTTATTTCATTCCACTTGCCTATTAATGCTACAACACACATAAGTCTATTTGTCTCTCAAAGTTTGGTTCATTATTGCAAGTAAACACTATCTCATCTCTTGTGGAACATTGCATGTATCATTTAATTGGGATTAATCAACATTGATTTCATACAAACACTCATTAAAACTTTACCTCCAACATAAGTTGGTTGTATAGACCTCTAGGAACCCTCTACTCCCCTATTGACTCCTCACTGTGAGATCCACATGATTTGGGCGAGGGTGAGGTCTAGGGATTGAAGAGTTGATTTGAAATATTTGTTGTAGAGATAGTTAACTAAAATTAACCAAGAGCTCTCTTCATCACATTTCTTTTTACTTGTCTTTTGATGGTTGTTGATCTCATGCAAGTATTGTGATGTTTACTTTCCATATTCGCAAAGTTTAATTTCATATTTAGCATCTAATTTTTAGTTGTTTCTAATTATGACAAGATATGTTTTAATGTTGTGATTTGGTTATTCCATAATCAATTTTATTTTGCAAATATCTTGTGCTAATATCTTTTGTTTCTATTTCAAGATTATTGTGTTTTCATCTCTTTGAACACTATTTTTACTTTTGAACACGTTATTTGTAAAGGCACTGGTTGAATGGTTTGTCATTATTATTTCAAAGTTGCTCATAAATGCTTATGGATCTTTAAAAGCAATCCAATTTCACTCTAATATTCTCCTAAAAACTCACATATTTAACTTAGTTTTTCTTTAGGGACCACCTTCCATAGCTAACCTAGGATATAGCTTAAAAGGAGAGAGTCAGGAAAAGGTGGCAACCCCTTTTCTGAGTTCCTTGCCACCAACCACACCTTGTGGCATTAAAGGCTTTTCTCACTAACTAGTAGGTAGGTGTAGGCGACAAGCGATTAACAAGGACAAAGCTCTTCTAAAGGGGAAGGCAATGTTATGAATGTAAGTAATTAATAATCAATAGTTAAACAATGATTAATGCATTGACGAGGCATGTCTCAAAAGACATGACCGTTCATGAAAGGGCACTTGCCTAGGTATATAAGTGGGTCCTCATTTGTAACAATCATATCTCATATCTCTTGTATTCAAACCATGGGTTTGAACATCGCGATTAAATCGCGATTTTTTTGGTAAAAATTGTGGGCCCATCAAACAACAACCCTATAAGTTCAAAAATCGATTCTTTTTTTTTGTCATTTTAATGGTAATGTTAAATTCTTAAAGTAAAAGGATATTTTATCCTTTTACTTAAATTTTTAACATTACGACTCAGGATGTTTAAGAGTGGTTTCGACCTCATTGGATTTCATATGGAGAAACTAAAATTTTAGATTTCACTCAAAATTCAGCAGACTTAATGGTTTTCAGCGTTTCATGGTTTGGGGATTTGCATTGTTTCCATTTGATTCTATTATGTGTAAGGGTATGAGATTGGCATTTGATCAAGAGTATGAAGTCCTTTAAGAACCTTGATGTTGGTGGCATTGATTGTTGAACTTTGTTGATGTTGGTGGTATTGATTGTTGAACTCCCCTAGTGTGGCCTTAACAAGAATGTACCCTTCACTCAAAGGAAAACAACTGGTTAGGCATGTTAATCTTTTTCTACCACATTTTAAGGTTGAGGAGATGAACCCTTCACTCAAACCAAAATCATTGGTTAGGCATGTTAAACTTTTTCAATTTCTATCATGCTATAAGGTTGAGCAATCAAAGTACGAAGACTTTGAGCTAGATGATGTTTATGTATCTCTTGTTGATGATCCCATTTCTAGTAGCGATGAATCAATGATGAGTTTCATGAGGAGGAGGAGGAGGAGCAACAGCAAGAGGAGGTGACACCACCTACCCCTGCTACCGGTAGAGGACGTGGTCTGCCTCCTTTAGCTCCTGGTGCTTCAGGATCTGGAGCACAACAGAGTCCATTGCCAGCACCGCCAGCGTCTTCGTCTAGAGGGACAGCTGTTACATTTTCTCGCAAGAGGGGCAGAGGAAATCAGTAGTATAGGTTATTTGGTGCATTCCTTTGTATAGAAGACTCATGATATGAGATACATTATTATATTTTTTGTTGATATTTTGAGGTTGAGTTGAGACTTAGGACTTAGTATTCAGGACATGATTCACTATTATGTGTGATGTAGCACTAGACATGATATTACACGTCTTATATATTAGTTTTTTTTTCATATTTATGTGTCAATGCATTTATTTTATGTTGTGGGTGCTTTAGATATTAAAAAAATTGAAAAAAAAATGAATATTTTTGTATGTGCCGATTTTTTCCTGATTTTACGATTTTTTCCCGATTTTTACGATTTTTTTCGATTTTTTCCCCTCGCCTATTTAATCCCGATCGCGATTTTCAAAACATTGATTCAAACATTTCTATATAAATACTACTTGTCCTATAATGGCTACTTTTATATTTCAGATATTCTAAATATTCTGCTGCGTATACAAACTTTCTTTGTAACAACACTCCTTTCAGTACTTATTATTATCCTTAGATATAATACATTACACATATTATATAACCTTATATTCATTACAGCCGAAAAGAAATATCAAAAGTTCACACCCAATCCAATCTCTTGTTCATTTTAAAATTAACTGTAAATTTAATTCATCAATGCCACTAAAACTGACATTTTGACAGAGATATATTGTTTTGGTACATACATGAAAATTGCATTTTTGCATATGGATAAACATGAATGCATCCCAGCAATTTATGTACTTGTCATACCTCAAGCCTAGGCCTTTTAGCAGTCGCTGTTGCTGTTGACAGCATTTTTGAAGACTCCAAATCTGTAATCCAGTGAGGACTATAATCCAAACTTCCATCTGAAGATGCAATAATGACAGGTAATGAACTCATGCAATGCCTCACTTTCTTTGCAGCAGCACCGCTATCCAGCGACATGAGATTATTTTCCTGCAAATGAAATCTTGTCATACTAACAAGGTCCTCCCCAACAGTGGCCTTGGAGTTTGTAGCCAGTGCAGAACCCGCCATACTGTCTGACAAATTACCTACTGCACGCAAATCACTCACTCCAGATTTGAAGGCCTCTGGGGACATCGAATGAATCTGTAAAAAAATAAAAGTTAGAAAATATATCCATGACTCTAGCTTCTATACTTCACATTATTTTTTGAAACAGAACCATAACTCTAGAACATATTTGTCTAACATTTAGTAACAGGAAACCTGAAGCACAAAATCAAAGTAAAGATCTGCTGGTATTGATCTGGGCTCACTATTTTAAGATGAACAAACTTAAAGCAGTGCATAACTTCTGTTTCATGTGGCAACGGAGGTAAAGAATGAGAGTTTTCTTGTACATAGAACATATCCCTACTACAAACTCAGTGTGGTGATCATATTCCATTATGAAACTTCAAAACCAGCATATGATCTTGGTCTGACCAACTGCAAAGCGAGCACCGAGTACACATGCTGTATTCGAGCCCGACAATTTGCACCCATGAATAGGTTTTCTCCTAGAAGTATTGGACTCTAACCAGGTAATTTCTTACATAAACATGTAGAAGTGTTGGACTATAACCAGGTATTTGCCTACATAAATAGGTGTCTTCTTCAACGTAGATGTATCAGATGCTAAGCATTAGTAGGTCACATGCACATGCAGGTAGTTTCTCAACTGTAATGAGGTGTATTGCTGCACAACAAACCATAGTCAAATGGTGGTAAGTTGATTGAAACTATAGTGGCAATGCTACAGATACACTGGTACAATTAAATCAGTATGACTTTCGTTATAAATAACTGAGGAAATATTAGCTCAAAAGGAAACAGTAGCTAGATATTGTGAGCCAATAGTAGCCACTTGTCAAGAGAAAGCACTCTTATTTGGCAACAGAAAGTAGTAGAAACCACTATGTTGGATACCACATTGGCAAGGAGGGATTAAACAGGGGGGATATCACAAGGAGCTTATAATGGCCACTGCATGTTGATCATGGACCACCTAAATACTCTTCCTTTTCCTTCATTTCATATCCATTCATTAAATGTGCATTCATGAGCAATCATTGCACCTTACAGAGGAATTGCTCCCGTGCAAGAACCATGAAAGCAGATGTTTCTTCCTTGTTTTCTTCACCCTTGCTACATTATGGGGCTACGAACTCACCCAGACAACCATCCAATCTTAAGCATCTCATTTCATATTCCATACAACAGTCTAAAGGGGATCTGTCTGTCCATAATTTATGTTGTGTCTGCAGGCAATGAAAATACCACTCATTATTTATGGCATATGAATGATGGCATTTTTCCATCCACAATAACTGTTCCTGTAATCTCACTGTCACTGGTTTATGTAGTTTTTCTGTCTACAATATGTGCACCTAACAACTTCATGTCATGGACACAATATTCTTCATGACATTACGCCACTGCTTTATGGCATCTTACAGTGTGTACATGAGGAACTTGTGTGTTGTTTCAGCAAACTTCTTCACACAAGTGTAGGCAACATCTGTTAACCTGGTGCCTCTCATGGTTGTGGTCAATATCTGCTGATCTAACATTTCTAATGAGCATGGAAAACATTTATTCATCTAACATATTACCTACAATCTGCAAATCCCTGTTGGTGTTTTGCACATGGTCAAAGGTTTCCTGTTGAATTATCATCTTTTGAAGTTGAGAGTTATCTCCTTGAGACTTTAAAAAATTGTCGAAAGTTTTGTCCCCATCCTTTCTTTTACAATCAAGACTTCTTTCCCTCAACTGTCAGGACCACTCAAACAAAGATCTCTCGCATACAAACTCATCTACCAATACAAAGTCTAGGTATCAATAATCTTATACCAAGTCAGTTTTTTAATGATGCATGCAGCTACAAAAGAAACTTGTAAAACAATGTTATAGCTGTTGATAGCGAAATGTTTATCTTGTATATCTATCGGATTATAAAAATTGTTCTCCTCCAATATGGTAAACCTCTCCATTGTTCATGACTCTCAAATTTAAATTATATCCCTTTCCAATATTTCACTGCATAACAGTTTTTCAAAGAATTTGCCTGAAATACCACTTGAATCATCTTTCTAATTCTTGACAATTTGCATTAGCAAACTAGTCTAAATTTTGTACCAACGAATGTACAAAGCGAATCAATGTCTATTAGATGCAGACATTCCTGTAGTAATCTCATTCTTTTCCATCATATCCAAAGGCTATAAATTTTTCTCCTAAAAAAATCTGCAACTGTGATGAGTCATTTCCCTACCATAAAATTCCCTAGGTCATCTAAACTTAATTTCTTAGTGTTGGAAAAGATGAGATAAGAAAGGACAAAATTTTATTCATGCTCAGCAAATGCCCAAAAAGTAGGGAAATGGAACTGATGTTATGTCCCCATTTTTATTTTACTCTATAGTACAGCCAAGGTGGATTTCCAGAACACGAGATGGTCAGGTCATGGGAGCAGGTTTATGTCATCAAGGGTTCCAAGGGAGTTTTGATGAGTTTTTACGGGGTCTAATGGCATTCTCTTGACATATTCTATCATCTGCACAACTTTTCTTTCGTTCTGTTGCATTCCGACAACATTCAGAAAATGGGGTTATGATTGAGCCTGACTTAATTAATTTCGCTTGAGTTGGCATTCCGGGAGAAATATTTGACGGAATACCTCAGAGTGTAATAGCATGTTGGAACCGGAATGAGAAGATCTACAGGATGGGATGCTGAGAGGTGACTTTCAGTGGCTGGAGAGAGTATGGTGGAATATTTACCAATTTCTTTGATTAAAAATGACTTTAATTAGTCATTTAATTAAGGAAAAATAATTAATTGGAGGAAAATGGCCAAAAGTGACTTACGTGAGACATAATAAAATTAAAAGGTCACTTAAGATAGAGTCAATGGAGGAGCTTCTAGAATAATAATAAAATAATGAAATGAGATGCTTCTAGAGGCTTGGGGGTCTATCTATGGAGATCTATAATAGAGGAGGAAATCGTTTGGAGAGATCTTGGAGTTGAGTTTTCTTTCTTGTGGAGAGGTTTGGAGAACCGGGAGTTCTCAGGCTTCAGCTTCAGCAGTAGCCCCAGGACAAAAACCCTTGAGTGATTCAGTGAGAGTGGGCGAACACCCAACTCTTCCCCTAGTGAATTCATCTAGAATTCACAGGTTGTAGCTATTGTTTTCAGTTCAAATTTTGGTGGCCCAATTTAGTGTTGTAGTAGATATCTTTGAGGCCATTACCTCAACCATTTACAGTTTTTGTACCAATATTTTCTATATTAATAAAATAAGGCTGAGTTCTATTGCATGTGCATTCTATCAATTTTCAGTTGTAGTTTTATTTTCTTGTTTGCCCATTAATGTTACGGTTTCAATTTGTGAAATGCGTTTTTGAAATTAACGATATAAATTCTAAAGCAAATTTTCTGCAAAAAAATTATTTGGGATATTACAGTGGTATCAAAGCTGGTTTTCCTGCTAGCCTGGGGGTTTTAATTGCAAATTATTCGAGGGTTTATATTGGAGGGGCCGAAAGAAAATTATTTCCAGAGGAAAAAATATTAAATTATTCTATTTGTCGGAGCTGTGATTTGTCGCAATAAAATATATTTTGTTGGACAAATAAGCAATCTTTGTGGATTAAATTTTTCTAATCTATTTGCCGGAGGATAACTATTGCAGGTGTGTCAAAAAAAATTAAAAAATACCAGACCACATTTGTTAGAGGTGAATTTCCAGTGATTCGCAAGTGCCAAAGTGACACATATTGCCAAAGCCAAATTTGTCTATTTTATTGAGCCAAATTTATTTTATGAAGCTGAATTCATTTTGCTGGGATGAAATTATCTTACTAGGCCAAAATTATTTTGTTGGGTCGAATTTATCTTTTTGGACCAATATTATTATGATGGGCCAAAATTATTTTGTTGTGCCCAATTTCTCTTAATCATTGAAATTATTTTATTGGGCTGAGTTTATCTTGTCCTGCGGAATTTTTCTTGTTGAGATGAATTTCTCTTGTTGGGTCGAATTATTTTGTAGCAGTTGAATTTATTAGAGTCCAGTTTAATTGCTAGAGCTAGATTTATCTATTGGAGCCAAGTTTCTTTTCTAAAGCCTAGTTTATTTGTTGGAGCCGAATTCATTTGCCGAAACTCGAATTTATCTACTGGGCTAAGATTATCTATTGGGGTTGAGTTCATTTGCAAGAGCTAATTTATTGCTTGGGTACAACTTTTATGTGTTGAGGAGCCACTACTTGTTGGGTAATCTTCAAGAGAATATCAAGGTTTTTGATTTGATATATTGCTTGTATTCTTTTTTATCAAATTAATATTTCCCTTGAAGTTTATAATCTTGCTCTCAAAGCGTTCGAAGAAATGTCTGCTCATAAACTGTTTGACAAAAAGCATCAAAGAAAATTTTAAATTTTGTTTGGACTAGAAACTCGCACTAAATTAGGGCTTTCTGGGGCAACTAAAATTTGTCCAAAATATTTCTGGGTTTTTTCGGGTTTTATGAGAGGAGTTTGTGGTTAAAATTTCATAATTTTCTAAACAGTATTCAAGCTGTAAGTCAACATTCCTTCAGCAATTTGTATTATTGGTAAACTAGGTAATTCACACCACTTGGTGGGCTTGATTTCGGCTTGGAGTTAAGCCAAACCATTTCTAGTTTTTTATGGTTTTAGTGTGAGAGGCTCCACGTTAAATTTTCATAATTTTCAAAGAAATTTTGACTCTTGAGGGTAGAAACTCCAATTCTTCTTCAATAGCGGTTGTAGTATTTTTTGGGCAGTGTATGCTACATGTTTCAGTCATTTTCAACAATTGGGTCTACTTCATTTCACCTGGGTTTTGCATGCATGCAGTGTGGTATCGAATTCATTTGAGCATTATAATTCCCTCAAGTATTTGCCTCTCATGCTTATTTATGTTGCAAGTGTTTCCACTTTATCTGCAAAGTGTTTGACAAAAGTACTGCTTGGTAACTGTTTGTTAAAATTTCTCAAATAAAATTTTCAATATTTTCTAAATTAATGAGAGAGTATGGTGAGTCTACATAAGGTGTCCATATTTGGACCTCTATCTAATTGTTGAGTATGTCTTGAAGTGAAAGGCCTTTGTATTGAGTCAGCTACTATTATGTACTTCTATTGTTGCTATCAGTGAAAATCATGCATAAAATAGCTTGATGTACTTGTCATTCTTCAGCTAAAACATGGATCAAACCTTCATAAATTCTCTTTATAAATTAGCAGCAGAAATCAACAGATCCTTTTGCAAGCAGATACTTACTATGCTATAGAAAGAGAAACCACAGAAAGAGCATGAGATGGGACAGAAAATTTATGCACTTGCTACAGATTTGAGATGCATGGGGGTTACAACAAAACCCCTTCTCAAACAAGCAGAACTTGCTTCACTCCTCTCCTAGGTGCATCAGTCAGATGGAAAGAGCTTGATTTGGGCTCTAAAACCATCCATGCTTTCTCTCATAAAACACAATTTTTTGGAAAACCCTTGTGTAGGGGGGAAGCTTCCAGTTGCATCTTGTCTCAATAACATCATCAGACTAACCGCACCTATACTTCCTTACAACGATGATGTTATGAGGAGAGTTTTCAAACCCATAGTGGAGAACTTTTAGGATTTGGATAATAGTGAAGGCCCTACCTTTGGGAAGAGGCGAAAGATTTAGGAAGTCATGACCTTGGTTAGATCTTATGACCTCATGTTTGAGTAGGAGTGTGACGATTTGATCCTACAGATGTTTCAATGCTTCACAGCATTAGGAAACATCATCCTGACACGGTCATAACACAAATGCAGTCCATTTTGTCTTCATGCATGGGAGGACATGATGCCATTTGTAGGGAGTTACAGTCTAGATTGTTGGCCATTTGGAGGGAGGAACAGTTGGTTTCACCTGTTGCTTATGAACTAGCCAAAAGGTTGGTTGAGCAAAACATTGGGTTATTCAGGAGACGATTGACTCAAGAGGAGTTGCAGTGGATTTGTGGTGACAAACCATGCAGCAAGAATGAGCTGAGGAGGAAGGGTCTTTGCTTCATTTGCAAGAAACCTTGGGGACCTGACCACTCATGCATGGGTGACATTGAGGAGATGACAGGGGTAGATTAGGAGTAGATTCCTTCTAACTTTCAGGATGAAGATTCTTCTTTGGATGTGTCCATGGGTTCATACAAGGATGCCTCTGAGGAGCATGAGCCGTCATGTGGGGTTGCTTACAGCAGGCCAAATTTATTTTCTGATGTGTATATACTAGAGTGAGCAGTCAGTGGATCCTTTGGGATATATTCAGGGTGATGAGTCACCAATGATTATTCAACATGAGCAGAATATGGTGGAGCATGAGTCAACTGAGGAGGATGTTATACACAGTATGCATGATGAACCTTTTGTGGAGAGCCAGTTGGAGGTTCATGTTGATCCCATGATAGAGGAGGATAAGCAACCATCTTTTGGACCAATCATTGATGAGGAGTAGACAGATACACAGGTAACCAACATGATTGTTTCACTTTCAGTTAGTAGCCGTCGGGAGAGGATTCAGCATTTCAGGGCAGATCTTATGGCATTGAAGCAGAAGATCCAGATACTCTAAGGCACCATCTTGCAACAATACAATCAAATTGAGGAGCTTATAAGTGTGTGTACTGATGCAGCAGATAAGTTGCCTAATGTTGAGGGGTGGCTGAGGGTCCTAGCAAGGCAGCAAGAGTACACATGGGAGTTTAAGAACAACCCTCTCTAGGAGTACCTAGACAGGGCTTGCAACATGGATTATCCACTCTTGTCCATTATAGAGAGAGGGGTAGGGTTTCTTGGACAATTCTTTTTGATTGACCAGGAAGAGAAAAATGAATTGAGCATGGACAAACATCATCATAGTAGACTTGTTCCATGAGCAGGAACCCATGTATTCAATCCTTCCCTCGGGATGGAATGGCGAGGGATCGTGAACTCGTATCCTATTGATGGAGCAGTATTTTTATTCAGGGGCATAGTGCAGCGAGAGCCCTTACGTGTGAGGGATACTGCATGTTTCAGATGGCAGTAAGATGTAGGCCATCAACTCATTAGCATTTCAGCACAACATCGACATAGTGGGATTGACCTTGGTTTATGCCAGGGGTTGGACTAGAGAGAGGTGATGAGTTGGTATTCTACTCGTGGAGTAGCACCTATGGTCAGAGACAGAGCGCAACTAGAGCCATGGGGAGTGGACGAGGATGATTGTTTATGGTGGTTTTGGGATCCAAGTGGTGGATGTTAAGATTTTGGGGTAGCATCGGATGTGCTCTAGCTCCCAAATTTTGTGGAGGAGCTGGAGTACATGAGATCTCCAAGAGCCAGAAAGCGTTTGAAGAAATTCCATCAGGTTTAAGAGATATTTAATTCATTAATATTTTTAATTAAGGACCCTAAGTCTAACTTAGGAAAAGTAAAAGATTAAAGTGAATTATATTAAACATGTGATGAGAATGACTTAAGTGACACAGATCAAGCAGCTTCTAATCTTAGCCGTCAATTAGAGATTAGATCACGGTCGTTGATGTTTCAACGATAAAATTATAAGAGAAGGGCTTGGGGAGTTGGAGAACACACACATAGGCGGAGCACTAAAGCTAAGCTAAAATTCTAAGGCGTGGTTTGCAAAGAATTTTAGAAGCAGTTTGCAGTGCAGCGAGGGGCAGTATTGGCAAGGGGATGGTTTGATCCCAGGCAAGAGTACAACATCGGCACAGAGGCAGCATACCAAAGCAGGGCAGAAGCAACCATGTGCTACGTAGTCCAGTAGACGCCACGCAGAGGCAGCAGGAGCCACGCAGGCCCAGTTACGACAGCGTAAGCCCTTCAGGGGTGACGCAGGCCCTTCCAGTGCAGCGCAGATGCCGACGCAGGCCAATCAAGTTGACACAGAGGGCTGAAGAGCAGCGCTAGGGTTTCCGGTGGGCCAAAAAGGGCTCGAGTTCTGTAAATCCCGTTTGAGGGTGTGAATCAGCCATATTTTGTCTCTGAGAATAAAGGTATTGTTGCCGTATTATTTCTCGGTAGGGTAAACCAGTTTGGTGCCCAGAAATTGTTGTACTTAGAATCTGCTTAATAATAAAACCCTCCAGAGCTAGCTGCACCGATTTTCCCGCATTGGGTTTTCTGGGGACATTTGTCCGAAAAATCTGTGTCACTCTATCATATGTGCGTGTTATTCAGTAATTGGTCTAATTGTGTAGGCTGCTAGTTGTATTTACTTCGTTGATTTACTAAATATTTCAGACATTAACTTGTAACTTAATTCAAGTAGGAGAAGTAAATCAAGATACTGCAGTAGGGTTTCTTATATTAAGAAATCTTCACAGTGGATTGAGTCAACAGTTTGTTTAGGATCTAGGTATTGAGAGACCTATTCATGTTTGGTTAGCTTGGAGGCATGGCGTGGTACACTAGTTCATTTGGGATCCCGGTAATAGTTTACAGATGCCTCTGCAGTCGTCAGATATAGATTGCTTGAGGGAAAGCAACCTTGGGACGGGAGGATTTGTCATGTCCTCATTTTTATTCTCCTCTATAGTACAGCCAAGGTGGATTTCCAGGGCACGGGATGGCTAGGTCATGGGAGTAGGTTTATGTGATCAGGGGTTCTAGGGGAGTTTTGAGGAGTTTTTATGGGGTCTGATGGCATTTTCTTGACATATTCTATCATCCGCACAACTTGCCTTTCATTTCGTTTCATTTCGACAACATTCAGAAAATGGGGTTATTATTGAGTTTGACTTAATTAATTTCACTTGAGGTGGCATTCCGGGAGAAATATTTGATGGAATACCTCAGCGTAATAGCTCGTTGGAACCGGAATGAGAAGATCTACAGGATGGGATGCTCACTGGTGACTTCCAGTGGTCGGAGAGAGTATGGTGGAAGATTCACCATTTTCTTTGATTAAAAATGGCATTAATTAGTCATTTAATTAAGGAAAAACAGTTAATTGGAGGAAAAAGGCCAAAAGTGACTTAAGTGAGATAAAATAAAATTAAAAGGTCACTTAAGATAAATTCAATGGAGGAGCTTCTAAAATAATAACAAAATAATGAAATGAGATGCTTCTAGACGCTTGGGGATCTACCTATGGAGATGTATAAAAGAGGAGGAGGAAACCATTTGGAGAGATCTTGGAGTTTATTTTTCTTTTTTGTGTAGAGGTTTGGAGAACCAGGAGTTCCCAGCTTCAGTAGTAGCCCTAGGACGAAATCCCTCGGGTGATTTAGTGAGAGTGGGTGAGCACCCAACCCTTCCCTTGGTGAATTCATCCAGAATTCACAGGTTGCAGCTATTGTTTTCAGTTCAGATTTTGGTAGCCCAATTCAATGTTGTAGCAGATATCTTTGAGGCCATTACCTCAACCATTTACAATTTTTGTACCAGCATTTTCTGTATTTATAAAATAAGGTTGAGTTCTACTGCATGTGCATTCTGTCAATTTTCAGTTGAATTTCGTATTTTCCTGTTTGCCGATTAATGTTATGGTTTCAATTTGTGAAATGTGTTTTTGAAACTGATGACATAAATTCTAAAGCAAATTTTCTGCAAAAAAATTATTTTTGATATTATAACTGAAGTACAACCAAGATGAAACCAAGGCAGTATGCTAAGTTATTCCAGATGCAAAATAAAATAAAAGAAACAGATACCAAGTAGAATCTGTGAAAAAGGTCCTAGACTAAAGAATGGATAGACACAGAACGAAAGAAGCTCTAAACGCTGTAAATAGGTCAAGATGAAATAGAGAGTTGGTAGGTATATGCCATTGTCACTACCACCGAAAAGCTGCCAATATATTATCTTATGAAATTGTTAGTAGAAATTCTAGAAAAAATCATAGATTTTCTAGATAATTTTGTCAGTAAGTAAGCCAACTGAAATAGTAAGAAAGTTGTGATAAATTTTGTTAAGTACCCTGTTACCACAAAACCTAGCGGGTCTTGGAGAGGGAAACCCTACAAGGCGAGAAGCTAGACTAAGGGCTAACAATGGGGCAATGGCCCACTGTCACCACAGCCAAGGCCCCCTGCTCTTTACAAACTTTTATCGATGGGAGGAGTTCCAATAGGAGGGAGATCACCTAAAATAGATATGCAAGATGCAAGGCATGAAGTGATCAAGCAAGAGTTCAATCAAGAGAGGCTCAATAATGGTTCAAGGCTACAAAGAAGAAAAATGCTCTTAAATAAAAGCCCTAGGAAACAAGGTTCAAGACCTAGGGTTTTGAGATTTTTAACGAAAAAAAATTGCTCACAAGGTCAAGACCAAAGAGAGGGTTTCTTGTAATGATAATCATCTATTCCAAGGTTCATGAAACCCTCAAGAAAGTCCTCAAGTGGAGGGAAAAGAAACTAGGTTTTCCCTCTTAGGCCTATACCTAGGGAAAGATATTTTATGGATCAAATTTGAGTGGAAGCCCACCAAATTGATACATTAGGTAGCCTAGACCTATCTCTTAATGTGTACAGTCTCAAATCACCAAAAAGTGACTCCCTAAAATTTCGCTCCCTAAAATTTCGCTCCAAACCCTAGTTTTTCTCCCTGGCATTAAAAGGATAACATTTGAGAAGATAAATTTATGGAGAAAATCTAGGGTTGATCACTAAGTGATAGGACAAGTGCCTTGTCCTATAAGGATATGGAGTCTAAGATGTTTATAATAAGTCAAATTCATTCTAAGGAGGTCATAATTTGATGCCCTAGCTATCAAAATTTCAACAATTATCCACTTAATGGAATAATGAATTTTGAGGGAAAATAACAAGTACTCCACTAGGAATATTCATTACATGTTACAATGAGTAATTCATACAACATCCATCTAGATATTTGTCGAATAATTGATCTTCAACAATTTAGGGCACATAATTTCAACCTAGAATCAATAGTTGCATGAATTAGACATTAAAGAAAAATATATTCAACAAAAGATTCCACTTACAAGAGGCTTTAAGATCATGCTCATCTAGAAGGAAGGAGATCCTTGCCTTCCAAATCACATAGTTGGAGGCACCCTCCAACTGATCCTGATCTCTCAACCCAATTGTTGCCATCACACCAAAAAACAATGTTGAAGTCTACCTCTAACCCTGCGCAGCTGCTGACTGCCTCTATGCACTCCCTGCTGGAGTGAGCAAAACTTCTCTTGGCTACAGCTGCTTTTGCATGGGAAATTAGAATTTCTGGGCAAGAAATTCTCTGAGGTTAGAATTCCATCAGTTTTCTCTTCTTCCCTTCTGATGCTTTTATGTCCTAGCAATTGCTGCAGAAAATTTGCGTCCCAGATAAAGATATGATCTGCGCTGAAGCTGCTTTGATGCTCACTCTGCCACTGAAAAATTTCGATCTGGAAAATCTACTTCTCTGTCGACTCACTCAGAGAAGGATTTTTCCACACAAATCTTGCCCTCCTCGCACTGGACTACGCAACCCTTCTAGGGATTCGAACTGCTGCCTACGGAGCTCTTGAAACTCCCTCTTAATCTCTGCTTATGAGCTCTTCTCTGCTTCACCTACGCTCTAATACCATGTGAAAATTCCTAAATCTGGAATCCTATTGCAGCAACTAGAAAATATTCACCTAATTGTTAATCTTTACTTAACAATTTATTTGCAACTATCTATGGCAAACACTGAATACATCGCACTGCAACCTACACAAATATAAAAATGTTGTGGAAAAAAAATACAGCGCAAGAAAGAAATAAACCCACAATCGACACCGTTACTTTTGGACAATGTCCCTGGAAAAACCCAATGCGGGAAAACGGGTGCAACAGTTGAGGGTTTGTATTATTATGCAGTAGTTTCTGAATACAACTCTATGACTCTCCAAACTGACAAGTCATATAGAGGAAAAACTGACAAATAAATCTCGTGAGAAAATCTCACTCTACCACGGGAATCCGGCACTGACCTCAGCTCGAGATGAGTTGCTCTGCGCATTGACTGTGTCACCCTACGCAGTCTCTGCATCACAACTCAATGCAGCGTTCCCTCTTTCCGTTGGATCTTCTGTTGACTGGAAACAAGGCTCTACTGGCCTCCAGAAACTCCCTTTGGCTTCTGGCACTGACCCTTGACTATTTCCTCAACAAAATTTCAGACTCCCTCTGAAGCTCTGCGTGGAACTGCGCAGTCTCACTATGACTTTTACTGCCTCCTCTACCTTGCACTCTCTGGATTAGGAAAATCTTCCACTGGACAACTATCCCTGCCCCTCTCTACAAGAAATCACCTCGATCGCTCTCCAACAACTACTGTGTTGCTCTCCTGAGAATTCAATCTCTTGATTCCTCATCCGATGTGTTCTCTAAGTGCCCATCAAGCTTCTTCTTATAATCTTCCCGTTGAACATTCAACGACCCAGATTAAATCCTAATCAATGGCTCAAATCATCTTGACTCGATCTCCGTCCTTTTCTAGAAGATTCACACCCAGTTTAATTAATACCCTTTAATTATTTTAATTCCCTAAGTTTAGATTTAGGCATCCATTAAAAATAATTAATTATTTCAATTAAACCTTCTCCGGGTGGAATTTCCCAAAATGATTTCTGGTTTTGGAGAATGCATGTGTCCTAGCCTCTGGAGAATGCATGTGTCACAGCCTCCCTGCAAATTCTTAAGGCTAGAGTACATCTGATGCTACCAGAAATCAACACTATCATGTGTAGAGCATCGTTTCATGCAACCGGCACCTTCAACACCTTCAGCAGTCTACTCATTCCCCCACATTATTCACAAGATGATGCAATTGGACCAATGTGCCCCAACCAACTTAGCATTTTCCATGTGGTGTGGCAGTTAATCCAAGGCCCAAAGGAGGTTTGTCTCACCCCTTTAGACATGGGAGGGCAAGCACCATCATTAGAGCCATCGATATTAGAGCATTATAGGCTATTCTATCATCAAGATACCCATGACACCTGTTTTTCTACCCCAAACACAAATTGCGGCCCCACATTAGGATTTACATGGAGAGTTAGGGGCCATCCCCTAGTTCGAGATTTATGGAGCCCTCTCACACATTTTGGCACCAAGAGGACTCAATGTTGCCTGTAGAAATTTATGAATCTATCTTATGCAGAAATTATTACTATTAATCCAGTTAAGCTCCTCCTACTTATATAAGTTATTAACAGTCCCCAGAAAAACCCAATGAGGGAAAACTGGTCTCTGGCTGCTGGAGGGTTATATTATTAAGAATATTTTTGAATATACAAATCTGGGTTCCAGATCTGGAAAAACCGACAGAGATAATGCTAGATCTACAGCTCACTTGTTGATCTAAGGCCAAAATAATGACTGATTCACACCCTCAAACGAGATTTACAGAACTCAGCCAAGATTAGGGCCTAGAAACCCTAGCATTGTCCCTGAAAGGCTCTGCGTCAGCCTCTGAAGCCCCTGAAGCCTCTGCGTCAGCCTTGGAAGTCATCCAAACCCTCAGCGCTGCTCTGGAAGGGACAGCATTACCCCAGACTGGGTGACGCAGTCACTACGCTGCCCCTGAAGGGTCTCTGCGTAACCCCTGACGGTTTCCTGCTGGAAATCACGTTGTCCTTGGAGAGACTGTGTTGTCCTTGTTGCTGTTGTTGTTGCCTTCCTTTGCGCTATCCTTAAGTTGATCTCTGCCTCTTGTGTATTCTAGACCTCGGGATCAGATCATCCCCTTGGTCTAAATTCCCCTTTCTGCAGCTAAAACACTTCTGAGTATTCTTAGCAAACCCTACCTTAGAATCTCAGCTTAGCTTCAGTGCTCTGCCTCTGTGTGTCTTTACAGATGACCCCAAGCCTTTCCTTTATACTTTTCTTGGTTACAAATCAATGGCCATGATCAAACCTTGAATCAATGGTTAAGATTAAAAGAAAGCTTGATCTGTGTGACTTAAGACACTTTCATCACATGTTTAATTAAATTCACTTTAATTATTTAAGTTCCCTAAGTTTTAACTTAGGAAATACACTTAAAATAATTATTAATATCTCCTAAACCAGATGAAATTTCCCAAATCCATTTATGGGTCTTGTAGATCAAGTGCACTCTAGTCCCTCCACAAAGTTTGGGAGCTAGAGCACAATTGATGCTACCCCAAATACACAAAATCTCAACACTCCCTCTTAGCATCAAGGGTGTGCTCTAGCAATACATCACACTTATGCATTACATGATTTTGGGCACTAAATCTATGCTGCTAAAGCTTGGCCTGCTGCCACTCAACTCTGCACTGCTGCTGCCATTCTGTACTGCTGCCCATGACTCTGCCACTGCCATTGCAACCACTGTACTACAGCTCCCTCTCAATATGATGTATTTGTGTTGCTCATAGCACTGCCACTGCTGATCTGTTACACTGCAACTTCAATTGTTGAGAGAAACAACTGAATCTCCTGCCCAATCTTTGACAAACAAGTCTGATGGGCTGCATCCTCATCACTGAAGCTCCATAGGCTACAGATCTGTGCTGGCATCTAAATAACAATGCACAGCTATAGCTCTGCCTGCGTAATCAGACTCCCTCTGCACTAATAAAGTCACATCAGCTCCTTGTGTTGAAATCTATCAAGTTGCTGCTGCACTGCGTTATCCCTCTGAAGCTCTCTGCGCTGCTGCAGCTCTGCACTGGGTGAGTAGCACTGCGCTGCGCTGCTGAAGTCACATCAGCCTCTGCGTTGCTACTGCCTCTACGCTGCTGTTGCTTTGGTCTGTGCTGCTCCTCCCAGTCTTCAAATCTGCCTCTGCCTCTGCTTCATCTGTGATCTATGCACCCACTGCTCCACTTGTCCCGCTACTGTCTTAAGGTTGTCATAGCTCGCATGTGATCCAAGAGATGAGCTGCTCAAGGATCCCGCCTTTCTTCCATGTAGCTCCTCTACATGTCCATGTCACCCCACCTCCATGGTTCATAAGCACTCATGGTTGCATCATCTTCTGGCCCATCATCTGCCACAGCTGCTTTGGAAGAAGATGCTTCCTTGTCCTTCTTTTTCTGAGGACAATGGCTGGCAAAATGTCTCATTTCACCACACTGGAAGCACTTGATCTTTGAAAGATCCTTCTTCTTTGGTTACTTCTTCGATGCCAAGGCTGCATCTTCCTCATCTTCCTTCTTCACTTTGCTCAATCCTGGGTTGTACTGCCTCTTGGTGAACCTGCGGAGTTCTTCTTGACGCAGAATTGACCACAAGCTGTCCCAATCTGGGAGGTCCGCTCTACCCAAGATACTTTGGACAAAGGTTTCCCACTCATCCATGACTGCATTGAGGGCAGTGTTGACTATCACTGCATCATCCACCGTTGCACCCGTTGAAGTCAGCTGATCTCTGATTGACTGCAATCTGAAGAGAAAATGTTCCATGTCTTCTCCCTTGGTCATCATGAATGACCTCATTTGGGTCTCCAACAGCATTTTTCTTTAGACAAGCTTTCCCTCATACAAGGAAGTCAAGGCCTTCCACATCTCATTAGTTGTCTTCTTCTCAGCTACGTGTGGTACAATATGGTCCTTGATACCATCCATTATCAGCCACTTGGCATGCCCAATAGCTTCCTTATGCTTTTGTAGGAGATCCGCATCTGTCGGTGTGGCCAGAGTCTACTCTGCATGGTCTCTTAGATTGTATGCCTCAAGGACAATTAGGATCCTTGCCTTCGAAACCGAAAAGTTTGAGAGGCCATCTAGCCTATCCTGATCACGCAGTCCATTGAGGGCGGTCCTAACTATCACTGCATCATCCACCGTTGAACCCGTTGCAATCAGCTGATCTCTAATTGATTGCAATATGAAGAGAAAATGTTCCATGTCTTCTCCCTTTGTCATCATGAATGACCTCATTTGGGTCTCCAACAGCATTTTTCTTTGGACAAGCTTTCCCTCATACAGGGAAGTCAAGGCCTTCCACATCTCGTTAGATGTCTTCTTCTCAGCTACATGTGGTACAATATGGTCCTTGATACCATCCATTATCAGTCACTTGGCATGCCCAGCAGCTTCCTTATGCTTCCGTAGGAGATCTGCATTTGTCGGTGTGGCCAGAGTCTACTCTGCATGGTCTCTTAGATTGTACGCCTCAAGGACAATCAAGATCCTTGCCTTCAAACCGAAAATTTTGAGAGGCCATCTAGTCTATCCTGATCACGCAGTCCATGAGGAGCCATCTGCCCAGAATGTGTCAGAACTTCCTTTTCTCTTTGCTAGAGAAATGGATCTAAGGCCCTTGGTGAAACAGGTGCCTTTTGCTCCCTCTGACACTTGATTTCCCTCCATGGAAATCTACCAAATCAACTATGATTCAGCTTCTTCTTTGATCCTCTAATCAAACTCTAAGTTTCCTTTGGCAAGAAACTTTCTGAGACGCTAATCTCCTCCCAATCTTTGTCACTTGTGCTAAGGCGAAAAATATTAAAACTTCAGAATTTTAACCCCACCAACTCTTCTAAATTTTTGCAGCTTTTCTGTAGTCTTTTCTGGATCTGACAGATTCAAATCTGAATCACACTGGCTAGCTTCAGACCAAACCAGCATTGTTTCTAAGCTGCTTCTGCACAGTAATAGTGTGGGCTTGCTAGGACACAGCATTGGACAGCGTCAACCTTCCCTCTGCGTGAATCTGCTCCTGAAAATTGCGCTATCTATTCAGATCTACGTGTCTGCTGCTTTTCCAACTACTTTCTGCAGCTAGAACCTTCAGTCTCTTCAGCTGGTGTCCCTCCTAGATCTGCAATTGCTCTGATTCCATGTAGAAAATTCTGAATCTATCTTATGCATAAATTATTACTGTTAATCTAGTTAAGCTCCTACTTAAATAATTTATTAACTGAATAAATTCAAGTTAACATCGAAGCAAAACACATTACAGATCTCTACCAATTCAGACCTAGAATAAGCACATGCACACATTGACAAAGTGACACAGTTATTTCTGGATAAATAAGCCCTGGAAAAGCCCAATGTGGGAAAACCGGTCTCTGGCTGCTGGAGGGTTATATTATTAAGAATATTTCTAAATACACAAATCTGGGTTCCAGATCTAGAAAACACGATAGAGATAATGCTAGATCTACAACTCATTGGCTGATCTAGGGCCAAAATAATGACTGATTCACACCCTCAAACGGGATTTACAGAATTCAGCCAAGATTAGGGCCTAGAAACCCCAACGTTGTCCCTAAAAGACTCTGCGTCAGCCTCTGAAGCCCCTGAAAGCCTCTGCATCAGCGTTGGAAGTCCTCCAAACCCTCAGCGCTGCTCCAAAAGGGACTGCGTTACCCCAGACTGGGTGACACAATCACTACGCTGCCCCTGAAGGGTCTTTGCGTAACCCCTGAGGGTTTCCTGCTGGAAATCACGTTGTCCTTAGAGAGACTGTGCTATCCTTGTTGCTGTTGTTGTTGCCTTTCTCTACGCTGTCCTTGAGCTGATCTCTGCCTCTTGTGTATTCTAAACCCCGGGATCAAATCATCCCCTTGGTCTGAATTCCCCTCTCTGCAGCTGAAACACTTTTGAGTATTCTTAGAAAACCCTGCCCTAGAATCTCAGCTTAGCTTTAGTGCTCTGCCTCTATGTGTCTTTACAAATGACCTCAAGCCTTTCCTTTATACTTTTCTTGTTGACAAATCAACGGCCATGATCAAATCTTGAATCAATGGCTAGATTAAAAGAAAGCTTGATCCGTGTGACTTAAGACAATTTCATCACATGTTTAATTAAATTCACTTTAATTATTTAAGTTCCCTAAGTTTTAACTTAGGAAATGCATTTAAAATAATTAATTAATTTAATATCTCCTAAACCAGATGAAATTTCCCAAATCCATTTTTGGGTCTTGTAGATCAAGTGTACTCTAGTCCCTCCACAAAGTTTGGGAACTAGAGCACAACTGATGCTCCCCCAAATACACAAAATCTCAACATTTCCTTCCAACGTCCTCACATCAGCATGAAGTCATCATTTCATCTTGCATTTGGATGACTAATTCATAATTGGTAAAGCGACTTGGTTGGCTTGTGACCAAGGGATGTATCTTGCCCATTTTTATAATGTTAAAAGGCTAGTAGGCATAATTCGACCTAGTTTGACACCTATAAATAAGAGAGAGATCATTTCTAATCTCTCATCATCACACTTGGATTGGATCTCCTAAAAAGAACTCGCACTTGTTTCTTTGGCTATTGGAGAATCTTTTGGAATGCATTTTGACATTTGGAGCTAATTCACATTTCTTCTTTGGAGCTATTTCTTGGATTTTGGATGGATATATCGCATGTCCTCTGGTAAGTGCCTAATGTTGATGAAATTTTTCTCTTGAATTTTCTTAATGTATGTAATTGTTGTACTAGAATATGCTAAATTTGTGGCCTAATTGTTGAATATTGATTTTGGAGAGCTTTCTAGTAGAGTATTGCATATGCTATCCAATGTATGGCATCTAAATAAAGTTTCTAGTTAATGAAAGTCTTTGAATTTTTCATGAAACTCCATTATCTCTTGAAGTAAATGTTTGAAATTAGTATCTAGGGCATCAATTTTGAGCCTCCTTAGGGATGGTTTAGCTCATCTTGAACACTCTAAGACTCCATATGTCCAAAGGAAAAGACACTAATCCAAGTCCTTGGTGGTCAACTCCACTTTTCATCCATAACTTTTCCTCTTAAAGTTCGGTCATTTTAAGGCTAGGGTGAAATTTAGGGCTTGCAGCAAAATTTTAGGGAGGAGATTTTTCGAGATTTCGAGAACCCTAACATAAAGCTTAGGGTCTTGGCTAGCTACGCTCCAAGTTTGGTGGGCATCCACTCAAGTTTCATTAATAAAATCTCTTGCCCTAGGTGTTATTCCAAGAGGGAAACCCTAGGATCTTCTCCCTCAACTTGAGGACTTCCTTGAGGGTTGTACGAGCTTAGTACTTGTTGAAGTATATCATAAGAAACCTTTTCTCTTAGGCCTTGACCTTGTGAATACCTATTACCATCGAAAATCGTTAAAACCAAAAACCCTACGTCTTGTGCCTTCTTTTCTATGAGTTTTATTAGAGAGTGATTTGCTTCTTTGAAGCCTTGTTCCTTCACCTTGTTCCTTCAACCCTAGAATATCTATTATAGGTGATCATAATCATATTGGGACTCCTCCCATCAGTGAAAGTCTGTAAAGATCAGGGGACCTTCGCTGTGGTGACAGTGGGCCATTGTCCCATTGTTAACACTTAATCTATCTTTGTCTTGTAGTGTTTCCCTCTCAAGGCGTACTTTTCATTAGTCGTGGCAGTGGAACCACGATAGAAATAATGGGGAGTCGCAAGGGTATCGGGTGGTAGAATGCGGCAGTCCTCAGAACAATAGTGGCAACGAAAAATTGGAGTCAACGACAGCTAGAGTAGCGGCAGCAGTCTAGGCGGCCACTGAGGTTTTGTATAGAGAACTGTTGGTTTTTTATTTTCTGTTTCTTTTTTAAATATATATAATAAAAAAATTTAATAGCCAAGGGTCTTTTTTTCTCATTTTTGTTCAACTTTTTCGTTTACAGCCAAAGGCCTAAAAGACAAAATGGAGAATCTCTAAAAATGTGTAGCAAAATGCTTTGATCACAACGGAAGGGAAGTTGACGTAGGGTTGATGGCCAAAGGCCAGATTAGACTAGCTTTGTGCAGCAATTGAGTGGCCAAAGGATTGAACAACTCCGATACCGATGTAACAAACAAAGTTTGTACTTCACAATAATCTTCAGAACACTTGGAATACGAAGACATCAATTAGGATAGAAATATATATGTATTGAATAGTGAATAAAGGAATTGATATCATGAGATTGTTACAAATGAGGGCCTGCTTATATACCTAGGCAGGTGCCCTTTCATGAATGGTCATGTCCTTAGAGACATGCCTCTTCTATACTAATCATTATTTAATTAATCATTATTATGATTATTATTATTATTATTATTATTATTATTATTTTTATATAAATTATGTTCATAACAGTTTGATGTTGATTTTAATATTGATGCCATGGAATTAAGAGGGGGTTGATCCCAATGCAAATCGACCAACATGTGCTTCCATTAGGTCTAGTTTTGCTGCTATTACTACTTCTAAGGTTGCAGAGGAGTCTGAGAAGTCCTCGGACTCTAAGACAAACGATGTTTATTGAGCTCTTGTTGATGATCCCATGTCTAGCAGTGGTGATGAATTTGATCATGATGAGGAGTGATCATGTTTATAATTGATATGTAGACTTGCAGGCCAGTGGTACCGTAGCTTGTAGCATTGTTTTTGGACCATAGAGGCCATTTAGAGCCTCATTGATTATGTATTCTGTTGTTAATATGTATTACACTCAGTGCCATTTTGATATATTCACCCTTACATCGTTATAGATGAGCAAACTTTGCATATTTTGTCTCTAATGGTTTGGAATCATGGTTTTAAAATTTTCAATCTTAAAAATATTTTTTTCATTAAAAAATAATGATTTCCTGTATTTTTTTAAAGACCGGTTCATTGAGATATGGCCAGTTCGGTTTTTCCGGTTCCAGTTCAAAAACCCATTTGATAGATGGACCGGGTCGGTCATATCCATTCAAGAAGTAGGCAAACTCTGCACTGTTATCCCAGACAGTAAACATGATATCTTTCTAGTACTTTATAGTAATTCCTACTATGCAATCTCCAACCAACACTAAAAAAGTATTATAGACTTTGTGGCTTTTTCTTGGAAACAGAAATCAACTGTTTCAACCACTCGTACATAAAAAACATGTACAGATGTATCATATGAGGTTGTTCTGCACATGCATATGTATTGAGCAATTTTCAAAGCTCAAATATTTGAACTATTCGTCAATAAGGCATATGCATTTTTTTTTCTCCTTTTGATTCCTTGCTTTCTGTCAATATTCAGCAACCCTTTTGCAGTTTGCTCAGTGTTACCTTTCATCCAATTTCTACTGTAACAAGATTGGAAGAACCAACCCAAAGAAGTAGTATAGCAGCAAGAGCGAGGTGATTGGTTTGTATAAGCAGAGACCCATATTCAAAACCCCAAAGTGGGAGTAGATGAGCCCAGGTTTGCAAGCCTTGAGTGATTTTGACAGCAGCATCCCCCCCACACCCCCACATTCCTCTCAAAATAACAATTGGAGGAAACAATTCTGCATATAGAGGAAAAGGCTGAAAGGAAAGAACAGGGTCTCCAGTCAGTGAACCTGGGACATACCATGTGCATTCATGGGATATTACAAAGAACCTCTGATTTCAATAGATATTGATAAATACCTCTCAAAATCCTTTCGTTGAACTCCCCATCCAATGCATCTTTCCAACAAACAAAATCATATTTTTACTAAACATCCCTTATTTTTACCAGAAAGCCCTTTTTAAACCACCTAATACTTATAAAACCCCACTGCCCTGCATCCCCCGTCACCGCCCAGATACCTACAATATATTGACTCTACTTTTTATGTGATAAGATATTGACCAACAAGGTGTATTCCCTGCCAGGAAAAGCATCTGAACTACTGGATCATAAATAATAAAATATGCATGTAAATGGTTAAAAAACACTTTTAAATGTTGCTTGAGAATAAATCAAAGGAACAAATAACGGAAATCTAGGGAAGGCTGTTTTTCAACCGAAAGCAAACACTAAAATCCTATGACAAAAATGTATCATAAGCACATGTGAAAATCGCATGATCATTATTTAAACTAGATGTGAATAATTGAGAATTCTCAGGCCCGTATTCAATAAAACAGCAAGGTTCAGGAAATAAGTACCATTTTGACCAGACGCTCGATAGGAGGCTCTGTAGTTTGTTTCTCACCCGTAATGAGCCCACGAGACATAGTTTGAGATCCATCCTGACTAACAGGATTTTGTGCAATGTTGGGAGAGGATTTGCCCGTAAGAGGAGAAGCATAAACTCCTGGCTTGCCAATAGTTAGAGACTGGGTATTGGCAGATGTAGTAACAGACTGCTGAACACCCTGAGCACTTCCAGTGATTGAGACAGAACAAACAACAGAAGCAGACTTCATATCAATATTCTCCTGTAGGGTCGAAAGTGTTGGAAGAGTTGAAGGTGACGACACCACACAAGGGGAAGTGGCAGGCTGTATAGGAGATTCAATTTTGGGAAACTGTGGTGGTGACGTTTTTAGACTCTGTTTATCTATCTGGGGAGTGAAGTGCTGAGAAATTTCAGGAGAAGAGACCCCAAGAAGATGAGACGAAGAGGCTGACAATAATGATGCTTGATTAAATTGCTGATGCTGCTGTTCTTGTGGCTGTTGCTGATAATTTGAGAGTTGACCAAGCTGCCGCTGTTGAACAGAAGTTGGTTTGAATGCACCAGTCAGTTTAGCTTTGACTTGACTATTTATATCACTCCTCTGTTGAACATGTGCAGTTTGCTGTGTGTTAATTTGTGCCTGCTGAGAAACTTGATGCTTTTTCTGTAGGTGTTGCATCGTTTGTTGCTGCTGCCACTGCAATGAGGGCTGTGTGTTAATTTGTGACCGCTGAGAAACTTGATGCTTTTTCTGTTGTTGTTGCATTGTTTGTTGCTGATGCCGCTGCAATGAGGGCTGTGTGTTAATTTGTGCCTGCTGAGAAACTTGATGCTTTTTCTGTTGGTGTTGCATCGTTTGTTGCTGCTGCTGCTGCAGCGAGGGATGTTGTACCTGTTCCTGCTGCGGAAATGGGGAATCTTGCATCTGTTGCTGCTGCGGCTGCAGCGAGGGATGTTGCACCTTTTGTGGCTGCTGAAATGAGGAATGTTGCATCTTTTGCAGCTGCTGCTGAAATGGGGAATCTTGCATCTGTTGCTGCTGCAGCTGCAGCGAGGGATGTTGCACCTGTTGTGGCTGCTGAAATGAGGAATGTTGCATCTTTTGCTGCTGCTGCTGAAATAAGGGATGTTGCTGCCGCAACGGATGTAATTCTTTTAGTTGTTTTGCTTGGACGAGATGCTGATGATGATCTTGCATTTGCACTAGGGCCTTCTTTTGTTGTTGGAATGCACTGGTATTTGGTGGTAGTGAATTTATCCTGTTTTGCTGCAATGTCATTGAAGCTGATTGCGGTAATATAGGTGCAGACTGATGCTGTAATGGCACCAAAGAATCCTGTGATTTGACCTGTTTTTGAATAACATTCTTGTCTAGTTGCTGAAACTGAGATGATGTTTGTTGCACAGATTGCGCTCTATTGCTAGTTTGTAATTGAAGTTGCCGTTGTCCTTCATGTTGCTGTGAAGCAGGCGTTGGTGTCTTACACATATCTAAATATACTTTTATCTGGCTCTCAAGTTTAAGTAGATCGTCTTCACTGAACCTTTGTCGAAGATCCCTCTTTGTTGTGAGAAGATATTCTTCAATTTGTTGTAGTCTTTTCAAAAACTGATTGAGCTTTTCCAATCTCTCAGGTGGCAAAGGCTGGGAAAATATACTCAGATAAGCATTCCAAAAAAATTACATTGCAAGTATTCTTATCAAATGCAAACAAAACATGTCTATATTGAAAGGGCAATAATACATCTTAAACTCCTAAAACAAGAAAACTAAATCGCATATTGAATGCAATCATTGAAATAGTAAAAACCATGCCTCTATATCAAATAATCAATTCATAATTACAAACAGAATTTTAGCAGTTTTTCAGCCCGGGTTCTTTTACATAATTTCAGAACACTGAAAAGCTAATTGATTTGGCCTATTCTTTGACTCCTATTATGGAGTGTAAAAACTCTGGTAAACTTTATAAGTATATATTATTATTGATAAAAGATGAGATGCTTACAAGTGGGGATCACCAAGGCTTTAAATACAGCCTTACGATGTCCCTTGGCGAAGAGGCATGATCGTTGATCATGCCTTTCCACATTAATAAACCTAAGATAACTATATTTAACTAATAATTAGTAAAATATACATAACATTGCTCCTCGCTTAAGATGCTTTGTCCTCAAAGCATACGTAATGATGGACAGCGTTGACGAATGCCTGGGTTTCTTGAGCGGCGAGCTCTTGCTTCCCACATTTTAAAAAGATCGTGGAGCATCTTCTCGAGTTCAATCATTTGGTGATGTGGATAGCGACAAGATTTGATATAGACAGGGTCAGATCCTTTCTTGACTTCTATTGGATGTTCATGTTCCTTATTAGGAGGTATTTTTATTGGCAGGTCTTGGAAGACTTTTTCGTGTTTCTGAACTATTCCTTGTTCTTCTGGTGATCCTTCATGGTTTCTTTTTAGATTTAGAGGTAAGTTACCAACAATTATCGTTCGATGCAACTTCTCCTCATCATCAAACGCTTCCTTCTTAACAACCATATCTGCTTCATCACCGAAGGCCTCAACAGCTTCTAGCATTGTATCAGTGGCTTCGGCTGTGTTTGTCTCTTCACATTTTTCTTTCAATTCTGGGGATGAAACATTTTGTTGTTTATAAGTATCTGTATTTTCATGGTTTCTTTCATTTTCAATGACTATGTCTGTTGTTGCATTTGTGATAGCAGTCACGTTGAATTCTTTTTCTACCATTGGATTTTCATTTATATAAAAGTTCTCAATAACTTCTGTTGCTGCACTACTAGCTTTATTAGTGGATTGAGTTGCATTTTCTTCTCTTGGTTTCTTAGCTCTATAATTTTCATGGTTGATCTCGGAGTCTCTACTTCTAGGTGGTTCAACACTATAGCTTTCATGTGAGCTGATTTCCAATTCAACCTCATTTAATTGCTCTTTTTCAAACATGTTATATTCATGATTCTGATCTGAATTAGCTGCATTGTTCAGTTGATTATGTTCAACATTCGGGAATATTGGTTCTTGTGTCTGACTTATCTTATCTATCTTATCATTTAACTTATCGAACAGTTTTGTCATCTTTTTCATTGCTACACTATGATTTTCTGTGGTCTCGTTATGATTTATCCACATTTGTCTTTCTATTTGATTTGTCGTATCATGAAGCCTTTTGATATCGTTGGAGCTTCATGCAATTGTACCTCCGAGACCGACTAATCTTTTTCCAAAGTCATCTAAATTATTATTGATCTATTTCTCGAGATCAAGCAATTTTTTCTGGAATCCGGCCATTGACATTGATGACGACATACTCCTCATACTCCTTGTAATTAGGGTTTATCCCCTTTTCCTTAAAAGGTTTGTCCTCAAAGCTGTATTTTTTTGACAATTTTCTTCACTTAAGATTTATCTTCTTTTTTTTTCTTTTCTTTTTTTATAAATTTAATTTTCAATTAAGTTTATATAAAAATTGAAATTATTATATATTTAATATATAGCTATATTAAATTGATATAATATAGTTTATATTTAAACGAGTTTATTAACTATATGGTTTTTACTTTTTTAAAAAACATGATTTAAAATATGATCGAAGGGTTATGGTGGTTGAATTAAGGTTGCAACCGTCAATGGAGTTTGACCACCCTCGAATAAGGGATCAACACAGAGTATGTTGGAATGATCAACGCAGATCGTAAAGAGGATAGTCGTGGGCGAGGCCGAGGAAGACGGCAAGAAGGGCGGTGGTAGCCGCAGCGGCAGGGGGGTGATGCTGCAGCAGAAGATATGGGGTGAAGGGGTGACAGGAGACGGCGGTAGAAGACGCGGGGTCGAGAACAGCGGGGAAGGCCGGAATAAGGGTGGCGGGAGGTGCAGAGTTGGAAGGCGGAAGGAAGCCGCGGGGGGGTAGGGGAGAGGTGGTAGCGGAAGGCGGAAGGAAGCCGCGGGGGGTAGGGAAGAGGTGGTAAGCGAGGCAGGGAGTATCGACAGCGGGGAAGGCGGGAATAAGGGTGGCAGAAGGTGCAAGTTGGAGGGCGGAAGGAAGCTGCAGGGAGGTAGGGGAGAGAGCGGCTTAAGAGCAGAGCGGGGTAATGGGGTATGGAGGGTCGTAGGCCGTGAGGGAGGGCCGAAGGGCGTGAGACAGTTCAGAAAAAAAATTTAATTAATTAATTAATATTTAAAGAGAAGAGAGGGAATGGAATGGGCAGCGAGGTAGACGGGAGCTGTAATGTGATGTAGTAATGGAGTGTACCATAAGTGCAGTGAGGGAATGAGCGTAAGAGTGTTAGGAATAGTGTAGGGGAATTTTGTGCAATTAAATTTTTCAGCAATTCTGAACTTGGTTTTTTTTTTTTTTTAAATTCTGCAATTTCCTTAGAAATTCTTTAATCTGATGATCACACAGATCCAGAAGAGCGATGGCTCCGATACCAATGGAGTGTAAAAACTCTGGTAAACTTTATAAGTATATATTATTATTGATAAAAGATGAGATGCTTACAAGTGGGGATCACCAAGGCTTTAAATACAGCTATACGGTGTCCCTTGGCGAAGAGACATGATCGTTGATCATGCCTTTCCACATTAATAAACCTAAGATAACTATATTTAACTAATAATTAATAAAGTATACATAACATATTAGTAGTAAGGCAATGGGATTGTATACCAAACATGTCTTTAGTATCATACCAACCATAAGGAATTTAATTCAATCAAATACAAACTGTTGTCATGGCATCTGAAAAACAATGGATGAAATTTTGAATCGATTACAGTGTTTGCTCAGTTGCTGGAATGATGATTAACTGATGTGCAAATATGAACTTATCATGTTCAATTTCACATATGGCTGCATACACAAAAGTAAACACATATTAAGGAGAATAATTAACTTCACATACATTCATTGAAAGATGGCCTACCAAACAATTACAAGCACCACACTCCCGTTTGATCATCACTCCTAACATCAATATATAACACGTCTAGGTTGGTTAAGGTGATTATGCCACCTAACACTAACCTAACTTTAAAATATAGCATCAATCACATGTCACTCTAAAAAGTGACTTATAATAAGTTAATAACACTAAATAAACAGATATATTTCCCTGTTATATTGTACTATCCCCCCTTGATAGGAAAATTACTTTCACTCCTTCTAAGTTGCACGAAATGGGGAAACGGAAACGAGTTTCCGAAACGGGAAGCGAAGCGAAACGCGACCTCCCCAAATTTTGGAAACGGGGAAACGCGGTATATATATATATATATATATATATATAATTTAACTTTATATTAGAATTTAGGACATTTAAGAAATATTATGTGAAATCATAAAAGTTAAAAACATACATGATACATGATAAATTCAAAGCATAAACTATTACAAGTTACAACACATTTACTCATGAATGATAACAGACATAATGGAAATAGCAATCTCGGAATATCGGATTGGTGCTCTTGATTAAATATGAGTTCCATACCCTAATACATGACAAAATACAATGAAAACATTGCAATCACCCAACCCTGAAATCCTGAAAAACTGATAAGTCTGCTGGATTTTGAATGAGATATAAAATTCTACTTTCTCCATATGAAATCCAATGAGGTCGAAACCACTCTCAAACATCCTGAGTCATTTCATGGTAATGTTAAAAATTTAAGTAAAAGGATCACTTTTACTTTAAGAATTTAACATTACCATGAATCACATATAAATACTAGGGCCATAGGCTTTAAAAATCTATCTACAAGTATCCATAAATGATTACAATAATGTTTGAAAGCACGAAAACCGGAAAAAAAAAAAAAAAAACCAAGTTAAATCGCTTTAAAGGCAAGGGAACGCGGCCGTACGGCCTGGAAACGCGTTTCCAGCCGTACTGGCAATGTTTCCTGTACGGGAAACGTGCCAGTACGGCCGGAAACGCGTTTCCAGGCCGTACGGTACGCGTTTCCATGTTTCCGTACCGAAACGGACCCCTTGCCAGCGTTTCCTGCAACTTAGCACTCCTTGTTAAACCCCCACAGCACAAATCAAGGAATGACTGACATAACCCTCATTCAGAAGGTAAAACCAGATTGTATTTGTTCTTTAGACAAGTTCATAATACCTTTGGAGAATTCTTTCCAGCAGATAATCATCCAGAACTGTATTTGCCTCCTGGAGTTTATTCTCACATAAAGTTATGATTTATGTCACTTGGCAATTTCTCCTTGCCAGCAAAAATATCCAAACCCTATGGCGGCCTGCTATCATGAAAATATGCCCCAAAGGGTTGAACAGATTTCAATGATAATTATAGGTAACACAACCTTGCCACAACTAAATGCCTCTCCATTCTGGCTGGTGCTTTTCCACACACAGGAGGATGTCCCTGCGATGCATTCTGTTTTTTCAGCATGTAAATCTGTGTATAAACTTGAAAGAAATCAGCACACTAAACTGTCCTCACACACCTGAAAAGCACTCGGGAACTGGGTGAAAGCTCACACATTAAAGTACAGAGAGAGATTAATTTCCTTACTTGAACTTCAGCAACATGAAGCTGTAAATAATGAGAGCGAAAATGTGATTTGAGTGAATGAACAATTCAAAAGATATGCATAAAGAATAAGGCAAATCGAATAGTAAGTGGATGGTGTTGAAAAGTGTAACTAGGGTCAGTGTTCATACTGACTATGTAACTATGTATTTATGAAAAGAAGAAGACAAAGATAATATATATATTTTTGATATGGTTGTCTCATGGGTTTCATGAGCAAGGTCTAGGTCAAAGGACTTCTTCTTGATGTCCTCTAGGTTTCTATTTCTTGTCATAAATGTCCTATTTAAGAAGTCATGTATGATGTGTCTAAGTATGCTCCAAACCATGTCACATAAGCCTTGAAATTCCAGCGTTAAACCCTTCTAAAGAACAGCAAATAAATAGCATATAAAGTTGGCCTATATTCAGTGGAGAAGTCGGCTTACAAGGTCACTCTAGAGTCGGCCTAAAAGACAGGAATATGCACTATATATATGAAGGTCCTGCGGCCCAGTTCAGTGAAAAGAAATGCGGATTTGTCTGCAGTTTCACAGTGATCAACAGTGTGGATTTAAGAGGAGGAGAAGCTGCGACTTCAGGAATGGAATGAATCTGATATGCATACATTTGGATAAGGGTATAGGATACATCTGTGGTAAAAATGCGGACTGTTGAGAGTTAAAAGGTGTGGATTTCAGAGAGTACAAAATGTGGATTGTTCTGAGTTAAAAGGTGCGGATTTCAGAGAGCATTAAATAAGGATTTCAGAGAGTATCAAGTGCGAATGAAAGGGCAGCTCCAAGGAGTATTGCGGACACCTCTGAAGTAAATCACAGCATAAAGAAGTCTGCCATAATTGCAAGGTCAAGGCAGTGTTGAAGTATAAGGTGCGGACTTGGTTTTGGGTGTTTGTTTTTGAAACTGTGGATGCGAATCAATGAGAAGAGGCTGCAGTCTAAAGTACAGTCTAAGTATTATCCTCTGATTTGCAATAAGAGAAAGTGTTTGAAGATAAACTCAGACACCGAGCTCTCTAGTGTTGGTGCAGGACAGTGCAGGTCGATGCAGAAATGAAGGGTCAGCATTGGAGGTCAACAAAGAAGCAGTGAGAAGGTTTTGGAAGCATACATAGGTCAAGGGTCTAAGTCTTGGTCATGGTACTTGTCATCTGAAGGTCTATAAGAAGAATTTCTCGTGGGTTTTCCTCTCCAAGAGGGAGAGGTTGTAATATTCCCAATTAGCTTTGCTAATTGGAATATTGCCTTTTTGCTTTATTAGATAGCAATAATAAATAAAGTGAGAAATAAGAGGGGTCACCTCACTTTAGCCACCTCACTTTACAATAAAGTGTTCTTTTTTTTTCCTAGTAGGTTGACGTTGTGACTTAGAGAGGGCCTTGGGGGTCCACGTGGATGTGATGGGGGGGAGGCATCAGGCTAACCCCAGGTAAACTGCGCAGTTCCAGGATGAGTTAAGGAGGGAGTTGATGTTATAAAAGGAGGGGCTCTCACCTCATTTGATTCATTCATGATATGATATCCTTATTGATAGTCAGACTTGTCTGCTTCAGCACGCCGGTTGTTTAGTCGGTCTGCAGCACTGTTTAGTGCACGAGTGTCTCCGGTCGGAGATCTCACCCTTAGCCTCGGGGGACTTCGAGTGCCTGCCCTGGTAAGGTTTTTCTGGTTCTACCCTCGGCTTCGGGGGACTTCGAGTGCCCGCCCTAGTGAGGTTGTTGCGAGTTCATTTTCGGTAGAGCGACGTAGTTGCGAAGATTATCGAGGAGGAGAAAGCCCTCTTGTGGGCACGCGAGCAAGAAGGAGGAAGGACGAATGCGGAAGGAGAAGAATGACATCATACGAAAAGGACGACGCCCACCTTTCGGGGAAGGAGGACGGCCGGCTAGAAGGACGCGGTCCGGAGTCTAGCGAGACGACGTACCGAGGGCGAGAGGACGGCCAAAACCCTAGAGTGAGGGCCTTTGTCCATTTACGGTAAGAGTTGCAAGGGACGAAGGTTTGTTGCTAGATCCGGTTGTGGAAAGGGTAGATCTTGCAGATCTAGTCTTGTATGTGGCAGATCTAGTCTTGTATATTGCAGATCTGAAGGTTTGGCACCAGATCCAGCTGAAGGAGTGACAGATCTGAGGAGATATTGATAGATCTAGTCCAGATCTGAAAGGGTAACACCAGATCTAGCCCTAGGGGCTGTAGATCTGAAGAGATAGTTCCGGATCTGGTGTAGATCTGAGGGTTTGATATCAGATCTGATATTGGAGGACGCAGTTCAGAGAGGGAAGGACGCAGATCTGATTGGAGGCTTCAGATCCATCAGGTGGGACGCAGATCTGAGGAGCAGGCTAGTGTGAGAAGGGCTCATCAGCGTTTTCCAGCATCCTGTAGCAGATCCATTTGTCTGGAGGATTGAGGGCTTGTGCTGCACCTGTTTCTGCGCTGTCACTAGCAGGGGCAGCGTTTTCCAGCAGAGGGGGTTTTCAGCTTGGGATCAGCCCAGTTTCTGCGCAGATCATCATCAGACTCCAGGGCAGCTTGGACGCTGTCATTATTTGCAGCCATTTCTTGTATGGGAGGGTCATCACTTGCCTAGGGCAAGGATAGGTGCTATTGGAGGACGCAGTTCAGAGAGGGAAGGACGCATCCGATTGGAGGCTTCGCATCCACCGTGGACGCAGACGGAGGAGCAAAGCAGTGTGAGAAGGGCTCACCGCCGTTTCCGGCGCATCCCGCAGCGCATCCATTTGTCCGGGAGGATTGAGGCTTGTGCCGCACTCGCTCGCGCCGTCACCAGCAGTGGCCGCGCGCAGGGGCCGCTGGGACCGGCCCGCCGCGCATCATCACCGCCTGTGGCGCTGACGCCGTCATTATTTGGCACCATTTCTTCATGGGAGGGTCATCACCGCTGGTATAAAAGGATAGGTGCACCGATTTCGATTTCTTGTATTACTCTCCATGTACTTTCTGATTAATAAAATGGCTCAGATTCTGGTATTACATGTGTCTTGATTCAGTGATCTGGTTCGGTATTGTTTCCTTTTATATCTGTCTGGCATATTTCTGTTTATTACTGCTTATTCCCCTTTGGGGATATTACAGTGGTATCAAAGCTTAGATCTGGCTCAGCCTGTGGTGCTAGCACTCTATGGCACCGAGAGGTCACCCCACTCTCCTTGGGGGAGGTGATTCTGATTCAGAAGAAGAACGGAGGAATCCAATGGAGGCTATGTTGGCAAGAGTGGCTGAAAAGTTGACTGAGAAGATGGATGCAAAGATGGATGCAAAGATGGATGCATTCATGCAGGAGGTAACCAGGAAGGTTGCAGGGGGAACGCAGAAAGAACCCCCTAGGGTCTTCCAGGTAGGGGAAGGATCAGGAACATCTAGTTGCATACCAGATGCTATACCCATTGTGTCAGCGCAGAAGGCCGATTCCATGGACACGCGACCTACCATGCCTACTTTCCCGGTAGAGGAAGTGGAGCAAACGGCATCAAGAGATGAGGGTCCCGATCTACATGCGGTTTGGTTTGCAGATTGGCGAAGTTTGGGGCCGGAATTCATGGAGGCTCTCCCTTTCAATCAATATATGCAGTACCGAGGCGGCAGTAAGCCTCATGATCGGAATAAGGGACGGGGTTCCCACCGTGACAGTAACCGTGCAGCCAACAAATTTCATTTGCCGATGTTTGATGGGTCTCCAAAGACCACAGCCAGGTCATGGGTGGAAAAACTAGACCTCTATTTTCAGCTTAACCAGATGCCGGAGAAGGAGGCCATTAAGATGGCTGCATTACATCTAGAGGGTGAGGCCCAGAACTGGTGGTTTCATGGGTTGACCACACTGGGGCATTCCACAGTGACTACATATGCCGAGTTCACCAGGAGGGTGGTGAAACGTTTTGATCAGAAGGACCCAGATCAGCCTTTCCTCGAGCTGACCAAGCTCAAACAGACAGGTAGTGCAGAGGCCTACATCTCTGACTTTTTGAGGGTTTCAGTGATGGTACCTGACATATCAGCGGCTCGGTTGATCACGATGTTTTTGGACGGGCTGTCAGAACCACTTCGTGGTCTAGTCCGGCCAAACAAACCGGCCACACTTCAGGATGCTATCGGCAGGGCCCGTGACCTACAGGATGTGTTGCCCAGGACTCGGCCACCTTATCCCCAGAGACAGGCTTTCCAGCCTAAGGGTAAGGACATGAGGATTCCGCCTCCCAAGGCGAATCCCGGACGAGGACAGTATGATGATGAGGCTAGGAGAGAGCTGAGACGGAAGCGATTGTGCTTCACCTGCCAGGAGCCGTGGGCACCGGGACACAACTGCACCGCCGGTAAGGCACATTTCATAGAGGTCTTCTCCGAGGGCAGCGGAGAAGAGGATGAGTTGGAGGATGAGGAGGCAGGAGAGTGTTATGCAGCGCAGAGTGCCTTACCACCTCCACCACCAGATGCGGGAGAGGCATCATTTGCACCTACTAGGGGAGCTCTAGCAGCATTACGAGGAGTCCCCAAGTATCTGACATTGCGAGTACGTGGGACAGTACGGGGTCAGCGTGTTTCAGTTCTAGTTGACAGTGGGGCCACCCACAATTTCATCGATGCCCAGATGGTAGCACGGAGAGGCATACCCACAGAGAGCTTTGATGGGTTTTCAGTTTTGGTTCCTGGAGATCAGACCATGGCCTGTGCTCGATATGTACCGGAGTTATCAGTGACGATGGGCACCTATACGCTGACTGATCACTTCTTTGTGGTGGACATTCCGGACACCAATGTGATATTGGGAGTGCAGTGGCTTATCACCCTGGGGAAGGTCACCACAGATTGGAAGGCCTTGGAAATGGAGTGGGATGATCCCAAGACGGGGAGGCATGAGAAGATCCGAGGTCAGAACACATCTCCGCCCCAGACAGTATCGGCACACAGCATGGATGCGACATTCCGCAGGGGAGACATAGAGTGGGCAGTTGAGCTGCGGGCTTCAGAGATGGTAGATACAGGCAGGGCGGTGCACCCTGATCTACAGACTCTTCTTGACAGATATGCAGTAGTATTTGGAGATATTCCACCGGGACAGCCACCAGATCGGGGGTTTGAGCACACGATAGAGTTGGAGCAGGGGATACAGGCAGTGATCACCACCCCTTATAGGCATCCTAAGGCCTACAGGGATGAGATAGAGAGGGCCGTTCAGGAGCTGTTAGCCCTTGGACACATTCGGCCCAGTACTAGTCCTTTCGCTTCTTCAGTAGTGCTGGTGAAGAAGAAGGACGGCACATTACGCATGTGCATTGATTACAGGGCACTGAACAAGAAGACTTTGAAGAACCGGTACCCCATTCCCAGGATCGATGAGTTGATGGACGAGTTGAGAGGAGCACGTATCTTCTCAAAGATTGATTTGAGGTCCGGGTACCATCAGATACGCATGAGGGAACAGGACATTCCCAAGACTGCTTTCAGGTGTCATTATGGGCACTTTGAGTTTCTGGTTATGCCATTTGGGCTGACCAATGCACCTGCCACTTTCCAGTCTTGCATGAACCACATCTTCAGGGATCATCTGAGGAAGTTCGTGCTGGTTTTCTTTGATGATATTCTCATATACAACAGGACTTGGGAGGAGCACCTCCAGCACATAGAGACAGTTTTGCGCATCCTGGAGGAGCAGCAGTTCTTTGCCAAACTCTCCAAGTGTGAGTTTGGTTTGACAGAGATGTTGTATTTGGGGCACATCATAGGAGTGGACGGAGTGAGAGTCCATGACGAGAAGATCCGGGCTATCAGGGACTGGCCAGAGCCGCGGAAGGTGACAGAACTTAGAGGGTTCATTGGTATCTGCACTTATTACAGGAAGTTCGTCAAGGGCTTCTCACAGCTTGCTGCACCCCTCACGGAGCTGACGAGGAAGGGGGCATTCAGTTGGACGGACACCGCACAGCGAGCCTTTGATAAGCTCAAAGAGGTGATGAGTAGTTGTCCGGTGTTGGCATTGCCTGATTTCACTCAGCCCTTTATCCTAGAGTGCGATGCATCAGGAGAAGGGATTGGAGCAGTTTTGATGCCAGAGGGTCACCCGATTGCATTCGAGAGCCGGAAACTCCTTCCACATGAGAGACTTTATCCTATCTATGATAAGGAGATGTTGGCCATTATGCATGCATTGGCCAAATTCCGGCAGTACTTGGTAGGCGGCAGATTTAGAGTCAGGACAGATCATAACAGCCTGAAGTACTTTTTGGAGCAGAAACAGCTGCAGGAGAGGCAGCAGAAGTGGATCAGCAAGATCCAGGCTTATGACTTTGATATAGAGTATGTCAAAGGGAAGAACAATGTGGTGGCAGATGCCCTTTCTCGTAGACCAGCTACATTATCCCTCATGAGCTTGGACGCTGATTGGAAGGCTCGACTCCTGGTTGAGTATTCCAAGGATAGATTTGCATGCGAGGTGCTGGATGGACAGATAGCGGATAGCAGATACAGGGTGGCAGATGAGGTCATCTATTACAGGGATCGGATCTTCTTGACTGAGAGATCTCAGCTCAAGGAGAAGATACTCCATGCCTCTCATGATTCACCATTGGCCGGACATCAGGGGTTCACCAAGATGTACAGGGCCATCCGGGAGAGATTTGCATGGAAGGGCCTCAAGGTGGACGTACTCCAACATGTCAGGGAGTGGGAGGTTTGCCAGCGGAACAAAGGGGAGATGAACCATCCCGCAGGGTTGTTGCAGCCGCTTCCCATTCCTGAGGGGAAGTGGGAGAGTGTCTCGATGGACTTCATCACGGGTTTGCCCACAGTGCAGGGCAAGGACTGCATCTTCGTAGTAGTCGACCGGCTAACGAAGTATGCTCACTTCTTTGCCATTTCGGCACACTACACAGCAGCACAGGTGGCAGAATTGTTTTTCCGGGAGGTTTTCAGATTGCATGGTCTACCCAAGACCATTGTTAGTGACAGGGACAGCCGCTTTATGGGTGGATTTTGGCAGGAGCTCTTTCGATTGGTAGGAACTGAGTTGACACCGAGCACCAGCTATCATCCCCAGACGGACGGGCAGACAGAGATAGTTAACAAGTGGCTGGAGGGCTACTTGCGTAACTACGTCAGTGGGCAGCAGCGAGCGTGGCTGAAATGGCTACATCTTGGCGAGTACTGCTACAACACAACCCATCATATGTCTATCGGTATGACACCTTTTTACGCACTGTATGGATATCATTCCTTGTCTTTTGTGGATGTGATGTTTGGGGTTAGCAGGGCTCCGCGAGCCAAACTATGGATCCAAGAGAGCCAAGACATCCTCCGGACTCTCAAGGACAACATGGCTACCGCACAAAATCAGCAGAAACTATATGCAGACAGGGCCGAGTGGAGAGACACTTTGAGGTAGGGGATTTGGTCTACCTGCGGTTACAGCCATACCGCCAGTCTTCACTCAAACAGAAGGGGGCAGAGAAGCTTAAGCCTCGTTTTTACGGACCATACAGGGTGATTCGTAGGATTGGACAGGTTGCATATGAGTTGGAGTTGCCCCCAGGCAGCCGGATTCACAACATTTTCCATGTATCATGCCTAAAGAAGGCGCTAGGCCAGCATGTAACAGTCACAGGGGAGCTACCTCCAACAGATGATGAGGGGCACTTGGTATTACAGCCGGAGGCCATTATTGACACCAGGGAGAGACAACTGCGGAGCAGGAAGATCAGAGAGTTCTTGGTGAGATGGAAGAATCTGCCGGATGAGGATGCCACTTGGGAGGATGAGAAGATCTTACAGCACCCATCACTTCAGTTGCTTGAGGACAAGCAACGTTTTGCCGGGGGAGACTATAATATTCCCAATTAGCCTTGCTAATTGGAATATTGCATTTTTGCTTTATTTTGCCGCTTTAGCTAGAAATAATAAATAAAGTGAGAAATAAGAGGGGTCACCTCACTTTAGTCACCTCACTTTATAATAAAGTGTTCTTTTTTTCCTAGTAGATTGACGTTGTAACTTAGAGAGGGGGCCTTGGGGGTCCACTTGAGTATGATGGGGGAGGCATCAGGCTAACCCAAGGTAAACTGCGCAGATCCAGGGAGAGTTAAGTTTTGGAGGGAGTTTGACATTATAAAAGGAGAGGTTCTCACCTCATTTGATTCATTCATGATTTGATATTCTTCTTGATAGCTAGACTTTGTCTGCTTCAGCACGCCGGTTGTTTAGTCGGTCTGCAGCACTGTTTAGTGCACGAGTGTCTCCGGTCGGAGATCTCACCCTTAGCCTCGGGGGACTTCGAGTGCCTGCCCTGGTAAGGATTTTCTGGTTCTACCCTCAGCTTCGGGGGACTTCGAGTGCCCGCCCTAGTGAGGTTGTTCTGAGTCATTTTTCAGTAGAGCAGCAGCAATTTCTGAAGATTATCTGAGGAGGAGAAAGCCCTCTTGTGGCTGCGCAGAGCAAGAGGGGGAAGGACGCTGAATCTGGAAGGAGAAGGACGCTGTCCCATCTGGAGAGAGGACGCTGTACCTTTCAGGAAGGGAGGACGCTGGCCAAGAAGGACGCAGTCCAGTCTAGCAGGAGAAAACGCTGTTCTGAGGGGCAGAAGGACGCTGTGAAGCCCTAGAGTGAGGACGCTGTCCATTTCTGAAGGTAAGAGTTGCAGATCTGAAGGTTTATTGCTAGATCCAGTTGTGGAAAGGGTAGATCTTGCAGATCTAGTCTTGTATGTGGCAGATCTAGTCTTGTATATTCCAGATCCGAAGGTTTGGCACCAGAGCCAGCTGAAGGAGTGACAGATCTGAGGAGATATTGATAGATCTAGTCCAGATCTGGAAGGGTAGCACCAGATCTAGCCCTAGGGGTTGTAGATCTGAAGAGATAGTTCCAGATCTAGTGTAGATCTGAGGGTTTGATATCAGATCTGATATTGGAGGACGCAGTTCAGAGAGGGATTGTTAAGAAGCTAGTAGAAGATGAAGATATGGCTGATTTGTTAATGTGAAGCTTGCTGCCTTACTTTGATTGATTTGTGACTCATTGCATCTCCTTGGAGAGACTCAAGCACTTCAGTCAAGAAGTTATCAACAATTTTCGAAACCCAAATTTTAGAAGATATTATTTTTAATACCAAAATACTATAATACTATAAAATATAGGTGCAATAAACTATTATTTTGATCAACAAGACTCTAAATAAGCATTAATTTGCATCCATTTATATAATTAGTTAAACTAAATTATATAGTTGATAATAGGATAGTAGAATATATTATAGGGTACTTTCAGAATGAAATACATTTTGTTCATTCATTGGAAAGCTTCACAAACCACTGTGATAATAGAGTTCTCAGCGCTAATACAATTATTTTGTCGATCTGTGCATATATTTCTCAATATCCCCTTCCCATATGGGAAAGGAGTGGACTAGTCACTTACCTCACAAGGTCCTTATGGAGTTGTTGTTCCAGGCCACACGTGCACACCATTTTACCAACAAGACAATTTAGTAGACAACTCGACAAGGCCTTGGAGCTGGGTGCCCCCAAATCCACACAGCCAACCATCCATCAGGAGAATTTTTCCATGCCTGGATGTTAGGAGAGCTTGCTCAAATTTGGGCTTCCCACAAGGATCATACTGTAGAGCCCTATCAGTCCCAGACACACTCCAAAGGACATCATCCACTAGTCCAAAAAAAATTTTGCGGTCATTGAGGACTCTAGCAGGGAGACCCCCCTTGATCTAATTGCTCGTCCTCACCTGTCAGCACTAGCATACCATGACTAGTTCAAACTAAAGTTCCTTTGGTCCTCAGATATCATACATATTATCTTTTTCTTGTAATTACTTTATCTCCACTCCGAGTCATGTACTTTCTTATCTTCTCTTGTTGTTCTGCTTCTAGCACAATTAAAAATCTGTTTTGATATGATTTTTAGCATCTTTATAGTCCACACTTCCACACTTCCACATTGTATTTTGGCTAGTGATGTACTCTTATAATCCCATTGACCTAACATTTTCCCCAAGGAAAACCTTGTGGGGAAACCCAAGAGATGCTTCCTCATGTTTGTGGATGGCATCCCTAGTAACCCTGTTCGCTAAAGTCATAGACTAGTGTGCCTAACCAGGAGGGTTGAACTAGGCAGATGCCCAACAACATGAAAAAAAACCAGTTGAGCTAACCCTTGGTCTTCCCATTGACATACTCCTTTGATCATTTGCTGGACATTAATAAACTTATATTATCAAACTTTGGTTTTTACAAATACTGCAACAAAAAAGGTGGTTTGACAAACAATGCAACAAATCAGAACTCATATTTTAATAATTTAGACGATAAGAGGTATTCCAAAAATCATTGACAAAGACAGCCATGCTTTTATCTAGATTTGCATTTGAAAAAATTGTCAACTTATCTGTTATATTGTCAACTTGAAATGTGAAATCCAGATATGAAAACTAGATATGAAAGTATTTCAAAAATCACCTCTTGGGTATTAAAATAAGAATGGAGCTGTACAGGATGGCATCAAGGCCAATGAGAAAAATTACAATTAATT